>OY728127.1:7500000-10000000 GCA_963277665.1 Viscum album
ATAATTAAATCATCATGTTCTTGAACCTCGAAGTTCATCGACGCGTCACTGTATTCCGCGACGACGCAACGCCCTTCCGCGACGACGCGAAGCCTTTTCGCGACGACGCGACGCCTTTCCGCGACGACGCGACGCCCTTCCGCGACGACGCGACACATTTCTGCGACGATGTGACGCCCTTCCGCGACGCGACGACCGCCTCCTTCCGCGGCGATCAAATCCGCGAAGAACGTGCGTGCGATGACTTGACGAGGTAGGGGTTGTTGTTTAATAATTTATATTCCCGTGATCGTTTCTTTTAAAATAAAGTACCCGGTTCATAAGAACAATTTTAATTCATTAAAAAAAATTTGGTTATGTTTTCAATGTGTTGTTTAATCCTCCCGATTGATACCGCCTAACACGGAGTGTGCGGGCCAAACGAACACGGCCCGACAACCCTCCGCAGTTCTTCGTCATTGTGCGGATTTGGCGGGAAACGATAAAACATGACGCAAGGGCGATTTGTTGTTTCCGCAGTGAAGAACGGGACCCAGGAGGGACAGCGGTGCAGACGGGAAGGAAAACAGACCACCGGAGCAACACTGGTGGCCCGCGGATGCCTCCGGCGGCGCGGGTTGCCGGCGCGGCGGCGCCGGCGGCCGGAGGCGGCGGTTCCCCGGCACGCCGCCGGACAGGGCCGCCGCGGCTGAAGCCGCGGTGGCGGCGGCCAACGGACCTGTGGCCACGCGGGTCCTGCTCACACGCACGGGACGTGGCCTTTTCCGCGTCTGTTGACTCCAGCGTGGCCCCTCGAGGGCCGCAGCTTCTTCATCCCGCGGGGGCAGCGCCCCGCGGCTCCCTCGGTCGACCGCTCGGCCGAGCCAAGCCAGGCCAGTCCGACCGGCCGGGTCGCGCCCTGGCCGGACCGGGTCATGCCGAACTGGGTCCAACCCGGACTCGGGGGGGGGGGGGGGGGTCGGTCCGGGCCCAAACCCCCCTTCTTCGGACCGTTTTCGGTCTTTTGCCCATAACATGAGCTACGGGAATCTGAACGATGCGCCGTCAGTGGCGATGCGATCCTTGGATCGAGACAGTCGTTGCGGTATATCGCACTCAATGTTTCGGAATACTTTGTGTTCGGCCGGGTTGGTTCGTAAACGAAACCAACCGGGCCCTCGGAGCGGAAACGCTTATATCATGAGCTCCGGACGTCTGATTGACGTGTCGTCGACTTTGATGGATTCCTATAAGTGAGACGGATCTTTTGGCTTACTCCGCTCGAGGTTTGGATGTCGTCGGTGTGCGGTCGGGTTGGTTCGCTCACGAAACCAACTGGGCCCCTAGAACGAAAAAGTCAATAATTCACAGACCGGGCGTCCGATTGACGCGCCGTCTGTCTCGTTGAATTCCTCTTGAAGAGACTGAACTTTTGACATACTTCGCCCGAGTTTTGGTTGTTGTTGGATAGTGGCCGGGTTGGATTGTACCTGAAAACCAACCGGGCCCCTGGGACGAAAAGGCTAGTAACTCACAGACCGGGCGTCCGATTGACGCGCTGTCTGTTGTGTTGAGACCCCTGTGATGAGGCGGTCCCTTGAGATACTTCTTCGTGGAACCTTGTGATACATGTAGTATCGACCAGCGGCTCATGGAGCGGACCATCCCAGAGATGAGCGTGCGGAATACGGAGACCGTGTAGCCGGATGAGACCTGAGGACTGCTTGACCGATCGACTCGGTGTGTTTCGTATAGGCCAGTGGGGAGCGCTTGGTTGTAGCGGCGGACCCACGGCAGAGGAGCGCTTGTTTCTAGCGGCAGACCCGCGGTACTCAACAGAAGGGGTACCTCCGGAGGCTATGAGAGGGAGCGCTTGGTTGTAGCGGCAGACCCACGGCGGAGGAGCGCTTGGTTGTAGCGGCAGACCCACAGTTCTCAACAGAAGAAGTACCTCTTGAGGCTATGAGGGGGAGCACTTGGTTGTAGCGGCAGACCCATGGTGGGAAGCACTTTGTTGTAGCAGTAGGCCCACAACACTCGATAGGAGGAGTACCTCATTAGTCTTAGGTTAGTGAGCAGTACCTCGGAGTCGTGACAGGACCACTGTACACTCCAGAGACGGGGTTCTTCAGCAGTTGCAGTTTCGATAATGAAAATCCTGGTTTGAGCTGAGACTTTTGACCTTTGTGTTACCTCATGATTGATATGGGTTACATGATAACTTAGGTATATGTATGGGAATATACCTGGGTAGTGTTTATCCATTGATTTCACAATCCTTGTGTTTCCTCATGATTGAGATGGGTTACTTGATAACTTAGGTATATGTATGGGCATATACCTAAGTAGAGGTTATCTGTTGAGATCTTCTTTTTGGTTATCCTTGTTGGTTTTTTTGTGAGACCATGAGGGTCTCAGGGTCCCTACTGAGTATCGTTATACTCACCCCTGCATGGGCTATGCCCGCACCTCATTGTGTTGGTTGCAGACGACGGGCAGTGGTGACGGAGGCCGAGTGTTCGAGGACTGGATGGTACCCAGAGGTGGACTACACGACGAGATGACACACGGAGGAGGTTGATCGGTGAGAGTGTTGAGGACGCTATCTGTACCTACCCTTTAGGTAGGATCAATGGTGGACGACCAGGAGATGCGCCATCTGTACCTACCCTTCAGGTAGGATCCGAGGAGGACGACCCAGGAGCTGCTTCCTTTCTTCCAGTTGTTGTCTTTTTCTGTTGTACTTTGTTCAGTTGTAGTTGTACTTTATTTTGGGTTTGTATTCTGGCCCATTTACCTTTCCGCAATTACTGTTGTACCAGTTTTTACTTAGTGTTTACTTTTTCCGCTTGCTTACTCTGTGGTGCTTGTTTTCTTTACAAAGGCAATGCCTTCCCTTTTTACCGGGATTTACGCCTTAGTGCTAGTCGCCAGCCCCACGCTTATGGAAGGCGGGATTGGGGTAGTCACAGCACGGGCCCCGAGGATGGGTCGTGACAAATTGGTATCAGAGGCGGTGCGGTTCTACCGCAGAACATGGGACTCTGATATTTTTTTCCCTTTCTGTGAAGCAATAGTGTTAAGAGTACCATGTGTGGTTTTCAGTTCAGGGAGCCTAGTGTTGGTGCGGGCGGCCGACATATCCATACATCAGGACCCTCACAACCGATTTCCGACTCTGTGCACAAAAACACTGATTGTGTGTGTGTTTCCAGATGTTTTTAAATGTCAGCTCAAACCAGGTCAGCTCATCAGGTATAATCGTTTGACCATGTCACGTTGTTTCTTTTAGGATGCCTTTTCACGGACGACCAGCTAGAGCCTAGAGGGACGTGCGTACTAACAGCTTGTCGAGCGACGAGGCTTCAGTATAGGGCCCTCCTGCAGTTGAGGTACCAGCGGAGGCACCAGCGGTACTACCTTATGTTGGGACACCGATGCCACCAGCCCCAGTAGTAGGGAATGCACGCCACTTGAGCGCGCTGCACGGGTTCCAGCGCCAGAGACCACCTAGGTTCCAGGGAGAGATGGACCCGCAGGTGGCTGAGGATTGGATGGATTCTATGGTGAGAGTCTTCAGGCTAGTGGGGACACCAGAAGACCTCATGGTGATCTTTGCTGCCAGCCTTCTTCAGGCAGCAGCAGGCAGGTGGTGGAGCCACTTGTTCCAGTTTTGCGACGGGATGGCCTTCACATGGGAAGACTTCGAGACCTTCTTCCGGGTGGAGTTTGTGCCAGTAGCTCTACACCCCGAGCATGTTCAAGAGTTGCTGCCTTTGCCGCGTGTTTTGCGATCAGTAGGCGAGTCATCTGTGGGCAGTAGAAAGATGATGCAGAGGTCCAAGAGGGCCAAAGCCAGCCGTACGAGGAGAAGGAAGTGTTATGAATGTGGTGGAAAGGGTCACCTGGCACGTGATTGTCCGACTCCTCGTGCAGTTGATCCACCGGCTTTGGAGGAGCCACCGAGGCAGAAGCAACGACGGGGGCTTGAGCAACAGCCGAGCAGTGGACAAGGCAGTAGAGATCCGGGAGCAGGTGGACAGGAGAGGAACTAGTGGATATGTCCCTTGTACTCTAGTTCCATTTTTTCTGTTGTATTCATGTCTTTGTGATATGAGCTACAATAATAAAAAGACACTTATCTTTGTTTGCTTTCCTGTCCTTTTGTTGGGTTGATACTGAGTGGTCCCGGTTAAACTGTTGACTTGACCCTCACTTTCGAGATTTCTACTGGAGGAGACCCAGTGACCTCACACTGATGCTGAAAGTGTGACTCGACCCTTGGAGGCGAGAGTGACAGTTGGATCTCTTAGTAGTTACATCGAGGCCTTACGACGTCATCCATTGCATGAATGCATCATTCATGTCGGGATTGACAGTATTAGGAAATGGGCGTGGTTCATCCAGGGGATGAGACCAAGTTTCTCTTTTCGGCAAAGGAGAAATTTTAGAAGCTCTTCCAGATCGTAGGCATAGAATGTGCAGATCATCCAGGAGCGGATGAAGACTGCACAGTGTAGTAAGAAACAGGAAACTGGAACTAGTCTTGGAGACTCAGGCATGTTAATTGTTTCCATAAGAGGAAGCTTAAAGGAAAGATGAGTCTGCAAAGTGGCAGACGTGGAGGCAGAGCTAGGAGAGAAGCATGAGGTGGTGTACATCTTAACATGCTACAACCACCCGCCTTAGTTATCCCCGCCAGGCTCAGGGAGCTGGAGGTCGGAGGAAGAGTGCGGCTGCATGCGGTCAAGGAGTGTGACCCAATGGCTCTAAAAATGATTCAAGGAACAGTTTGTGTCCACTACTAGCTGATGTAGTAACAGACGTCGATATGAATCATTCCTCGCTTTCACAAATCTTGTCCCAGACCTAGAGTTTCCAGTAAGCCATGGACTGGACCCTCACGTCTGGGGATACCTTGGGAGGAGACTCGATAATCACACTTACGCCGATAGTGTGGTCAGACCCTCGAGGCGAGAGTTTCGGTTGGAATCTCTTGGTGGCAGCGTCGAGGCCTTACGACGTTGGTTTGAGTATGGACTGGGCAATCACAGTTCATACAAAAATTGACGGTATTAGGCAAAAAGGTTGTGGTTTAACTACAACGTCGGGATAGGTTTTCCTTGGTCGGCGAAAAGGAAACCCCAGGCAGCACAGTATAAACTCTTGCATAAGAGGGTGTGACCGATCACTCTTGAGTCGGTCAACCTTACCCTCATGGTAGCAGTCGTTTTGAGTTCAGTTCTAACAGGAATTGGAAACCTCTGGAGTTCGAGGATGACGATCACGTCCTTATACGGGTCTCACCTTGACGAGGATTATGGAGATGTGGCAAGGCGGCAAGTTATCCCCGAGGTTCAACGGACCTTTTCTAGGTCCTCAGCTGGGTAGGTGGGGAGGTTTACCGCTGACCCATCCACCTCATCTGCACCAGGTGCACGACGACATCCATGTATCTCAACTGAGGAGATACGTGCTCGACCCTTCGCATATCATCGACCATGAGGAGCTGGACGATGGTGATGAGGTTACTTCTACGGAGGTTCCTGTGGGGATCGAGGATCAACAGGAGTGGATCCTAGGAGGACGGTCGATTCCTCTTGTGCACTTTCTTTGGCAGCACGGGAACCTCCAGGTTAGCACATGGGAGCAGAAGGCTCAGATGCGTGCTCAATACCGCTTTGTAACCCTAGTTTGTGTTAAAGCTTTACGAGGACGTAAATCCCTGAGGTGAGAGTGATGTAAAGACCCGTAAATTTCAAGGAAATTTTTTTCTTAAATTTCTTTGGAATTTTACAAGAACACAGTTTTTGACGGCACCTGATTCCGAGGCCCGGTGTGCCTGGAATCATTTTCTGAAGTTTGGCTCGGGTACGTTTAGTGAACGGACGAGCGGGTTTTTTCTAACTTTTGAACTGGTGCTCAGAATCGAATTCTGAGGGCACTGATGGAATCACAACGCCGGTAATTTCATAGAAACGCCTCTTCCGGAGTTGCGTTTGCTCGAGTGTGGTTTTTAATTTTTGGGCTTAAAGTTAAGAAATAAAATAAATTGTACGAAAAACTTTAATTTTATTTCACTTAAGCCGCTTGGAAGCCACTTAAAGCAGCTTAAGTTGAGTTGATGCGGAAAGGGTGCTATCCAAAAATATCCTACCCTCTTGGTAGGATATTTGTGAGGTGGGGCCCGCATGAGCCCCACCGTTTCATTCCGCTAAGTAACGCACCCGCGAAAACCCGTCATTATGAAAGTCAACTGACGCGTTTTCTTAATTTCTTAACTCACCAATTAATTAGGCGGTTTTATTCATTGAATTAATTGGGCGGTTTTATTCGTTGAATTAATTGGGAGGTTTTATTCGTTGAATTAATTCGATGAATTAATTTAATCGTTTCTTAACCGGGTTTCAATCCGTTGGCGTAATAATAAAATAAGACCAACGCACGACTTCTGGAAAAATGCTCGTTGAGAGGTTTTGACAACTTTGTGCCTTCATCCTCCTTCGTGAAGAACGCGAAGAACGTGAAGAATGCGAAGAATGAAAAGAACGCGAAGAATGCGAAGAACGCGAAGAACACCATCACCCTCGGAGATTGACGACGCTTCTTCCAAGACGTTCTTCCCCGCAACGATCTCCGATCACCAACTGCTTGAGGTAGGAGATTTCGGGTTGCTTTTAAATCTTCTTTGTGGTTTATAACAACACATGGATTTAATCGATATAATTAAATCTTCATGTTCTTGAACCTCCGAGTTCGTCGACGCGTCACCGTATTCTGCGACGACACGATGCCCTTCCGCGACGATGCGACGCCTTTTCGCGACGACGTGACGCCTTTCCGCGATGACGCGATGTCCTTCCGTGATGACGCGATGCCCTTCCATGATGACGTGACGCCCTTCCGCGACGCGATGATCGCCTCCTTCCGCGACGATCAAATCTGTGAAGAACGCGCGTGCGACGACTTGACGAGGTAGGGTTTGTTGTGAAATAATTTATATTCCCGTGATCGTTTCTTTTAAAATGAATAACCTAGTTCATAAGAACAATTTTAATTCATTAAAATTGTTTTTGGTCATGTTTTCTATGTGTTGTTTAATCCTCCCGATTGATACCGCCTAACGCGGAGGGTGCGGGCCAAATGAACACGGCCCGACAACCCTCCACAGTTCTTCGTTATTGTGCAGATTTGGCGGGCGACGATAAAAGATGACCCAAGGGCGATTTGATGTTTCCGCAGTGAAGAACGGGACCCGGGAGGAGCAGCGGTGCAGACGAGAAGGAAAACGGACCACCGGAGCAACTCCGGTGGCCCGCGGAAGCCTCCGGCGGCGCGGATCGCCGGCGTGGCGGCGCCGGCGACGCCCTGGTGGCCGGAGGCGGCGGCGCCCCGGCGCGCCGCCAGACAGGCCCGCCGCGGATGAAGCTGCGGCGGCAGCGGCCAGCGGACCCACGGCCACACGGGTCTGGCTCACACGCAAGGGACGTGGCCTTTGCCGCGTCCGTTAACTCCAGCGCGGCCCCTCGAGGGCCGCGTCTTCTTCATCCCGTGTGGGCAGCGCCCCGCGGCTCCCTCGGTCGGCCGCTCGGCCGAGCCGAGCCAGGCTGGTCCGACCGGCCGGGTCGCGCCCCGGCCGGACCGGGCCGACCCAGGGGGGTTGGGCCGGGTCGGTCCGGGCCCAGACCCCCCGTCTTCAGACCATTTTCAGTCTTTTCCCGTAACTTGAGATACGGGCCTCCGAACAGCGCGCCGTCAGCGGCGATGCGATCCTTGGATCGAGACGGTCGTTTCGGTATATCGAACTCAATGTTTCGGAATACTTTGGGTTCGGCCGGGTTGGTTCGTACACGAAACCAACCGGGCCCTCAGAGCGGAAACACTTATATCTTGAGCTTCAGACGACTGATTGACATGTCATCGACTTTGATGGATTCCTCTAAGTGAGACGAATATTTTGTCTTACTCCGCTCGAGGTTTGGATGTCGTCGGAGTGCGGTCGGGTTGGTTCGCTCACGAAACCAACCGGGCCCCTGGAACGAAAAAAACAACAACTCACAGACCGGGCGTCCGATTGACGCGCTGTTTGTCTCGTTGAATTCCTCTTGAAAAGACGGAACTTTTGACATACCTCGCCCGAGTTTTGGTTGATTTTTGATAGTTGTCGGGTTGGATTGTACCCGAAATCCAACCAGGCCCCTAGGACGAAAAGGCTAGTAACTCACAGACCGGGCGTCCGATTGACGCGTCGTTTGTTCTGTTGAGACCCATGAGATGAGGTGGTCCCATGATATACTTATTCATGGAACCTTGTGATACTTGTAGTATCGACCAGCGGCTCGTGGAGCAGACCCTCCCGGAGACGAGCATGCGGAATACAGAGACCGTGTAGCCGGCTGAGACCTGACGACTGCTTGACCGATCGACTCGGTGTGTTTCGTATAGCCTAGTGGGGAGCGCTTGGTTGTAGCGGCAGACCCACGGCGGAGGAGCGCTTGGTTGTAGCGGCAGACCCGCGGTACTCAACAGAAGGAGCACCTCTGGAGGCTATGAGAGGGAGCGCTTGGTTGTAGCGGCAGACCCACGGTGGAGGAGCGCTTGGTTGTAGCGGCAGACCCATGGTGGGAAGCGCTTGGTTGTAGCAGCAGGCCCACAACACTCAACAGGAGGAGTACCTCAGCAGTCTTAGGTTAGTGAGCAATACCTCGGAGTCGTGACAGGACCACTGTACACTCCAGAGACGGGGCTCTTCAGGAGTTGCGGTTTCGATAATGAAAATCCTGGTTTGAGATGAGACTTTTGAAATTTGTGTTTCCTCATGATTGAGATGGGTTAGTTGATAACTTAGGTATATGTATGGGCATATACCTGGGTATTGGTTATCCGTTGATTTCACAATCTTTGTGTTTCCTCATGATTGAGATGGGTTACTTGATAACTTAGGTATGTGTATGGGCATATACCTAAGTAGAGGTTATCTGTTGAGATCTTCTTTGTGGTTATACTTGTTGGTTTTTTTGTGAGACCATGAGGGTCTCGGGGTCCCTACTGAGTATTGTTATACTCACCCCTGCACGGGCTATGCCCGCACCACGTTGTGTTGGTTGCAGACGACGGGCAGTGCTGTCGAAGGCCGAGTGTTCGAGGACTGGACGGTACCCGGAGGTGGACTACACGACGAGACGACACACGGAGAAGGTTGACAGGTGAGAGCGTTGAGGAGGCTATCTGTACCTACCGTTCAGGTAGGATCCGTGGTGGACAACCTGGAGCTGTGCCATCTGTACCTACCATTCAGGTAGGATCCGAGGAGGACGACCCAGGAGCTGCTTCCTTTCTTCCAGCTGTTGTCTTTTTCTGTTGTACTTTGTTTAGTTGTAGTTTTACTTTCTTTTGGGTTTGTATTCTGGCCCATTTACCTTTCCGCACTTACTGTTGTACCAGTTTTTACTTAGTGTTTACTTTTTCCGCTTGCTTACTCTGTGGTGCTTGTTTTCTTTACAAAGGCAATTCCTTCCCTTTTTATCGGGATTTACGCCTTGGTGCTAGTCGCCAGCCCCTGGCCTGTGGAAGGCTGGCTTGGGGTAGTCACGGCACGGGCCCTGAGGATGGGTCGTGACAATAATTCTCAGTCATAGTAAAATATATTAACCTCGTACATGGGTTAGTTACTCATAGTGCCTAGTTCCATACCAATATTTGGCAATGTGTTATATTACTCTATAATGTCCCAAATAGTAATGTAAAAAAACATGCTCCAATGACAATTTGTAGTGTCACTTCCTAGCTCACCTAAATGATATTGGGATATTTGTTCCTTGTGACAACATGTGTGCCTCCCAATGATAAATATGATAAAAGGTTGTAGTTAGTGTCAATGTATTTTTATCAGGGTGACAAAAACCTAAGGAAAAAAATTGATTCATACATAAAGAAATGATATTAAAAATTAATAATAATAATCAACATACATTGACAATATAGATACGGGCCATAAAGGGAATAATAATAGTTAATTGTAATGAAATTAAACATACTATAATTACACATAATCATATATCAGTTGGTGGGATCACCCATGGGATGATCATATACAAGATTGTTCAAGACAAGAAAAAATGGATGCTACAACTAATTAGACCTCGAGTCCCCTCCCTATCCAATTTAGATACTCAACTCTCTTAGCATATCTATTAATCATAGGATCATTTCCCTTTACTATTCCTACAACTATGATATATTTTTTACATACGAGGTCACACATGAATGGTGTGACTATAAATTAGTAGGACACCACCGATGGTTTCCTTAATAAAGATCAATAAATATAAGTTCATGATCAATATTAAATTATAATATATTAAATAATTAATTAATTAATATCCTCATGAAATGGTTAGTATAGAAATCCCAAGAAACAATATATGATTCCTCTAGTGCTGGAATGGAAAAAGAAACACATGGTATGAACACACCTCAAGAGTGAATGATCTATCAACCCTTGTTGCATAAGTCACAGTAAAGAATATATAACTATTTTTGATTGATGATGCACCACCACAGTATATATTGTAGGAATTATGAAGTTTTATTAAAATCATTAGATTCCTAATCCCTGAATGTTCAATATCTGGTAGTTTTTTCTGTCTTTTTTGTACAACGGATGTTGGAACCTTCAATAAATATTCCAGCCTACTAGAATTTCACAAAAATATATTGAATGTTGTGTATAATATAATATGGGTTTTGTAAACATCTTACCATCTTGGTTGGTTGTGTTAGTGGAATCATTTCCCGAATGAAGGATTTAATGGATGGTTGGCCACAAATTATAGAGGTCATTGGTACCTATTAGAATGAAAATGAACTAAAATATAATAAAGGGTGGTCAATTGTTGATTTGCTGTGTTGAACCCTATTATTAAAATTATAATCTTGATGATTTTTTGTTTTTAAACGTTTAATTTATATTAATACAATCATTTTTCATTGTTTTACCATGGATGGTTGATGAATTTTTTAACCACAAAATATTGTTTTTTCCAATTTTGTTTTATTTTTTAATTCGTGTATTTATAATTGACTGTGTGTATGATTTTTCTTCTGATTTGTGATTAGGGTGTATCATTACTTCTGAATTTTGGTGCCCTAAGACATGAAGGGGTGATCAAGATGATGAAATTCCACACTACTAAACTATTAGTGGGTATAATTTTCGGGTGAACCTAATGTTAATGTATCCCTTGATTGTATTGGATTTTTAAGATTTATAGTTCATAATAAGTTGTATCTGATGGATACTTGGTTTGGACACACTAACTAAAACATTTAAATTTATATCTTTCCCTACTGCCATATTGAATTCCATTTGATCATAAATTCATCAAAACATATGTAAAAGGATGGAAGAAAGGATTATATAATATATTTCTACAGAACCAGCTTTGATTTCTAGAAGACCAAAATAGAGGACTATATCCTCCAGAACGATATCCAACATCCTTTGGTTGAGAAGACAAACAAGATAGAGAATGGTGAATATGAAAAGTTGGAACGAAAATAATTATTATTGGTGAGGATAATGTTTTCACAAAACAAATAACATCAAAAAAATTATTTCTAATTAGTTTTTTGTTTCTATTGAGGTTACTGGAAGTATGTTTTGGTATAGATCATGTGGATGTTATCAACATGATCAGAAGTCATTAAGACTCAGTGAAATAAACATTATAATACAATGTGCCGGTTATACTAATGCGTTCATCATTACCATAATATCAGGTTGACATAGTTTTTTATATAAGTAATTCCTTTTTAAATTCTGATCTTTTGTTATTAAACATCTATAATTTGATCATTATTGAGGATCTCATAATAATAGAGGTCCAAGAACCTTCTGATAATACATTGAATACTACGATAATAGGATTATCGCCTTAGCAAAAGTATCATCAATAATTTAAACAAAATACTGGAGGGAATATTTTTTGAAATTTGAATGGTCTATGGATTATATGATGGAATTATGGTAGGAAAGTATATCTTAAAAGGAATTCTAGAAACCATAAGGGGGGAACCATAAGGAAAACATTTGGATGTTCAAAATATGTTAACATAATAGGATACGGTAATAATCTAATTCTAAGTATTCATAATCTATTAAATTCATGGTTGGTTGAATATAGTGCATCCATACACTCATAATATGATCATGGATAGATAATAAGCTATTTATCGAGAAGAATTGGGATGTTTTTCTATCATTCAATGATGATTTAATATTGGTTTCAAAGGGAGACGTAAATTTTAAAAATTTGAATGGGAGTATTATTTAGATTTTATGTGGCACACATACCTTGTATGAATAAGAATCTCATTTCAATAGGATAATTAGATAATAAAGGCTTCGATAAAACATTAAACATTAGATTCTATAAAGTGAATTAGGTATACATGGTTGTGGCACTATGAGTAAAAGGTCCAACCCTTTATCTAACCATAAGTTCAAATACAATCTCAATGGTTAGAATTTTAGCCTCTGAAAATCCAAATATCATGAATTACTTATTTGGTCCCCTTAGTGAGAAGAACATGAAGGTTATAGTAGGGAATGTAATTCAAAATCTCAATGATACAACTATCTGATGTTGTGATTGTGGTGATCTTGGAAATTAAAATATGTTTTCATTCAATTTTAATAGTTGTAATCCCATATATAGGAAGTAGGATATTGTTCACACAGATGTCTAGGGACCTATAGCAGTTCAATTTCATGGAATAACATGATAACATTCCACATTCATTGATCATTTTGTGATCAAATTATTGGTGTATTTTCTTTAAAATATATATGATGTGTCTGAATACTTTGTTTGGTGGAATTCCATGGTGGTGTTGTAAAGTGGTCAGAAACTAAAAGTGTTTAAGATCTAATAATTGTGTCTAATAAAATGGTAGATATATATATATATTTAGTTAAAATAAGGGGGTCAGTATTGATATTAAAGTACCTATAACTCTATAACAAAATGGTGTTTCAAAGTGGATGAAGCATACACTGATGGAGAGGGTTAGATACATGTGTCTGCACTCTGGTATAACAAAATCCTTCTAGGTGGAAGTAATAAAAATTGTATTATACTTGGAAAATAAAAGTTTACCCACTATTATTGGACAATTCTTACCTAAGAAAATGTCATATGATAAGATAACAGATATTTCACACCTCAAAGTACTTGGTTCCATTTCTTATACTCTTGTTAATGAAAAGAATAAAGATAAATGGGAGGAAAATTCTAAATATATTTTTTTCAGTATGATATATTAATGAAAATTTTTATTACTAACTATGGAGTGGTGATAAATAGAAGATCCACATAACATGATATATATACTTCAATGAGAATATCTTACAGAAGTATCTGAACATGTATAAATTAAAAAATAAGGAAAATAGGTCAATTACTAAAGTACAAGTTATTTTATATGAAAACACAAATTCACAAATAATGGCATTAACAAAAGTGAGTATGAATGCACCATAAAATTTAAAAAATGAATATGTACTATAATTCTTGAGAATTACAAAAACCTAAGGTAAATATATGGTATAAGAATAATTTAAAGTAACATCACCAGAAGCTCATGCACTAGAAATTGACGTTATGGGGAATGTAGAAACTTCTCCGAAAAGAACTTCTAGAGTCAGAGAACTTTTCTAATTGTACAAGGTCAATACGAACTTATTACATCTAAAATATTTTAGAGAAACCTGGTGTATAGAACTATTAGAAAAAATCAGTGACTTGATGACGTGGGAGTCATCCATAGAATTATAGATGGATTAAATAAAGTTTAATGAATCTTCGGAGATTACTAAAGCATTGAAAGAAAAATGACCACCTAAAAACTAATGGGTATACCATTTGAAAGAATATGTTGATGGAAGATGAAGATATACGATTTTTTGGTATTAAAAGTATTCAAATGTAATAAAGGAATCTATTTATTAGGGATTTTACCCTATAGTAAAGTATAATACAATCTGAATGGTTCTAATAATTGTTGTATCAAATAGTTTACACTTGGAATAAATGTATGTAATGAATTCATTTCTTATTGTATTTTTAGAGTAGTTATTCATGAATCCTCTCATTGTGTTTGAAGAACATCATATGTACTTCCTCATTTTCAAGTTTAATATAATTCTATATTTTATAAAATAGGCACTTTGATAATGGAAATGAATGTTTTATTCTGTCATGAATAATGAAAGTTTCAGAAGGGGTGACTCTAATCACTATTTCTATTCAATTTTCAGGAATTATGGAACTTATTTTATTTATTTACTCTATATGGATGAAAGTTTTCTATTAGGACCATAATATAGTGGATTAATTAGAAAAATAATAATTTTTCTATAAGATTTGAAATAAAGGACCTTGGTCAATCCATGAAAATCATGGGGATAAAGATATAGAGGGATAATAAAATTTGAATTCAATTGTTAAACAACAAAGAATAAATTCAGATGATCATTTAATTTTTTTATATGATTGGATTAAAATATTTAATAATGAAATCTCTATACACAATAATTTAAACAAGGTACATTCACCTTATAAGAAATATGAGGTATGGTATGTCATGAAAGTACCACATGCTTCCTCTATAAGAAGCTTAATGTTTGTGATGATGTGTACGTGGAAATAAATTTCCTTTTAAATTGGATTTGTAAAACCCCATGATTCTATTACATATTTATCTATTAATAAATTTCATTTCATTGATAGGTTCATTACACGCAACATCGAGTTTAAACGAACTGCATTATACTATTGAAATATTATTATTTAAAATTATTGTTATCATCTAACCATTATATTGGTGGTTATGAATAGGGTAAAATAAATTTAAAAAACATATGGTTTAAATATGTTAAAAATAAATTCTTTTTTTACCAATGACTATAAATTAAAATAAAAGTGTTTGAAGGTAAATAGTGATGTTTTTCAAAATAAATGTTTTCATGTGCACAATCCATTTTTATTCAAATAAATTTCATTAATCTCTATTTATTACTAATTTTAGAGAGAAATAAAATAAAATATATTCAATATATTGTTATAATATTAATATAATTGTATTTAATAGGAATAGAATATGAATAAATCCAATTTTATGTTGAAATGTGTATTTTTTTCTTTCTAAAAACAATTTTAATGTGTTTTGCGCACTTATTGTAAAATTAATTTCTACAACTTCTAGGAATTGAATCATGAAAATGAATTTAATATTTGTTATTATTTTAGTTAAATTTGTTAAATATTTACCTTTTATTTATGTTCAATATGAATAATAACCTAAGTTAATATTTATGACATCGGTAAGGGTAAAACAGGTAAAACAGGGTGAAAACATTGGTTTAAGGGTTTAAAAATTCTCAAACACTTCACTTTATCCTATTTTATGAGTTTATTTCCACTAATGTCATCTATTTATTGAATATATATCCACAAGGTATCTTTTTTCCTTGATTATGTCCTTTATATTATTTTAACTATATGATATATAAAAAATGGATCTCTCTTGACTTTAATATATCTAATATTTTTTCCATAAGGATAAAAAGAGGTTCTATTTGGTTATAAATATTTATTTTAAATATAAATTATAATTTTGACCATTTTAATTTATTTTTTATTTTTAATCATTGAATAATGACCAAAAATTCTTATGCAATGCTGAAACAGTATATATTCAATTATTAGAAAAATAAAAAATGGGTTTAAAAATACCGAAACTAATAAAATTTATGTGAATTATTTTATTACACTAGTTATTTAGAAATATAAAACATACTAATTATGTTTTAAAATTGTATATTTAACTTATATTCTTATTGTGATGACATTAAACTAAAATTAAATTAATAGTCCAAGAAATCACCTTAATGATATCTAATAATAAATAGTGTTTTATTAAATTATTTTAATTTCATAAAAAATCATTACTTCATCCAAGTGGATATTTCATGATTTAAAATATAATTAATTTTCAATTTATGGGTCAATGTTTTCTAATTTTCATATTATTGATTGTTAGATAGTGAAAAATTAGTATTGTGGTAATTCTCAAAAGGGTTAACAGGGGATTAAAACAAAGAGACAAGGTTGAAATAATTACCTAAATTTTTCCAAATTTATTTTTATGAGAGGATTTAGACTCATCCTCATCCTATATTCTATATGAAATTATTTTCCACTTTTCTTTAAAAATTAATTTATATTAATTTAGTACATTAAGTAATTCCATAAGTGGACCTCCCATTTTTTATAAAATAGAACCTCTTATCCTCTCTTCCTCGCACATTTTTTCAATATATATCATCTAATTTCTACCATAATTAATTATTATATTCCATCCCTAGATCCTATATCTTATGGTATTTCTAAAATAATATCATTTCAAGGCTTAAGGTGTAAGCGAAAAGGGGTTTCTCAATGAAGATGTATAACTCTTAGCTGAGCAGTTTCAATTTTATTTATTCGTTTACCACTTATAAATATGTGCTACCCATTATAAAATTATAATTTATGAATATTAAATATTATTAATTTTTAATATGATAATTTAAAACTCATTATCCACATAATTTTTATCATATGGTAAAGGAAACATTGCTCATTCGTATGTTTGGACAACCACCTCCATAAAGAAATGCAATTTTTTCCATAATCACATCGTATTAATGGTTATATTGATTTAATTAATGAATATATAAGATATAAATTATATTATTATTTTTTTGGAAATTAATTTATTATTTAAATTTCTTTCATTCAATCAATTGAAATATGGAAACATTCCTTGTGCATACATTTGGATTATCATCTCAATGAAGGGGTGTAATTCATTTGTAATCATAGCTTTGCATGAATAGATATAAAATTTTATATAATTTTTTAATTTGATATTTATTTCATTATTTACATTCTGAATATTATTTTAAAATTTTAAATGATTAATGACTGGGATTGTTGAACCAAAACATGCATTAAAAACAAAGAAATTGTCACCTGCAACAATTTTCTTAATAAATATCTGTTAATAAATATGTGATAATATGTTATACATAAGTCATATATGGTATGATATATATTATTAGGTTTTCTTATTAAATTTATAACACATATATAATTATTTTCTAGTATTTTAAATTCTTACCAATAAATATGGGACATGATGTAAGGGACATTTGATTCAATCCAAATTTAATAGATATTATTTGTGCTTGAATTTACATTGAGGAACCTATATGATACATATCTGATAAATCCATTTCATTTTATTCTCCTCTATTTATTCTTATGATTTTAAATTAAAATTTCCATTTTCCACTCATTGGTACATAAAATTATCAAGAAGGTTTTTTGAGAAAAACATACTTTATTTTCTCTTTTGTCAAGAATATTTTCATTCATTCCCATGTTTAAATTATAATTTTATCAAAAATGTTCTAATATTCCCATAATAATATTTAAATTAATTTTTACACTTTTTTAAATTTTTATAAAAATGTTTCAAATGAATCTTTTTAATGTTTTCTAAAATGAAATAATTTTGACATTTACAAAAAATGTGAAAAAATATTTGTTTTAATGTACATGGAATGAACATAATTTTTCGCTGCCATATCCAAAAAAAGATTTATATTCTAATTTAAAATTTTCAATGGTTATTTTTTAATAAAATAGTTTACATAATATTTTGGTAAGTTTTATATTTTATGGAAGTGAATTAAAAATTAAATGGGTGTTTACCTCATGAAATATCATAGTGGTCTTCTAAATAAATTTACATCTATAATAATATCATTTGATGTTAATTAGGAATTACTAGGGATATTAGAAAATGGTACCATCTATGTTAATTATCTAGAAGTTTTGTGATTATGATTATGAGATATTTATGAAACCCATTTATTTTCAATATATTATGTTATGATGAAATGATGTAATTTTTATGAGACCTGTTTCTTTTAGAAGAGTTATGTTATGATGAAAATTTTAATGCTTTACGATCTTGTGGAACAAATTTTTATTTTTTCCATTGTGGGATGACTGGGATCATAATTATATATCCCTCTAATTAAATTGTTAAATATTTACATCTCATTAGATAATTATGAGAAATGAATTTATGTGCCAAATCCCCTATAAGAAACAGGTAGGGATGCCTTATCCACTATGGTAAACATGTTGTTGTGTCTAATCCATTATGATATGTGAAATATATTATGATTCTTTATCCAATAAGATATTACAGTATCTATATTTATCCTTAACATAGGAAATTTTTTTATTCTGGTGTTGGTGACACACTTTTCTAACAATTTTTTATGTTTTTGATATGAACTTAGGGACCGTGATTTATTAGTGGTGATTTAACACTGTTATTATTCATTTTATTCAAATACTTAATAATTTTTTTATGTTTTGTGATTATGATCCATGATAAATTGGGTATTAACATTAAAATTTATTATAACAATGTGATACCCTTATTCTTATCTTATTAATGCATATGATCGTCGATTGATATCTACTTTATTTACCATTACTAAACATCTAAGCTCACATGTTTTCATATTTCCATTACCCATGTTATGAAGAATGTTTTAAATTAGGTGTTTTCAAGAAGGGTATAATGAGAGAATAACTTTATGATAGATGATTCATAATGTACCTAAATAATATTTTTATTCTTATAATCTCTAGAGAGACAAACCATTATGGTTATCATATAGATTATAATGTTATGAGGGGAATAATCATCTAAAATGATTTAATATTTGGTAAAAATTAATTGGGCCACCTCAATTGGAAGTAGATCATGGTTTTGTAATTAATTGAATATTTATTTAATAATATTTAGAAATACCTTACGGATAAATATATATATATAATACCATTATAAAGTTTTGATAATATAGAGAATATTTTGTTTTACTGTAAATAAATCATTTAATGGATTCAAAAATTAAATGTGGTTTTGGAATAGATTAATGTAGTGGTAATAACCTTAAAAAGGGTTGGTCAAATATATTTGGTCCATCATTATAGTTAATGGTGAGTGTTCCTTTACAACAAACATAGATTGACACTCTCAATGGATATGATTGGGTTAACTCATATTTTACATATGAAGTATTATTAATGATTTCAATAGAAAGTGATTAAGGATGACCTAAGTTAAACCTGAGGTGACATATATTGAAAATAATTTATCGTGAGTAAGATATCATATAAATGTTTTTTCATGATTATGTGGTTACTCATTATGACAATTGTTAATCACACCATGTTTTTTAGTTTTATTATAAGGTTGGAACCCAAAGGGTCCATGTTAATAGTGAATACGATGGAGAATGAAATAATTTTCCCACTGAGAATCCTAGTTCTATCTGACCAATAATTCAAAATATTCTTTTTATTCTTATGAATCTTTCTCAATCTATGAATCAATCCAAGATTACAAATGATAAATGGATGGAACATAGTGTTTGTTCATTCATGTTGGAATAACCACCTTATTTTAGTAGTTTATATGATCCACCGGTGGTTGAGCGATGGATCAGTACCATTGTTAAAATATTTTCTGTTCTTCACTATATAGAACATGGAAAAGTTAACCAAGATATTTATAGTTTGTAAGGAGGATAAAATGAATAGCATAATCTTATTACGAATACAAGGAAAGGGGAATAAGTTTAATCCATGGAAAGGGATGTATTTACGAGGATACGTTTATATCATTATTTCCCTCATATTATACAAAAATATAGAGAAAGAATTATTTGAGCTTAATAAGAAGGATAAAGAATATAATTGTACTTATGAGAAACAAATTTACAAGACATTTATGGTATACTTCTAGTTTAATCATCATTCCTAAAAGAAAAATAAATCTATTCTTTGGAAGCCTAAAACCCACACTTATAAAGGAAATATTTTTATGATGATTTAGTATCTATGGATAAATCATTTCATTTTCACTCAAGGCAGAAATAATAATTAGATATTCCCTCTATTCCCATGGTTTTTATAAGAAACGGAATATGGAGTCTCTTGAAAAATAAAATAAATAACATGGTGGAAATAAATTCCATCCATTTACATGCTAAAAATGTGGGAAAAAACATCTAGAAAATTTATTAATTTGTAATATAAGGTTATTTAAATATTGAATGGATGATCATAAAGATTTATAATTTCAAAACATGATAAAAAGTTCATTTAATGCAATGAAATAAAGGAATACACCAACTAATGAACCACCCATGGTCCAATGCTTATAATACAAGGTGTGTAGGAACTAGTCCAACCATTTCATGAATCTGATGTTTTATGATGATGATAAATTCCAAAAACCTGTAAATTCCTAATTCAAATTGAAATATAATGTGATAATGACTACTTATATGGGTTATGATAATCATGTGGTTAAAGGAATTCATATCATCTACTCTATGATAGCTAATGTATTCTTAAATTCAAGATCTACCTAGCCTTTTATATGTAAGGAATTTTCTATAAGAATTGAATTACCTAACATATGATTACATATTGAGTTAGCAGTGAGAACTCCTAATGGTATGATGGTTGCATCCCAAGTTTATAGCCTCTCTCCGATTAAACTTTTATTGGAATATAATTCCTACAAATATTTTTATTTTCTCTTTAGTTTAATTTTATGTGATTCTAGTAGAATATTGGTTTTTTCTGAATGGCTCGAGGGCCTTTAGTTTTTATTCATTTTTGATAATCCCCCTTTTAAGGGTTGAAGGGGAACCCTTACATAGAAAATAGGCTTTGGTGACATTACCTGACACAAAGGTCTTAGAGGAATCAACCCAGATTATGGCTACTTGGAACCACCCATACCCATCATTTGTATTGTGATCAGTAATCCACCTTTACATGGAAGTTCAGCTAGCTATCATGTTTAGAGATGTGTTGGCCTGGAACCAATGTCAAATACATACCCTCTCATTCTTCAAAATCTAAATGCCCTACTCTGGTGAATGCACCTTTATATGAAGATCTTCTAGAGCTTGTTTCTTTTAGAATCTTCCTGGTATGTAAAAATTCCCATATAAATTATGGTGTCTAGAAGGAATAATGGAATCCTGGATCAAAAAAGTATCTTGAAGGTGAAAATTTCCAGCTACAACTGTACCGAATAGTACTTTTTATAGTACATGTAATTGTAACTAGTACATTAATTCAACGTTAACCTAGAAATATTCTTTCACCCTGATTTGAACCTAGGTCTTATGGATGAACTAGAAGATTCCTCCCCAACTAAGCTGAGGATCACATGTGGAAAAATATTGGTTTTCATTATATAGCACCTGTATCAATTACTAATAACGGGAAGTCACATTTTATATTCCAAATGAACATATGATCTTTTATTAGTGTGACTATGAATATAAAATTCAAATGGAAACCACATTTTTCTTATGGGTATTAATTTTATCCACGAAGTGTATATGTACTAGATTGTTGGGGAGAAACTCAAAATTGAGGATATTCCTCTTATATGGGATTTTTTAATGTCTTTCCAGAATATTTTCCTAGTATTACTCTAAATCATGATGTATAGTTTTCAATAGAACCCATAATGGGTGTTGAAACTATTTCAATGAATCATTATAGAATGTCACCAATAGAGTTAAATGAATTGAAGAAGCAATTATAATAAATCATAATAAGAAATTCATACACCCTAGTGTGTCACCATGCGGTAAACCTATTATATTTTAGGATGAAAGACATTCCAATTGACATTTTAACGTACTAATAATTACATTTTAACATACTAATGTCCTTGTTATATTTATAGATTTAATGAATAACGTATTTAGATATTTCCGTGATCTATTTATAGTAGTATTTATTGATTATATTCATTTATATTTAATGAGTTATTAGTAGGTTGAAAATAATTTTAGAATTGTGTCAAAGACCAAGAGGAAGGAAAATCTAAATTTAAAATTTACCAAGTGTAAATTTTGGTTTCATAAAGTTTCATTATTGTGTCATATAATCTCATATGATTGAATATTAGTGGATATATAAAAGTTAAAAGTTATTAATCAATGTCCTAGACAAACCAAAAAAACATAAATTCATTATTTTCTTAGGTATCATGGATACTATTGATGTTTTGTTATAAATTTATAATATATATCTAATCTACTCACCAATTTGAATGAAAATGGGTATAATTTCTTGTGTATAAATGAATGTGAAGAGAATTTCATAATTATATAGAGAAGTTTGGTCAATGAACATGTTCTCACACTACCCTATAGTGGGGAAGGGTTTGTGATTTAATGTGATGTGTTAAATAATGGAATGGGATTTTTCTTCATGTAAAATGATATGGTGATAGCATATGCCTCATTCCAATTGAAAATACTTATGGAAAATTACATGACTCAAGATTTAGAGTTAGAAATGGAAACTTTTTCATTAAAGATGTGAAGAAATTTTCTCTATGGTGAAAGGTGTGACATATATACATATCATAAAATATTAAAGTAAAAATTCACATATAAATAGTTAATTATGTGCAAGAGTAAATGGTTGGAATTGATCAATGATTATAAATACATAATACATTACCACCCTGTAAAGGCGAACAAGGTGGACAATGCTTTGAGTAACAAGGGCCAATTTTGTGTCGTCATGGGAAGGATTGAAATTAATCCAATACTAATGGATTTTTACAAAATGGAATTTGAAATCATAAGGAAATGGGATTGATCATATCTATCTCATTTGAATGATCAGCCATCAATCAATGTGAGTATTAAATAGGAATAGAAAGAATATTTGAAACTATGGAAGAAACTCATAAATATTCTTAATTTAAATCAAGATTATTGTGGAATGATAAGGTTTATGAACTACGTATGTTTTTCTATTAACACTAGAATTGTGTAAGGAATTGTTAGATGAAGCCTTGAGTTCTTCATTATCTATTAATATAGGAAGTATGAATATATATTTAAATATAAAAGAATATTTCTTTCAAGAAAATATAAAAAGGGATATTGAAAATTATATATCCCCATGCCTTGTATGTCAGTAACATAGAGATGTGGGACAAAATTATAAGGGTATTTTACCACCATTATCCATACCATAAGGGAAATGAGAAAACAATACAATGGATTTTATCATCAAAATACCAAAAAAATCTAAATATAATAATTTTATTTGGGTTGTAATCTATCCCATTATTATTTTAACACACTTAATTTCCATGAGGTAAAATTTATATCTTCATAATGTTTCATGTATATATGTTAAGGTAGTTCTGATATTTCTTAGATTACCACTCTCATTGCATTTGATCAAGATCTGAGGATTACCTTGAAGTTCTTGAAAACTCATCAGCAAACTCTGGATATAGAATGGAGGTTTAGAATTAATATCATTCTCAAATATATTTTCATTATAAAATGAAAATTTAAATACTAGAAGATATGTTCAATTCATGTTCTATGAATTTTAATGTTGGTTGGGATAAATACCATTTTATGATTTAATTTTCTTTAGTATGAATAATTTCACTCAAGCATTTATATAGCTCCTCTTAAAGACCTATATGGTATAATGTGTATAAATTTAAGGTTTCATTTTGAATTTATAGAAAAAATACATTGGAACATGTTATTTCTAATGATATTTTAAATAATGTTAGATCCACTCATTATAACATAATGGTGGATCAAAGTCAACAAAAGAGTTATGCTGACAATTTTTTGTGACATCTAGAGTTTGATGTTGGTGATAAGGTATTCACATGAATATCTCCCTAGAACAAGTGTCTGTGATTTTGAAATAAGGTAATTCTAATCCATGTATATATCATTCCCTCTTATATTTTTTATCGCAATGTAATGGTATCTTATCATTTAGCACTTCATCCAAATCACTCTCAGTTCATAATGTATTTCAGGTATCTCTTATATGGAAGTACGTACCTAATCCTTCACATGTACTCAACTCAGAGGTAATTCCACTATAAAATGATAATTCTAGTGAATAAAAACTGGTATAAATCACAGATCATATTGAATAATTGATATGTAACAAGGTAAATCATCTAGTTAATGTTATCTGTAGGAATCAGAAATTTGAAGAATTTATTTGGGAACTCGAGGATGTGATGAAAAAGAGATATCATTATTTGTTTGTATTGTAGTGATTGAATTTTGAGGGTGAAATTATTATAAGTTGGGTATAATGTAACATCCTAATATTTTATAATTTATTTCTCTATAAACAAATTCTTTTTATTTAGTATCTTTCTTTACATGAAATATTGAGTTTAAACAAACCCTATTATAATATTGAAATATTATTTTCTAATGTGCCATTTATCAACATTCCACTGAATTAGTGGTTATGAATAGGGATAAATAAATTATAAATAAATTTATTTTTTAAATGAAATCATTGGTTATGAAATGGTTATAAATGAAAATAAAAGCATTTGAATTTAAATAAAGATGTTTTTCTAAAAAACAATTTTTTACACAGAGAGTGTTTTATTTAAATAAATTAGATTAATCCCTATTTATGAAATTTTTTAATGAAATAAAAATATAATATATTCAATAAAATATTTTAATATTATTAAAGTTATTTACTAAAAATGGAATAATAATAAATCCTGTTTTATGTTCAAATATACATTTATCTAAAAATGGTTTAGTTGCGTTTTTCATGCTTATTGTAAAATGATTTTATGATAATTATAGGAATTGAATATTGAAAAATGGATAACATATTTGGAATCATGAGGATCAAATTTTTAAAAAAACTTCTTTTTTATTTATTTACAATTTGAATAGATACATTGGTAAATCGTTGTCATCTTAGTAAATGTAAAATGAGCAAAATAGGGTAAAAACTTTAGGATAAGGCTTTAAAATTTCCATAAGACATCATTTTATCTTATAATACGATTTAATTTATACCATTATCATCCAATTTTATAAAATATGTTTGGTTAATTGTTCATTAATTATTCCCACTATATTATTTTAAAAACAAGATATATAAAAATGTCACTCATTTGACATTAATATCTCTAATATTTTCTTATATGCATAAAAAAGTGGTTATGTTCAGTTATAAATAAATATTTCAAATAAAAATTAATTTTGTAATCATTTTAATTTATTTTTAATATTTAGTTATTGAATATTTATATTACATTCACAGGAAACTTTGACAGCACATTTATTCAATTAATAGAAAACTAAAATAAATCATTTCAATAATTTTAAAATGTAATATATTTTGGTAGAATTATAATTCTATAAAAATTGTTTAGATAAATTAATCATAATAACCATGATTAAAACATTATATTGGAATTCCATTTCTATCATGATGAATTTATAGTCAAATAAAATGAATTGTTCCAAAAATGACATTAATGATATTTTATAATAAACAATAATTTATTAAATTATAAATAATTCATAAAAATAATATCTTTTTCAAATTGAATTATATATGCTTTAAAATATCAATAATTGACTATTTATGGGTCACTTTACTTTTTATGGTCATGTTAATTACCCATAAAGAGTAAAAATAATGATATTATAATAATATTTAAATGGGTTAACATGGGTTAAAACAAAGAGATAAGGATGAAAACATCATGAAAAATGATCCAAATTTTATTTTATGATATTATTTTGATTAATGATTACACTATATTATAAATATATTATTGTTTTCAATTTTCAATGAAAATTAATATATATTAGTTTTATACTTTTGACATTCCATGAGTACCCCTCCATTACGTTATAAAAGGAAACATATTCTTCTCTATTTTTATACATTTTGAGCCTTATTAATCATCCAAGACCTAACATAATAACTTCTTTGATACTGTCCCCATTTACTATATCTTATTATCTTTCCAAAATATTTTCCTTCCAAGGATTATGATGTATTCCAAAAGAGGCTTCTCAACGAAGAGGTATAACACTTAACGAGGTACAGTAAATTTTATTTCATCCTTAACTACATCTAAATATAATGATTACATTATATAATAATAAAATTAGTATATTAAATATTCTAAATTTTTATTATGATAATGGAACACAAATTATCCTCCTTCTTTCCATCATTTTCAAAAGAAATATAGCATTTCTTGTGCGTACGTTGGGACTAACACCTCAACAAAGTGATGTGTTTCATTTTTCATCACCACTTTACATTGATGGTTATAATTATGGAATTAATAAATATATATAATATTTTTTTACATTATTTAATTCATGAAAAGTTTAATTATTATTTACCATTATTTAGTTTCATCCATTAAAAAAGGAAAATATCACACGTGGGTATATATGAACTATCATCTCTATGATGTGAAGTAATTCATTTTTCATCACTGAAATATATGAATAGTTTTAAAATTGAATAAAATTATTAAATATTATAGTAAATTAATGATTAAAATTATATATATTAAGGTTATCTGATAAAATTATACGGATCGGGACTACATAATTGAAAAATGTGTGAATAACAAAGCAGTTATCACCCGGAATGGTGATTTTAATAAATAATTGTTAATAAATAGATGATAAGATATTATAATTATTTCATATATTGTATATTATATATGAGTAATTTTCATTAATAAAATTATAATACATCTATATTTTTAAAATAGGAGGTTTGAACACGTAAAAAAGAAATACAAGACTTGAGGTAAAATATTTTGGTTCCAATCCCAATTTAATCATGATTTTTTATGGTTTAATTTATATTGAAGAAATTATATAATCCTTGCTTAATAAATATATTTAAATATGATATCATATGGTTATTAATTTAATTTTAATGTAATGGTACCATTTTCCTCTCTTTTTTTACTTAAAATGAACAAGGCAATCTTTTTTGACCATAATATACTGTTTTTCTAGTTTGGTCGGTAATCTTATATTCCATGTGAGTATTTTCTTTAAAATATTTAATCAATGTTTCAATATTCACCAATTAATATAGAAATTCATTTTTATCAATTTTTTTGTTTTTATAAAAAAATCAAGGTATTATTTTTTTTCTTTTCGAAATGAGGTGCTTTTGAATTTTTACTGAAAAAGTGAAAGGAATATTTATTTTAATGTACATGGAATGAACGTAATTTCCCCCAATTAAGACTAATCAATGATTTGAAAATTATTTTATAAATTTTCAAAGTTTTTTTCAATGAATGTTTTTCCATAACATTTTCAAAATTTTAAGTTTTTAAAGAAATGATTTAAAAATGAAAAGGGTATTTTTTCCTCAATAAATATTTTAGTGATCTTTTAAAAGAATTTTCATCTAGGATAACAACCTTTGATGTCAATTTTTATTAATTAGGGATTTTATCCAGTTATTCCATCCTTATTTTTTATCTAGATGGTTTATTGTAATGATAATTATATTTTTTATAAAACCTACTTACTTTTTGTGGGTTATGCTATGATGAAATGATAATTGTTTATGAAACTTATTTATTTTCTATAGGTACATAATGATGATATGATTTTTTTTATGATCTTTTGGAAAAATATATTTATGGTTTCATTATGTTTCTAGATGGCCTGGAATATATATATCCCTCAAATTCATTGGGAAAATCCTTATATCTCATGAAATAATTATGGTAAAATAGTTTATGTGCTCGATCCACTATAGAAAATATGTTAGGATTCCTGATTCTCTATGATATATGAAATATATTTTAATTCCGAATCAAATATTATTTGACACTCTCAGTATTTATCCCTGATATATGTAAATGTTTTATTCGAATGATGTTTCTATTGTTTAATGACTTGTTTTATTCATATGATTTAAACTCATGGTTAATTAATGATTGGCGATGATTTCTCAGTCTCATGATTCATTCCTTTAATATTAAAAATATTTATGCAATGATTCATGATTATGATCAATTATAAATAGTGTTTGAACTTTTTAAAATATGTTCATATATAATACCCTTATTTTAATATTATTAATATATATGATCATAAATTGATATCTTCTATGATTATCCTTACTGACAATCTATGATCACCATTTATTTTGTTTCCTTTCCTTAGGTTATGAATAATGGTTTTGTATAGGGTAACTTTGAAAGGGTAAAAAGTCAAAATAACTTTATAATAGATGATAAAGAGTGAACCTAAATAATTTTTTATGTATATAGTGTCTAAAGACACTAATCCTTTTCCATTATTGAATGGTTATTAATTTTATATATTTAATATTCATCTAAAATGATGTAATATTTATTTATGAAAATATTGGGTCGCCTTAAGTTTACTAAGTCATTTCAAAACTAGAATTAGGAAGGACCATAAGGAATTTTTGAGGTGGGTAATATAATACTTTAATATATTGGTAGATATTATATTTTTCTTTAGGGACGATCATCCTAGTTAATATTTTGTTAATGGATATTTTATCAATGATTTAAAAAATCAAAAAAGCATAATGGGTTTGGTGTTTACATTTGTTGGAATGTAGATCTGCTAGATGCCCTAGATATAATCAATGGTGACTTTTTCTATGAAACAAGTAGAGTATGTTATAGCTATAGAAGCTGGGAAGGATTTTATCTGGTTAATACATCTTCTTAAGGAACATAGAAAATCATCTAAATGGGGAACTTTATTCTGTGACAATAAGAGTGTAATTCACTATGCCAAGAATATAACATTTCATGAAATGATAAATCAAATTGACTTGAAATTCCATTTAATCCGGAATCATAAATAGGAAATGGTGTTTTAGCTATGTAAGATCATGGTTATGAAAAATATTATTGAAATGTTAATGATGTTCCTAGTCCAACAAATCATGAGAAATCTTTGAGCCTCAATGGGACTCAACTGAACAAGAGGATGATAGAGGAAACTTAAATGATCATGGAAGAAAGTTTGTTTTCTTAAAGTGTGGAAGAATACTAATGAGTTTCCAGGAATTAATATTCATGTGAGATATTTTGGGGATCATAAAGTTTTCTTCAAGTCAGAAGAATTTCAATCACCATAATTTTAGACCTTGGTAGTTCGTGTTGGTCTTTTAAAAATAGTGCTACTGAGAACCTTCATCAAATAAGTTAGACTATGGAAAGTTCAAAATTTTACAGTTAATGACATTTTAAATAGTCATTGGTAATGGTTATTAGTTTAATGTTTGGGCCGGTTCATCCATTGGAAGCCTTAGTTGAATAGAGGGGTCAACGGATGGAAAAATTCAAATGTCAGAGGTTGGTGTTTCCCCTTTTATTAGTAATGAATATCTATAAAAGAGGTGGCGCTAGACACTATATTTATACTATACTATATTTTAAAAATTATAATGTAGACATACAATTATAT
The DNA here is from genome assembly GCA_963277665.1 of Viscum album. Classification (NCBI taxonomy): domain Eukaryota; kingdom Viridiplantae; phylum Streptophyta; class Magnoliopsida; order Santalales; family Viscaceae; genus Viscum; species Viscum album. Next base: position 7,529,477 of record OY728127.1, read on the forward strand.
AGTGTTTGCAAAACGTATACTTTTATTAATATATAGAGTTTTTAGTGGTCTCCCACTGATGTGCGACAAAATTCCAAACCACATAAAACTTGTGTTACACCTTATCTTTCTCATTAAATAAATTATTGTCTTTATGATTAATTGTATTTTTGATTTGTAGTTTGAGAAGTTCTTAGGGATTATCTTTACTACCTAATTATGGTTCTCTAATACTGTAAGGGATGAACTAGTCTTTGAAATTCCAATGTGTTGAACTATCAGTGGATATGATTTTTTGGTGAACCTAGAGATTATATATCTGGTAAACTAAAGAATCAACAATTAGGTTATTGTATTAGATTTTTAGGGTTCTTCTTCCCCAACTTAAATATTACGGTGGAAAATATACCACTATTTCATATCTCAATAAATGATATATCACCATCAAAAAAATGGGTGGGAATGAGGTATCACATAGTGAATTATTCATCAATACTAAAAACACCTAGGTGAATTAATTATCCAAAAATATCATCTTATATGTTGATTATAAACCCCTATATATGATGAAACTATTGAAAAACTACAACAAAAAGAACTCTAGATAGATAATATACCACTAACACACATCTTTCACAGATGAAGTATGACTAATCTAACTCAAATTGGATGATATACCACCAACACATATCTCATGTGTATGAAGTTCCACCATTCCATAACAATATCGATGATATACAACCAATAAATTCATGGGAGTGTATGAAGCACAACCAAACCTAATACCAAACCACCAATCAGTGTGTTCATATCATCGTGAATCATTTATCTTGGATGAATATGTTATCACAGATACACAATTGTGTAAAATAACATTTCATCAGCATTTAAACCATTAAATTGAATGATATATCATTAGGAAACCTAAAATTGTGATTGATTTATAAATTATAATGTAGTAACCCAAAACCCCAAAGCTTGGAGCCAGTGCCAACTATATGACATTGGTATAAGATACAAAGAATCACATCCCAATGGACCAAATAGTATAGTAGTCATGGTAAAATTAATACATACTTGAAATTAACATTATATTTTAAAATATAAAATACAAAATAATCTTTTAAGAATTCCATTATTCCCAATAGATTACCCCTTAATATCATTCAGAAAATACTTCCTAGTATCCTAGGGAAATTAAAACATTAGAAAGAGGTGTGGTCAAATTCTTAGTAATAGAAAGCGTACAATATAAACTATGAATAAATATTGAATAATAAATATGGAAATATAAATAACTAAAACACATTCCATTTAATCAATAACATTACCATAAAATATTAGAAATAAATTATGATCAAATAATTGCATATAAATAATCAAATGATCTTGAAACACGGGAATGTATATTCTAACTAATCTAATAATCACAAAGAATATTAATAACTTAATTCATAATGATGGAATGAATAATTTCATAAATCTAAAGCATACCATTGAACTCTTTTTATAGGACATATAATACCGTCGAGACCTATTTCCAAGAAATTTAATAAATGGGTAAGTCCTCATCCAAAACCATATCTATTTTTACATATGAGACCTATCAATGCATTAAGGGGTGATAGTGGGAGTATCCCATCACATACAGTGTGCAATTTATTCTTTATATAAAATGGGTGAAACATAATAAACATAAAAAAACTATATAGAAAGACTAACATATGAAATTTTTATGCCTACCCAAATCAAAAAAGATAATCATAAACCGTTTTGAGTAATATCATAAATGGTAATAAAATTATAAATACTCAATTAAACTAATCATAAATCTGCTAATGATGTAATTTGAATAACATCAATAAAAAATATCCCCATTGGATCAATAGAAAATTAAAGGGTTTATATCATTGATGAATATAAAATACATAAAAATATCTTCACAATCATTCTTGAGTAAGATATCCTTTTCATTTTGAAAAAGCAATGTTTAAAACATAAATCCTTTTAAAATCCTTATCTTTGAAAAAATTTATTAAAAACATTTTATTTAAAATTTACCTTTTAATATTTAAAAGGAATAATCAATGAAAAGATGTTCATAATGGCCAAATAATTTCGTACATGTTGTACAAGTTAAAAATAACATTCTTTTTTCACTATAAAATGGTTTGAATACTACATTATTCAGAAAATTCAAGAAAATCCCTCTCACAGTTTCGGTAAAATCTAAAATGGATTTTATTTTAAATTTTATAATATTCTTAATAAAAATTTAAAGAACAATAATATTTAAAATTCCCTTAATAAATCATTTTAAAAGGGATAAAAAATTGAAAACATTTTTAGAACACATTGTTTTATAAGAAAATATATTTTCTACCGAAGAGGTAAATTAAGTTGGATTTTCTAAATACATTTTATCAAGTAATTTAAGTACCAAAATTATAAAAATTGTAATATTACATGAAAATATCATTAATAAAAATATGATAGTAAAATTAAATGAGTTCATTAGGAAATATTTTTAAATAATTTCTTTCAGCAGAAATTCAAGAATAATAAATCTTGATTAGAATGAGATCATGAAATGAACATTTATAATGATCCTAATGTTGAAGTGAGAATTAATAATTGAATAAATTTGTATTTCAACTGAAAATCACATTTAAAAAGTTTAAACATAATATAAGGAAACAAAAATTCATTATACTCACAATCAACCAAGTAAATGATTATACTAATGAATAGAAATATAGTTAAGAAATCCCTTACCTCGCACTTCCATTTGATTGAAATTTTTTTAACCTCATACAAAGTGGATTTAAAATTGTTATTAACTTATAAAAAAATTATATTAATATTTATAAAGTCATATATTATCCATATATAACATTTTATCATCATTCCATTAATAATCATTCATTATTATCATTGTTTAGTGTGTTAATCTCCATGTTTTATCATGTTTTTTTCCTCATAAAAGATTTGGTTATTGCACATATTATATAGTTATATTATATAAGAATAATAATAATGGAGTCATTATAATATTTTTACATAAATTATACTTTAATCCCCAGTAATGAAGTATGGTTATGAAAAATGAAGTACGTTATGATCATAGAGACAGTAGACCATACATACTCATGAGTAACGTTTCCTTTTTCAAATGGTCGCTATAGAAAGAAGTTAATTGTTATTTTATATTTATATAATTGTTATTATATAGTATTTTTTCATTAAATATGCTTATATATACAATCCACGTGGTTTGGTGATGTTAACAGAGTCACAACATTTCATGAAGGCGGTAGTCAACACATACACAAACGACGTTATCATCTTTCGTTGACTGAAATGGTAAGAAATAAAATGATGTTTTCATTATCATTAAATAATGATTAAAATTTATTTGATAAAATAATTATTTTAATGATATCAAATACAATATTTAATTTCATTCTTATCACCTTCTATGTGAAGTGTTAGTAAAAGACGAATCAGATTGCTTCATAGGACGGTAGTCCGCCGTACACACGAGCGACGTTATTATATATCCTACATAGTGGAATGTTAAAATATATATATTATATAATGATTCCATAGGTATAATTATGTTATAAATTTCATATATATACTTTATATCCATCATCATACCCAACCATGAAAGGTGGTAATAAAATAATGAATGAGATCAGTTCATGAGACGGTAATCCGTCGTACACCTAAATGATGAATTCGCAACCCATTTAACAAATGTATATATGGATGTAGATAATTAAAATATTATAAAAAAATCCTATTATATTTATGATAGGTATGATATTATATCATCTTGATTTAATAATAATTTAATTATTTTTATAAATAAATAAAACAAATATTCTCATTGAAGAACATAACCTCTTCTCCGGGAATCCTCCTTAAGTTATCACAAAATCCATCATATATTGGAATTATACACAAAATAATAAATCTAGGATGATATGAGATCTTTTCGGAATTTATTTGGTTATATATTGGTTTAACTAAAAAAATTTAAGGTGTCAATAAGAGAGAAGAGGGGGTGGAATTTATAAGTGTGGTGAATGGAAAATTTGTAATTTTTTGAAATGATTCTACCATACCTATGTTTTTATCTTGAAAAAAGCAAAAAAATTCATTATTATAGAACCCATAAGATATAAGTTAGAAATATGTACAACCAATGGGTTTTAGACAAGTTTTTAGCTCATTTTTATCCCTTGTGTTTTAGTCTAACCCCCGATAAATCTATTTTTACCTTAACTGTGGTAATTATTTTTTTCTATTTACACTATTAATGTTGGGAAAAAGTTAAGCTCATCTAATTATACATTATAAATTATTATTATTCCAAATATTGAATCCATTTTTTCAAATTCAATTCATATATGTGGATGAATTTTATTTAAAATTAATCATCCTGATTGGATGAGAAAACGGATTTTTAAATGGAAAATATTCAAAATATTTCAATGTTTTTATATAAAAATAAAAAATTAAAATAATTACAATGATCTATATTGTACTAATTGTTATAAATTTGAAATAATTTTTACATTTAAATCAATTAAAAATATAATTTTCCATTTCAAATTTTTAAAATGAAAAAGATCTCATTAATTAAAATTTAGTATTTTTCATTATTCATCAAAAATGAAACTTTTCTGAATAATCACAAAAATTATCTCTAAAATAATTACCATATTAATATTTAAAAAATATTTACATTTATCAAATAAAATTTCTAAAATTGGTAAAAATTAATTTTAAATTATGTACATAAAGCGTGACTAGACTGATTTTAGAAAAAATAAATTTTTCAGAAAATATTTCATTTTCATCTAAATGAATATTATTTTATTACAAATAAATTGATAACCAAAATATTAATAATATAGTTAATAGAATAAATAAATGAAAATTTAACAACTAAGATATAAATATTATATAAAATAATAATATTTTAATAATATTTCATATTTGTTTTAAACTGGATGTTGTTTGTAACATAAGCTAAACTCAGTGTTGTATGTAATGCAAGAAAAAACTTACTGTTTCATATAGCACAACATAAGAACAATGTTGTGTGTAAATCAAGTTATTTAAGAGATTGAATTTTCTAAAAATAAATATATAATATTATCTTGTGGTGTTATATTTTATTCTATTTTTTTGTTACATGTTTCAAATTCCATCAAATACAATGTAATTATTTTAGAATTTTAGGGTGTTAAATTTCCCCGACCATAAATAAATTGTTTCATCATAATTTAAACTTTTTCTTGGTAGTCAAGGTTTTGATATTTTAATACTATTTTTTAAAAAAACCTACATCATAAGTAGTTTTAATAAGATACCCTCTTAATAATATAGTAAAGGGAGTAAAAAGATCATATTGAATAATACATAACTAGGTTTCTACGTAGGAAAAAATTAGTGGAAATTTAAGGCATGTAAGTGGATGAAATTAATAAAAAGGTATAGATAGTGATTTAATTCATTGATCAAAAGAAATTTAATGATCAATATAAAATTAACATCCTCAAAACAAAAAATGGATGATGATTTAAAAGAACGTATAATTCATCAAATATGAATGTAAATGGATAAAATTTATTTTTCATATTCCTTTTCCTTTGTTGAGTTATTATTTTACAATCTATGGATATAATAAAATATTATTAATTTATATATTTTTATTTCATAATAATAATTTAATCATTCCATTGTGATTAAATCAATTTTTTATTCATCCTTTAGTCCAAGAAATCAATATCCATAAAATGATTTCTTTTTTTCCAGAATCACTAAAATTCACTTTTGATGGATCATAAGATCCATAAAAGAATAGAATTTCATTCAATATGTCTCTAACTGTTTTCTAAAACCACTATAGTTAAAACATTTTATCCAATATACATCAATCTCAATATGGTGAAGTAATAAATTAATCTCTACATGCCTCATCCAAAGTTTAACATAAACTATTTTATAAATAGTTAACCTTAAGGACCTTCTAATAGATTAAGATCCCTAAATATTGAAATAGGATAACTAAATTTATAAAATGTAACTATATTTAATTAGATACAAGGTAGTTAGTACTATACAATTTTCTTTATCTCAAAAAACATATATTTATCCCAACATCATTATATAAAAATAAGAATCAAATTAAAGGTTATCTTTCCCTCAATAACTTGTTTTCCAAGAAGTTCATGTTTTCGGTGAATCTTTTTTATTTTTCATCAACATTATTCAGCATACTCTTTAAATTAATTAATGAAAAAAAATTATTACATCCATAAAAATTACATAATTATAATTATATGTTTATAATTGATAAAATAATCATATTACATAATTATTGAATTCAAAAACAAGAACATTAATCATTACAAGTTATTTTTGGTAATAGTATCATCTTAACATTGATATCTTAGCATCTTCTAAGGTATACTTCCTTAATGCATGGGGAATTAATTTGAATATAACTACATATCCTTAAATTTTAAAAATTGAACATTGAGAAATTATTTATTTCCCTTATAATGATGATCATAGAGGCCTTTTTATCCACACCTGAAGAAAACTAATTTTTTAAATCATGTAACAAGGTGTTTCCTTCCATAAATATTAAATGTTGAGAAATCCTTATTTACCATATTACCATTATCCATATTTTTTCCTACCATTATATTCTTTTCTTACTTACCTTATAAGTCATAATAGTTGGAGAATTATTTCCCTATATTGATAGCATATGATACTATGTCCTTATGTGATGAGAGTATTGGGGATACTACTTTCATTCGAAGTCTTGGATTAATAACACCAAATTAATGGAAAATATTATCTCTTTTGATTATATACATATTCTTAAACATTCCTTATTAACCTTGTAAGTTTGGATTTGAAATTATTAATAGTTTCATCTTCTTTCTATCTTAGACTCAATATTTTTCCATCAATATACACTCATTTCTCAAGAAAAATAAAATTTTCCAAGAATATTACCTTAAAATCCTTGCACTCTATGCTTGTTATTCCCTACTTATCATTATTACTTTGAAACAACAACCACCCTTGATATATATCTTCTAAGATATTATAGGACTACATGGTAACTGTCTCCCTTTCACTACTTTCGAGAGAGAGACAAATATCTTCTCTAAGGAACACATTTATTTCTCAGCGAAAAAAGTATTTTGTGTCCTATTAAAAGATAGAGGTTATTTACTCAAGAAATATTATAATATGGTTTTACCTCATAGTTGATCAATAGAATTCTCCATAGAAGATAGTTTATTACTCTTAATCTGATTTAGCTTCCCTAATATGGTTATGATTTCATCAATTTCAGCTTCAGCCCCATATCAAATTTATTTATCATTCCAAGGATGGAAATATCTACACGAATTGTATGCATTGATACAGTTATAATTTCTTATATTAGATTTCATTTTTAAATAATGGCACACACAATATTATATGAAAAGATTATGAAACATAATTTCCAATCCTAAATCTAGTGAAACACGTAAATTAAATTTGAAAATTTTAGGCATAGGTAATCTCATAATCATAAACATGTTTTCATTAGGGATTTCATTATTTTAAACTCCAATATAATGGTTTGTAATGATAATGATATTTATCCTAATAATATAACATTGTAGTTTAAAAATAGGTGTGAATTAAGGTCAATTTTTTGTTCATTAGATTCCATTCAGGATAATCCCAATGCACCATTTTAGAGTTATTCCACCTAGGTACATTTATTCAAAAACCACTTCCACTTGTAGTTTCTAGATAGGGATTCATTTTCTATGAGAATGACATAATATATTCCTTAAAAAACATTAGGATATTATTTTATACTTATCCTAAATATCTATCATATGGTTAAGGTCCATAATATATGTTTTCAGAAATCTAGTTCCAATGATTTCTAGTAAAATTCTTATGATACCAGTTGTACTGACACTGACCCCAATAACTTGAAGCTAGTCACTAAATTTTTTACATTGGCATAATATACAAGGAATCGCATCCCAGAGGACCTAATAGTTTAGAAATCTTTATAAGGTAGACACATACTTTATATTCATATTATATTTTAAAAAAACACACAAATAATTTTTTTTGATAATTTTATTAGTCCCCTTAGCATAACCTTTCATATTTATCACAAAATTATTCCTGATATTAGGGGTAAAATAATAAAATAACAAAGGTTTGAGATCAAATGCTCAGTAAGGGTAAGCATACAATTTAAGATATTAATAAATAAGTCATAATCAATATGGAATGGTAAATAACTACAATACATGTCATGTAATTATTAATTTGATCATAATATGGTTGGAATGAAACATCTCTAAATAATATCATATAAATAATCATATGAGGTTGAAACATGACCACGTATATTCAAACTAATTGAATAATAAAATGGAATATCAATAATTGAATTCATAATAATGGAATTCATAATTCTGGACATCTAAAGCATACCTTCAAGGCTTTGTTAGCATTTAATACTGCTCAGGTCTTTTTCCATGAAATTTATAAAATATTTAAGGCATTACCCAAAACCATGTATATTTTTTCTCATGAAACCTACTGATGCCTTGAGGGGCTATATTGGGCCCCTCCCATCACATACAAAGTCCAATTCATTTCTTATATGATAGGGATGAAACATGATCAACATAAAAAAATTTATTGAAAAAATAACATATGGAATGTTAATAGTTACACAAATCAATAATCATAATCTTAAACTATTTAGAGTAAAATGGTGAATGGTAATAAAATTGTACATCCTCAACTAAACTAACCATAAATCATTTAAATAAATAATAATGATAATATCAATACAAAATCAACCTTTTGGTTCATAATTATATTAAAGGTTTGATATAATTTATCAATATTAACACCATAAAAGATCATTGGAAAATTCTTAATGAAAACTCACTTTTTATTTTCAAAATCACTTTAAAAACATAAAAAAATTTGGAAATACTTTTCTTGAAAACCACTTTTTAAAACATTACATTAAAATTAACATTTTCAACTTTAAAAGGATTCATTAAAGAAATGATGATTGTGGTGGCAGGTAATTTCATACATGTTTTAATGGTTAAAAGCAACATTATTTTTTACTACAAAAAATGATTGGAAAGTGTCTTGTTTAGAAAATAAAAAAAAATATTCCATTCATATTTTTTTAAAACCCATATGGGAATTATTTTTAAAATGACATAATATTACATTAAAAACTTTTTTTAATGATTAAAAATAGATAAAAATACACTTAATCGATTATTTTTTAAAGTGTAAAAATATTTTTGAAAATATTTTTCAAAAACCTGGTTTTGTAAGAAAACATATTTCTGACCGAAGAGAGAAATGAAGTCATATTTTATTAAATAATTTTCTTAATTAATTTAACTACCAAAGAGTGAATAAATTTTAGAATTACAAGAAAATATTGTGAATAACTATAGAAGAATAAAATAAAATGGGTTTATTATGAAATGGTCAAATAATTTCCTTTATGTCAAATTCAAAAATAAATAATCTTGATTAGAATGTATTTCTGAAATAAACCTTTACAATGATCATAACATTGAAGTGAGAACTAATAATTGAAATGAATATTTATTTCAACTATAAATCTACATAATAATGTTTAAATATGATATAATTTAATCAAAATTCTTTATTGAAATACTGTTATATTGATATAATCAATGAAGTATAAGTTTAACCCAATGAACAAAAATTGAGTTAAGAAATCCCTTACCTCACATTTCCTTTTGATTGAACATAATTTAACCTCCTACATAGTTTTTTTTAAAAATTGATCTTATAAAAACCCATAATAATTTTTTTAATACCATATATATTTCTTTTAAAACATCTTATAACCCTTCCTTTAATAATCATTCATTATTTTCTTTATTTTTAGGAGTTTATTGCCTTCTATTATTATATATGTTTCATTATGAAAGATCTGGTTCTTATGAATATTATAAAGTTATATCATCTCATGAATAATAACAGTGACATAATTTTCATATTTTTACATCAATTATACTTTTAAAACCAATCCTGAAATATGGTTATAAAAAACGAAGCATGTTACGATCACAGAGAGGTAGGTCATATGTATGCAGGAGTAATGTTTCAATTTGATGATGTTATTTATAGAAAGGAGGTAAGTACTATTATATAATTATATAACGACCATAAAGTCATTTTATTTATATATATATATGTGTGTGTTTGTGTGTACCATACATGTTGTGTGGTGGTGAAAAAAGAGGCATATAATCTCATAATGGCGGTAGTCCAAATGTACACGAATGATGTTATCATCTTTCATTGATTCAAATGGTAAGATATAAAATAATATATATTATAATTTCAGAATGATGAATTTTTTCATGAATATAATAATAATTTCATGTATATCTCATATAATCATTAACATTTTCCTTGTCACTTTCCATGTGGGGAGTTAGTGAAAGAAAAATCACATCACTTTGTAAGGAAGTAGTCCTTCGTACACACAAGCGATGTTAATGTATCTCTTATAGAATGGAAGTTATATATATATATAGGTTCTAATGAACCCATGGGTATAAATATGTTTTAAATATATTATATATTATTTAAATTCATTATCGTTCCTCTACTACCTTCGGTTTTTGAATGTAACCCATTCTTTATACATTTTTCGTATGTAATGTATATGAGTTATGTTTCGGATAGTTTAGGGACTTTTTGGAATTTATTTTAGGGATTTAAAATAGGTTCATGCGTGGTGAAAAGTTTTTTGAAACCATGAAACACTTTCAAGAAAACATGCATAGTGAGACATGTGATAAAGGGGGTGCACACTGGCTGCGCATGGTTTGTCCAAACTGTAGAATCCAATGTCAAACTGTGCTCTTTGAAAAGGGTATTTGGTAATTTTATAGTAGTGAATTCATACTGGTTGATACACTGTTTGAAGATTGTTTGAGTATACCGTGTGGGGTTTTTCCTAATGTAAGTGGGTAATTCATGGTTAGTGAATGGTTTTGCTAACCATGTTACTGAACCATGGGTACGGTCAAACATTGAACCTTAAAAAGAGGATCTTAGTCAGTTCAATGTTTTAACCAATATTTTTCCTCAAAATGTACCTAAAAAGGTATTTTTCATCCCCAAAGGTTATGTAAGGTTCACCCATCTATAAATATGAGATTATAAGGATTCCCTTGGTGATTATATGTTGATTCTTTATGGTATGTATTTGTTCTTCATCATTCCTAATGCATTTCTTAGATCCAATTCTTCTTTTCTCCCAATTTCCTAGATCTATGACCAAGGTGGGTATATCTAAATATTTTTATTTTTTCTATTGATTATGTTAGGGTAAGATATATACAGCGAGTTCCTAGAGATTAAATCCTTTTTTGGGATGTTTTTCATGTCGTTTATGATTTTTTCCAAAACACTCAAGGTAGGTGGATTCACTCCTGACTCCTATTGGTAGAATTGATTGAATTAGTTTAAAGTTAGTTTATTTTATTAATACTAATTATTAAATCATGGTGAAAATCATGATATAATTCCTCTTTACTGACGATTTATGGTTTTTGGTGAAATTGTGGAATTTTGGTGAATTGTTGTGGAAATTTATTTAGATTCATGATTTTAAAATAGAAAATTTAAAATATTAATTTTATGGATTTTTTAAATTGTTGTTTGGAGAATTTTTTTCAATACTAAGATTTATTTTAAATTGTTTATTCTTGTTGAAATTGGAATAGTTTTTGGGCATACGTGGGTGTGCGTTCATATTACATTTACGAGGCTTCATAGAAATATGACCATGTGATCAGTTCAAATGGTTTAGTGGAACAAGGAAAATAATTTCCTTGTACTGACATGGTAGGCTGATGAGTGACCACTCATGATTATTTATCTATCATAATTATACATTCATGGTTGGTGGTGTGAATATGATAAATTGAATTAATATACCAAATAAAACTTTAGAAATGGTTTTATTGCATGGTTTTTTAGTTTTCATGAAAAAAATATTTTGTTGGAGAAATTGGGTGACATGACACTAGTGTATATTTTGTTATAAAACATTTCAGAACTTGTTTTCTTTTAGTTATAAACAATTTTGGAAATTATTTTATATAAACATTTTTATATAAATGTTGATAACTCTTCTATCCTAGTGGCATGAGTATGGAAGTCATTGGGGAAAGCCTACTGATTTTTGGTACTCGCCCTACTTTTCAAAATTGTATATTTTGTAGATTTCATCTACTGAGACATGGGAAAAAGAAAATCATCACACCTATTTAGGAATACCTATTGATACATTGGTTGTTTGGTGAAGTTAGATCATGGAGCTTGTGAAGCATAGAGTCTTGTTGTTGTCTTAGAGTCTTCTTAGTTTGTCTTCGGCTGTTTTATTTTCTATTGTAGTCTTTTGATGTGGTACTAGGTTTCGAGTTTCATTTTGACAAATAAAATTTTGGATTTCATTTCATGGTTCTCATGCATAATTTAGTGGTTTGTTTGGTTGTAATTGTTTTGGTTATTTGGTTTATTTCTAAAGGGAAAAATCATCCCCCAATGTATTAAATCCCTTAGACATTTATTACTAGTATTTGGATCCTTGGGGATGTCAATTAAGTCCATGTAGCATCCTACCACCTTTTTATTCCAATGAGGGTAATCATGGATGTTACAAATAATATTAGCTTTTTTCAATCCAATGTCTGTTGGAGACAAATGGATATGTCAGTCATGGAGTTGAATTCACTCTTGTCAATTCCTTATGTTGTGATATTAAAAAGGAGTAGGATTGTTAATACTTTAAATGAATAGAATAAAAATATGTGGCTAAAACTTTTTTTCTAAACTTCATGTTAATAGGGAGTTGGGTAAATTAGTGTTTTGGAGACACTTATAATATTTTGAAATCTAATTTTTATGGGTTTATCCAATGAGATGGGAATGAAATGCATTAGAGGAATGAATTCCCATAAGGATTTCATATTTTATTTTGGGTAATTATATATTATTTGGTGAAATGTGTTAGTTTTTTAAAAACGTTAAAATTATTTACAAATGAATGATTTTTAAAAAGTACATGATTGTGGTATTTTTAAAATTGTTTGATTTTCCAAATCAAGTTGAATTTTTTTCAAAAACTATTGAATGTTGAAGAGGTTAATTTTGGGAAAAAACAATTTGATAACTGTATGATAGATTTAAAAATATATCAATTAAGTTTTTAGAGAGTGAGACTTATGGAATTGGTTGTTGTATAGAAATGGCACCTTTTCGGTGTTGTAGAAACCAATTGGAATTTATTGTAGAGAATGCAGTTGCACCTATGACATAGGTGAACTAATATCTAGTTTAGAGTATCATCCAAGAATTTCAAATTGTAGACATAGGGAACTGAAGGGATGATCCATGAAAATTAAATCATTCCATCTAGTTCTCGAAACATAATCCACTCATACTATAGGGTGATTTTCAACTAGAAATTGTAGAGGAATGTATTAATAGGATGAATAATATCCTCAATTTCATCGGTACACCAGAAAAGATACAAGTAAAACTAGTAATTTATATGCTCAAGGATCTATCACATTAGTGCTAGGAACTAATGATGTATGCTAAAGTTGATCAATGCCTTAGTTCGGATGATCTTTAAGAATTTTTTAACAAAAAATTCTATCTTCACACGTTCTAGATCTAGATAATGAATGACTTTTGCAGCCTAAAATAGGAAAATCTATATTTCACAGAGTATATAGATAAATACATGAATTTAGTGTGCTTTCACTTTAAGTTTTTTATAGTGCAGCCTTGGAAGCATGCATATTTCAATAGGGAATAAGGTAAGAGATTCTATCGAATATTGTTGTTCTCTGTATTACCTACTACATGGAGATGTTCAATAGAAGGACGGTGGATGAAAGGGACATCTATGGAGCCCTTGGGGGAGGATTTATGTTGATACCCATAAGAACTAGGGGAAACTCTAATGTTGAGAGAATGTGGAAGAGGGACACTTACTTCTAGGGTGGGAGTTGGAATCAGAATTAGATAGCTAGATCAATGAATCTTCGTCCGAGACCAACTACAAAAGTGATATGTTTCTAATGTGGTTTATTCAACCACATGAAGAAAGAGTGTACAAAGATAGCAAGAGAATTTCATAATTGTAACAATATGGGACCCCATAAGCTCTATTGTGACATTTTTTTGAGGTCAGGTTCCTGAGAAACATCTCAGGAATCACAGGCATCATATGCATTGATGGGGAGAGGGTAGAAGAATCAAGCTTAGAAAAAAATAGAGCTATACATGGAGATTCCACGAATACCATAACTTCTCTATAAGGGAAATATCATCAAAGAAACAAAGAGGAGTTTACATCGATGAAGAAATTATATGGAGTTTAGTAACTGATTGTGGATGATTAGGTAGGACCATCTATGGTGAGAGGTATGATTGTTTTGAATTATATCCTTATAAAAGTGTTGTTTGATACTGGTGCATATCATTCCTTCATTGTTTCTCATGTTGTTTTTTTTCTATGATTAAAACATGAGATGATTCTTTATTTGATAAAACATAAAATACCTCTTAGGTATTGAGAATGTTGAGCCTTTCTATGTAAAGAAGGTTATATAATTGTTGATGCAGTTGAGCAGAAATGGGGTTTCTCTTTGTTAAATATGGATGTCTACGATGTAATCCTCGGTATGGATTTGTTGATAATGTTCAAGGATCACCTTGTCTATTATAGCAGAACATTTAGTTTCATGACTGAGAATTACATCAAGAATCTTTTTTAATGTGGTAGGGTCGTAAATACGTGTACAGTGGGATTGATGGATTAAACGGAGGGAACAATCTCTTACTAGTTGGAAACATTAACTTTGGAATTGATGGAATAAATAGAGGATGACCATTTTCTAATGGTCTTGGATCAATTTCTAGAAATATTTCCCAATAACTTCATAGGGTTTCCACCGGTAAGGGAAGTGGAGTTTAGTACTGATCACCTTCTAGGGACCTATCCTATCTCACTTTTATCTTATCGATTGACACAAAATGAATAAAGGGAACTAAATTTATGGTTGGAAGAGCTTGGAATCAAGTTTTTCATTTGGTCGAGTGCATCTCCATGTGCAGCACTAGTGCTATTCATAAATAAAGGTGATCAAACTCTACGGTTTTATATGGATTATCAACAGCATAAGCAAGTTACAATACAGAATAGATTTCCACTTCCATGCATTATTAGTTTGTTTGATCAATTAAGTGGAGCTCAGTGGTTATCTAAAAAGGACATGCAAGCATTATATCACCAATTGTGAGTTCAGAAAAATGATATTCCGAAAATAGATTTTAGAAGCAGATATGGCCATTATGAATATGCGTTAATGACTTTTGGTCATATAAATTCACCATAAGTCTTCATATAATTGATGAATCGTATATTTTATAGATATTTTTATTCTTTTCTTTGGTCTTCTGCATGAAATATTGGTGTATTCAAGGACAAGGTATGATCATGAGAAATACTTGAATATAGTGCTATTAATTTTTTAGAGACCATCAATTTTATGCCAAATTATCACATTTTGATTTTTGGATACAAGAGGTACACTTTCATGGCCATCTGATTTGTAAAAAAGTTGTTTTTGTTGATATAGGAAAGATAGTAGTTGTTATGTCTTAGAAACCACTAAAAATGTTTTTTAGATATGGATCATTCTTAGTCTAGCTAGTTATTACCAACACTTTGTTCATGACTTTTCATAGACAGGCTCACCATTGATAGCTTCAACATAGAATAATGTTTCATTCCAGTAGACTGATTAATGTTATAAATCTTTTAAACATCTAAAAGTTCTCCTAACATGAGAAACTATCATGATACTTCCATAATTAGAAATGACATAAGTGGTGTATTGTGATGATTTTGGATTTGGTTTGGGGTGCATTCTCATACAAGGAGATCATGTTTTGTCTTATCACTCAATATAGTTGAGGGTGCATGAGAAACATTATCTAGCACATGATTTTGAGTTAGTTGTAGTTGTACTTGACTTGAATACATTGCATCATTTTCTATTTATTGATAAATTTACTATTTTCTTGGATCCTAAAAGAATGAAACATATTTTCTCAAAATGGTATTTGAATAATAGGAAAACAAGATGGATGGAGTACCTTCAAATGATTAAATTATACTTTATGAATACATTGGGGATTGGAAGTTCGGTGGTAGTTGAATTAAGTATGAATTCATATGATCACATTAAAAAATAAGCTTCAGATGAGTGGTACTTGATTTATGTCATAGAAAATATGCATGTGGAATGTGAAGGCTGAGGTGATTTTGTGATTTTCATTTCTGTTTATATAGTTCTTCATTTAGTAAATATGGTTAGATAAGTACAGACATCCAATAAAGAATGTGTGAGATAGGAGAAACTATCGTCATTAAAAATGGGTTATACATCTTTGAATATAGAAAATTATAAGTATTTGAATGAAAAATTCTAGTAGAACAGTATGAAATGGAAAGTGGATGAGTTTGTTTCAAGATTCTTAACTTTTCTGCTATTTAAGGCATAGAATTAGAAACTAGCAGGTATGTTGCAGTCCTTACATATTCTAGTATGTAAACGGGAGTAAATCGCTGTGGATTCTATAACATGTCTCCAAAGAATAGTTCTAAAACATGATCCCATATGCATGATAATGGACTTTTTTTCAAGTTGGCTTATTTCATCCCTATTTGTGAAACTCACACGGTAGAGAATATGTCAAAATCCTTATCTAAGAAGTATTAAAGAGACATGGTATACCTATTTCATTCATATGAGACCGAGATCATAGGTTCACATCTCATATCTAAAATTCCCTGGAGAAATCACTTGGGAATCAGTTGACAATACGTATGTCGTATCATCCTAAAAATTATACTCAATAACAAAGTTTGATAAAAATATTGGAAGAAATATTTTGGGCTTGTGTAATGGATTTTGGTTCCTCAACGGAAGACAATGTGTTGTTGGTGGATCTCTCTTATAACAACAGTTATCATGCCTTGATATATATGATTCCTTTTGAATAATTGTATGGACATCCTTGTCATTGTCCACAATGTTTTGTGGAAACATGTGAGAGATCACCGGTTGGGCCTAGCCATGTCCCATAAATAATGGAAAATATTCAGTGGATTAGAAATAAGATGGATATGACATAGAGTTTTCAGAAATCACATGAAGATCATTGTCGATGGTCGTTTTCATTTGTAGTGAGTGATCATATGTTCTTGCCGATTTCTCCAAGGCATCTACATCATTGTTTTGGGAATAAGGGAATGTTATCTCTTTAATACAAAGGCCCAATTGAGATATTGTAAAGGGTTGGAGAGGTGGAATATCAATTTTCTTTTCCACCATTGTACAGTACAGTGAAAAATGTGATCCACATATATTAGTCGAAACAGTATCACCCTGATCCTGACTATATGATCATATGGGATCACATTTACATAGGTTCAGATGATTCATTTCTACATATCCTGGTGTGGATTATGGATAGGAAATATAATTTCTAGTGTAGTAAAATCATCATCATAGTGCGGGTTTTATGGAAACATGATCAATTTTAGGAAGAAACATGGGAACGCGAGAAGAAAATAATATGGCTATAGAGAGAACTCATTCATGGAAAAATTGGTTTTCTAATTTCTAGGGATAGAAAGACCAATGGACAAAATAATGAAGTACCCTCGTTGTCTACTAAATAACCCCCTCCATATTCATTTTATTTAAATAAAGTATATGGAATATGTTCTGGAAGGTTTGGGTACCTTTTACAATTTTTTTAGGGATTTCCTAAAGGTGCACGGGTGGTGTATGGTTTTTAAAAACTATGAAAAAATTGTAAGAAATCATGTACAATGAGATATGAGATAAAGGGGATGCACAAATAATGTACATGCTTTTTCCAAACCATGCAGAATCCAAGTAAAAAATCACGATCTTTAGAAAAGGTATTTGGTCATTTTAAGGTAGTGCCTTCGCCATGGTCGGCTCCCTGTTTGGAGATCATGAGATTATACCATATGAAGTTCATCATCAAGGCAGTGGATAACACCTAGTTAGCAAGTGTTTTTCCATACCGTGCGACTAAACTATGTACTAGGATAAACCCAAATCCTCAAAACGTGGATCTTGATTGGATTAATGTTTTAACCACTCGTTTTTTCCAAAACACCACTAACTAGGTATTTTATTCCCCAAAGGTCAAAGAAGGTTCCCCCATCGATACAGAAGTGGTCTTACGTCTTCCCTTGGTGATTAGAAGTTGATTTTTAATGTTATGTGTTTGTTATTCACTGTTCTTGATGCATTTCTTAGATCATCATATTCTCGTTTCTAGGTTTCTTAGATCTACGCTCATTGTGGGTTGATATAAGGTTTTGAATTCCATATAAGTTTATATGTAGACATAATTATGATAGGGAAAGAGATTTATTGTGGGTTTATAGAGATTCAACCCATTTTTGGGACATTTTTCTTGTTTATTATTTTCCTAAAACTGTTGAGGTGGGTGGCTTCACTCTCGACTCCTATTACTAGAATTAATTGTCTCAGTTTCAAATTGGATTATTTGATAAAGATTTATTTTCATAAATCTAATTTATTAGTGATATATTTATTTTGGTTAAATTGTAGAATTTTAGTGAACTTTTTAATAGTGATTTAGTTTCCTGATTTTAAAATGAAAATTTTAAAATATGACTTACCTGGATTATTGAAATGGTTTCATGGAGAATTTATTTCAATAAAAATATTGTTTTATAGAAATTTTTTGGCTTTTTGGAATTGGAATAGTTTTTGGGCATACCTGGGTGTGTATTTATATTTCATTTTGGAGTATTTTTTGAAATATAACCATTTTCTTGGTGACGAAGGTGTAATAGAATAAGGGAAATTATTACCTTGTGCAAACACGGTAGATCTATAAGTGACCGCTCATGAGTATCGAACTTTCATAACAATACATGCAGGGTTTGTGGTGGGAATATGATAAATTGAATGGCCATGCCAAATAGAAATTGTGAAATTTTTTTAAATTATGGTATGATTGTTTTTACTGAAAAATAGATTTTGCTGGAAAAATTGGGAGACATGTTACTAGTTTATATTTGGAAATAAACTGTTTTAGAACTTTTTCTTATATAGTTATAGACTATTTTTGAGATTTTTTATATAAAATGTTTTATAAAAATGATGTGAACTATTTTATCCTAGTTGTGTGAGTATGGAAGATAGTGGGGAAAACCCACAATGTTTTAGTACTCACCCTTGCTTTGTAAATTTTGTGATTTTTTAGATTTCATATATTTGGACATGGGAAATGTTAATGTATCACATGTCTTTAGAACTACCTCATGATACCTTGGTTGTTTGGTGAAGTTGGATCATGGAGTCCTGTAGTTTTTTTAGAGTCATTTTAGTTTGTCTTCCTCTGTTTACTTTTCTATTATATACTTCCACTAGGGTATTTAGTTTTGAGTTTGATTTTGATAAATAAAATGTTGAGTTGTCTTTCATGGTTAGTATGCATCATTTAGTGGTTTTTTGGTTGTAACTTTTTTGGTGACATGGTTTATTCTTAAAGGTAAAATCATCCCCCAGTTGTATTAAATCCCTTTGGCATTTATTTGAAGCCGTCGATCCCTTGGGGATTTCTCTTAATGCCTAGTAGTGTCCTCCCACCTTATCCTGTCAATGAGGATAAAGAGGGATGTTACATTACCCAACTGTGAAATGTGGTAATTGAAGAACTAATGACATATGTTCTTGAGGAGGTAGTCCTCCGTACACATGAATAATGATTTCATAACCCATTTGATCAAAGCAGAGACGGTTGTAGGTCATAAACTTATTATTAAAACATAGTAGTATATGTTAGATACTGATATTTTTATATCATATTATTTTAATAATAATTGAAGGAGATGGAAAAAGAAATAAAATAAATATGATCATTGAAGAACATTGCATCGTCATTGTGTATCCTTATTAGGTTTGTACTAAATCCTTACTAAGTTGGGTTTCATCCCAAAATGAGAATTCTAGAAAGAGTGGATATATTTTAGAAGGTGATTTGGTTAGGTATTGTATGAATCAAAAATGTTTTAAGATGTTATACATAGCTAGTTGGTGTGGCCTTTTATATGTGAAGTGAGTGGAATATTTGTAATTGTTTGGAAATATTCTATAATACACAGGTTTTCATAAGGAAACAAGATTAGAAAATGTGAATTTATCAAATTTATAAGATATTATATTGAAATATGTCCATAAAGTGGTTGTTGGATATGTTTTCAGGTCATTTTTATCCCTCATCTTCTTAGTTTAACTCCAAACAAATCTATTTTTACCTTAAGTGTGTTAATTAATTTTTAATTTTTTTCACTTTAAATTATTGTCAAAAATCATGTTGAACTTATTTTACAGTATCAATAACATTTAATCCAAATATGTGTTATATTTTTCTTAATTAAATTTTAATATTCATATAAATTAAATTTAAAATTAATCCTATAAACATGATGAGAAGGTGGATTTCTAAAGCTAAAATGATTAAATTTTTAGAAAGTCTTTATATCAAAATTCAAAAGGAAAATTATTTCAATGACAATTTTTTTTAATTGATGTAATATTAAACTAATTTTATTTTAAATTTTATTCAAAATATAAATTATCATTATAGATTATTTGAAAAAAAATGATTTTTTCAATTAAAATTTAGTATTTAACACTATTCATCGAAAAATGAAATATTCTAGAAAAATACAAAAAATTTAAACCTAAGATAAATCTGGTATAACAATTTCGTAATATTATTTTCATAATATTAATTTCTTAAAAGTTGAAAAAATTAAATTTCAATTACATGTGAAAATAGAGACTAATCCGTATTTTGGAAAGGAATATATATTTTAAGGAAACATTTCATTTTCTTCTAAATAAATAGTATTTTATTACTAATATATAGATAAAATTATTTTTCATTATTTATTTAGCACTATTAATACCCTCTAATTTAAGGGATTTGTTAGATCTATTGTATTGAATAATAACATTTTAATATATTTCATAATTCTTTTAATCTTAGTGTTTCGTGTAACGTATACTAAACTCAGTTTTTCATGTACTACAAGAAAAAAAATTCAATAACACAAGTTAAAGTAAATTTTGTGTCAAATGAAAGTTGTTAAAGATATTGAATTTACATAAAAATAAATATTCCATAATTTCTCAAGTAGTTATATTTTATTTTAAGCTTAGTGTTGTGTGTCACATATGATATTGAATAAAATATTATTCCATTGTAATTTTAGGGCCTTACATATAATCACTTATAATAAAGTCTCTCAATATTCATAAATCATTCATCACTTATGGGTTATTCTCACAAGCCCACTTACATACTCCAAGCTCATATGTAATTCAAATATTCCCAAGCCTAAACAACATTTATGCTCACCCCCTTCAAACGATATTTTAGTACACCTCATTATGTTTCTATAGTCATGTTACAAACAATGTTACCCTTTACAGATTCGAGGACACAACTCCATACCACTTTGTATTGGGAGAATGGTCCTCAGTGGCCATTTTGATGATGCACACCACTCATAGGGCCACTCATGGGTCTGTCAACTTCAATTCATACCATAAGAGGAGAATGTGGTAAATTAAATACAATTCTTATAAATGATATCAAATTAGTGCTTCGCTCATTTCATACATTATATGTAATGATTTTAAATAAAAAATGAATGATAGGTACTACCAACCCCATCATATCAGAGCCATCCCCAATGAATATAATCATTCAATTCAGCTTCAATCATAATAAACACACAACCACTGAATTTGTGTGTGACTCGAATGAGATGATGAAAAATTTATGGAAATAGGGTTTAGAAGAAAGGGGAGGGATAGAATTACCAGCATCACTCCTCTATGATAAAATGAACTCAAAAATTAGTATGAATGGAGTTTATCCACCACTTGGAAGGAAAAGAAAAAATAATATATATAATGGGTGGGGAAATATAAAATGGTAGAGGGGATAAAATATAATTTTATAAAATATTAACAATTTAATAAATGAAATTAAAATTTTATAAAAATGATTTACATTACTATCCACAATTAGGCTTCCATTATATGGGAACTAAACACTTGGTTACCCTCCTAGATCAATCCTCTCTACCTCTAGGTCCACTACATACCTAGTACAAAACCACTTCGTACCTAGTGGATTCTATAATCAAGACAAAAGTCTTTTAACTAAGTTTGTTTTCTCAAAATTTACTCTTAATCCTCTTTCATCACCTCCAATAACCCAATAACACCAAAATACACCAGATCTAATAAAAATTACATTGATTTTATTTTATGAATATGTAAATGGGGTTACAATTAGGATGTTATAGAAGGTAAGATCTAAACACTTGTATTAGTTTATTGAGTATAAGAGTCCTCATTAGGGAAAGAAGAATATGAACCATATTAAATTGACTCAAACTGTAATTATTATAGGCATCCCTATTAACATAAAATTTATTACAAAGATTTTTATCACACTTTTTTATAATAACACTTAATGATATGAAAACCCAATCTATATACTTATCAATTACTCATATCCAAAACATATTGATCTCAAACCATTTATAGATACCCAATATACAACACCCATAACCTGAGACGAACCTCCATTAACCTCTAGCATGTTCCCCAAAATCAATAGAGGATACTAATAATTATTGAGGGTGAAACATACACCATGGGGGAATATTTTTTTCTTAGCTACATACCACATCTGGGTACCATGAATTTCATGAAAATTAAGCCTGATATATTCATATATATAAGAAATAAAATAACATGATTAAAAATTAAAATATACCCAAGATTTGTTTAAGGGGCCTATAATAATATTTACCCCATTTATTTATATGAGTACTTATATCATTTATAATTTATGATGAATGGTGTAAAAATGAAAGTAAAACGATCACATACACCAATTTACAAAACTCCCATGAATATTATTAATGTTTTATAACCTAATTTAAATGCATATAAATGATATGTCATAGGAATTATAAAAAAATAAAATTAAATACAAAATAGTATCTTAAATGGACCAGTATGACTCTAAGAATGTCGTTTTTTACCACCATCTATAAAATAATCCATACGCTAATGGAGTTTCCAAAACAAATTATATGACCATCACAACATTTAGCATCCCATACAAATCCTACAACTCAAAAATGATGGTTATAAATATGTCAACGTCCATAATAAGGGTGAATAATAGAAACCACTAGTATTTTACCATATTGAACCAATAATGATCCATTCTTTCATACAAAAAAATATACATGTTTTAGAGACCATATATTAGCATATGTTATTTTTTACAAATGATATAACAATTATATGCATAGAAGTAGGCTAGCAATGTGCATCAAAAAAATTAATTTTGGAATAACATAGGAAACTTATTCCATAGAAAAAAATTATTTCATCTATATTCATGTTTTTTAAATAATAACAATCTAGTAAAAAATTATTCTTATAATTTAAAAAATTTACTATATCCATGTTCCTCAAAAAAATAACAAATTTTGTTTATACATCATTACCAATTCAAATAATCATACAGGAACAATGGTTTCATGGGTACCACCCATCTATCGATTGATTAAAAGTCCAATATAGATCAAAAACCATGAGTAACCTAATCATGATGGATAAAAGTGCATAATACTCATAAATTTTGATCCCAAAGTGAAACATTAAGGCAACCAAGTCGATTTGTCACCCAATTAGAACAAATTAATAGACTAATATTTTATTATAGGAGAAAATAAAAATAACTATAAGTGAATATCATTTTTCCCATGTCATATTATAAATATTTCTGTTTAATAATAATAATTATAATAACTAAATTTATCATAATTTAGAACATGTTTTTATAAAATCAATTCTTCATTTGCACATCATGTTCTTTATTAGAAATCAGGTATTTGATTTAAATCCACTATTAAAAAACTCACACATTGATTCCAATGACAAAAAAATAAATATTGAATTATTATAATCTCATAAGAAAAAGTTAACAAAAAATAAAACATCACTATTGGTATATTTTTCAGAATCAAGAGATCAACATGTTTGAAAATGATCACTACTATCAAGGATTGTCAATTATATTTAAAATTCAATGTTTATAACATAAAATTTGATTTTTTTCTATTTAATAATACATAAAATAATGTTTTATATATGATGATAAATTAATACTAGATTAAAAAACCTCATTATACATTTATAAGTAAAATTACTAAGCTTATTGGTCATATAATCGGTCATTGAAACCAAAGATATCAATAACACTCAATTTAATAAATTAAATAACTCATAATAAAAGTAAAAAAATAATGACCAAGGAAGTACTTGATGTAGTTTTATAATATTTTTGATAAATAGGATGATATGGAAATATTTTTATTTGAAGGAGATAATGGGAATATGATTAAAGTAGTTATTATTTATTTTTAACAAAATAGACCAGGATTCAGATTAATTGGGAAGTGATTAAAGGTTTATCATGTGATAGTCGAAGTGGTTAAATAATGTCAGAGTGATATTTAAAGAAGAAAGATAAATTTATTAATATTGGTGGTTTTTTTTAATAATTTGTACAATTATTTTATTCATCACACCACACTATGTTTATAGTTTATTTCTATAAATGAGTAAAATAAATATAAAATTAAAATATATTTTATCATTTCATGATTTGGTGGTTAGAGATGATAAATCTTTATTTTATACCACAATTAGATAGTGTCATTTAATTTTTTAATATACGTTAATTTATTTGAAATTATTATGTCATGAATAGAGGATTTTATTATTAATAGATGATTTTTTTAGGCTTTATAACTATGAATTAAATTGGACTAAAAGGGTGTGATGAAAGTGAAGCTTGGATAGACATTTTTTGGATGTATTTAGGTCATGAATGGAAGGCAATGATGGTGGATTATAAATCATTATTCCATAATGGTTTTGGTTGTGAAAAAATAATTCATATTAGGTGTAATATTCAATGTTAGTATAATTTAACTATTTAATAATTGGTTTATTTCACCTTGATTTTTCAAAATACTATAAATCTCAAAATATTCCAAGAAAAAAAGGTTGTGAATGATTTGTTATCAGTGTCTATAAAATTGACATGAGAAGTGAAAAGAAAAATAGATAAGATAAAGAATATTACACTAAAATAATTTAATATTAATTATGGTTCTTTATCAATAAATTTCTTTACGTAAGAATACATGTACATTAAATTTTGAAGGAGTAATTTGAAAAGGATGATATTTGACTTTGTTTGAGTTGTTTTATATTGATTTTATTATTATTATTATATAATCAATGATTAATATACACATCCATACATATCAATGTATCATTAATGAAGGTTTTGTATGATCATCCCGAGGTATAAAATAACCCTAAATCTAGTAATCTAGATCATGTGGTTATTTTATTACACTAGTACTAAATAAAGGAGATCACATTACATGGGATCTAGGAAAATACATTTCCTAGGAGGATAGATCCATAAATAACCTTATATTACATTTATAAACATAAAATATTAAAAAAAAATTAAAATAAATCATCTTTTTGATATTATCTTTAGATCATGTAGTGTACTCTTCTTGGCTATCTGGGAAAAGGGATAAAAAAATAAAGGGGTGATATCATAAGCTCTTTAATGTATAGTGTACAGTGAAGTGTGACTAATATATTTAATATTATCATTATTTTTCATGTGTGTTTAGACTATCTAATCCCTTTTAATTAATCAATTTGATATGAATTTCATTATTTTAATATTTCTGTTGTGTTTTGGGCTAAAATTTGAAAATTAGTTAATTATTTAATTTTAACATATTTCAATCACAAGGTTATTTAGGGAATGAAATTTACAATATGATTCCAATTTTACTGATTAATCATTTTTAGGATTCCATGTTTAAGGTAATTATTGTTTTCTTTAGAACCAAAAGCTGATTCAAATATCTAACGGCCTGAAATGATAAACCAAGTTGCACATTTTATTAGGAGGATAGAGTGGACCCCACCTATGTAAATGAGTCATAATATGGTCTAAACATCCCAAATTATGGTTATTACACCTAGATATAAAACATAACTCCTAATTTAATTTCAATAATAAATTACATAAAGTTATAAACTTATTAAGGTGCCCATTGAAAAATATACTTTTTAAGGAAATTTTTTGGAATTCTCTGTTTGAAAAAGTTAAACTCATTATAATTTCCATAACATTGTATATATGTGTCAATTAATGTGAAATTTTGAGGGAAGATATAAAATTTAATTTCTAGCATCTTATAAGAAGGGTCCATTGTGTGATTTAAAAATATGGTGTCCCAAACAGGACCCATATTCTGAAGGATAGATTCTAGAGGGAAAGTTGTTGAACTAATTTCTTTTCTTCTTTTATTATTATTTTTATTAATTTCACTTTAGTTTTATTTTATATTTAATTTCAATTTATTTTTAATTAATTAAATTATAATTCATTCATGGTTTTTTTCCACCCATCCACCCTCTTTTCATATCAATATTTTCTCCGTGTTTTCTTCTTTTCTTATTCATCTTATTCATTTATTTTTATTCAGGGATTTTATATGTATCTTTTTTTCTTTTTTAATCCTATTAATGATTTTTATTTTATTCTCATATTTTATTCTTATTCTATCCACCATTACCTCTTACACTTAAAAATTGTGGGAAAAACCGAGGCTTGGTCCAGAGGAGGTATGTGGAAATTTCATTTATTTTCAATTAAATTCAAATGTTTTATTATGTATTTGATGAGAAAGAGTGTTTTTCATGGTTGTGGAAATAATTCACCATGAAAAATATCTCAAAATAATTTCCTTTATCTTATTAAACATTTTCCCACCCTTCTACTGGAAACAAGATCTTCGTAAAATGGATTAGATCCATTTAGTGGATGAAATGGCATACGATGTAGCCAAGTCTTAGAATATGTCAAACTCTCAATTGAGGTATGTAATCAAATTTGATTATAGGAAAGGTGTAATTGAGATTTATAATGGTATTCAATATTTCAAAACTCTAATAAAAATAATATTAATTCTAAATAATATTTCACAATTGATAGAGCTAATATTATCATTATTTTTCATGTCTATTTAAAAAAATTAATACCATTCTATTAATCAATTTGAGTTGATTTGAAATTTTTTATATATTTTTTGGTGTGTTTAGGACTAAAATATGAGAATTATTTAATTATACAACTTTTACATATTTTAACCACAAGGGTATTTTGGGTATTACATTTACAATATGATTTAAATTGGTGTGATTCTATTTTTCTAGGATTCCTTGATTTATGGGATTCAACATTGTCCTATAGACCGAGAACTTATTTGAACATCTATAGGACAGACAAAATAAATCAATTGGGAATTGGTTTGGGTGGAAAGAGTGGACCCCGCCTCTGAAAATGAGGTATAATGTGGTATAAACACCTCCAATTGATGGAGAATCTAGATCTAATGAAGTATGTGGGAGATCATTAGGATTTTAATATCATCTGGAATGAGTGTGAGGAACAACATGATCTCTCTAAATAATAATAACCCTTAGTGATTCCTAGTTTTAGTGCAGAAATAAAAGATATTAAAGCAACTCTTAATGAACATTAATAGTCCAACCATTGTATGAATCAGATCCAACATTACAATGATAATCTAGAGTGGATTCAGGATGAATAAGACTATCCTGTTGAATTATATGTTGTAGATCAATAAGATTTTTATGAAATCTTGAATGAGTATGAGGTACAACATGGTCTCCCTGATCCCTAAAAAGTAGAAGATCCCAATTTATTGAATGTTAATCTATCAATTTAGGAGGAATATATCACCCAGGTGGTGTAATTTGAAGAATGGATGGAAGAGCCTGACTACCTACTTACATCCACTAAGATTCACCTTCAAGAGGAACTTGTCACTAGATAATTGATTGAACCAGAACCAATATAGGTGGATGATCCTTTCATAAACTCTATATTTTTCTTAAATTATTCAATCTCATTTTAATATTAACCCCTACTATTATAATACTTCATATTTAGACAATTATTATTATTCCCTATAAGATTATGAGGAAAAACAAATTTCACCTATTGAGGAACACATAGAGCTCCTTGTTTTTATTAACATGCATATAATGAAGCCCATGGGGAAGTCCAAGTATTTGATCATGGTGAAATAATGATAGAGTTTTCTCACACTGAAAGGGGGATTATGATTCACATTCTTCTGGTTTAAATTCATTTGAACTAAAAATACATTCTAACCCAACTTTTAAAATTACATTTCTGGAAACTCAAATTATTCCAGCACTGGAAAATGAAGAGGATGTTTCACAAGTAGCAACTAGGGAAGAGGATAACCCATACTTAATCTCACCCCTCCATGAAAAAATTACTTAATTTTGAAGTGGGAAGATATGGTGTACTCGATCCATTGTCATTACTCAAAAATAAAAAAAAGAAACATAAGATGGGAAAATCCACATGTGGTGCTTCAAGTAAAATAAGATCCACCCACCATCTAATTATTAGTAATAGATGATACTACTCTTATAGAGGTAGTAAAAGAACCCAGGGGCCACTTAGGGGATCATAAAAAAATTATCTATAAATACTTTCATGGAACATAGATTTAAATTTAATTTATTTTATTATACCTATGACAATCCCACTACGCATTATATTTTTCAGCTTAAATGACTTGATCCTTATGCCCAATTGATTAATTTTATTTTATAGGTCCATGATAGCCCAATGAATCCCCAAAAATCCAAGAATGAAATTTGACTAATATTCAATTAAAAAGGGATTTCACTTTGAATTTTTCACTTTTAAAACCTCTCATTGTTTTCCAAATCTGGAATTGAGTATTCAATTAAAATTAAATGCCAATGATTGAATTATTTTCTTAAATCAATTATCTAGGAGACATGGGTTTCTTAAGAATGTTGTGATTGCATGTTTTATATTTAAATTTTAATTATATTTAATGATTAAAATGGATAATTGGATGATTAAATTGAAGCATGGATATTAAACTGAGGACTCGTGATTTGAGGAAATTGATTAATTCATGTAAATGAAATTTCCCAACCACTTTTAATGATTTTACTTTTTAACATTCATGTGAATTGATTTGTTTTTATTATTCATTTCTTGAGTGATTTTTCCATGTCATATTATCATTCCCATGAGTATTTCTAGACCATGTACTTCCTATTTATTCTTGAGCATATTTCTTGAGTGATCTTGGGGCATGTCATCGACCATAACTTTCGTTTGAACTTATCAAAGCTACGACTTTGAAAAATACATTTAAAATAATTGGGAAATCATTTTAAAAACCACGTATAATTAAAATAACACATTTACATAAATATTTATTTATCCCATAGAGACTATGATTTAACTATATAGGAATGATCCATGTTTGAAGACATTTTTCTCTATTTCTACCCAACTCTTAAAATTTTCAGGAAATTTTAATGTTAAATTGTGGGGGTAAAATGAATCATGGTGGAAGGTAATATTTACACTGTAAGGAACAATTGTGTTAGTGATTATTTTGGGAATAAATCATGCTTGTTGATTCATTTATGATACTTCACTATTTGCCCCTCATAAATTTAAAAAAATTGAAAAAATGACAAAAGGAACCAAAAAATGAGAAAAATGGGTTGTAACTTATAGGAATCAAAAATCACCATCACTACACTGAAGAT
Organism: Viscum album; assembly: GCA_963277665.1. Lineage (NCBI taxonomy): Eukaryota > Viridiplantae > Streptophyta > Magnoliopsida > Santalales > Viscaceae > Viscum > Viscum album. The sequence continues at coordinate 7,559,545 of OY728127.1, forward strand.
TTTTATCATATGTGTTTAGGTTGTAGATGTGAGTTTTTGCCTATTCATATCTTTAGGTAAAAAAGGAAAAAATGAAAATTTTCATTGAAAAATAAAAAAATGATAAAAATAGAAATAAAATCAAGAGGTTGTACAAATCATTCATTATGATTAATTTGATCTTGTCATTACTTTGAGTTTGGGGGAAGTGGGATTTTTTATATTTAAGGGGAGAGTTACATTGAGCTTTAATTTTTTGATATCATGAATTTTGCATATTATATAAACCTCCTCTTTCAAAATTAATTTTTAATGCATCAAATCCAACCTACCTTAAGCCTTATAGTCATTTGAAAACTAATTGAAATTTCCTCATGATATTCTATTCCTTTTGTCATTATAAATTGGCAAATGTATTTTTTTACAAGCACATGGATAAGGATCATGTTATCAAGATATGATCATAACTCTACAGGTATTATATTATGATTGATGAGAGAAAATATTTAAAAGTGAGGTAAGTAAAGATTTGTAACGTTTAATAATAATGAAAAGAGGAGCATGAATGAATGAAAGTAGAATTTCCGATATTTTGAAAAGAGGAAAAGTAAAATACATTGATTGACTATTTCATTGAAAAATTATGAATTGAATTGATATTTTATGTCTAACATGAAAACTATATTTGGCATTGATAATTCTTTAATTTTATTGCAAAGGAATTTGAATATTGGTAAAATTGGTTCCTTCTACTTTTAAATGATAAGGTTTTATGCATGAGGAAAATTATGATTTATGTGTGAGGAAATTGATAGAGTTAATATTTTGATTATTTTTCATGTTTTTTAAACTATTTAATCCCTTTTAATTAATCTATTTGGGATAATTTGCATAATTTTAATATTTTTTTGTGTGTTTTCGGAAAAATGTAAAAATTACTTAATTATGGAATTTGGACAGATTTTATTCACAAGGGTGTTTTGAGAATTTCATACACAATATGTTTCCTATTATAATGATTATTTTTTTGGATTACATCATTATTTTTATTTAGCATTTTCTTCTACACTAAGTGTAATTTTCAAATCTAATGTCCTGACAAATAAATCAAGTTAATTTTTTTTAGTGGACAGAATGGACCCCATCTCCAAAAATGATACATAACACACTATAAACACCTCCAATTGAGGTGATTAAAATTGGATGTGAAATAGGATTCATAATACAATTTTACCAATAAATTACATAGAGTTATTGACTAATTAAGGTGTCCATTAAATTCTATTCATTGAAGGAATATTCCTAGATTACATGGCTAGAAAAATTCATACTCATTATAAATTTCATACCATTATATAAATGTGTACAGTTAATGTGAAATTTGGAGGGAGGATATTAAATTAAATATTTAGAATCCTATAATAATGTACCTTGGCGTTATTTGAACATATGGTGTGCCAAATATGATCCATCTTTTGGAGGACAGATTCTAGAGGGGAATTTAATGCACTGATTTCATTTCTTATTTTATTTTTTGTTTTATTATATTGAATTTAGTTTTATCTTTAATTTAAATTTCATTTATTTTAATTTAAATAAATTATAATTCTTTTATGTTTTTTATATTTATTTTTTTCACCCATCCACCCTATTTTCTCCTCCAAATTTTCTTATTCTTTTCATCAATTCTTCTTCTTCCTTTTTTATTTTTATTTTGTTATTTCATGTGTGTGTTTTTCTTCTTCTTCTTTCCTCAAACACATCCTTCTTATTTTATTCTACTATTTTCTTCATATTCTATCTACAGTAACCTCTTACCCAAAAAAACGAGGGCCTAACTCTATGGATGGTCTAGGGGAGGTATGTGGCAATTTCATTATTCAGTAACTAAATACTTTTGTTTTATTATGTTTGTGATGAAAATGCGTGATGTGCATGGGTGTGGTGATCATCTACCTAGAAACTAATCTCAAACTCATTTATATTAATTTTTAAAATACAATCCCTCCCTTTTACCAGATATAAGATCTCTATATAATGGATTTGAGCCATTCAATGGATGAAATGATGTATGGTGCAGCCGGGTCTTGAAATATGTCACACTCTCTATTGAGGTGTGATGTCAACTTTGATTATTAGAGGATACAAAAATTAGATTTCTAAATTAATTCAATATTTCAAAAAAACAAAATAAAATAATAGTAATTCATGAATGAGATCTTGAAATTGAATTATCTAACTTCATTTTAACATAAACAATGAGAATGATGGAACCAACAAACCAAACCATAACGGCCAAGTTCTTTCCCAAATATTTACATTTCATCAGTTCATGTTAGTTTTATCTTTCCTTTAATTTAATTTCAATTACATTACAAGATTAAAAAAACCAACAATAATTTGTTTAGGTTAATTATAATAATTGAGTGAACAACAGAGAAAGATCCTAAAATTAGATAACCGGAGATAGCCTTTGTACGACATTAGTAAAATAAATTTTATTTTTCCACACCCTATGATAGGCGTGAATCAAAAAGAAGATGATATCATGGAATAAATAATATTATTCAAATAGATTCTAAATGTGAAAAATATATCCATGGAATGGATAGTAAATGGAATAAATATTTACAAGGATAATCATAAATAAATTCACATTTTTAGGATTGACAATGTTAAACATCTTAATATTATCATCAAGTCCTTGTCCAGGACATTTTAATCATACCATCTAGCCCTTGTGTTAATTTATCTTACATAAAAGTGAAATAATACACTAAATAACACAAAATAAATATTCTCATGATATATACCGATGAATCGAGGGGATATATAATTCTGGACCCATCCATCACATAAAAATTCCTATGAATCCATCATATAAAATAGTTTGGAAAATAAGACATTTACTAATATATACGATAAACATTCTGATACACTTGTCTTATTATTAAATATGATTCCATATAAAATTAATGGGTATAAGGATTATTATTGATTCCCCAATCAATTAAATTACATGAAAATATTTGTGAATACCCATAAAATAGAAGGAATTAAAAAAAATTAACAATTTAATTTATTGTATCCATAATGATGATGTAGTATATTGGGATGTTTTCATCATATAAGGGTATTTTTGGGAGTTGGTATAATGAATTTAATGGTTGTACACCATTATAAATAGATAAAACTACCCTCTTGAATATTATGGTACCAAAATATATAGACATTATAATTTCTTAAGAGGGTGGTATAATAAGTGGAAAATGTAGTTTATTGATAAAATCATGGATTTATAATAAGGAAACATAACATCATTATAAAGACAAATGTAAAAGAATAAGAAGGCGTATCCAAATAGAAATTGAGATAAATATATGGAAACCCTTACATTGTTATGACCATTATGAAATCTTGAAAATGGTCTCCTTGTAACCTTAAGATTTTTGGGTCACTCAAAAGAGAAATTTAAATAAGGGCTTGGGTACCTTTACCAGACTAAGCCTCTTGAGAAAAACAGTTAGGATAAGCTTTGAGAGAGAAATGGAGATATAGTTTGAAACCATTATCTACCTAAGACTCTTACAAAAGAGTCATTAGTAGGAAAATGAGAAGAAAATAATACTCAATGGGTTTAGAGTAGAGAGGGGATGGATGGGTATTTTTAACAAAGGAGTGTGGATTTTTTTTAATTTCTAAACATAGGACGTGGAGTTTAAAATATTGATGGAATTCTCATGGTTTTAAACAATGATATTTTACATTTAGGACTAGGATTATGAATTTTAGAAATTTAAGAACCAATTTGAAAAATATATTTATTCATAAAGATTATTTTAAATCAAAAAAATATATTTTTGGATTTAGGAACATTTTTATAAGTATAGAAATTATTTTTACTATTTTAAAATGATTTATTTTAATGAATAATCATATTTTGTTTGATAAAACCCTTATACTACTATAAGAAGATAAACGTGATAAAACTCCCCACCCAATTCATACTACCCCAACTACCCTCTTAGACAGCCAGGTATCGATAAGTACATAAGCATAAGTTTCATTTCATTTTACGTTAAATTTCCAAATTCACTCCTTTAACTTTCATAAACATGATAAGGAAACATAAGGATATAAAAAATCATTTTAGATTTTATGATTCAATTTATAATTGATAGAAATGATTGGTGAATCAGTTCCTATACACCTTATAACTGGAAAAGACACCCATTAATTTATAACATAGTGGATTGACGTGTTAAATTACTCATCCAAATCCATGAGGTCTCATAAACATCATTTATTGGGATAGGAAATCACTTAATCATAACCAAGAATAATACAAGCATAAGATAACTATCCCATAATCACTCAATAATCACATGCATATCAAGAAATTCAAAGTAGTGTAATGAACCAATATGGTGTGGCCATATTTATGTGATGTGAAATCTAGTTGCCTATAATAATGCATGTGAAATCATTCCATGCCCTCAGATCATCGGGTCATGGATGAAAGAAAATATTCAAATAGAGTATTAATCAGCAACACCACATTTCATGTGTGTCACCCTATAGTGAAATAATGTCAACTGTAATTGGAAAAATAGAACAACAATTATAATTTAGGCAACTCATCTTGTACCTCGAACATGGGTTTTTAACAACCAAGCGCAACATATGACCAAGTTCCAAGAATTCCAAATCTCTAATATATTGTCTCCAAATAGTAAATAAATAAAGGAAACTCATCAGATATCACTTTGTGACATCCTGGACCCAGATGCCACTTAAGAGGTGCCCTGAGCACGGTGGGTCAGAAGACCTCAAGCGCATCAACCCAAATTTTAGAGGCTTCCAACTAGTAGTGACATTTTATGGTGTGTATCTGGAGAGACTATTCCCTCATTACTATAGTGTATCTTAGACGATAAATACAAATAGATGTAAACACTGGAAGCAATATAAGTAAATAGGAGGAAAAATGGAAAATAAAGACAAGAATAATAATAACTAAAATAACTGAAATAACATAAAATAATACAACAAATGATGATGACATTTCATGTCACTAGAAAACTAGAAAACTTGGATACAAGACAATAGACATAACTTGTTTCATAGAGTATAAATGAAATCAAGGACTATACCAAGAGTCTAGATATTTGTATTGGCCATCTTCTATCAAGGTCCATCCTAAACATCAAGCAATAAACTGTTTCAATCCATATGATTCCCTTTATCAACACTTTCATTTAGGTAATCTACTATGGGTACTAAATGGCTCCCGGTGAGAGTGTAAGATAAATCTCAATGGGACACCACCAATGGTGTCTATAACATTCGGACCACATAATTGAAATATAATCATGTGAAAACATGCATATATTAAGGAAATAAGAACAATGTAACTAAATACCCAAGTACATGCTTTGTCCATCAACTGGAGTCTGAATATAGCTCGTCCATTAATTTTTTATTACCAATTTATAAATGAGCCACACAATAAAAATAGTTAAGGTTTCAAATTGTGACAAGGAAACCTTTAATGAAATTTAATAATGAATTTCCATGGTAATAACCAAGACAACATAGACCCCCAGGGGTTCCAACTTAGTAATAACTATAGCTTAGCTAAGGGTAAGAGTGTAATACAAGGAGCATAGTCCTAGGCATTCCACAATGAGATTGCTATCGTGTCTAAGGAGTTCATTCAGGGTAAAATAGGTCTATACAAAGACTGGGCCTAATGGGATTTAACCATTTAACATACTTCTCAATGCTAGATCCAGTGAGTGTAACCAATCCATCCAATAATACTATGTGATGGTTTCTATGGTTTCATACTGGGCATCCAAGAATAGAGAAGTATCAGGATCTATGTGGGTCTCAACCTAAGCAAGTAGTATCCTTGAATCAGAATGGGGTTCCTGAGTGCTCTTGGCATTCCCTGATAAGAATCTATAGAGATATTAAGTCAGGCCACACTTATTTAATTATGAATTCATGTAATATTTAATTTTTTTTTCAAGCCTTTACTTTCATTATAGTGATAAGTTCAAGTGGAATGCAACCATTTTATCAAGTCATAATTAATCAATAAGTCCATTTGGTTAAATCCATACCTTTCAATAGCGTGACAAGGCCAAGTAGTGTGAATCCTTTATTAATCCCATTAAAGGAATATTCAATAATTAAGTTTCATTATGTTACCTTCAATTAATGTGGTATGTGTTGTCAAGATCAAAAAACCTATTAATCATTCACATTTAATCTGGTCAAGTCATATATTTAGTATACTTTCCAATTTCCCTATAAAATTTAATTATCAATTAGAATAACTTACCATAGGTGGGCTAATTAGAAGTTAAATAGTACTTTACATTCACCATTAAATGATACAACAAGAATTTATGAGATGGAGGCCTACCATTAGAGAGGTCGGACTCGAGTACATCTGAACAATGGCTCAAAAGTGTCAAAACACTAAAAATTAAATTATGGAATATCATCATACATGGGGTAGATAAAGTTATGTGAGAAAACACAAAAAACTAATCACAAATATAGAAATAACATTAAAATATGATTCAAATTGTTATAAGAAATTAATATAAATTTAATAAATGGCACCTGATGAAATCGGTGGGCAACACACAAAAATTCCAAAATCAACAAGCTTGAGGGATAAGTTATAGACCCCCACTATAGGGATGTACGATCCTTATCCTATGGTATCGGCCTAAAATTTTCCTTAGAATGGATTAGTTCTGAGGAAAAGGGGAAAACACTGACACCTCAATAACTAGGTTGAGAGCAATATAGATGAATAACTGCTAAAACGGACTCGATTACTTATCGTTGTGCATCCAATTTGTCAAATGAAGGCTCAATCAGATCCTAGATGAAGGAGATATTTTTATCCCAGCCTTAGGTATTCAAAAATCTCCAAATTTTGGGAAAATGGAGTTTCTCCCATTGGATCCCAAGTTGGGGAAGAAGGGGTGGAATAATTAAATCATTAAGGAAAAAATATTAAAATTACCATGAAATTTTTTAGTGCATGGTTTGTCTGCACGGTTTGAAAAATCATACACAAACTATGAATGGGTACTAGGAAAGAAGGGGTATTCGTATGGTAAGGCTGCATGTCCATGCGCCAACTGTGTGATACGGTTCTTCTTGAAAATAGATCATTTGTACAGTTACAAAAATCATGTGCAAACCGTTCAACATGGCCAATTTCCCAAAAATATGTGTTCTAGACTCCGAACAAGCCTTAGAATCCCCTAAGACCATTTATAAATCATTAGGAGTACATATTAGGTCCAATATAAATAATTAGAGTAAATTTAAAATGATTTATACCTAAGTGAAAAATGGTTTGTTACAGATATTATATTGGCTATTCAGATAATTAATGTGGATGGTTGCATTATAATATTATCTTGTATAATGAATAATGTATGTCATAGTAATATGGATTTAGATAAAACATATTTTATGATCATCATTAAAAATATCTCTGGAGGTAAGAAGAATCAATTTCCTTTTATATAACACTTTAGATATACATTTTTTATAAATAAAGGATAATATGATTTTATTTTTAAAAACTATTAAATATTAAAAATTAAGTATCATATAAAATAAAAAATATAATGGAAAGAGGTATTAACACATAAAAAAATAAAAATATATTCCTTTTACACTGTTAAAAACAACCCATATGGAAAATGTCAAAAATTTAATTACTTTTTTTTGAATAAGATCACGTAGAAAAAAATGGCCTCAATACAATTTTGGGGAATAGATAAGTAAATTTTCAAAAATCACCAATTGTATTATGACATGGAAAAAGGATGTTTTTGGCCTGAAATAAGATATTGGGGTGGATTCACTTAAAGGAAATACTTTGGGTAAAATATGATTCAAGGATAAATGATATATCGAGGGAGTATATAACCGACTTTCAAAATAACATTGCCAACAAAACTCATACAGATTGACTAAAATTTTTCTTAAAACCCACTTTTAAGTTGGTTATTTTTGAATTGATGTAAATATAAATAAATTACATAATATGGATCTTAAAACCATATAGACAAGATAAAAAAATCAATTAGGAAAATTTCACACCATATTAAAAGTTTCATGGTGCACATTAAGTAATATGTCTCAAGAAATAAAATTTGAGACAAAGACCCCATTACCTTGTTTCTACACTTAATCTAATGCACTATAAACTCCAGTATAATAAACATAAATTTATTAATAAACCATATAAAAAAAATTTCATATAAATATACTTTTTAAAACATCATTTATATTTATTATAATTGTTAATAGTAATATGTCATTACCTATCTTCGATGTCGGGTGTGGGTAATCTTGACCATTTCGAACTAGTTTTAATAATGACAATCTTATTTGTTATTATCAAAAAATTTAATAAATATAATTGAATTAAAGTTATTCTAATTGATGAATTGTAATTATTCATGAAGTTAAAATATCCTTTCAAGGGTATATTAGTATTTATCCAAATAGATGAAATCTAAAATAGACATTCTTTGGTGATTTTTAACCTATGAATGGTGTTTTCATTATTAATGAGTTAAATATTAATATATCTTTTTTAGAAAAAAAAATATTTCTTTAAATATTAATATCATATTATACCATTAATTATGTTTTTATAATCATTAATTATATAATTTCATAGCATGATTCATGTATTTTTTCAAACCGATGCAAACATGAACATACCATGATTATTGATTATTATGAGGTGATTTAGTTTCAATATCACTGCACTCACAGTATAATGATATAATTTACTGTTTATATGTGTGATATAATAAAATTAAAAAGTATTTATAATAATATGTAATGGATATGAAAATATTATATAATTTAAATTAAAAATTTTCTTCTTAGTACCGTTGTTTTTCCTCTTAGTACCCTTATTTTAAAAGATTGAATTTATGATAATCGTTTGTTGATCATATCATTAATAGGTTCTCCAATTTATCATAACATAAACCTAATTTTATCATAAATATAATTTTTATCCATTTAATTATTTATCTTGACAACCCATTTAAGGTAGTGATCGAAATAGAAATTGAATTCAATCATCTCATGGAGGAGGTAGTTCACACGAACACATGGTTGGTGATTACATTTTATATATAATGAAAGAAATTAATTTTTTTTACCATATATGAATCTAAAATATTTTATAAATATCATATATATTTATTAAATTCAACATTTTTATTATCCATGTAATGTGGTTAAGAAAAACAAAACAAGGTGTTTTGTGAAGGTGGTAGTATGTGCACACACAAATGTCATTTACGCTTTTCATATAAAAAATGGAAACAGTGGTTAATGATTGTACAATAATTATAATAACATTAAACTATAATAAGTATAATTGTATTATAATTTCAATATGATGAAATAAATTTGGGAAATAATGAATGTACATAAGGAAAAAAATAGGATGGAGTGGTTAAAAATATATACCTCTCAACTTAGGATATCTCCTTTATGAAGGGGGTTAAACCTTATAAGAATAGTATTTTGATATTAATATAACCTCATTAAGTTTTAGAGGATTTTTCATGAGAGATTATTTTTACATATTTTTGTTTCAATTAAGGGGGAATTTATGTTAGGGTGACTGAGGAGAGGAGGTACCATTTTATAATTAAAAAGAAGAGGTATTTTTGTAAATACCATAACTATTTCTATAAATGAATGTCACTATCAAAAATAGTGCATAAAAATTGATAGATAATATATATGGTAAGTTATAAGGTTAATTAATACCTTAAACGCTCAATTAAAACATCTTTTCATCATGTTTTCCCCTTTACCTCGTAGGTTACACATTTTTACCATTTGGGTTTTCAGCACAATAACTAGTTTTTACATAAGAAATTTATCCTTTATGAAAAAAAATATCTTAGTCCATATTATAAAATTTGTACCAAGTGATTCAGAATTTTAAAAACATTTTTTTCATTCATTTTCTAAATGTGGTAAAAATGAATTTCAAAATACTAAATTTATAATATATTAAAAAAGATGAAAAATATAACTTAAATTATAAAATAATGATTATGGGTTTATAAATTTAAAATAATGTTTTTTAAATTATAAATTCAATTATAAAATAAATATTTATTTTTGGAAAAAAAATCATGAAATTCAAATTCATACGTATTTACTAGAAATTTTATAAAATTCAAGTTATTTGTAAAAAATGATATTTCAACTATTCACCTAAAATGAATATTTCTAGAAATATATAAAAATAATAATATTTGGTTAATATTTATATCATTAATAAAAATTGAATTTAATATTTTAAATTTCACGTCCAATAAGTTATATTTATTATTTTTCATTAGAAACATAAAATATATAGAAAACAGTTTTTATATAAAATTGCCTTTTGGTATATTAAATATTATTCTTCATATAAATTACTAATTAATAAGGTGTGAACTTATATTATTAATATATCTTGTTATTATTTATTTATAATAAAATTAATTCCTTGAATTGAAATACTAATTTCTAGAAAATACATTTTTTCATAAATTTAATTAAGAAAAAATAACCTTTCAAAAACTATAAAAAAATAATATATAAATAAAAATATATATTTTACTACATGTGTATATAATAAAAATTCCTATTTTCATAACACCTTATTATATTACGTATGACCTAAGAATCAAATAAGCTCTATCTGTAGTTTAATGTAGTGGTTCAGCTAGCATGGATCTTGTGGAAACCTCCACATGCTTAAACATCCCACATATATAGTTTTCCTCAAACTGTAGTTTATATATTTTAGTTGGGATTTTTCCTGAGAAAATAATAATTAATTTAACTCCCTTATGATATCAAATAAATTGTATTTATAAGGATTAATTCCACTTAAATATTTTATTTCTTCTTACTTTATTTATTTTATAGTATGGTTGCTTCAATTTATACTAGAAAATATAATGATTATATTATAATAAAAAAAATATTTTAACATATCATGATTTTATTTTCATTTGGTTTTGTGTTTGAAAAAAACTATTAATATTATATTTATTTAAGAATAATATATTTTGAAATCCCAGATTATTACATTCTCTTCGCCTTAAATAAATTTTTTCCTTACAATTTTAATTTTCACATATGAAAAGAAATAGGTAAGGGAATATAAATTATAAACATGAATCATGATATAATATCTTCAGAGATATAAAATTTAAAAACATGGTAAACATATCTATTTCCCCAAAATAGTATCATCTTTGATTCTGAGTTTCTATCCAACTATTTGAGCTAATAGTCTATCTTTATTAAGTATCAAGACCCACATTATATAATTTCTTCTAGATGGTGTTTATTATTATCATATCATTTGTATAATATAAAATGTTATTAAGAAATGTTATTTACTCACTCAAAATAATTATTACCCTAACATTAAAATTAATTAATTGAAGGATAAGAATAGTTCCACAATGTACATTCTTACAACTATTAAATTGGAATACAATAATTATTCTTTCATAATATTTATTTTAAAAAAACAATCGTGGTGATTTAATGATCTTATAAAAAAATTAGATATATTGTGTTTACTAGAATTAAATTACATCAATACATCTACAATTCCATATTAAAGGGTATGTGTACAGTAAATATCAGGATCCACTTCAGGTGTAGTGTTTTTATAAGTATCAAATTTCCCTCTTAGTCTTGGAGGATGGTGATGCTCACCTCCTTAGTTACTCCATAGTTTAGGGACATGACTTGGATAATGACCAAGTTCTTCACACATAAGACATTGAATTATTATTAGTTCCATTGGAAGGGCTATATTTCATTCAATAATGTTATCTGGACTCTTAATTTTCTTAGGTAATTGTAATGACCCACAATTTTCATACATAGATATTATATCTTAATTAATGAGTAATCATATGTTTTTACAAATATTACACATAATTTCAATAAAGATTTAGTGAATTTGGAAACTTGGATACATAAAAAAACTATTTCATAAGTATGAAACATTATCTCCTATTATGTTTATCATAAATAGAACCATTTTTAGACATTTCTTACACAATACCATTTTTAATATATTGTGGAAAGTAATCACAAGAAAGGGTGATATCATATGATTAGTAAGTGTAAATAATTGATATAACAACATAACATGAGAATAAGGTTATAAGAACATGATAATAACATTTGAAAACCACATCATGTGTATTATAGATCATTAAATTGATTCATGTGATAAATTTTTGTTGTCAATAAACCATGATTCATAATATAATATAATAAAATCATACATGAGAGCATAACATTGGTTAATACATATATTTGTTTTCATATAGATAAGAATAAAAGATCATTTACTTAATAGTTAACAATCATTACCAAGGCTATCATAGTGGAATGAGTTCACTACCCAAGCCATCATAGTAGTCAAGGTTCACTCCCAAGACTATCACAGTGGAAAATTTCACTTACTTAATTGGGTTCAATCCCCTTTGAGTCATGTTAATCTCATGATATATCAATATTTACCTAGTGAATTAGAGGAAGATATATGTACCCCTCATCATGTGAATAAAATCATACATATGTGTCCCATAAGATCATAAAACATTTATCATATAAGAACCCATGAAAAAAATGGGTTTCATAAATACTTCATGATAGAATAACCTATATAAATGAAATAAGATTAATAATCATTTAATTAATTTATCATAGTAGACCTCATGGAAAAGTAGTGGTTTTCATAATCCTTTCATCATTTTATCATAGCATAACCCATGTAAAAGAAATATATTTTATAAAAATGTCTTCATAATAATCCTAAACATCCAAATAAAGGATATGGATGGTATAATCGGAGCATATCCCCAATGAATATTATGTAACATAAAATAATATCTTCTTAGATGGATTTTTTTTTGAAAGATCACTTGGAACATTTCATGAGGAAAACATGATTTCCATTTTTGAATCACTTATTAAAAATATAAAAATTTCTCAAATATTAAAGAAAACAATTTCTCAAAAAATAACCATGAAAACATGTAAAGGGTTCTTTAAATCATTTAGTGTTCATGATTCAGGGAAATTTTTTTCATAACATACATGATAAAATGAATATTCCAATCACGTTTTCAGTATAAAGTAAAAAGTTCCTCATTTAGAAAACAAAAATCAGATTCCTTTTAAAAAATTTTGTAAAAATTAAAACATGGGTATAAATGTATTTAAAAATAATTTTAGATTATTTAAAACATTCTTTAAAACATTTTCATAAAATATGGACATGGTATAGAAATAATTTTTTATCAAAGAGAAAAATAAAGTCGTTTTTTCTTAAATGCATTATATTAGACCACTGAGTACATAAAGAGATTAAAATGAAGGTAAAATAAGTATTTTTCATAAAATATACATTTTAGAACAATATTAATTAGTTTCTTGATATATATATCCTAATATTTCACCATCAGAATCAGAATCATAAATAATCCCAATAAATAAAGTGATTGTATTATAAAACTCCTACCATTTTGGTAACTATTGAATTATAAGCCCAATGAAAGGAATAAAAATATATATATATTTATATACCATAAATTTCATGAAAACAATCATAGTAATAATTAATGTTTAGTATATTCACCATACAAAAGAACGAAGTGGTAAATCTGGCATGTGTCACACAAATATAAATGTGAGACAAAAATACATTACCACTTTGGAAAATTTTAAAACATAAGACAAATTAAATAATAAAATAAACTAAAATTTTAAATATAACTAAAAAATATATATTCAGGATATAATATTTAAAATGGGTAGTATATTTAACACATAAAATAAATTAGGGGTGAATGTGGCATTTGTCTCATAGAAGTGAAAGTGAGAAAAAAATATGATACCTAAAGTATTGACATTATTCATACACATTTAAACATATTTTATAATAATTATAAGTTTATTATAAATATATAAAATTTAAATAATAATATATATCATACCATATATGGTTTATTTGTATCATTTTACCTCTTGTTTATTACCAATTCATTAGTAAAATCACTATATGGGGTGATAATTGCTTCGTTTTTCTTGTACATTTTAGTTCAGTATTTTCATCCCTTTTACTTGGATCTAGGTTTCGTCATCTCCATAATGTTAAAATTGATATATATATATATATATATTAATCCATTGAAGTTACACATATAAAATTAATCACACCGTTTATAGAAACTATAGGTGGTACGTACGCATGAACGTTGTTTCTATTTTCTCAATTGATAGACTGAAATGAAGGAAAATATTAATTCAAAAATTGGAATAATTTTTTTGGAATTAATATCTTATATTTTTATTTAATCTATATTTACTACCATTCATTTAAAAATAAAATGAAAAACATATCATATCACACCATAGAGGCATTATTCCATTCATATTCACAAGCGATGTTATCATTTTACAAATGATTGGAAGGTAAAATGGAAAAGGTGATATTTTAATTTAAAATTTATAATTATTTAATAAATATAATATAAATATGTTAAGTCAATTTTTATATACTGTCATGAGAGGAAGTGATGGATATCAAATAACATCGGTTCGTGAGGCGGTAGTCCACCGTACACACATTCGACGGTTTCATTTCCCATTTAATAGAGGATGATATGGATATAGTGTATTATATTAACACAATAAAATCTGATTATATGGTATAAAATTATGATACTAAATTTTTATAGTTTCATCATATTTTAAGAATTTTTAAGATGAAATAAAATAATAACGCTTTGTTAGGAATGATACCTCTTCTTCGGAAAACCTCCTTAGTTTTGCACCAAAATATATCTTAGGGGGGGTTTTATAGTAAAAATAAGTCATATATGATGTGGGTATGGAATTAAATTTGTTATTTAGTTTTTTATTCTTAAAAGAAAAATTATTTTGAATTTTTAGTGGGATAGGATATGGGGTTCCTTTTATAAGTCAGAGAGAGAGGACACACTTGGAATTTTTTAAAATAACAAGGCATACCCACATTTTTCACGTTCTACAAAGTATAAAAATGTATCATTATAAAAAAATTTGATGATATAATGATTAAATATGGATGTAAATTTGTAAATTTAATTTTGTTTGTGTCATTTAAACATTTTTAGTTTAGCTTAACCCCCCCCCCCCCATGTAAACTCATTTTAACCTTAACAGTGGTGATAATGTTTTTGAGTTTTTTTTAACTATTCATAATGAGAGAAAAATATGATGAACATATTTTATAACATTAATAATTATTTTAACAAATATAAAAATCCATTTTAAAATTTTGGTTCACATATGTGGTAGAATTTTATTTAAATTTAAACCCATAGATGCATCGAAAAAGCGGCTATTTAGTAAACAAATTTCATAGGTAAAGAATTTATAATATCAAAATAAAATATTGAATTTAATCCTCGGACATAAAATAAATTAACTGGAATATAACTGAGATAATTTAAAATTTCATATTTAAAAAAAGTGTGACATTGTAATTTTTTTAAATGAACATCTTGTTTTCAATCAAAACAATATTTTTCACTATTCATCGAAAAATTATTATTTTAAGATAATTCAAAAAAAAATTAACAAGAAGATAATTTTTAAATGATAATTTTTTAAAAAATATTTTATTTCATAAAATAAATTTTAAAAAAATTCCCAAATTTAATATTATTATTTTTTTACCAAAATTAATGAAATTCACTTTTTCAAGAAAAATGTATTTTCGAAGCATATAGAGACTTTACCAATAATTTAGTACTTATTTATCAATATGATTTGCTTTTATAAAGACATTGTAATTAATTTTAGATGTTTATTTATTCCTATTAATGATTCCAAATTTAATGGTTAGGTTATAGTGGTCATGTTTAAATGATAATATTTTTATAGTACATTGTTGTTTATTAAAACCTGGTGTTGCATGTAGCTAAATCTATCAAAGAAATTAAATTTATTCAAAAATTATATATTTCATAAAATAATGGGGTGTTACATTTTTTTTATATTTGATGACCCCTCTGCCATAAGTAAATTATCTTCCAGACCCCTTGAGGTAATATCCTTGGTGCTTCTTTCAATATTTTTGACGTATAGCTGTTGAATATTCTGTAATTCATTGTTTAAATTTCCTAAATTTTTATCACTCTCCATTTTTTCCTTATCTTGTATTATTTAAATTTAAATTATTCTTAAAATGTTAATAAATATTTTTTACAACTAGTCTAGAACAATCATAAGGATTCTTATTCATCAACCATTCTGATCGGTTGTGTATTGAGGTGGTATCTACATTGTCCCTCGCACCCATGGCTCCTTATTATTTCATGCATTACTAAAATTAAAGGGGTTTAAATTAGTGATAAATAATTAAAAATATAATGAAATTATCATAATAAAAAAATGAATATAACCTTAAAATTACTTTTTTTTATATAATCATGTTGGTATTTCGTTCCATTATTTCAACCTATACCGATCTTAGTTTATCCTTGGTTACTTTATATTGGGTCATATTATAACTGATAAATTGGTCCTTCATAAAAGTTTTTAAATAGAAATTTATCACCCAAATAATATCTCATGGGAGTTTCAAGCTATGTGTGCAGTCATAAGACCACTCATTATGCATGAAGGTGATGATTGAGTCAATTCTAAACCAACCGTTTTCAGAATGATTACTCCAAGGTGCATCTATTCCATGTACATATCCACTATCCTATATCAAGAAATGTATTTTTTCTAGAAAAATTGCCTACTCAAAATATAAACAATATTTCAGGATATCATCCCATACATAGACTCATATGTAGTTTTTTTACTAATGGTCTATCATCCCAAACATAGAATAACTAAACTAATCCTAAAAAAATAATGAAACCCTAATTTAAAACAAACTATAAATACCTAGGATAGACATGTATTTATTTTAAAAAAATTAAGGTAAACATAAAATATCACGAATAATTACTCAATAAAAATAATGAAAGGTTTATCATCTTTGAGGAAAATATGTATTAGAATCTTATTTTATAACGTTTGTAACCAATTCTCCGTAATTGAGCCACACAAGACTCCATCATGTCCTTTTTATATGTCTTACTCATCTTCAACACGTGTGGAAATTTAAATATATGAAAGCGGTGAGATTAAAATCTCATTAATTTTAAACAGAAGCAATAACAATCAAATATCATTAGTTATCATAATAGGAACCTATGGTTATAATCAATATACACAATAAAATACATATCCAAAAAATCAAAGACCATAAGTCATGTAATGTGACATTAAATAACATAATACATGAATCAAATGGGGGTTGAAACATTACTCAATAACCATGATCCATGAGATCTTAAAATAGTAATGAGAATAAGAGTTAAACTTTGAAATAACTTTCAACATTGGGATAAATATTATTATAGGTTACATTACTTTCATGAGCGACACCACCAATTACCATTATCACAAGAAACAAAAATGTATTGGTGAATAATTTTCTCATGAGATATAGATATTAAAACATTATATTTGAGGATACTATAGGACCCCACCCATCATCATCCATACTTATGGTTTCCACTTGGAATCAACCACTTATCAAAACATAAATAACCCATGGAAAAAGTGGGTTTTATAAAACATTCCCAATGACAATCATTAACTTTTATATTATAAATAACCAATGAAAAGAAAATGTCATTCATTCAAAACATTTTAATGAACCCATGGAAGTATAATAGGATCCACTTGGATTCACATAAGGAAATAATTAATATTTCCATCAATAAACATAACATTATTTACCGAGGAAAAATAAATGGGTATTCAATGACATCAAATGAAATTTTAGGTAAATACCATTCAATCAAGATAGTAAATTTTATGGTATTTAAATCATATATATAAAGAGTATACATTCCCAAATCAATCAATGTATGGAACCTAGGTGAACTCCCTTTAATTAAATGAATAAAAATTTGTTATTTTCAAAGGAATATTAATTTTTGAAAACATAGAATCATACATATTGGACAATTAATAAAGAAAAAGAAAATTATGGATAATTCCTCCAAAAAATAAAAATAATCATATGTTATATTAAGAAATAAAGTTTATGGATATATTAGAATAATACCCTTGATCATGCATAATTAATGTCAATGGAAATGGATTTATATGAAAACCATTTTTAAAGGCATCAGGAAAAATATCTTTGGAAGTAAATAATTTTCACAAACTTTTTGAAAAAAAATTAGATAAAAATATTATATAAATAATGTAGAATAATATTTTATTATAGAAAACCATTAAATCTTATAAATTATGTATCATAAAAGTCTAAAAAGATAGTGTAAAGAGGTGTTCTCATAGAAAAGGTTAAAAAGGGATTTTTTATACTTTAATGAAAACGACCTATAAATAAGATATTAAAATTTTTATTTAAAATATTTAAATAATAAAAACTAATATAAAATAAACTCAATAAACTATTTATTTATATTTATTGACATTTTCAAAATCATCCAATGAATTATGAAATAGAAAAATCATTTTATTCACTATCGCTATAAGGACCTGGCCTTAAACATTACATAATCTAGAATTAAATGAATAATTCACATTGAGAATATTTTCAGGTTTAGAGTTTTAGAGAATTAGACCTTAACTATTACATATCAATGTGAAAATTACATGTAGACCCTACTACCTAGTATCCATTTTTTAAAAAATATAAACTCTTAAAAAGAAACATGTCTAGTTCCATGTTTTAGACAACATGGCTTTTCCTTGATCCCATACCTGACCCTATTCATCTTTAAGTCATGTAGAAAATTTTTCAAAAACATGGTATGATCATAAAAAGCTTAGTAAGAGTTATAAAATAGGGAAATGAAACATTAACCCATCAATAAATACAAATCAATGAAACCAATACTTTTCAATCATAACATAACTCATGAAATCATAAGATTTATGAATAACATACAGAAATCATAAATCATAAAGGAAACTTGTAGAATTCATAACATACTAACATTGTATCTAACATAGATACATAGGGTGTCACATTTGGAATACCTATCACAGTATATTCCCTAAATATCTTAGGAGAAACACTAACGTTTACCTCCGCCACGTTACCCAATGCATTGGAGAGCTATCTCAGGCTCACCCTCCCTTGGTTTATCACGGAACCACCCGTAAATAAAAACAATTCCCAATAATCATAACATATTCATAACACGTAAATCAAGAATAAGGTAAATATAACATTTCCACATTGCGATCACAACATATCATTCAAGATATAGACATAATCAATGCTTTATCAGACCATTTTCAAAACCATTTAAAATATTTAATAAAAAGATTTTGGAATCAAAGTGTCCCATACCACTTTTAATATTTTTAAGTAATTCACATTTTCAAACATTAATATCTGTATAAATAAATCCTTAAAACCATTTTAAAAACCCTGGACATTAATGAGAATGATTTAGAAGAATAAATACTTAAAACAATATTTTAGTTAAGGAGTTATTAACCAAATGAGAGATGCTTGAATACAAATAATTGAAGAATAAAATTTAATAAAAAAAATTATAATATCATGAGAATAAATTTATTCATGATATAATATGTCATAGGATAGTACATACCTCATATAAAAGTTAATTTGTGCATAACGACAATGATGTCTCAATTAAATGTAAATTGAAACGAAATCCCTTATAAAAATTGTATCCTTGGATTAAGGATAAATAAATTACATAACAATGTGGGACAGATACAAATAAACTTAATATGATTATATATTCAGTGTAAATCAATCATAGGAAATTTACACATGTTATTTTTAATACAAAACCAATGTATTGGATATTTAACTTAATGAATGGAAATTGAATTAAAATTACTCTTATCACGTTCATATCGATGACTTGAGAATTTATCAATGGATTGATTATGTGTATAAAAATTATATCTCCAAAAAGTGGAGTGAAAATTACAACATAAATAAATAAATAGTGATTCTCCACATAATCACAGTATGACAAAATTTAGAATTAGAACATTTACCAAAGGAATTGAAATTAGGTGAGGAAGTTCCCTTACGGAAATTTGACAGCCAAGTAGCATCACATTGAAATTAATAAAACGAATTTATAAAAGAGAAAATGGTATCTCATAACATTTTCATAAACATTAAATAAATAAGGATATAGAAGAACATATCCCAACATAAGAATATGTAAATTTAAAGAAACAAAAAAAAAAGAAGTATTTTAAAAAGAGGAGGGTGAATGGTTCCCTTACCGATTTGATAACATACAAAACATACACCCCCTGAAAAAAGGATCATACAATGAATATGTAAACACCAATAAAATTAAGTATATTACAAAATTAATACAATAATGGGCAGTATATAAACCACACAAAAGGAAATAGTGGAAATATAGCATGAATCTCATGAGAATAAAAAGTGAGATGAAAACTCCTTACCACGTCGTAATCAATCGACTCGTATGACCAAAAGTTATTAACCACTCAATTAATAACAGAATACAATGAATATAAATATAATAATAATAATATATATCAAATTGATGTACACAATACACCATATTAAATAGATAAGTGGCGAATAATGGAAATCTCATGGAATTAAAAGTGAGATAAGAAACCCCTTACCTCGTGTTTGACTTGACTTGTTTGTTCCTTGTTCTTCCTGAATAATAAAATTAAGTTAATTTATAATTGATTAAGAACCATTTTTAAAGTTTATTCTTCCTTTTATATCAATTATTACCATGTTATAAACATTATGCAATCATTTAAGTTAATACTGATCGTTTTGTTGATAATTGGTACTTGAGTCAAAAGGAACACCTTATAATTACAAGTTGTCAATGTGTTCAAGATTCCATTATCTAAAAAATTATATTCATGATTTGGATATCATATATATCATATATATCCCATATATATCTGTATTTATAACAATACATAGCATTTGAAGATAAGAAATGAAATGCACCGTTCATGGAGACGGTAAGTCGTACGTATGCATAAATGCTACATTAATTTCTATTTCATATTTAAATTGAAATAAAACTTAATGATACATAGTTATATTATAATTTTAGTATAATACCATATATAATTTCAATAAATCCATCCTTTATATGCCCCATGTATAGTATGAATGAGTCATATCACATTGAGGGGGCGGTAGTCTTCTATTCCTCCAATGAAATTATTGCGTTTACTCGTAATGGAAACCATAAAGGAATTCTATATATTAAAAATATAGAATCTTAAATAAAACATAAAAATAATATATATATCATATATAAATTCATTTTCATCATAATGGACAGCATAAGAGGTGGTAGAAGATAATTGAACAATCATCGTTTCGTGAGGCGTTAGTCTGCCACCCACAGAAACAATATATTCTTTACCCATTAGATGAAGGTGTGTGTAAGAGTAGTTATAATAAATCTCATAAAAACATCCTAGTATATTCAGGATACTATTTTTGTTATAAAAAAAAGTTATGAAAAGAGTTTAGGGGTTGGAGAAGTAAAATAAAAGAAATGAATTTAAGAGAAACCATTACCTTTAATTTGGGTAACTCCATTTGGTTTGAACCAAAAGGTCTTATTGAAGTGCCCTCGGACTAATTTAAGGCTTATATGAGGAATATAGAGATCTTAATAGCTTATTAGGGTAGGTATTTGATGAGGCAATGGGCTTGAGAAGTGTGAGTATTGGGTTAGAACTGAGGGATTTTTGTAGGGGGGAGGAGGGGCTCTTTTGGATAGTGTGAAAATATTATTTTATTATATAATGATTTTCGGTTTCTAAATGTCCTAAAATAATTAAAATTTAATATTTTATGACTCCTGGTCGAAATAAATTCATCCAATAATAATTGGGTAGGTTTTGGGTGTTATTTTAATATTTATAATCTTATTTTTTAAATCATTTATTAATGAGGTAAATACTGCATCATTTTTGTATCATAAACAATTTTATTTATTTGATGTCTAAAGATTATAAAAAAATACTATGAGTTTGTAAATATTTTTATATTTCCAATGAATACTTATAGTCTAAATGATAACTTATATAACCCGTTGTAAAAAACTGATTTACTAAAAGATATTGGTTTAGGTCATTTTTGTCTTTACTTTAAATAAATTAATATAAAGTGTCATTATCACTCTTAAGTGGATCCATGAGGTCCCAAAATTTACCCATGGATTCCCATGGTTGGAAATTACTCATATAATAAGGTTATGACAAGTGTTATGGTAATTTGTTATCATTATAATATATTGTTTACCTTGAATTACCCTATTTACCTTTAACCGCGGTAAATAAATGTCAAAAATTACTATTCAGAAAAAAAATTATTTTCATCTCATTAAACAACATTTATAATAACTAATAACAAAAATGTATTTCAAATTTTCAAAATTCAGTCCCCAAATGTGGTAAAATTTCATTTAAATGAAAAAGTCAGTTTTTTAACTACTTCTTAGTGGTTTCACTATTCTTCAAAAATTGATGTCCTTCAAAAAAATACCAAAACATCAGCTTAATCTATATTTGATATTCCGAATTCAAAAATGATGACTAATTTAAAAAAATTAAAAACAAAAAAGTTGAATTAATTAATTTAAAATTAATTCTCATTGTCAAAAAAAATAACGTGTTTTTAAGAAACAATATTTGTCAAAAGATTGACACTTGTTTGTGACCAATTTCAATGAAAAATTTATTCAAATGAAAAGTATTGGATTTAATGGTAAAAATATAATCTAATTAAATTTTAAAACATTTTAAAATGATAGTCTGACCATATAAATAAATTATATTGAAAGGGCTGTTTTGAATTAAAATATAGTTTTTTCACTATTCATCAAAAACTGAATTTTATCAGAAAAATACCAAAAATTTTCCCAAAGTAAATTTTGATGTCATGATTCTAAAGAAGAATTTTATTTTGTTAAATTAAACATATAAAAGCTACCAAAACTATATTTAAAAAGGGTTCTCCATTAAAAGGTGTTAAATCACCCTTTTAAAGTAAATTATGCTCAAAATTAAATTCATTCAAATTTTAAGCCCCTATCTTTTATTGGATAATTATCAAAAAAAATTAACAAACATTTATAAAAAAAATTTATTTTGTTCTGTTCATTCCAACCATAACAACTTCTAGGTGTTAACTACCATTTAAAATAATAATATTATATTATTAGTGTGCAACATAAGATTTCCAAGAAACTCATTGTTGCGTATCAGGTACACCATCGAACATAGCATCCCCTTTAAAGTAGAATTAATATTTAGTTCACTAATATTAATAAATATGAAAAATTCCATGTTATTTATTTACCTGGGATGTTACATCCTTCCTCCCTTTTGGGAATTGTGTCCTCGCAATTTTAAAACTGGGCTTGGAAACTTCATTAAAAGTCCCACATCAGAAAAGACTCAGCAAAACTACCAATTTAAAATAAAGAAAGAGAAGTACAAAGTAAACTAGAGATAAATCATGCTAGGATTCCATGTAGTAAAACATGGATATAGAAGAGAAAATAATTGGTCATGTTCTGATGGAGAGTGATATAAAACATGATTAGGAGAATGTCAACCACTATAAAATCACAAACTTATCATGTGTTAAATGGTCTTTGATTACCCAGTAAGAAACGTAAACCAACAATGTTTTTTTACATTCCATTTCATATTTTGAGGAATTCATTTACTACATAGAATAAGAACATAAGGAAATATACTTACTTTCAAGAAAAACTACTCTTAATCTCCAAAATTTCTCATATTGAAAATTAATTAACCAAATCCCATATTCTCCATGATTGGTTAATCATTTTCATAAATAAACCAAATCGTCATATGTTCAAAATAAAACCATAGATTCTTCCAAACTAAAATTTCAACCATTATTCCACAATTGAAATCTCATAGTATTCTATCTTCATTACGCATATAGTGTTTCCCCAAAAGACAGAAAGTCTTCCACAAAAAACTTTATCACTTAATCACCAAATCATTTTCTTATACTAATTATATTCAATTGATAAAACATAAGTTCCCAAATTAATCATATTCTTGTTCCATAAAATAATTTTACTAAAATAATAAGTCATACTTACCAGGGACTTCAAGTAGCCCAGTGATAAGTGATGCGCCTTTTTCGCCCTTCGGTTGTGGGTTCGATTCATGCAGCCTTGCCGGATGCGACGGGTTGTCACCAATCATATGGGTTATCCTTTTTATAAAACTCAAAAATAACCCTAACATGTTTTTACCTGAATGATTTCTTTATACCTCTCATTTTCATCACAGTTCATTATGATCTCAACATATTAATTCTTGAAGTCTTAATTATATTGTCATTTTTTTAATTTCCACTGTATGAAAAAATAAAATGATCCCCAAAATGAAGAACATAATACCTTGATCATGGTGTCCATTTAGTTTCATCATCATCTTGTTCATGTAGGAGGAAGGTCCATGAATTGCAATAATGATTTAGAGATCCTTCAAAATTATTTTCTTCCATCATCCAAATACCCATTGTACAACTTGCAGTTATATGGTTGTTCATAGAAAAATAGTTTTTGAAAATAATCATGTATGAAATATAATTTCAAAACTTCTGATAAAACACGATTTATATAAAATAGTATACCTAATTTGAGTTGAAACATTCAACTAATGGTCCTTTGAAAATACCATAGGTATGTTCTGGGAGACTATATTTTAAAATAAAATATAAATAGGTTGTGCAATGGTCTCCTTCTTCAGTACCTTTTTCAAAATCTTAATATGCTTCAAAATCTTGTGATAAGGTAAACTATTTGAAAATTCCTTGATAATATTTACCTTTCTTGAAAATATTAGAATATTGTGAAAATAAGATTTTTTTTAAATACAACCCATGATCCACGATGATAACGAGGTATAGTGGAGGTGTTTGATATCTCAAACAACTGCTTGCAAGTGAGTTGTATGGTAGAAAAACTTTCACAATCATCTGAACATGACTTCACAACTATTATTGCAAGAAAGTCATTAAGAAGATATAGGAATTTTGTTTGAGATCCCCCCCATCCATTTTTAACTAACATTCCTTAATCTGAAAAAGTTATGAAACAAGGATTTAACGGAAATAATCCATATAGGGACTAACCATGTGTCTAATGAAAACTCATAATCCCTAAAGTTGTCTAAACAGACCTCTGATACCAACTGTAAGGACTCGGCCTTAAACATTACATAATCTTGAATTAAATGAATAATTCAAATTGAGGATCTTTTTAGGTTTAGAGTTTTAGAGAATTAGACCATAACTATTACATATCAACTTGAAAATTACATGTCAACACTACTACTCAGTATCCATTTTTAAAAAAGATAAAATCTTAAAATTAACATGTATAGATCCATGTTT
This sequence comes from Viscum album, assembly GCA_963277665.1. NCBI lineage: Eukaryota > Viridiplantae > Streptophyta > Magnoliopsida > Santalales > Viscaceae > Viscum > Viscum album. The sequence goes on from OY728127.1 coordinate 7,585,169, forward strand.
TAGACATCATGACTTTTAATTGATCCCATCCTTGACCCTATTCATCTTTAAGTCCAATGGAAAACATTTCAAAAACACGGGATGAGAATAAAAATCTCAGTTGGGGTTATAAAATAAGCAAAGGAAACATTAACCCATCAATAAATAAAAATCAATGAAACAAATACTTATCAATCATAACATACCTCATGAAATCATAAGATTTGGGAATAACATACAGAAATCATAAATCAAAAAGGTAAATTATGGAATTCATAACATACTTACATTGTATCTATCACAGCTACATTGGGTGTCACATTTTCAATACCCAACACAGTATATTCCATAAATCCTTTAGGATAAACAATAACGTTTACCTCTGTCACGTTACCTAATGCATTGGAGTTCTATCTTGGGCTCACCCGACCTAGGTTTATCATAGAACCACCCATATAAATATACAATTCCCAATAATCATAACATATTAATAAAACATAAATCAATAATAAAGGAAATATAACATTTCAACATTGTGATCAAAACACATCATTTCAAGATATAGACACAATCAATGCAGTATCAATCCATTTAAAACATTTAATAAAGATATTTTAGAATCAAAGTGTCCCATACCACTTTGAATATTTTAAAGGAATTAACATTTTAAAACATTAATGTTCTTATAATTAAATCCTTAAAACCATTTTTAAAACATGGACATTAATGAGAATGATTTGGAAGAATAGATCCTTTAAACAATATTTTAGTTAACGAGTTCTTAACCAAATGAGAGATGCTTGAATACAAATAATTGAGGAATAACATTTAATAAAACATTACAATATCATGAGAGTAAAGGTATTCATGATATAATATGCCAAAGGATAGTATATACACCATATAAAAGTTAATTGGTGTATAATGACAATGATGTCTCAATGAAATGTAAATTGGGACGAAATACCTTATACAAATTGTACCCTTAGATTAAGGATAAATCCATTACATAATAATGTGTGAAAAATATAAATACACTCAATATTATTGTATATTTAGTGTAAATCAATCATATGAAATTCAAAAATGTTCTTTTTGAGACAAAACCAATGACCTGGATGGTTAACTCAATGAATGGAAATTGAGTTAAAATTACTCTTATCGCGTACAAATCGATAACTTGAGAATTTATCAATGGATTTATTATGTGTATAAAAAGTATATCCACACAAAGGGGAGTGTAAATTACAACATAAAAAGATAAATAGTGATTCCACACATAATTATAGCACGGAATCATTATGAATTATAATATTAACCCAAGGAATTGAAATTGGGTGAAGAAGTTACCATACACAAATTTGACAGCCTAATGGCATCACTTTAAAATTAAAAAAATGAATTGATAAGAGAGAAAAGGTTATCTCATCACATGGAAATTATATTTACATCATTAAGGATATATAAGAACATATCCCAACATAAGAAAATGTAAATTTAAATACACAACTAAAATAAGTTTTTTAAAAGGAGGAGGGCGAATGGTTCTCTTACTGATTTGGTAACTTATGAAACATACACCCCATGAAAGAAGGATCATAAAATAAAGATTTAAATACCCATAAATTTAAGAATATTACATAATTAATACAATTAGGGGAAGTACAAAAATCACAAAAAATGAAATAGTGTCAATATAGCATGAATCTCAAAAGAATAAAAAAGGAGATGAAAACTCCTTACCACATCGTAATCAATCGAGTCATATGACCAAAAGATAACAAACACTAAATTAATCACATAATTCCATGAATATAAGTAAAATAATGATAATATATATCAAATGGAATTACATAATACACCACATTCAATAAATAAGTGGTGAACAATGGGAATCTAACGGAATTAAAAGTTAGATAAGAAACCCCTTACCTTGTGTCCGACTTGACTTGTTTGTTGCTTTTTATTCCTGAATAATAAACTTAAGTTACTTTATAATTGATTAATAACCCTTTTTCAAGTTTATTATTCCTTTTATATCACTTATTACAATGTTATAAACATTATGTAATCATTTATGTTAATAATGATCATTTTGTCGATAATTTGGAACTTCAGTAAAAAATAACCAACTTATAATTATAAGTTGTCCATGAGGTGAAGATTCAATTATCTCCAATATTATATTCATGATTTTGATATCATATATATCTATTATATGTATGTATTTATAATAGTACTTAACATTTGGAGATAAGAAATGAAAAGCACCGTTCATGGAGATGGTAAGTCGTACGTACGCATGAACGCTACATTCATTTCTATTTCGTATTTAAATTGAATGAAAGCTTAATGACACATAGTTATATTATAATTAAAGTGCTATATAATATATAATTTCAATAACACCATCTTTTATATGTCCCAATTATGGTATGAATGAGTCATATCACTTTGAGGGGGAGGTAGTCCGCACTTCCTCAAATGAAATTATCACGTTTACTCATAATGGAAACCATAAATGTATGCCATAAATTAGAAATAAAAAAGAATAAAGAAAACATAAACATAATATATATCATATATAAATTAATTTCCATAATAATGGCCACCATAAGAGGCGGTAGGAGATAATTGAACAATCATCGTTTCGTGAGGCATTAGTCTGTCACCCACAAAAACAGTATGTTCTTTACCCATTAGATGAAGGTGTGTGTAAGTGTATTTTTAATAATTCTCATAAAAACATAGTAGTATATTGAGGATACATATTTTGTTATAAAAGAATGAATCAAAATATTTTAGGGGTTGTATAAGTAAAATAAAAATATAATTTAAGAGAGACCATTACCATTAATTCAGGTAACTCCCTTTGGTATGAACCAAAATGACTTCTTGAAGTGTCTTCTTACTAAAATAAATCTTCTAGGAGGAATAAAGGGATCTTGAGAGATTATTTGGTCAGGGGTGGGATGAGCCAAGGGTCCTTATGGGTGTCATAAATGGGTTAGTAGTGAGGGTTTTTTATAAAGGGAGGAGGGGCTCTTTATGAAAGTCTGAAAATATTATTTTATTATATAATTATTTTCGGTTTCTAAAGGTCCAAAACTCATTAAGGTCAAATATAGGATGACTCATGGTCGAAATAAATCCATCAAATAATAATTGTACAGGTTTTTTATGTTATTTTCATATTTATAATCTTATTTATTTAAATCATTTATTAATGAGGTAAATACTGAATCATTTTTGTGTCACAAATAATTTTATTTATTTTATTACTAAATATTATAAAAAAAAATACCATGATGTTGGAAATATTTTTAACTTTCTAATGAATATTTATATTTGAAACGATATCTTATATTACCCCTTGTGAAAATTGACTTAATATAAGATATTTTTTTGTCATTTTTGTATTTTCCTTAAATTAATTAATATAGTGTCATTGTCACTCTTAAGTGGTGCTATGAGGTCAAAAAATCGACACAAGTCTGCCCATGGTCATCCATGACTCATCCAATAAGTTTAGGAAAAGTGTTAAGGTAATTTTGTATTATTATAATATACTTTTTACCTTTAATTACCCTATTTACCTTTAACCACGGTAAATAAAAGTCAAAAGTTAGTATTCACCAAAAAATTATTTTCATCTTATATAACCACATTTTACTTAAAAATAACAATCACTTATTTCATATTTTCAAAATTCATTTCACATAAGCGGTAAAATTTCTTTTAAATGGAAAAGTCGGTTTTTTAACTACTACTTAGTGGTTTCATTATTCTTCAAAAATTGGAGTTTTTCAAAAAAATATCAAAAATTCAGCATAAGCTATATTTGATATTCCGATATCAAAAATGATTTCTATTTTATAAAATTAAAAAAAAATTGCATTAGTTAATTTTCAATTAATTCCCATTGTCAAAACAAATTGCGTGATTTTAAGAAACAATATCTGTCAAAATATTGATACTTATTTATGCCCAATTTCAAAGTGAAATTTATTCCAATGACCAGCATTGGATTTAATGGTAAAAATATAATCTAATTAAACTTTAAAAACATTTAAAAAGATAATTTAACCATATAAATAAATTATATTAAAAGTCAGTTTTGAATTAAAATACAGTATTTTCAGTATTCATCAAAAAATGAATTTTATCAGAAAAATACCAAAAATTTCCCAGAGTAAATTTTCATATCATGATTCTAAATAAGAATTTTATTTAGTTAAATTAAACATATAAAATCGAACAAAACTATATTTAAAGAGGTTTCACCATTAAAAGGTGGTAAATCAACCTTTTAAAGTAAATTATGCTTAAAATTAAATTCATTCACATTCTAAGCCCCTAACTTTTATTGGATAAATATAGAAAAAATTAACAAACATTTATAACAATTTTTTAGTTTATTCTTTTCATTCCCACCATAACAACGGCTAGGCGTTAACTACCATTTAAAATAATAATATTATATTATTAGTGTGCAACGTAAGATTTCAAAGATACTCATTGTTGCATATCGAGTACACCATCGAACATAGCATCCCCTTTAAAGTAGAATTAATATTTAGTTCACTAATATTAATAAATATGAAAAATTCCAAGTTATTTATTTACTTGGGATGTTACATCCTTCCTCCATTTTTAAAATTGCGTCCTCGCAATTTTAAAATTGGGCTTGGAAACTTCATTAAATGTCCCACATCAGAAAAGAGTCAGTAAAACTACCACTTTAATATAAAGAAAGAGAAGTACAAAGGTCACCTGAGATAACTCATATTAAGATTTCATGTAGGAAAATGTGTATATGGAAGAGAGAATAAATGGTCATGTTCTGATTGAGAGTTATAGAAAACATGATTATGAGAGAGTTAACCACCAGAAAATCACAAACATATAATGTGTTAAACAGTTATTTGATTACCCTGTAGGAAAAGTAAACCAAAAACATTTTTTTTTACGTTCCTTTTCATAATTTTGAGGAATTCATTTACTACATAGAATAAGAACATAAGGAAATATACATACCTTAAATTAAAGTTTCTTCCTTTAATAAGTTTCTACCAAAAACTAATCTTTTCATCAAACAATGAGAATTTAAAAAGACTTGGTCACATCAAAAGCACAAGAAAAATTATTTAGAGAATCACATAATCCACAAAAGAAGAACTATATATTTCCCTTGTCTTTATACATCAACTAAAACCAAAATGGTTAGTTCAATATTAGATAATTCCTAAAAAGTAAAATCTTTTACAAAAATAAAAACTACTCTTAATCTCCAAAATTTGTCAAAAAAAACCAAAAGTTCAACAAATACCATTCAATAAACAATTGTCCATAAAATTCTTCAAAATTAATCCATACTAAGATTGAAACCCAAATCTCATAAGGATTTAATTGCATAGTCTTCCAAGATAAATCATAACATTTATCTCCAAATAACATCAGTTACTCGTAAAGTATCATATTGAGAAGTAATTAACCTAATCAAATATTTTCCATGATAGGTTAGTCATTTTCATAACTAAACCAAATCTTCATATGTCTACAATAAAAACATAGATGTTTCCAAACTAAAATTTCAACCATTATTTCACAATTGAAATCCCGTAGTATTCTATCTTTCGTAGGCATATAGTGTTTCTTAAAAAGAGATAACATCTTATAGAACTACCTTTATGTCTTAATCACCAAATAATTTTCCAGTACTAAGTATATCCATTTGATAAAACATAAGTTCCCAAAATCATCATATTCTTGTTCCATAAAATCATTTTACTAAAATTATAAATCATACTAACCAGGGAATTCAAGTAGGCCAGTGGTAAGCGCTGTGCCCTTTTCATATTTCAGTTGTTGGTTCGATTCCTGTCGTCTTTCCAGATGTGACGGGTTGTCACCCATCCAACTGGTTTTCCTTTTTATAAAACTCAAAAATATCCCTAACATGTTTTAACCTCAATGTTTTCTTTATACCTCTCATTTTCATCCCAATTAATTATGATCTCAACATCTTAATTCTTGAAGTCTTATATATATTGTCATTTTTTTATTTCACCACCAAATTATAAAATAAAATTATCCGCAAAATGATGAACATAATACCTTGATCATGGTGTCCAATTGGTTTCATCCTAATCTTGTTCATGTAGGTTGAAGTTCTGTGCATTTCAACAATGATTTAGAGATCCTTAAAATTCATTTGCATCCTTCATCCAAATACACCATGTACAACATGGGTCATATGGGAGTTCACAGAAAAATATTTTTGGAAAATAATCATGCATGACATATAATTTCAAATCTTATTATAAAACACGATTTTTATAAAACAGTCAGACCGAATTTGAGTTGAAACTTTTAATTAATGGTGCTTTTAAAATACCATAGGTATGTGATGAGAGACTATATTATAAAAGATAATATAAATAGGTTGCACAAGGGTATCCTTATTCATAACCTTTTTCCAAATCATAATATGCTTCAAAATCTTGTGGTATGGTAAAATATTTGAAAATGCCTTGACAATATTTACTTTTTTTGAAAATATGAGAATATTGTGAAAATAGGATTTTTTTTAAATACAACCCTTGATCCATGATGATAACGATTTATAGTGGAGGTTTTTGATATCTCAAACAACTTCTTTCAAGTGAGTTTTATGGTAGAAAAAGTTTCACAATCATCTGAACATGTCTTTGCAATAATTATTGCAAGAAATTCATTAGAAAGAGATAGTAATGTTGTTTGAGATCCTCCTCCTTCCATTTGTAACTCACTTTCCATGATCTGAAAAAGTTATAAAACAACGATTTAACTGAAATAATATACATAGGGACTAACCATGTGTCTAACAAAAACTCATATTCCCTAAATTTGACTAAATTGTCCTCTGATACCAACTATAAGGATTCGGCCTTAAACATTACATAATCTTGAATTAAATGAATAATTCACATTGAAAATATTTTCAGGTTTATAGTTTTAGAGAATTAGACCATAAGTATTACAAATCAACTTGAAAATTAAATGTAGAAACTACTACTAAGTATCCATTTTTTAAAAATATAAACTCTTAAAAAGAAACATGTTTAGTTCCATGTTTTAGAAAGCATAACTTTTTCTTTATCACATCCTGGACCCTATTCATCTTTATTTCCTATGGAAAACATTTCAAAAACATGGGATGATCATAAAAAGCTCAGTAAGGGTTATAAATTAAGGAAAGGAAACATTAACCCATCAATACATACAAATCATTGAAACCAATAATTTTTAATCATAACATACCTCATGAAATCATAAGATTTATAAATAACATACAAAAATCATAAATCATAACAGTTAATTATGGCATTTATAACATACTTACATTATAGATATCACAGCTACATAGGGTGTCACATTTGGAATACCCATCACAGTATATTCCCAAAATCTTTTAGTAGAAACATTAATGTTTACCTCCGTCACGTTACCCAATGCATTGGAGAGCTATCTCGGGCTCAGCCGCCCTAGGATTATCACGGAACCACCCATATACGTAAAAAATGCCAAATAATCATAAAATATTCATAACACAAAAATCATGAATAAAATAAAATATAACATTTCCACATTGTGATAACAACATATCATTTCAAGATATAGACATAATCAATGCTTTATCAAACCATTTTCAAAACCATTTAAAACATTTAATAAAGTGATTTTTGAATCAAAGTGTCCCATACCACTTTGAATATTTTAAAAAGATTATCATTTTAAAACATCAATTTCCATATAAATAAATCCTTAAAACCATTTTGAAAACAAGGACAGTAATGATAATGATTTAGAAGAATAAATCCTTAAAACAATATTTTAGTTAAGGAGTTCTTAACAAAATGAGATATGCTTGAATACAAATAATTGAGGAATAAAATTTATTCAAAACTTAATAATATCCTAAGAAAAATCTATTCATGATATAATATGTCAAATGATGGTATATACACAATATAAAAGTGAATTTTTGTATAACAACAATGATGTCTCAATGAAATGTATATTGAGACGAAATCCCTTATAAAAATTGTATCCTTAGATTAAGGATAAATCAATTACATAATAATGTGTGAAAAATATAAATACACTCAATATGATTTGATATTCAGGGTAAATCAATAATAGGTAATTCACACATGTTATTTTTATGACAAAACCATTGACTTTTATGTTTAACTCAATGAATGGAAATTGAGTTAAAATTAATCATTTCACGTTCATATCGTTGACTTGAGAATTTATCAATGGATTGATTATGTGTATCAAAAGTATATCCACAAAAGGGAGTTTTAATTGAAACATAAATAAATAAATAGTTATTCCACACATAATCATAGCATGACAGAATTAATAATTATAAGATGAACCCAAGGAATTGAAATTGGGTGAAGAAGTTTCCTTACTGAAATTGGACAGCCAAATGGGGTCACATTAAAATTATGAAAATGAATTAATGAGAGAGAAAAGGGAATCTCATCACATGGAAATTAAATTTACATCAGTAAGGATATATAAGAACATATCACAACATAAGAATATATTAATTAAAATACACAACAAAAATAAGTCTTCTAAAAAGAGGAGGGTGAACAGTTCCCTTACTGATTTGGTAACTTATGAAACATACACACCATGAAAGAAGGATCATAAAATGAAGATGTAAATACCGATAAATATAAGTATATTACACTATTAATACAATCATGGGAAGTACATAAACTACACAAAATGAAATAGTGGCAATATAGCATGAATCTCACGGGAATAAAAAGTGTGATGAAACTCTTTACCACATCGTAATCAATCGAGTTGTATGACCAAAAGTAAATAACCACCAAATGAATCATAGAAAAACATGAATATAAAGATAATAATTAAAATATATATAAAATGGAAGTAAAAAATACACCACATTCAATAAATAAGTGGAAAACAATGGAAGTCTCATGGAATTAAAAGTGAGATGAGAAACCCCTTACCTCATGTCCGATTTGACTTGTTTATTCCATGTTATTCCTGAATAATAAACTTATGTTAATTTAGACTTGATTAAGAACCCTTTTCAAAGTTTATTATTCCATTTATATCACTTATTACCATGTTATAGACATTATATAATCCTTTAAGATAATAATGATCATTTTGTCGATATTTGGTACTTTTGTCAAAAATGAACACCTTATAATTACAAGTTGTCCTTGTGGTAAAGAGTCCATTATATCAAGAATTATATTCATGATTTGGATATAATATATATCATATATTTCTATTATATATATGTATTTATAATATTACATAAAATTTGGAGATAAGAAATGAAATGCACCGTTCATGGAGACGGTAAGTCGTACGTACGCATGAACGCTACTTTCATTTCTATTTCGTATTTAAACTTAACTAAAACTAAATGATACATAGTTATATTATAATTAATGTATAATATAATATATAATATCAATAACTCCATCCTTTATACGTCCCATTTATGGTATGAACAGGTCATATCACTTTGAGGGGGCGGTAGTCCGCACTTCCTCAAATGAAATTATCGCGTTTAATCATAATGGAAACCATAAAGGTATGATATAAATTAAAATACAGAAGAATAAAAAAACATAAGAATAATATATATCATATATAAATTTGGTTCCGTCATAATGGATACCATAAGAGGTCGTAGGAGATAATTGAACAATCATCATTTCGTGAGGCGTTAGTCCCACCCACAGAAACGTTATGTTCTTTACCCATTAGAAGGAGGTGTGGGCATGTGTAGTTATAATACTTATCATAAAAACATACTAGTATATTGAGGATAATTGTTTTGTTATAAAATAAATGAATTAAAGTATTTTAGGGGATGGAGAAGTAAAATAAAAGATAAGAATTTATGAGAAACAGTTGCCTTTAATTCGGGTAACTCCCTACGGTTTGAACCAAAAGGACTTATTGAAGTGACTTATTCCTAATGTAAGGCTTCTATGAGGAATATATGGATCTTCAGAGCTTATTTGGGAGGGTTTTTATGATCCAATGGGATTGAGAGGTGTCAGTATTAGGTTAGAAGTGACGTCTTTTTATAGGGGGAGGAGGGGCTCTTTTGGATGGTGTGAAAATATTATTTTATTATATAATGATTTTCGGTTTCTAACGGTCCAAAACTCATTACGGTTGAATATAGGATGACTCATGGTCGAAATAAATTTATCCAATAATAATTGGATAGGTTTTGGGTGTTATTTTAATATTTATAATCTTATTTTTGAAAATCATTTATTAATGAGAAAAATACTGCATCATTTGTGTGTCATAAATAATTTTATTTATATGATGTCTAAAAATTACTGAAAAATAAAATGATGTAGGAAATAATTTTATCTTTACAATGAATATTTATAGTCAAATATATAGCTTATATAACCCCTTGTAAAAATTGATTTACTATAAGATATTTGTTTGTGTCATTTTTGTCTTTACTTTAAATTAATTAATATATAGTGTCATTATCACTCTTAAGTGGCTCCATGGGGTACCTAAATCGGCCCAAGGATGACCATGTTCGTCCATGACTCATCCAATAATTTTAGGACAAGTGTTAAGGTAATTGTTTATTATTATAATATACTTTTTACCATGAATTGCCTTATTTACCGTTAACCGTAGTATATAAAAGTCAAAAAGTTATTATTCATCAAAAAAATATTTTCATCTCATTGAAACCCATTTTACTTACTAATATCAACCATGTATGTTGGATTTTCAAAATTCAATTCTCATAAGAGGTAACGTTTCATTTAAATGAAAATTTTGGTCTTTTAACTACAATATAGTGGTTTCACTATTCTTCAAAAATTGAAGTTTTTCAGAAAAATACCAAAAAATCAAACTAAGCTATATATTATTCTCCAAATTCAAAAATTATGTGTATTTTAAAAAATTCAAAACATAAAATTTTCATTAATTAATTTAAAATCAATTCCCTTTGTCAAAACAAATAGTGTGTTTTTAAGAAACAATATATGTCAAAAGATTCACACATGTTTATGCCCAATTTCAAAGTGAAATTTCATCCAATGACCAGCATTGGATTTAATGGTAAAAATATAATCTAATTACACTTTAAAAAAATTTAAAAACATAATCTAAACATATAAATAAATTATATTAAAAGTTAGTTTTGATTTAAAATACAAAAAATTTCATTATTCATCAAAAAATGATTTTTATCAGAAAAATACCAAAATTTTACCCAATGTAAATTTTGATGTCCTGATTCTAAAGAAGAATTTTATTTTGTCAAATGGAACATATAAAAGTGACCAAAACTATATTTAAATAGAGTTCACTTTAAAAAAGCGGTAAATCAACCTTTTAAAGTAAATTGTGCTTAAAATTGGATTCATTCAAATTTTAAGCCTCTAACTATTATTGGATAAATGTATAAACATTTAACAAACATGTATAATCATTTTTTATTTAGGTCTATTCATTCCCACAATTACAACGGTTAGGAGATAACTACCATTTAAAATAATAATATTATATTATTAGTGTGCGACGTAAGATTTCGAAGAAACCCATTATTGTGTATTGGGTATGCCATTGAACATAGCATCCCCTTTAAAGTAGAATTAATATTATTTCACAAATATTAATGAATATGAAACATTTCATGTTATTTATTTACCAAGGATGTTACAATCACGAACTAACCGAGGTACCATAGGAACTCGATAACCAAGCCGTTATTGATATGGCTAGAAGGGTGTTCCTGATCCCCAAGGGTTGGTGGCTAGCACATGGAATAATAAAAAAATATGTGTGTGAATTATTTTTACAAAAAATGTATAATTATGACAATAAATCAGTACATATACAAAATAAACACCATTTAGAGATGTGTACAATATGTTAAACAGGCATAAAGAATCAAAAATACTATATAAAAGTACCATAAAATAGGGAGATAAGATACCCATGTCCCACTGGATTCAACTCTCAAACTCCATAGATCAATATCTAGAACCAAATCCAAGGAGTGATTTACCCCTTCTCTAACTGGGAAGGATATAATCTACAAAATCCAAAAGGAGTATGTAGGGTGTGAGCTAAAAAACCTAGTAGGTTTTCATTCACAATTCCATAATATATTCTAAAATTAAAGTATCTAGATAAAGCTTTATGTTTTGAAATAAATAGGTTTGGAATTTCAAAATCATTATTAAAACAATTCATAATTTACATTTCAAGAGATAGAAATACTTTATCAACGGATTCTCATTTCGAAAGATGGAAGATTTCTAAACATATTCACTTTTCACTAATACATAAAATAATTCTTTTTATATTAAACAGTTTATATAAATTAGAAGGTGTGTAAAAAAGTTTACAAAAATTGAATATATTCATTTCAAATACAAAAAAGGGAGAAACATGTTCATATACCTAAGAAGGTACAACAGTTCTAGGTTATAGGGACTCCACACTCAAGGTGACACAACAATATGTACATAAGTACCTTTGGACTCATCCTAAAGAGGACTCACAACCATCACCTAAGTGATGTTACATGTTGTTTTATTTTTTTAAAACATTTTATATCATAAATTAACATCCAAATAACCCACTAAATACCTAAGGATTTCATTTCCTCTAATAAAAATCAATTATGGGAAATTAATTACAATAATGCTTAAAATAATGTTAATCCCATTCTCCATATCAACAATGCCAATTTTTCTTTTTAAAACCCCTAATAGGTTTTTAATCAAAAACATTCTATTTACCAAGATAAAACCATGAGGATTCTATCAAACCCATTTTAATCTTTTTCAAAATTATATATTTGGAATCAATTCACAAGTTAATTTCATAATCCACTTCCATAAATTAAATTTAACTATTTAATTTTCACAAAATTCCATCAATTTCACAATAGACCCAAAATCCAATGGAATTACGGTTTTTCACAATATTATATTAAAAATAATTCATCAATTAATTTCAAAATTTTTATTGAAATATCTTCCACAAATTCAATATTTAAATTCAAAATTTTATATTTTTCAATTTTCCTTAAACACACCCTAATTCAATGGAATTGGGGGTTTTCCAATTCTTTGCAAAAAACCCACTTTTTCAAACCCCAATTCTATGGTATTGGGTTTTTTCCACAAACTAATTGAAATCCATTTTATTAAAATCACTAAATTTAAATTAATTAAAAAAAATTGAAGTTAAATAATAAAATTTAGGGTTAATTAAATTTTTTCATTATGACGGAACCTCCTACCTCAGGATCAATAGATCTCGATTCACCAAACTCCAACCACGATTCACCAATAAGGAACAATGATCCCGGAATCTTGGTAAAAAGGATAAAAACAAAGTTTATAATCCCAAATAGAGGGTATTAAATCCACAATTCAACATGAGGATCCACAGAACCCCAAAAATTAAGAGTGGGATAGTGATAGAACAATAATGGGAAGAGGAAACCGAATAGGTGAAGATCGAATAGCCTTCCTCAAGCTTATGTCTTCTTCTATGAGGGTTCCAATGGTCCATAAAAACATTTTAGGAGAACCAAGTAAGATAAAAATAAACTATGGGTTGTTCTGGTCCACTAGAGATATAAAAGGGGGGTTCAAGATTTTTAAATCAAAATTCAGATTAATTAAAAGCATTTACACATGCTTTGTTTGGAAGACCCGCGTAGTAAGAACAAACCATGAAACCTTGTCATGCACCTATTTTAAGTGGGTCAAAAAGTTTCTCCTAAGATTTTTCATGGTCTAGAAATATCTTTAAGAATAATTAAAATCCCCATTCCCAGGGATGGAATTGTTTGTCTTTATATGGTGAACAGTTTAGGCAAGCCAAGTACTAAATGTGCACTACCCAAAAACTTCAATTCTTTTAAAAATTTCCACCAATGAAACCCCAAATAAAACACAACCAAAGAATGACTAAAAGGATGGATTTAGTAATAATTTAAAATTGTAATAGGATGCTACAACCTCCCCAACATAGAAACTATTTATCCCATGAAATCCAACTTCAAAGATTACATGCCAAAAAGATGAGGCTATTGTTATCCCTTTAGTGCTTCCAAATATCACAACTCATAAGAATCATAATCATGCTTCCATAGAACATGATCCAAAGGAATATTTATATAATTAATTACCATGGTTTCATAGTCAAATATCTTGATTGATCGTTCAGTCATGGATAAATCAGGTTCAACCTCAAGATCACTCCAACTCAGAACATGAGATGAATCCGATAGATACTTCCTCAACTGCAATATATGGAACATGTTATGTATCAACATCAATTGTGGTGGAAGTTATATGTTGTAAAAAAATCCCACCTACTCAATAACCTCAAAAGGTCCCACAAAACGTGTATCAATATTCCCTTTCCTCCCATTATATTGATGACCCAAACGATGTGAAACATTCAAGAAAACCACATAACCAACTGAGAATTATAAGGGTATATAATGAATATAATCATAATACTTGTACATTCTATATTCTATCGGAATTATCTAATGAATCAACTAAATCATTTTTGTATTATCTTGGACCATGTTCGGTCCAACAAAGGAACATTGACCAATATCCAACCAAAAAATGGAGATATGCAATGTCGGTCATACGAGGCCTCAAAAGGCTCCATTCTAATCGAGGATTGGTAGCTATTTTTGAAGAAAACAAATTGGCCCCATGTGATCATCCCAAGCCCCAAAAAAGTCAAGAACACATTTTCAAATCATATCCTCAACTACCTTTATAAATATTTCTATCATGCCATACGACTATGAATGGTATTTCATATTAAAATGGACGTTAGATCTCAGTGCCTCTTGAAGGGCTCTCCAAAATATAGAAGTGAACTGAGGATCCATATTCGAGACTATATCATATGTTACTCTATGAAAATGAAAAAAATATTTCACATATAAATTTCTTAACTCCTCAACTTTGGTTGTATAACCAATGGGTACAAAGTGAGTTGATGTAGCCATCCTCTCAATTAAAATCCATATCACATTATTCTTCTTTGGGTATATGAAAACCAAACCACAAGTCAATAGAGAACTCATATCACTTCCATGTAAGGAATGGATTGGAAGATGAAATCTCAATGGTTTCTGGTGTTAGGCCTTCAACTATTGGCATGTATAACAATGAGAGACTAACTATTTAACGCTTAATATCATACAAGGCCACAAAAATTACCGCCACATTTTATTCAACATCTTCATGGTTCTTAGTTTCACATCCCACTATGAACAATGGAAATACCCCATAATATCTCTCCTCCCCACAAACGGGACAATAAATAGATTCTAATAGCATAGAATACCCTTGATGGAGAATGACCAATCAGTCATGGTGTCTCCCTATAAATAGATTCTATGATTACACAGAACTCATCATCAAGATATTGTTCTAGAAGAATCAATTAGAAAATATAAGGTTTCAACTAAACACCTTCCAGAGAAACTTCACCCCAAATTTAAATACTCTGATATGAAACTGTTCAAAGAGATCCATCAAGTTCCACTCTTCTAAAGATTCATTCACTTCCTGGGTTAGATGTTATCTGGTTAAAGCATATTTAATGACATTCCCCTTTCCCAGGGTATATGTGATGTTAAAATCAAAAGACTATAGTTATTCTACCCAATTCCTCTGGTGGAGATTCAAATCCTTTTTAGAGAAGATATGAATCATGCTTCTATGGTCAAAAAACATGGTACACCTTACCTTATAAATGTAATGTCACCATATTTTAAATATGTGCATCACAACTACAAGTTCGAGGTCATGGGTTGGATAATTATTGTTGTGTGGACTATGCTGAAAATATCCATAAGCAACAACATGATCACCTTTCATAAGAATGTATCCCAAGCCTAGACCTGATGCATTAGAAAAGACCACATAGACCTACCTGGCCTCTGGAAGAGTCAACACTATAGTGGAGGATAAAATATGTTTTATATTGAAAAAATAATTCTATCTTTCGTCATCCCAAGAAAATTACACTTCTTTCTAAGTTAGTGTAGGGAT
This sequence comes from Viscum album, assembly GCA_963277665.1. Lineage (NCBI taxonomy): Eukaryota > Viridiplantae > Streptophyta > Magnoliopsida > Santalales > Viscaceae > Viscum > Viscum album. Next base: position 7,601,293 of record OY728127.1, read on the forward strand.
CAGATTCGATAATTCCTTAACAAACTGGTGATAATAACAAGATACACCCAAGAATATCTAGATCTTGAAAACATTATTTGGTTGTTCATATGTCATGAAAGCCTTCACCTTTTTAGAATCAAGGAAAATATCATGTTCCAAAAACATGTTCCCTAAGAACATCACTTCATGGATCTAGAAATAAAATTTTGAAATCTTGGAATAAAGTATGTGATTTCTTAGAAAACTAAAAACTATTCTCGTATAGTTCACATAATCCCCCTGAGACATAAAGAAAATGAGGTTGTCATCCACAAAGTCTAAGAAAAATGTATCTCGATACTCATTAAAAATAATATTCATTAGGTTGATAAAAACTTTAGGATCATTAGTTATTCCAAATGAAATGACAAGGTACTCATAAGGATCATACCATCTCCGAAAGGTGGATTTCTAAATGTTATGTTATTTTATCCTCAACCGATGTTAACCAGATCAATGTTTTTTCTTTGATAACCACTTCACCCCATTCAGATATTCAAAACATATCATAAATCTAGGAAATAATATACTTGTTATTTATCATTAATATATTATGTATTTGATAATCAACACATAGGAAAATTAAACCATCATCCTTCCTAGCGAAGAGAACCTTCACCTCCCAAGATGACACATTCATTCCTATAAATCCTTTCTTAGGAAGTTCATATAACTGGGACTTCAAATATTTCATTTTATCTGGTTCCATGTGGTGATAGGGAATAAAAACTTGTTGAGTACTATGAAGTAAATTAATAGAAAACTTTACCTCTCTTACCGATGTAAAAGAAGAGAAGTTAGAAGGAAAAACACAGGGAAACTCAAAGAAAACTAGAGTAAGATCACCAATCAAATATTCCCAATAAAGATCAAAGGAAAATAAATATATCACATTCCCTAACTCTAGATAGGAAGGTCTATCTATGATCAACCTTGGAACCCATTCTCGTTGGAGGATACAACAAACATCATCGATTGTAGTAAAAGAGACATATTGAACATAACAATCAGTCTAGGATTTATTAAAAATAATCCAATTCATACCAAATATAATATCAGGTGGTTTCATGTTGAGAACCAGAAAACACCAAACATTCTCGACATCTGATAGAGAGAATCCAAAAGCGAGACTATGGATACACTACTATCTCTTTGTACCTGGGGTGTAGTAATGTCCATTATGTAAGATAAAATATCCTTAGTAACACTAAGAAGATTAAAAATATGGGTTGAAATAAATGAATTATATTAACCAATATCCAATAGAATAGTCACTAATAAAGAAAATATAGTAATGGTACCTCTTAAAGTTGTTGGACATGTCTTCGCTTCTTCTAGAAAATCTTCCATTGTGTGAAGAAGCTTCATTCATGATGCATGTGGATGGAACCCAATAATCCTTGAATAATTTTATTACGCAATAGTTTTAGAAGGTTCTTATGATATCTTCCCACTATTTGGAGTGTAATAAACAAGTCATAATTTTTTAGGTGACCTGAACATCTATAAGAACCACGAACCTTGGGAGCCTCGGTTAAAGCCCTCTTTGAATACCCTATCATTCCAAACAGGTAGAAAATGAAAGGTCCTATTCTAGGAAATATAGGAAGTCTAGAATGAAACTGCTATCAACAAACACCATGAAAATCATCACATTTTTTATTTACCTTATAGTAATTCACACTACCAATAGGAGTGAAATAATCTCTCGATAACCCCTGACTTTCCATCCAAGTCCATCTCAACCATCATATCTCTATACAGTACACCAACATAAGATGGAAGCTTCAGTAGGAAATCCTGAGAATGAATATTCTGATGAAGACCAAAATTTAACTTCAATCCTTCATATTTTCATTAAATATTATATCATGTGATAAATGAACATTCTCCGCAAAATGGTTTTCAAACTCCATCACAATCTTGTCACCCTACTCAAGTTTAAAAAACTCTATTGCCTTGACAAATGACATTAACTCTAGAGAGAACTAGTCAGTGAAAAGAAATTTTATTTATTTCCACTCTAATACCTCATGATTATTTTCTGTAAGCATAGTGTCCCACTGTCTCCAGCTCAATGCTTCCAGCATGAAGGTGGAACACTTCACCTTAATTTCATCAGGTGTCTCTGAGAAGCAAATCCATAACCCCATTATTCTCATCCATTCCTCAGCCTCTTGAAGTTAATTTGAGACCTTGAATGGTGAAAGATTCTAGTGAAGAAAATATGGTGAAACAATCATGAGAACGTCCATATAAGGTTCCATGACATGATCCTGAACCAGAACTGGAGGTGGTGCATGTCCTGTTTCTTGGACAGTTCATAAAATATATTCAACCAGGTTTAGGTCCACTAGAGGATTCTCTCCCTATGTTTCTATAGTATCTTCTTCCTAGATTTTATTTTCACATCTTCTAGGAGGCATATTCCTATAAAATTTCAATGAAAAACAAATAAGACATCAGATTGCACTCAAATAGACCAATAAGGGAAAATTAATCCCAACAGATAGAAAACAAATTTTGGATTTCGCCTATCTAAGTTAAAATTAAGTAAAAGACAAAAACTAATCCTCAAAAATTATTTCCCAAACCACCCTTAGTGACTTATGTTTCCTTGTGGTGATATATAGCTTGACACTCAATCACAACTAACTTCTGTGTCCTGAAAAGAATAATCAAAGGCATACTCACTTCAAGAAAAAATCTCAACTTGGACCTCTTATACCAATATGTCACAAACCAACCTGGGTACCCTGGTAAGTTAAAAATTTGTCCAACACTGAACTAGCTCGAAGGGCATCTCGGGTCCCCTTGGGTGGGCAAATAGCACCAAGAATCATAAAAAAATGTAAGTGGGGATGATTTTCTAAAAAAAATGAGGAAGTCAGACCAAAAAAACAGTATACAAACAAAAGAAACTCCACTAGTAGATGTGTACTAGAATTCAAGAAGACATAAACAACCAAAAGTACTATAATAAAGTACCAGAAAAAACATGAATATAAAAATCCCAAGTCACAATAGATGCAACTATCCATGTCTACGGATCAAAATCTAGAACCACCTCTTAGTGGTGCTTTACCCCTACTCAAACCAGGAAAGATATAGTCTTGAAACACATGAAGTCACATGTAGGGTGTGAGCATAAAATCCCAATAGGGTCCCACAAGGGATTCTATAGCATATTCCAATATTAAGTTAACTAGGAAATGCTTCCAATTGTAAAATAAACAGGTTTGTAATTTCAAAAAAAAAAATTAAAACAATTTATTCATTAAATTTAAAAAAAGGGAAATACTTTAGGAAATCCATCACATTTCAAACGATGGATTATTTCTGAAACAATATCACTTTTTTCAAATGGATCAAATAAACACTATTATATAAAATATTTTATATAAATCATATGCTATGTAAAAAAATTTACAAAAATTACGTATATTACTTTCAAATAAAAATAATCAACCAAAATGGTAAAATTCTTAAGAAGGTGTGATAGTTTTAGGATATAGGGACTCAACACTTAAGGTGACACTACAATATTGACATACAACCTTTTTAATATAGGTCAAAGAGAAATCATCGCCATATCTTAAGGGATGTGATGTGATGGATTTATTTTTGGTAACATTGTAAATTATAATGTTCCAACCAAATAACTCACTAACTACCCAATGCTTTCATGTTCTCTAGTATAAAACAATTCTGGGAAATTTATTTCAAGAATTATTAGAATAAAATTAATACCATTATCCATTTCAAATAGTACAATTTGACATTTAAAAAAAATAATGGGGTTTTGATCAAAAACATTCCTTTTACCAAGATAAAACCTTATGTTTTCTATCCAAACCATTTTAAGACATTATCAAAATTTGTGATTTTAAATCAATTCCAAATTTAATTTCATAATCCACTTCAATAAATTAAATTTAACACCTTAATTTTCATAAAATTCCATCAATTTCACAATAAACTCCCATTTCAATGGAATTGGGTTTTTTCACAATTTTTTGTCAAACCCAATTCCACAATTAAATTTAAAAATTTAATTAAAATATTTTAGTTAAAATTCACAATTTAAATTAAACATAAATTTTTCAATTTTCCATAAACACACCCCTATCCAATGGAATGGGTGGTTTTCCAATTCCATTCCAAAAAACCATTCTTTTAGAACCCCAATTCAATGGAAATATGTTTTTCAAAAAAACTAATTGAAATACATTTTATATAAATCAATAAATTGAATTTAATTCAAACGATTGAAATTAAATAAATCATTTTACTATTAATCAGATTTGGCCATCATAGTGGAACCACCTACCTTTAGATAAATTTATCTCGAATCACCAAACCCTAAGAGGGATCCATCAATAGAGAACAATGATCATATAATCTTGGTAAAAAGGATCAAACCTAGGTTTATAATATAAAATAGAGTGTATTAAATCCAAAATTAAACTTTAGGATCCATTGAACCCTAGTGAATAAGATAGAGTTAGTGGGATAATGATTATAGGAAGAGTAAACATACTAGGTGAAGATCTAATGACATTCCTCAAGCTTCTATACACTTCCAGGAGGGGTTAAAGGAGATAATAACTCTTAATGGGATCTCAAAGGAAGGGATAATTCTATTATGGGTTGTTTTAGTCCATCAAGGACCTAAAAAGTTGTATTAGAAATATTAAAAAAAATCAGATCAATTAAAACTTTTATGCATGATTTTTTTGGCAGACTTGCACCGTAAGAACAAATCGTGTTGACTGGCCATGAAATTATTTCAAATCGGATGCACAGCTTCTCCTAAGAGGGTTTATGGTCTTGAAATCCATGACCAAACATTGAAAACCCCACTTCCTAGGTTTTCATGGTTTGTCTAGAGAGGGCGCACATTTTGGGAAAACTATGTGCCACCCAAGCACTAGCCCAAAAACGTCAAAAAAATTTATAATTTCACACAATGAAACCCCAAATGAATTCCAAACAAATAATGATTAAAAATATTGGTTCTATAATAGGTTAAAATATAATAGTATGTTAAATCGACCAAAAAAAGAGACATGTTTGGTTTTACTTACAAGTAACACTTCAGGTAGAATATGATCGATGTGGAAATGTTATATCAATAGAACATGTAAAACCACGTGAATATACAGTTAAAATAATGAGACGTTTTAGAAATAATAAAAATTATATAGATGGATTATATTTTAAAAACATTCCTAATTTGAAAACAATATTTCCAATGAAACACTAATGGTTTTAGTAAAATTATGATCAAACCCCCTTTCAAGTTCTTTATCTTTTGAATCTATGGAAATTAAAATAAATTACATGATATGAATCTTAAAACCACATGAATATGGGAAAATACATTAATTAGGTAGTATTTATATAAGATTATAGGTTTCATGGTGCACATTGAGAAATTTGTCACAAGAAATTCAATTTGAGACAAATAACCCCATAACTTATTTCCCTACTTTATCAAATGCACTCTAAACTCATGTATCACAAATATAAATATCATAGTCTCATATTTCATAACATTTTTTATATACATAAAATTTTATAAATTTCATTTGTAATAATTCACTACATATATATTAGTTAATTAATACCTATTTTGGATGTCTTGTGTGGGTAGTCTTAATCTTTTTGAACTAGTTTCCTAATTACAATGTTGTTAATCATTCACCTAACAACTTTCAGCATTCCATGTTAATTAAAGTAAATTTATTTGATAAATTTTAGTTATATAGAAATTTTAAATTTCATTTCTTGGGTAATTTAGTCTTTATCCTGGAATATTAAATCAACAATGAAAATTCATTGACGCTTCTTAACTTGTGAAGGGTGTTTTCTTAATTAATGGGTTAAATATTGATGTATATTATCCCAATAAAATAATTAAATATTTATATCATATTATACCATTAATTTAGTTTTCAAAATCATCCATGAAATAATTAAATAACATTATTTAAGTAGGTATTCAAACTAAACAAGACATAAACATACCATTATTATTGATGATTGTGAGGTCATTTAATTGCAATATAATTAAAAGAGTGGAACCATGATATAACTTATTATTTATTTTTATGAAATAACATAATTATAAAGGATTTATTAGTAGTAATTAATGGATATTAAAATCATACATAATTTCACGTAAATATTTTCCTCTTATTATGCCTGTTTAAAATGATTAAATTAATGATCACTACTGGAAAATGGACATATCCCCACGTTTTTCCCCAAAACCGTGGGGATAGGTACCCCCTATACCCACGGTTTTGGAAAACCGTGGGTATAGGTCAATTTTCAAGACCTGTACCAACGGTTTTCAAAAACCGTGGGCATAGGGGGGTCTATCCCCACGGTTTTCCAAAACCGTGGGGATAGGTCTTGAAAATTGACCTATACCCACGGTTTTCAAGAACCGTGGGTATAGGGGTACCTATCCCCACGGTTTTGAGGAGAACCGTGGGGATAGGTATAGGATAAAAAAGTGAAGTTTAAGAATAACTTAGATAGTATTTTGTACTGTTTATCTCCATTTAGAATTTTTATATGGTGAAATTAAATATGATAATGAATAAATTCACATGAGGGAAAAAAGTGGAGTTTAAGAATAACTTAGATATATATACCTCTCTACCTAGTTTATCTCCTTAATGACGGATTAAACCCTTTAAAATATTGTCTTTGTACAAGAACAGAACCTAATTAAGGATTCTAGTAATGTTTTGGATAGTATTTTGTACTGTTTCATATTAATTAATGGGATTTTTTGTGAGTTTAATTGATGAGAGGATTTCCTCTTTTATTAGTGAAAGTGATTGAAATTTTTAGTAAATAACACAAAACATTCAATAATGTAAAGTCACTCTCATGTAAAATGGATCCAAAATTGAGAAATAATATACAGGATAAGAAATAAGGTTGACCCACAAATCACATAATTAATTAAAACATTCTATTAATAAGTTTTTTACTTTACCTCTTAGGTTACTCATTTTTTCCATTTAGAATTTCACTATGGTGGCTAGTTTTTACCATGGTGATTTATCCTTTATGCCCAAAAATAAAAAATTCCTTATATATATAATTTGGACATAATTATTTAAAATTTTGAAATAATTTTATTGGATTAGTTTTTAATATTTATAAAAATTAATTTTAAAATACTATAGATATATATAATGTATTAAAATTTTATTGAAAATATAACTTAAATTATATACTATAAAATTTAGGTAAATATATTAATTTTTTTTAAAAAAATATAAATACTTTATGAAATAAATATTTGGACATATAAAAATAGTTAATTAATTTCCAATTCATACTAATATAAAAATAATTTTATAAAATTCATGTTATTTTTTAAAAATTGTATTTTCATTTTCTGCCTAAAAAATAAATCACATTAGAAAAATATTAGAAATTAATATTAGGTTAATATTGAAATGATAAAAACTTATATTAATTTTTTCAAATTCACTACCTCAATTTGGTAAATATGACTCTTAATTAAAATATAAATTATAGCGCACAATTATTTTAATAGAAAAATATCTTTTGTTATATTAACTATTCTTCTTCCTATAAATTTAAAATTAATCTTGTGTTAATTTATAAAATAATTATATCTTGATATTATTAAATTATAATAAAAATTGATCCTGGAAAAAAAGTCAAATTTATAGTAAATAAATTTTTTAAGAGTAAAGTGAACAGAGAAAAAAGGACTTTCAAAAGTTATAAAAATTCAAGATATATCTATACATATAAATATATTATTACATGTTGATATAATACTAATTTATACTTATATAACCCCTTATGATCTCTATAAAATACTTAAACATTAGATAATATTTGGTTGAACTTTCGAGTGTCATTTCAGGTAGCATGGATCATGTGGAAATATCCACAAGCTTAAATTTCTTTTATATACATTTTTTCTCAAACTATAATTGCTTGCTTTCAACTTGGGATTGGTCCCAGTAAAACCATAATGAAGCAACTTCTCTTATGAGATCATAAAATTGGGATTCCTAAGGAATACTTCATCTTCTGGATTCCATTTCTTCTTATTTTATTTATTAAATTTTTTATAGTAACTTCAATTTATACCGTCTATTTTAACAACTATATTATAAAGACCAAATTATATTTTAGCATGTAAAATTTTATTTTTAGTTTGGTTTTACATGTGAAACACAAAATTAAAATAGTATTTATTTAAACAAAATACATTGTGAAATCTCATTTTATTATACCATAACTCTTATTATCCATAAAATCTCAAAATTCATAAAATATCTTGAACATAGATTCCCATTATTACCAAACCTAATAACACCCTTACATTCAATAAAAATTGATCCACTATTTCACGACCCATCCTCGGGGCCCGTGTCGTGACTACCCCAAGCCTGCCTTCCATAGCCCAGGGGCTGGCGACTAGCACCAAGGCATAAATCCCGGTAAAAAGGGAAGGCATTGCCTTTGTAAAGTAAACAATCACACAGAGTACAAGCGGAAGAAGTAAACACTAAGTAAAAACTGAGTACAACAGTAAGTGCGGAAAGTAAAAAGGGGCCAGAAATACAAGCCCAACTGTAAAGTACAACTCGAAGGGAAAACAACAACTGAAAAGTAAAGCTACTACGCCGAGCTGTCTACTGGAAATCCCTCCTGAAGGGTGGGTACAGATAGCTCCTCTGCTCCTCGGGTCCCGTCGTCCGCTCCGAGTATGCCCGCCCAGTGGTCCACCTTCGGGTACCGCCTCGTCGTCACGTCCACCTCTGGGTACCGTCTCGTCGTGAGGTCCTCCTCCAGGTACCATCTCGTCGTATAGTCCACCTCCAGGTACCATCCAGTCCTCGAACACTTGGCCTCTGTCAGCACTGCCCATCGTCTGCAACCAACACAACGAGGTGCGGGCATAGCCCGTGCAGGGGTGAGTATAACGATACTCAGTAGGGACCCCGAGACCTTCAAGGTCTCACTAAACCAACAAAGATAACCACAAAGAAGATCTCAACAGAAGACCTCTACTTAGGTATATGCCAATACATATACCTAAGTTATCATGTAACCCATCTCAATAATGAGGAAACACAAGGATTGTGAAATCAATGGATAACCACTACCCGGGTATATGCCCATACATATACCTAAGTTAGCAAGTGACCCATCTCAATCATGAGGTAAACACAAGGTCAAAAGTCTCAGCTCAAACCAGGATTTTCATTATCGAAATCGTAACTGCTGAAGAGCTCCGTCTCTGGAGTGTATAGTGGTCCTGTCACGACTCCGAGGCACTGCTCACTAACATAAGACTGCTGAAGAACTCCACCCATCGAGTACTGCGGGCCAGCTGCTACAACCAAGCGCTCCCATGTGCCGCTACAACCAAGCGCACCTCTGTCGTGGGTCTGCCGCTACAACCAAGCGCTCCCATGTGCCGCTACAACCAAGCGCACCTCTTTCGTGGGTCTGCCGCTACAACCAAGCGCTCCCATGTGCCGCTACAACCAAGCGCACCTCTGTCGTGGGTCTGCCGCTACAACCCAGCGCTCCCATGTATCACAAATAGAAATATCATAGTCACATATTTCACAAGAAATTCAATTTGAGACAAATAACCCCATAACTTATTTCCCTGCTTTATCAAATGCACTCTAAACTCATGTATCACAAATAGAAATATTATAGTCACATATTTCATAACATTTTTTATATACATAAAATTTTATAAATTTCATTTGTAATAATTCACTACATATATATTAGTTAATTAATACCTATTTTGGATGTCTTGTGTGGGTAGTCTTGATCTTTTTGAACTAGTTTCCTAATTACAATGTTGTTAATCATTCACCTAAAAACTTTCATCATTCCATGTTAATTAAAGTAAATTTATTTGATAAATTTTAGTTATATAGAAATTTTAAATTTCATTTCTTGGGTAATTTAGTCTTTATCCTGGAATATTAAATCAACAATGAAAATTCATTGACGCTTCTTAACTTGTGAAGGGTGTTTTCTTAATTAATGGGTTAAATATTGATGTATATTATCCCAATAAAATAATTACATATTTATATCGTATTATACCATTAATTTATTTTTCAAAATCATCCATGAAATAATTAAATAACATTATTTAAGTAGGTATTCAAACTAACCAAGACATAAACATACCATTATTATTGATGATTGTGAGGTCATTTAATTGCAATATAATTAAAAGAGTGGAACCATGATATAACTTATTATTTATTTTAATGAAATAACATAATTATAAAGGATTTATTAGTAGTAATTAATGGATATTAAAATCATACATAATTTCACGTAAATATTTTCCTCTTATTAAGCTTGTTTAAAATGATTAAATTAATGATCACTACTGGAAAATGGACCTATCCCCACGGTTTTCCTCAAAACCGTGGGGATAGGTACCCCCTATACCCACGGTTTTGGAAAACCGTGGGTATAGGTCAATTTTCAAGACCTGTACCAACGGTTTTCAAAAACCGTGGGCATAGGGGGGTCTATCCCCACGGTTTTCCAAAACCGTGGGGATAGGTCATGAAAATTGACCTATACCCACGGTTTTCAAGAACCGTGGGTATAGGGGTACCTATCCCCACGGTTTTGAGGAGAAACGTGGGGATAGGTATAGGATAAAAAACCTGTACCCACGGTTTTGAAAAACCGTGGGTATAGGTTTCCCATGTGTGCGCGGGAAATTTTTTTTTTCCGCGGGAAAGATTTTTTTTTTGGCGGGAGTCCTATACCTACGGTTCTTCCCTCTATACCCACGGTTTATATAACTATATTTAACTAAATAAATATATATATACACATAATTGATAGTAGGGTAGTGGTAGACGCGGTACTTTGCAGCGAGGAGGTCGTGGGATCGAAACCCGCCTGCGGCTTTATTTTAGGATCTATACCCACGGTTTTGAAACCGTGGGTAAAAGCCATTGACACCGTGGCAATTGGGAATGTTTTGTTGACACGGTGGCAGAACACCTATACCCACGGTTTTGGAATTCCGTGGGTATAGGCTGGGGACCTATACCGACGGCGTTCCAGCCCACGGTTCCCAAAACCGTGGGTATAGCCTATACCCACGGTTTCGGGGGCTATACCCACGGTTTTGAACCGTGGGTATAGGCCTTTTTTCCAGTAGTGGATAGTTGTTTGTCAACCATAACATTATTAGGTTCAAAAACAATTCATACCCAAACCATACTAATATAATAAAAATCATATTTATTTTTTAAAACCATTCTCATGAATATCAATTTCAGGTTTTGGTCAAAAGAAAAAATGGAATTCAATCATCTCATGGAGGCGGTAGTCCAAACATACGTATGGATGATGATTCCATTTTCCATAGAATGAGAGAAATTAGTTGTATGTTTTTTCATTTAAGAATTTAAAATATATAATTAATATCATACATATTTTTTAAATTAAACAATGTTACTAGTTGTTGATGTTAGTTAGGGAAAAAACATGATGTTTTGTGGAGGAGGTAGTTGTGCACCTAGAAATGTATTTTTATGCTTTTCTTAAGGATAAAGAAAATTGTGGTTAGATATTGAACCATAACTAAAATAAAAAAATATTTTATTAGGGATAATTATGTTAGAATTTTTATATGGTGAAATTAAATATGATAATGAATAAATTCACATAAGGGAAAAAAGTGAAGTTTAAGAATAACTTAGATATATATACCTCTCTACCTAGTTTATCTCCTTAATGACGGATTAAACCCTTTAAAATATTGTCTTTGTACAAGAACAGAACCTAATTAAGGATTCTAGTAATGTTTTGGATAGTATTTTGTACTGTTTCATATTAATTAATGGGATTTTTGTGTGAGTTTAATTGATGAGAGGATTTCCTCTTTTATTAGTGAAAGTGATTGAAATTTTTAGTAAATAACACAAAACATTCAATAATGTAAAGTCACTCTCATGTAAAATGGATCCAAAATTGAGAAATAATATACAGGATAAGAAATAAGGTTGACCCACAAATCACATAATTAATTAAAACATTCTATTAATAAGTTTTTTACTTTACCTCTTAGGTTACTCATTTTTTCCATTTAGAATTTCACTATGGTGGCTAGTTTTTACCATGGTGATTTATCCTTTATGCCCAAAAATAAGAAATTCCTTATATATATAATTTGGACATAATTATTTAAAATTTTGAAATCATTTTATTGGATTAGTTTTTAATATTGATAAAAATTAATTTTAAAATACTATAGATATATATAATGTATTAAAATTTTATTGAAAATATAACTTAAATTATATACTATAAAATTTAGGTAAATATATTAAAAAACATTTTTAAAAATATAAATACTTTATGAAATAAATATTTGGACATATAAAAATAGTTAATTAATTTCCAATTCATACTTATATAAAAATAATTTTATAAAATTCATGTTATTTTTTAAAAATTGTATTTTCATTTTCTGCCTAAAAAATAAATCACATTAGAAAAATATTAGAAATTAATATTAGGATAATATGGAAATGATAAAAACTGATATTAATTTTTTCAAATTCACTACCTCAATTTGGTAAATATGATTCTTAATTAAAATATAAATTATAGCGCACAATTATTTTAATAGAAAAATATCTTTTGTTATATTAACTATTCTTCTTCCTATAAATTTAAAATTAATCTCGTGTTAATTTATAAAATAATTATATCTTGATATTATTAAATTATAATAAAATTTGATCCTGGAAAAAAAGTCAAATTTCTAGTAAATAAATTTTTTAAGAGTAAAGTGAACAGAGAAAAAAGGACTTTCAAAAGTTATAAAAATTCAAGATATATCTAAACATATAAATATATTATTACATGTTGATATAATACTAATTTATACTTATATAACCCCTTATGATCTCTATAAAATACTTAAACATTAGATAATATTTGGTTGAACTTTCGAGTGTCATTTCAGGTAGCATGGATCATGTGAAAATATCCACAAGCTTAAATTTCTTCTATATACATTTTTTCTCAAACTATAATTGCTCGCTTTCAACTTGGGATTGGTCCCAGTAAAACCATAATGAAGCAACTTCTCTTCTGAGATCATAAAATTGGGATTCCTAAGGAATACTTCGTCTTCTGGATTCCATTTCTTCTTATTTTATTTATTAAATTTTTTATAGTAACTTCAATTTATACCGTCTATTTTAACAACTATATTATAAAGATCAAATTATATTTTAGCATGTAAAATTTTATTTTTAGTTTGGTTTTACATGTGAAACACAAAATTAAAATAGTATTTATTTAAACAAAATACATTGTGAAATCTCATTTTATTATACCATAACTCTTATTATCTCTAAAATCTCAAAATTCATAAAATATCATGAACATAGATTCCCATTATTACCAAACCTAATAACACCCTTACATTCAATAAAAATTGATCCACTATGTCACGACCCATCCTCGGGGCCCGTGCCGTGACTACCCCAAGCCCGCCTTCCATAGGCCAGGGGCTGGCGACTAGCACCAAGGCGTAAATCCCGGTAAAAAGGGAAGGCATTGCCTTTGTAAAGTAAACAATCACACAGAGTACAAGCGGAAGAAGTAAACACTAAGTAAAAACTGAGTACAACAGTAAGTGCGGAAAGTAAAAAGGGGCCAGAAATACAAGCCCAACTGTAAAGTACAACTCGAAGGGAAAACAGCAACTGAAAAGTAAAGCTACTACGCCGAGCTGTCCACTGGAAATCCCTCCTGAAGGGTGGGTACAGATAGCTCCTCTGCTCCTCGGGTCCCGCCGTCCGCTCCGAGTATGTCCGCCCAGTGGTCCACCTTCGGGTACCGCCTCGTCGTCACGTCCACCTCTGGGTACCGTCTCGTCGTGAGGTCCTCCTCCAGGTACCATCTCGTCGTATAGTCCACCTCCAGGTACCATCCAGTCCTCGAACACTTGGCCTCTGTCAGCACTGCCCATCGTCTGCAACCAACACAACGAGGTGCGGGCATAGCTCGTGCAGGGGTGAGTATAACGATACTCAGTAGGGACCCCGAGACCTTCAAGGTCTCACTAAACCAACAAAGATAACCACAAAGAAGATCTCAACAGAAGACCTCTACTTAGGTATATGCCAATACATATACCTAAGTTATCAAGTAACCCATCTCAATCATGAGGAAACACAAGGATTGTGAAATCAATGGATAACCACTACCCGGGTATATGCCCATACATATACCTAAGTTAGCAAGTGACCCATCTCAATCATGAGGTAAACACAAGGTCAAAAGTCTCAGCTCAAACCAGGATTTTCATTATCGAAACCGTAACTGCTGAAGAGCTCCGTCTCTGGAGTGTATAGTGGTCCTGTCACGACTCTGAGGCACTGCTCACTAACCTAAGACTGCTGAAGAACTCCACCCATCGAGTACTGCGGGCCATTTGCTACAACCAAGCGCTCCCATGTGCCGCTACAACCAAGTGCACCTCTGTCGTGGGTCTGCCGCTAGAACCAAGCGCTCCCATGTGCCGCTACAACCAAGCGCACCTCTGTCGTGGGTCTGCCGCTACAACCAAGCGCTCCCATGTGCCGCTACAACCAAGAGCACCTCTGTCGTGGGTCTGCCGCTACAACCAAGCGCTCCCATGTGCCGCTACAACCAAGCGCACCTCTGTCGTGGGTCTGCCGCTACAACCAAGCGCTCCCATGTGCCGCTACAACCAAGCGCACCTCTGTCGTGGGTCTGCCGCTACAACCAAGCGCTCCCATGTGCCGCTACAACCAAGCGCACATCTGTAACACACCGAGTCGTTCGATCAGCAGTTGTCGGGTCTCAGCCAGCTACACGGTCTCTGTACTCCGCACGCTCGTCACTGGGAGGGTCCGCTCCACGAGCTACAGGTCGATACTCCAAGTATCTCAAAGTCCCACGAAGAAGTATCTCAAAGGACTGCCACGTCATAGGGGTCTCAACGCAACAGACGGCGCGTCAATCGGACGCCCGGTCTGTGAGTTATTAGCCTTTTTGTCCCAGGGGCCCGGTTGGTTTCGTGAGCGAACCAAACCCAGCCGTATCTCAACTGTACCTCGAACTCTCATAGGGTAAACTCATAGGGACCGTTTCTCAACACGATCACCAACGCCGCTGACGGTTCGTCAAATGGACGTTCTGTCAGAAAGATATCAGCTTTTCCGTTCCAGGGGCCTGGTTAGATTTCGGTGCGATCCAACCCGGCCACTATCCATCTGCTTCCAAAACTCAGGCGGAGGATGCCAAAAGTTCCATATCATCAATAGAAACGCAACGCAACAGACGGCGCGTCAATCGGACGCCTGCTCTGGATGTTATTGGCTTTTCCGTCTCACACCCATCCTAGGAAACTTCCCAGGAGGTCACCCATCCTGATCACTACTCTAGGCCAAGCACGATTAACTATGGAGTTTTAACCACGTAGCCTCCCAAAAAGGAAGATGTACCTTGAGTATATAGTATACCGAAACGACCGTCTCGATTCAAGGATCATGTTGCCGCAGACGGCGAGTCGTTTGGAGGCCCGTAGCCCAAGATATGGGCGAAAAACCGAAACTCGTCCGAAACCGGGGGGTCTAGGCCCGAACTGACCCGGCCCGACCCCCCTGGTTCGACCCGAACCGGGTCGACCCGACCCAGTCCGGCTGGACCCGGCCCGGCCGGCGGCGCGACCCGGCCTGCGGCGCGACCCGGCCGGCGGTGCGGCCAGCGCGGCGGTGCGGCCCGGCGCGGGGGCACGGCCTGGGCGCCGCACGCGGGGGGTAAACTCCCCCCGGGTTTTGTGGATCTCGGTCGGCCTTAGGCTGGCCGTTTTCCTTTCACACGCGGGACCCGCGGGTCCCGCCTCCGAAGCAAACCGACGGCCGGCTGGCACGGCCGGCCGCCTTCCACCCTTCCGTCGCGGCCCGATGGCCGCGGCTCTTCTGATCTCCGGCGGCCGGCGAGGCCGGCCGCCTCTGGCTGCTCCACCGCGGCCGAGCCGGCCGCGGCTCTTCATTAACCGCCGGCAGCCAGTTTTCCGGCCGCCCCTTCCAGCTCTATCACGGCTCAAGCCGCGGCCCTTATTCGATTGGCACGGCGCGACGGCGCCGTGGCCAGACTCTGGTCGCGGTCTCTTCGACTACCTTCGACGCGACGTGACGGTGTCGCGTTCTTTAAATCTTTCCATGGCGCGGCGCGACGGCGTCGCGTTCTTGAAATCTTTCCACGGCGCGGCGCGACGGCGCCGCGCGTATCTTCCGCATTAAACCGCATGAACCCGCGTGGTGCGACGACACCACGCCCTTCCGAACCATTCCACAAAAAATCAACACGAAGTAAAAGAGGAGGATCGGTCGGGTTTGTACGGTCCGAACTCCTCACGTTATAAGGATAGCAATCGGCCTTTAACGAATAATAAACTTTCACAATCTTTTTAGATTAAATAAAAAGATTTGAAAATCAAGGCCCGACAAATATAAACAATCAAGTTCGAAGAAAGTTCCACATAACTTTAAAAAAAATTACCACGAAGAATTTTCAAGTCAAAATTCTCGAACAAATATAAACAATTGAAACAAACCCCTACCTCGGTTCAAGTGCGGAGCATGTCAACAAACCGCGGAAGACGAGCGTCGCGGAGGTCGGGCATTGCTGTAATCGTTCGTCGATTCCGTTGACGTAGAGGTACGTCCGAAGAGGTACGTCGTTGGTGAATCTTCGTAAGCCGACGAAGAAAGTCTGAGGAGGAAGCGGCGTTCCCTTTCGTTGACACCGAAGGCGTCGTCGATCTTCGAAAACAATCCGGCTAGGAAGAAGAGAGAAGTGGCGTTCTTGAGTGTTCTTCGTGTTCTTCGTCAAAGTTGAGGATGGTAGAGAGAGCTTCTCAAATCCTCTCAAGTGGAAAAAGAAACCAACCCCAAAATGATAAAATAAGCTTAAGCTTATTTTCTTACACAACCACCCTCTTAGAATTTCAAAGGTTTGAAATTTAAAACATCTCACCTCAATTAATTATTCCAAGTGTCAAACATTAATTAAAGTGAGTTAAAGGGGAGTTTTAAAAAGAGGAGGTGAAGAGTTAGGGTTCGTGTGGGCCCCACCACACTTAATCCTCTCAAGGGAGGTTAAGTGTATGTGGGTCCCACCCCTAACTCCCTTTGGGAGGAGTTAACCAACAAGTTAAAAATAAAATGTGTTTCCACATTTTATTTAACTTTATTTTAAAAACCCAAAAACTAACTCTCAACCCGCAATAAACGCAACCTCGGAAAAGGTCTCCTTAAGAGAATATCGGCGCTGCGAGTTCATCGGTGCCTTCGGAATTCGATTCCGGGCAACGGTTCAAAAGATAGAAATTCCCGCTCGCTCGTTCACTGAACGTACCCGAGCCAAACTTCGGAAATTAATTCCGGGCACACCGGGCCTCGGAATCAGGCGCCGTCAGAAACTGCGTTCTTGTAAAATTACAAAGAAAATTAAGAAAAAAATTTCCTTCAAATTTCCGGGTCTTTACACACTACTTGAAATTCTATGTCATTCTTGTAATTATCAGAAAAATTATTCCATCTATACTGATAAAACATGATATGATTATGAATTGATCAAACATTTTTAATTGTCCCCTGAATGAGTTCTGGAACATCAAGATTCTTTTCCCCAACATTATCCTATAAGGTTAGAATATGATATATTCTCTCATATGATGATTTATATAGGTCCATTTGAATTCATTAGTAGAATCAATTATTATATTAAAATTTCACAAAAGATATATATCATCCCCATGTTTCTTTTAATTAAAGAGAGAATGATCTTAACATGCTCTCAATTATTTGGATAATAATTTTAATCTACCCATCTGTTTGAAGATTATTGGGGGTGTTTAAAAGTATATCAATATTTAGACCCTTATAATGACTACACTAGAATATAAATGTCAAAAATGGGTCATGATCAGATGAAATTTATATAGGTCAACCATGAATTGCCACAAATTCATTAATACTGATCCTTTTCAGATTCTCAAGGGACGGGTCATCCCTTATTTATAGAAAATTTAAAGAGTTTGTAAGGTGATCTATAATATCTCATATCACGTCATTCTTCTAAAATTCCATTATAATTTTGATAACAAATTTCATTGAAATATTTTTCAACTTCCATATTGAAATAGTAATAGGTTTTGTAACACACATTTGGAGTTGTCTCTTAGACTTCACTCGTTGTTATACTATTAATATTTAAAAAAAATCGGTGATTCCCCACTTCATGTTTTCTGACCAAAAAAATTATATCAAGTCCCTATATGTCTTTATTTTACCATGGGTGTATAGATAAATTTATGTTATGATATTCATATAATAATTACCTTTTTAGATCAAGTATTGATGGTATCCATAAACTATTTAAGAATTTTATAACACCACCTTTATAGTTTAAGTCCTTCCCAATCCTATCTTTTATAGCTTTAGTTTTTATTTGTGAACTCTTGAAATCAGGCTGGGAATTCATTATCTTCACCAGTAAAATGGTTGGAAAACCACATGAAAAAGGAATTATGTCCCCCCATTTATAATAATTTCCATATCCACCATTACTTAGTTGATGGATATTGGTTTTATATCCATCCTAGTCATGGATATAACTTCATGATTTTTCCTTCTCTATGCATGAAATACCTTGTTTCCCTTCTTAGGGTGGTATAAAATCATATAGTTATAGACCTCAACTAGTTCCAGCCATCTTCTTTGCCTCTTGTTGAGCTATTTCAGTGTGAAAATGTACATTAAGCACTCTTTATATATATATATATTTATCTCATAATTCTCTATAAATATAATGTATTCAAATATTCAACGTAAATATTATAGATGCTACCTCATGGTCATGTTTATGATAGTTTTTCTCATGGATCTTTTACTATTGCGATGAATAAGAAAAAACCCTATCAATTTTCATAAGGAAAAACCATAGTCCATTCCTCTATTTGTGATTGTATATCATAAATCCTTCCTCCCCAAAGTTATATTTTATACCATTTAATTTCAAAATCCATTCTTTATCACCTTGAAACTTTCTTCACATTTCGTTGACCATGTGAATTTTCCCCCTTTATATGTAAATTTGTTTAATGGGATTTCAAATCATGAAAATATTTGAACAAATAAATTATATTAACCTAATAAAACAAGAAAACCATATATATAATTTATATTAATTGGGATTGGAAATTGTTAAACCACATTATTTTTTAAAGGTTCTTCTGACAAACTATTCTTAGAGATAATATGGCCAAGGTAGAAAAATTTTGGGAGCCAAAATTCAAACTTAATAAATTTTACATATAACTCATTTGCTCTAATGGTCCCAAGGACAATATGAAAATGGATTCCTGGTTCATCAATGAGTTTAGGGTATATAAATTTATAATTTATAAATATCACAACAAATTAATCAAGATATACCATAAAAAATTTTATTCATCAAATCCCTAAACATTGATGGTGCATTGGTTAATCCAAATTGAATTACTATAAACTCATAATTTTCATGCCTTATATAAAATATTTTATTTTTTATTCCATCCTTATTCATTCTTTATTAATGATAACCCTAATGATGTTTGATCATAAAATGTTCTTAATCATCTGAAATTTGATCAAATAAGTCCTTAATTAAGGGTAAATGATACTTATTTTTTACAATAATGGAATTTATTTTTCTCTAAACTATAAATAATCCCATAAAACCATACTTCCTTTTAATAAATGGTATAAGTTCTCCCCATGGTGAGATAATAGGGAATTTTAAAAAAAATTATAGTTATTTTCAACCCAATCTATCCCATTATGGCTATTCTATAGTGGGTCATAGATATACGTTTTTTATTAGGGATAAGTTCAATAGAAAATTCAATTTCATGCTTAGGTGGGTGTCTAGGTAATTTCTTAAGAAATACATCAATGTATTTTTTTACACTAATTATATCATCTATTTTTAATAAATCATTATCATAAATAGATTTTCCAGGTTCTTATTCTTCTCCTAGAATTTCATTGACAAGAACTATAACATTGAGTTATATATAAGACTCAAATAATGAATTATTTCCTATAAAAATTAGTAAATATATTCCTCCCTTACAAATTATAAACTCATTATCTCATTAAAAGATTATTACATTATAATTTATGATCCTATAAAACCCATGGATTATGTAAAATTCTACCATATTGATAATAATTAAATTTTTAAACATAGAATATTTTTTCATCTCAATAGAAATTTTTCTATATATCCTCATTAGAATTAGATTTTCAAAAGGTGTTTTGATTGAAAAATCCTTCCATAATTTATCAAGGGATGATTCAACATATTTGGAAAAAAATGAAATATATAAAAGAATGTGTAAATATATAATAAAACATTTAATTTTCTAACTTAAATTTTTTAATAAATGTACATAATATCATGTAATTTAGGACTTAAACTTATATTGTAGTAATTTCATAATCCCAACCATGCTCAATTAGCCTCTTATAAGGTACATTCCCATGATTCTTGGAACATTTTTTAAAATAGTGTACCATATCCTTGATATTGAATCACTCTATATTGGTGTATTTGATATTCACTTTGAATTCATAAGATTGATGAGATTTATCTCAACAATTATAGAAAACTATCATTAACATCAAGTAAGTCTTAATATATTTATTCACATAGTTATATCATGTTGAAAATGTCATCCTTCCCTTCTTCTAATTTTTTATATTTATCTCAAAGTTGTTCTTAGTCATCCTCTTATTCTTTTTCATTCCATTAAAAAATAAAATACATTATGAAATATTTATTTTTATTCATAGAAAATTTCTTTGTTATATAATATAAGGAAATTTTTTGAGAGAACAATACCCTTAAAAGGATTATTTTTCACCCACCAAAGAACCGGTGAATATTTATTTCTAGATTACATACATAAAGGGTAATATATCTAGGTAGCCTAATTAAGATATTCTTATAATCATAAAAAACATCCTCATCATTTTATCATAAATTCATAAATTTTCTTCCCATGTTATCCATTTTATCTTGGGGAAACAACTTATTCTGGTATATTACTGTAAAATATTTTCAGTCAATACTTTCTATTTACCCCTTCTTCTATGTTTTTTGAATTATTGACTGCTATGGATCAAAATCTCCCCTAGATGATATAGTATCATGATAATATTGTCCCTTTCGTGAAATACCATATAGAGGATTGTCAATTCTTAGAACATGACCCATTTTATTGTTACTAGTGTATTATTATTTCTATTAAAGTATATAGTTTTTTGTTTCATGAAATGGTCCATCATTTTTACAACATGTTGTAGAGTAACAATTTTATCTAGAGGTAAAGTTTATTGGTTATATTATGACACTGATTCACAAATGTTGTGATAAGTTTCTCATGTTTAACACCATAATCATTAACTTTCTACACAAGGAAATACCTACATTGATTACATGTGTTAATGCAATTTTCCTTCCTTCTATTAAAAAACACTTATAATAAATGGAGTGTACTTAATTAGTTCATGAATAACACTATGAATATTGAATCACAACATATAATTTATATATATTTATGAAAAATACAATCTCATTATTTGAAAAAAGGTATATAATATCCAATGGTTTTGTAATAAAGTTGTGTTCTCTTACTATGTTCTTATAAATCTAGATCCAAAGGTTTATATAAAACATGCTCTAATACCAACTGAAGAAACCCTATCTCTAGTAATGGATATTTTATTATGGTAATATAGAATATATTAGATAAAGTTACATAATATATAATAGTTTAATACTCTTAGGAGACTTGAAATACACATGACCCTTATATTACATTCAGAGACATAAAAATAATATAAAATCCAATGAAACATTATTATTCCTCTGAGCTTATCCTTTGATCATGTATATATCTCATCTTGGTTTCTTAGGGAAAAGGTAAAAAAATAAATGGGTGTGTATAGATTCTCAGATGGATTAGTGTACATCAAAATCTAACATGGAAATATCAAGACATAAATATAATCAAATGGAAGCTACATTATAAAATTATATCCATATAATACATAATAAAAGGAATAGATGGAGAAAAATAAAAGAACATATACTGATGGGAAACAAAATTCCAAAAAAAATAATTTTATTATATATACCTCAACTTATAAAAAATAACTATACTATCAAGTCCTTATGCGAAGACATCATACATGATAAAATAGGAATACACCAAATACCCCAAACTAGTTTATCTCATGATATGTACTAATTCATTGATGGGATAAAAAATTGTGGGTCCCAACCATCATATAATAAGTCTAATGTGTCCATAATATGAAATATTTTGGCAAACCATACATGATATAACATTCAAAGAAATAATTCACATACATAAGTATTAGTATTCAATACATTAACGTATAGGAGTAGTGGGTATACATATTTTCATTATTTTCCTAGATAATTTAATTACATGGATATCTATCTTAATATCAATCAATATAATATTAATTATATTATATTCACAATTAAATGGGAGCTTTCCTTGATAATTATGTAGTAGAGTGGGATATACTAATCGTATAGGGGTATTTTTAGGAATAGTCTAATAAATTCAACAGTTAGAGACCAAAGAAATTATAGAAAAAACCATTCTTGAATATTATGATGTAAAAATATTTTCGAATTACAATGGAATAGTAGGGTAATAAAATAATTGGTAATTATAAATTCTTGATACAATCATGGATTTTTAATAATTAAACATAACATTAATATATGAGGAAATGAAAATGAATTCAAAGGCCACTCAAAAGAGAAATTAAGATAAAGGTATAAAAACCCTTTCCTTTATATTCCCCGTACAATGATTTAGGATTATCTCATTTGACCCATTTGATTTCTTTAAAATATAAATATAAATGTATATAAGTGTGTGCGAATATGTGCCACAATAAATCTCTTGATAAAAATTATTAGGATCGAATTTGACAGAGAATAGAGATAGAGTTTGAAACCCTTGTCTAATTAATTATCTTTATCAAGATTCTTGGGAGGGATAATGAGATAAAAATATTTCTCAATGGTATTGTAGTCAATAGTAATGGTAGGATGGGTTGTTATTTATAGAAAATGAGGGAGGATTTTTTTTAATTTATAAACAAAGTCCTTGAAATTTAGGTAGTGGACAAAATTTAATTGGTTTTAAAACATGGTATTTAACATTTTTGACCTGGTTTATGACTTTTATAAGATTAAAATTAGAACCACACTAAACTATATTATTTTACACATATAAAATATATTTATTCATAAATAATTTTTTTCAAAATCATAAAATATTTTTTAGTATTTGGAAGCATATTTAAAGGTTTGGAAAATTAATTTTATTAATTTAAATTTAATTATTTTAATAAATAATCTTAGTTTTTGTTCATAATGTTTTTATATTATTTATTATATCATTTTTACATAATAATGACTTTATAATTATTCCCATATATAAAAAGTGTATTTTTCTATTTACCAAATAATCTAGTATCTTAGAAGATTGGGAAAAATTCATTGTGGCCTACTTTTTATGTGTAATATTGAATTTGAATTATTTTTAATGAAAATAATTTTCTATATATATGGTATATTTAATTAATAAATAAAAACACTTTTTTATTTCCCAACCATTTATTGTGTGCCAATAATTGAAAAAAACTTTCATAAGGCTACTGTAAATAGTTATTTATTAATAATTATAAATTATTAATAATTAAAAATTATATTACTTCCATTTTGTTTTATGTGTTTTATTAGACACTTATATGTTCAGAGGTTGCATTAATATAAAAATTCTCTTATAATGAATGTACACTTATAACAATCTCATTTTCGAGGGTAAAATTACAATAGTCACTAAACCCTTCCAATAATCATATTTCCTCTATATATACATATCATTATAACACCTGAAATAATTTATATCATTTTCTTAGTTACTATACCATGTCTAATCAATTTCTTGTTATTTTATTAATAATAATAATGTATCTCATGTATTTTTCATTTTATTTAGATTATAATCCTCTAAAGTTAAATATTATTTTTGTACCATACATTGTTATACGGTATGATTCACTAGTTATTCATGTTATCCTAAACAACATTTTCTAGTTTTATGTTGTACTAATATGATGATATAATGAAATGTGTATTATAAAGTATTTATTTTAAGGAATTTTATATTTAAAAGAGTATAATTTAAATCCTTATAAGTTTTGGTTCATTGAATTTCATAGTTTCAATGATTAAAAAGGAAGAGAAAAATTATAATTCTATTTGATGAATCATGGAGTTTTTTCATTGTAGGGAATACAATATTTGTCATATTTTTTGAATTATCATATTTTTGTGGGAAAAATTATTATTATCGGAAAGCATTTCAATATACAATTCTTCAATGATAAAAACTATATTCTAAAAACATTTGATGATACAATTGGATCATAGGGAAATGGATGATACCATCCCATTAAAGGAATGTAGACATTAATTTTGAATGTTAAACCATTAATTTAATAATAAATGTTTCAAGATAACTTGATAGCCATTCGTCATAATATATATTAAAATTTTTAATTTAGAGAAATTTTAAAAGATATATATCCACAGATTCATAACCCTATATGAGAATGCTTGTGTTACATTTCTATAATTGGTAAAATAGGGACATAAGGAAGTATATTAATTATAAAAAATCACATTTAATTGTTAGGTATATCATGTATATCCAACTAAGATCTTCATTCATTTTATGGACTATTTAATTGGTTTCCAATTATACCCAATCCTTAAACCATATAGGGAAGTCAATAGTTTCTTACTAATGGTTTCCAATGGTAATAGATAAATACATTTCATTAAATAAAAAATAAATCATGTACTACATTATAGGTATCAATTATTTACTCTTAAAATAATATAATTTGTATTAGAGATGATCTTGGGTTACCCTTTGAGGATTTTTAATGTTTTTGAAGTTGATGGTGGCAAGAGTATTCTGTTTTTTGAAGCTGAAGATGAGCCATGTGTTTTTATATCCATCATGTATTAAATTAATTCAATAAAATATAAATATATTAATAATATTTATATAAAAATTTAAAATTTATTAGAGATGGTGATGTTACTGTAAAATTTTAATTTGGTATATATGTGGTAGATATCATAATTAATGGTCTAACTCACATTTCCATGGTGTTGTTATGAATTAGTGTTCTAGAAAGAACATTAATATGGATATTCTTATAAGGAAATTATTCATAGAAATACTTTTAAAATGGAATACATAAAATTTTTGGGGTTCAAGGTAGTGAATGATATTTGGGATAAACTATAGAATATCCATGACCAGAATATTAGAGAGAAGTAAGAAAAACATTAAGTGTGTCATTCCTAATTCAATGATATTCAAATGTGTAAATAAGAACCAGTTTATGACTATTGTACTAGAGTTAATGACATTGTGATATCTATAATCAGTTTTTTTTAAATACTTGAATATTATATGATTTTTGAGAAGCATATTTTTATTTATGTGTCGTGGTTTAGGTAAAATTTTCATCTCTTGAAGATCATTAATTGAATTAATTTTTATTGTATGACTTATTATGTGTGTTAGTTTCATATGAGATAATGAAAGGTGATTCAATATAGAATATAAGTAAGGCAGACAATAAAATTTCATTCAAAACCTTTAATAATGAGAGGACTCCTAAAGAGTTAAAATGAGATGAATATTCATATTAAGATAAAGATGATGAGGTAATGTTTGTATAAAAAAACCTTCTCTTTATTAAAAACTGAAACATGATTTATTAAATAAATTTTCACTTAATAAAACTCCAAGGATCAATATGTCTAGTGTCTTGGGAAATTAGGAACACTACATAACAACTTAGAAAATAAAACACTACAACTTTATTGAAAAATTCATTCACTTGACCACATCATTCCTTCGTACTTCACATTGCATGAGATAACCTGAGGACATTCATAAGAAAATGGTGATCTAAACATCACATTAAGGGAGTAAACAAAGAAAATCATGAAGAATATAGTAGATTTTAGGAAATAGGAATATCAATGGAGCATAAGAGAAACATGAACATATAGGCATGATATATCATGATTATCCTAACATGGAAATGTGGAAACAACATTTAAAATGATGTTATCATGATAAAAGGCTCACTGTGCGTTAATAATTAGTGAACCCTCATTTAACTTGAATTATCATGAGTAAAACATCATTGAAATTTATGAATCATAGTACTAATCTTTACCCAATTCATTAGAGTGTTGTCATGGCGCACCCTTCTTAATCATTTCTAATTATGCATAAGTGTGACACATGGATCATATAACATAGAATAATTCAATATCATAAGATATTACATGATTAAAGAATGTGTAATACATAAATTTAATTACCACTCAATAAGTATATGTGCCTAAACGTGAATACCCTTTATGTATAAATGGGTATGGTATTTACTACACAATGATTTTGGCTTGGAGAATTTTGGTGTAACTTCAACAGTACTACAAGGTCAAATAAAAATTGTAAAATGGTTTGATGTGAGATAAAGGGGTATATCATCATTTATAAATTAAATGGACTATAAGGGGGTCATGGAACATAATATCTCAACATATGTAGTGGAATTTATAAGCATAATATAAAATAACTTCTTGAATGTAATGGAGGAGAGATAAATTCCTTACTTAATTTCGACATGGTAATAGGTGTACATGGGAGGAATTAATGAGAGATAAAGTGATCTATAATCATTCAAAAATAAATAAAGAAATATCGGGGAGGTGTGAAATCATACCCCAACATTTATAATTTAAAACACATGGGGATAACAATATAAATAAACTTGGGAAAAAAAAGAAATCCATTACTTGGAAGTGTGATCCCAAAGTCCTGGAAAATGATTGAGAGAGGCTTCTTAGGAGCTTGGTGAATCTTGGAAAGATTATAGAGAGATGCGGGTAGAGTTTTTTCGAGCTCCAAATGGTTTTAGTGAAGAGAAGTGGGAGATTGTGTGGGTTTATATAGCAAAAGAGAGGGGATTTCTTTAATATTTTGGTTTTTGATACTACACATTAAACTAATCAAAACAACAAACAAACCCATGTTCCTTCTCCATAGTTTTGAAAATTATTATTAGAAAACATTATTTTATAAGACCAATTTCCTAACTTATTAAAATATTAGGCTTTCTTATGTGGAGGTGAGTCACACTCTCATGGAAATCATTTTAAAACGTAAAAATATTTTATAAGTCGTGGAGGGTCCACTAAGGCACCATAAAATTAATCAAACAAATCTAAAATCACATTATTTTAAAGTTAAAACTTATATTTTCTGAAAATACTTTTTATATTATTTTATTACATCACTATAAATTCATTATGATGTTATAAAACACATTATATATTTAAACAGTATTTAATTTTTACCCAAAAATTTGAAAGTTTCAAAAATTTATGAAAAAATCACCACTAGATAATTTTGAAATCATGAATCCCAAAAATAATATTAATTTTATCTAAACAATTTTATAAATATTTGAATTTTCAATTCTAAAATAAAAAACGACATTTATTGAAATTTCTTTGGTTTCAACCAAAACAGCTTTCAAACCTTCATAAAAATCTCAATTGTATTCAAAAAAATTATATGATTATTTATATTTAATAAAATCCAATTTAGTAATAATGTTTTATTAAAATTATTATTAATTCATAAATCCATTAATTCAATCAAATAGATTTCTCAATTGAATTTTCATAAAAATTAAAAATATTATTTATGTTTTAAAACTATTTACAAAGTAAAAATAATTAAATGAATGTGTATTATTTATTTTATACAAAAATAATTCACATAATCATTGTGTTATGGCCTTGTTAAATAACCTCTTATATATCCTGCATAAGACCTAAAGGTAAGTTGTGTAATGGTGACATACTATTGGGGTGTCTTGGATAACATCGCTCAGTTGGTAATCTCTATTAACATACACTTCTCCAGTAGGCGGTTCCATTCAAGATTAATGTGTTAAATCTGAGCTTGGGATTGGTCAAGAGAGAATTCTAGTGGTTCTAACTCATTTCTGAGATCTAACAAATAGGGTTTCTGTAGAGAAATTCTACTGGATGAGGACATCACTTACTTTTCCTGAGTAAATTAGATTTTTTAAAGTCCTATATTTATACTAATTATGTGATAACCGTTCAATAGCTATATTCACAATGGTAAAAATTATTAATCATATTTTAAAATCAAAAACATAAAACAAAGTAAGTGAATATGTTTTATATAACCATTTTACATAGTAATACATATAATTAAATCAAGAGAAATTTTCATTAATACAAGTTTGGGTCATTCCAATATTCCCCCCTTAAGAAATTTCACCCTCAAAATTTCATTTTCCCACCCTAAAACATATGATGGTAACTCTACTTCATCATTTCCTCTGATTCCCACATTTCTTCTTCAAACTTGTGGTTTCGCCACATCCCCTTTACGAGGGGGATTTCCTTATTTCATATAAATGTTTCCCTATGATCTAAGATGTCCACCAGCTTGTCTTCATAGGATAGTTCATTCTTCAATGGTACCACCTCTGGATTGAGTACATGTGATGGGTCAGGTATGTACTTACTCAATAGTGATACATTGAATACATCTGGTACTTGAGATAGGTTCGGTGGGATTTCTATTCGACAGACCCTTACTCCAATGAAATCAAAGATCTCAAAAGGGTTGATGTACCTTGGAATAAGATTTCCCTTCTTTCCAAATCTCATATCTCTCTTACACGGTGATATGTTGATGATGCCATGTCTCTAACATCAACCTCTAGGTCTCATTGATGATTATCAATATATATATTTTTTCAAATCTGAGCAACTTTAATGTGTTTTTGGATGGTCATAACAATCTCCATCATTTCATTGACCATTTATCAACCTAGGAGTTTTCGCTCCCCGATATCATCCCAAAATTTCACTGTTCTACACCTCTTCTCATAAAGAGATAAATAAGGATCCATTTTGATGATTGAGTGGAAACTGTTATTCTAAGAGAACTCAACTAGATGATGAGGTTGATCCCATTCTTCTTTTAAGTACATTGAGAAAGATATAAACATTTCATCAAGTTCTTGGATAGTTCATTCAGATTGGCCATAAATTTGAGAATGATAATCCTTACTGAATTTTAGCTCAGTATTAAGACCATGTTTATGACTCTTCCAAAACATAGAGGTGAATCTTGGATCTCAATCAGATATAATCTATAGTGGTACTCCACTCATAATTACTATTTCTCTAATGTATATCTATGCTAGTTGATCCAATGATAAATCCTCTCGAATTTCAATGAAGCATGCAGTCTTTTTAAGATAATCCACAACAACTCAGATAGCATTTTTTCCTTTGTATGTCTTCAGAAGTCTGGTTACAAAGTCCATGGTGATGTTTTCTTA
Source organism: Viscum album (assembly GCA_963277665.1). NCBI lineage: Eukaryota > Viridiplantae > Streptophyta > Magnoliopsida > Santalales > Viscaceae > Viscum > Viscum album. The sequence continues at coordinate 7,631,022 of OY728127.1, forward strand.
TTTCCATGTTTGTATAGGGAATGGTTGCATCAACCCCTTAGACTTCTTCCTCTTATCCTTCACTTGCTTACATACCATAAACTTTGATGTATACTCAGAGATCTCCTTCTTCATGTTATCCCACCAATAATACTCTCAGAGACCTCGATATATCTTTGTGTTTCCTGGGTGAATAGAGAAATTAAAACTATTTGCATCACCCAATAGTTCTTTCTTTAAATTTAGATCTTATGGGACACATATTCTTGACCCAAATATCACAATTCATTCTTTATTAGCATTGAACTCTGAAAATTTCCCAACTATGATTATTTCAACATTCATTTGAATTCATACGCTATCCTTTTGAGCATCCTTAAACCTTTCTAAAAGAGACAGTTGAGCAATCATTTGTGAATGGATTGATGATTTTCTCTTCTTTATGTTTCTCATGTCCATCTTCATCAAATCTAAGAAGATTGGATCCTTTTGAATTCTCATCAAGGATAGAATTGTTGGGTCCTTTATACCTACACCATCTTCTAACTTGTTCCCTTTCCAAGGGTGGTAATGGATTGAATAGATATAGTCTTTGATCATCTCTAACTATCTCCATTAGCGCTTGTTCATATATTTTTGTGTGAATATATACTTGAAGATTTTGTGATCCGTGTATATTTCACACTTCTCCCCAATGAGGTAATGTCTCAAAATTTTTAAATAAAAGATTACTACAGCCAACTCCAAATCATTTTTTTGATATTTTTTTCTCATGAAATTTCAGTTTCCTTGAAGCATAAGCAATGGCATTTTCATTTTTCATTAACACACATCCCAGTCCCTTCTTTGATCATCAATAAATACCACAAAAAATTATCCACTTTTGGGTAGTGTGAGCACGGGTGTAGTGATAAGCCTCCTTTTCAACTCCTTAAACCTATATTCACATTAATCGCTCTATGTAAACATGACTCCATTCCATGTTAACTTGGTAAGAGGGTTTTATAATCATGATAAATTTCTCACAAATTGGTGATAACATCCAGCTAACCCTAGTAAGCTATGGATATCCATCACCGATGTTGGCCTTAGCCATCCCTCAATTAAAACTGTCTTGGAGGGATCCATATATGTCTCATTTCTTATGATTATATAACCAAAGAACGATACTTCCTTCAACCAGAAATCACACTTTTTTACTTTTTATAAAGCTCCTCCTTTCACAAGGTATCTAGTATAGTGTTTAGATGATCCTCATGCTCCTCCTTAGTTTTGGAGTATATTAGAATATCATATATAAAGACTACCACAAATTTATAGAGATAATATCTAAAGGTTTTGTTCATCAATTCCAGGAATATTTATAGAACATTATTGAGTTTTAAAGGCATTACTATGAATTCATAGTGATTGTACCTTGTATGAAAAGTAGTCTTGGGGATACCCCCCTTCTTCACCATTACTTGGTAAAATTCCAACCACAAGTCCACCTTGGATAATTATTTTTCTCCATGTAGCTAATTGAACATGTCATCAATTTGGTGAAGAGGATACTTGTTCTTTATCATGATTTTTTTGATATAAGGATAATCAATGTAACGACGCATTTACCCATCCCTCTTCTTGATAAAGAGGACCAGTGAAACCATAGAGAATCACTTGGGTGTATAAACCCTTTATCCAGATTCTCTTATAGTTGGTTCTTTAGCTCCTCAATATCCACAATAGCCATTCTATACAGATTCAAGGATATTGGCAAGGCCCTAGGTATAAAATGAATTTATAATTCATTATCTCTTCTAGGATGAAGACCAGACAATTCCTCAAGAAACACTTCAACAAATTCCCTCACAATAGGCATGTATTCAGGGATGGTTGTTTCCATAAACCCAATCACGTAAGAAAGATATGAATTCTCATAGGGTTGTAATATCCACGCATGAGATGTGGTTATAAATAAGATTCATCCTCCTCCTTTCACTTTTATAGAATCAGGGGTATATTCGCCTTATGGAAAGTGATTTCCCTCTCACGGGAAATTATGTTAGCTCTCTGTAGTGAAATCCAATCCATGCTAAGAATTGCATCAAAATCCACCATATAGAGTATGATGAGGTTCACTGGGAAGTTAAAACCACAAATTGAAATAGGAGAGGAGTTATATTAATGGGTTGCAATGATTTCTCCATTTTTCATTCTCACTGATAACTCTACTTCAATGATTTTTGGTGGTGTTGGTACTATTCTACTAAACGTTTTGGATATAAAAGAATGCGTAAAACCAAAATCAGAAAGTAAGTTCACTATTCTTGAGTTAATAACTAGCATACATTTCACCACTTCATTTTCGGGGTTTTCTTCAGTAGTAGTGATAGAAAAAGATTTCCCTTGCTTCCTTGGAGGTTGTTGGTTGCCTCTGAAAACCCTTGTCTTAGGGCATGGGTTTTCAAAGTGCTCAGGTTCTTTGTAGTTGAAGAATCGAAAAATATGTTATGGGTCTAATAAATCATTCATATCATTTGTTACAATAGTGGTTTTTTCTTGTCGGTTTTTAATATCCTGGTTCCCTTCTCTTCCACACTTAAAATCATTTCTTCTTCTACTTTAGGTAATTTCTGGGTTGCTTCTTTCTACATCATTGGAACGTGGGGTGATGTAATTTCATAGCACCATTGGATTTATCCATCAGACTACTAGAATTAATGTCCACCTTACTATTCTTATCCCCATGATACCCCTAAGATTCTCCAATCTCCATTTCAACATTGAGGTTACATTATAGAATTTTCTTATAGCTCTCGAACTCACGGATCGCTAGGGTTATCATAGGCTAGGTTTTAGCCTACCAAAGAAGTGTTCAACCTTGTATTCGGGAGTAACAATGAATCCAGAGTCATGTCATGCAATCCTTGTGAATATTTCCTCATACATTTTAATGGATTATTCGTCTTTTGGCTTGAGGGAACAGAAGTCCCTTTCCATCTTAAGTCGAAGGGTGCACGTAAAATATTTATTGAAAAACATTTTCCATAAATCCTTCCATTACAACCCCTCAATCTCCTCCTTAGGCCTTTTGTTTTTGATCAATTTTCTCCATAGATAAGTTTCACCCTCCATACGACATGCATCCAGAAGTACCTTCTCTTGTTCAGAACATTGAACGATGGATAAGATCTTATCAATGGAGTTGATCCATTGTTCGGAGATAGAGGGATCATATGGTCCATTAAATGTAAGATTCATTTGTCTCATGAAACTCTTGATTGCGACGTTTTCTTTCTTAGGGGGTGTTCGACGTTCCTCTCGACCCATGTTTCTACTCAAAACATGAGTTAACTGAGAGATTATCATGACCATGTTTGTGATTCCTGCTCCCGTTGGATTGGGAATATCATTCGAAAAGTTATCACATTAATCTTGACCTCAGTTGTTAGTATGATTCCTCCTACTACCAAACTTTTTCTGGAATAAAAGAAAATTTTACGGTAACCCATAAAGGGGAATCCACTAAAAAAGGTATAACTTATAAATTACATTTATTTTCATAACTTATCTAATTTATCTGTGATCTACTTCCCAATATATATTCATCGGGGAATTTTTTTTAATTACCTTTATAATAGTTCATACTAATCTCATGAATTTAAAAAATCATATCCCCCAGGAGTGTCATAATTAATAGTGCAGTAAGTCCCATTGTCATGCACCAATTCTCGTTCGAGTCTAGCTCAAAGTGGCGGTTTTGGGTTTTACCCTAAGATACATCTATGCCAGAGCCGCCTCTACCTTATCATATCTAGATAGGGATATATTTTCTTGATAAAATACATACTCAGTAATCTCCATAATTTAGGGATGTTTTTATTATAGTTTGTCTTAACCATAAGACTTTCACTAGGGTTTTCTAATCATAATCCCAAAAATAACTAAACCTATCCTTTGATACCGACTATAACAACATTTCTCTATATTACACACTTAAACATGATTTATTACATAAAACTCCTCACTAGATAAAACATAGAATATTTAAATGTCTAGTGTATTTGAGTATTAGGAAAATTACATAACAACATAGAACATAAAACAACACATCTTTATTGAAAAATTATTTTACATGACAACACACAATCCTTCATACTTATCATTTCATGGGATAACCTGATGACATGCATAAGAAAAGGGAGAGCTAAAAAGAAATTAAGGGTGTAAAAAAGGAATAACATGATGAATATAGTACATTTTGGGAAATACTAATATCAATGGAGCACAAGAGAAACATGAACATAAAGGCATGATATATTATGATTATCATAACATGGAAATGTGGCAACAACATTTAACATGATATAAGCATGAGCCAAGGCTCATTGCACATGGAACATGAGTAAACCCTCATTTCACATGAATTAGAATTATTAAACCCTAATTGAACTTGATGTATCGTGATACTAACCTTTACCCAATGCATTGGAGCGCCATCAGGGTGCACCCTTCTTAATCATTTCATTTCATTTCACACATAAGTGTTCCGCATGGATCATATAACAAGGAATCATTCAACATCATAAGATATTCCAAGATTAAATAATGTGGAATACATAAAATTAAGTAACATTAAATAAGTATATGTTCATAAAGTTAAATACCCTTTATAGAGAAATGGGTTTGGTATTCACTATACAATAATTTTGGCTTGGAAAATTTTGGTGTAACTTCGGCATCATAACGATGTAAAATTGAGATCGTAAAATGGGTTTATGAGAGATAAATGGGTATATCATCATTTATACATGAAATATAAATTAATGGGGTCATGTATCATAGTATCTCAACATATGTAATGGAATTTAGATGCCTCATATAAAATAATTACTTGAATGTAAATGAGGAGAGAGAAATTCCTTACAGAAATTAAGCATGGTAATGGGTGTACATGAAAGGCATTAATGAGGGATAAATTGGTATATAATTATTCAAACATAAATAGGGAATTATGAGGGAGGTTTTAAATCATACTCTAAGATTTATAATTCAAAATATAATGGGATAAAAATATAAATAAACTTGGACAACAATTATAAAAGAATAAATCCCTTACATGGAAATGTGATCGAAAAGGCTTGGGAGAGTCTTCAGAGAGGCTTCTTAGAAGATTGGGGAACCTTTGGGGGGTTATAGAGAGATAATGTAATAGGTTAGACAAGGTCTAAAGGTTTTATTGAAATACGTGGGAGATTGGGTGGGTTTATATAGGAAAGGAGAGGAGAATTGTTTAATATTTATGTTTTGACACTACATGTTAAACTTATCAAAACCACAAACCATATCATGGTTTTTTCCAAATTGGAGTGGGAAAAATTATTTTATAAGAAAAATTGCAGAAATTTTTAAAATATTAGTCTTTCTTATGTGGAGTTGAGTCACACTCTCAAGGAAATCATTTTAAAAAGTTAAACTTTATTATAAGCCATGGAGGGTCAACTAAGACACCATAAAATTAATTAAACAAATTTAAATTCATATTATTTTATATTTAGAGCATATATTAGCAGAAAATAACTTTTATAGTACTTTATTACATAACTATTGGGTCATTATGATGTCATAAAACACATTATATATTAAACATGTATTTAATTTTTACCCAAAAATTCCACTATCTCAGAAAATTATGAAAAATCCACTGTTAAATAATTTCGACGTACTGAATCAAAAAATGATATTAATTTTATCTAAATAATTTTATAAATGTGTGAATTTTCAATTTTAAAATAAAAACCAATATTTATTTAAAATTCATGGATTTTGACAAAAATAGTTTTCAAACCTTAATAAAAATTTCAATTGTATTCATAAAAATTATACAATCCTTAAATTCAAACTTATCATTCCTACTACTTACATGAACTATTTCGTGAATGTACAAACTATTTATAAATGATTTAGAAAAAAACCTTTGTAACATCTCCTCAATTAAAATAATATATTCATATGTAATCCTTTACTGTTGTTTCAGGGTAGTTTTGATAAAATCATGGAACCAACTTTCTTACCTAAAAAAATCATTAGAAATAGCTATCCAAAAAATTAAAGTGGTTATCCAGCCCAATTCTCCTTCTAGTAGTTAATCTCTCCATGACCCTCCACCCACAGTGCCTTTTCTTTCAATGTCTCTAACTGGTCTATCATACACCTTGCAAGGTTCGAAAGTCTGCAAATACTATCATCCCATCCTCTATATTTTACATCATACCTATTTCTCACAGACATCTCCCATATCATGTTCCATTCAATAATATCCCATGAAAATTTATTCTTCATGGCTTTCATGGATTCTAAAATGTTATATTGGTTGAATCCACCTTCAGTGATCATATTTCTCATTCTATTCTGAGACGTTTTGTGGTGTCTTCTGTTATAGTTCAAATCCCACATGAATATTATCATGGTTTATTATCAATTCAATGTTCGATTTCATATCCTTAATGATTGGAAAAACGTTCTTGGTATGGGGGTGAGAATACTATTCACCTATGTGATCCGGCCTCCAAACAGTATAAAATTATTTTTCAAATTACAAATGTGCCATGTGATCCAATTAAAGATGACATTGAATAAGATCATATTGATTATACCATTCACAAATGGATAGTAAATATAATCATAAATGGAGAAATAATACATAAATAATATTAATAACTTATGAGATAGGAATGGGTTACATATTCATGTCTTAAAACACAACCAAATGATATATAATAAAACCTCCTAAAAAGAATGGATTAATACTTTTTATCCATTCATAATTAATTAGATAAAAATAATAAATGACTATATATATCAAGTGAAGGAAAATTAATAACAAATGGTAATAAAGTGGGTATATAAATGAAATAGTTAAACAATATTTTAAGAAATTTATAAATAGCCTTTAATAGAGATAAGGGCATAGTGTTTTACTTAAAACCCCAACAGAACCATAATAGTTTTCCATAAAATAATTATTATTTTTATAAATTATATAATATTAAAACATTAAGAATAGTAATACATGAAAAGGAATATGGAATATAAAACTTCCCCTTATTGGGTATGCTTTAAAGAATATATTTTGAATGGAACTTGAAAAACATGCATATCTTTAGAAAAAAATGGAAAATAAACTATGTATATGTGGATAAAAATATATATACATAATATATAATATGATTAAATGAAGATTTAGGAGGTAAATAGAGATAAAAATAGGGAATATAACCCAATATAAATAGGTGAGTGATAGGAACCCCTTACCTTGAGTCCCGACTCGGATTAGTTTACATGGCTAACATCATAAATAATCAAATTAAAATTATTAAATACATAAATTAGAAGAAGAAAAATTATGTGTAATTAAATTATTATTATTATTTTATGTTTATTTATAATAATTTTATTTAATCATTGTGTATGTATCTTTCATCTCTTGGTTTTTTTGTTCAGGGTTCCAAGGTCACTTCAACATATTAGTAATAATTAAACTTCTTGTTCAATGGTCATATAACTCCATAGGTATAATGATATAGAGTTATTGTATTCTAAAAATATAAAATGGTTCCAAATATAGAAAGTTGTTCCAAAATATTAAATATTCAATTATTATAATTGTTATTGTTTAATAGTGTGTTCATTTAAGTCTTTCACTAGCCATTATGAACATAATTGTATTATTTAGTTTTATGTTTATCTACACATCCTATAATATGTTTTATATTATGATATAATTATTAAGTTTATATTTATAGATAAAATATTTTATTATAAATATACATAAATGTGGTGATGTTTGCTTAAAACAACACCTTTATAGGTGGTTATTCCATCCATGAATAGATGTTTGTTAAAACCACAGCTATTGTGATCATTTTTCGGTTTTATCATTAATATTTTATAATATTAATCACGTATTAATTTGTTAATTTCAAACATAATTATAAATGAATAAAAAATTATAAACATCCATGGATTTGATCATGAAAAATGAAATATATCTTCTATGGAGGTGGTGAACTGACCATAATATGGGTGAAGTTTTCATTTTGTAATAAACAGAGGTATGGATATATTGGACATTCCATTAACATAATAAAATTTCAGTATATATTTGGTAGTAATTATAATATTTCCTAATAGTTAGAAAATATTTTGATGAGGTATAAGAAGAATAATAAAACTCAAAAGATGTCAACAGAGATTATTTACCTCTTCCATTGGAAATCCTCCATTGATATGAAAATAGGGCTTAAATAATAGAATTTTGTTAATAAAAACTCCTCTATAACATGGATAAGGGATCTAAGAATGGATTTTTAAAGGTACTTGGACAGATAATACTATTCTACTATGAGGATAAATTGGGTCATTTGGGGTGGTATTTATAAGAGGAGATGGGATTTTTAAAATAAAATTTTGGTTGATTTATTATTTTTTTCTCAAGACCATGAATATTATTCAATATTGTAAATAATTAAATTAATTTATACATGTGAGGTTGAGAATATGGTTTCATACATCATCTACGATGTAATTAATCATGTATTAAACTTATAATGAAAAGTATTTTATTTTACCATATTTAACAATTCACCTCCTCATTTTATGATATATAAAAATTTGAAAATAAATAATCTTACCAAGATTAAAAATGATAATTTTAAAAAATACATCCATATTTCCGAAATATGTTTTTTAATTTTATAATTTTAATATTTAATCTTATTATAAAAATAATTTTTTATTTAGTAACATAAAACATTATTTACAAAAAAAGAATACTTTTACTAACATGATGATATATTTTTTGAGTAATTATTTCATGATATTTTTAGACTCTTTACTAGATACAGGGAGACCCATTCATATGGTTTAACAATGAAAATATGAATAAGAGAATTTGGTGCAGGATTGACTGATGTTTAACCTATCTTAAAGGATTCTATTTATTCCACAAGAAAAAGTTATCCATTTACCATGTGACCCCTCAAACCACTATCCTCTCCTGGTGCACCTTAAGAGGGATATTATAGGGTCTTCCAAGTTCTAATTCATAACTATCTAGGTTCATGTGAAGGGTTTCTCCAACTTGTTAAAAATTCATGGGACCAACTGGTGTGGGGAGAGGTTGGGAGATCCACGTTGATCACCTCAATAGACTTAGATTCATCCTCGTATAATGGAAAGGTAACATTTCTAATAATCATTATTCATTAGAGGTTCTCAAGAATGAAATTTGAAAAACAGAAGAGATTATTCAGGTGAATTGTTATGATAGCCTATTTTCCATGATAGGGGATACATAAACTCTTCTTTCTATATATCTTACATAATCATAGGGTATTGAAATGTAGAAATATAGGGCCCTTTTTTGGGGGGGTGGAGGTAGTAATATGAGATTTTTCCATTCTAGTGTGATGAATATGATGTATGTGTGAAAGATCAATCTCTATTTTGATGATGGAATGTATGTAGTGAGTGTGGAAGTGGATAAAAAGTTATCTGAAATGAATTTTTAAGAGCTTCTATCGGGACCAAGAACATCAGTAGAGTGATACTTCTTGAGGGGATTAAAAAATAATATCTTTTTTGATAGTATTTTGGACATTCATGACTTATCACTTATTGTTTTCTTATGATATTTTATTATTTTAAAATGGTTCTAGAAAATAAATTGAAGGCTTCAATAAAATAATGAAAACATATAGTTCCTTGATTTAGAGTAGGATCAACATACAAAAGAGTGTCCTCTTTATCTCAAAATCATGTTTGAACCATCATGGTAGTATGAATTTAGAGAATTTATCTATCAAAATAATAAAACACATGATGGTTTATTTAGGTTCTCTAATTTTAGATGATAAAATTAAAAAGGTGTTTTTTGAGGATTTTTTCAGTTATTTTTTCACCCATATTTTCAACTAGAAAACTAGTTTCTATCATTTAGGTTCAGATCATGATGTAAAATAATTCCTTACATCAATGCTAATTAAAAATTTTAATATCATAAAAGCACCCAAAGAAATTAGTATAGGGTTAAAAAAATATTGAACTTCTTTATATGTAACATAAAATATAAGGGGATATGTCAGTGGGATTCTTGTCAAAGAATGGGAGTCCCATCGTGGAAGGAGGTCTCAATGTGAGGATCGTGTAAATGACAATGCATGGCATGTAGGAAAAATGGCTTGGGACATCATTGAAGGGAAACCATTAAGGAAACAATTTATGGAGGAAATATGTGATGAAAATGGGGTATATGGGTTGATAATCATGGTAGACTTTCATTCCTAGATCATTACATACCTAGAAATTATTGAGGTTTATAAGGATAGACAGTGATGGGTGGTCGGGTGTTGGTATGTAAACTACTAGAGGTAATTGGGAAGGTAATGTTCTTTTCATCAATATAAGTTCAGTCCAAGAGATTACTATTATACAGGTGAGATTACGTCATAGACTTGTTTCCACCACTCGTATGAGGATATAAAGATTATGTATGATAGTATAATAATTTTGGATGTACCAGAAAGGTGTGTGTTTTTATATTTGACTTATGGTCTTTTTTACCCTCAAGAATATAGTTCATTGATGTGTGGTGAGAGGGGGATCAATGAGTGGGCTATCAAAATTTGGTGTAATAAGATCCTATGGAAAATTAAATTAATTATCTATAAGATCTATAATATAGAACATCCTATAAATAATAATATTCATGATAAATTAATATAGTCTGCCTCACGATGCATGTAATACAAGAGGCACAATATTGATATAGTGTTGTTCTTATTTTCTTATGGTGAAGAAGCTAGATTATTGTGATATATAATTAGGAATAGGATGGTTAAAAAAGTATAGGTCAAGATAATTTGAAAAAAAAATGTATTGGTTTTGAGCGACTGATCAACATTCCCATGATGTTGATCTCCATGGTTTGGTGTTTTTTTCTATGTGTTTGGTGATCTGTGAGGCTCGAAACTAGAATTTCAAAGGAAATAAGTAGTCCCATCTCTATCTCAATGTTCATATTTTTTCACTATTTGGGGAGTTTGGTGTCCTTCTAGTTATAGGTGTGAATCTGGTTATCATTAGGGGGATTCAGCTAATGGTGGTGTATTATCTTGAAGGCAGGGGTAAAACTTCTTAAGGAAGTTGGGTATAGTGGACTCCTCCCTACATTGGTATTATGTTTTATGTGGATGGATCCTATTAGAAGGGTGATATGAGATTATGAGGTGTTTTTCATGATTCTATGGGGTCTATGGTGATTGGTATAATAATATTTTATGTCTTAGGAAACTCCATATAGGGGAATGTGAGATCCTTGCTCAACATTCTCACTCTTTTCAAGCTAAAAAACTATTATAATTATGTCATTGAGTCTGACTCCAAACTTGTTTCCAGTTTCTTATGTGGTAGTGCTAATTTTCCATGATATGTTTTTTATCATATAAAAATGTTAGTTTTTCTCACAATATGTAATATAGAGATATCTCACACTAGGATGGAGGTGAATTTTTCCATAGTGAATTTGGAAAGTAAGGGAATCCCTAGTGGGGGCCTCATTATTTTTCATAGAATAGGATCTCTTCTCAATGATTTTATACATATTTTTTGTGGTTATACCCTTGGGTAGCATCACTTTAGAGCACCAGGGTTTTAGAGTTTTTGGAATAAAAATTTGTTGTTGGTTGAGTGAGTAGTAAATAAAATTTTTAGAATTCTACCCTTTTAATATTTATTTATTTATATCTAGGTTTTTCTTTGGAGTTGGCATGGAATTATAGGTGTCATAGGATCCTAAAATTAATATCTCAAAAATATTAAATGCATTAAAGTATATGCATGTGATATTTATTAATAAATGGATTTCCTAATAAAAATAGTCTTGGGGGAAGAAATTGACACCCTTTTTATTTTTGAATGTAGTATTTATATAGGCATGACATTAGCTTTGTTCACATTAATACTTGGTCTGATTTGTTATCAGAGGAATATGTTAGAAGAAATAAATTTAATTTAACTTTTTAATTAATGGATCTAACCTAATTATCCTCTACTTAAACCAATTTATGGAAAATCCTCATGGTTATTTGAATAAACCTAAGATATTGATGGAGGAGTGCTCGGGTTAGGATAATCATTGAAAGAAGAATATGGAATGATCAAGGATTAAGGATTTTGTTCTCACAGGGTTCATCATTGATGGAAAAGTTCTTGGATCTCGTTAAAGAAAACAATTTGAAGTAATTATTCCCCAATTATTGATCTTATTCATGGTAAGGCATGTTATTTATATATTTATATCATTTTTTTATTGAATATTGGAAGGGATTAACTTATATTCAACGAATCCTTTGATTTCCAATTTTTCACATGGAACAATCAAATTTATAATTTGGATTTATATTATTATTATTTTTATTATTCAATATTTATTTTCTATAATGAAAATTATTTTCTATAATCGTATTAGTAACTGATCTTTCTCACATTTATGTTACTTTGGTTTTCTCCCACCATTATTTGTGTTCCTCATCTTTTTCCTTGTTCTCGGTAGTGTTTCCACTATTTCTAATCTAAATGGAATCATGATCGAACCACAAGATTCATATTTATGGTTGTGTGAATGAATTAGATGATAATGGTTCCTGAAGATTCAAGGAATTTTGTTCGAAACAAGTTTTATGGATGATTCAATATTCTATTTTCTCATGTTTGATTGTATGAGAACAGTGATCTTCAATGGAGATTCTTATCCTAGTTATATAAAGTCTCAAAATTCACTTTTAGTGGTTTTTAATCGATGTTTGTTTCATGTAGACGTTTCTATGGTGAGATTTGTGGTGGAATTAGTGAGTTTGGTAGATGTGGGAAGATCTAAAAGGCCATTTTTTACTATCTCAAAATTTCCTAACTACGCGTCATATGTTTCGGATGAACACACACTTTGTAGTCTTATTTATATTGTGAAGAGGGTGTCCATATTAGTTAAATATCACATGTCCATATAGAACTCCCACACATCGTGTGACCCAACCTATAAAGTGAATCCATTTATAGGTAGTGAACACTTGGGAACATTTCGTATTCCATATTCCATGTGAAACAAAAAAACATGTGGGAAAACCTCCAAATAGTGAGTGGAACAGTAGGACGTGATCAGGATTTTATTTGGGAGTAAACCTCATGTACACCATGTTACACTTATTTCTCTTATATTAGATGTTTATAACTCTTATAACTACTTCTTCAAGACCCATATGTGGGCCTATTAGTAGTTCATTATGAGAATAATTTTATGTATCATGTGATAGTGTCCTCTATTTCATCACCTGAGAAATGATGTGAGGTTATGAGAGTGTGATTTTTCTTCCAGTGATGCTTGGCCAATGATAGGGTTTCAGAATGATTGTAAGAGTGATTTTGGGGTCCATACTCCCATACCAGTTGGGTTTTTCTTGGTTATGATTACCCTATATCATGTATATTTCTAGAGTTGGTACTCCCCCACATCACAATATTTTGGGTTCACTATCTATAGAGTTGGCACTCCCCATTATCGATATCCTTTGGAGAGAGTCTCCTCCACAAGAGTTTGTATTCCCTTGACTGAGGCTTTTTCTAGTGAATCACAGATCCTCCATTATATTCTAGTGAGGTTTCTTTGGGTTTTGGGCATCGAGAAATAATAGTATCTTTTAGTTGCAGGCAGAATCATCACTCTTAAATTACTATAAAGAATGATATTCCTCTCTCATTGACTTGGTATTTTCCTTTATGATCATTTAATTTGTTGGTTTCCTTTCCCTCTTGACTTGCAGGTTGATATGGTTATCTTCTTATTATCACTCTCTTCATGTTGTCTAGGGTGTCCTATTGGGTATTTATATACTCACCCATACAAGGGATGTTCCCACATGTGTCATATATTATACATATGATAGTTAGATTGGTAGAGTATTTGGTAGAAACAAATTAGGTGGATATTAATTATACTAGGATACTATGAATATGTATAGTGTTTAGTTACCGAGATTATTAGTAGGCCTCTCTCTTTTATTCTCATTAATTTATTCATATTGGGTAACTTACTTTTTTTGGGTTGTCTTTTTTTTACTCTTTTTTGTTTGGATTATTTTGAGGTACTTTGATGTTTACCTAGAGGTTATTGTAAATATTTAATTACACTCTAGTAGTTCCATCATTTATTATTATCCCTCCATAATTTTGTGGTGATATGTGTATGTGCAGTTAATTTAGGGTAAGTCCTCTCATTGGGTGAGATATGGCAACTCGATGCTAGTCTTTAGCCCTGGGATTATTGAAGGTGGTATTGGGGCTTCACTCTTGGTTTGCATCCAATTGAGGTGAGGGTGGTGGGTCAGGTCATAACAAAGTGGTATCAGATGAGATATGTTATATGGATGGTGTTTTGAATTAGATGTGTCATGAGGACTGGTTAGAAACTTGGGGTAATGGTGTCAAAGTTTTTGGAGTTCAACTATCATCATAGGGAACCCAATGATGGTGTGGAAGTCGGTGTATCTATAATCTAAGACCCTAACAACCTATTTTTAAATCATCATGTTGAGTAACCGATGATAAGGAAAACAATGTTATATGCATCATATGGGAATGTTTGTCAGATATCCATATCCTTCTTGACCAGATACCCATACATTCATACCTAACCATGGTATGTATTTTTAATTTTTTTGATACCTCTATTTTGAAATCCAGCTAGGAATCTGAGACATGATCATGATGATGATAATTTGAGTGATGAGGTTTCTATTTAAGGACCTATTCATGAGTTATTCCCTCCAGGAGAGCAGAGAGCAATACTTCCTCCCATTGAGTATTGAATAAACCCACCGCAATGGATCTGGTGAATTATCATCAACATGTTGAGAAGATACAATGACCAAACCTGGGGTTACATGACACATCACACAAAATGGCTCACTACAAAATAGATATTAACATAAGAACAAATCATAGCTCATGTATAATAGAAATGAGATAAACACTCAAAGTACATCGTAGATGAAAAGTTTCACAGTCATGATACACAAAATTAGATCCAAAGGATAAACATATAAACAAAACAAATTAAGGAACAAATAAAAACCATATCTCCTTATGACGATCTATCACCATCATCCTAAACCACTATGAAGGAAACAACAACCTAGGGTAACTAGTATGTTACATGATTCCCTTCCCTTTAAGATGCCCCAATGAATCTATATAATATTGTCCACGATATGAATATTATCTCTATCTTTCAAAAAATAATATTATAAAGTTATTTAATTGGAAAAAAACATTACATAAAATATCCATTGGTTTTTCCTTTAAAAAAAATCAGAATAGAAGCCACAAGAATATGGGAATAAACATGAATGGAAATATAAGGGGAAATAATCAAATAATTCATAACTCATAATATAACCATGTGATAATAAAAAACATGAGACATAAATGAAACCATGTGCATAAAACATAATTGTGATCTAGCCTATGAGAATATTTAACTAAAACATGAAATGAACACTGATTTAGGAATAATGTGAATCTTAAATATATCGAGTCCCACCACAATTTATTGATATCAAATTCATAACCCCTAGTGGATACACAATCAATATGTTATGTATATTTCATTACCCAATGTTCTCAAAATATTCCCATGTTCTCTACTTTCAAAAAACATTTAATAAACCTTGCATAGAATATTACATACATTTTCATAATAAAATCATGTGCACTTCTAGGATTAAAAATTGCACCCTTTAAAAACCTTTTCACAAGCCACAAAAGATTTAATTTCATAAAACAACCATAAAATATTTCAAATAAATGAGCTTCATAAACCAAACCAAAATAATTTATAAGAACATAAGGTATATAAATGTATAGAACCACTATATAGAGATACCAACCATTCTATAGGAGGAAAAAATATGAACCTTTGAATTTTGTGATGGATGAAAAAATTATTTGTTCCTTACTAACCTAGATCTATAAAAAGAAATCACGAGAAAAATAAAATCCACCAAAGATTATTTTTAATAATAAATGTCCAAACCCCTTCTGGGATCACACTCAACTTAATAGTTGATCCAAAGGAAAGAGAATAATTGATTTAGTAGAGTGGAATTATTTAAAAAGATGTTACAAATCCCATAATTAAGGGTTCATATGGATAAATTAATTACTCTTATAAGATTAGGCACCATTCATGTGTTTCAAAATTCTAAAATAACCATCACTATGAATTTTTGTTTCTCACTATGGCAGGGTTTCTCTTCCTAATAAAAAGACCATGGGGACCTTCCAGGACATGTTAATCAATCCCATATGGTTTTAGACTCACCAATACATAGTGAGATATCTCATTCCATGATATATATGATGACTCTAGATGGATTCCACGTGAGACCATGCCTAGATGATTGGAGTTTTAGACCTAAATGCTTCACGCGGAAGGCTCACCAGCACACCATGGATTTTGTCCTATCAATTTTCCACCAAAATTTATGAACCCCATTTTTAAGCCACTATGAAGCTCCAACACTTTTAAAATAAAAATTAACCGACCTAAGGATCAAAATAAAACACACCTTTGACATATAGGGAATCAAAATTCTCCCCATCATTAATCATTTCTTCCCCCTGAAAGTGCCCAATATTTGGGACTCACAAATATATAATGATATTTTTCATCAATAATGATTCTTTATTCCACATATAGTTGATATAATACCAACACTAAAATTTTACATGGACTAAAGGAATTTTTTTATAGTGTAGAACCTTATCTTGGTGATCAGTAGCACTAACTAGTTTCTCAATCTCTAAGGTGTTGAGCTCAGGATAAATATCCTCAAATTATATCACATGGGAAGGATCTAGTTGATACCTCTTAAATTTAGAAAACATGAAACACATCATTAATGAATGTCAAATGAGATGAAATATACACTTGATAATCCCCATTTCTAAGTATTTTGGTGATTTTGAAAGGGGAAACAAACCATGGTGACAACATACCATGCTTAATAAAATGAATATGTCCCAAGAGAGGTGCCAATCTGATAAAAACTTAATCACCCAACATAAAATCTAATATGAGACTAAGATGGTCAATAGATAATTTTTGAGGAATCCAGGTTATTTATAACCTCTTTCAAATCATCTAGACCTTTTTATTCATCTTATGAACACGACCTAGTCCAAATGAAGATTGTTCTCCCAAATCCAACCAACACAATGGAGATCATCATATATTCTCATACAATGTATCTAAGGGAGAAATTATAATCAATAAATGATCACCATTATTATAGGAAAACTAACCCAATAGAATATTCTTTTATTATAAACTATTTAAATCAAGAATGAACACCCAATGAATATAAATAAAAATATGAATGGATCACTCAGTTTTTATATCCTTCTAAAGATAATATACCATGATTAATTTCAATTGGATATATATATATATATTCTTTTAAAAAAATTTAGAACTGAGATGTAATCCTTGAGTCCCTATAATATATAATAAAAAAGAAACTCCATAAAGCTTTGTGATCTTTCAGAAAAATAGGTTCCCATGCTCTTCATCCATTCTATTCTCTTAAAAAGGATGAAAATGAGTTGATTTCATAAGTCAATCAATGATCACCAAAATTTAATCTATATGAAAATGAGTATATGTTAAACCAAAAATAGAGTCTATGGATACCTAATCCCACTAACACACCCGAATTGTTACAGGTAACAAAAATCAAGAATGTCTCTAGTGATCTGACATAATCTTATGACAAGTAAGACATCGTAAAATGATGTTTCCAATGGACTTCCCAATCCCTAGAAACCAATAATGACATCTCAAGTCATGATACATCTTAGTACTCCCATGGTGCATGAACCATCTAGACCGATGTCCACTATCCATCAAATCCTTATATAGATATAACAGAACTACCAACCTACTTTGGAAATGCAAGAAACCATTAAGAGACTGAGACTAGTTATCTGAGGTCTCCCCACCATTTAGGATTTTATGAAAAAACTAATGATGTGTTTCTATTAAATTCTCCAACTAAATTAAATCATTAGATAAAGCATTATCTGTTACACATGTAAATAAAAACAGACCATCATCCTCTTCCACTTACAAAATCATCTCAACAAATAGACTCATCAAATAAAACTCTTCCATTAATTCCTTCTACGATTGAGTTGGTAAATTCCTAATCAATGCATTGGAAACCATATTCTTGTTCTCAAGTGTATATGATATATCAAAATAAAAATTATGAAGATAGTCAAACCAGTGTCACCATCCCAAGTTCTGGTATCTTGGGGGGAATATAAACTTCTTACTCTTATGATCTGAATACACTGTGAATTTCTCACCTAAGAGATAGTAACGCCAAGTTTTTAGATCATGAATCACTACAACCAACTCAAAATGAAGGGTAGGATAATTATAATAATGCAGAGATAGTTGGAAATATTTATATCCCACCACCTTGTTCCCCTACATCAGAACACACCCTAATTTCATACATAATGCATCTTAGAAAAAAACATACCCTGAACCTAGTTCTGAAAGAATGAAAAATGGATCTAAAGTCAATCTTCCTTTTAGTTCCTTATATGTTCTTTTACACGTTCAATTACCTTTGAAATTTAAACCCTTACCGGTAAACTTGATCATCACAGATGAAATCTTAGGGAAATCCTTAACAAAATTTCTTTAATATCCAGTTAAACTCAAGAAGTTCTAGATCTGAAAAAAAAAATTGGGTTTTTTCTAAGACATCACCACTTGGATCTTTTCAAGTTTTTCATACTTGTCCCTCTCATATATAACATGGACCAGAAACCATACCTCTTGGATATAAACTCTCACTTAGAAAAATTTCCTTATAGACAATGTTCCTTCCTAGTTTTGAGGATGATATAGTTATGATCCATTTGTTACTCCTGGGAATTGGGGTATATAAAAATCTCATCCAAAAAAATAACCACAAAATGTTCCAAGATTTGATGAAATATATGATTCTTATAATCCATAAACTCTATTCGAGTGTTATTGAGACAAAATGGCATAAAATTACTAATAATATCTATACTCACTCTTGAACATTGTTTTAGGAATATCCTATTCTCAGAAACTTAACTGATGGTACCCATAATAAAGATCAATCTTATAAAACCATCTTGATCCCAAAAGATGGTCAAAAGCACATCAATCCATGGAAAATGATAATTTTTATTATGATTCACCGGATTAAGCATTCAGTAATCAATAAAAATACGGATACTTCTATCTTCCCTCATTATAAATAGAACTATAGATACCCAATGTGACATACTAGGGAAAATAAACCCTTTGGCCTCAAGATTTTTCTGATGAAATTTATTTTCTTTTAACTCAATATGTGCCACCCGATAAAATTGTGTATATATGTTTTGAACCATAGAAGAAATTAAATAGAAAACTCAACTTCCCTTTGGTGTGGTACCCTCAAAAAATCAATAGGAAAACCTTAGGGTACTCATCCACTAAAACATGAAGAAAACAACTAGAGTTTTGGTTGATGGAATCAAGACACATCTCTAAAAGATGGAGTTATATCATTCCATTCTCATAAAAAAGGCCCACATCTTCTAGATCTTGGATCCCAATCACCCCTAAATACATGAGTAACCCCATTTAATTATTGAAACTAAATCCAATGATGATAAAAATAGATCTAGGATTTTCATTTAACCATCTGGTCCATGCCAATTATAAGGGTGAATATTTCAAGATCATGAACAAGAAAATCCCACACAACCTCATGGTCATTGATCTTGGTATGTCACCTAGAACATTTGAAACCTTTTTCCTTAATTATTCCCAAGTGAGTGGAAAGATCCATCACAAATGGAATAAGACCCAAATTAAACCCCATTGTATCAATAAACTAAGATGATATGAAGGGATGAGATGAACTAGTATCATACAATTCTATAACCAAAGAAGATGAAATAAACATAAATCATATTATAGTAGTTATACCTACTTCATATTCCTTGGTTACATACTCCACTGCATAAAGATTTCTAGACTTAGTTCTTCTAGGAACTTTCATGGCATATTGAGTATCACCTTTTATGTAAGAGTGAGATCTGCTTCTTTTAACTACATTACACTAGAACTATGAGACATTATTAAATGTGGATCCTAGGATGCTACCATATGATACTCTTCTCCAAAAAATGCTAAAGCTGTCTAGATTTTACTCAATAATGGAAATTTAGAGGTTGAACTATATATTCATGATTAGCATGTTTAGGTCTCTCATGCTAAAAAACTACCATGTGCTACCCTGAGGAATCCCCTAAAGCTACTCCTAACGTAAACTGATCACCCTTACTATTATTTCATTTCTGGTAGGGAAATACACTATAGATACCCCTTATACAACTTAAGTTACACTTAAACTCACCGTCCTAGATAATTCTACCTCATAAATATATGCTTTATCAACCACCTCAAAAAAGGTCAGCAGACACAAAAGGATAATCATAATCTGAATATCGGCCCTCAAACCCATATCATCCCTCTGAGCCTTAAGGATTTCATTAGAAACAAGCTCGGTTTGTAGGTGAAATAACTCAGATAAATGATTAGTAGACTCTAAAACAAAATTTTCCCTTTACACCAAGGTCAAAACTTCTTGGGTCTTCATCACTAATAACATTTCATGAAAAAAAATGTTGATTAAATTTTATATTGAATGTGATCTAGGTGAGTTCCTCATGAAACTTATCTAGAAATATAGATTCTTTCCATTTTATTCCTAGTCCTTCAAGAATATAAGTGGAGAATTTCACCTTGGATTACTCTTGAGTCTTTAATAAATGAAAGATCATCCAAATTTGTTCTAGATAGTCTTCATATTATTTGGGTCCCTTAGCACCATATAAGATACATTGATTCTACATGGTAAATTTTGAAACATGATCTGCTGGTTTCCCTTGTTTGAAACACCCATCTAACATAGATTTTGGATTCTGTAGATAACTTATTTAATAATTTAAGAGTCTACAGGAGGATTCCCCTATAGAACATGACTTGTAGCTTCCTCTATTAGTTTCATAAAATATCTTATAGGAGGAATTATCTGTTAAAAAAATAGATAAATTTGGATTAGATAAAAAATAAATAATATATATTATATCCATTAAATATTATGAATATATGGAATTAATAGTTTCGAGAGTGAAAAATAATACAATAAAAGGTTCATGTAAATAAACCCCCAAAATTTGGTTCATCTAAATAACCCAAAACCAGGCTTATAACTTGATGGAAAATCCTTGACCTCCGATGGTAACTCCAATATGAATGGGATGTATTCAAGCACTCATCCATACTTTCCATCTGAGATTTGATGTTCCTAACTCCAATATACCATAAACCCTAACCCAAACCCAAGAAGTTTCATGAGACTTTTGATTGTGTGTTACCTTTAATACCATTCTTTAACAAACCAACCTGGGTCAACATTACACATCAAACAAAATGGCTCGCCTTTTGGTAGAGATCAACAAAATAACAAAAACATGAATCATTTATATTAGAAAGGAGATAAATAGTTAAGTTATATCACATACATGACCTAAGAAAAGGTACATAGGTATGAGACATAAAATCTGGTCCAAATGGGTAACCTTGACAAAAAATTAACACTAATTCCAAAAATCACTTCTCCATGTGAAAAAATTTCACCGTCATCCCAACACAATATGAAGGGAATAATGGATGATGGTAACCTATGAGCTACATGATTCCCTTCCTTTTACTTATACCCTAGAAAAAAATTCATATGCCCAAAGGCATATATAGGGTGTGAAGAATATTTTGATAAGTATACATTGAGAAATCTATACAATGAATTCCATCATACAATCAATAGTTATATCTTTAAAAAAACAATTTTATGATGATATTTCATTTGAAAACACATTACATAAAATATCCTTTGGTTTTTCCTTCCAAAACATTTAATATTAAATTTCATAGAATTATGGTAATCAACCTGAATAATAATATAATTGGTAATAATCAAGGAATTTATAACTTATAATATAACCATGTGATCATTAAAAATATGATACATAAATGAAACAAATATAATGAAAAATTATTGGTCTTTATCCTATGTTAATATGTAACTAATATTGATAAGGAAGGTTAAGATAAGAATAATATGAATCCTAATGATATCAATTCTCAACATATTCTATCGATATCATTGTCATAACACCTAGTGGTTTCAGACTCACTATGGTATTCATATTTCCTTACTCAATGTTTCCAAAATGTTCCCACATGCTATGTTTTCACAAAAAAATGAATAAACCATGCTCAAAATTTTACAAACATTTTCACAAGTGAATCATCACCCCTTTAATGCTTATAAATCACCCATTTTAAACCCCATTTCAAAAGACACCAAAGATGTAATTTTATAAAACAACCCTCATATATTTCAAATAAATGGATTTTATAATAAAAAATAAATTAATTTACAAGAACATAAGGTAAATCTAGGAATGATACCATTTTATAGAGACACTTACCTCTCTAATGGAGGAAATTTCAACACCTTCAAATTTGGTGATCGAATATAAAGAGATCTAGTACTCATGAACCTAGATCTATAAATAGAAATCCCAAAAATTAGGGAATCACCCTAATCCACTACATAAAAGTTAAATGCCTAAACCCCCTTCCAAGAACGTTTTTAATCTAGAATTAATGGCAATGGAAGGATAAAAAGTGATTTAATCAAGGGGAATATATTAATAAGATGAATTAAAATACCTCATTAATGTTGAATGTGGTTAGAATAATGCCGATATAATATTAAGTTATATTCAATAATTTTCAAATTATAAATCAATTATCATCTTATCCTGGTCTTTACCTCCACATCATAGTCTATTCACCCTAGAGACAGGTTATAGGGACTAGCCATTGTGTGTTTCAGAATACTAAACTGTTTCAGAATCACCATGGCCTCTACCATGGCATAGTAAGGTCCTTCTATGTGTAGTTGATAGGAAGACTCCCAATTAATTCAAACCAAGACTAAGACTAAACAATGTGAATTTTGTCCCTATTCATTTCACGCAAGCATCTCATAGGTACACCATGGCCACCATCATGACAATGGTTCTACTAGTTTTAGATTAATTTGTATAAAACCCATTTTTTATACCTTGTGCACCTACAAAACTTCTAAAACCAAAATTAACCAAATTAAGGATCAAAAGAAAATATACATTTGATTTATGGGTCTTCATAATATTCAATATCCCCATAGATTCATGATGATGATAATTCACATTGGAATAGCATGTTGTGTGAGATTTAATGGTAAAAACTTCTTAGTTTTCACAGTGAGACAGACCCTTAGATTGTCATCAGTGATCTCTCAGACATGGAAATTGTTTCCCATGGGATCTGAAGCTAACAGAGTTGATTGTAGTGCCCTAGGATGAGGATTTGTGATTTTAGGATGATATATTACCAACCACCACCATGACCATGTTCCTCCTATCAATATTAGAGAATTGGTTGTCAGGTTCATGGTCAGTTTCATTCTATGTAGGGATATTGTTAGCCCAACTAAATTAAATAACCTAATAGGGGGTGAATTTGGGTATGGAATATTAAATCAATATCCCCTTCAGATCTTGTTTCATCATTAATCAAAAAACTCTACTCTCCATTTACCGTACCAATGTATGAATATAAATGAAAGCATGCATGAGAAAAATAAATTTCACTTGGTTCGCCCTCATTGGGCTACTTCCAAGGAGCATACAATGGAAATTTGATGATGTACAAAATAAACTAAGGCCCACTACCAAAAAAAGTATGGGATAGAACACTTATATTCCTAGGATCACTACCTTCACAATGTTTAGGGTCATCTCACTATATTCCCAATGGACTCTCCCTAACTCTCTTTATATGGCTCGCTGATGGTGGAAAGGATGACCTTCTTCCACTTAATTTTCTCACTATGTTGAAAAATATCCAAATATAGTTTATGAATATGTAGGCCCCTTCATTATCAATTATGAATGCATCCTCAATTATAGGTAGAAGCTCTAATGAAGTTCTTTCTAGGATGCTCCGTCAGTTCTTTGAAAACCCATGGATGTAGAACATCCAATTTCCAAACATCTAGAATGAAATTTTCTTTCATATTGGAACATAAATTACCTTTTATTTGGAAATATATTCAAGGTATACCAATTATTCAGTTCACTTCCATGAATTTAGCAGTGAATAAACTCCTTTTTCAAGTATTATCTAATGGTACATAATTTATATCTTCATTTTATTCTTCTTAATATGGTTATTAAAATGATACTTCTCATAGGTTAATGTAATCATGTATCTCCATGAACAAGATTCTAGTTTGATACCCATGTGCGAGACCCTGGACAATAACCCCTTGTGTGGGATCCGGATGTATACCCTTGCGAGAGATTCTAGAGGATACCGTGTTCTTGCTTTTCATGAGATCCTAGCATGATCCCTAGTCACACTTTGTGTGAGACAGTTGTGAAAAACTACTTTCATGATGAGCATGAATTCCCAGTGTGATATTTCTTTTATACTTTTCACAAGTCCCTAGTGCAAGTCTACTTTCAAGTTTTGTGTGAGTCTTTGTTCAAATCATGTGTAACAATTAAATGATATAAATCATGTCCTTAATAAGATCTCTCCGCCAACCTCCTTTTTCAGACATCTATGAGAACCTCATTTTCAAATTATTCTTCAGATAAATAGTTTAAGAAAAAATTGCTCAATTATTAAGGATGTGTTAGGGGTATTTATAGGAATATACCCACTACTTGAACTCCAAAATTTGTGGAACACCATCTTTTTCCACCACCACACCACTTGCGCTCCATCAGTCTACATCACGATATTAATTGAAAGTCATGTAAATGTAATAAATGTTGTCTTCCAGTTCTTCGTGTGATCCATCCTCTATTCCAAATAAAACCATGAGATATGCGCAAGATCTCATCATGATATCCAAAGAACGTCATGTTCTTCGTGATATCCTATCGCAAGATCCTTTTATAATCAAACTTTATCATCATGATCTTTACAAGATATCATATGACTATGATATACTTCCATCACTTATATATTTTTCTTTGTCTTTATAAAAATTCATGAGATCATGAATTCATGATTCTGCATGATCAGTCACTCTTTATTTTATGATATTTGGAAACATTCACAGTCCACGAGATCTGTTCATAATTCATGCTCTTCCAGATCAGTTCATCATTCACACTCGACAAAATCATTTCAGTATTCACACTCTAGAAGATCAGTTCAGAATTTGCGCTCCATGAGATCAAATAGTTTTCCTTTACATGAGATCATGCATTCTCACTTTTGGGAGATAAAACATCCATGCTAACTCTTCATGCCTTCTTTGACAACCACCCATCATCAACAACCTCAAACCTAATCAACAAACAAAATCAACTAAAATGCACCATTATGAGGGATTTTGGCCTAAAAATCTCCCCCTTTGGGGTTTTTTAAAAATCTTCACATTTTGATGCCACATTGATGCTTCTTCCATATTCTACATAAAATTCACATCATTTGATTATGATAATGATCAAATATTTACTCAACACACATTCTAAGAGCACATGATCCATGATCGGTGTGAGAAACAAGAGTATTATGAAAATATCATCAATGAAATACTTAATTACAAAACCAATCAACTAATTTCATCAAAAACCTCATCTTTCATGGTGTATAACATTTGATTGATCATCTTTACCATCATCTAATTTAAAACACCCCTATCAGTTTCTCATATTATATTGATTAAGTAATTTTCTCCCCTTTTATATATACAATTTATCCTTATTTTTAAACCAACTAGAGGGTCACTTAATTGTGTTATGCACTATGATAAATAACAATAATCTTTATCATAGGTAAAAACACATCATACCTTGGGGAGAGGGGATCCCATATTCAAAAAATTTCAAGTGCAAGGTGTCGACTAAACTCTAAGAGCCTGTCGATTCTATTCAAACACTTCATTGGGTAAGTGCTTTCTAATGACCCCAGTATTTATAGTATAATAATATTTCTTTTCAATTAATATTTATGAATAAGATATTTATTTTACATTAAATGGGACACTTATTTTGATACCGTACTTGACACACAACAATGGGTTTTTTTGAAATCTTACCTTGCACACAACATTGTGTTATACTAAAATACAATATAATAATATTAGTATTATTTTAAATGGTAGTTAACGTCTAGCCATTGGAATGAATAGAATGAATAATATCAACTAAATTTTGAAATAATTTTTAAACCTATTTAAATAATTATTCATTGGTCACAAAATATTTTAAAAATGTAAATAAAAAATCCATTGAATATAAAGGATGTGTTTTTATGAAAACCTACTTAAAAGAGAATAAATGTGTTTATAAAATCATATCACTCCTTATGAAATTTTATTTAATGAAAACATGTGTTATATATTAAATTTAATGTTTTAAATTCATCTTATATGTTTTCTAGATAAAATATAATAACATGTTCAACTTTTCTGATAAAAGAAGTATTTTTCTAAAAATGCATTTTTAACACCTTTTGGGGGAGAACCCTTTATAAATCTAGTTTATTTTCACTTTTATATGTTATATTTGAAAAACAAACTTCTTATATAGAATTTGGACATCAAAATTTACTTTGGTTAAATTTTTAATACTTTTCTTATAAAGTTCCTTTTTTAACGAATAGTGAAAAATACTGCATTTTAATTTAAAACTATCTTTTAATCTAATTTATTTAAATAGTTAGATTGTAGTTTTAAATGGTTTTAAAGTGTAATTGTATTATATTTTTATCATTTAATCCATTTTTTGAAATTTTAGGTAATTTCACTTTTAAATTGGACATAAACACATGTCAATCTTCTGATAGTTATTACTTCTTAAAAAGCCATTTTTTGGTTTTGACAACAGGAATTAATTTTACATTAATTACTAAGTATTATGTGTTTTGAATTTGGAAAAATGGATTCCATATATGGAATCAAAAGCTTCAAATTGTGCAAATAGGTACCTTTTATTATTGGACATTATGAATAATAACTTCAGTAATTATTTTATTTAACATGATTAATGAGTAAATCTGGTAAATAAGGGTAAAAAATAATATTATAATAATATTAAGCTACCATAACATGTTTCATAATCCTATTTGAGGAGATATTTCAGACCATGGGCATCCTCGAGTCGATTGTGGGACCCCATGGAGCCACTTGGGTGTGAAAATGAAAATTTACAAGAATTAATTTAAATTAAAGAAAAACATAACATAACAATGTATCTTTTACTAAAATAATTTTTATATGCGGTTATAAAATTAATATCATAAAATATAAATAGTCATTATAAATTTGATATTATATTTTATGTCATGTTATTTTATTTATAATTTTTATACATTAAATAAATTAATTTAATTATGACACAATGATGATGTAGTGATTGCTATATGAATAGAGGATTCAAATAAATGATTTTATAAATGTTAAAATATATGTAATTTTGTAATTTTGATGTCATACACAAATTTTATGGATGATATATAAATACTATATTCGATTTTTTTTTATTTTATGGAATCAGGTTATGAATTTTTAATAAAGTCAAATATGAATAGTGTCCAAAATTGACATAATTCATAACTTAAAACATAAAATAGTTTATTAAATGATATTAAATTTCTAATTATATAATATTTGGAAAATGGTTAATATAAGTCTAAATATGTCATAAATGACTTTTTTGGGGGATTTTGACATGATATGGTAATTACATTAACCCACACTGGGTAAATAACATCATATCACTATAAGATTAAAAAGGGTAAAATAAGTGTTAAACCAAAATGATAATGATAGAAAGGTATTCAAAATTTGTTTAAAAATTATTGGATGACTAGTATTCAAAAATAATAATATTATATTCAAATTAAATTAGTTTTGGATCATCTTTAATCAAAATAGAATTTACAATAAATTAATATTTCTATACTTTCCTAAAGAACCCCTCCTCCCTCTTGTAAAAATCCACCGCCTCTACCCGCTTACTCACACCTCACAAGCCCCTTTTATTGTAAAAATTATTACCAAATAATCTCTAAACATCCATACCTTCCCCCTATAATTCATACCATTGAAATAAAAAGATTCAAGAAATCCTTTTTGCTCAAATCAAAAGAAGTTACCCAATTTAGAGGTAATGTCTTTTCTCAAGTTCTTTTATTGTATTTTCTTTATCCACTCCCAATAATATTCTGATTAATTTATTACATAACAAAACCAGTACCCTTAATATACTATGATTTTTTTATGATATGTATTAAAACTACACTTACACACACCTCCATCTAATTGATACAAACAAATTGTTTCTCTGTAGGGAAAACTACTGCCTCACGAAACGATGATTGTTCAATTTTCCCCTACCTCCTCTCATGGTGGGAATTATGATGGAAATATATTTATATATGATATATATTATTTTTATATTTTTTCTATGGTTTTTTAATTTTTATTTACAATATACCTTAATGCTTTCCATGATGTGTAAATGCGATAATTTCATTCGAGGAAGTGTGGACTACCGCCCCCTCAAAGTGATATGACTCATTAGTTCTATACATGGAACATATTAATGATGGTTTTATTAAACCTGTGATACATAAATGACATAAATATAATACTGGTATTATAATATACATTTATAGCATTTGATTATTATTCTTTTTATATGACAAAGAAATGAATATTGCATTCATGCGTACGTACGACATATCATCTCCATAAATGGTGCATTTCATTTATTATAAAAAAATATAATGGAAATTATATAAACATATATACTAGATATATATGATATTTAAATCATGAATAATATTATGCAGATGATGGAATTTTGAACACATGGATAATTTGCATCCAACAAGTTCATTTTTTACGCAAATACCAAACATCGAAAAAAACATTTGTTATAAACTCAAATAATTAACTAATTACTATAACATGGTAATAAGTTATATAAAAGGAATAATAAACATTAAAAATTTTCTCAAACAAGTATAAATTAACCTATGTTAATTATTCAGGAACATTACTATTGTATGTGATGAGTTGGATCAAGGTAAGGAAACCATTCACCCTCCTCTTTTAGTCAAAGACTTCTTTTATGTTATGTATTTTAATTCCCATTTTCATATGTTTGGATATGTTATTCTATATACTTATTATTGTAAATTTTATTTCCATGTGATAACATACCATTTTCTCTCTCATCAACACATATTCTTAATTTTTAAGTGATGTTGTTATACTGCTGAATTTTCGTAAGGGGATTTCTAAACCCAATTTCCACTCATTGGGTTTTACGCATACTTAGTTGATTATATTATTCCAATATTATATGTTGAATTTTTATTTTTTATTTATTTTTTAATTTAAAATTCCCTTTATGTGGATATAATTTTTCAAAACATAATCACCCCTTTGATAAATACTTATGTCATTTATACAAACTTTGTAAAAAAAATCTTATCTCAATCTCCATTCATTGAGTTAAATATCCATGTCATTGGTTTTGTTTTTCCAAGAATATTTGTTAATGACCTATGATTGTTTTACACTAAATATCCACTTAAATTGGGTGTATTTATATTTTTCACACATATTTATTTCATTCATTTATCCTTAATCTAATGATATGATCTTTGTAAGGGACTCTATCTCAATCTATTTTCATTGAGAAATTTCTTAATAATATCCACCTCTATTATTTTATAAGGTGAATATACAACCATTATGACATTTCATATCCATATTATATCTATACTAATGGTATTTACTAATTCATGGAGATTAATATTTTAATGTTCAAATTGTTATGGGACTTTGAACGTATAAATATTTAATTATCAAATATTTGTCTTCATGATATTAATTTACATAATTATTTATATGGATATAGTAGGATTATAAATATTTTTTATTTCAATCAATAATTTCATTCAATGTTTTTAAAAGGAATATTTTTATACAAATCATTTTAATTTCTTTATAAAATCATGAAAGGAATTTTATTTGTTTTAACGTATATGACGATAATGACTTCTCTGTTGCTGTAACTATTATTTGATATTTGGATTCATCTATAATCCTTTATGTATTTTAAAAAAATCTCTTATTCATTTATTTGGGTTTCTTGGTATTGAAAATGGGATCTTAAATGAAAATTGAATTTTTATATGAAATTTTTTTTCATAGGGGATTAGATGAGTTTTTCAAAATGGTTTTATGATGAACGTGTTTTTGAAATGGTACTTAAGCATTATATGAATCAGGTGAGCTCGATAAAACTTATACAAAGGTTTGAGGCCCATTATAGCTCACGTGTGAGCTCGGCATAGCTTATATGATGGGTTTACTCCCAATATAACTAACGGGTGAGCCCGTTATAGCTTATATGAAGGGATGATCCCCATTATAGCTCGCGAGTGAGCCCGACATAGCTTATACGAATGGTTGAGCCCCATTATAGAACACGGGTGAGCCTGATATAGCTTATACAAAGAGTGATCCCCAATATAGATCTCAATTTTTGAAGTCAACCTTATTGTTATTCTAATTGGAAGATGTTTGAAATGATATTATGTTTAGGATTATCTAAGTCACCTAAATGAGTTTAAATTTCATGCTATTAGTTTAATTTTTTTATTTGATAAAGAAGTATGAGTTTTATTCATGTGAATGTTTTTTAATGGGTTTTAAATATTCCTAGAATAATGTTTTCTTTCCATATTTATATCCTTTACTGAGATTTTTATTCTCATCCCAAATTTTTGAAATGATTTCCCCATGGTATAAGGAAGGGTAAGAGAAATGAATAATTCTAGAAGATTTTTATCAATAAAGGAATTATTACTTTATTTAAGTAGTTTTATTTTGTGAAAAATTGGAAAGAGTATAAGTGTCTACTTTGTAATATTTGAGATGTAATGAGGTATTTATGGGCTAATTATCTAAATCTCTAAACCTAAAAAGATCTTTAGAGTGAATTAAAGTAGAATTAATTACTTAACTAAACATTATGTAATTTTTAAGGCAAGGTCCTTATATCCTTTGACTTAATGTATGAAACTTATAGTTTTGTAGGCTCATACTAAAACATCACAAGACCTTGCTCCACCTTCTCCTTGATAAAATGATATTCAACTTCAATGTACTTTTTCCTTGAGTGATGGAATGTATTTTTTCTATGTTTTTTGCATTTAAATTATTGTAATGGATTCCTATCAAAGACATCCATTAAACTACCATATCATCAAGTTTTTGCTTCATCCATAATAACTATATGCACACATGAGTATCCAAAATCTATTTATCTTATTAGGTTCTCAATGAAATAAAATATTTCTTATTATAGATCCAATAAATACATTATCAACCAAGATAGGATGATCCACCTGACGTTGATTTTCTTTCATCTTTTGATTCATCTTAATCTAAATCTGTGTAGTCTAATGACTCATAATGATATTTTTCATTATAAAAAAATGAAATCCACCATTCCCTTGATATACCAGAGCATTCCATTCACAAAAATAATGTGAGTTTCCTTGGAATTCCATTTATACTGTGTTTCTTGTAATTTGGAAAAAAACAATATCAGTTCTTTTCATTGTCATGTATAATAGACTACCAATAACTTTCCTATATTCTATTTCATTAAATACATAGCCTTCATCATCCTATGATTTTTTAATATGGGTACCCACTGGAGTCATCATCTCACCAGAATTTTATATTCCAAATATTCTCAAAACCCCCTTGGAATATTTATATTGAGAAATGAATGCTCCATTCTTTCATTCTGTCATCTATAAACCGAAGAAAAATTTCATTTCACCAATCAATGACATTCCAATCTCACTTTTCATGAATTTTATAAACTATCTTCACTTTTCTTCATATGATCCACCAAATATTATGTCATCAACATATACCAACACCATCATCCTTTAATTACATTCATTTTTGAAAAGTAGATTGTAATCAAATCCACCACACTGAAAACTAAGCTTCTTCAAAACGTGATATAGTCTTGAGTACCATGTTCTTGGTGATTTATTTAACCCATATTGTACCTTATTTGTCCACTTATTGAAGTATTTAAGTGATTTTTTTTATTGAGTATCCTATAAATATCTCTTCATCTCCACGAGATTCAAATATCCTATGTTTCTCTTTATTGAGAATGAAACACTAACATAAGAAGACTTGAAGGTACTTTAATACTGGATTCCTTCCATATCATATCTCATATGGATTCCTCCCTTATATTAGAAATTATAATACTATATTGGATGTGTAGACTAATTTCACTGCTACTTCTTTCCAAAATTTCTCTGGTAGGTCATTCTCAATGAGTATTGTTCCTTCCATGTTGTTAATAATTCGATTTATTCTCTAAAATACTTCATTCTATTATCAAGTTATTACTAATGAAACATGGTACCTTATCCCATGTTTCTCAAGATAGTCATACACTTTGATATTTGTGAACAATGTTCCATTATCTGTTCGGAACTTCTATATTTTTTGACCTAGAACCTTTTCAACTTCACTTAGATAAGTTGTTATGAAACAAAACACCTCATACTTGTGAGTGATGACTAAAAACCATGTCATTATTGTAAAATCATCAATGAAGATAATATAATATCTCCTCCCATTAAAAGATATCGGTAAAATAGGTTTGAAAACAACAATATGCACCAACTCAAGCACTTTTTTTGACCATTAATCTTTTTCCTTATATGTTTTTCAAATGATCATCCTGTGTTGAAAAGTATTTAATGTATGAGTAAGATTATATGATAAAATATAAAGTTCATGAATAACATCACATTTCAATAAATGCTTCAGGTATTTTTGGCTTAATTGACCAAGATTGTTATGTCATAACTTTTTTTATTCTTCATTGGACAGAAAGCACATATCTTATTCTCCACTCACATGGTATAGATTCCATTTTCTATGCTTTCCCTATAAAACAAATGCACTCTCTTTAACCTTGATGACACATAATTTCATGTAAATGATTATGGAATGAACTTAATCACATAATTAACTAACACATAGTAAGTTGTGAATGATACCTTCAAAAACCAATACATATTCAAGTCTCATGTCTTTCCCCCCAAAATATTATTTTACTGAACCAATAATTTTCATGACTTTATCATTACCAAATCATATAGTACCATCTATGAAATATCTGATTCATATAACTAGTTATTTTTTCCTTCCATATGTGATGTCCATCCACTATCAATGATTCATATTCAGGTGTGATATGATTCTTTGAAATTAATTTCTACAACCAATGTAAGTTGATCTCTCTTCTTTTTATCCATTCTATTAACTTCATACATAGTTAAAATTGATAATATTGATATTACTCAGATTATGAAGGATCATCATCATCCCTAAGATTTGATAATCGGTTTTTCATTTTCATCTCATTTGATGAAACATTTAGTTTCTTCTTATGATCACATTCAGTCTTCTTCGACACATTCCTTTGCATTGTTGACGTGAAATATCTTTCCATGTGTTTGAATCCTCCTCACAAGAAATAGGGACCATCAAATGATATCTTCTAATATTGAGCTCTATATGTATACCTCAGTAGGTATCATTCAATTTTATACCCCTTAGAAATAGAATATACATTTTTTTAATGTCCCATGTTTCAACAAAAATAACATCTATTGTGGGGTGAATTCCTTTGTGTCACTACTGCACTACTAGTTTTCCCTTAGGTTCTCTAAATCTTCTGGTTCTAATTAATAACCAAATCAATCTTAATTCTTGGAGGAGGTTCATATGGTATGATATTAACCATTACTACTTTCTGTTTTTTGATCAATCAACATACCAACGATAACATTCAGATGTACAATTTTATTCTCCTAAAATTGTTTTGTTTGTTTCACCAATGATTTTAAATATATATTTCAATTTCATAATACCTTTGTGACCTACATTGCAGGATTAAATAGTCTCTATTAATCTTTCACTTTCCTTCAAATGTTTATAGGATCCTCCTTAGGCATTTAGATGACTTCGTCTTGATCTATTATTTTATTATTCAAACCATCAATCGTGGTTTTTTGTTCTTCAACTTTGAGCTTGTACTCACTAATCATATCTGATTTCTATATCTTTGAATAATTAAGATTTTAAATTTCATATATCATCTCAAAATTATCTTCTTACAACTCCTATATAAAGAGTTTGGCATCAGGATCCACCTTAATATATTTCTTTATTTTGGATCTACAAACATCTATCTCTTGAAGTGAAGCTTCTAATTCGACCTGAAGGTCAAATATTTCTTTGAATTCTCCTTCACCATTGTCTGTTTCTTCCATTGGTTGGAAATTTCTGAAAAATTCCACAATAGCATCCTAATTAATGAAGTCCTCCAAATCTTCTGCCTTAGATTATTCAGAACTGTCATCTTCTTTTAAAAGTTGATTCTTCTATTTGAATAAACTATTCATAATGTTTTTCTTACCTTTCACGTAGGCTCAATACATATTCCTAGGAATTTTTACTTCATCCTCATAATCATCTAGAAACATATTAAGTAACCTTGATGAAATATTTCCATCCTTTCCACATCGAAATCATGAATGTTGGGATTTCCCATTGAAATTTATTTTTCCTCTTCATAAATGTGATGAAAGGAATGACTTGACTTCATATATCTCTTCTTCTTCTTCTTTCCCATATTCAATAGTTATCTTCTTCATGGACTTGAATTATACTACTTTATACTTACCCATTTTCATATACTCATTATCAAAATTTATCATCTCATATGCAACAAGATAATGGGGTGTGTTGTTCAATTTTATATCCTATGGATCTTTATCTTCTAATACAAAAACATTTGGATTGAAAAGAGGTGGAAGTTATCTCAATATGTGCTCTAAAATATTTAAAACTTAAATAATTTCTCTAAGACCATGCATGTATTTCATAATAACATTCACCCAGTCAAATAATTCATCAAAAAACTCATTAGGCTTCATTCTGAGATCCTCAAACTAGTTCTATAGAACCTTCCACTTTTCTTACATAACTTTTGAGTCACCAATATAAATAGTTAGAATAGTTTCCTAAATAGAATGTGATGACTTAAATGAAATCTCATTCATATAGATCTCATTATATAGGGATCACCCAAAAGAAGTGATTTCTTTGGTGTAACAATTAAACTCCCATCAGTCAACTTTTGATAATACACCACTGTCGATACTGGCTGAAATTCCATGCATCCCAATCGTAAAGAAATTATTTCCTAAATATCTGATGTAGGGTTTCATCTGATTCATCAATAATTGAAAATAATTTCTATTGATGATCGAAATATCTTTTTATTGACAATCTCCATTTCTTCTCCTAAGATAGAACCACTGACATTCAGCCTTTATCTATGATACCAATTTTTAGCCCAACGATTTTAAATACCCTGAGTGAGGGGTGAATCAGGGTATGGATGAATAAAATAATTACCCCTTCAAATATTAATTTTTCATTAAAAACTTTGTTCTCTCCATTTCCCATAGAAATGTATGAACATAAATGAAATCATAAATGAGACACATCATTTTACTTAGTTCACCCTCATCTGGCTATGTCAAAGGAGTATAAAATGAAAATGTGCTGATGTTCCAAATCCACTAAGGCTCACTGTGAAAATAAGGTTTAGGATAGATCCATTTTATGCACAGGCTCACTTCCATTACATTATTAAGGTTCTGATCGCTATTTTTCTAAGATTCACTCCCAAACTCTCAATCAATGTCTCAATATCGATGTAAAGGATAAACTTCTTCCTCCTCCTTTTCACACTATTCTAAAAAATATGAACACATAGTTTATAGACATGTGGGTCCCTTTATTATAAATAATGAATGAATCTTCAGTTGCAGGTAGTTGATATGTTGATGTTCTTTCTGGGCTACTCATTCACTTCTATGTAAACACTTGGATGTAGTACTTCCACTTTCTAGACAACTAGAAAAAGCTTTTAATTTTTTTGACACATAAATTACCTCTACTTTTGAAATATATTCAAGAGATATAAATTCTTCCTTTCACTTCCTTGAATGTAGTTGTGAAGAAAATCTTTCTACAATTATTTTCTAAAGGATAATATCCTCTATCTTATTTTTCTTATTTTTAATTCAGATATGACAATGATACTTCTCATAGGGTAATGAAAATGTTTATATACATGATAAATTTTCTAGTGTGATACCCTTGTGTGATACCCTATCATGTAACCCCTTTCGTGAGATCTTGGAATGTACCCTGTTCACACTTCTCATGAGATCCTGAAGTGAACCCTATTTGAACTTCGCATGAGACCCTGGTGAGGGACTGCTTTCTTGCTAAGCATGAATTTCGGGAATGAGACCACTTTCATGCTTTGAGAGTGTCCCTACTACAAAGAGTATTTCTTGATTTTTACAAGTATTTATTTAGAACATGTGAAACAATTACGTGATGTAAATTGCATAGACTCTTTCACCAGATCTCTCCCCGAATCTCTTTCACGATACTTCTCTGGGAACCTCATTCTCAGAATATTCTTTAGATAAAAAATTTAAGAAAAACATTCTCATTTTTTATGGATGGGTTAGGGGGTATCTATAGGAATAAACCAACTTCTTTAACTACAAAATTTGCAGACAATCATATGTTCCCCCGCCATATTACTCATGCTCAATGATTCCCCATCACAAGATCAATTGAAAATCATGTGAATGTCATAAATGTTGTATTCCAGTGCTTTTCATGATCCATCATGTGTTATAAATAAATCTATGAGCAATGTGCATGATCTCATCATGATATCCAAAGACAATCATGCGATTCATGAGATCCCTTCATGAGACATTTTAACAATCACACTTTATCACCTTTCACTTCATAGGATCTTGAATGACTGCGAGATACCTCTATAAATTCAATATTTTTCATTTTATTCATGATAATTCATTAGATTAGGAAAAATTAATTATCCAAGAGTTTATTTAATCATTTTCTCTCCCCGAGAACAGTCCAACATTCCCACTACATGAGATTAGCACAACATTTCCACTCTATGAGATGATTTTAGTATTCTTTCTCTATGATATCAAATAGTTTTCCTTTTAATGATATCATACATATGTGATTACATGAGATAAAACATCCATTATAAATATTAATGACTTCTTTGATAACAATCCTCCACTAATAACCTCAAGCCTTATCCAAAAAACAATCATCTTACAAGCACCATCCTGAGGGATTTTTCCCTAACAGATGTGACCATGTTGTATATAAGAAAATTAGAGGTATGATATAAGTATTCTAAACATTAGATCCATTACATATATACATTGGTTCAAGTCATTATTTTATTTCATTATCCCTTAAATGAGGGCTGGAGATTCATATAGAGACTTTAACCCTAGAGGTGTGGCTGGGGGTTCCAAATGATGTTGATTATACTATTTCTCACATATATTAGTGGTGTGAGTTTGAGCTTAGTGGATATTGTTTCTTATGGGGTTGCTTTGCTATTTTAATGAAACCTTATGATTTCATCTTTGGTATGTGATTGTTTTCTTCATTGCATGCCCATATTAACTGTCACCATATGATAGTTAAATGCCTATGGGTTGATGGGATAAGATTCTATTTCAATGGGGATAAGGGTATTTTTCTATGAACGAGTGTGGATCATGAGTAGGAAGATACGAACTATATCTCATCAGTTTGTGACTTTTTCCCTTAGTGAAGAGGAAACTTAAGATATTTGGCTTCTAGATGTAGTGGAGGAATATATATTTATACATATATATATATATATATCCCCCAAATTTGTTTTTGGAATACCTATGAGGAATGAGATCGACATAGATATATTATTTCACATCGGGACAACACTAATATCATGTACAGAATATTAGATAGATAATTATGATCTCCAAGAGTTGATGATGTAGTTAAAAGTCCTTTTTATATAGGGGTTTTTATACCCAATGTTCCCCCATGGGTGGATCTGATGTTTTTAATCAAGAATGTGGATGGGATCTTAGGGATATGCAATGACTATAGTCCTTTGAATTATATGATCATCAATAATAACTAATCCTTTTGAGGATTGATGGCCTTTCTGAACAATTGATAGGTACAAAATGGTTCTCGAAGATTTATCTCAGGTCTGGATGCCACCAGTGGAGGTTTTACAAAGAGGATATCCCAAAGATGGAATTATAATGTATCTAAGAGCATTATGACTTCCTAGTGATGCCCTTTGGTGTGATGAATGATCCCATAATTTTCATGTCACTTAAAAACTAGATCTTTTATCCTTTATTTGATTAGTTTATTATTATCATTATCGAGGAAATTATCATTTACTCTATGACTAAGGAGGAACATGTGGAGCATTTAAGTATGTTCCTAAACTTAATATGGGATAACAAATTATATGGTAAGATATAGAAGATTCCTTTTTAGATTGGATATATTCGCTTTGGGGGGGCATTTCATATCTTAACATGGTGTAGTATTATACCCAAGAAATTTTGAGGTAGTGCTCAAATGGGAGACACCCCACAGTGTATCAAAGGTGCAAAGATTACTCAAATTAAAAGGGTACTATCAGAGGTTTTTTGAAGAAATTTCCCAGATTATGGCCCTATTGACTACCATTATATTGAAAGGGATTCCATTTTCTAGGAATGAGAAGTTCTAACCATTGATAATATGAGGCATAGGTTGAACAATGCTCTTGTGTTGAGACTTCTAGAGGAGGGTATCAATTATGTGGGGTTTTTTGTTCCACTAGAGTCGGTATTGGATGTTTGTTGATATAGATGTGGGAATTGATTGTTTATGGTTCATAGTATTCGATACCTTGTAAGAATAAATATGTATCCCAAAATTTAGAATTTTTATAAGTAGTATTTTCCCTAAAGATGTCGAGGCATTGTCTTTTAAGTGAGAACTTTATAGTTTATTCAGATCACAAGAGTCTCAGGTTTATGTTTTCCTTGAGAGGACACAACTTAGATAGAGTCATTTATTGTAATTTTTATTGGACTATGACTTTTAGAGAGTCTATAATCAAAAAAAAGGAAAAATTATCCCTAATTACCTTAGTTGGAAGTCTCATTCTCACATAGTGGAGGATGTGTCAACCAAGTTAACATATTTGTAACTAAGAGAGGGGTATCTTATCTGCAGCCATTGGTGGTGACCTCATTGCTTATTTAGTGTGAGAAAGATTCTCAATTGGTGTACATATATTATGAAGTTATGCACAACCATATATCCTTCATAAATTTAGCAGATGAATTATATGAAGGTGGGGAGCACATCATCCTTTTCCCATGATGGATGGTAGTCCCTATGACATTTTATGAGGGAGTTTCATACCTCCCCATTGGTGGTATATACTATAGTAATGAAGATGTATGAGGACCTTTTGTAGTAGTTTTAGTGGGAAGTAATGAGGCATAGTGTTGTCATGTTTGTTTCTAGATACTCACATATTAGTATATGAAAGAGGAAAACTAGATTCCAGTGGGATTAACCCAACATATTGAGATAATAGAATGGGATTGGGATGGAATATTAAGTGATTTTTTATGGGGTTTCTTCATATATAAAGGATCTGTGATGTAATAAGGGTGATTTTCGATCAACTTACTAAGTCATCACACTTCCTCACCTTCTTAGAGCAGATTTTTGAAGAGATTTTGTGGTTTTTATATGTACATAAGATCATATGTCTTAATGCGGGTACCCCTAATTATTCTCTTCATCTATGATGGTAGATTCACATCACTACTAGGAAGAGGTTTTTAGGTGTCCTTCAAGACCCAATTATGGATGAGAATGTCATTTCACCCCTAGAAGAATGTCTAGACTAAACAAACCATCTATGTTTTTGAGGATATTATATGATATTCACTATTAAACCTTTTCATTGTCTATGAGGATCACATAATATTGGTTGAGTTTACTAATAATAACATTTATCACTCCACTATCAATAAGGAACCATTCGAAGCTCTATAAAGTAGATCCTACAGGTCACCCTTATGTTGGGATAAGATTGGTGAGGCATCTCTTGTAGAGAAAGAGATAGTAAATGATATGATATGGAAGTTCCAAGTGATCCACAAATGTATGGTGGTAGCTCCGAGTTGACAGAAATATTATGAAAACTACTGTTTTATGACTTTTCTGCTTCATCAGAGAGACCACGTCTTCCTAAAAGTATCTCTTAGATAAAGATCTTTATGCTTTGTTTATGTTAAAAAGCTATCCCCTATGTTCATTGCATAATTCTAGATACTTCATAGGGTTAGAGAGATTGAATAATACATTTATTTAACTATAAAGTAGGATAGAGTCTATAAATTCTTCCACATGTTCTATCTTAGGTGGGTGATGTGTGACATATCTCATGTTGTTGACTAGGGAGAGATGGTAATTGATGATATATCCACTATTTTGGAGAAAACATTTGTATAATGAGGATCGACAAGAGAGTGTCCTTCATGGGTATCTATTCCCATAGTTTTAGTTATTTGGTGGCACGTGAAAATATAACAGAGATCTGGGGATCATGAGATTCAGATGCAGGCTTAGTACACTCAACATTTTGTATATCTTATTCTTTCTTAGTGAAAAAATCTTAAAGGTGGGTAAAATGTAACGAATTTGATTTCTTTGATTATATCTGTTGAATATTTCTATATTTATATCTTTCATTTCCTTAGGAGTTAACACAACATTATGGGAGTAACCAGACCCCAAAATTAATTTATCAAAAATATTAAATATATTAAATAATGTGAACATGATATCTCTTAAGTAACGGATTTCGTATTGAATGGGTTCTTGGATAGGGAAACCAATACCATTGTTGGTTTCAAAATTTGGTTTTTACCATAGGAGAAACATTATGTTTTTTTATCATTCCTTGGTTCGATGTGCTATCGTGGATGGATGTTAGAAGAAATAAATTAAATAAATTTAAATTATTTTATTTATAAATCATACCTAATTATCCTCTATTTAATCCAAGTTATAGAAAAGCCTCATGGTTAGTCACATAACCCTATGATATTTATGGAGGAGGAGTTCTCCCATTGGGATAATCTTCTGCAGATGAGCATGGGAGGATTGAGGATCAATGATCAGATTCCCAATGGGTTCATCAATGACAACCGAGTTCTTGGATCTATTTATCGATGATGAAATGAAATACTTCTTCTTGAAAAATTGATCCATTCAAAGTAGGGCATGTTATTTATAGATTTCAATCCATTAATTCTTGAATTATAGAATGTGTTAATTTATCTATTATGAAACTAATTATTTCTATGTTTTTTAATGTCCTTATTAAATTTACAATTAGGATTTATATTGTTATTATTTCTACTTATATTTTATTTTATTTTTTAAAAATTCATTTTTTTTGATGAAACTGCAATAGAAAATGATGCTTCACACTTTGATATTTCTTGGGTTTTATCCCATCATTCTTCAATTTGGTCTTATTATAAGTGGAAAGTAAAATATTTTTGGTTAGATTTAAATCACGACCAAACCCATTGATTCATTTAGATGGTTTTGATAAAAAAAATGAGATGATCATGGTTCTTAGAGATTAATGTAATGTTGGAGAAAACATGATCAATATATGGATTGAGATTATATTTTTTTCAATTTTGAGTGTGAAAGAAAGGAATAAATCAACGGAGATTTTTATCATTGTAGTGTAAATGATAAAAATCAACTTGTAGTGGTGGTAGATCCATTTTTTATAAATCTTGAGGCATCAGTGGTTTTATTTTAAGTGGTATTAGTGGTGTTGGTGGGTGTGTGAAGATCAAAGAGACCATACATTTCTATCTATAAAATTCCATACTACAATCCATTTTTTCTATAAAAACACACGTATTTTAGTCCACTTTATACCATAGATAGGGTTTCCAACCATGTTAAATATTACATAGTCATGTTTCAATCCCATACACCATGTGTCTATGTATGGTCAGTCAAGTCATGTACATGGAGTAAAAACCTGGGACCCTGGGTGGTCCCACATTCCATGTGGATCATAGCACACACGATGTATATAAAACTCCACACACTGAGTGTATTAGAAGGAAACATAAAGGATTTGACAATGGATTACACATTTTTTACACCAAGGGACACATCATATACTTCTATTAGAAGGTAATGCCTCTCGTACCATCTTTTTAGGGACTTTGATTTGGGCTTATAAGTAGTCCATTCTAAGAAACATTATATGTTGTTTTTCATGGTGGGATCTATCATATCACCTAAGATAAGATCTAAGGTGATGTTATTGGGACTCTTATTCCAATAATGTTTGGAAGATTATAGGGCTCAATCAAGATCATCAAAGTGATACTAGCGATGATACCCTATAATGGGTTGGGTTTTTTCAGATCATTGGAAGCATATATCATATATATTATTAGATTTAGTAAACCCACATGATATGAAAATAGGTCCTCAATCTATGGAGTTAGAACTCCCCTATCATCGAGCTCTGATGGGGAGAGGGTCCTCCACTGGAGTTGGTACTACCATGATTGAGGTATCTTCTAGTGAGGTGTAGGTCCTCTATAATATTCTAGGGAAATTTAATTGGGATTTAATTCTCTAGATTATAATTCTCTTATAGATTTAGAAAGACTCATTCATGTGAGTTAGTTTTGAATATTGGTATTAATCTCTCTTTGACTAGGGATTATTATTTATGAGAATATATTTATTGGGTTTCCTTTCCCTATTAACTTGTGGGTTGATATGACAATCTTAATGTTATCACTGCCTTTCTGTTATCCAGGTATTCTTATTAGGTATTAATATACTCACCCCTTCATAGGTTATTCACACATGCATCATGTATTATAAAGATGATTAGACTCTTGTAAATGCATTTGGTGATCTCAAAGTAGCTGGAGAAGAATTATAAAAGGATACTGTGACAACTTACAATGGTTAGTTCCCTCTATTTTGATCATGGATCTCTCATTCAACCTTGGTAGTTTATTTAGATTATGTTACAATACTTTTTATTGGGCATGTATATTACCCCTCTTTTTTATAGATTCTTTTGGTGTACTATTATGTTTAATTATATGTTTTTTTAGAAATTTAAATGCACTCCAGTGGTTCTATCATCTATTAATATCCCAGCACAATTTTATGGTGATGTATATGTGTGTGTAGGTACATTAGGATAAGGCCTCC
Organism: Viscum album; assembly: GCA_963277665.1. Taxonomy (NCBI): domain Eukaryota; kingdom Viridiplantae; phylum Streptophyta; class Magnoliopsida; order Santalales; family Viscaceae; genus Viscum; species Viscum album. The sequence goes on from OY728127.1 coordinate 7,674,611, forward strand.
CATCATATGATATATGCATACTGAGTACTAGTCTCTATCCCATGTCTTATTGGAGATCGATTTGGGGTGTCTGGCTCTACTTACTTCCAGATCAAGTGAGGCCCTAGTGGTTCATGTCATGAAAAACTTATATTTAATTATTTAATGAATGGTAATAATTATTTATAAGTTCAATTAATCATTTACCATAATGATCATTTGATTTTTCCAAGGTTTAGGTAATTATTCCAAAAGGAAAGTTATGATTACAAAGACCATATTTCTAATGGTAATATAATTTTATAAATCTTATAAATACATCTTCATTCACTCAATTTACTTTCAAGGATACTCACATTTCATTTACAAAATTTTAGTCTTGTTTCTAATAATTTGTTTCATTTTTTATAGTGTTGTTAGCATTTGTGATAGTTATTTGAGACCAAAATGCATTTGAATTTAAACTTATTGTTTTGTTATTTCCTTTTTTTATTATCTCATTATACTATTTTTAATTTTTAATAGTAAATTTTATACTTTATATGTAATATTTATATGTTAATGGAAAAAAAATTATTATCAGAATCGTGTGACTTATTTATACACATGTATTTTTAGAAGGAAATTTTATACAGAGAAGTCTAGGACAATAAAATAACTAATACCCTCAAGAAAACAAGAATACCTACATTAGTACTTGCTCTAAATATATTAAAATAATTATAAATCCTCTATAGTATAGAAAATAACCATGCCTATATAAACATCCTCTCTTAGGAGGGATTATAACCATATAGAGACACATACATCACTTGATCACAAATTTTTACCATAGTTTATAACATAATCCATAATTACTATATATATATAAGTTATATTCAAACACATACATAGCTTGAAAAACTTAAATAAGAAATTTACAACCAATAATTTTCTTTATTTTCGTTTTTTCACCTAAAGAAAACATATGCATATATATATATAAGAAAGGAATAATAATAAACTATATGAATTAATCTAATAAACCATATATAATCATTTTATACTTCATATTATGGGTAAAAATATGTTTAATTTTTTTATGTTAGAAAATAAATAGTTTAGTAAAAAAAATTGAGTAGCAACCCATTTAAAAGTGTATCTCACTCTATCCTATAAATGAAAAGGAGGGAAAATAAAACCATTCCCTTAAATTTAAGAAAACACTTTATCTCACTACCAAATTCCTAGTACATATACACCTTTCATTTAGTAACCACAAGATACCAATTGAAAGATCATATATTTCCTCGTAGTAAGGTAGTAGCCTATTTCAACAAATGTAGTGTCCACCAAATACTTATTATTTCCCACTCACCAACCAATTCCCCTCTTTCACTAACATTCTTTTTTCAATTCATTATAAATCCTTTTCAAACTCCTATAATCTCATTTAAAAATCTTATTATACTATTAATTAAAAAAATAAAAATATATTCAAATAAATTAAAAACATAAATAACATGGGTAATTATAAAATCCACATTATAGGCCTTATCATCACTAAGAAGCATCCTAAAGCATTCCAAATAAATTTATATCAATAGCCAGGATCGTAAACTCATATTATTTTCCAAAAACACCTAATAGTGATAAACTAGTTCTCTATATGATATAAATAATCATGATAATATTTATAACCACTATTTATATAAATATTAATAGCCTGTATTTTGAAACATTTCTATATTAAGTTATCCAATAAAATAAACAAAAGAAAAAACCTCAATAGACTCTACTATACTACCATATTCCATATAAACCGGTCATTATATGACCTTTGATTGATCTTTTAACTAAAGGTTAAATGTTTTTCAGTGGCCCATAATATATTATTGTTATATGATAGAATAAAATTTTATTAGAAAGATTAACAATAAATGGTAAATAATTGTTTAATTTTTAACTATATTTATATCAATATGCTAAATCATTCACCATAATCCAATATTATGTAATATTAATCTAATACACAATTCATTAGTAATAACCAAATATTTAAACCTAAATAAATATTTTTGTTCAGGTCATGAAATAAAAATTAAACACACACTAGTAAAAATTCAATTTATCATATCCTCTTTATCATGATAGTTATTTATAACCAAAGTGATAAATCTATATATATTGCTTTATCACATTAGTTACCAAATAACTACTGTGAAAAAATTACAATCCCACATTATCACATTGTTTCTATAATATCCAATGTTATAATGTGGTTTTTAACATCATTTGTAACATAACGGATGTAAAAAAGAAATATTCATTACATTATCACATTGGTTATAAAATAACTGACATGATTAAGCTAATTTTTCATGTTGGTTACAGTATAAAGGACGTGATAATATAATCAAAATTTATTTATCACATCATTTATATAACAACCGACGTTATCAACCATTTAAAATTTTATGAATTTCCATTTTGAATCATTTCTGGGTTATCAGATATTGTGAAATAAAACTCATTTCTCTTTTCCAGAAGTCCTTGAATCGTTTATTCGATCCAATAGACCCCAATCTTGGTTTCACATCTTCATGCATCATCAGGTTTCATCGGCCTCATTTTTGTGCATTTGATTTTCTCATCTCTCAACTATCAATTAAGCCTCCCATCTATCCTCTATTTCAGTCATTCAATATTGTGGATGCCTTAACTCTTTTTTTTCAATTCTATTTACTCGTATCTCACATTACCATCTTTATAAACCCTCAGGTTTCATCATACTCATTATTTCATGTTAATATATGGATATTCTCATCATGAATCTTATATTACCATCTTCATATACCTTATCCTATTATTTAAGTGAAAAGGTGTGGATTTTATTATATCCTAATGTTTTTTGTTAGATCATAAATTTAATGATTATATATTAATGTTTTCGTGTTTCTACTATATAGAAGTTTATTTTCACTGAATTGTTTCATAGATATTTATATTTTATCTCTTCTTAAATTTATTCATTGAATCTCTAAATTTTTCTTATTTTGATGATGTTTATGAATCATTAATTCTTTATGTATACACTTCCACGAATATGAATAAATTTCAATTAGCGTTTTCCATTTATTAATGACTTAGTAATCATAAAATTTAATATATGTATAAATATCAAGTTTCATATAGTTCAATGGACAATATCAACATTTTATTCTGATTTGAGTATATTCTTATCTAGATAAATTATGTATTAAATATACATTCTACATATTATGACTTATTTTCAATACAATTTTGACATTATTGATGAGTAAACAATATGAACTGCAATTGGTTTCATGAAAAATATTTTTATTATTTTGATAAATATATGTTAGGTTTTGACTCTATTTAGACTAATTAACAAATTTGTCACAAATGATAACATTGATTGATGTAGTGCTTATCCCTAGTCATAATTTATACCAAGACATAATATATCCCCAGTTATACTTTCTCCCGAATCATACTTTATCCCCAGTCATACTTTAGGTTACATTATTTTTTGAATTTAGAGGATTATCCCACTGCATAGGTATTGTTTTTTACAATATATTTTCATAGAATTACACATCAATCCCATTTTATTCAAACTAAAATATTTTTTCTCCCAATAAATTTGGATTTTTAGTGTGTCAAAAGAAGCATAAGGAAATACGTAAAATATAGGATATTAGTGTGGTATATTCAAATAAAACATTTTGTTATAAAATAAAAATTATGTAATTAGTTTTTCACAATTTTCATGAAATACTAGGCATAAATAATATACAATATTAATTATGTATATATATATATCTATAATACATTTAAAATTCATCATTGTGTTGTTTGAAATCTACTATACCATTATATTATAATATGAATTAATGTTTCTTCAAATAATTTTTTTTACATGATAAAAAATATGGTTAAAATTTTGATGATAAACATTAAATTCAAAATGGAAAATGCACACTTGATTTTGATTCTTTTCAATAATATTCAATTTAATGTTTTATCTAATTTCATTTGGAATAAAATGAAAAATGTGAGATTAGTCTAACTACATTATCTTTTGTAAGTTACTTTTATGTATTACTCTTTAGGATTTATCAATTATATTTAAAAAAATATGACATTATTATATATAATTTATAATTATACATTTCAAATACACAAATATTTTTTAAAAATTTTAGAGTTTTTTTACCTTCAAATAATGTAATCTAGGATATAAATTTAAACCTGGTTTGAATTGAATAATTTATTCTCACGTTTATCACCAATATATTCATCTCAAAAGATATTTATTTTTTATATTTCTATAGATAATAATTCTACCATTTTCAATTATGGATCTTTGAATAAGTTATGAATATGAGGAAGGTGTAGAGAATTTTAGAGATTTTCTAAACCAATTTTTCCAAACAATGACATTTTGTTCATTACATGCCTTAAATAATTAAATTTAAAGAAGTTGAAAAGTAGAGAGGTAAATATCATTTAATTTTTCCTAGTTTTAATACAAGTTAGAACCCACGGGTTTGTCATGGTGAAACTGGGCATAATTTCTAATCTATTGATGATGATGATTTTCAAGATGATAACTCGGATGAAATTGATGAAATGATTCCTGATATTGAAGTAGATATAATTGAGAAAGAACCATCAATTGAGAATCTATATGGTGATGCTATAAAATAATTGTATCTGAGTTTTATATAATTTATGGTTTTATCATAATTTTTTACTATTCATTAATAAGAAGGTGAAACATGGTTGGTGTGAAAATAATTTTATGGATTTTCTAAAACTTTTGAATGATATTCTTCTTAAGGACCGTGATATTCTTCAGTCACATTATAAAGCAATGAAAATAATATTCATGTTGTTATTAAGGTACATAAAATACATGTCTTCCAAAATAATTGTGTTCTATATAATAAAGAATATTAATCTCATATATAGTGTCCAAAATGTAGGATGTCATAGTATAAGTTGAATAAAAAATTACATGCTAATTTAGCAAATATAGAGACCTATGCCAAGACATTTTGGTATATTCATTTAATTCCCCATTTGAAATGTCTGTTTTCAAATTCACATGATTAAAAAATGTTATGATGGCATACAGATGAGTGGATATGTGATAGAAAATTTGGACATCCGTCTGATTTTCCACATTTGAAAAAAATTGATCAACAGTTGCCTACTTTTGGAAATGAAGTTAGAAATCTCATACGTGGAATGTTCATGGATAGAATGAATCGATATTAAATAAATAGTAACACACATAGTTCAAAATATATTTTATTGGTAATTTGAAACATATCTCCTAAATTTTATATGATGAAAAAGTATGTAATGTTGTGTTTAATGATTTCTTGACTAAAAAAACTCGAAAATGATAATTTTGTTTTCTTAACACCATTAATTAATGATTTAAATATATTATATGTGGATGGTATTATACTGTATGATTCTTATAAAATTGAATATTTTCAAATACATTCAATGATTCTGTTCACTATAAATGACTTCTGAGTTTATGGAAAAAAATGTGATATAGTGTTAAGGGGCCTAAAGTGTTTTTAATTTTCAATCAATATAATTCATATTATCAACTAAATAATGGGAGAAAATAATATACATGGGTCATAGTAAGTTTTTTCCTATGGATTACACTTTTACAAGATTAAAAGGTCATTCAATGTCCCCCAATAATTTTTTATTTCTCCAAAACTATTATTCAATGATCAGTGTTTTGAGAGGGTGCATCAAATTGACGTGACATTTAGAAAGACACATAAATCTTGTAATGAGAGAAATATTTGGAAGAAACATTCAATATTTTTTAAGCTACCATATTGGAGATTTAATGAGGTAAAAAATAACACTAATGTTATACATGAGGATAAGAATATATATGAAATATTGATTGTAACATTGTTATATATTAAACGAAAGACTTAATATGGGTTGAATGAAATATTAGACTTACTCTCAATGGTAATACATTTGGAGTTAGCTCCCACTCCTGATAAATGGTGAAAATTCTTTACCACGGCTTTTCATACATTTCCAAGAGGGGGAAAATTATCTTTTTTCAATGTCTTCCTGATATCAATGTGTCGCAGGGTTATTCTTCAAATATAAAAAAATTGTGTCTTTAAAGTATTTGAAGTTGATAGGTATGAAATCCCATGATTATCGCATCATGATGAAATGAATCCTACTATTTTCATTGTGAGGAATATTGACTATCCATTTCAAAATGACTATCATGAAGGTGTGTTGTTTTTTCAATTAAATTTGTAATAAGGTTATTGATTTGAATGCTTCGAACAACTTTTAAAACAAATAGTTTTCCACACTCTTTCAATTAGAAATGTATTTATCTCCATATTTTTTAATATCATGGTTCATTTAATGTTTCAATTGGTATGAGAAATAAATATTTATGGACCTATATATATATGTTGGATGTATCCATTAGAGAGTAATATAATGATATTGAAGAGGTATGTTAAAAATCTATATCGACCGGAAGCCTACATTTTTTAGAAGAATATTTTTGATGAGGTTGAAAAGATTTATACAAGATAATTATATATAGTTAAACATATTGATTTTTCTCCGTCTCACCATGAACTAGTTATTTATGGGGGAAAGGGGATCTGGGGATTGAAATTCAAGTAGTTAACACGTGGACAGATAAATAAGCTACATTTATACATCTTGAATAACATAGAAGATTCTCAACCATATATAACATTTCACATGAATGTTTTTAAATAATATTATCTAAAGCATAAATATATTTGGATTATTAATGAGAATAAAAAATACATGGTTTAAAGAGATTATTCAAGGTAGATCAGATGCATTATGAACATTGATATGGTTAGTGTGTGGTCCAAGATTAAATTTGATAACATGGTCTGGGTATGGAATTAATGGATATACATTTCATATGAAATATTAGCAAAACATAAGTCCATTTCATAATATTAGTGTATTGGTGTTCATAGAAGCCATGCATTTTTTTGAGTTATAAAGAAAAAAAACCAAATTTTCATATCCAGTGTATAATAAATATTCATTGAAGAAATTTTGGAGGTTTATTGAATTAAATTTAAAGTTATAGTGTTAAACTACGAGTGGTTTATCAATAACGACACTGTAAAACAAAACGAATTTTGAATTACACTAGTTAATCTAAATATATTGGAATAAACAGTTGATCCTTTTATAATGGAAACACATGAAAAAAAATATGTTCATGATTAATCTGATATGAATTTGCCTATTTTTTACAAGGAAAAAATAGTATGTTCGTGATGATAAACTTGATGAAGAAGTTTATTTATGTGAGATACATACTTCTATTGAAATATTAATAGATAATATTGATGATCACATCATAGACAAGGTTTGTCCCATACAGAATGATTGTGATGAAGGAATTTTGTAAAACAATTCTTTAGTACATTCCAATTATTATAGGAAACATATGTTTATTTATAGTTTACATTTTCAAATTTCATAAAAAAAATTTATTTTCATTATTAAAACAAGTATTATAAAGAATATGTTAATTTCTCAGTTAATATTATTTTAATTTTTTTATTTTGCCATATTTACCATATTTACCCTTACTTAACATATCTATTAATTGATTTTGAAGAAAAAAATTATTTTAAATCAAATATGTGATATAAACTCAAAAATACTGTATAAGATTAAATTGTGAAAATATTCATTTTGGTTTACAAATTAATTTATTAGGTTGGATCATTTTTAATATTCCAACAACATTTATTGATTTTTTTTTTCATTTTCTTAAATTAAATTTAATATCTCATTAAAATTATTATAATTTTAGTTAACTATAAAAAATATGAATAATCATGGGTCGAGTTTAATTTAGATTACTTTTTTGTTTGATAATTTCTCATTGTTTTTTAAATTTGTATGTAATAATTGAATTTTTATATTTGTGTACTAATTGTTTGTTGTTTGGTTTTGTATGATAATTTCATATTAATCAATTGATGTATCACATACTTCTAGATATTATCATTCCAATACCTATGGGGTGGAAATTACTCATGATCCTATTAACAAGCCCTATCCTTCTTTACAAGAGACATATACTCATACAGGTCCAAAGAAGAGTTCAAGGGATGGTAAATGTGGTCGCACAAATATTAAAAAATTATCAGTTATATATAACCGTTAATAGAGGATACCAATAGACTTTGATGAAAATGAAATTCAAGGAGGTCCAAATTCAAAACAATTCAAAACTTTTATATTAGTTCAGGATAAATGAATAGTTAGAATTTGGATTGATGATTGTAGAAGTGTGGACAAATTGACAATATATCACTTGTGGGGACCATTTTGTTATGCTCATTTGTTATTATTTTACTTAGCTTAAATATATATATAATAATATATCTTTACACCTTCTTATCATATGACATATGATATAACTGATACTAGAGGAGTCATGATGAAATGTTTATAATTGGCTTCTATGAGACGGAAGGATTTCAAATCAACCCTCACATTAGATTTCATTTTTTTCATGGGCCAGGTCATAATCCATTTGATATATATCCCTTTATAGATGAAGATACATGGAAGAAATTTGTCGAAATTAGAAGACAAGAATCATTTTTCTTAAGTTCACTATTACCTTTTAAAAGTTTGCTTTATATTAATGATCTTATTAAAGATCTATTTATAATATCTTTATTCTTAATTTAAAGTAATTGAGGAGATCTCACCAGGAGTTCAAATCTTGAAATGTATAACCTCATAAATCATCTCATGGAGGGTATATGTTATTGGAAGAACAAATGATGGATTAAAATTTTCAAAAACTAAGATTTGAGTATTTGGTATTTTCATAGGATTACCCCCCACCCCTGGTATAGACATGAAAAACAGAAGAGGGATCAGATGAGTAAAATAAGAAAATATCTTACGAAAGAGTTGAGGGTTGTAGGTGAGATGATTGTAATATTTTTACTTTATTTATTTATTTATGGTAAGTCAATTATCTATATATTTTTATTCATTGTATAATTTATTCAAATATTTTATACATGACTATCTTGAGGAAAAGAGAAATTAGGTGATATTTTTAGATAAGGTTAGGAATGATATTATAGCTAAAGCATTGGGAAAGCTCAAACACCCAAGTCATGTATGAGGATGCCCACTGGGTGTATCGATGAAAAAATAATTTCCACATTATTTATCTTATTCAATAGATGGTGTTTATAAAAAAATAGATTCTTTGGATGTTAAAGTATATGATATTCATGTGATAATGGTGGATATGATCATAGCTTTCGTACAGTCGATGTTTACAAACATGCAAAGACAATTTCTGACTGATTCTCTCACTCCTCCACCTCCACAAGCATCTCCCACTCCTCCACCTATACCAGAAGCTCCCAATCCTCTACCTTCTGCTCTAGACCCCACTACTTATCCTACTTCTACACCACATCCTCCAAAGATTCCCAGTTATTTTGTGTAATATGTTGATGATCCCCAATGTTATATTTTTATATATGGGATGATATGTTATATTGGAGATACCATAAACATCAATAGATATAGATGGAGTATCATAGGGACACTATACATAATATTATGAATATATCAGTTGGAGAACTGTTAAATATAGATGAGATGAGTACATTTGGAAAAAGTATTGGCCACTTTTTTGTCTTCCAATCTAGACTTATTCGACATTTTACTATAGAGGTATGTGTATATTTTATCATTTATTTCACTTTGGTATTAAATTTGTTTTCACATACTAAATTGTTTATATTTATCTATTTCTTATAATAATACTTTATTGGTAGAAATATACTATATAAACAGCAACAAATACAAAGTACAATGAATCTAGTAAAAATTATAGTAGTCTTGATATATTGTCAACATATTAAAATTTGTTGTTGGATTTTTATGTGATTATAATTGAAGTTATTGTTCATGGGCATGTAATTGTTAATGATATTTTGGAAAATGATATCTTGGACATTGTAACTATAGATCATTTGGGCCTCATCTCAATACCATTTTTTCCATGTAAGTCTTAACATAAATATTTCAGTATTTTAATTTATTGAAAATTTATACTTATGTTTTTTTGAATTAGGTGTATTTATAAAATTTTCAGAGATAATAAAATATATATGTATATGGATTTATGGACCCTTAGTATATTTCTCCTATAGTGATTTCAATGACTGAAGTAGAAATCAGTTTATATTGCAAAAATATTTCAAAAGAATACAATTATTTAGTACTGAATGTTTACTTATCTTCATGATTTTGAAAATTATATCTCAAAAAGTGTTTTATATATTTTTACATAATAACCAATAACATTTAATTTTATGTTATATCTTTTTACATTGGATGTTTGGTGTTTTTTTTTCACAGAAGAAAGAACTTTACCGGTTATTCTCTATCCATGGTGTAGTGTGGAAAATATTTAAGAATGGATTAGACATATATGTTAAAAAATAATTGTTTATATTATATTGACATTTAATATTATTTCATTCATATTAGTTTCAAATAGGGTATGTAATTTCTTTGTAGAGACCACAATCAATAAATGATCCAAGATCAAATATGTAAAATCAAAAGTGAATTTCTATTCATAATTAGCATCTTTCGGATATATTACTTAATAATGTAATTTTTAATATATTAACACATTTGAATGGATTTTTTATACAATGAAAGTGTAAAATAATTTATATATTATTTTTTAACATTTATATATGAAATAATTTTAATTGGGATGGTTATGAACTTCCACTAGGGTATATATCTGTAAAGACCCCGACCACAATAGCCTGGAGTTGATGCCTTAATAAATTAAATTAGTACTATGAACAGGTTTTCAAATGCCTATAGAACTAATAATTTAGTATATTTGGAAAACCAAAAAAAAAATAAGTTTTACATTACAAATTTAAAGTAAAACAATATAGAAACTTCATTGCAAAAATCCATAAACTCTTAGATTATCCCTGCATGTATTTCAAAACATACATCATTTTATCCTGGGAAAATTAAAACATAAGAAATGGGTGAGATCAGATGCTTAGAAATGGTAAACTATAGATTGGAATCTAAATTAAACATGAATAATAAGGCATAGTGAGTAACTAAAATAACATTCCATTAAAACACAATCATGAGCATAATATAGAAGGAATAAAATAAGATTAAATAATGTCATCTAAATAATCTTATGAGAATGAAACATAACCATGGATATTCTAAAAGTTGAATAATAACATGGAATATCAATTACTAATATCATAATTATGGAATTCATAATGTTGGACATATAAATCATACTTTTGAGGCCTCGGCCAAGACATCTGAAAACAAATGCCATGGCCAAATCCATATTTGAAAATATGTGGGCAAGGCCTGAACCAAGTCAATATCTTTTTGGTATCATGAGACCTAAAAATGAATCGAGGGGATATATCTAGCCCTGACAATCACATAATAAGTCTAATTTATTACACATATGAATTTTGTGAAAAATAAATAACATATACAAAAAATGTAAATAACTTTCCCCAATTAGTAAACATAATCCCAGACCATTTTGAGTAATATAGTGAATGGTATTTAGATAGCACATACACAATAAAACTAATCATAAACTATTATATTAAATATTTTATATGATATCATAGAAATATAAATTCTAATTAGGCATAATATTCAATAGACGGTTATGAAAGAGATGGAAATTCTCTAATAAAATCATTGAGAAATTCTTGAGAGAAATGCTTTTTTTACTTTGCAAAGAAGAGTTATTTTGGAAAAATCATTTATATTTATCATAAAACCATATTGTAAATATGTATATCTTAGAAACGAAAATTGATGGAAAATTAAATTATTTTTTAGGAACAAATGATGTCTGAATGAAGTGAAACCCTGTAAAAATATTTTTTCAGACACTTTAGAAATGAGCCTCTTTAGTGCAGTTTACGAGAAAATACTAAAGAATCTTTAAAATAGAAAAATGAGTAATTTTTTATAAAAATAATAAATAAATAAATATATTTTTTCCTGATGAATTTTTAATTTTAAAGAAATATTGGTGGTTTAAAATATATTATGGATTACTCTTTTAAATGGGTGAAAACTAGGAAGTTCCCTTAAATCAAGCTTACTTATCTAGAAACATTGATAAGGGACCCAACTAAAATCATGTATTTCCCATAAAAGAAGGTTGAAATGATCTGGATACATAATTTTGGAACATATACACTGAATTTATATGAATTATATAAAAAATGAATAATTACATTAAAGCAAAGGGAGAGAAAGTATAACCTGAATGAGAAATGGAGGTTCAGGAAGAAACCCTTACATTGTGTATAAAAGTATTCTACACTTGATCTTAATTTAAAATATAATAAAATTAAATCTATTAATTAATTTATATATAACCATATATACATTTACTTTATTTTTTATAATTTTATTAAGTTCACGCATGGCCTTTTTGATGAGTTTTAAGATACAAGTCATCATTCAAGGAGTGTTTGTTTCCTTTTTTTAGATCAGTTTACTTATATTTTTGTATGGAATATCTTCTAAAATGTAAATAGTTGTCCAGAATTGAAATTCTAATTCATTAATTATATTAAATAATATTAAATTTTTATCTATTTAATTTGGTTAGATTGTATGCGAATGAATTTTTTGATGAAATGATATTGATAACTATTTAGCTTATTTAGGCTTCTTTTGTTCATCACAAACTAGATTTTTTATTATTTAATGTTATGAATATATACTAGTTGAAAAACATTATATAAGATTTAATACATATATTATAATTTTTTTTAACCATAAAAATGTTTTTAAGATAATACTTTATGGCGGAATTGAAAAATAAAAACAAGTCATCCATAAAGGCGGTAAATCGCCAACTGTCCGACGATGTTTTTATTTTTAGAATAAAAGGAAAAGTAAAAGAGACTTGATGGTGGATTTTAGAATGTCATTATAAAATTCCATAATATATAAGATACTTTATTTATCATTCTAGTTTGGACAAAGGTGGTTAAAAGTGTATAAAAAGATAAGAAAGTGAAAGGAAAAATTAAAGAAAGCAATAGACGATTTTACCTCTTGATATCTTCTCCTTGAGAGACTCCTTATGAAATTTGTTTATGTTATTTTGTTCAAACCAGAACCTTCTATATGTGATAAAGAGGCTTTCAAAGTGAATATGGTAAAAATTGGTCATTATTCAAGGCTTTAGATATTTGAGGGAAACATGTGGGGAGGATCGCATCCTAACCATTATGTTGGATCACCGGTGTCGCCTCCCCCTTCCATCTCCTTCGATTTTTATTTTCCTCTCGTAGGTTTGGAGCTCAGTGGTCATCACGACAAAGGTGGTTGGTTTTGATCCTTGTTTTTGGAAGCTTGGCGGTGCTCTTATGGTGGCGTTGTCATCGATATTCCCCTTCTCCTCCTCATTTCCTTCTTCCACTTCCCATGGTTGGAACATTTTGGACTCTAGAGAGGTTCGATCTACTATTAAGATCTATCTAGATCCATGCCCAGAGTGGCATTTCTAGGGAAGATCGACCTAGATCTACTCGTCGGCGTCATTATTTAGGCGTGATGTTGGGTCTCCCATTTCCGGGTGATGGTGGTCCGACCTAATAATCCTTAGTATGCCTTCCTCTTCATTTCTTCCATTGTTGATGTTGGAGGAAGTCTATGGTTGGTGGTAGGGTTCATCCATCTTGGGCTCTGTCGACTAGGAGTCTGTCGATGTTGGGGGTGCATTCATGATGGTTTGATGTTGGTGTCGATGTCTGTCAGATTTGTTTGGATGATGGCATTAGATTTTCATTGTTTGGTTTGTTTCCATTGCTGAAGTTTGATGAGTAGAAGGAATATGGTATATCTCTATCTTGGTGAAGGATTCCTTAATAGTAATGTTTAATGGATTAATGTCTCATTTGGTCTGTTGTTTTGTATGTTGATGGCTTGTCCCATACTTTCTACAAGGAATATCTTCAGACAAGGATTTAGATCAGGATGCCTTCCCCGTTCATGGATATTTCAATATAGATGATTGAGAGGGTATGTAATAACCATTGGTTCTAAACCCATCCATTTCTTCCCAAGACATCTTACTGAGTTTCCATGCAATGGTGGATTCATTCCATAACGATGATGATGTTGGGGAGGGGTATTTCTGCGTAGTTTTGTACTGGGGTGATCGCCCTTATGTCCTTAAGGTTATGTTAATGTATCTACATATTGGAATTCCTTTTATTTTTCCACATTTACCCTTAAAATGGTGTTTATCAAAAGTAAATAAAAATTTAGGCCTTTGGGTCATTCAGTGAGGGGTGGTATTTTTAGTGGGAGGAGAGAAGTGTTTTTTATTATTTTATTTATTCGTTTATTATTTTGGAACAAGACTAAGAATAGTGAGATAATTTTTACTATATATATTAAAATAATGAAGTATAGTTCTATATTATGCTCTTACATCAGTCATATATCATCTATGACTCAATAATCCACATATTTATTAAATATGGGAAACTGTTGTATTTCACTATTCAACAAAAAATGAACTATTTTAGAAAAATATCAAAAATTCACCCTAATATTTTTTTTTTGTTTATAATTATAAAATAGACTCAATTTTATTAAAATGATTTTCTAAATATGAGAAATTTAATTTTTATTTAAAATCATCACTTATCCAAAATATACCAATTTTAAATTTATAACAAATTTTATGGCACTTTAATATAGTTACTAAGGAGTTGTTAAATTATATTATCATCATAAGATAGAAAGTTAATAATTTATAAATCTATTTCATGCAAATATATTTTATTTTAAATTATTATATTGATTATAAAATTTTAAATAAACATTTATGTGCCGCAAAAATACCAATACTTAATTTATCATTTTTAAAACATTTATTTACTTTTTACGTGATATTAATATACCATGATTTCATTTATAATATGAAAAAATATTATTTATACCTTGATATGTGAATATAATGTTAAAATAATGAATATACTATTAATATAATGAAAATGAGAGTTTTATAAAAATTGGGATTTTTCACTATTCACTGGAAAATATATATTTTCATAAAAATAATGAAATTTCACCCTAAGATAATTTTTACATCTCAATTTAAAAAATAATGTTTATTTTTTAAAAAATAATTTATAAAAGTTTTAAAATTTAATTTCAAAACAATTTTTCCATTAAAAGGCGGTAAAATTGCCTTTAGAAAAATATATCATTTTAATGAGTAAAATTGGATTTATTATTATATTATGTCTATAAAATCATTTGGATGAATCTAAAAACATTTTATTAAATATATAGTATATAAATTTCATATTTGGGGCAATACAACTCATTCCCACCAATTTAATGGATTCGTTATAATGGTTATTTAAAAATAATGATATTTAATTGTATATCATTGTTAGTTTAATCTTGGTGATGTGTGACATGAATGTTTTCAAAGAAATTAAATTTAAAAAGTGACATACCTTAAAATTATTAATTGTTACATTCTCCTCTACGTCAATAAATTGCATCCTCACAATTTGAAATTTTACATTGTAAATTAAACGTTGATACCTCAAAATTCCTTTGAGGGAAACCTACATCGGAAATAGGGTTAATAAAATATCTTCATAATAAGTGGGGAAGGCAAATGAGAAGTTAAACATAAAACTGGGATTTCATGTAAAAAATAATTAGTGGAAAGTGATAACAAGTACATAGAAGAAAAATGTTTCTATCAAGTTCTATTGTATAGTGATAGAAAATATGGTCATTAGTTGAAAGACCATTGATTTATCAAAAATAAAAGTAAAAAAGATAACATTTTTATTCCAAAATATTTTTCCTATATTTGAGGGATTCTTTAATATTCTTGTAATCACTTGAGAAAAAATTACTTTATTACTTTCCATTTCATAAGCATAATCTCAACCTTAGGTTGTGCTTCGATAAATTTTTACTTCATTCCTTACACCTACAAATGAATGTACAAGATGATTTCTTCTTAATTTATGTACATTTAATGAATAATATGGTCCTTAAGTCATTATTCCATTCATTAAATGTTTACTAAAACCAATAAGGTTAGCATATTTTATGAACAAAATTTCCAATGTTTAACTTGATCAATTCTTTAAGTAATTAATCTTATGACTCATCTAAAACATCTATTTCCACATTCAACGACCAAAATATTAGAAGGAAGGTTACTAAATTTCTTAAATCTACTTCACATAATATTTCCCTAAATAATGTATATATTATTATCACATACCAAATGTTTGAATACCTTAATCTCATTTAAACTTATACAAAACGTGGATGCTTCCAAGAGTAAAATCTTATGTTTTCCCCAAATACAAACATCTAATAATTAGAAAATAACATAATCCATCAAATAAATATCCATCTTTAAGGTCACAAATACTATCTCCTAAAGATGTATTTTTTATTATCTCAACATCAAGAACATATTTAGGGTTATCTTTCCCAAGTCATTTTTTTGAAAAAGAGCAGCCTACAACAGAATCACTTCCCTTGATTACTGGTCCTATTCATTTCATGCTCCTAATTCCTTAAAAAATATGTACTGGATTAAAATCCTTATATATATCTCATGATTCTTATAATAAAATTATACTTGATTAAATACTTAGATAACATAATTCTGGAATCCAAACACATTCATATTGATCATTCCTTTTCTTCTAAGGTAGTATCATAAGCTTGACCATGACCCCTTTTCTTCTTTGGATCTATACTATAATGACACTTGGGACATTAATTTGTGTAGTACCACATCTCCTTATAATTAAATTATTGTAAATCTTCTTTCTTTTATTTTCAATCATGAGTCGATGTCATTTCTCTCAACACTTGTAATAAACTCCCATTCCCTTTAATCAAGTATCTGGGTGTTTCCATCCTTAATTATCACATGTGAGAAAATAATCCATTCCCTTCTTTACATTATCTAACTTTCTTCTAGTTTTACTCTTATTCTCATTCTTCCCACTGAAGCTATAACTCATATATAATTATCTCTTTTTCTATTGAGCACATGATACTATATCCTCATATGATGAAAATGTTTGGGGAGATTTGTTACCGTAAAAATATTGGCATAATACCATAAAAGATTTTACCATTCTTACTCATTGGTTCATATGCATTGGTGTGGTTCATATTCATTTCACTAGGTGAAATTTATAGAAAATGGAAAACACTAGATTAGGTTATGAATAATCATGCATAATTGTAAACTAGAAAAAAAACATAACATAAATGTGAAATTTATGCATAGCTAATCTCATAATGCTAGGTTATGCTGAGTTGGGCCTGACGCACCTTGTCAGAGTTGTTACTGATAGGTACATTATTTCCAAAACCACATCCACTTGTAGTATTTAGACGGGTATTTATATCCAAGAAGACCCACATAACCTCTACCTTACTGAAATTTTGGGATGTTTTTATATGCATATCCTCAAATTATATCTTATATTTATGTTCCCTAATATATGTTTTATTAATCTAGCTTCCAAGTTTTCTACTAGAATAGATCTAATACAAACTTTAAATACCCTGGCCCAGTAGCCTGGAGTCGGTGCCTTACTAAATTAAGTTGGTACTATGAACAAGTTTTCACATCCCAAATTACCAAATAGTTTAGTATCATAGGAAAACTATATACAAACATAAGTTTTACATTAAAAATTGAATGGATAAAACATAGAAACTATTTTATAAATATCCATGAACTCTAAGATTATCCCTGAAAGTCATTTATAATATACATCGTCGCATCCTAGGAAAAATAAAATATAAGAAAGGGTTGATCTCAGATGCTTACTAAGAGTAAACAATATAATGGAAGATAATATAAATATGAACAATAATTCAGTGTGAGTAACTAAAATCACATTCCATTAAAACATACTCTTGATCATAATATGGTAAGAATAAAAAACTAATTAAATAATTCCATATAAATAATCATATGAGAATGAAACTTAACCGTAGATATTCTTCTCGTCGAATAATCACATGGATTATAAATTACTAATATCATAATAATTAAAATCATAATGATGTACATATAAAATAAACCATTGAGTTTATATCCAAGAGTTATGAAAATAAATGGATAAGGTCTCTGCCAAATCCATATCTGAAAATAAATGGGCGAGGCCTCTACCATGTCCATATCTATTTTGTATCATCGAACCTAACGATGCATCTGGGGGTTTTATTAGGCCTCGAATATCACTTATCAATCCAAATTAATTCCTCATATGAATGTTTTGAAACATAAATAACATGTACATACAAAATTTAAATAACATTCCCCAATTAGTAAACATAATCACTGACCATTTTGAGTAGTATAGTGAATGGTATCAAGATAGCACATCCAAAGTCAAACCGATTATAACCCATTTAATTAAATATGGTATATGAAATCATAAAACATAAATACCATTTAACCATAATATTCAATAGATGTTGATTAATGAGATTAAAATTCTCTAATAATATAATTGAGGAATTTTTGAGAGAAATACTCTTTTTTAATTTACAAAGATGTGTTCTTTTGAAAAAATAATTTGTATTTGTCATAAAATAATTTTTTAAATATGTATATACCAGAAAATAAAATTTAAGGATAGTTAAATTGTGTTATAGGGAAAAATTATTTCAATCTTAAGTGAAAACTTGTAAAAATAGTTTCGAAGAATCTTTAAACATGAGCCGCTTTAGTGCGGTTTAAGGGAAAATACTAAAGGGTCTTTAAAATAGAAAAAGGAATAATTTTCATATAAAAAATATAAATGAAAAAAATAGAATTTATCATGATAAATTGAGTGATTTTAGATAAATTATTGTTAATTAAAAAATATTATGGAGTTCTCATGAAAATGGGTAAGAAACTAGAAAGTTCCCTCAAATCGGGCTTGCTTATCAAGAAAAAGTAAGAAGAGAGCATTATAAGATCTTTTATTTCCCATAAAATAAGAATAAAATGATATAAATAAATGATTTTGGAACATATAAATATAAATTTTAAGATATATATAAAAATAATGAAAAATTAAATTGCGGTAAAGAGAGAAAAAGTGTAACCTGAATGAAAAATGGAAGTCCGGGAAAAAACTCTTACCTTCTATCTAAATGTGTTCTGCACCTAATCGTAATGTCATGTATAAGAAATTTAAATACATTAATTAATTAATCAATAACCTTTTATAAATTTATTTTATTTGTTATTATTTATTAATTTCATTTTGGTCCTTTTCAGTAATAAGATACAATTCATCATTCTGGGAGCATTCATTTCCTTGGTTTTCATGATCTGTTTACCTGTATACATGTATGGAATATCATGTAAAATGAAAAATGTTTTTCTGAATTGAAATTATATTTTATTAATGAACATTAATTATATTAAATATTTATATATTTCATTTTTCTAAATGGTATGAGGATGAATCTTTAGATAAAATTTTCCTGATAACCGTTTAGATTATTTTCACATTTTTGATAATAAAAAAGTAGTTTTGATTTATTAATTAATATAATGTATATATACTAGTTATATAACATTATATAAGATGTAATATATATATGTGTGTGTGTATTATAATATGTATTATCCATAAAAATGGTTTTATATCCATCCTTGATTGTGGAATTGAAACATTAAAACGCGTCATACAAGAAGGTGGTAAATCAGCACCACTTGGATGATGTTTTCATTTTTTGAATAGAAAGAAAATGAGAAGATACTTTATGGTGGATTTTACATTGTCAAAAAAACATTATAGTATATATATTATTTTTTAATTATCATTAAATCC
The DNA here is from genome assembly GCA_963277665.1 of Viscum album. Classification (NCBI taxonomy): domain Eukaryota; kingdom Viridiplantae; phylum Streptophyta; class Magnoliopsida; order Santalales; family Viscaceae; genus Viscum; species Viscum album. Next base: position 7,694,608 of record OY728127.1, read on the forward strand.
TGGAAAATGAGGTGAATAGAGTATAAGAAAATAAAATAAAGTGAAATGAAAAATAAATACAACAAAGTAGGATTTTACCTTGTGAATTATTATCCTTGAGAATATCTTTAGGAAAAATGATTTCAGTATTTTTTTGGGACCAGAACTCCTAGATGTGGGGAATAGGATTTATAAGTGGGTTTATAAGGTTCTAAAATTAAACGTTAGATAATATTGAGTTAATTCAATAATTCACATTGAGGGTCTTTTCACGTTTAGAGCTTCAGAGAATTAGTTCATAACTATTACATAACAAAAACATAGAAATACAAAGTGGACACTTCCAATAGTATCCATTTCTTCCATAACATAAAAACTTTTAAAAATAAACATGGTTTCTTTTCATGTTTAATCGTCATAAATTTTCCTTGATTCCATCCTTGAATCTATTCTCCCATAAATCCTGTGAAAACTTTTAAAAACATGGGATGAGAAAAAAACTCAGTAATGGATATAAAAATAAATAAAAATAATTAACCTACTTAGAACCTAATAACCCCTTAAATTTTCTTTTAGTAGATGAAAAAAATTAACATGAATAACTCTCATACTTTTTGGTCAACGAAAACACTAAAACCAATAGCAAGAAATTAAAACTCCTATAGGTGACTTAGAGCATCATACGGATAAAATCATTTCAAATATCTTCTAATTGGAATAACTATATGGTTGAATTAAAAATAAGAGATCAATAATTTGGATCACCAATCATATAAGCTCTATCTGGCTCACCCATGAGCTATAATGGGGCTCAACCCTTTGTATAAGATGTGGCGGGCTCACTTGTGAGCCATAATAAGGCTCAACCCCTCGTATAAGCTATATTGGGCTCACCCGTGACCTATAATGGGGACAAACCCTTTGTTTAAGATATATCAGGCTCACCCATGGGCTATAGTGGGGGCCAACCCTTCGTATAAGCTATATCTGGCTCACATGTTTCATATAATACTCAAGTACAATTTCATGAATAAAACATGTTCATCACAAAACCCCTTTTTGTAAATCTTCTTCTAATACCATATGAAAAACATTTCTGAATTAAAATAATATTTTCTTTTAAGAACAAGTTTTCAATACCAAGATACCTAAATAGTGGAATAAGTGCTTTATTTTCATTTTAAAAGACGTTAAGGCATATAGAGGGTGCCAAATATCTAATAATGGTTATGACAATAGAGAATTATTTATCATCGTATACATTAAAAACATTCATTTTTTCATTTTGTAAGGAAAGTAAAATGATTTTTATAATAAGATTCATTTTGAAAACATTGAATGAAATTCAATAGTGATATAAAAATTCATGTACATTCCTTTTATACAAATAAAATTACAATTTTAATTTAATATCTGTAAGAAAAAATATTTGATAATCAAATATTTAAATGTTCTAGGTGTCCCATACCATAGTGAACATTTAAATATTAATCTCCAGGACTTAATAAATAGAATTAGTATAGATAAAATATTTATATTAAATTTAATAGTGTCTGTATATACACCTTATAAAAGAATAAAGGTTCATATTATTAATAAATTCCTTAATGAATGGATATTGAGACGAATCCCTTACCTTGAGTCTAACTTGTTTTGTTCATTCTTTAATTTCCTGAATAATAAAAATAGTTTAATTTATAATTTCATTATAAAATTTTAAAATTTTATTATTCATTTCATATCACTTATTACCATGTTATATCAATTATTTAATTTTTTGAGTTCATATCATACTTTTTTTCAATGATCAGTATTTGAGTCAAAAATGAACTTGTTTCGATGCAAATTATACTTGTGGTCAAAATTACATTATCTCCAGAATATTATTCATGATTTAAATATCATATATATTTATTATATATGTATTTTATAATTGTCCATAACATTTAGAGATAATAAATTAAATGCACCATTCATGGAGACTTTAGGTCGTACGTACATGTGAACACTACTTTCATTTATTTTTCATATTAAATAAATAAAAACTAAATAGTAAATAGGTTTATTATAATTCCAGTATAATATCTATGTTTTATATGTTACATAAGTTCATTAAATTCATCCTTTATATGTTCCATGTATGGAATGAATGAGTCATATCACCTTGAGGGGGTGGTTGTCCACACTTCCTCGAGCGAAATTATCATATTTACACATTATAGAAAGAATAAAGGTATGTTGTAAATAAAATTCATAAGTATAGAGAAAATATAAATATAATATATATCATATATAAATACAGTTTCATCATAATGACCCTCATGAGATGTGGTAAGAAAAAATTGAACAATCATCATTTCGTGAGGCAGTAGTTCGACGTACACAGAAACAGTATTTTCGTATCCATTATATGGAGGTGTGTGTAAGTGTAGTTATATAATTCTCATAACATCATCAATGTTTAATTAGGATACTTTTCTTTTTATTTAATAATAGAATAAGAATATCATAGGTATGGAGAAGTAAAATATAGGAAAAGAGATTGAGAGACGGCGCTACCTCAAAATTGGGTAACCCCTTTTGATTTGAGCAAAAAGGTTTTCTTGAATTGCCTTATGCCCATTAAAATGATTCTAGGAGAAAGGTATGGATGTTGGGAGATTATTTTAGCAAAATTTGGATGATCCAAGGGTCTTGATATGTGTGAGTAAGTTGGTAGAGGTGGTGTCTTTTTATAAGAGGGGGAAGGGCAGTTTTGGAAAGTCTTGAAATATTATTTTATTATAAATTTATTTTCAAATTATAATACTTCCAAAGTGATAAGTTTATAGGATAAGATGAATATAGGTCTAAATCCTATCAACCAATAGGTTTTATACATGTTTTGGTCACAAAATTAACCTTATCTTTTAGCTTTAACCCTTAGTTAAAAACACAAACTCTTACCATGTCATCTTGTATTTTCTTAATATATATTTACTATAATTACTATAAAAAGTCAATACAACCATAGGTAGATTACTAATGAAATTTATAACAATATATATTTTATTTATCCTAATATTATATTTTTAGGACTGTTATGTCATTTAATAAAATAGTTTTTAACTCATTTATGTCAATTTTGACACTATTTAGAAATTTATTTTTTTAAGTCATAACAACTTGATTACTTCAAAAAAAAGTCATTAACTCCTAATTCACATTTAAATGAAATCCAAATTTTTTTTTGATGGAATCAAAATATTAAAATTACATTTATTTTATATTTTATAACATCACTTATTTTAATATTTCATTTATAAGGTAATTGATGCATCATCATTGTGTCATAAATATATTTATTTATTTAATGTATAAAAATTATAAATAAAATAAAATGATATAGAAAATATTTTAATCTTTATAATGACTATTTATAGATGAAGATATCATTTATATAAAACAAATTATTTTTTTATTTAGGAGATACATGATTATATTATATTTCGCTTTTCTTGAAATTAAATATTATAAAAGGTCATAATCACACCCAAGTGGCTCCATTGGGTCAAAAATTCAACACAAGGATGCTCATGGTCAGAAGTATCTCATTAAATAGGATTATTACATGTGTTACGGTAGTTTTATAGTATTATAATATTATTTTTTACCCTTATTTACCTGATTTACCATTTAATCATGGTAAATAAAAATAATTACTGAAGTTATTATTCATAATGTTCAAAAATAAAAGGTACATGTTTAAATAATTTAGATATTATGATTCCAAATATGTAATCCACTTTCCCAAATCTAAAACAAAAAAATATTCAGAAATTAATTTAAAATTAATTCCCATTTTCAAAACCAGAAAACGGGTTTGTAAGAAGTACAAACTATCAAAAGATTGACATCTGTTTTTGTCCAATTTATATGTGAAATTAATTTACATGAAAATAATTTTGTTATATGATAAAAATTTAATCCAATAACAATTTAAAACGAAATAAAAGGACAATCTATCTATATAATTAAATTAGATGAAAATTTAGTTTTGAATTAAAATGAAGTATTTTTTAATTATTCATAAAAATATGGATTTTATCAAAAAAAATAAAAAAATTTCAACCAAAGTAAATTTTGATGTCCGGATTAAAAATAATAACTTTACTTTCTTAAATATAACATATAAAAGTGACAAAAATATTTTTAAAATGTATTCTCCATCAAAAGGGGGTAAAACGACCTTTTAAAAATATTAGAGTATTTTATGCTTAAAATTGGATTCATTATCATTTTAAGCCTCTAAAATTCATTGGATAAATGTAAAAAAATTAAAAAAATATTTAAAATAATAATATAGTTAATTATGGTCATTCCTTGAATAAAAATTCTAGGCATTAACTACTATTTAAAATAATAATATTATGGTTGTATTATTTTTCAATATAACTCACTGTTCTGTACAACTTAAGATTTTAGAGAAACCCGTTGTTCCATGTCGTGTACTAAATTATACATAGTGTCCCCTTTAAACTAAAATTAATATTAAATTCAAAAATATTAATAGATATGAAAATGTATTATTCTATAAATACATTGGATATTACATCATTCCCCCTTTTGGAAATTGTCTCCTCGCAATTTTAAAATTGGTCTCAGAAAAATCATTGAAAATCAAACATCGGAAAAAAAAGTCAACAAAACTATCCATCCAATGGCCCAAATGCCTTCAAATTTTTTATTTTAAAGAAAAAAAAGCCCCCTTTTAAGGGAATAAGTGGGGAAAATGAATAGACATCATCAATATAAACCATTCACAACCTGAAGGTCATGTGAGATAAACCAAACTAACTACATGGAGCAACCCCTCCCTAGAAAATGATCATAAAAGCTCTCCATCGGTGCATGTTTGAATGATAAGCAAGTGTCCAGTGTCAAATCACTGGCCTGATCCGATGCCACACCCTCTCAAATATCCAAATCCATAAAGAATAGAAATGATGAACTGAAAGATCTGTAACCTCCTCTTGGGTCTGCTTTTTGTGGTCGAGTCCGGGTGCAGCACTGAACCAACAGGTCTCACAAACCCTTCCCCCATTCCAAAAAGGAAAAAACATTGAACCCCGAACATCAACCATTCTATGAAAACTCTGTTGACCTACTCAAGACACTCCCACCACTGTATCCATAGAATATCGGAAGACAGTTCAAATAACATGAGATCAAACCATCGTCATCTAGGACTGGATTACCCAACCCCGTGCAAAGGGAATGCCACCAATAAGAGAATATGGGAATTCCTGAAACAGAAACACCACTCTGGGCATGGATCTGCTCCGATTAGAACCTCGATGAACTATTATTAGGTTCTGGTACAAGCCTCATTGTGAGAAAGAGTGCAGAGAAGTGCCAATGATATTGAACAATAATACCCACAAACCAGATCCATCCAGAAAACCCAAACCATCCAAAAAACAAGATCACAAAATCACCAAATAAACAGTATGTCAAAACTCATAGGATTTGAGAAGGAAAACATCCACCTCCATAGCACAACAGATCTAGCCGAGCCTCATTCCTGGAATGACTGTCGAAGCACCACACATACTCCAAACATTGCAACAGGAAACTCCTGCCTTACCTTCAAAATACCGCCCAGAATCGAAGCACTAAACCCCAAATTCCTGCTGAGAATTAGAGATTCTGATTATGGCCCAACATCGGTCCCGCGTCGAGCCATCCTATGAAGAACCACTGAGAGATTCCACCTCAATAGAAGCAATGAAGCCTCTCCAAAAGAGGTCACTGACCGCAGCACATCGTCAGACCCGTGCTGAGCCATCAGCCAAAGCACCACCAAGAGATGGTGTTAGCGCACAAGAGATGATGCCCACAAAGAGATGAACCCAAGACTCCATAAGAAGATACCAGCCTAGGGGGGGAAGTAAGGGTAAAAATGATAAAACCCTAGATCCATAGAGGAAGGGGAAGAGGCCCCTCTGATGCGTCGATTCCAAAGCTAGGTCATCTCCTGAAGGACTATTCAATAAAACTATAAATTTAAAATAAAGAAATAGAAGTAAAAAAGGTCACCTGAGTTGTCATATTCTTGGGTTCCCTGTAAAAAAACATGAAAATGGATGATAAAACTGACTCTGAAATGCTAAAAGAGAGTGATAGAGAAAATAGTCATTAGAAGGTTAGCCGTCACAAACCCATAATCATGTGATGGGTCAAAAGACCATTTAGAAATGAAAATTAATAATGTTTTTTTTTATGATTCTTTTGATAGAGTTTAGGAATTAATTTACTTCTTAGAAAAAACATAATGAAACTCATTTACATGATGTATTTATATTTTATAATAACAATTTAATCCTCATAATATTCCTAGAATATGATTTAAATCCCTAAGAATGACCTTAATTATAAAATATTACACAAAACATAAAGGTTATCAATATCTTAATACTAAGTTCCAAAATTAAAGGCATAATTACACATTAAAATATACATACATAAACTTAACCCCACAAAACATCTCCCAGAAAGGTCATTAATAACTTATTATCACATCACATAAAACCTTCAAAAGTGTGTCTTTAACCATGAACTTATAGTTATCCTTAAAAAATACTAGGATTTTATGAGATATCATCACTTCACCAGATGTCTCAACATCAACTGTAGTAGCAAAAAAAGATTTAACCAGGCCTTTTTGTTTCCAATCATATTGATTTCCTCCCTATGTAATTAACATCAGATAATTATTTGCATAATGTCCTAACTCATTACAGCTAAAGAATATTACTATAGACTGGATCTCTATTATCTCATTATTGGACTATTGAGGACCCTTTTGTTTGTAGTCATGAACCTTGTGACCAAACTTACCACACTGGTAACACTTTCCAGATCCTAACATACATTTATAAAAATATATTTTACCACACTTGGAATAAGTTTTGGTCTTACCTCTATAATTTTTAGTTGCTTGCTTCTCCATTTCCTAGCACCTTGATATTTTATTACTCTTATTATCTCATGGAACATAAGTGTTGGTAAACTCCATTTAAACTTTGTTAGTACAACTAACCACATTTTCATAACTTTTAAATTCTTGGGAGGACAAAGCTCTTCATAGCCCTTGTTTCAATCCCAAGTAAATGCTATTAATTTTACTTTCAAAGACTCAAATAAAATTCAGAACATACCTAGCCAATCTTGTGAAGTTTTCTTCATATGTGCTAATTGAATCATCATCTCTTTTCATTAATTCCAAGAATTGTTTCTTCATCCTAAGATGAACAACCTTGGGGAAATATTTTTCAAGGAAAATATCTACAAATTATTCTTATTCCATGGCATCAGGATCATTTTTCCCTCTATTATTCTTAACTAATGACTGTCATTGATCAACTTCACCTTCAAAATGATAGATTTAAAGTGTTACATTTTTGATATTCTAAACATCCCATGACCTCAAATATCTTTACTAGGGTATTGATCCATCCTTCAGCTACCACTGGGTCAGATAATCCATTGAATGATGGGGGATGTTTCCTCATAAAATATTCTCATAATAACATATTCTTCTATTGTTGATCGATATGATATCATTCATGGATACCACTACCATTTGTTGCATGAGTCAATTTCTCTATCACTTTAAGAAACTGTTCAATTCCAATTCTCACCACCTCATGTTGTTGATTTTAAAGTTTTTTTTCCTCTCGATTCCTTCCCATTATAGCTTTCATATTTCCTCTCTAGAAAACCATTCTGAATAGATATAGTTTAGATAATAAACAAGGTAATCTTAAAATGCTACATCATTTTAAATTAAACATAAAGTAAAATCCTCTAAAGGAAATAAATTAACACCATACTAACCTCTAAAGTATTCTAAAATGACCTCTGATACCATCTATAATGCCCTAACCTTAAACGTTACATAATCTTGAGTTTAGACAAGAATTCCCATTGAGAATCATTTTGGTTTTAGAGCTTTATAGAATTACTCTATTACTATTACATAAAAAAACATATAAATACAAAGTGGACACTTCTAAAAGAATATGTTTCTTCCATATCATAATAACATTTAAAAATAAACATGGTTTCCTTTCATGTTTTATCATCATAACTTTTTCGTGATTCCATACATGACTCTATTCTCCCATAAATGTTTTGTAAACATTTAAAAACTTGGGATTAGCACATGAAGCTTAGTAAGGGACATAAAAATAAAGAAAAAACATTAGTATAAGAAAAAACCTAATAACCCATTCCATGTTATTTGATAGTATGAAACAAAAAAATTTAACATGAAGAACACTCATTCATTTTTCTTAATCAAAACACTAAAACCAATATCAAGAAATTAAAATTCTTTTAGGTGACTTATAACATCATATACCTAAAATCTTTTAAAACATCATCCTATTGATATAACTATATGGTTGACATCAAAATTGGAGACCTATAATAGGGATTACCCTTCGAATAAGCTATGTTGGGCTCACCCGTGAGCTATAACGAATCTTAACCCTTTGTATAAGTTGTGTTTGGCTCCCCCGTGAGCTATAATGGGGCTCAACCCATTGAATAAGCTATATAGGGCTTACCCTTGAGCTATAATGGGGATCAACCCTTCATATAAGCTATATAGGGTTCACTTGTGAGATATAATGGGGCTCCAAGATTTGTATAATCTATATCGAGATCAACTATTTCATATAATTCTCATGTACCATTTCATAAATAAAAAAACGTTCATCATAAAACCCCTTTTTGAATGCTTCTTCTAATCGAGAATGAAACAAAAATCATATAAAAATACAATTTTTATTTAATAACCCATTTTCTATACCAAGATACCAAAATAATGCAATAAGAGATTTATTTACATTTTAAATGACATTAAGGATTATAAAGGAATCCAAATATCAAATAATGGTTATGGTGGTAGAGAAGTCATTGTCAAAGTATATGTTAAAAAACATTCCTTTTTTCATTTTTCAAAGAGAGTAAAATGATTTTTTTAAAATATTCCTTTTGAAAACATTTAATTAAATTCAATAGTGACATAAAATTTCTTGTATATTCATTTTATAACCATATAAAAAAATATGTAATTTAATATTTGGAAGAAAAATATTTGATAATTAAATATTTAAAGCTTCAAGGTGTCCCATGCCACATTGAACATTTAAATATTAATCTCCATGATTTAATAAATTAAATTATTAAACATAAAATATGGATATGAAATTTCATAGTGTCTATATATACACCTTATAAATGAATAAAGGTGCATATTATTAAGAAATTCCTCAATGATAGAAGATTGAGACGAAGTCCCTTACCTTGAGTCTAACTTATCTCGTTCAATCTTTAATTTCATAAATAATGAAGATAGGTTAATTTATAATTTATTTATAACCTTTTAAAGAATTATTATTTATTTTTTATTACTTATTATCAAGTTATAGTAATTAGTTAATTATTTGAGTTTATATTGGAATTTTTGTCGATGTTTGGTATTTGAGTCAAAAATGAACATATTTTAATGAATATTATCCATGTGGTCATAATTCCATTATCTCCATAATATTATTCATGATTTAAATATAATATATATCCAGTGTATATGAATTTAATAATAGTCCATTACATTTTTATATAATAAATGAAATGCACCATTCACGGAGATAGTAGGTTGTACGTACGCATGAACACTACTTTCATTCCTTTGTCATATTAATGGAATGAAAAATAAATAATACATAGGTATATTATAATTATATTATAAAATCTATGTTATATATGTTCCATAATTTCATTAATTCCATCCTCTATATGTTCCATGTATGGAATGAATGAGTCATATAACTTTTAAGGGGTGATAGTCCACACTTCCTCAAATGAAATTATCATATTTACACATTACCGAAAGCATAATGTTATGTTTTGAATAAAAATTACAAAATCATAGAGACAATATAGATATAATAGATATAATATATATATACAGTTCCATAATAATGTTCACCATGAGAGGTGGTATGAAAAAATTGAACAATCATCGTTTCGTGAGGTGGTATTTCACCGTACACAGAAATAATATGTTCATATCCATTAGGTGGAGGTGTGTGTAAGTGTAGTTAAAATACATCTCATAAAAACTTCCTATTATATTGAGGATACTTGTTTTTATATTTAATAGTAGAGTAATAAGAGCATATGGAGTGGAGACGGAAAATGAAGGGAAAATATTGGGAGAAGACACTACCTCAAAATCAGGTAACTCCTTTTGATTAGAGCCAAAAGGTTTACTTGAATTTCCTTCTTCGAAATGTAAGGATTATAGAAGGAATAAAGATATTTTTTGAGCATTTTTAAGGAGAATTTTTATGATCCAAGGGGCTTTAGATGTATGTGTAAGTGGGTAGAGGTAGCAGCCTTTAATAAAAGGGGGAGGTCACAATAGGAAAGTCTTGAAATGTTATTTTATTATAAATTTGATTTTGAATTCAAATAGTTCCCTGGTTATAAAGGTAAATAATAAGATGTCTATGGGTAAAAATACTATTAACCAATTGGTTTTATACATGTTTAGGTCTAAAAATTATCCTAATATTTTAGCATTAACCCTTAGTTAAAAACATTAACTCTTACCATGTCTTCATGTATTTTCATAATATATGGTTACTTTATTTTACAATAAAATTCTAATAGAAAAAAAAGTATACAATTAATGAAATTTTTAATATTATATAAGTTAGTTGGCCAAATATCATATTTTTTGGACTATTATATCATTTAATAAAATAGTTTTTTTTAAATCAATTATGTAAATTTTGTCACTATTTAGAAATTGATTTTTTATTAAATTCATAACAACTTGATTCTTTTTAACCAAAGGCATTAATGCATACTTCACAAGTAATTTTTATCCAAAAAATTCTTGGATGGCATTATAATTTTAATTTTTTTTTAAATATTTATAATATAATTTATTTGATTATTTCATTAATAACGTAATCGATGCATCATCATTGTGTCATAAATATATATTTTGTTTAATTTCTAAAAATTATAAATAAAATATAATGATTTAGGAAATATTTTTATCATTATAATGACTATTTATAGTCCCATATATCATCTATATAAAAGAAATTAATTTTTTTAGTTAAGAGATACATGATTATATTATATTTCCATTTTCAATAAATTAAAAATTATAAAAGGTCTTTATCACATCCACGTGGCTCCATGGGGTCCTAAATTCGACCCAAGGATTCTCATGTTTGGAAGTATCTCAAAAAATATAATTAGGAAATGTTTTATGGTAGTATTATATTATTATAATATTATTTTTTTACCCTTATTTATCTGATTTACCCTTTAATCATGGAAAATAAAAATAATTACTGAAGTTACTATTCATAATGTCCAAAACTAAAAGGTACATATTTACCTAATTCTGAACTTCTAATTCCAAATATGAAATCCAATTTTCCAAATTCAGTATACTAAATTGGTAGAAATTATTTTAAAATTATTTCTCATTTTCAAAACCAGAAAATGGGTTTCTAAGAAGTAAAAACTATCAAAAGATTGATATTTGTTTATAACCAATTTAATTATGAAATTACTTACAATGACCATAATTGGATTAAATTATAAAAACATAATCAATTAAACGTTAAAACCAATTAAAAGGACAATATAACTATAAAAATAAATTATATGAAAATGAATTTTTGAATTAAAATGGAGTATTTTTCACTATTCATAAAAATGTGGATTTTATCAAAAAAAACCATAATTTCAAATCAAGTAAATCTTGATGTCTGGATTCAAAAGAAGAAGTTTATTTTATCAAATATAACATATAAAAGTGAAAAAAACTATTTTTAAAAATGGTTCTCCAACAAAAGATGGTAAAACAACCTTTTAAAAATATTAGAGTATTTTATGGTTAAAATTGGATACATTCTCATTTTAAGACTCTAAAATTCATTGGATAAATGTAAAAAAATTAAAAAAATATAAAAAATCATAATATAGATTATTATTTTTAATCTCACCAATGAAATAACTAGTCATTAACAACCATTTAAAATAATAATATTATTATTGTATTATTTATCAGTATAACTCAATGTTATGTGCAATGTAAGATTTTTGAGAAACTTGTTGTTCCATGTCCAGTATGGTATCATACATAGTTTCCCCTTTAAATTAAAATTAATATTAAATTCAAAATTATTAATAGTTTGAAAATTTATTATTCTGTAATACCATGGATGTTACCGGATTGGGATGAAATTTGAAAATCTACAAGGCCTTATACATGTGAGGAAAAGTGTTGGTGGGGGTGGTATTTATAGTGGGATGATAGAAGTATTTTTTATTATTTTTTCCTTATTTTATTATTTTGTCGCAAGACTAAGAATATCTTGAGAATTATAACTAAATATATTAAAATAATGTGGTATATTTTAAGATTATGTGATTACATTCACGACCCCCTCCCTCCAAAGATACCCCTTTGGGGATGGAAATGAAGAAAGGGATAAAATGACCCATGAGGCTCACCTCCAGTATGCCCTGGGTTAGAAACTAGAACCAATTGTATACAAATCTCACAATATGAGAGGCATTACCCTTTTTTGAATCAATATTTGGAGATATGATAGATCAGCCAAACAAAAACACTCCAAGATATATATATAATGAAATCCAAAACCATACCCTATGCATGATTAAAATAAAACTGATACAAATACCAAATGTCTCGAATGTAAAGCACCAGATGTAAATATAAGAAATGAAACAACAAATATCAAGATCCAAGCTATTAGGGTCTAGCACGATCCATGTAATCTTCCTAGGAACCTAAAAACATTTTTATATACATATGGTGTGCATACAAGTATACTCAATAGTAAAAACATATGTCTCTTGTGCACAAGTGAAGGGGAGCATACTAATTCCCCTATGAAAAAACAGCATAACCAAATATCATCTAACAATGTATACTAACCATCACATCCTCACCAAGACAGGCTCACAAAGTAACTCAAGTCATGTAAAGTGATATAGTAATAACAGTGATGATATAGGTACCTCACACCACTTCCCATTGGTTTAGCCACACTTACCTAATGGAAATTTTCCTTGCGCTCCCACCTATTCTGAATAAACAACTTCACCACCTCCCTACACTCACCTAGGCCCCACAACCACACCTCATCCCATAACTTGGTCCACAAGCCACATCACATCCCACCTGTAAACACTTGGTTCCTAAAAACACACCACATCCCATCTGGAAGACACCTGGGAAATCACAACTTATCTCATCATGAAGACACCAAGGAAAACACGACTCTCCCACACACACCTTGGCCTCTCAAACCACAACCTTCCTGACAAATCATGGGATACCACTTCCTGGAAGAGGGAGCAGGGAAGACCGGGTGTCCATCCATCCATCCTCCCACTATGATGTTTTGTAAAGACACCATCCCTCATGACTATATGGTTGTTTTCACATGGTTCTCAACTATGCTGTGGTGTGTATGTAAATCCTGAGGAAAAATAAAAGTATATACATATATTATTACAAGAACTCACACCAAACCTATGGGTTCTTAGGCAAACCTCCAAATCAAAACACTATCAACTTTGATGATACCTCTAAATGCATTTATTGGTGTTATAAATGGTCACATACAATGTTGATAAATTTAAGAGGATTCACAAATCTTATACTCTTAACACCCATTCATTTCATTATTTAGTTTTAACAATATTTACCCATGAAAACCATTATTTAACTTTCCCTTAACAAACTCCATCCCATTAACCAAACCAACTCATGTAATCTCAAAATTATTAATCATTCATTTATTCCATCACTACATGGGAAACTATGAGTCACAAAGTATATCAAGAAACACATAAAAAGTAACATAGAGGAATAATAACCAGGGTAAATAAACCCAATTCAAATTTTTCACTCAGTTTAACACCCATTCATGAAATAACATATACTTATTATGAGACACATGGTGAAGTATTCTGCATGTAATTAATGGCGAAGCATGCTTACTAACCACAATCATAGTCATTCTTTGATTTCACCTTACCCAATCCATCCTCTCAATAAGGAAAACTCTCAACTCACAGCCACACCCAACAGCACATCTCATTACCACCATTTTCGTCACCCTACTGGATAACCACACGACACCCATAACATCCCCACTATATAACCTAATCCATACACTTCCCCACATAAAAACCCATTTAAGACCACACATCACAACCAAAATAAAACTTATTTAGTTTTAACAAAAGGGGATATTATTCAAATTCCACTTATTAAATTGATGGTGTGACTACATAATCCCTAAGATCCTAGAGAACCCAATTAATTAACCAATTATACATGGTTAATCAATTTCATATAAATAGTTTTCAATAAAAAATAAAGAACGCACACAATATATGATAGGTACACAAACAAAGTCCCCCAAAAAGCATGATTGTCAACGGGTAGTTATCCTGTAAGAACCCGGTACTTATTTCTGAGGTACGAGTTTCTTATTTTCTATTTTCCTTAAGTGTTTTTTAGAAAATATGGAAAATGGGGAAAATTACAATTTTTGGAAAGTAAAGGCAGTGTACTTTGTCCACATGCTCTGTACTTTCAGCCGTGTAGGATAAGTACACAGGGCGTGTAGCCGTGTCGGTGATGAAGGGTGTAAGAACCAACTACATGCCAAGTAATGGTCCCTTACACGCCGTGTAGTCAGTCGGCAGGTGAATAGTAAGGTGGTGCCCAACTGTGTGACAGAACACGCCGTGTACTCAAGGAGACACGCCGTGTAGTCATGTCGGCAGATGAACAATGCCAGGCCGGTGGGAAGCCGCCAGTGGAACAATTAAAAAATGGGGAGTACATGTCCTGTACTTGGAAGTACATGCCGTAAACATTGTTTTTTTTGCTTAAAATGGGCAGTAGCCTCCCCTGTTCACAGGGAAGGTTTTGAATGGGAAGGAGGCTCGGGAGAGGACGGTCGAAGCTTCGTAGATCCGTCAGGCATTCATCGAGAATCTGTTTCGGCCTCGGACAGTCTCGTTGGAACCGCACGGGTAAGCTCTCTCTTCTCTTGGAGTAGTTCTTACCAATTCTTCCCCTAGTGGGAGTTATTTACATTTAAAAGGAAATTTATTTTACCTCAGATCAACATCATTCTAGGATGATTCGTGGAACGTCGTTCTAGTATACCGATCAGGGGTGTATAAGGTAGGTGGCTTGGTGTTAATTTTTCCAACTACTGTGAATTTTGTGCGTTTTTGTGCCACGAACTCATATTGGGGTGTCGTGTGGCTGAGGTCGTCGCTATTCTAAATACCTAGAATTGTATAGGTAATTAAATGTGATATTAAAATCTTGTTTGGGATCATTGCTTGGATCTAGGACCATCCCGAGGGGTTCATTCCTATGTTTAGCCGTTTGGCTAGGATACCCGAGGGTATGCCATGTTTAATTATGCATTAATTATTCCTTGAGGGGAATTGTATGTAAATTCCATGTTTATATGTTGGTCATGGCCCGGTTACTTATTCCCAAGGGCAGTTCTTTGCTATAGCCTGAGGGCGTGACTCTATTAGCCTGAGGGCGATGTTCTATTTCGCCTAAGGGAAACCTTTCGTGCCTGAGGGATTGACTTTTGTGCCTGAGGGCGACACTTCATATACCTGAGGGCGATAATTTTGATACGCCTAAGGGCAATTCTTGAGGGCGAGATACTTTTACGCCTGAGGGCAATTACCTATGGGTGGGATTCTGATTACCTGAGGGTGAGGTTTTGCTTGTCTGAGGACGTTGATTGTTTACTTAGAATTTCACTGTGGTGTTTTCTTATAATAAATGGATTAAAATAATAATTAATAGGAAATATAACTAGTAAGTTGGTTACTTTTGAGTACTACTTGGTTTATCTCATTTTACTACTGCACACTATTATTGCATGCTTTACACACAGTTGAGCACGGGCCTTTGGTGGGTGCCTGCTGGGAATTTATTTCTCACACCCTGTTTGGGTCACGCTTTTCGGCCCAAAAAGATTAAATTTATACAGGTGTAGATAAGGGAAAGGGTCCTTGTACAGGTACTTGATTGCTGCTGGGGTGTAGGAGAGCATGGGACCGAGCATTGGCTCGCGATGCCGCGGGCTGTTCTATTTTTCTTTTCTGTACTTGTATTTCAGTTGTACTATATTGTACTGATTTGTAACATGTTCTGGCTGTTTTCTGAGAATTGGAGACATGTTGCATCATAACTATATTTATTTTTGGTTATATCTACTGCAATTTTTATTCCAGTTGTGTATGTTTTACTGCATCTGCTATTGCTATATGTTTTATTTGTATTCTGTTGCGCTACACTTTGACAAATGAGGACATAGTTTCCCCACTATCAGATCTGGGCACTCGCTGCTAGTCGGAAACCTCTGGCATTAGGGGAAATGTGCTTGAGGTCACGTACTGAACCGGGTTCGGGGCACCCGTTGAGTGGCACCCGGAACCGGGACGTTACATATCCCATATAGATAAAAATATCAAAATGGAACAACAAACAGCAAGAACATGCATCACTTTTCCCCATCCCTTCATATTTTAATCCTAAGTAGATTCAATTATATTTATTAATTTACATTCAAACATATTCCCAAGGGATGAAATTTCATACAACCACTCCTCATGATATATAATTTAGAGAGATTAAGGAAAACCTACTTGGTATAAGAGGCGATCTATACTTCTTGATTGCACCAAGAACGAGGCATGCATATGGAAATGGAAAACCACTAGGAAAACTCAAACCAAATGCTAAAACACTTCACTCAAAAGCTACAGGAAGAATAACTTTGTGCATCCTTTAACAAGATGAAACAAGAAGTAAATGAGGTTGGGTAAAGGATATCTCACGTTTGGAAATATCTAAACAGAGGCATGGGTTTTGATACATTTTTGATTTGTTGTTAAAGGTGTATTTGTTCAATATGACACATTTTAACTGAGTAAAATCCCCTGGAAACATAAGAATTTAAGATAAGATTTATGGGCTTTGAATCATCCACAAAACCATTCAAAAAGTCTTTAAAATAATTTTACACCAAATAAAACATCAAAGGGGTGAAAATGGAACTAGAAATACTATTCATGAGACACCACCGGGTGAAGCACCATTGGGAGATAAATCACTGGATGAGGAACCATTCGACGAGGCACCACTCATGATCCATTGTTAGCTGATTTACCACATTATGAGGTAAAATTAGATGAGGTACTTCTTTTGGGTCACCATTCATGAGTTACCGTTTGGTGAGACACTGTTCAAAAAGTCACCCCTATCTAGTGACTGCTACTAAGTGACCAACAGTGAGTGAACGGTAGCGAGTCACTGCCAGGGTGACACAACCAAGGTGAAACCATAGGGGGAAACCTCTATGGTGACATAACCTGGGTGAAACCATTGGTGTGGCACACTTAGATAACCAATAAATCTTGAAAATTGTTGGAAAGAGCCACCTCGATCTACCAAAATACCTTAAATACTAGATTCTCGTAAAGGAATGGATTGTAGAGGTCCTGGACATTACATAAAATACCTCTCAATTTATTCTCTCCCTCAAGAATTAAAATCCAAGACCATAACAAATATGGTTCTAAACATCCACCTCATGAGATACCTCTCAAGGATCTTGCTATGCTTGAAATTCCACTAACAATCAATCACATTAACGTTAAATGATAAACCACCCTTCATTGTTCAAAAGCTGGATTGGAAACCCCCACATTCAAGAACACCTCCTCTGACAACTTCTATCCAAAGAAAACAAGGCAAATCACATAATCACATCAACCACACTATCCAAACATCTGAATCATGGAATCCTATAGTCTATGTCAAGATATTATCCAATATGGGTGGAACTGACTCACCCACATAGGTTTAATCACATTGCAGTTAATGCATCTCAATTATGAATTTGGTCTTACCCTTTTCACATGTTCTGATTTTATCACACATTTCCCCACACCCATCACAACCCAAGGTAAAACAACTCATATCATAAAACAAGGTTCAAACATTAAATTTCAAAACAAAATCAAACAATACAAAACTCTAAAAAACACCATATACTCAGCACACATCTTCCTTTCCTGCTCCCAAGTACCATCCTTTAGGCCACCATTCCTTCAAAACACACAAACCAAATGAATTTTCCATCCACAAAACACCTTCTCTCAATAATCCTAGATCTCTACTGACCACTCCATGTATGTTGTGTCATCCTTGATATCCAACTCACCACACTAAAGGACAGGGAGACATCATGAAGATACCAAAAAATTGAGATATGTGGAAGACTTCATGGATCCTCTCCATCTGGAGTGGAAATGCTAACTGGTATGCCACCTCACTAACTCATTCTAGAACCTCAAAGTACCCAACAAACCTGGGAGAAAGATTATTCCATATTCTAAAACTCTAATTCCCACATCAAGGGGAGACATTCAAGAACACGTGGTCCCTAACCTAGAACTCCAAGGGCCTCCTCCTATTATTGGTATAAGACTTATGTTGGTCTTGTGTTGCTTTCATCCTTTCTCGAACAAGTTGTACCTTCTTGGTCGTGCCTTGAACCACATCCGGACCAAGAACAACTGCCTCCATAACCTTTGTATAGCACAATGGAGAATGAAACAGCCTTCCATACAATACCACAAATAGGGCCATGCCATGTAAGAGTGATATATATTATTAGAAGGGAACTCCACCAAGGTAATATGTTATACACAAGATCCACCAAATTCCAAAATGCATGCCTGGAACATATCCTCCAATGTATGGGCAGTCCTCTCCATCTTTCCATATGTCTGAGGGTGGAAGGTAGCGATGATGTGTAACTGGGTTCCAAAATCATGTTTTCATCCCCTCTAGACTGGTGAGGTAAACTATGCATCCTGATATAATAAAATGGTCCTCAAAACCCCTTACAACCTCACCACCCCATACATATACCTCTTAGAAAAAGAATCAATTACACCCAACTCCTTGATCTCTAATAAGTGAGTTGATTTCATCAAATAATCCACTATCAACCAAATAAATCCTAGCCTCCCTAAGATATAGGTAATCCTGTGACAAAATCCATTGATATGTATTCCCACTTCCACTTAGGAACATCCAAGGGCTGTAACAATCCACTGGGAACACGATGCTCATCCTTCACCTTCTGGAAAAATATTAACCTTTCTGCAAACTCTGCAACTGCTTTCATCATCTCGACCCACCAAAATTGTGTTATCAAGCTACATTACAAGATATAAACTCTTGGGTGTACCTATAATTTTGAGCTATGGAAATCACAAAGGACCCCATTGTGCACCACTAATGGAACAAAAAACTATTCTTGGAATAACATATGGTTTTGACCATCCCTCTAGAGCATAACCATGGCCAACAAATTCTCAAAATACCTCTATATTTAAGTATCCTCACTATGACACCTTTACATACTACCTCAAGGAACAATTAACTATCATCTGAAATGAACACCCTCTACCACCTCCCACACTTAAATCTATTTGAAAGGCCTCCAACTCCTCCATTACCTTCCAAGAATGAACAGATTCTTAAAGAACCTCCCTGTGTGACCTCCATCTCAAATAATGGCCCACAACATTTCAATTTCCAAAGGTGTAGAAGATCTCAAAATAATACTCCGGAAGAAACTTAATCCACCATTGTTTCTTTATGTTTTTATCTCTCTAGGAAAATATATACCTAAATAACATGTGATCTTTAAGGGAAAAAATGCTCCCCGGTGAGGTAATGTTGCCACAACATCAGTGAAAACATGACCACTACTAGTTCTAGATCATGGGTGACATATTTATATTTGTGGGGATGTAAATTCTTAGAAACATAAGATATTACTCGTCATTGCTACATCAAGATGCATCCCAATCCCATACAAGAAGTATCACAAACCACCTCAAACACCACCCCTTCCTTTGGAAATCAGAGCATTGGAGAACTAACCAACATCCCCTTTAGATAGATAAATTCTACTTGGCACTACTCACTTCACTCAAAAACTTGGTCCTTCTAAGTCAAAGTTGTCAATGAAGCTTCAACTTGAGAGAAATCAGTAACAACCCTCCGATAATATCCTTCAAGGCCAAGAAAATTGCAAACCTCTACCATGTTCTTGCATTCCATCCAATAGACAACTTCTTCAAACACTGACAGGTCCACTTAAATGCCCTTTCATGAAATCACATACCCAATGAAATGAAAATATCATGTCTAGAGATTACACATGTACAAATTTATATAGAGACAGTGGCATCGAAGAACCTACAAGATAGTTCTGATATACTCAGCATGATCCTCCTCTATCTTTGATTAGATCAAGATTTCATCAATGAACATGATGATGAACTGTTCTAAGAACTGATGGAAAACAGAATTCATAAGACCCATGAACACTGTTGGTGTGTTTTTTAAATCAAATGGCATGACTACAAGCTTGAAGTGCCCATACCAACATCTAAAATCAGTCTTTGGGATATCGCCCTCCTTCACCCTCAACAGGTGATATCCAAACTGTAGATCAATCTAAGAAAACCAACATTCCCCTCTCAACTGGTTGAAAAGATTGACTATACTTAGAAGTGGGTAATGGTTCTTGAACTTCACCTGATTCAACCTCTGGTAGTCAATACACATCATCAAACCACCACTCGCCTTATTTTCCAACAACACTGGAGCACCCCATGGTGACACACTTGGCTGGATAAACGCTTCAGCATCAGATCAACTATCTGAATCCTTATCTCCTATATCTCAAAAGGTTCCATCTGATAAGGATCCATCAAAATTGGAGAGTTGCTAGGATGGATTTCTATCCCAAACTCAACAACACTTCAAGGGGGTAGAATCACTACCTACTCAGGAAAATCAACCAAGAAATCCCCAACAACTCTAAGAACATCCACAATCCCAATGTCTACCAATTCCACTGACAACTTAGCAAATAAGGATAATTGAGGCTCTATACGCTGACTTCCCACCTGACTGCTCCACTCACCAAAGAAAATCACACATTGTCCATCCATTTTTTAAAACACAGCTCTCCTCCAGAAGCATTCAATAATGGCATGTGTGGAATAAATCCAGTTGATGTTGAGAATAACATTGTGTGGCTAAATTTGTAGGAAGAAAATTTTCCCATGGGAATGATGTGGTCCCATCATCATTATACACCCCCGACACACATCTAGAAATATAGTCTAACCACCAATAGGCATACTCAACATGAGGGTCATGGGAAACCTCTCTATGTCTAGCCCTAGAGAATGGGATAGAGTGGGTGCAACAAAGGAGTGTGAAACTCCCGAATAAAATAAGTCACAATCAAGGGTAATAAACAAACTGTTTGTACCTCTAATAATCTCTAAACCTGCTAGAATTGCTTCCTCTACTACATGAAACTAACAACACCCAATTCAACTACCCCTATACTGATGATCGCCTCCATGACTATGCTCGGTTTGAGTTCCCTGAGGGACATCCAGAGTTCGGCCCCTACCTACTCTATCTCCCCTCAGTGGAGCATGAGCATGTTGTCCCTATGACTAAAATTACCTAACTAGATACTACTTTTGAGGATGCGCTAAACCTTCCCACCACCACCATTCTGAGATCCAATGGACATTGGAACTAATTGTGAATTTCATTGTGGACTCCACAGAAGAACCACATAATTCTCAAGAAGGAAGAAAAAGTACAAGGACCAGGTTGTCAAAAATAAAGTTACTAGTGTTGACTCCCTACCAGTCAAAAACTCAGAGGTCCTAGCACCAGAGACCTTCCACTGGAAACCCTGCCTCTCAAATAACCCTATAGGTCCCCCCCCCCTCATGGTAACCTCCTCTCTATTGAATCAATTATATTACCTCCTCATTATTCTAAACCTATAGATACATAGGCAACTTAAACAGAGTAACATCATACTAGATCGAAGGATGGAGTTCCTCCTAGTGATGCCTCCTACGAGTCTCCTCATCTGAAATGTGATCAGCTGAAAAATGAAGGAGGTCCTTGAACATGATCCTGAGATCTCATACTAACATACTTCCCTTCTGGAGGGAGAGTTTCTCTCGCCTCTTCTCATCCTTCATAGTTGATGAAAGGAACTCCACCTGGAATTCCTTCTCAATGTTAACCCAAAAAAACATCAACTTCCTTTCTTTCCCCAAGATAAATTGTCCACCACTGATGCACTACACCCAACATCGGGCTGAAAATCAAGGAAACCCACTACTCCATTGGGGCCCAGATCAATTCGACGGTGATCTCAAGCTCCTCGAGCAAGCTCTCTCTATCCATGTCCAAAACACTACCCTCATAATTTCCCAAAGCCTACTTCCATAAATCACATAACATTGTATGTCATAGGTCATCATCCTCCACTAGATCAACCCTCCACTGACCAACAGGATCATCCTATTGAGCCTCAACCACCCAATCCGCAGGCAATCAATGACTATTTTCCATGCCTAAAAGCTAAAAAATGAATTCCTAATCCTGAATAGTATCGAAATTTATTTAAGATTCATTCTAAATCATTTCTAGTCATTAATTCCCAATTTCCTAAAACCGAAAATTTAGATAAGAACACAAGTCATTATGATGAATTTACCATTTTTAGGTCTCTAACCTACAACTAGTGTAGCCTCACTTGGTCATTTGGTAGGCTCATATTTTTTGCAATGAATCATCGGGGCCCTAAAATCATGTGTCCTAGTTAGACTTACCTGGACTAGGTCACACACCAAGATCACATGACATGGTTTCCCTGTCGATCGATGTAATCCTCACTATGTATAACTCAAAACTCCATACTATCTCTCAATGATCACCTTTGAAATCATTTTGTCTTGACCCCCTCCCTCAGAAGATACCCCTCTTAGGATGTAAATGAAGAAAGGGAGAAAATGACCCCCGTTTCATACCTCCAGTAGGCCTCTAGTTGGTAACTAGCACTAAGGGTATACAAATATAACAATATGGGTGTAATTTCCTTTCTTTTTAAACAATTTGGGAGATATAATGGATTATACACAAAATAACTCCAATACATATATATAAAATAAATCTGAAACCATCCCACTTGCATGTATAAAATATAACTGATACAAATTCGAAAAGTCTCCAAAGTAAAGTACCAAAATTAAAGCTAAGCAGTGACACAAAAACTATGAGGATCTGAGCTAGTAGGGTCAAACATTATCCGCATAATCTCCTATAAACTTGGAAAAAAAATATATACATAGGGTGAGCATAAAACAATACTCAGTATGAAAAACCTAAGTCCCTCATAAATTAGTGAATGAGAGCATAATAATTCCCCTGTGAGAAAATAGCAGAACAAAACAAAATCTAATAAGGTATAATAGCCATCCCATCCACACCAAGGCATGCTCACTAAGTAACATAACTCAAGTAAAGTAATATAGTAAGCACAATGATTATTTGGGTACACCACACCACTTACCATTGGTTTAAAATATCCACCCTAATGGAAAAAAACCTTGTGCTCCCACCTCTTCCGAAATAACCACATCACTACCCACCCACACACACCTAGGCCCCACAACAACACCCCATACCATAATCTGGGCCATGATCCACATCACATGCCACCTGTAGACACCTATTCCCTACAACTGCAACTAGTCTCGTCACATGGGCTAGAAGCCACATCACATCAAGTCCCAAAGACACCTGGGAAACCAGAACACATCTCATCTTGGAGACACCTAGGAAAACACAACTGGACCACACACACTTAGACCTCTCAAACCACAACCTGATCAATGAATCTAGGGCTACCACTACCTAAAAGAGGGAGTATTGAAGATCAAGTGGCTATCCATCCATCCTCCCAGCAGGATGTTCGAGAAAGTCACCCTCCCCCATGACTATGGGGGTGTTCAGCGCATGGTGCTCAACTAGGGTTGGGTGAATATATAAATCGAAAGAACAAATACAAGTATATGCATATATGATTATATGAACTCAATCCCAACCTATGTGTTCTCAGAAAAAACACCAAATCACAACACAATAAACTTTTCTCCTACATCTAGATGCATTTATTTGAATTAGCAATGTTCACTTATGAAGTTGATAAATTTGAGCGACTTCACAAAGCTTCTATACATAACACCCATCAATTTAATTATTTTTCTCTCACCATACATAACCATTCAACCCATAATTTATATTTACATTAAAAAATCCATTCCATTAAACAAACAACCTAAGGTCCTCTAATCATTTTTAAGAATTCATTTATTCCATCACTACCTAGGAAACTACTAATAACAAAGTATAGTAAGAATCACATCAAAAGTCATGACGAGGAAGAAGAACAATGATAAATTATCTCACTTCATTTTACTTTTATCTTTAACACCCATTCATGACATAACATATACTGATCCCAAGACACAGGGTGAAGCCTTCTATATGTTATTAATGTAAAATCACCCATACCAAACACTGAAATCATCATTCATCAAATTCATCCATCTCAATCCTTCTTCTAAATAGTGAAAACCCCAAACTCACAACCGCACCCAGTAACACTTCTCATTACAACCATTCTTGGCAGCCTACTGCACAACCACACCACACCAATCACAGCTTCACTGTACAACCACATCCACCTACTTCCCCATAGACAAAACCCATTGAAAACCACACATCACAACCACAACACAACTTATTTAGTTTTAAAAGGGTATATTATTCAAATTCCACTTCTTAAATTGAGGGTGTGATCACAGAATCCATAAGATCTTAGGAAATCCATTTAATTAACCTAATATATGTGGTTAATCAATTTCATATAAATATTCATTCAATAAAAAACCAACAATAAGGATTCACAATCCATCACAGGTGCACAAAAAAACAACCCCAATGGCCCTGATTTTTTGCAGGTATTTATCCTATATAGATCAAAATATCAAAAGGGGATGATGAACACCAAGAACATGAAACACTTTTCCCCATCCCCACATATTTTAATCCTAATAAGATTAAATTATATTTATCAATTGGTATTAAACCATCTTACTAAGGTAAGAACATTAATACACCCATCCCATATGATACATAATTGAGGGAGACAAAGGAAAACCAACTTGGAAAAAGAGACAATCTGCAATTCCTAATTACACCAAGACAGGGGCGCACATATGAAGTAGGAAAACCTCCTAGAAAACTTGAACCAAGTTCTGAAGCACATCACTCAATACCTACAAGAATAATAACTCTAGTAATCTTATATAAAGATGATAAAATAAGGAAAGGATGAAGGGGAAAGGATATGATGGCTTTGGAAAGATATAAATAGAGGTGCAAGTTTACATTCATTTTTTATTTTCCGTTAAAGGTGGATCTTATCAAGATGACTCTTTTTGACCGAGTAAAATTCTTCAGACACTTAGTAATTTCAAATAAGATTTATAGGCTTTGAATCCACCTCAAATCCCTTCAAACAATGCTTTAAAAGTGTTTTATGTCAAATAAAATGTCAAAGGGGTAAAACGGGAACTAGAAACACTGTTCAAAAAACACTACCATGTGAGGCACCATTTTGTTAGACATGTCTAGATGATGCACCATTCAACGAGGAACCACTCATGAGTCACCTCTAGGTGAGGCACTGCTCGATGAGGGACTGTTCGATGGGGCACTTCCCATGAGTCACCATTTGTGAGCTACCATATGGTGAAACATCATTCGGTGAGTCACCACCAGCTAGCGAGTGCTAGTGAGAAACCACCGGTGAGTGACCTCTAGTGAGTCACCACCACAGTAAAACCACCAAGGTGACACTATTGACGATGAACAATTAGAAAACATGGAAAACTGGGAAATTTTGAAAAGTGTTGGAAAGAGCCACCATGATCTCCCAGAACACCTCACACACCAGATTATCATAAAGGAATGGACTAGAGACATCCAAGAAATTATAGTTACATCATCCAAACATCATTTATGACTCTATAATTCATGTATTTATTAAATATGATAAATTATTATATTTCACTATTCCCCAAAAAATCAGCTATTTTAGAACAATACCAAAAAATAACAAACCATTTTTTACACATGTATAATTAAAAAATGGATTCCATTTTATAAAATTGTTTTTATAAATATGATACATTTAATGTTTAATTAAAATAATCATTTATTCAAAAAATAAAAATTATAAAATTATAACTATTTTTATGACACTTTAAAATAATAACTAAGGTCTTATAAAATTATATTATAATCATAAGAAAACAAATTATTAATTTATGAATCTATTTTATGAAAATGTATTTTTTTTAAAATTATTTTATTGATTATAAAATTGTAAATAAACATTTATGTTTCACAAAAATACAAATACTTAACTTATCATTTTTAAAACATTTATTTACTTATTCTGTAATATAAATATACCATGTTTTCATTTGTAAGATACCCATATATTATTTATCATTTCATAGATGACATTACTATTCAGTTCATAAATATACTATTAATATAACAAAAAGCATAGTTTTTTAAAAAATGATATTTTTTCATTATTCAGTTGAAAATAAATATTTTCTTAAAAATACAAAACAAATCATCCTAAGATAGTTTTGACATTACGATTTTTAAAGAGGATTTTTTATTTTTTTCAAAGGAATTTATAAATGTGTTAAAAAAATTAAAACAAGTGTGCCATTAAGAGATCATAAATCTTTATTTGGAAAAATATGTCATTTTAATGTGTAAAATTGGATTTATTCTTATCTTATTCATATAAAATAATTTGGATGAATGTAAATAAATTTGATTAAATATAAAATATATAAATTTCATATTTTCGTTAATATTATTTATTCCATCCTATTTAACATCTTGGTTATAATGTTCATTTTAAAATAATGATGTTTAATTATATGTCATTGTTCATTTATGCTTGGCATTGTGTAAAACATATGTTGTCGTATAAATTAAATTTAAAAAGATACATAGCATAAAATATTGGGGTATTGCAATTTCTTTATAATCATTTCCTTAATATTTCTTCTATTTTATTAATAATACATTCTAAATACTTCCCTTTTAATTTGTATATTTTTGATGAACCTTGGTTGTATATTATAAAGGAGTCGAGACACATAAAAATTGAATGGGAAAATCATTTTATATGTTTGGTTGGATTTTAGTTTGTTAGTACTCTATATTTTAACTTTGAAATGTGTAATTGTAAATGTTCTTGGATGGGAAAATATTTTTATAGTTGTTGTTTGATTTTAGTTTTTTGGTACTATATATTTTAATTTTGAAAGTTTTAATTGTAAATTGGTTTTTTTGGTTGTTTTTCAGATACTTATATTTCTCTATTTGTATTACTTTTTTTATCATTTTGTCTATAGGGGAGAGGAGATATGAAAGTAAAATTATTAAAAAAAATGGTTTTTCACATCGGTTCTCTGATAACTGATGTGAAACACCATTCTTAACAGGTTTTTCACTTTGTTTATTACAAAACCAACATGAAAACCCCTTAATCATGACAATTTTCCCCATCATTTATATGATAACAAATATGAAAAACCTTTCTTCATGGGGTTTCACATTGGTTCTGTAATAACTAACGTGGAAACCCCATTAAGATAGGTTTTTCATGTCGGTTATGAGATAACCGATGTGAAAAACCAATATAATAATTCATTTTCAATG
This sequence comes from Viscum album, assembly GCA_963277665.1. Taxonomy (NCBI): domain Eukaryota; kingdom Viridiplantae; phylum Streptophyta; class Magnoliopsida; order Santalales; family Viscaceae; genus Viscum; species Viscum album. Next base: position 7,722,479 of record OY728127.1, read on the forward strand.
TTAATTTTTTAATTGATATAAAAAATTTATTTACAATGCTTCCTAAAATAACATCACTTTATAACAAACATTAAAAAACAAGCAAATATGACGTGAATAACCACATTATACAGTAGTGACATGCCAAAATAATCAATACATGTATTGAAGTTATCAATGAAATAAATATGACACATTCTTTATTCCTTCAATAAAGTTATGATATTTAAAAAATAAGAAACATAAGATTTTTTCCACTCCAATATAATTAAATAAACATTTATTTATTTTATGTATAATTAACATTCTAGTATTATCTCAATAAAAGGACTAACAAATCATTAAATTAACACAATTAAACTCATATTATGGGCCTTAACTTTATAATTTGAATTAATTAATTCATCATAAATTTATAATTAAGAATACACTAATTATATTTTAGAAAATTTGAATTATGTAAACCCTTTATGTCATTGAAACTATCATCCATGTTATCACATAAATGCATATGAACATCTAATTATTTTCATGTATCCAAAAATATTTATTCTTTACGTCCTCAAATAGTAAGATTTTATTCAGAGGGATAAAACACAAAAATTATTTTATGGGGGTTTAAAGTTGTGGAGTCCAATGGAATCCCCAGTTATAATGTCCATACAGTCTTAGGAAAGGTAACCAATGGTTCTATAAATTTGAAGGGTGGAATTTAGAGCACCATTAAAATCCAGATTCATTGTCTCCTTATTCACCTCATGAAAAGAGTGGATAATATTTTTTCCTATTAGATAATACTTTTATAATACTTGATGATGTGAACAATGGACTAGTGGGAAGAATAAATTTTCCTTAAAAATTTCACAAGAAAATTTGAGTCAGATTCCATTAAAAATGGGTGTAGTCTTAAAGTGTAAAAATGATCCCATTAATAAAATATTAGGCCTTAGAAATTATAGGTATTCTATTCCAATAAAATGAACTAAATTTGATAACCATTTATCCATGTTTGTCTTGTGTGGAAACTCCTCCCCATATAGACTAATTGGTACACGAACAATCAGTGTTGAGTTTAAGTATAGATTTTATATATTTCTATTATACTTAATTACCCCACCATTTTTATTCCAACCTATCTAAACCTATTGAAACATACAGTTAAGTTTATTAGTAGTAAGTGTCTATTTATCCACAAGAGAAGCCAAACCCATATTATTTATCTTAGATAAAATTTTAGTCTTCAAGTAGAAAAATGAATCATAGAACCTAGATTTATAATATGATTAAAATATTTCTATAAAACCCACAAATATAAATAACAAAAACCTTTATGAACACCCTTTATAGAATAAAAATTACACAATCTCAAAACAGGTAATATGTAATTTTTTAAGGGAACCTAGATAAATATGAATTCCATGACAAACACTATTAAAGTTTCAAATAGATCTCTCCTAATCACCTCATAGAAAAATATGTTCTCTAATATCTATTTTTGGATTCAAAAAACATAAAAATTTGAATATAGATGAATAACATTACATTGGATGAGGTTTTATCTAGCTAACACTTTATTCCAAACTCAAGAAACCCGAAAACTATATTTTACCAGGATGATTTTATTCCAAAAGATGTTATATCATTCATTAGTTCCAACCTGAACATAGATTATTCTACAATAATTTGTGGTATTGAACTACTTCAAACTATTTGGGGTGATTACACACCTTTTGAGATCATCGAGAAGTGAGATACTAGATAATATTTACATTTGATCCTCATCAAGAATAGAATTGTTGAACCAAAAAAATCCCATAGCCTCAAAAAAGCTCATATTAAAGTATGGGAACCCTAGGAAGTAGAAAGGCTGAATGGACCAATTCTATCTACAAAACATGTTGTCCCCATATTTAATGTTCTACTATGATTGATTAAGGAAAGTATGAAAGAAACCCTAAAACCTATTACAAACATGGATATTAAAATATTTCATACTATGAATCACCTACTTAATCCACCCATATTTATTATTAACAATGTTTTCCAAATAAATATTGACTTACAATCACATCCCATGCAAGAATCACTTGTATTATATGTACACATTCCTCCAGATTCTTTATATTAATACCAAATTTATAGAATAGTTTCTCCATCATTCCCCACCTTTCCCTATGGAATTTACCTTCTTTGTGATTATATCATAGGAAACCACTGATGACACCTTTTGTGATGTCCTGAACCTAGATTTCACTTAATGGGTTCCCTGAGCCCAGTGGGCCACATAACCTCAAGCGCATCTCCCCAAACACCAGAGGTGGTTGACTAGCAGTGAGGGACTAGTGTGTGTTTGTGGGGAGACTATTCCCTCAATATCAAATTTTATTTCAATGGATGATTATAAATTAAGTTAAATAGTAGAAACAATACAATTATATAGAAGGAATAGTGGAAAATAGCGACAAAATTAACAATAACTAAAATAAATAGAGTAATATACAGCAACTAGTGATGACATGTCATGTATCTAGAGCACTAGAAAACATCGATACAAGACAATAGTCATAACATGTTCTATAAAAGTATAAAGTAAATCCAAATATTATACCAAGCATCCCAAGCTATGGACCAATCATCTACTATAAAGCTCCATCCTAAACAGCAAAAAATCCAGTTTTCAATGATGTACGCTTCCATTTATCAACACCTTCAGTCTTGTAATCTACTCTGGGTACCAAATGGTTCCTGGAGAGGGTGTAGGATAAATCTCATTGGGAAACCACAAGTGGTTTCAATAACATCTTGTCCATGTACTGAAGATATAATAGTGTTAAATCATGCACATATAAAGTAAAGAAGTGAAATGTAACTAAATACCCAATTACATTCTTTATCCCTTAGATGGTGTCTAAACATAACCATTCCATTAATTTATTTTTACCAATTTATAAATGAGTCACATATTAACAATAGTGAAGGTTCTAAGTTTTGACAATGAAACATGTAATTATATTTAATAATAAAGTTACAAGGTAATAACCAAGGCAATGTAGACCTCAAGGGTCTCCAACTCGATAATAATTGTAGCCTATCTAAGGGTAAGAGTGTAATCAAAGGAGCATATTTCAAGGAATTCCATAATATGTTTCCTACCAAATCAAAGGTGATTATCCAAGGTAAAATGGGGATAATTAGAGAAAGGTCCCTATGGGTTGTAACCATGGAACCTACTTATCAATGATGGATCAAATGATTGTATCCAAGGAATCCTGTAATACTATGTGGGGGATCCTATGGTGTCATATCAGGCATCCAAGAATAGATAAATATCATGATCTAGGTGGGTATCAACCTAAGCAAGTTGTATCCTTGAATTGAAATTGGGTTCCCGAATTCTTATGGTATTCCCCGATAAGAATCCAAGGCGAGATCAAATCAGGCTATTCCTGTTTAATTATGAAGTCATGTAATATTTCATTTGGTTCAAGCCTTACCTTTCATTAGTGTGGTAAGATCATGTAGCATTAAACCTTTATTAATTACATTTAAGGAATATTCAATAATTAATGTTCATTCCACTACATTCCATTAATGTGGTAAGGTGTTATATGGACATGAAACCAATTAATCATTCACATATAATCACGTAAAGTCATATAATTAATTTACTTTCCAATTTTCCTTTCACATTTTATGATCAATTTAAAGCACTTACCTTGGGCAGGTCAAGTGGTGACAATTCCTGGTGCTTTCCAATATGAAATTAATAATATAAATCAAGCCATTTAATATAGAAAATATTACCCTTAGAAGGGTCAATCCAAGTAACACTTGAACGGTGGATTAAATGTGTCAAATACTAAGAACCCAATTATAGAATAATATGCTACATGGGATAGCTGGAGTTGTGGGTATAAACACTAAAAATTAATCACATATAATGAAAGATCATAACCGTAGAATTATAATGATTATAAGCATGGAATATAAATTCAATAAATGACACCTGATGAAATCAGTGGGGCCCACATGGTAATTTCAAAATCAAATAACTTGAGGGATGAGTTAAAGACCACCCGCCATAGGCTTGTACAACTCTCATCCTCAAATATAGGCATTTTATTTGGATTTGACTAAAGTAGATCTAAGAAAGGAGGAAAATTTCTCACCCCATGAAAACTAGGCCAAAAGTAAAAGAGAATCATAAAGTCTTAAACAAACTCGAGTACTTATCGTTGTGAATCCAATGTGATGAACGGAAGCTTGATCAGATCCTAGATGAAGGATATCCTTCAATACAAAGATTTGGCCATCAAAAATCTCTAGTTTAAGAGAGAAATAGGTTAATCCCATAAGAAATCATATTAGGAGGTAGATGGAGGTTTAATTAGATCATTAAAGGAAAAAAGGGAAAATTAACCCAAAATTATCCTATTCACGATTTGTCCGCACAGTTTGAAAACCCATGAACAAACAATGAACAGGTACCAGGGAAGAAGGGGAACTCTCATGGTTAGGTCACACAGTCTTGCGCCAACTGTGCAATATGACTATGTCCAAAAACAGACCATCTTCATGGTTAGAAAAATCGTGGTCCAACCATGCACAAATCGTGGGACTTATCCAATTTCCCCAAAAAGATGGTTTCTATCTTCAAAAAAGAATTAGACACCCCTAATACCATCAATATATGATTATTCATCCATACTAGGTCCAAAATAAATAATTATATAGAAATTAAAAGGACCCAAACCTTGGTGAAAAATAGAGTTCTTACAGTCTTCCCCCATTGAAGGAACTCGCCCCCCAAGTTCACCTTGTAAAGGGTGGAGAAACACCATCTGAAAACAACTCCAGCCACTGAACACTTACATCAATCTCCTGCTCCCAAGTCTCATCTAACAAACGGTCTTGCTAACATATCACCCTTAATAGAGGGATAGACTTTCCTCGGAGATTCATCATGCTCCAGTCAAAGATGCATACTAGATATTCCTCAAAGGTTGCATCAACATCTAACTCAAATTCCTCAAGATCAAAGGTTAGTATGGTTCAGCATGATATTGGTGAAGTTGTAAAACATGGATGATTTCATGAATGGCATGGTACCACTGAGGTTGTAAAAATAGATAGGCTATAGACCTGACTCTCTCTAGAATTAAAAATGGCCTTAGAAAATGATGTGATAGCTTCCCTTGATTCTATAACCATTTATTCCCTAGCCTAGGTGGTACCTGAAAGAAAACATGATCCCTGACCTCAATCTATAGAGTTCATCGATAGTGATTTGGTTAATATTTCTATCTATACTGACTAGTAGACATATTCTTCCTGATCAGCTGATCCTGCTCTGAAGTCTTCTAAACAAGATGAGGACCAAGTAGGGAAACCTCACCTACCTCTACCTAGCACAGGGGTGAACGGAATGGCCTACCATACAACACCTCAAAAGGATCCATTGGAATCATCACCTAAAAACTATTATTATATTTTAACTCAATGATAGGGATATGCTTCTCCCATGAACCGCTAAGATATAGGACACATGATCGGTGCATGACCTCTAGAACATGTACTATATATTCTGATTTTCCATCGGTCTGAGGGTGAAAAGCTATGCTTAGTAGAAACTTTGTTCCCACATCCTTCTTCAAACCCTCATAGAATCATGAAGCTAAATGAGAATCCTTATCTAAAATGATAGTACGTGGAACCCCAGGTAGTCTTATGATCTCACATACATACAATCTTCCTACCTCTTAGTAACCTAAGAAAACTGACCACAATGTCCATGGAAAAATCTTCCCATTTCCATTATAGGACTATAAGTTTTGGTAATAAGCCTATAGGTCATTGGTTATCTTCCTTCACCTACTAATAGGTGGAACACCTAGTTATAAAACCTGTTATCTAATGTTTCATTCCAGGACACCAATACTGACATCACATATCTCGATACATCTTAGAGATTTCTGGATGAACTTCCCCCTGAGAAGCATGGGACACTTTCATCAACACTTATCTAAAATTTTTAGGAACCCAAACATTTCCATGGATATGAAAGATTTTACCTCTATCCATAGACCAATCAGGAGGCAAGTTTTCTCTTGATATACTCTCATGGATAACCACACCTTCAGGAACCAATAATTTCTTAATCTTCACCATCTCAATGAGGTAAGATAAAACTACTAATGATGAGAGGTAAGATTTCCCATGACTATCATGAAACTATGGATATATCTAATAGAAAAGGTCCATCATCTTCCTCTCATCCCTAGCTTCCCATACAACCTGTGTTTGATTTTTCTAACATAGTGCATCTACAACCACATTTCCCTTTCTAGACATGTAGGGAAGCTCAAAATCAAAGGATTGTAAATATTTGACCCAACTCCATTGTCTGAGATTCAAGTCATACTGTGAAAATATATATTTGAAATACTTGTGGTATATGTAAGCTACAAAGATATCACCCAAAATATAATGTCTCTATCAACGTAAGGCATGGAAAACTGCTTCTAGATCAAGTTCGTGTGTTGGGTAATTTCTATCATGAGGCCTCAACTGCTGAGATCCATACACAATGACTTTTTCTTCCTACATTATCATTGCTCCTAGGATATTTCCTAATACATCATAGAAGATGGTATAACCTACACCTAGATGAGGAAGAATTAGAATAAGTGATGAGACAAGACTCCCCTTCATCTCTTTAAAGGCTTTCTCTCATGCTTCTAACTAAAAAACTTGACACCCTTTTTTGTAAGACCAATAAGAGGTGAATCAAGGTGTGAGAAATCCTGTATGAAATTCATGTAATATCCATCCAACCCCATGAAACATTATCTATCAAACACATTATTAGGATGCTCCCAGGAAACTATAGTACTAATATTTCTTTGGATAATATATACTTCTTATTCTAATATATTATAACCTAAGAAGTGGACTTTTTGGATCCATAAGTGCTACTTAGAAATCTTGGAATAAATCACATGCCCTATTAGTGTACTCAGAATGACATCAAGATGTTTCGAAAGGTTTCTTTGAGTGTGATAATACACTAATATTTCGTCCACTAGACCAAGATAAAAGAGTCCAAATAGGGGTGGAAACCCTTATTCAGTAGAGCCATGAAAATGGAATGTTCATTCGTAATACATAAAGACATAACAAGGTACTGATATAAACCATACCTTCTATGGAAATTTTAATGAGTTATTTAATATGGTCTAACTCATACCTACTGAAAACCTGGTCTTAGGTCAATCTTAGAGAAAATAATTTCTCCTCAGAGTTGGTCAAAGAGATCATCTATTTGAGGAAGTGGATAGCAGTTCATGACCATAATTTGGGTCAACTTTCTATAATTCACATATAAAATTAAGGTTCCATCCTCCTTGGAAAAAATCATACCAGAACCCCATGAGGATGTATTGGGTTATATATAAAATTTGGCCTATAAATCCTTGAAAATCCTCTAGAGATCATAAATCTCTGTAGGTACTATCTTGTACAAAGTAATGGACCCTGGAGTTTCTCCAAAAATAAGATCGATTGTAAAATATTCCTCTCTCTTAGGAGGTTATCCAAAAAATCATCAGAAAATATATACCTGAAACGACCGACTATTGGAGGAAATTAATCTTTTCATAAACCCTGATCAATTATGAAGACACTTGCAATCTTGGAAGTAACTCAACCTAGCCCATAATGCTCTGGTCTAGCACTACCAGCCTGGATATCCCACTAGCCCTTATGTAAATAACTTCTACCCTCTGGTGATGTAAATTATACCTTGTGGTGATAGAAATCTAGAAAATCATGATACTGAACTAACTAATCCATCAAAATAATAAAATCAAAGCCTTTAAACTTTAGAGTGAATATCTTCAATAAGAAAGGGTCACTGCCATCCTCAAGGGGACAGTCCTTACACTAGGATATACCCTATTTTTTTACCCCTAAAGGTGTATCTCGGGTCATTACACCATAGTAATATTGTATCTCAAGTTAGAGACTTTCCACAATAGATAAAATCATAAAAGTGTTCAAATCACCTATATTAAATAAAGAAGATACTATAGTAGATGCCATAGGAATAGTACCTTGTACTATATATGGTCCCACCGCATGATCCTCAGGTATGAGTTGTAGTGCATGCAACTGACAGGATTTGTGACCATGTGCAACAGATGGACTACCATGATCATAACTGCTCTATTGGTACTATTGGTGATTAGGGGTATATCTACCATGGCCACAACCTCCTCCTCCTTCAGACCTACCAGTGATATTCCAACTCCATATCGGATGCGGTGTAAAAGAACTTGCTCTTGAAGGTGGAGCTAGTGCTAATCCTTTTCCACTCAAAGCTAGTGGAATGGTCCTGTAGAAATGTTAGAGATGCCCCATATGGCCACATTCTTGACATCCCATTAGATCTTTAACAAAGTTAGGCTTCAAGTTTCCCCATCATCCATACTGAGGAAACACTTTGGATCTATCAAAACAAGCACTCTGGTTGTCACTCCCCTAAAGAGAAACCTTGAGAGAATGTTTCCTTCCACTGAAAGAACTACTAAACTGATATGGCACTAATCCTTTAAACTTGGTACAATTTTCATCCCTCAATTTATGCTCAATGAAAATATACTGATTGACTATTGAATAAAATTTCACTAGGAAAAAGACATTCACCTGCACATGAATGGAATATTGGATCCCATCATCAAAGCATCTAGCACATGAAAGCTCATCACTGGCTAGAAGCAGTACAAAGAACTGAAACTCAATGAAATTCACTGAATACTCCATATCTTACATAGAACCCTTCTAAAGATGTATAAACTTTCTACATATTTCATCTCTCAATATTTGAGGAAATAACTGGTCATAGAAGGCAGTCTGAAAATCAACCCATAACATGCCCTGATGAAGACCCGCCTGGGAAATCACATCCCACCAATGCTTGGCTGAATCCCGAAGCATGTATGTGGAAAGCTTGAACCTCCACTATGGTGGTGTCTCATAATTATCAAAGATATATATAGTTTCCTCTATCCAAGACTCAGCGACCTATGTACCGCCATCCCTTGAAAAGTTAGGAGGATGTTGCTGCTGGAACTTAGGAGTCAGATCAGCCATCATAGGTGCAAGCCGTGGAGTACCATGCATGCACTTCATCAGACGTATGAAATTATCATGAACTTTAGAATTAGTTCCCAAATCAGGTATACTATTTGGTGACTTAAGTGGCACTTCTGGAGGTAATACTGGTAGCATATGGCACACCACGTCTGGAGCATGGTCATCATTACCCTCCTGCCATACGATACAAGGATTTTGTGGTGGCATTGGTCTATAAATTCCAAGAACACACCTCAAAACAAGATTAAGGAAAAATGTAGAATCCCTAAAGGATGATAAATGTAATAAAACTCACAACCCAATGTATACTACCCAAACTTCTAACTTATATGGCTATGTATTTATAAGTTCTCAAGTATAAGTTTCAATTTATTTTACATTTAATTATCAGGTTCACTCCTTTACCTTTCATAAACATGACAAGTAAAGATAATTATGTGAAAACAATTAATTTTAGATTTCATTATTTACTTTATAATGGATATCCATTTCTAATGAATCAGTTCCCATACACCTATCACTAGAAACAACACACATTTATTTGTAGGATAACGGCTCGAATCGATAAACTATTCATCCCAGCCCATGAGGGCCCATACACCTCATGAATTGAAATAGGTACTCACTCAATCACAACCAAGAGTACGTAAATTATAAGATAAGTATCACAATATCAATCAACAATCACAGGTGTATAAAGAAAAGAAAAGTAATTAAATGAACCTATATGGAATGGAAATATGCATGACATGTGAATTCTAGGTCCCTATAATGAATCATGTAAAAATTCCTCATGCCCTATTATCATTGAGATAAGGATTAAATAAAATACTTAATCATAGTAATAATCCACAAATCCATACAACATGTGTGTCACCACATCAATAAATAATATCTAAAAAAGCAGAACAATAATCATAATTTAGGAAACTTGGTTTTTACCCCGAACATGGGTTCGCGACACCCAAGCATGACTTATGACCTAGTCCAAATCATTACAAATCCTCAATATATTGTCCCCAAATAGTAAAGAATTAAATGAAACACCTATAATACCAATTTTTGACATCTTGGAACCAGATAAAACTTAATGGGTTCCCAGATCCCTCTGGGCCACATGGCCTCAAGCGCATCTCCCTGAATGCCAAAGGCTGTAGACTAGCAGTGATGACCTTGGGTGTGTCCGTGGGGAGACTATACTCTCATTACCAAATTGTAACATAGTGGATTATTGTAATGAGAGGTAAATAGAGGAATCAATACATGTAAATAGAAATAGAGGAAAACATCAACCATATTAACAGTAACTGAAATAACTAGAATAACATACAACAACTGATGATGATTTGTCTTGTATCTAGAAAACAGGAAAACATGGATACCAGATAGAAGGAATAACATGTTCCATAAATGTGTAAATAAAATAAGAATACTATATCAAACATCCCGAACACCATTTTGGTAATTTTATATCAATATTCCTCCTAAACAACAAGTAATAAAGTGTTTGGAGTTGTACGATTCCCTTTATCAAAACCTCTAGTCATGTAATCTACTCCGGGTACCAAACGATGCCTGGAGAGTGTGTGAAATAAATCACAGGGGGCCACCACCTATGGTGTCTATAACATCCAGCCAGTGTAATGGAAATGTAATAGTGTGAAAGCATTCATATATAATGTAAATAATCTCAATGTAACTAAATACCGAAATACTTACTTCATCCCTCAGTTGATGTCTGAACATAACCAGTCCATTAATTTATTATTGTCATTTTATAAATGAGTCACATGTTATCAATAATTATGGTTTCATGTTTTGACAAGGCAACATATAATGACATTTAACAATGAATTTCCATGGTAATAACCAAGAAAATTTTGACCTCAAGGGTCACTAACTCGGTAATAACTATAGTATGGCTATGGGTAAGATTGTAATCCAAGGGGAATTTTCCAAGTCATTACACAATAAGGTTCCAATCGAATATAACGGGATTTTCCAAGGTAAAATGGGGATATGTAAAGACAGGGCCCTATGGGTTGCAACTATGGAACCTACTTGTTAATTTTTGATCTAAGGAGTGTATCCAGGACATCCTTTAATACTATGTGAGGGATCCTATGGAGTCATACCGGGTATCCAAGAATATATAAGGATATGGATCTATGTGGGTCTAAACTTAAGAAATCTGCATCCTTCAATCAAAATGGGGTTCCTGAGTTCTCATGGCATTCCCCGATAAGAATTCAAGGTGAGATCGAGTAAGTACATTCCTATTTAATAAATAAGTCCTATAATATGTCATTTGTTTCAATCCTTACCTTCCTTTAGTTTTATAAGATCAAGTAGCATTCAATAGTTATTAATTCCATTTAATTCATATTCAATAATTAAGGTTCATTATGCTACCTTATATTAATTTGGTAAGGTTTTCTACAGACATGAAACATATTAATCATTCACATTTAATATGGTCATGTCATATAATTAATATACTTTCCAATTTCACTTTCACATTTAATGATAAATTTGAAGCACTTACCATAGGTGGTTCAAGTGGTGAGAATATATAGTACTTTCCATTATGCAATTCACAATATAAATCAAGCCATTTAATATAGAAAATCTTACCCTTGGAAGGGTCAAGCCAAGTCACACTCAAATAGTGGCTCAAATGTGTCAAATACTAAAAATATGATTATGGAATAACATACTACATGGGATGGATGGATTTTTGGGAATAACTACAAAAAATTAATCACATATATAGAAAGAATATAACCATACAGTTCTAATGACTATAATCATGGCATATAAATTCAATAAATGACACCCAATGAAATCGGTGGTCCCCCCAAGAAAATTCCAAAATCAAAAAACTTGATGGATGAGTTATAGACCACCCACCTTAGACTTGTAGGACTCTACACCACTAGTATCGTCCCTTGATTTGGCTCATATCAGAGTATATCTACAAAAAGTTGAAAAAATCTCACACCTCGATAACTAGGTCAAGAGCAAAAGAGATTTAGAATGGCTTAAATGGACTCGAGCACTTACCATAGTGCATTCAACATGATGAACGAAAGCTCGACCAGATATTGGATAAAGGATATCCTTCAATCCCTAGATTTGGTCTTCAAAAATCACCAATATGATAGATAAATAGGTTAATCATGTAAGAAGTCATATTAGGAGGAAGAAAGAGGGTTAATTAGATCATCGGGGGGAAAAAGGAAAAATTAGCCCAAAATTATCATGTACACGGTTTGTCCACATGGTTTGAAAAAACAAATGAAAACAATGAATGGTAACCTGGGAAGAAGGTTCACTTTCTTGGTTTGGGTGCATGGATATGCACCAACCGTATGATATGGATCTGTTTGAAAATAGACCATTTGTAGAGTAAGACAAACTGTGTTCCAATCATGTTCAAACCATGAAACATATCTAGTTTCCCTAAAATAATGGGTTCTGGCTCTTAAAAATCCCTGGATACCCCTAAGACCTTGAATAACCCATAAGGTATCTATATTAGGTTCAAAATAATGAACTAAATCGAAATTAAAAGTATCCATACCTAAGTGAAAACCCGAGTTCTTACACCTTCAATATTAGAAAAAAAAATATTTGGGATCTATGATAAGAGAATGTATATACATTGAAATATATGATAATAATGTTTAAATGAGGGTAATAGTTCCACTAAAATAAATAAAATGAATTTTACAATTAGTTATATTTTTAGAAATTCTATCCAAAAGACCATTAAAATGATTAATACATATTCTCCACATCAATAGTGATGTGCTAAGTTAACCCATGGGTAATGTACATTTCAATAATCCAATCTGTTTGAAAATATGTTGAGACCATCTGGTCAATCATTGATTCAAAATAAACATGATTTTTTCAATAATTTAGTTTTTACCCACTCCATGTATTATAAAATTTCAAAAAATATTTGAAAATTGAAATGAATTGATATTTTGATTTTAAAATAAATAACATATCGTCTTATAAAAATAGGTTTTAGATACTTGTAAAGTTGTACATAACTATATAAAGATGAACCTCCCAATATTCATTATTTTTTTAATTTTGACTAAGAACATCCTAAGTTGTGATGATGAGGGTAGAAGAGATTGGATCACCTTGCTGGAGGCCAAGGGTGGAGTTGAAGAATACAAAATTCTTACCCATCATAATGATTGAGAGCCAAGGTGAAGAATAAATTTAAAATAATAGATTTCATACCCATGTGTAGAATACACATTTCCCCATGAATTTCAAAATGATGTTCAGTATCATTATCTCATAAGATTTATCCATTTTAATATCCGTTATGATATTGGTCCCAATCGATTTATGATAAAGATACTATGATATCTTCTAAACTAACCCAAAAGAACTTTGGATACTCCCACCATTAAGAAATCCATGTTATTCTTCAGACACTATCTTGGTAATAATATGTGATAGCTTATCCTTAAGAATCAATGGAAACACTTTGTGTGATATGTTACACATATTGATGGACCTAACTAAAATAAATCAACCAATCAACAGAAATTCTTAGACATAAAATAAAATTAACCATGTTATATCTAATATAACATACTTTTCTATTAATTAGTTAGTATAACTTTACAAATTATAACATACTTTATATTTTTATATAATAAATGAAATTTCTGTTAATCCAAATAGACACATGTAAAAACCAAAATAAAATTTCATATAATTTTATATGCTAACAATAATAAAATAACTCATCATAATTTATTATAAAAAAATTAGGTCCATAATTTTCAAAACCATGATTCTAATAAAATCATTTTACTATAAACATAATAAAGAGTTTACAATAAATTTAATTTAATTTAAAAAGAAACTATCATAATTTATATAACAAGGTAAGGATCTTATTAAAATAAACTTATCTATAGTTTTGATGAATATAAATCTAAGTAGGCCTTAGTTTCTCAAATTATTTTTCATCCCATTTAATATTAACCAATTAATCATGCATCAATAATTGTAAAATTGGAATTCAATTTTCAAAAAACTAAAAAATTCACATAATTTAAAAGATAAACTAATTATTTTAATACAACCAATAATCCAAATCCAAATTTAGATCACCATAATGTTACACAGCTTTACCAAACAAATTTCCAACCAAGTTCATTATTTAAAAATCAAAATAAATTCATTTTTATGCCTTATTATGATGATTGAACTTTATTTCCCAAAAACCCTAGTTTTGTAATTATAATTAAATGTTTTATATTTCATAAAACTAATTTGTACCCTTTTAAAATAACTTTTGGATACTCCATTCAAAATATATGATAAATCACTTTAAAACACATATTTTTTGTCAACTGAAACAATATACTAAATGATTTAAAAAATATTCTATACTCAAAATAGTATTTTCCAAAAAACAATTATGAAAAATACAACATTTAATTATATTTTCCAATATCATTACTCACCACCTATCAAACTATTTTAAAAAATAAAAAGAGGAATTAATAAAACAAAATTGCACATATACTTCTAATATATAATATATAAGACATATAAAGAAAACATATAGGGTACATTTTTTCTTTTAAAAACCACATACTTAAACCAAAACTATTCACACACCCTAATAATAATCTAAGGTAGATTTAGAAAATGAAAAATTATTATTGTTATATTTTTAAGACCCAATCTGTAAAAACATCATTCCATTTTCAAAAAACCTTTAAGGAACCATTACTAGAAGGAATATTTTTCAAATAAAACAAAGTAAATATAGTTTCCAAATGAAATATTATATCATTATCTATAAAAATAAATAGTTCTCACTCAAATATCATGTAATTCATGTCCACCCCATATATATAATAAAATCATGCAAATTTTTTTAAAATAATGAATCTATTCCAATTTACTTGATTCTAAATGCATTGAAAATACCTAACTAACATTATGTCAAATAAAAATCATTTCTAAAATACCTAACATTTTTTAAAATCAAAATAGATTTATAAACCCTATTATAGAAACCATTACTCTCAAAAAAAATCAAAAACTAAGATATTATTAAAACTATTTGTAAAAAAATATTTCTTTAATAAGTATATCATTTAATTATTATACAATAATCAAAGAAAATACAAAAAAACAATTTTCAAACATAAAATAATATAAGTCAAAGGATATAATTAATTTTAAGGGATATATATATATATAAGAAGTCCAAGTATACAATATAAACCATCAAAATAAGAACTATTCTAATTTTATTTATTTTATACTCATTACTTTCCCCAAAGATTACAAAAAATATGATCAAAGATACTAAATATTATGTAAATATTTTTATAACATATCAATACTATATCAAAAGAGTTCAAAAAAAAGTTTCAAATAAATTTCAAAATCTCATATTCTCCTCAAAATAATTCAAAAAAAAATTCTTTCAAAACTTAAAAAAGATCCATTGTTCTATATAAAACACATTGATTTTCATAAATTTACATAAAACCATTGGTCTAAGTCATTAAAATCCTCAAGTAAATAAACTTTTAATATATCAAAACAACATCATAATATATTATTAAATCCCAATTTACCTCAATAATAATTTAAAAAAAATCATAACAATTCATGTTAAAAACGCTTATTGAATATGAAAACCTCAAGTTTCTATGTAATTACAACCATATAATTATTTAAGAAAATTATTTTATGTAAGGTTTAAACTTAAAACTTTTGAAAACACATTTCATAAAAAACATGATAATTAACAAGTTTCCTTTTCTAAAAAAATTAAAGATAAATAATATCCTAAATAATCACTCAACACGCACAAATTAACCATACAATCAATCAATTTAATATTTAGTAAATTATATAATTGAAATTATATAAAAAAATAGTTTTTAGTAGTTTACCTCACCCCCTATATAATTATTCTATAAAAACCATAATATTTATTTAGTCATTTATAAATTAAAAAACATTTAAATAATGGAAAACAAACATTAATGCCAACCTTTCTGTTCGGTGAAAAAATAATATCCATAACATAAAAAAATAAGACAATAAACTACAACCCATTCAAGGTTTGGTTGACCTCATACATATTCAGAATTATGTGGTAACTTAATCTTTCACCAATAATGTGTCAGTTATAAATATTTATGGATTACCTCATAAGTCACAAAAATATTATCTCTTGTCCAACCTAGACCCAACTGCCTAACATTCCTTTGATTACATTTTTTAATAACCTTGTTTGGATTGCAGATTTCATCCAAAATATCTATAAGGACTTAGGCACACATCTCGATTGTTAGGTCTATCATAAATGTTGGGGGGGAAATATAATAAAGTAGGAAGTTATTTACCCTCAATATATATTATAATGGATAAAAAACACAATCATAACTAATATGTAAGTAATTATAATAAATAAAATACATAACCAAGTAAAATCATTCATAGAAAACCTAAAAATTTCAAAAACTCTGTGATCAAATCTCCCACAACATTCCATTGAAATCTCCCATAAGTCCCACTATAAATTCCATATTAACGACCAATAAATACTCTTGCACTAGGAAAATTAAATTTACTAGATTAGGTGAGAGTATATCTAGAAATATCCTAAGGTATATGTGTATGGTTTTAGTAAAGTATACTCAATAGTAGGTCATCACATATCCCAAAAAAACTACCATAAAAATAAGTTTATGCAAAAAAACACATAGAAGGAATTTTATAAAAACATAACCAAATTAAATTTATCATTTATGTACTGAAATAAAATAAATATTTACCTTTGGTATCGGTTTACCATGTGTTAAATAATTCACCATGGAAATAAACCTTACCAGTAATGAGCCTTTCTTGGAATCTATGGAAATAGTTGGACATCCTATATAAGTGGTAAAATAACCATACATATATAAATTTCATCAATCAGGATAGAAAATAACCATATATATACACATATATCCATTTATCACAAACCATTATCATATTTCATTAACCTTTTATTTACCTCATTCCTTGTATCAGTCTGACCACTGGAACATCACTCCCTTTTTTGTCAGTGATGTCATGGGTACTGATAGCCGTGAAATGTTTGGGATAAATTGCTTCTAAAATCTTGTTAAACCCATAAATCTCAAAATTTCAATCATTTTATGCGGAAATTTGTAGTACATGACTCCCTCTTCATTCTATGGGTCTGTAGATTTACTGATATCAGAAACCATGTGTCCAAGGAACTTCACCTATCGATTATTGAAGTCGCACAGTAAAAAATTGGCGTAAGGCCAATGTTCTCAAAGCATAATAAATAATATCACTAGGTACCTAGTATGTCTCTCGGGTTTCAATTATTAGATGAGGATATCATCAATGAACGTTATGATTAATGATTCTAAGTACGTATAGAAAATATTTTTCCTAAGGTCCACAAATACTGCATGTGCATTCATCATCCTGGACATCATCCCTAAGTAATCATACAGTCCATACCTAATCTAAAACATCATCTTCAGAATATCCTCCTCTCTAACTTGCAATTGGTGATAGATTAATCAAATATAAATATTGTAGATCCACAGATATCCCAATAACTGATCAAAAATTCATTGGTCTCAACAGATGGATATTAGTTCATTATCATCACTGGGTTCAACTTCCAGTAATCAATGCATAACTGAATACTAACATACACCTTCTTGTCAAAAAACATATTTGAACCCCATGGTGAAGTACTCATCATTATGATTACCTTCCCCTATAAGTAATATAGCTAATCCTTGAGCTTATTTATCTCATTTGGAACTATATGATATGGGGTGTCAAAATGGATGTGCTCCTGACATGAGAACAATCTTATCTTAACTTGTCATTCCATCAGTGTCTCTAAAAGAAAAAAGATTCCCAAAATTATTTTAACTCATTATTCAATATCCTCAGGGATTATAGTGCTATAGAATGGAAAAGAATTCTAAATTTGACAATAATCGAATATTTTACCATAATTATGAAATCCAAGTCATTAGAAAGGCACTAAGAGAAATAATTCAATTTAAAGTGGCCCTACTACCTAAACCACAGAGCATGTGTGGGAGTATTCCTACCTATTTCCAAAGTAGTCCCAAAAGGATAAATAGAGGTGGAATATTCGGTAACATGAAGGAACATGCTTTAAAAATATAAAAAATCATTAGGATAAACCCTAATCGGTCTATGAGATCCTATAATGTTTCTCTTAGCCATTCGACTGGATCATACAAGTCTCTCCTAGGATTATACCCTTAACCTAAGGTACACCCCTCTTAGCACTAACCCATGTTTTCATCACTTCATGTTAGCCATATAAATATTATATATAAACACAAAATCAAGCTCAGTTTAACTAATCAATTACAATAAATATATATCAGAACATCATGAAATAGATATATAACACAAGGAGAAACTATCCCAAAACATACAACACAAATTAAGGAATTACATTAATGAACTTCTATACAGCACGCCAATAGGTATATATATGTCATAAAAACCTATATTCCTTAACATGATGCATGAACACACCTAAAATCTCATTAATCACATATAAACATCATGCGAATCACCTAAGGTTAATTTAATCAATGGTAATAACAAAACATAAATTTCTATTTATCGAAACTCGAAGGTCCACTATATTGTGTCACCCAATCGCTCACATAGTTCCCCTACCAAATTCCTAGCCACTAGAAACCCTATTTATCCTATTCTAGAACATTTAAAGGAGAATAAATATGTTACAGAGTTCTTATGTCCTTTGATATCGTTTTGTAACATCCCATCCCAAACCACAGAGTTCCAGTCAGAGTGCCACATGGCCTCATGCATGTTTCCCCATAGACAAGAGGCTACTGACTACTAATGAGCATATGAGTCTGAATGTTGGGAGACAATACCCATAGGATTTTTTAATATGAACAATAATAAATAGTAATTAACATAATAAATCATTAGAGTAAACATGTAGAATAACGAAATAAATAGAATACATGATAAGTAATTTAAAGAAGCTCACAAAAGTGGAAAGCCTATCTAGGGTAAATAAATTAGATAAATGAAAAAATGATAAATTATAGGTCCCTTAAGTGTCTATCTAGCCCAAAAACAACTCCACAATCCTCAGATTAACAGTCCGCCACATGGCCCTTTCCCTTCATCGGATTCCTCATGAAATCTACAAGCATGTCAAAATGCCCAAGTAGGGCGTGAGTACAACACTCAATAGGACACCACTAATGCATCCTTAAACTAATGTTCTCATGTATAAAAGTTCATTTCATAATAATGATCAATCTGTAAAAATAATATACAAACAATCTAAAATGGAGTGTTCGTGCGCTATCCAAGCCTCCAAAAACCCCTAGTCGTACCCACTTTGGCCCCATTCTAGAAATGTACTATATATAAATAAGTATTGAAATCCACCCACAAGGATGTTGTAAATTCACACAAAATTCACAAGGATTCAATTATTTTTAAAATAACTAAAATACACAAGGCATTGGGTGACACATGAAATCCCTACGGTATCAAGTATAAGCCATCTACTTGGAATCCACAAGGCGTCAAGTAGATTCTAGGATACAACGTTATCATGATGCACCGTATTTATTTCTGCATGCCATTCGCAAACCTAACAATGGATAATAATTCCACAATGACCAACTATAAAGTATACACATAACAATCATCAAAAGGAAAACATTATAAGTCATAGCATGATAACCTCTATATCACACATCAGGATAAACATAGAATTATCATATTCATTAACTAGTGAATAAAACAACGTCATAAAATCTAACTATCACATCAATATCATGGAATCAGTCCATACCATATCATGGGCCACACACATACCCATATGTTATCACAATTTAAGTATGAATATCAATATTCCAACACATTTATCCTATTATAACAATAATGTGTTACAAGATTCTAAGAATGTAAGGAACTTCCAACCTTAAAATTTATCAATGTCAAAGGAAAGGATAAACCACCATATGTAGTTCGATAGTTGGATTGGGAACCTCGATATTCAAGAACACCACTTTGTGTAATTATTATCATTAATTTTGACATGTCAAGGATTGAGGTTCGTTTAGGGTTCCAAGAACAAAAACAAGTAATTTTATTTCAAAAATAAATAATATATCACATGCAATGATACTTTCACTCTCCTGGACTGTTTCCAAATTATCATTCTAGATCAGTGCATACACTGAGAAAATTATCCCTAAGAATATTTATATTTTGGTAATTTCTCATAAAATATCCTTTTATAATTATATTTTAATAATTTATCTTAAATTATCCTATATAATTATCATTTGATAATTTTTCCTAAATTATCCATTTATAATTACCATTTTATAATTTATTATAAATTATCTTTTTACAATTATATCTTGATAATTTACAACATATTATCCATTTATCATTATCTCTTGGAATTTTATTATAAATTATCCTTTATAATTATCTTTTAATAATTTATCTTAAATTATCCTTTTATAATTATCTTTGGATAATTTAATACAAATTATCCTTTCATAATTATCACCTGATAATTTATCATTAATTATCCCCTATAATTCTCTTTTTATAATCTATTATAAATTATTATTTTTAATTGTTTTTTATAATTTATTATAAATTATCCTTTATAATTTTCTTTTTATAATTCAATGTAATTATTATTAAAATAATTTAATGACTTATCCCTTAATAAATCTATGAGATTTTCCTCAGAAAATATTTATTTTATAAACTAGCCTTTAATTATCTAGCAATTATCATTTTAAAATTTTAATATTTGTCCTTTGATAATATCTAAATTATCATTTAATAATTTTAATAATTATACTTTAATGATATCACAATTATAATTTGATATTTTTAATAATTATACATTGATAATCCTTCAATAATAATTACAAATTTAGTTTACAGATTACCCATTATAATTAAATGTTTTATACTTTGAAAATATCAATAAATTATTTTTCGATAGATCACATCAGTTATTGTTTTATGAATTTTTATTATTTATATTTAATAATTATTCATTATTATTTACTGATAATCTTATTAAATTATTGTTTCATAATCTGAAAAAATTATCTTTTTATAATTTATTTGATAAATATCATTGACAATAAAAATTAATTATTCTTTTATAAGTTTAATAAATTATCCTTGAACAATTGATGTGATTACCATGTTATAGAAAAAAAATTCTACTGATAATTTATTGTGAATTATTCCCATATAATTTTGGTTTAATTATTTGTATTTAAAATCTACCATTTTTCCATAGTTTTAGAATTAATAATATAACCGAATAAATTAAATAATATAAATAAAAAAGTTGTAAGGACTCACCTTCGACATGCACCACACACACCACACATAGTTGGAGTTCATCATTAAGACTGAGAATGAGATCGAAATGGTGGGAACATGATGGGGCATCACTAGACATAAGAAGAGGACTCCTGGGGTTGCTAGAACTCAACCACATCAACCCATAACCACACCGAATGCTTTGTATATTTTAATCCCCAAAGCCATGTCCATATGAAATCCTCAATTAAAAAACATGTTTTAATGCTTGATTCTCCTAAAAATTAACTACGTGGGGTTTAATTTAATCCAATTAAGGGTCTTTAAATTTATTTGAGTCAACCCATATAGAAAATCAAACTTTTAGTATATAAACATGTTCAAAATGATATTTTTTTGGGTTATTCATGGAAAATATGACCCCATTAATGAATTTAATTAATTAAATTTATATAATTATGTAAATAAATATTAAAAAATTATCCTTGCATGTGATCTGAAAAATTTTCTAACATGAATAAAAGTAATTTAGTTTCTAGTGTAAAACTCACATATTGAACATAATGGTGGTCTCATTTTCTCATAAAATACACCATTTGTGATATATTCAATTATTTTTTGAAAAATATTGAATAATTTATATTCACATCTCCTATATCCAAAATTTTTATGTGCACAAAATATAATCAATTTATATGGTAAATCCCTCATCTCAGACCTAAAGTTAGTCTCAAATTTCGCATATTATACACTGTTTATGATATATTAATTTATTTTGGATAAATCATGCACACAACATATAATATATTTAATATTTTTTTATTCTGTATGCACCGAGACTCTATAAGTATTGGAATCTTACAATAACTTAACATTTGACTACAAAAATATTTCATAGAATATTCTAATGGGAAAATTGGGATTTCAACCTTACAAAAATCCATTAAATCATCTATTGAGTGATATTTTTTGAAAATATACATTTTCACATAAAAATAACCATAATTTATTACCAATGAGGGTTTTTATTTTTTAAAAAAATGGATGTCATAACTATCATCCGCATGATATATTTTCTTTATGAATAACCCTTCATAATTTTTTTTATTTTAGAAAAAAAATATAAATTTTCTATAAAAAAACATAGTTGTTTCCTATGATTAAGGTATCATATTTTTTAATAAATATTATTACATTATAATTTCTTGAAGAAATATTTCAGATTAAGTGTTATATATTAATATTTATTATAAGTTTTTGAATATTAGATTAAAAATATAGTCTTGAAATATAGAATCCATGAAGGGCCATATAAATAATAATAGTAATTACACATAAAGATAAGATCAATCTATAAGTGGATGAAAATATATAATTACATGTTCATGTTTTTGGTCTTAAAGATAACATAATTCCTGACCGAATTATAATATTTAATTTTTTCTGAATTGAATGTGAGTATTTATTAAAACTATTTTATTTAATTCCTCAAAGTGAATATCAATATAATTACAATCAGTCAGGGTGGGGGAAATATAATGAAAATACCAAACATGAACATTAAGGGATACTTGAACAAGAGAAATACCTAACTAACATGTGTACAGTAGGCACGTAAACATTTAATTGCACCTAATGGGGTTCAAAGAGAATGTAAATATAAATAATTTTTAAAAATAGTCATGGTGAATATAATATTTTTTTATTATCATATTATAAGAAAAATAAATACCAATAATAATTATAATATGAACATTAGAAATGTTTTGATTAAAATAAATATTATATGATCAAAATTTATTTAAATATAAATATCAATTAAATCATACTATTTTATACTAGTCATATACCATGAATATATCTTATGAAATATTGTATCCCTAAATAATGATATTAATGGAAATATTCTTTTTATTCTTATGAAATATAGTGTCCCTAAATAATTATATTCATTAAAATATGTTTCTTTACAACTCTTATGAAATATAGGGTCCCTAAAGGATGATATAAAATTAATAACTTTTAAATTTATGATGAATAATATTTTTATTTATCAAATGTGCTAAAGTAGCAGCAATATCATAAAATAAAAAATATTATTTATAATTTTTTTATGAATTAAAAATATTATGTCATGTAATAAACTTAATTTAAATGAAATAAGTGGTTATTATTTTATTAGATTTCATGTTATACTTTTTAATTTTATGATCAAATATATTTTATGTAATTAATTTTACCGAAAGTAGTTAATCAATGATAACCATTTTAAAAAAAATTACATGAGGTAATCATCATTGGTAAAAAAATGTATTATCATTTAGGAATCATTACATATTATAAATTATTTCTCAAATCCATTCATGGAGGTCAATTTAAATTAATTTTTTATTCAATTCCATGGAATTATTTAAATTATTCATAATTGTTTTTATAAAATTATCGTTTTTTACTTTTAATATTAAAGAAATCATATAATTTGATAAATAAGTTTTACATTTATTCCTTGAAATGAATAAGATTAAAAAAATTATTTTATAAATTATAGCTTTATGTTTAATGGGGGATCTATTTGGAATCATGATTATTCTCCTATAGTGTTTCTCGTATATATATACATCTACTACTAAATACCATGTGGTTCCACTCCTTAGTAGAAATTTGTAAAACATTTGGGATGGATGATCTAAACAATCAATATCCATTAGGTGATGATCCAAACCTATAGTGATTATATTAAGAACTCATTTATTAGTTTAATATCATCCAATAGAATTGAAAATTTAATATTAATGATAATAGTGAATATATTTTGTATGAAATGTGTTAAATATACATAATGTAAGGTACTGAATATATTATATATGTTTATCCTAAAGAAAAAAATAAAAATATTATTGAAATTAAATTATCAATAGGAACTGATATATGTCTATAATTAATTATATATATTGAATAGATAATTTAATATCATGTAAATTATTTAATTAGTAGTATAACACCAATTAAAATCTATGAAATAAAAAATATATGTCTACCATATGGTATATAAAATAATTTTTTTTATCTTATGTCTCAATTAATTATATTGATCTTTAAATATAATATTGAAAAAAATATAATATAGAGATCATGAATGATGGAGGTTTGAAATTCCTACATAAATATTAAAAAATTATCTTAATAATTTATTTAAGAAAATATTTCATGGTTCCATTTTATTGGAACTATGTGAATTTATGTACAATTGAATCAAATATAGAAAACCTTAAGTATATTGATCCAAATACATTCATTGTATGAAATAATCATTTGGATTATTTGGGATTAATTATAATTAGAAATATTAATAAATGTATACGTGAGCATCAAGATATTGATAAAATAGTATAAATCCCTTAGGGGGAATCATGAAATTATTTTGTTGAGATATGACTACCAAATTATCACTTACAATATATTTTTTCCACCTCTTAATGATACTATGAATTATTCATATATCAGTATCTATAATGGGCTACCCATTATTAATTTAATTTATTTATATAAACACCCACTACATTAAAAGTAAATAAATAGTGTAAATTTGAAGTATCAATTACGAAATATATATGGGTGCACTCACCTACCATGTGCACCATGTATATGTTTTAGGAATGATGAATCTATAAATTAGTCACATGTTTTATTATTTTCAAGTGGATATATGCAAAATTATTTTCATTTTGATTATAAGAAATATTGACAATCAAATGAATTAAATAAAATAGTCCAAAAAATCATTGATAAGATGACCATAACACTTATTTGAATAATTAATTTCTATAGTTTTGAATATAAATATTGTGATATATTTATTATAAACCCTAGATATGTGGTTGAACTAATTATATAAAATTATTTTATTTTATTAATAGATTCAAATAAATAAATTGTTTCTATAAAGTAGAAAATGAATATACCTACATTATAAAGTTTTTTTCAGATATTTTATTAAAAGTGACACTAGTATTGAATAAATTTTGTGTTCTCAAAATCTTTTGTTGATGATATATTTAAAATATTGAATTCATTTGAAAATAAAATATAGTAAAGGATATTTATAGATATTAACATCAATAAATTTAGTAAAAAAAATTTAAGCATTATGTTATATTTGTAACTTATGAATTTTTAGATTGGTTATGAAAAGAATTAATATTATTGACTTTATATGATCCCAATATGAGAAATTGTGTTCTATATAATTTTAATTATATATTAATTTATACTATGTCTAATTTATTTTTTAATTGTTTATATATATGGTAAAATTAATTCTAATATCAATAGATAAATCCCTAAAGGGTTCAAAATACCTCAAGTATTTCAAAATTATAAATATTTCACCCAATCAGAGAAATTACTATATACATTGAGTGAAATAAAACATATATTATATAACCATTCATCAAAGGAATAATATAAAATTGTTTCTATCATCCCATGGTTTTTATATATTTATTAATTTGAAATAATCATCTTAATTTTCTAGATGTATTGAATTGAATCAAGACCCATAAAGAGTTTCATAAAGTAATAGTACATTATACCATAAAATTATATTCAATGTCTGTGTATTTTGAATTAATCATCCAAAAAATCAAATCAAAAAATTTGTAAAAAAAATTATTTATACATGATAATACTTTTAATTAATAATTAATCTCATACATTAAAGAATGAAATATTCCACACATTATGGAAAAAATAAATAATTTCTTTTCCCTTGAAATATTATATATAAATGCATATTTTAATTATCAATAAAATATATATGAATATATTTTCATATTAACCATGAAAATAATATGATTTCTAATGATAATAATATTTATTAAAGTTGATATTGTCCCAAATCATTGAGATTTAATGGTTATAAATTATTACTTCTGTAATTATTTTTAGTATAAATTATTGATTAGTGTAAAATTCCGTACCACAAGTTTTTTTTATAAAATTATAAATTTAATAAAGAAAATTATGAACATTAATTAATTAAATTATAATGTGAATATATAAAAAACACTTCTATGGAGCATTTTTTAAAACACGTTTCTAAAGATAAAAATTCTGAGTTTAAAAATAAGAACTCAAGAAAAAAACATGAAGTTCAATTATTCCATGAGAAAAAATTTATGAGATAAATTAAGAGTCCATAATTGAAATCAAAATCCATATAAGTTTTGAGAATGGTTATATCTCGTTAATGTTTTTTAGTAAAATATAGTTATTAAATGGAATATATGTGTGAAATATTTCTTTTATCAGTGGTATATGATAATATGAATATGGATGGGGATATTTGAACTGAGGCATATTATTAAATGGATATCATTACTATATGAAGGGGTGTACTTTTTTTCCTAATCAAGGATTTTCCCCTAGAGTTTTTTTGTAAATATTTAATGAGGAAAATTCTAATTGAAATATAATTCAATCATTCAAGCATCACTTTTTTCCCACAATAGGGTTTTTTATTTAGTGTTAAATAATATTTGATGAAATTGATGACATCCAAAAGGGATTATTATTATTATTAATTAAATTTATATATGTCACAATTTCTATATAAATTTACTATTTATGATCTAACCATGTATTCCTTGTGAATATTGACCTGTAGAAAAATATAAGATAACATATGGATTGAATCCTACATAAAGGGTAATTTGTTTGATTGTTATGCGCAACTAGTGAAAATAATTCATGGGGTTATATCCTTATTATTTCAACCATAAAAACATATACCTTTTCATTTTATTTTATTTCCCAATTTTATAACATATATATATAATTTCATCATCATCATATTTATTATTCCTAATATTAATATAAGGTTGATTAAATCTACCACAAGAAGTGTTTGATGGCCATTATATTTCACTTTATTAGTATGGGTTGGGATTCTTCCCCTCACAGTATAACACAATTATTCATTTAAGGATCAGAAAATGGGGCTCCTTCTCCCCCTTCTTCTAGATAATTCTAGTTTCCACTAAAACCATAATCTATCCACCCATTTTGTCACTCAAACTAGACATAAACATTACACTCCACACAAACCGCCACATGAACCCACTATTAGAGGCTTTATATATCATCCTCTGATGTTTCCTTTACTAACCATTATTTTGTAATATATCAAATCCTCGATGAATTATCTTCTGAACATCCACACCACCCTCTATTTTTTCTATACATCTATGGTCATATCCCTAATCAGTGGCGGCAACTTGGGTCCTTAGTATTATCTATGGCTAGAAGCCATAGGGTTCATCATTTATGGAAGCGTTATGTTTATAATTATATTTTTAAAAACATATTTACAATTATTTAAATATCTTTTTAACTATATTTTTATATTTTTACTTATATATAAGTATATTTATATTTATATTTATAAAACTATTTATATGTAAATATATTTATAAATATATATTTTAAACTATATAAATAATAATTATGAATATAAGTATAAATATATTTATATAATTATAATTATTTTTTGTAAACATATAATGAATCGAATTGAATTATGATAGCATAAAAATCAACATGGGCTTTAAGATCCCACCTTAAAGGGACTACCATCCCCTTTGACTCATTGTATTTCCCCATCTCATTTTATATTAAAAAAGATATTTTAAGGGGAATAATTTAATATTTATATAAAAATGGGCCAATGTAGTCTTGTGATTCAATATCATTTTATATTCGTGTTAAATAAAATACCACACCCTAAGTATTAATATGCTTCTAAAATTTCAGTCTAAGATCTGGTTTGTAAGATATTGTCATTTTCCTCCAAAAACTAGAATTCTATGGGCCCAGCATGTAATTAATTGAAATATTAATTTATAGATGCATTGAAAACCAAACCCCTGCAAATTCATGATAGACTACCACCCTAAGTTAAACACCATATTCTAAGATCAACTATTCCATCATAAATAAAATTTGGTACTATTTTACTAGGTTAAAATTATCATTTTCCCTTGAGATTGAAATTACCAAAATTTACTTGGAAATTCAAAAAAACAGAAACATGAAATTTCATAACTCTTCCATAAATACCCTTAAAATGGTATCCCTAAAACATCCAAAAAACTATTATAGCCTCAAAACCCCCACATACGTAAACACCCAAAGATCATAACACATGTATCTCAATAAATGATCCACATTAAAAATGTATAGATAATAATTCAAATATGGTAATAATTAGTCATCATAGATCAGATAAAAATTCCAATTCTTTTAATCAAGAAAAAAAAATTGATCAACATCGACCTAATCTAGAAAGAAAGGAAAGGAAACTAAAATAACTTTGGGTACCAAACTATCATCTGAAATTCTCACACCAAGTCTCTAACCTCTACACTTATATGTTTCAATTTCACTATAGTCAAAACAATCATCCGAACCCCCATGTCCTATGGGTTATTATCCCACCACTAATCTATTGTATCCTACTTTTTATATCCTTAAATCACTACAAGTAATTCCTTGGACACAAAATCTTCCTATAACTTTAACATGCTCTATGCCACCTCATGAGAAGGGTCAATAAGATACTTTCACTACTGATATGTAGAATTCTTCATTCACCTACTTTATTTAATATGGAATAACTAAGTGGTATATGAAAACCCAAATCAATTAAAGATATCCAAGGACCCATCTATCTTGAATCATCGTAACTTCTTCATCAAACTATTTCTATAACCATAGAATAAAACAGGCATCATGATTTAACACGGCCATTAATAGAGCTCTGTACGACCCCATTATCTCAGCCCTGAGAAACATCACTATGAAAAAAATAATTCCAAAATAATATAAGATTGGTCATCCTTCTATTTTAGTAAATTTAGAGATAATAAAAATTTTATATGATTTTATTACTATGTCAGTATCATATTCATTTATTTTTTAGGTATCACACAAAAAATCTAACACTTTATTTTTAGAAACTAGATAATATTCTTGTAAGAAAAGTACAAATAACTCTTTAAAGAAAATAAATTAGAATGATTTCATTTACTAACATTGTTTCAAGGTAATTTTTTAGAATAGTTAATTTTTATACGTTGACTACAAATTAATTAATCATAAATATTCACTCTAATTATTTCATCACTTCCACTTTACCACATTTTAAATAACTACCCATTACATGGCTTATCACTTTATCCAATAATATAATATCATACATAAACATGACTAAGATTCCATTTATACTTTTCTGAATCAAAAAATAAATCCCGAAAACTCAAGGTACCACCAAATAACAATTTTTTATACCACTAATAAGTTGTGTAAAACAAATTTCCAACATCTTTCCTTAACTCGATTAATGTATCCATTTATTTTAAAGGTATAATGTTGTGTTTCCCACATATCAAGAAAATATGCATCTGGATAATTACCTAAAAAT
The DNA here is from genome assembly GCA_963277665.1 of Viscum album. Classification (NCBI taxonomy): domain Eukaryota; kingdom Viridiplantae; phylum Streptophyta; class Magnoliopsida; order Santalales; family Viscaceae; genus Viscum; species Viscum album. Next base: position 7,752,534 of record OY728127.1, read on the forward strand.
GTTTTATCTTATCATACACCTTTTCTATAACATCACCTAACTGGATCTCCATTCCCAAATAGAGGAAAATCAAAAAAAAATATCATCAAATTATGTACATTTTTTATCTTGCATATATTATACCCAAACACATCATTTGGCATGTGTTCCATTAAAATACTCTTTATATTGAATAATAACCACTTATTCCCTAAAACACACATAGGTGGAACCCCACGGTTACATTTGTTGAATCCCTAGAGAAAAACATTAGCCTAATCCCCCCCAAACCAAGGCCCAAGGTCTAACTCTTTGAATAATTTCCTCTTAATCCCTAGATTTAATCACTAGTAACTTTATGGTTCAATAATTTGGGGGGATTCAAATTGTTGGTCAATAGGTGAGGTTTGATCATTTTGACAAAGTTTTAAATTATTTTTGAGATGTTTTAGTGTGGTGTTTTTATGGGAGAATTTTCAAAGAAATTTACCAAGTGTTAGAATATAGAATTCTTTAGGTTGGAATAGGATCACTCTTAGATTGTGGGAATCATGGTATGGTGTTGGGTGAAGGTAGGAGACCAAGGGGAATGGTAGTTGGTGTTGTGAAATGGTGTTTTTTATCTAAAAAGGATCACATAAAGATGTTGGGGGTTTCACCATAAAGCTTTCATGTGGAGGAAATCTAGCGGCATGACCCATAGGGGCCACACCATGAAGGGGGTTTTTTGGATTAGCCCCCAATGCCTTTTATAGGGAAATTACACCATAGTAAAGAGGTTCATACTATAGTGTGGCCTAGAGAGGAGGTGTAATGGATTGATTCTCATCATCACACCGTGAACAAGCACCTCGTTAGTTTTTTTAATGGTTGGGGTGGACTTTTTTTACCTCAAAAAGAGAAAACCCTCTATGATTTTCTTATTTTGGGTAATGAATTTATTGTGGAGGCCGAACAGCTATTCTCGTTAATTAACCTAACTTCACTTCAAAATAATTCATTTAGGAGAGTTTTTTCATTCATATTATATTTAATATCTCTATACTTATCCTTTGTTCTCTCCCACCTTTCCCAATTTTGATTTTGGTTCACCCAACTCGAGTTTCAAGAAGAGTATTACAACTAATCATGATAGAATAATTGCAATTCATGATGATTTTTTTGTGAGAGTTATAGAGTAGTTCCCATGATGAGGTATTCATGCATCATTCATCATTTATATTTATGTATTTTCCCCCCTTTAATTTATTTAGTGGTTTTATTGGAATTAGGTTTAATTGTCCATTTAATTGGAGATATAATTGGGTAATTTTTGTGGCTTAGGCTAAGGTGCATGTTGGGATTGTGATAAACATGTTGTTCATTGTTTTGTTTCCATAATGTCACCTGGGGAGTTTTTTGTTTGTTATGTCAATTTAATATTTTGGTACTAAACGTTTTTTATTATATTAATGGTTTCTAAGGATGAAATACATGCTCATTGTCTCTGAAGAGGTTGGTAAGAGCTCAGGTGGATTATGGATCATCAATTATGGTAGGTGTCCTTTAATTTATTGAGTATCTAGATCAATTGGGGATTTTATATTCTCATTCCATCATCATTATTTTTTTCATCATGTTGCAGGCCTTGGGTGATCATAGTTGTAAATTAGGATTGACTCGCATCGGCCTAATAGTAATCATATAATATACATCTTGGTCAATTATTTGATGGAAGTATCATGGTTGGATGAGTTTTGGTCACCCTTTTTATGGCTTTCATGGTGGTTTCAGTTGGATTTCAAAGAGAAATAAGTTCTACTTTTTAAATTTTTCTTTGGAAAAAGGGGTTTTATTTAAAGTGAATTTTAAAAGTAAATGTGGTGATCAAATATATGTGTTTTGAAATATAATTTCTGTACAAATATGTAGTTTTCCAGAGAATTTTTCGATGGTGTTTTGGAAAAGCTACGAGCATGAGTTAGACAGCATGTGATACATTATATATAATGATATTATGTTTATCCATTACTATTATGTTATGTTTTTATACATTATATAGATATTTTTTTCACTTTCTATTTTGGACTATGGTGGGCTCATGGATGTCTTTAATCTCTATAGTTATTTTTGGGGATGTCTATCATTCAATTGGGTCATGTTGAATTTTCTGTAGATAAGGGAATGACCCTTGGGACTTATTTTATGGTTATAGCCTCCCCATGATTTATTTAAGCCCCCACCACTATTCATAAGACTCTGAAGTGTAGTGAGGTGCACCTGATGCCTTATTGTTCCCTTACTCAGGTGATTTTCTGGTGATATTCTCCAAGGTGTTACACTAGATAGCCAATTCATATGGCTACCACTGAAAAATATGACAATTATTTCATGACATCACCACCAATATAGAGACATCATGAGATAATCAAAATCTATTCAACACCTAAGTCACTAACATAAAGAACAATTACGGGAAAACCACTATCTAGGTTGAACCACCATTATTGATCCACAATATGGAATCATCGAAAAGTTATTCATATATTTACTAACACTAATATAAAGGAAACTATACATCAAAAGGGGACAAATCTATGAAACAAGAACAAATACAAGTGTTGTTGATTTACATTAATACATGTTTTATATATATTTATTATGTAATTATTATGTTTTTTATGATGAAATGTAATTTAATTCAAAATATTTTGAATATTGTCCATCATGAGTGGAAAACATAATTATTTCATTATTTTAATGAAAATGGGTATTTTAGTTCTTAATTATTCAATTTATACTTTCTTTAATTTTTATATATTTTAATGTTGAATACTCTAGTTAATTTAACTGAAACATTAATTGAGATAATTTAATGATGTTTTTAAAGGTTTTTTTATTTTTTGAAGATCAATAATTTCAATGTTAGATATTTTGATTTTAAATATTCTTATTGGGACAATTTTTAATTTAATTTTTTCAAGTTTGAATATTTTTTTTGAAAAATTGGATTTTTTTGTACTATGTTCACTAAAGATGATATATTAAAGTCATTTGAAGAGTCGATGTAGAATTTCAAAGTGGAATTTAAATTTTTTTGAAATAGAAAAGTAATAGACGATCTTTGATAAATTTATTGTTCACTTCTCATTACAGTGAATATTTACCCCTGAAATATCCAAAGTTATGGTTTATAGTGGACTTTTTAAATAGGTAAGATCACTTCATAAGGTGAAGGACTCACATAATAATGTGAATAACTAGTTTCATAAAATTTTTATGTGACTTTTGTAAGGTTCTCACCCTTTTTTAAATCCAATATAGTTCACTTTATAAGGTTTTAAGAAGAGAATGTAATGTTTCTAGAGTTTGTTAAATCTCAAGATTTACTAGAGGATTTAATTATTAATAATTTCATTTGTGCCCTAATTTTATAACTTAGTTTTCAAATAGAACTGGAGGTCCAACAAAAAAGAATATCAGTTATATATAAAGATAATGAAGCTTTAAAAAGAAGGTGATAGGAATGAAACAATATGTAGATGCATCATGGTGTATAATGTGAAGAACCAAAGACAAATAAATGTAGGATAATAACATTCTTAGGGAATTCTTGCTTGAGTCACTTAGAGAAGAAGATTAATAGTGAAACAATTCCATGTAGATCATGGGGAATAAAAAATATTTTTTCTATCCATGATAAATTCACTTTATATCCTTATTATTCAAGGGAACCCCCATTTACAGGAGAGATTTAGACATCGGGATTGATACTCTAAACTCTTACATCAAATAGGGTAGGAAGAAGCTTCCGGTTTTGATCATAGTAGTAAGGGTAATATCATGTCAATGGAAAATATTCATCTCCCTCTACACTTTATTTTCCTTATGCCTCTAATGTAATTGAATTAAAACCTCGTATGGTAATGAAAATGGTTATTTCTAAGAACCTTGTTAAGGTAATAAGATTGATTTAATTTTTTCTTTATTCTATATTCTTGTATTTCATTTGAGATTGGATAGTTACTTTCTCATAATTCCCTATTTTTCCAAATCAATTTATGAAGATAAAGGTTAAACTGTAGTTTACTTCGATATTTTTGCAATCTATTTCAACAACAAATTTTATTGAAAATTCTTTTGATGAAAATGGAATTTTCCAATCAAGTAGGGTAGCATCAGGATCTTTTTACAAATTGGTTTAGACTAAGATTCACTAATTCATTGTCCTTGTCTCAATTATAAATTTATATATATATATATATATAATTGATCCAATAGTAGGACCACCACTTGAAAAAAAAAGTTGGTTGTCATCTTGTAGTGTTTGATCCAATAAAACTCTTTGTATCAATATTGTTGTAATATATTTTCAAATTTTATATCAATCAATAATTTTCTATTTAATTCATTTATGTTCTTATTATTGTGATTTTTTCTTACTTGTGATCTTACTTTGATTAGATAATTTTAGTTTCACTTTGAAAAATTCCACTGCTTCTTCAAGTTTAATTGTATATCAAACCACCAAATATCACCCATTGTTTTTCATTTTCTCCATTATTTCTTTTATGGGTTTTAAGGTTGTTTTTTCTATGTCACACTAATTTATTACTTCATTTTTTTGCAACCCTACATTTATTTATAATAGTTTTTAGTATGAATACATAAATATGTTTTCATCCAATGACTGCATCGTAATTGGGTACTATTTTCAGTGAAGGTATTGTGTGGCCAATAAAAAAATTAAAACTCAAAAAAAGAAAATATTTTAGAGAATGGATATTTTAAAAAATATCTAGTGTCTATGAACTAGTCACAAATATGAAAATATATATCCTGTAATCCTAGGAATCTATAAGCATATTATACATCTAAATAAATAAACAAAAATAAGAAAAGAAAACCTATAGAATAAGGTTTATATAATAGTGAATAAGTAATAAAATAAAATTTAAAAATGTCTAGGATAAGGGAGTATAAAATTCCTCAAGTTTTAAAAACCCATTCCTATATTAGGGTAACATAATTATATTGAAATTATGAGCTTAAATAGTCTAATTAATTTATAATTACTACTATTTATGGTTTTTCCATTGAAGGATCTTTACCATTCATTTGGGATTTATAGTATAGTGCAACAGTTTCCACTTCAAGGGTTCAGTGAGGATGAGTTAAAAATAAGGGTGTTACCCTTAAAACTAAAATTAAATTCTAATAACTGTTTTCTGTAGTTATATGAAAAAAAAATTAAAACCTGGGAAGAATTTTATAATTGTTTCACAGCAAAATCTTACCCTAGGAGGATAAAGGGAGAATTTTTGAGTAAATTCACCAGTTTATATCAAGAAGAAAGAAAGGATTTTTATGAATCATGCGATCGATTTAGGGACCTTCTTTAGATATTTATTTATCACCATCTCCCTTCCACTAATTAATGGATGCATTATAAAGAGTGTTGTTACATTTAGGTAAAAATTGGGTTGATCAGTTTGCAAGAAGGGATTACTCTAACAAAACTAGTGAAGAGATTAGGTGGAATTACCACACCATTTATCTAAATTCAAAATAAATTTATCTTGGAGAATAAGAGTTTATATGGTAGAATATAATACTATTTTAGGAATGGAAATGAATTTAAAATTTTCTGAAATTAAAGACCAATAGAAAACCACAACGAACTATGATTCTAAATAAAGTTTTTATAATGTTAGATGTCAAAATTAGAACTAATTCCATAAAGAAAAATTTTCTCACTGTGGTGTGTTTAGGAATAATGAAATTACTATACTAATTTTCACAAGTCTAACCAAACCAATAATTTTTTTAGTAATGTTGGATATGAACCTTGGATAAAAAAAATAATGAACCATTTTCAAATAAATACAACTATATATATTTGAACCATCCAAATTAGTCATTGAAGGAACAAGAATTCTTATATAGTCTACTGCCTCTAGTATCAAAATTCATCAAAGAAAATAGTTTCCCTGTCAACCTAAGTCCAAGGAATATAATTATCAAGGGGGTATAAGGGTTATGTTGCATAATTTTTTGAGTAATTTTGACTAAAAAAATATTGAGTTTTACATGAAAAAAAACTAAGAACATTTCTAGAATTCCAAAAATTGAGTAACAAATGGTTCAATTGGATAATGACTTTACTTTAAGAGGTAGGGATGAGATTTCAGGTACTGTAGAACTAAACCCTTGGGAAAACATAATCATAGTTACCAATAGAAGTAGGTTTAAAAATAATGAAAATGTTAGATATATTCTTAGGGAAGTTCATAACAAAACTGTAGAAGAATCTATAAATAGAAAATTTGATAATAAAAAATCATTAAATGTGTATAAAAAGTTTAAAATTTAATTAAAACCTACTATCCATATTGGAATACCAAAATAAATAATTTAAAATAAAAAATAATAAAGGGGAGGGAAAATTTTGAGGATGATGTCGAGAGAATACATAAGATTCTAAAAAAAATCCCCACAAATCTCATTCCCTAAAAGGATTAAACAAAATAATCTCAATCCTAAGTTTCTCAAATTCCTTTATTTTTTATGAAGCATAAACTAAATACATGTTTCCTTTAATCTTTGGTTAAAATCCCATCATAATTTAGATAATTAATTAATAATATTTTAAATAAAATGTTCATGTTGGTGTTTTCCACCTACATCCTATTAGAGGAGTGAAGTACTTCCATTTAGAATAGTATTCCTCCTAAAATCAATGACTTGGGAATATTTTTCATCTCATATACCTTAAAATATAATTCTTATCTAAACTATTTATGGGAAATTAGTGCTAGTATAAATCTAATACATTTTTCGGACACTTGAGATTAGGATAATTAATACACATAAAAGTTATGTTTTAGTTTTTTAATCAATCCATTCCTCACCCCATATGGAGAGTGTATTGTTTATTAGTTACCATAGGAAAACTATTTTTATATATTAATTTTCAGATACTATATGTAGAATTTAATAATTAAGTCCCTACCAACCTTGTTAGGACTTCCTTAGACAATGTTGTAGCAGTTATTCATGTTTTAGAAGGAAAATTAATAATAAATTTCTCTGAACAAATATATAAATTTAATGCTTTAAATAAAGATACATAAACTATACCTAGTAAAATATACTCAAGTTATGAGTTCATGGAATGTGAGAACCTGTTGATGAGTAGGAGGATGAATTTATAATATTCGTTGGGGATATTAATAGTAATTAATCTCTATAGAAACCTATATGGGAATCTATTCTATAAAGTAGTAAGATCCATTAGAAGAGTATGAGTAAGATTTAATTCAATATTTAGATGAGTTTTCTCGATAAAATATTATCAACCTTATTCTAGAAGCTGAGTATGAAGTGGTATTCGTACAGTACAACAATGATGAGGATGAGATTTTATTTAGCTTTTGTTCTTTTATTAAAATAGAAATTGAGAACCCTAGAACACCTTGACTCAAGATTCTTCCCTCATTCTAGAAAACACATTTATCTAATCTTAAACCACTTTAATATCACCTAAAATATTAATTTTTGGGTGAAAATTATTCACGTTCTATGATCATATCATTGGAGATAGGAAAACATCAAGAGGAGGTATTATTAAATATCTAGAGTGAGTTAAATTATTTCATCGGTGGACCGTTGTAGACATAAAAGGAATAGCACATCAGTGTAAATACATAGGATTATCATAGAACATGGTCATAAACAAAGAGTTGAGAGATAGAAGAGACTCAATCCAAATATGGAAGAAATAATTAGGGAGGTATTTTTCAAGATTTCAGATGATGGAATCATTTATATTATCTCAAAAATATCTTTGGTTAGTCCAATTCAATTATTTCTATATCTTTAATAAAAATAATGGGAAAATTTAGATCATGATGGTCACCGAGTGGAGATTCATTATAGAATATACAAATCTAAATTATACCACTATAAATGAAAATTTTACCATGTCATTCCTATACAAAATTATTTATAGGTTGGTCATTAATAAATTATATTTCATTATTGATAATTATTCTAGCTATAAATAGATTTATATGATCTATGAAGATTGATAAAAGGAAACATTCACATTCCCCATTATAACATTTTCTTACTGAAGTATACCCTTTGGTTTGTGTGGTGACTTAAAATTTTTTAAAAGATGCAAGATAGACATTTTTCAAATATGATAGAGATGATTATTGAGGTGATTATAGATGATTTTTCTATTATTTGGAAACATTTTGAGAACCTTTTACAAAATATGAGATTAATCATGCAAAGGTTTCAAGAGATGAATCTTATTTTGAATTATAGAAATTTCAATCTATAGTCATTGAGATCATTATGCTTGGAAACAAGGTGTATAGGAGGGGAATAGAAGTTTACACTACTATGGTAGAGGGAATTAAAAATTTATCCCCTCTAGATAATTTTAGCTTTGTTAGATGTTTTTTAACAAAATTTTAGTTTTTACCGAAGACTCATTAAGGAATTTTCAATTATCAGAAGGCCCATTCTTTAACTTTTGGTAATAGAAAAACACTTTGTATTTAATGAAAAGTTCCTATATCATTTTAAAGTTCTTAAATAAAAACTGACCTCTTTACCTATCATCATTTCCCCCAATTGGAAACTTCCCTTTGAAATTATGTGTGATTCAAGTGACATAGTTTTTGGGGTAGTTTTGGAGAAATTAAAAGAAAATAATTTACATGTGGTTTATTATGACAGAAGACTACTAGATAATGCCTAAAAGAATTATAGCTCAACTAAGAAGGAATTGTTAGTATTTTATTCCTGAGAAGTTCGACCATTACATTATTGGGTCTAAAATCATAGTCTTCACAAGTAATTTGTCTAATAAATACTTATTTTCTAAAAAATATGATAAACCTAGACTCATTATATGGATCTATTTATAGTACGATTTTAAATTAGAAGTTCGGGATATGTTTGGGTCTTGGAATCTTGGTGTTGATCATTTGTCTAGGATGTACAGTACTCAAATTGGTGATCCTATAGAAATCAACTCATTATTCATAGATGAATAATTGTTCACTATTTCAACATAAAAAATTACTTGGTTTGTAATTTCTGTGATCTTTTTAGTTTCAAGAATCATTCCTGGTGGCCTTACTCAAAACCAATGGAGGAAATTCATTTTAGATCTTAAATACTACTTATAGGATAACTTATTTTTGTTTAATTAGTGTGATAATGGGATACTAAGGAGTTGTGTTCCCAAGGAATAAATGTATCTCATTTTAGAGAGTTTTCACATTTCACCATGGGGGAGGATAGGTAAAAAGGTCATAAAAGATGTATTTTATTGGGAAAATATTTTCAACGACACTATAATTTTACTGTTAGAATATGATATGCTTCAAAGGATTTTAAATCTTAGAAAAATCTAAGAGCTTCTTCAAAAATTAATTATTCAAGTTTAAATTTTTTATGTCTAGGGTTTGGACATTATAAGACCCTTTCCATCCTCATTTGGTAATGAATATATCATAGTAACTACTGATTATGTTTCTAAGTGGGTATATATAGTTTAACTTTTTAACAATCAATATAATATTATTTTCAAATAAATCAATAAAAACATCTTCCCATGATATAGAGTTCTTAATTATTTTATCAAAAATAATTTAACCCACTATAAGAACTTTAAATTCTAGTCTTTGATGGAGAGATATATCCATGTTCATAAAATTTAAAACTCATTTCATCCTTATTTTACTAGAAATGCTAGAATTTCAAATAGAAAATTGAAACAAATTTTTGATAAAACTATTGGGAGTTCTTGCAAACATTGTTCTTTAAATATTAAAAAATCCATGTGGGGATATAAAATTTCATTCAAGAACCCAAAGGAATGTCACTTAATAGACTTATTTTTGGAAAATAATGTATCTTTTCGATGGAATTACAACACAAGTCCTTTTTGATAGTGATAGTTTTCAACAATAATTTTAAGACTACTAGAAAGATAATATTACAAGAGTTGAGTGAATTCAATGAGATCAGGAGAGAATCATTTGAAAATTATAAAATTTAAAAAGAAATAACTTAGTGTTTTCATTGCTAAATCATCCAAAATAGATATTTCAAGGTTGTTCATAAGGTTTTACTTTTATATTCCAAAACCATGATACTTCAGGGAAAAATCAACTCTAAGTGGTATGGCCTTTTAACAATCTTTATCATGCTAGTCAATGGGTTATTGAGTTAGAGAGTAAAATGCTCCATTTTTTAATGGTTAAACAATTAAAAAAATTGGGGGTAATCCAAATGGAAGTTTTGTTGTTTATCTACTTAGAACATGATCAAGCTTTTAATATAATTAATGATATTAAATTAATTGCTTCATGAGATTCAACTCATGGTTATTTTGTTTCTAAATTATTTTTCTAAGAATAAAACATTTGTTGTATTATTCTTATTGATTCATTAATTATTTAATTGAAAAATTACATTTTACACTCATTGAAATGATTTAGAATATATTTTAATGTTTGGCGTATCTAGGTACATCAATTATGGTCCTCCCTAGTGTTTATAAAAAATGAGATATAATTTTGATGTCAGGGACTATTTATAATGTAAAATAATGGAATTAATTTATTTGAAACAAAAGAATAATTATTTATTGTTAGGGGAGTTTTTGTTTAAATTTATCACATATTTTTCTCATTTTCTTACTGAAAACTAATTATTTTTGTTTAAATAATTTAAAATTATTTTGAATTATTTATTTCAAGATAAAGTCTTTAAAAAAATTATGTGGGATACTTTTTCTATTTTCAGTTTCTTTTTTTTAGATTTTTTATTAAAAATTGATTGTTTTTATTCATGACTGAAAAAAAAATTGAATCTCTAAGATGAAGAATGAAATTTATTAAAAATATTAGAGAGTCATTTTAATTTTATGTAGTGGATATCTTGAAACCATTCTTCATGTTTTAAATTTTATATTTACTATGTGTGTAAAAAGTATGATTTTTGAACTTGAATGTGACCATTTATCCATTTTTTGAGAACTACAGAATTGTAAAACCTTTTTTGAACTTGAAATATTTGATTTTTTTCTCCCATAATAGATTTCAAACATTAGGAAAATTGATGTGTTTTAATTATGGGGGAGGTTTCTTCGCATATGTTAATATTATTTCATGAAGCTCACTTTAAAGTACCCTAAAAATATTTCAAGACTAACTATTTTTTATCTTCAGTTTTTAATTTCAGTGGTCGAAAATTATTCTTAAAAATAGAGACTATTTTTCTTCATTGAGGGGGGGAATATTTTTCATTTCTCAAATGATTTAAATGGGTAACATATTTTCATTTATTTATAAGAAAACATTATGGTGTATTAAGTAGTTTCTTTTCTAGTGGGAAAATATTTTATTACTTACAAAATGAATGAGTTTTGTTAATTTTTGTTTTCTACTAATTCAATAAAACTCTAAGCCTAAAAGATCTTAGGAATTTATAATAATAAAATATTTTATTTAATTCATGTAATTTGGATGGGAATTTCTATATGATGTTATAGATAACCCCATACTCCCTGAGTTCCTCCTCTCTATAACATCACTTGGATTATCCCCTTCATTTAAACACTTCTTTGTGTGACTCAGTCTCTATAATGGAATATAGGTTTTACTATTATTAATTGAAAATTAAATAACATGTTTATAATGTAAATTTTTTATTTTGGACATGGGAATAAATGTATTCAAATGGGAAACATGATTATGTTTTGGATTAACTAAATAAGTGGGAATGCAAATATGAGCTCCTTGGATTCATTGGGTTATGAGAGATGATAAATATATGAGAATGCTATGATTAGATCCATGAATTATCTATGACATACATTACTAAATTAAAGTGTAATATCAATATTATCTCATTGTATTTCAAATGAAATATGTTTCCACATATGTGGGAATGTCATGATGAGATCCTTGGATTCTATTGGATACATGATTTATTAACTTCAGGATGAGATTTGTGGATTCTACATGATACCAGATCATTGTTAATGATAATATGATTAATAATATTTTACAATATATATTCCATTTGGATTTCTAAGTTGAGAACATGGATTCTATGATGTGATGATGGTTGGAATAGACATTAAGATGTTCTAAAAGACATCTAGAACTAGTTGAATTAGGTAGGTCAACTTAGGTGTCCCTGTAGAGCCCATGGATCAGGGTTATTTTATTTTATTTATTTGATTTTTTTATCTTTACTATTTATGATGTACAGTTATATAAACAATATGGTATCAAAATGGATATTCCTTTAGGTACCATTGGTGGTGTCCTATTTTTTCATGATCACACCCTATATGGGTCTCCAATTGGTACCCATATAGATTTCATGTATGAAGGGATGGATGGGGGAAAGCCCATATGGTAGACACTTGATCTGGAATTGGACTGATCCCAGAGGTTGGGATTAAGCTATTTCTCAGACCACTTGGGAGTTTTGAAAAAAAATTATAATTTGGATCTTTTTTCTGTTACTTTCGGAACTTGTGTATGACTCTGACATGTATGACTCATCATTTTCTATACTGATTATTTTTTAATAGAATGGATTATCTTTTTACCTATTACCATATTTATGTCTTACTTTATTTTTTTATTTATAGTTGGATTTTATGTTATTTATATTCTTTAATGTTTCACACTTCGATTATGAGTGAATAGTCTCTCCATGGTAACCTCATGGGCCCTTTCACTGAGTGATCATCCTATGGAGTACAGGGCGGAACACTTGGGGACTTTTGGAACATCATCCTGAAGCAAATATTTTCTGACTATCAAGGTAGGGAGTTACATTATTTACCTTAATGGATCAAGATTCACTCACCTATTTTCCAAAGAGTATCAAGCATCCAAACCCATTTCCCAATTTGGATCGAGCGTCTGTACTGATTTCACTATTATCTCAAGATATTTAAATATTCACCCAATGCATTGGGGGCTATATAGATCCCACCCATTACTTAAAGATTAAATGTATACATGTGTGACCCAGAAAACATCTTACCATCACATCATTAAAATTGAGAAAAATAGAATGGTTTTTATAGAATATTACAATGAAAATCATTCACCTTTTTTATCTCATAAAGAACCCATAGAGAGAAAATGGGTTTCATTTAATACATCATAAATAATCCATGGAAACAAATGGGTCTCATATTCTTTTAAAATGGATTCACATGATAAAATCATTCATAATTACATCTATAATCTTAAAATGATAAACCCATGGAATATAAATGGGTATGAAAAGACATCAAGTAACTTTCTACGTAAATATCATTCAATCAAGACAACAAATCATATAGTATTTTCACCATATATATAAAGGGTATATGTTTAAGATAATTATTTTCCCTAGTTGATTGATTTATTAAATATATGTCAATACCCATCAATCAAAGGAATAAAAAATAGGGTATTCATAAAGGAATTTAATTTGAAGAAAAATTATGTTTATACACCGAAATGAATAGTAAATAAAAATGTATATATTGATCGTTTCTATAAAAAGGAATTACATTACATAAACCATCTAAGAAGATAGGGTGGATGGAAAAATGTGAAAAATAACCTCAATCAATAATAAGTTATATCAATGGAATATGACATAGATTAAAAAAACTTCTTATGAGTTTTGGAAAAAAACACTTTGGAAATAAGAAATATCCTTGATCTTTTAAAATCATTTTCATAGTGAAATTTTATATATATTGGTAAAAAATAATTTATTTTAGAGAACATTAAATCATAGTGATAATTTTTTGAATAAAACATCAAAGGTGAATGAATTATGTGTTCTCCTGAAATACATTAAAGATATCATTTTCAACATATTGTTATAATGATGACATAATAGTTCACTTTTAAAAGATAGTTTCAAAAATGTGAATTGAAAATTTTAAAAAAAATTAAAATAAAATTCAATAAATAATTCCATGAATGTTTTTAAAGTGTATCAATAGAAATGTGTAGTGAAATATGGAACTTTTTATTTTGAAATGATGAAAAATGTTTAAAAATCCCATTATTTGGAAACCCACATCGTAAAGAGAGTATTATATTTTCCATTTTCAAAGGGATAAATAGAATTATTAGAAACATAGAAAATAGTCCATATTAGATTTACAAAAATAAGTGAATTAAATTGGAAGAAAATAAAATATGGACTTAAAATAATTATCCAATTAAGAGATGGAGGTTCGTTCTTAATAACTTAATTTTCTTTGCTGAGATAACAATCATGTAGGAATATCTACATCAAAATAGACATTATTCATTGAAGGATAACATACATTATAATAATAAAAAATTAAATAAATTAATTATGATTATATTGAAGGTTTATATTCAAAAGAATCCAAATAACCCAAATAAAGGGATTTTACTTACCACGGTCACTTATGGGAAACATTTTTTTTGAAGTAAGAAACTTTTGAAAATGATTTTATGTGGTAAAAAATTAAATCCCTTGAATTAAAATATAAAATAATATATAACATAATCCTAAGATATAATTTTCCTAATTTATATGAAATATGATCAAAAATAAAAATTATAACTCAATAAACCAAAATTGAGTGAACAAAAACTCTTAGAACTTATGGAGCATTTAAATCAAAACCTCTTGAAAGATAGAGTTTTAAATTGAAAAAAAGTTACCATAAATAAAATTTATTTCATTATATAGTATCTCAATCAATTATAATATAAACCACAAAAAAATAAATTAGGTACATAATATAAAACACGTATCAAAGAGAGGGATTTGAGACAAAAACACTTACCTTATTCATAATTCATTATGAACATGTATCAAAAATAATGAATAATTAAAGTAAACTTATTAATTAAATAAATAATAACCTTATTAATATCTACAACTATTAATACCCCCCATTTATAATCATTCCATATATATATATAACAGTTAAGTTTTATAGATTTTCCTGCATTAGGTGTTTATGGTTTAAACTAGATTCATAGGTGCTTTGTTGATATTTATTCTTCTCAAAAAGTTCATATTTACTAAATAATTGATTATAAAATAATTTATGATTTATAATTATTTATTAGGATTAAATTTACTTTCATGATTGTTTATTATTTATCCTAAAAGTAGAAATCGACAAAAAGCATATTTTATTGATTTTTATCCTATGGGTGTTTCCTTACTAAATGATAAAAAATTATATAATCCTTATATTACCAAAAAAAATTATTTAAAAATTTATATAATATTATGTAGGACCCCAGGACACCCTGAGAGGGTAGGGGTGAATCAGGGTGTCAACTTTTTCTTTTAAAATCAAGGATCTTGTACCCACGTTGGTTGGAACTATTAAAACCTGTATGATGGAAATGATCAGCAATGAAACATTCACATGCAAAGAGATGACACCGTAATTTTTACTTTGTTCACCCCTAAGGGATACATCTAAGGAGCATATGCCGACAGGTTTTCGGTCATACCAAATTTCACTAAACTTCACTAGATTTCGATTACAAAGGTTTGGGCACAGTCACTCTGTCCCAGGATCACTGCCTTTACAAAAGTTCAGGGATAGCTCATTGTGTCCCTCAGGTCACTCCCGTTGACTCCCCCTGGCTCACTGCCTTCGATGAAGTCCCGCTCAGTTTATAAACATGAAGGTCTCTTCAATATTGCAAAAGAATGCATCCTCTGTTGTATATGGATGCTCTGTTGAATTCCAACTATAACCAGTAGACCAATCTCACTTTGCACCGAAGGTATCGGGTATTCTTCTAGCTTTTGTGCAGCTCTAAAATACTTGTGTTCTTCAACAACACGTGGCACACTTTTCTAAGCCAGGCGCGCAAGTTTCAAGATGGTGCAAAAGTCACGGAGCGCAAGTCCAAACCGGCGTGCAAGTTGAGCTCTCCCACTTGCATGACACACACCTCTTCAACTTCAAACTTGTGCGACCCATCTCCTTTTCCACCCCAATTGGTTTTGGAACACAAAGGTCACATGTCGCTCTACTTCAAATCCTGGCATGTATGTATCTCCAAACTACCTGTGTGACTCTGCCTTCCCCAGCTCCAAACTTGTGGGACCCACCACCACTTGCGCGACTACTACACCTGCGCATCGGGAGCTCTGAGATTTCTCTAAGTCTGAACTTCGTTACAAATGAGGATTTGTGGTCCTCTATTTATAGGCAAACTGGACACCCTGCGCGGTGGCGCGCAAGCCTCCTCTCGACACACAAGTTCCAGTGCGCAACTCCAACTTCCCTAGACTCTGTCGCGCTACTCACTTGCGCGAACCAACCAATAATTTGTGCGACCCTCTTTCCTTTTCCATATTTTGAAGTTCTGATATACAAAAAAATTATGGTGCTCAACTTTCCAATCCTCCTAGGAACCGACGCGCAAGTCCTTTCTCAGTGCGCAAGTCACTTGCGCGACACATACCCGGCGTGCAAGTCTCCTTCCCAAAAAGCATTGTTTTCCCCTTTTCTCAGTTTTGGGGTCCAGAAATTTTTCAAACACTAGAAAATGGTGCCACCTTCAATACTGTTATCAGCTTGACCTGTATGAGTCCTTTGATGGCACATATTCTGAACTTCCTCTGAGGATTGACAACAAACACAAACCATTCTACAATTCATGCAAAGATGA
Source organism: Viscum album (assembly GCA_963277665.1). Taxonomy (NCBI): domain Eukaryota; kingdom Viridiplantae; phylum Streptophyta; class Magnoliopsida; order Santalales; family Viscaceae; genus Viscum; species Viscum album. The sequence continues at coordinate 7,769,225 of OY728127.1, forward strand.
CCATGGTTCCAACATATTATACCATTAATTAGTTTTTCATTATCATCTATGATATAATTTAATATCATTGTCTAAGTGCATGGTCAAACTGACCCAAACATGAACATACCATGATTAGTTGATAATTATGAGGTGATTTAGTTGTAGTATCATTATAATAGTAGAAAAATGATATTTTTTAATTTTTATTAGTGTTATATATCATAATTATAAATAATTTATATAATAAGTGATGCATAATAAGAAATCACATATTATTAATAAATTATTATCCCTTGAAGTTCGCTTATTTAAGATAGTTAATTTTCTAATGATCAAATTTTACTCATAGCATTAAGAGGTTTTTTTAATTTTTATTAACATAACCCTATCCATATCATAAAATTAATATTCATTTTTTATACTCATTATTGGATTGAACCATAGAAGGTGTTATTGAAAAAAGGAATGCATCATACCATAGAGTCGGTGGTACGCATGTTTGCATGGTTAATGATTTCATTTTTTGAGTAACAGAATAATGAAGTATTATGGTTTTTTATTATAGAATCATAAAAAAGTTATATATATCATAATTATATATTAAATTACATTTTTTATCATAAATTTTATATTTTTAAGGGTAAAAAAATTTATTCATGGAGGCAGTAGTCCATACTTATGCATGTTTCACGTTTTTTTCTTAATATAAAATTGGAAAGGTGGTTAATGGTTGTAACATCATTATAAAAAAAATATCATTATACTAAATATAATTATGTTATAATTTTAAGATTATTTATTTAGATTTTAAGAATAAGGAGTGCACAAAAAGAAATAAAAATCAGAAAGAGAGGTTATGAACTTATACATCACTTCAGGGATTATCTCCATTGCGAAGGGGTTTAATCATTTTAGGGGTGGACTTTTGAAAAAATAATAACCTATTTATGGTGTCTATTAATTTTTAGGATATGGTTGGGTAGATTTTGGGCTGAACTTATGGGGTTTTATTATGATGGGGAATGTTGATAAGATATCCCCTTTTAAAAGTGAAAAGGATAATATTTTCATAAATATTAAAAACTTTTCAATAATGGGAAATCACTCTAAAAGAAAGTGAAACCAAAATTGTGAAATAATCAATGATATAAGATATAAAATAAATACACACCTCAAAAAATAATTTTAAATTAATTTTTTAACATGTTAGGCATTTTACCTCTTAGGTTACTAATTTCAACCATTTTCATTTTAACTGTGGTGACTATTTTTTACCTATGTAATTTATCATTAATACCAAAAACAATTGTACATATAGTTTAATTTATACCTAGTAATTCAAAATTTAAAATTCATTTTATTTGATTCACTTTATAAAATTGATAGTTTTTTGTTTTAAAATACTATATGTGTAATGTATAAAAAACAATTGTTTTGGAAAAAATATAACTTATGTTCTAAAATGTACAATATGGGATTTTAAATTTATAGAAAACTATTTAAAATTATATAATTTACTTATAAAATAAATATTTTGTCTTATAAAATGTTTTATTGAATTTCCAATCCATACTTATATACTAATAAAGTCATAAAATTCATGTTATTTTTAAAAATTGTATTTCCCACTAATCAATTAAAAACTATATTTTTATAAAATTAAAAAAACCACATACTAATTTTGAAATTAAAAATTCAAAAATTATGTTATTTTAATCAAATTAAAATCATAAAATTTATATATTTATTTATAAAAATTCAAAATATAAATAGAAACTAATTTTATTGAAAAATGACTTCTTAAACTTTAAGAGTATTTAATCATATTTCATATAAATTCCTAAAAAATTAAATATTGAAATAATATTTTAAAAATATAAATATAACATATCCTAAAAAAATTAAATTTGATCAATTTAATTTCTTAAGGTAATATATTATACCCTTTATTTAAATGGCCACTGAAAGGAATCCTTTTTAATAATATTATAAAAAATTTAAAGTATATAATTATTTTAATTTAATATTATCTTTTTATCTTCTAATGATTAAATTCTTCCTGAATTTTTAATATTTTGTTCTTTATTTTATTTAGTTTTTGTGTTATTTTGGTGTTTCATATGATACAGGATATTGAATATATAATTAATTTAAAGGATCTAGAATCTCAAGTCATTGCATTCGACCACCTTAAATAAATTATGTACTCGTAGTTTTTATTATCACTTACTAATTAATTTAGGTGAGGGTATTCTAAACATATTCATCATTATTCATATAAATTTTAATATTACATCTTCCTTACTCTCTTTTGAAATATCAAGTATCTTATCTTTCTTAGAACAATATTATCCATTCATATATTCATATATCAAAGTATGTATATACCCTAATCATATATTCTTCATAACATACCTCTCCCAAAAACATTTTCATCTTCAATACATTAAAACATAGTGAAATCATATATTCATTCAAAAATTAACTTTGTTTTTAATGCTTTAATGTATTAATCATTTGTTTATAAAGTTTGAAACTGATCAATATATATCAAAATCCTAGAGATTAGATAAACTTTACCAAATTATCATGGATCAATTTTTTATTAAGTCAATAATAAATTCCATGGTTATGAATACTATATGACTCACTTTTCCTAAAATAATAAAACACTTTTTTACCTCAAACTAAAGAATATGTTAAAACTAATATTTGTTTATATGTCAATAATTTTCTCTCCAATATTTATCCCCAAAATATAAAATTTTGATAAAATAACTTTTCAATGTTATTTATTCTATTTGATATATGTTTCCAATCCTTTATATAGAAATAAAATATTGGATAATAATCCTTATATTTTTTAAATAATTCTCATAACTTTTAGAATATACTCTAATATCTTCAATAAATATCAATCAATAGATAAAATAGCTAAGATTACTAAGACAGAATTTTTATTGTGATGTCAACCTCGCATACTTAGGTTATACAAGGAAAATTACCTTTCACGTCATAAAGAAATATACTAAGATTTTAATCCCTTTAAGAATACTCCCTTATTCTATTAAAATACATAGTGGTTTCTATATTATTAAATTTTTTATATTTATCTTCATGAACCTATTTTAACAAAATACTAAGACCAAAAATGGTTATCAATAAAATCAAATTAAATGATCATATGAATATGAAAACTCAATCATGATTTTTCATTTATAATAACACAATCATTTCAACATTTGATACATTTAGTTCAATATAAATTGATTTAAGTTAAGTTATCTTATACTTAATTACCTAATACCTTAAAGTAATTAGAAAATAAATACTTCATAATGATTCATAAATGGAATGTGATCTGTCAAATCATATCACCCAAGAATTTAAAACTAGGAATTCAGTTATGCCTCTCTATTGTGCACCAGGTGATGATAGAGTTAATACCCAACATTCCCTTTTCCATTCTATTAACCCTACGTTCATTTTTTCCAGAGCCTATATCCACTAGTATTATCTATACAAGGATGTTATTTCTAGTAAACCTACACAATATCCAATTTACCACAAAAATTAGGATGTTATTATATACATGTACTTATCCCATAGACTTATCCCTGGGTATTTTCCTATTTTTATCTTATCCTTATCCCAAAAATATTATCTAAATGGACCTAAAGGGTTATTTATACCTTTTAAATTATAACCATTCATAACTTATAAATATTTTATGACATTTACAACACCCAATTTATCCTCAAATGATATTATCCTAATATCTAAAGTTATCAAAACCCTACTTTAATACCAATAATATAATCCCATATAAGTGACCATCTAAATTACATAATATAAATAAAATATATAATTATAATAAATTCCTAATACCTTTTAGGATTATATTTTTATAGAATAAGTACAAAAAATTAATTAAGAAAACTCAATAATTTTTTAACTAATGGAAAAAAAATTCTACTATAGAAGAAACTGCTTAATCCTAAAAAGTCTTCAATATCTCCCACTAGTTATTAACATGAGTTACTCTTCTATATTATGAATGAATTTTTTTATCTTCTTGACATTCAGACATAGAATCATAATAAATGGGTGATCCCTAATTCTCAGAAAGGGTAAACATAATTTATAACAATTATGGATCTTAATTGAGCATAAGATAAGCATATATGTATAATCCGGATATATAAAAAATTTATACCCAAATAATAGTAGATCATAAATCATAAAATAATATGATAATACATCCTGAAAATTCTACATATCATAGAAATAATGAATACATTAGAATTCTGTAAAATACATAATTATAGAGATGATAACATCGTGTATCACGTATCACAACATGTCTCCCACATTGGATTTGTATTTACTCATATGTTTCCCATAATGGAACAAGAGTCACAACTTATTTCCCATTTTGGATGAGATTCACTACATGTTTCACCATCATCTCATGAGATTTAAATCTTCACCCAATTAATTGGAGGGATTTGTAGATCTCGTACATCACTTAAATATTAACCATATATATATGTTCCATATGAAAAAATCTAACAATAAAAACCTAAGAATAATAATGGGCTTTATAAAACATTCCAATGAAAATCATTCTCACTTTTATAAAATAAAGAACACATGGGGATAAAATGGGTCTCATTAAACACATCATAAAGAAATCATGGAAATAAAACGGGTCGCATGTCATTTCAAATGGATTGAAAAAATGAAATAATTCTTAATTCCATCAATAATTATAACATCATAAACCCAGATAATTTAAATGTGTATCCAAAGACATCTAGTAAATTTCTAGGTAAATACCATATAATCAATATAACAAAGAAAATAGTATTTACACTATATAGATAAATGGTATATGGTTAATATAATTATTTCCAAAATAAATTTATTTATAGAATCTAGGTGGTCATGCATCAATAAAAGGAATCCAAAATAGGGTATTCACAAGGGAAAGGCGTTGTAATAAAATTTATGGTAATACACCAAAATGGATTAGGCAATACAAAGGAAGTGATATAACATTTATCCAAAAGGAAAGTAAATTGCATAATTGATAGAGATAAATAAGGTGGATGGTTAAATTTAAAAAAACATCCTTGATCAAGAATATGATATATTAAAGCACAATGACCTAGATAAAAAATACATTTAATGTGATTTGGAAAAATCACTTTGGAAATATGAAATATCCTTGATCTTTTTAAATAATTTAAAATGATATATTTCCTAAATATAAGAGAAAAATAATTTTTTTATATATCGTTAAAATGTATAGAAAAAGTTTTAATAAAATAAAAAAGTTAGTGTAATGATTTGTTCCCATGGAAAATGTTAAAAGAGTTAATTTGTTACATATTTTAATAATTATGATGTTACAGGAACATATAATAAGTTATTTTAAAAAAGGTGAAGTGAAAATTTTGTAAAACATTTAACTTTGAAAAACAAACTTCAAGGAATTATTCCTTGAAAACTTATATTTAATATAATATGAAATTGGGGTTGAAGATAAAACATTTTAATTTCAAAGAATGTAAAATATTTTAAAATACCTTTATTTTGAAAACCACATCTTAAAAAGAGTATTGGATTTTTAATTTTAAAAGGGGTAAATATAATTATTATATGCATAGAAAATAATATATTATATATTTCCCAAAATAGGGTATAGCATGGGTGGGATGGAAAATATAGACTGGAACCAAAGTCCCAATTAAGAGATGGAGGTTTTTTTTGAAAATTTAATTATTTTAGGGTAGAGAACAATAAAGTAAGAAGATCTACATAAAAATTTATATTAAAACCATAAAAATAAAAGAGGAAATCATAAAAAAAATTAAATAAATTAATAAATAAAATATTTATGATAAAAGTTAAAAATAAACCATATAACTCAAAGAAAGATATTTGAGTTATAAAATTCCCCTACAGAAAACATAGTTCATGAAGTAAGAAACATTTAAAAAGGGGTTTATGTTATTAAAATTTAAATAATCTAAATTAAAAGAAAAAATTACACATAATATAATCATAGGGTAAAATTTTCCAAAATTATATTAAATATTTTCAAAAAAAATATAATTCAGTAAATGAGAATTGACTTAAAAAAACACTTGCAGCTTAAGGAGAATTTAAAACAAATCTTCTAAAAATAGAGAGATTTAAATTGAAATTAAAATACCATGAATAAAATATATTTCATGATATAATATCTCACTTTGTAATCTTATACACCATATAAAATAAATTAGGTTCATAATATAAAACAAACCCCAAAGAGAGGAACTTCAAATGAAAACCATTAACTTGATCCTGATTCATTTTACATTTACACCATATATAATGAATAATTAAATTATTTTTATTGATTACATACCCAAGAACCTTATTCATAACTATAATAATTTAAACTCCCCACTGATAATTATTCCATGAATATATATATATATATACATATTAGTTATTTTTAACATATTTTTCCTCATTAAGTGTTTATGGTTTATACTAGTTTCATAGGAGCAGTTTGGATATGTGTTCATATTCAAAATTTTAACATTCCAAAATCATTAATGTTACTATAAGGGATTATTTATAATCATTTATGAATTTTAAATTTCCTTTAATTTATTATTTATCTTTCATTTGAGATTATGAAATTTAAAACATATATATTTCAGTGATTTTGAACCTACAAGGGGTGTTTTCTTAGTTATAGAATTAAATATTGATATAATCCTTAAAACTGAATAAACATATTTCTTTAAATATTTACATAATATTACACTATTAATTATTTTTTCATAAAAATCCATGATATAATTTCATAGAATTGTTCAAGTGGGTGGTCAAACTGACTCAAACATGAAAATACCATGATTAATATATAATTATGAGATGATTTAGTTGCAGTATCATTATAAAAATATAATAATGATAGAATATAATTTTTATTATAGTGATATATCATAATTAATAATAATTAATATAATAACTGATTGACAAGAGACAATTACATAGTATAAATAAAGTGTTATCATCTTAGTTATCTTGTTTAAGATGGTTAATTTTATAAAAAAAATTATCCCCCACAACATTAATAGGTTATCCAATTTGTATTAATAAAAACTTATTCATATCATTAATATCATATGTATCCTTTAAAACCATTCTTATATCCATACATTAAAGGTTGTATTGAAAAATAGAATGCATCATTCTGTGGAGGCGGTAGCCTACATGTCCATGAGGATGATGACTTCATTTTTTAAGGAATGGGATAAAGAAATAAAATTGTTCAGTATCTATTAATTATAAATAATTCATAAATAAAATAATTATATACTAAAATTCATTTTTGGATCATCCAGGTTAGGTGGTGAATGGAAAAACTCTTTTATTTCTGGAGGTGGTAATTTTCACACACGCATGTTTCACATTTTTTATTTTTATAATGGAAAACAGAAAAGGTGGTTAATGGATGTACCTTCATTATAATAAAATATAAGTATAATAGATAAATTTATGTTATCATTTTAAGGTGGTATGGTGAAATTTTGATAAGAAGTATTATATAAAAAATAAAGAGAAATTAGAATGAGAAGTTATGAACTTATACATCTCTTCTTGGATTATATCGTTTTCAAAGGGGATTGAGCCTTTTAAGGATGGTCTTTTGATAATACTGTAACCTCTTTAAGAATGATAAGTATGTTTAGGATATTCTTGGGATTATTTTGATCGAAAATTATGGTTTTGTAGTGTGAGGGTAAGTTAGGAGAGGATATCCACTTTTATAAGTGAAAAGGATGTTATTTTGTACATACCCAACACTTTTCCATAATTGGAAGTCACTATCAATGAATATGGATCAAAAATTAAGAAATAATTAGTTAATAGTGAAAAAAGTTCAAAACACACCTAAAATAAAATATTCCTTATTATATAATTTGGACCAACTAATTATATTTTTAAATTTAATTTTATTCTATACAATTTCTAAATGAAATAAAAAAGATTTTAAAATACTAAATGTATAATATATTAAAAGTAATTTTTTTAGAAAAATATAACTTAAGTTATAAATTGTAAAATATGGTTTTTTTAGAAAAAAAAAATTAAAATTATAAATTAACTTAGAAAATAAATAATTGTTCTTATAAGAATGTTTCATAAATCTTCAATTAATACTTATATATTAATAATGTCATCAAATCCATATTTTTTTTTAAAAACGATATTTTTCACTATTCGATGATAAACTATTTTCAGAAAAAGACCAAAAATTAACCCAAAGGAAATTTTTAATTTAAAAATTAAAAATTAAAGTTATTTTTATAAAATTAAAATTATAAAATTAATAAATTTAGTTATAAAAATATAATATATAAATAAAAATTATTTTTATTGAAAAATAACTTCTTAAACATTAACTGTCTTTATAATTATTTCATATAAATTTATAAATAATTTAATATTAAAGTAATAGTATAAAATTATAAATATTAATTATTATTATAAACTTTAAAATGTTATTAACCTAATTTATTTTTCTAATATACTATACACTTTTTAAAAAATGGTTTTTCAAAAGGAATCCTTTTTGAAAATATTAATGAAAAATAAATTATGTAATTATATTAATTAATTAATATTTTTTATATACTAATGATTATATTTTTATTATAATTTTAATATGACTCTGTTTTTATTCACTTGTTTCATTCGTTCGGTGATGTATGTGACATGATCTATTGAAGATATTACTAATTTAAATGATCCAGACTCTTAGGTCTTTACACCTTTTAAATAATGATTTAGATATACCCACTAAGGCCCTTCATTATAAGCTGGTTTCATCTTCTCCTAATATGTGTCTATTCAAAAAAAATCATATTCTATATATATCTATTCGATTAGCTAAAGTCAATTACATTTGAATTTCATTTTACCAACCATATAAATTCACTTTTAATCTCATTACAATCTATTTTTGGTCTCTATTACACCACTAATTTATATTTTATCACATTTTTACTTGTGGTTAAAAAACATCTCATTGATAAATTCATCACCTATTTATATATCAAATGGTTTAAAAATAACCATAGCCCAATAATAATCTTTGATCTTATGGAAGAGGCTATAGAGAAAAACTCTAAAATTAAAAGGGGAAATATTTACCATCAAACATCACACATTACCCCAATACTTCTTATACATGTAACCTTTAGAGGACTAATAACACCTTAATAAAAAGAAAACAATTTCATATTCATCTAAATGATCTCAAAATATATTTCTTTTACTCTAGTGAAACACCTAACTGAGAAAAAACTCTAACCAATACTAAAACAAATCACCTTTAATGTTGATCCCTCACTATGGAAAATATTTTGGGTTTTTATAAAGATAAACATCCACCAATATACACCAATAATGATAAGTTATAAATTCTTTGATACTTAGATCACTCTTATCGATATCAATATGGTTTGAACCAATGATATTCAAACTCTAAGTGAACTACCCTTCACATGGGGATGTTTAAATTTTCATCATAACACCTCTAGGGGTAGGTTTCCTTTCACAAAATTCCTAACCATATACCTTGATATGTGAATCCCACTTGAATATTAATTCCCACACAATAGATATTCATCATTCTCAAAAAAAATGGATGAAAATTTTAATCTATACTCTTATGATAAAAATAATAATTCAGATCATCTATCATAAAAACCTGATGTAAATTAGTAAGTGTATTCATCACTCAATCTAGTCTAATAAATTGTTCTCACACTAATGATTCCTCGTAATATTTTCCCTCAAAATCACATAAAAAACATTCTCACATAAAAGGTGTGATCAATACCATCCATGAAACACATCAAAATAAAAAAACTCAATAAATTTATCCATCCTCAAATTCAATAACAAGATATAGTAGAAACAAATAAGACCTCTATTATAATGACTCACATAAACTGACGTATTAATTAAATATTTTTTTCTATCATTCATGTGTTTTTTAGAGAGTTTTTACTACAGGAGTGGTTTTCATATTTTGAGTGTTTTAATTGCATAAAATTGGTATGGTAGTAAAAAACATCCAAAGGTAAAATATACCTCTAGGAACCCAGTGTTTCGGTATTGTGTAACTGATGGCTAATATAGAATATTATTAAGTCCTATATGGACCACCGGCTAGCCAATGGGCCTAGGATAGGTATTCAGTGGGAATGATGTACTTAATAGGGGTTAACATTGTACTCAATGGCCTCCTACCTTGTTTAATTTTAATTTTTAATTATATTGTTTTATGTTATAATTTATAAATGTTATCCCCTCACCTCTTTATGCTATGTTCTCAACCCGCATGCCCCCTTATCTCCTTATCAAGAAAATATATCTTCTATTTTTTCTATTATTTCAACATTTTTCCCTATTGGATCACTATATATGATTATCTTATCATCCTTTGTTAGTTTTTCTTCATTACAAGATACTTACCACCCCCCCCCCCCAATCTCTCTAAATTAACTATTTTTTTTATTTATTTGATTTCAATATAAGGATTAGGTATTGACACACTTTATTGGATGAATGAAATCCAATAGACTCAATGCAGTTGTTCTGAAGTATTTTTCTCCATTTTAAATGTGTTTTCATAGATTATATAATTTCAAGATAGGGTGCATGAGTGGGATGGAGTAGATATTGGAATGGTTGGCCTTGGGAGTTCATAAGAGGGTGGGATAGGATCATTGAAATAATGAGGAATATATTATACATGGTGAATCTTGAATTTATTAATTCTAATAAAGTATGTAAATGTTAAGGTTTTTAAACATTATTGAGAATGAATCCCTTATAGGTTGTTGAACTCTGAATGGTAACTTTAAAGACTACGTGGGGTTTGATGAATGGAGGTTCGGAAATCTATTGAGTATAGTGGGTTTTTCTTGGGATATGAGCATGCATATGTTGATTTTTTAATTAAAGTGAGTTCAAAAGGAGGTTAAATCATATGATTTAATGGGACTCTTATAATATGCTTTTGTTAGTCTCATTTCTTCTTTAGTGGGATCTGATAAGGGTGGATTCGGTCAATAGTCACTTAGTGAGGGTTTCACCAAGGGGGCTAGGGTATGGAAAGGGTTTAAAATCAATTCAAAAGGGTTATACTATTGTTAAAAGTTTTACTTGTTAGTGGATATTGAATATAATATTATACTAAGAGTGGTACTGAGTGTTGTAAAGTAACCTACTGAGGGTATGAGTATATAATTCCATTCAATCATAGGTATCAATAATATCCTTATAAATTTTAAATTAACAAGTTATATCTTAGGTTCATATGTCATTGGTGTGATGGTAATCATGAGGTATGTGTTGTGATTTGGATAGCTGATAGCATTAAAGGTTAATGTTATGTGAGGCCTTAATATGATAGGTTATCCAATGGATAAATTCAATAGGGTGAATCCTTTTAGTTGTGTTATTACTATAGCCAATTTCATTATGATGTTTGATACTGACTTCTCTAACAAGCAGTTGTGACTTTTATTTGAACCAGTAATCAGGAGGGGATATTCTCTGTCTATATGTTACTTTTCTTTGATTTTACTATCAGGAGGGGATATTTTGGGGATATATGTGACTTTTATTTGAGCATGTTATCAGAAGGGGTTTTTCTGAGGCCATATGTGTTCAGAATTTTGAGCATTCTATTAGGAGGGGAACTTTTGGAGCTATATGTACCTATATTCAAGATTTTTTTAAAGAGGGGATATTTTGTGGGTATATATAAATAGTTTAGAGATATCTATAATAATGCGACCTTATGAGGTTATATGTGAGTATAATTTGAGCCTCCAGCCAGAAGGAGATATTATTGATTTATATGTGATTACTATTTAGATCCTACTATCATGAGGGGATTTTAGGGGGCTATATATGACATGTATTTGAGCCTATTACAAAGAGTGCATATTATGAGACTATATGTTACTAGTGTTGAAAAATATATTAGGGATGGATCTCCTAGGGACAATTAAGACTATCTACAATTGGGATGATTTTCTATTAGGACATGCATGTACTTAGTGCAAAATTTGGAGTATAATATCAATATGATATAACCAATAATTTCATGGTAGTATATTTTTTTACTCGTGATTTAGGTTAGATTTTTAGATATGCTAACCCAATTATATAATTAGATCATACAATGGGAAATCCCATATCATTATCTGGACTATCCAAACTCAGAATGGCTACTCATCTGGGTGGATTTCTTTAGCATTTGATGATGCAATGAGTGTTTTTTTGTTGAAAGATTATTATTAGGTATATTATACTATGAATTCACTCTTATATTTATATGATTACTTTAGATACATCATTAATGGGGGATTATAGAGTTTTTAAATCACACATTCTGCATGAACCCATGTGGACATGCCTACTAAGTATTGGAAAATATGTTTGGGTGTTGGATCTAGTGTATGTGGATGAATTTTAGTTATCTCAATAGAAACAAGGAGAGGGTACCAAGGTGATGTTGAGGTACTTTGTATATGTTTTTAATTTTTTTATGTTCTTTTATATAAATATCTTATATGATCAACCCATTATGAGATCCAAGATTATTATGTGTAACTATATGACATTTACTTGTGGTTCATTTTTTTGTAATAGCATGTGATATGATGTTATAGTTGGTTTAAACTATAAATATGGTGTTATAATGTTATATTATAGATGATGATTAATTATTATTTATTTATTATTTATGGTAATCTTATATTGGGTATAGTCTCCCCATATTTTTGGTAGACCCTCATTGTTAGTTGGAAACCACTAGTATACGGGGAGGCCCACTTGAGGTCATGTGGCACTCCTGACTCGGTGTTGTTTAGGCTGACTGCTATAAGGATATTACAATATGGTATATAATCCAAGTTTTTTAACTTTTAGAACATGGTAGGTAGATATAAAGTTGGAAAAAAACATTGAATATATTATATAATTATTCTAATCCAACCTCTATATAAGAGAATTCCAAGTTACATGGGTATGGGATTAATATTAATAGTCTTTAAGTATTAAAATATCATTATTTTAATAATTATGGTGTGTGATTTACTTTTTTTTGATTTACTCTTATCCCAAGGTGGAAATATGCTATTTTTTTCATTCATTATATTTAACACATAAGTTCACATGTGATTTTATAAGTGTACATGATTGATAATTTAATTACAAAATTGTGTTTTTTTATTTAAGGTCTTAACAATGAGTTCTATAGTATTTTTATTCATATGTTATTGGTGGAAATTAACTTGAATAAACCAATATATATTTATTCATTTTATGATTACTCAATGGTTACATATGATGTCACACATACATGTATTATGTTCCAACCTCAAGAGTGGTTATATTGGACATGAGAATGCCCTAAGATGTAGGGAGACGCTTATGTGAGGAGGGTTTGTGAAGTAGTGTGGAATTTTTGTGATCTATATGGGGAAGGGTTCATCATTATTTTAGTATAAAAATAAAACTCAAGTCAGTGATTTGGATACATCGATACCCTAATATGGACTAGAACCCAGGGAAGGTTGTGTGGGAAAATGACACCTTGGGATATGTGAGAAGAAGTTTAGAGTGTTTCTTTGGTATCTATAACCTACATGGTGTATAAATTTTTTATTATGATTTAATACTATAGGTGTTGTGAGTCAATGATGGAGTTATAATAAAATATAGTTTTTCATATTCTTGTTTGAGATGGGTTTGGGGTATGAGGGTACCCCAAGAGAGGGTTTTCCCAGAAATATCAATTCATTAGAGATGAAAATTATTGATAGATATATGTGTAATGTGAATAATTCATAGGATAAATTTTATTTGGTTTTATTCCATACATGTGTATTTTTCTTGAGTTTGTATGATTTGGAAGTATGGATAATGTGGGTGAGATATCATTAGTGTTGAGAAAGGTTGGTGTGTTAGGTATCAAACATGGTGGGAGAGCCTGGGACTAAGGTTATTTAATTTTTAAAATTATAGATGAGTGGGTAGAGATCAAGTATGAGAACTTATGGTTTCTCATGGATCATAACTCATATGAATAAAGGTTGGATTTTTATCTCAATATATTTATAAGGGATATGAACACCGAAGTGTTTTTGTTTATGAAAATGATTTTCCTCATAATTGTGTAGGGGGGTGATGATTTTATGATTAAATTTTTTAAATTTAATGTGACTAATGATTTAATTTTTGTGAAATGTATAATTTAATGGGTGAATGTTCTTTTATAGAATATTGGTTGAGAAGTAGCCAGTTGGGGATCATTGAAGGGATATAGGAAAGACATCTTTCAAGAGTGGTTTTCTAGTGGATGTGTATTTTACAGTGGATATGTTTCATGTATTTTAAGAATTTAAATATTGATTTATGAAATATTAATATATGTTAATTAGGTTCATAAATGATTTTGAAGGGATTTCCAACCCAACCTTCAATGGTGGATTGGGATCCCAAGACATTGATAATTGGATTGAGAATATCAAGTCACTTTGGAGTGGATGGATAATCCTAATGATTTTCAATTTATTTTAATGGATTTTAAATTTTAATATGATGATTTTAAATGGTTTAGTACTTTACACCTAGAAAATTATGTTGGAAGGCCATCCTAGATCAGTTAGTTCTCTCTATTCTAAGAGAATGTTTTCTTAAATATGTTTCACCCAGTGAAATTTTGAGAGTCTATAGAGATTTTACAGCTTGGGAATTGAATGAAAAAGTAGGCAATCAAATTTTAATGAATATTCTACTTCACATTGGCCTTGAAATTTAGTGACATAATAAAGAATAATTTCTTTGAGATGGGCCTTGATGATTCATTTTGGTTGTGTATCGTGTCCTTATGACTTATCACCTTCTCTAAGATAGTAAAGTGGGAATTGATAATAGTGGTATAGGTTTATTTTATTCATTAAGATGTGGAAAGAAATGTGATAGTTGTGGAAAATAATAAATTGGGTTATAAGAATTTGGATTCCATAGTAATATTTATTGGCCTCATAGACCTAGTGGAAGTATCAATTAGATTGATTCCAATGCAAAGGGATTGGGAATGTCTAAACCTAGTGTGACATAAATTCAAAGGAGTGTTACATCTATAGAAAATTGGGTCTCCTATAGAAGTTTTTCAAGGTAGTGGCTAGAGATTCGTAGATACCTTAATGTGAGTTCCCTATGATTTGGGTTCAATATTTCTTATTTTTAAGGTATTCTTTAAATGCTTAAATTTTTCAATAATTTTCATTCTAGACTAAACATTAAATTTTGTTTATATAAATATCATGGAAAATGTATATTATAACCTGAGTGTTGTGATAGAGAATTGATTTTTTTATGATGATATCGGTTTGGAATAGATGATGATCAAGTGTAAATGTAAATATTACACACTGATGCTTATTATATTTGGTATAAGGGAAATAATATAGTGTGATTCATGTAATTAATTATTATATATCATTCTTCTCATTTTCAAAAAAGTATAATGAATGTTAAGTGTGATGTATTAGGTGAACCGACACTATAATGGTTAAGGTTTTGGATCAATGTTTGAATATAAAAAAATTAGTTGTGTTTAGTTAATTGAATATATATCTAATTTATTGGGAATATCTAATTTTGGACATTGATTTAATTTTTGTAAGATATGTATGTATGTTCGATAACTAACTAATGTGGAATTCAAATACTAAGTGTAGTGCTCTTGTTTCACAATGTTGATGCACAACAAGGGAGGAAAATGACTTTTGGAACAGGGCTTCATATGGGGGGTATAGTATTTAGTAGGATTCTATGTATTTTTACTGTATATGGTTATTCAATTATTAGGTGTATCTATGGGTGAGAAGTATATCAGAATATACTAGTGAAATTGATTAGGATGTGCCATATTTCAGTGATCAGGTGTTATAGATGATGCATGATATATGGATTCATCATTAGGGATGAGATGCATGGTGTCACAATACATGCTTCATAAGTGAGTTTGGAGGAGGCCAATACAAAGAACCATCAGTTATCATTTTTTTGGGTGTGGTTAACAATGAAGAGAAAAATTTTAAATCATATATTCCATTTAGAAAATGTATTCAATATATGTTGAGGTCAGAATGTTGGGATGAAATAATGCATTTGATTAAGGGTGTGTTTGTAAAGGTTTTAAGAACATCATGCGGATGAGAATTAGTATGGTGGGGAGTTTATAATCATGTACACTGAGGTATGAATTTAATATTTTTTCAATCATTCATGTGTAATTTGTAACTTTTTTATGGAGGGAGCGGTTAGTGGAGGTCAATAATCAAAATTAGATAAAACAGGTATTGTGGTAAAATATATTCAAAGGTGAAAAATACCCCCAGGTAACCAATACCATGGTACCAATTACCCAAAGGCTAAAATAAGAAATCATTAATCACCAAAGGCACCACCATCAAGATGGTGTCCCTAGGTTGGGTATCTAATGAGAACTATGTACTCAGTGGGGGTACATCAGGTACTATATGGCCTCTTTCCATGTTTATTCTTAATTTTAATTAAATTAATTTAAGTTAAAATTTATGAATGTTATCCCGCTACCTCTCTCATCCAAGATCCCAACTTGCATTCCCCCCAAAGAGCATGACCTATATGACCCTCCCTTTTTTCTCTCCTTATTGGGAGGATTTATCTTCCATTTTATCTCTTATTTCCTCATAGTTAATCCTATTGCATTGATCTTACCTCTTCCTCCCTTATATTTTGATTTCTCTTCACTTAAATATATTACTCTTCCCTAATATTCATAAATTTGGGGTTTTTTGTTTGGTAATTTTATTTCATGTGAACAAGGATGAGTTGATCCTTGATATTGGAAGAGTTAGACCTTACAGGACTAAGGGAGGTGGTCCCCAGTTTTTTTTTCTATGTGTTTTTTTGGATTTCATAATATCAATATTGTGTACATGAGTGATATGTACAATATATTGGACCTATTGGCATTTCATTTTTCTAATAGGGAAAGTTTGTCTCATAGGGACCATGAAGAGAGTATCATACGTAGTGTATTTAATTTAGTAGTGTCTATTGAGTATGTCAAAGTAAGTTAATTGATCACAGTTTGGAATGAACCTCTTAGAGGGTGTCTAACTATGAATGTTAATTTTAGAGATATTATAAGGTATAATGGTTTGAGGTTCTACATTATACTATATAGAGTTGGTCACCCTTGAGAAATGGGTATCGCTATGTAGTCTTATTGATTAAAGTGAGTTCAAAAAGTGGTGAGGTTCCAATGCTTGACTGAAATACTTGTGAGATGCTCTAGGTGACCTTGCATTTTCTCGAGTGGGATCCAATGAGATCACATTAGGTTAGTAATTTACATGTGTGGGTTTCACATAAGGGTATTTGAGTATGAACATAAGGGTTATGAAGTTTCTAAAAAGATGACTTGAAATAGGAAATTTACTAAATTATTAGACCAACAGTGGTCTAGAGTGTTGGAAAGGAACCTTCCATGGATAGGAGGTTGGAATGTTGATCAATCTTATGTTTGTATCATGGCCTTAAGAATTGGGATTTGATGAGTAGTGTTATGTGTTATTATGTTATTATTAGGATAATAGTCTTGAGGTGTGAGCTAATCCTAGGATGGATAACCTTCATGCTAAGGTTAAGGGTATAGAAGGAATCAACCGGATAGGAAATATGAGGAATAAATTCAATAGGGTGATTAATTTTTGTTATGTTGTTACCCTAATAATTTTCTTTGTGGTTTTTTATATCGAAATATCTAAGGGATAATTGTGAGTTTTATTTGATAATTCTATTAGAATGGGATATTTTGTAGATATATATTACATATATTTGATCCTAATATCAAGAGTGTGTATTCTAGAGATATATGTGTATTTTATTTGATCATTTTATTTAGAGGTGATCTTACATGTCTATATATATTCAGTATTTTGATATTTTTATTAGAGTGAATTTACTAAATTTATATGTGACTTCTATTCAATCCTACTATTTGGTTGGGATATTAAATGTCAATGTGATAAAAGTATTGAGCCTTCTATCATGAGGCATCCTTTCGGGTTTGAGTGTGACTCGTATTTCAGTTTACTATTTGGATGGGATCATTTGGAGATGTAAGTGAATACTATTTGGACCATATCATTGGGATAAAATCTTTTAGGGTTTTATATAACTTGTATTTGAGACTACTATATATAAGGGGTCTTATGGGACAATATGGGACTAGTATTGAGCTTTCTATCTGGGTGGATCTTATAAATACAAGGATAACTATATTAAATCAGGATGATTACCTTTTTGGGATGTGTACATACTCAGTGTACCATTATGAGCATATTATAAATACAATCTAACTAGTCATTATATGGTGGTCCCATTTTGAAACATGAGTTGGGATTTTTTGAGAGATATTCTAACCCTATTTTATTATATGATCAATCTATGGGAAACATCATTTCATTACAACACTAGAAGAAGCAAGTGTATATTATCATTTGAGAAGCTTGGTTTAGAATCCAATGATGTAGTGGGTATTTTTTTTATTTATTATTTATCATTATATATATTATACTATGAACATACTCATATAGTTCATTATATTTGGAACATTAATGGTGGTGACATACTAAATTTTTTCACTCAAACCCTACACATGCACCCTAGTGGAAGTGAAGAAATAGTATTATTATAAAAGCCAAGGAAATGTCCCAAAGGAAAGTGGACAAGATGGATTTAACTCAATGAAGATGCGAAGATGGTGCTAAGGTGATTTTCATGTCCTTGGTATAAGTTCTTACATTTATTTTGTTCTTTTTTATTGATCCCTTTATATGATATACCAATTGGGTGATTCTATGTCTTTATATAGGACTGTATGACATTTACTCTGGGTTCATATTTTGTTATAGAATGTGATATGATGTTATGGTTGACCATTACCTATAAATTCCATATTATATTATTATATTATGGAAGATTATTTCATACTATTTATTAATTATGTATTGTTATCTGATAAGGTGTATAGTCTCCCCACATTACTGATATTCACTCAGTTGTTGTCGACAACCTTTGAAATATGGGGAGGCTCACCTGAGGTCACATGCCACTCCCAAATCGATACATTTCGAACCGACCAGTATAAGGAAATTATATCCCTTACTAGGTCAATATATTCATCTCTCAAGTCAAATTATCATTCAAATTATATGATTTCTAATAATGAAGCAAGACTTTCATAAAAAGAAGACTCATAAATACAAATATCATCAATAGGTGAAAATATCCAATTAATCTCATCTTTCTAAGTCTTTGTTATGTGGAATTAGGGTTAACCCATTTGGGTAGAATAATTTAATGAATATCATATAACACATCATAAAAACAAGTTTATTAGGCCTCCATAACTTTCTCATCCCTCGATATGTCCGAAGGTATTGGCCCCTCATAATAGAGTCTCTATATGGAATCATATTCATCCTCACAATCAACAATGGGTGGAAATTTTATGGGGGAAAACTTAATCATTATAAACTCATGAATTCAAATATAATTTACCACATGATATGATTTCAAATTTAAAAAAATCTTCTAATATCATTAGGATCATAGCACTATAAAGAGAGAATTCTTGAAGTTAACATTGAGAATTCCTAACTGGCCTTCCTAGAAGTCCCCTGTAATAAGAAATATGTTCCAAGATTATGTTTTAACCACAAAAATATGCATTTAAAAACATAATTTTTTTCTTAAAATCAATACTCTATGTAGTCATTTTAGTCAGTAGATGATCAAGGTCCTTACAGAAGAATACATCAACTCCACTACCCTAGTTGGGTTCCCTAGCCTGATAGATTTAAATTTTATACTTCTAACACTACTTCCCTAGTTTTGAAAACCAACCAAAATATGTATGTACATAACTATGAACTCTAATATATATTGAAACCAAATTATTTAATTCCACTCTATCACTGCCTACCATAGCCAAGACCTCTCTCTAGATTGGCAATGAGAAAAAGAGTGTCCCTAAAGCCCACCACTAATAAGCCATGGGTTTCCAACTAGAACCAAATATATAAATCTCACAAATGGAAGGCATTACCTGATAGATAAAATAATGGAAGACTATGTAAAAAAAATATAACCCATGGAACCATTAATAATAAAGAATCTATGATTAATTGATATCGAAAAAATGTATAATGAATAAATATCATACAACCTCACTAAATTAAATAAAACTTCATGCTCCAAAACAATTTCTCAACCCCCAACATGAAGAAAAACATGAACAACCTATATACCTCAGTGTTACATGAAATAATCCCCAAACACCGAACTTCTTTTATCAACATCGACGATCAAGTTAACTCGGCCTAACAAATCAACCCTTAAAATCCTTTAAACATGTATATAAAAATAGGTGTGAGTATACCTTAATAATTAGTTGGTCATCTTCTAAAGATAAAATATCCAATTATATAATATTCATGCATGATAATAAAATAATTAAAATCATAATGCATAGCCATATCCTCACCAACCAAATAAACATAAGGGTAATCTATGTAAAACATCAACTGGTGGACAAGATCATTCTCAAGAATAATAATGTACTACATTATATAATGTGCATTATATAGATCTAATCTTCTCATTCATGAATTGACCTTAATAAAAAATTTCATTCCCAAAGATAAAAAAGTGTCATTCGCCAAATAATAGTGTATAAATAGTATAATGCACACCCTCAAGTATAGAGGCTCCCTAAAAACCAACTCCTAACAACTATTATATACAACAATAATTAATAACACTCTTCCATACCCACTATCATAATTTGTCCAAACTAGATTATGGTGTGAAATATGTCATTCAATTAGTATCATCATCAATAACATATTCTTCCATGCCACACGCAATATTATAAACAATAAATTAGTAGGGTAATAGAAAGTATGTTTCTTGTATCTACAAAATTAATGTCTAATATATATCCACACCCAAACCAATCAGTGTAGTGAGAGATGAGATACTAAGTCAGTCATTTAGTTCTTCAACTTCCTAACTTGATATTGGGTCACCCCAAATAAAATCATGCTTAGGTGGTGGTGGATGTGTAGCGAATGGTACTCTAATCACTTAAATAACATCATAAATACAATAAAAAATATTCTTGCAAAATACAATACCCACATTGATCTAAAAAAACATATCTTCCATGTAATATTCATGTAATAATAAAAAATAAAATATCCATACAATAAATTTCATCATCACACTATCTATATCATAATATTCTACCAACTTCGAACTATCACAAGGTAAAGGTTCCCATGCCAGTAGTATCCTAAACCCATCCACATGTTTATCCAGACATCCCATCACAACACTACCCACCACATATCCAAAAAACTCTCGGTACAACTATATACATGTCATTTTTATAAGTAGTTCTTATTATCCACATAACAAACTCCTGGGATAATATAAATCTTTAGTTCAACCTCCTATATTCAAACAAGCTTCTAAATGAATCGTCAATCTAGTATTATTTGCATATCATCAATCCTATCATTATTACACAAAAAACTCTTGAATAATACATCACCTATCAAACAACCAAACTTATATTAATATAATATTATTTAATATAAAATGAGAGTGTGTTTTTGTGAATATTATAAAGTTCATGGTTCCATGCTATGAATAAATGGACCTGAACTCCAAGTACATGTCAAACTACATAATATAGTAATCTGGTATCATTAATACTAAAAAGTCTCATTAATCACCTTATATATTCAATATCATTTCAAAAATTAATCCACGTTAAAATAAGAATAAAAATATTACATATTTTATCACCTCATTATATCACAATAACCAGTATAATTCTACATGGTAATTATTGGGTCAGGATCCTCCTAAAACCAAAGCACCCTCTAGAACATCAAATATATAACAATATTTCAAAAAATCTAAAATCAGAAATAACTCGTACAATTATATATCCATAACTGATAATATAATGAACCCAAACCATGTTTCACAACTCCAAGTGCACTATAGAAGAACTTCTAAAATAAAATGATAGAAGAATAAAGAAAAGTAAAAAACAAATGATTTATGTGGTTTGTACTTAGTCTCACTCCACGGGAGGTAACTATAAAATTTTATTACTGAGAGAAAAATAAGAATATTATAAGTTAAAACATTTTAAGTACAAGTAACCCCACCCCACTATTTAAATTAGGGATTATTTATTGAAATTAGTGTCAAAACCTTATGAATCTTATGGATGACCACTACTTCGACAAAATATACCAACTGAATACTACCCTCTCAAATGGATCATTCAGTGAACAGTGAAATGTTTGAATCATCCACTCTATATTAGTCTTACATATCTTGTTAGATTAATCTTATCAATATATTAAATCATATAAGTTAATCTTATGAGATGATGAAAAGAATCATTTTGGGGGAACCATGTGGCTGTAAAGGAATATTGATAGTATAGAAGGATGTTCGAATACCTATAGAGGACTTTGTGGTGTATCTTGGTAAATTTATCTCAAGTGGTAGATTGTTAGAATTGGATATTATGAGAAATATTTTCTAGATATGTCTTTAAAATAACCTAAAGGATATATTTTTGTATCACAAGAAAGAACCGAAGGGTGATGGAGAAGCAATAATGTCAAATTATAGAAGTATAAAGGAAGAGAAAAATGACAGTCATGGATCAAAACCATACTTCAGAAGGTGGAGGTTAGACTTCAACCTTTATCAACATGTATTATGGATTTTGAACTTCATAAACCTAACTATTATCTGATTCATTTTTCTCTAAAAACATTTAGATGAATTAATAATTCAAATAAATATACATCATTAAAGAGTGAAACATCGTATTGTTATCTATGAGGATCACATATTGGTAATTTTAAAATTGTTTTCCAACCTATGAATTCTTCTGATATCCTCTAGTTACCTCTTCTTTTGAATAAAATCCTTCCTAGACTCTATAAGTGAAACTTACTTTTCCTTATTTATTTAAATTTCTACCACATGTGGATGTTTAGACATCCAGCATATATTTTTTATTTTTTAATTAAACATATATCAAATATCACTCCTCTATGTTTCTACACATCCACCAAATCTAAATTTATTATACCCCTGTAATGGTTCATTCATTCTAAAACAAAGTAAAAAACTTACAAAACCTTTCAGATACCATAGTGTCCACATAAATGTTCCCTATTGTTATCTTCTAGGATTATCCATGAACCTACTAAATATTCCCACTATATGTGTAATGTCAGACCTCGTATAAACCATGACATACATCATTATTTTTATGGAAAATGAAAATGAAACCTCCATCATACTCAGCCTCTTCTTATATTATAGGTTTCCTCTATTTACTCATCTTGATATTTCTAGCCAAGGGAGTGGTTACAGGATTTTCCCCACTCATTATAAAACATTACACCACTATGTGAATGTAGTCAAACTAGGTTTGGAATGTAAGTCACAAAATTTTGGTCCCCTATATCCCCAAAATTCATTTTTCTAGACTAAGATCTTTTAACAAAAACCTTCTAGGAAATTAAACCTCTATTTCCTCAAAACTTTCTTTCACCAATCTAGCTCAAATTATTTCATCCACATTGAGAATAATAATGGTTAAGCTCCTATCATTAAATAACTTCTAGTAGCAGCAATGATCTACTTTCATATGAATGAACTTTCATTCTATTATAAAGGCATTTGACTTAAAATTAAAATAAATTGGTTCCTATTTAATACCATATAATCTCTATTGAAACTAACACAATAGATGATCATCTTATTTCACTATTAAGACATTTGGTTTCTTTATATAAATATCCTCCTCTGAATATCCATAAATTAAAGTGGTTTTAAAATCTAACTACTCAAGATGCAACCATTCCATGTATACCATTCTAAGTACCAACTGAATCATTGAATTATTAATAAATGTAGAAATGATTTTGAAAAAATATTCACCTTCTGTTTGTTGAAATCCTTCCATAAAAAGCCTCACCATATACCATTTTCTACCATTTTCTTCTTCTTTCATCCAAAAAACACACTTTTTATGAATCACTCTCCTCATAATAACATGTTATTCTAGATCCTATATCTTGAAAACAAGTAAGGAATTATTTTCTTCATTCAGGGATAAATCCTGCTATCTTAAGTCAATCATATTGGCATCCTCTTTTGGACTTTTAGATTATCCATCATCAATAAGAAGTGTTGGATGTAAATGAAAATTTTATATATAAATATGATAAATCTACCTTAAAGACACCTTAGTGTCATTATATACTTAATCATAATCATGAGAATATGTTTCACCCAACATAATGCTGAATTATTTCATGCATATACTACCTCATAGATAGAGTTCTTGCATCTTCCACCTCCTTCCCATATAGTTTCTTTTAGTTACTAACACAAAATGAATAGATTATTTATATCATACATATCCATTTAACAGTTTTAGTGGATTAATCTAATGATACATAATGTACACTGTAACAACTTGGATCTTCGTTTCAGGTATGTTTTTCCATTTCTAGTCTTTTTTTACAAAAAGAGGAAAATCTGGAAATTTTCGAAGTACACGCCATGTACTTTGATGCCGCTCTAGGTCATGTGTTGGCCGTGTCTGGGCCACACACACTGTGTGTAAGGGTGATGTGGAAGCCACTTAAAGTGGAGTATAGAAATGTTAAGTACACGCCTTTTACCCCAAAAGTACACGTTGTGTAGTTTCTTTTTTTTCTTTAAACGGATTGGGGTCACGCCTAATAGACGAAAACACATTCTTCTCCAGGTTCCTCGACTAACAGTGACCCGTACAGCCACAAACATCCTCTGAGCCCCCGAGCCTCTGTCTGTTTGCCGAATTGATCATCATTGATTGCATTGGAACCGCATCAGTGAGCTCTTCCTTCTTCTTGAGTTTCATTCCTTGATTCTCCCCCTTTCTCAAGATATCATGGGTTGAATGTTTTGTGAAATTTTGTAGATCTACGTCTTTATAAGGAGAATCAAGCCTCGTGTTCAAAGTATATTGATCTCCTAGCATCAAGGTAGGTAGTTTTTTCCTTACCTTTCGAAGTCTTCGTGTTTTATGTGAAAATTCCACCAATACCCGTGAACGGGGTATTGTGTGTTACAGTTTTTCCCCTGTTGTGTTATTTCCTTGCTTGTATGCTTGTTTAGAGGTAATTTTATCATGTTTGAGGATAATTTCTATGCTTGTATGTTTTTCCCATGCCTTGTTCTTGTTATAACCTTTGGGTTTGGTTAGCCTTTGGTCGTTATACCTGTTTTCCATGCCTTATGACTGTAGGATGGAATGATATTTCTGGACATGCTTGTTATGTTGTAGACTGGTTATCCAAGTAGCTCTATAGGGGTACTTTGGCCTTATAGCATTATTATGCACTGACTTGCACGAGACCATGAGAATTTGGTGCTATAGACTATAAGGGATAGATCGAGTGAGATTCCCATAGAGTCTTGGATAGTATAGGCTATATGGGGATAGACTGAGTGAGCTTCTTTAGAGAGTCTTAGACATTATAGAATATAGGGGATAGACCGAGTGTACTTCCCAGAGAGTATTGGATATTATAGACTAAAGGAGGGTAGACCTAGTGAGATTCCTCAGACAGTCTTTAATTTTTTTGAATTTCTTTAAATCCATTCCAGGATAGAGAAGGAATTGACTGAGTGAGCTTCCTTAGAGAGTCTGTGATAGACCTGAGACTATAGGAGGAATTGACCGAA
This sequence comes from Viscum album, assembly GCA_963277665.1. Taxonomy (NCBI): domain Eukaryota; kingdom Viridiplantae; phylum Streptophyta; class Magnoliopsida; order Santalales; family Viscaceae; genus Viscum; species Viscum album. The sequence goes on from OY728127.1 coordinate 7,795,202, forward strand.
CAAGATTCCTCATAGAGTTTCTAGACCTTGGGGCTATAAGAGGGTTAGACCGTGTGATCTTCCTCATAGAGTCCTTGACTACCCTAGACTATAAGGGGAATTGACTGAGTGAGCTTCCCGAGAGATTATTATAAATTTGTATGACCAAACCAGAGGGGTTAGGATAAGTGCACTACCCATAGGGTTGTGGGTACTTTTTGGATGGGACCAGAGGGGTTGGCTATGAGTACTTCCCAGAGGGTTTCTGGTTGTGGTTAGCTGTTTGCTTCACTGCTTCTTGTTGTTCTGTGGATTGATTACCGTTGCATATCATCCTGTTACTTCTTACTATTTACTACCTACTGTTTATGGTACTATTACCTGTCATATGCTCACTGACTTTTAGGCATAGATCTTTGGGTGGTTGCCTACTGGGATTTAGTCTCACACCCTGTTTGGTCTATATTTTTGGGCCCAAGAAGACTATTTTGTTGCAGTTATAGACAAGGGAAAGCGCCCTTTGACTTCTAGTACTTGATTGCTTTGGAGAAAAAGAGCATGGGACCAGAGTCGAGGCTTATGATGCTAAGGAGTTTCTTATCTGTTTACTTTTCCTTGTACTTTGGTTTAGTATTGTATTCATCATTGTGACTTGTTTATATTCTTTCATAGACATATGTATCATGCATCATTTCATATATACATGTGTGCACCAGCTGTTTATTGTTTTAGTCTTCCGCTATTTATTGTTCTTCAATATTCACTTCTTCCACTATTGCATTTTTGTTTACTTCTGCTGTGTACTCTACCAATGAGGGCATATTTTCCCCACTATCACACCCAAGGCCCTCACTGCTAGTCAGAAGCCTATGGCTTTTGGGTAAATTCACTTGAGGCCCTGTGACCAATAGGGTAAGGGGCTCCTCTGGGTGGCTTCTGGAACTGGGACGTTTCAAAGTGGTATCAGAAGGATTCTTTTCTCTTGATTTACTATTTGGATCCTTTATCCATGGATAGGATGGATTCAGTACATGGTAATAAGTTGTGCTCAAGATTAGCTAACCCATGTACAGGGAAAAACCAATCTACCTCATTTATTGCAGTTTTCTGGTTTTGAGATTTTACGGTTGATATGATTTCACCTAGAGTGATTCACATGCCTTGTGTTGATATTGTTGGGATACTGCGGTTCTATTTCTGTCGCAACATGATGAAATTATGGTATTCCATCTCATGCATCATATAGGAACTTGTTAAAAATCACATGCCATGCATTCTTTCCATTCCATCTAGGGTGAATTAGCAATTTCATGTTGTTGTGATAGATGTTGTGTAGATTATGCATGATGTTGTGATAGATGCTTTGACAGAATCCCTGCAGTTTGATAAAGAAATTGTTAGTATTGTACCTTGCTTAAATGAACGTGAAATTTTGGTTCATGAGGTGTCATAGGCCCTCATGAATCGGAACTTTGTGGATCATTGACTTTCTACCCTTGTATTTGATATGTAGGAGATGTCAAGATTTGATTCACGGGGAGTATGGGCCCTCACGGATCAGAATTTGGCACCTCCATGTTTGTTTTTCAGTGTTTTCTGGGCTTTGGTGCAGTTTTTGAGCTACTGCCCGGAAAAACCTAGAATACACAGCGTGTACTTGACTACACACCGTGTAGTTTTAGACCGTGTCACTGACTATGTGAGTAGAAACACGGGGTGGTGAAAATTTTTTCAGGAACACGCTGTGTACGGTAGTTACACACCATGTATCCTTGTTCTAGGTTCCCAACCGTGTCACGAACAACACGGGTCGGTGTTATCTCTCCTATACATGTCGTGTTTGTTCGGAACACACCATGTAAGGGTTTGTCGTGTAACCAGCCGTGTAACTAACAACACAGGTAACAGAAACCTTGTCTAGTACACACCGTGTCCTTAGTGAACACGCCGTGTAGTCCAGGGTTAAGAGGACCGTGTGAGTTATCTGTGTAAAGAGACTCGGGTAGAGGAATGGAGTTAAATTACACGCCATGTCTGGGGGAAAATGTCATGTAGTTAGGGGTGTTACACGACTAGTTGTGGAAGAAGTACAGGCCCATGTGTCTGGCTTAAATGGACACACACTACAATAAAAACTAGGTTTAGGGCGGTTTTGTGGCGGCAGTTCACAAAACCACCGCTAATCGTTTTCACAGAAAGGTTTCATGGTGGTTTTTAATAAATCGCCGCGAAACCCATAATTTTTTTTAAAAAACTTGACCCTTCCCTACCCCCCACTCTGCATTTCCCCCAAACCCTCACGACCCCTTCTTCCCCTAACCCCCCCCCCCCCAGCCCCGGTGACCCCCGCGTCATCCCTTATTCCCCTAACCCCCAGCCCCGGCGACCCCCAACTGTCCGGAAACCCCCAACCATCAGGTGACCTCATCTGGTGACCCGTGACCCCCAACCATCCAGTGACCCCGCAACCTCCGTCTCCGGAAACCCCGCGACCTCCGTCTCCGGCAACCCCGCGACCTCCTTCTCTGGTGAACCCTTTCTTTTCCAGGTATGTATCCATTTAAGTGTTTGTATATGGTTTAGGGGCGGAGTTTGGGGTGCTTTTGTTGTGGCACCTTAATTAATTTTATGAGCTATTGGGTTTTGTAGACTTATATGACATATCATTGACTATCAGAGCTCTTATCTTGGTCGTGTTATATCCATTGTGTTTGGTTTATTTTCTATCATGCATCATATTTATGTTATAAAATGTTGTTTGGTCTAATTCTGGTTATGTTGTGTTTGAGAGTAAACCACCACAATGATTTCATATACCATTTTAACTTATAGTCATCCTCTAGTGTCTGTGGGATGCACCTAAGTTTAGTGGAATTTTGGCCCTACCCAAGTCAATAGGTTGGGGTCGAGATGTTGTAGTGGTAGTCCTTCCCATTTAGTTTTAATTACCCTCAATTAAAATGTCTATTTTTGATCAGTTGTTTAGGAATGAGAAATCTCAACTCTGACTTTATGAATTAGAGAAATTTGATGAAAACTATTTTCACACACTTCACATCCTTGAGTTAAATAATAATAATATTATATGAAAATTCCATAAGAAGGCCCACATATAATTATTCATCCAAGGAGAACTAGTATTATCTATGACAACACCTATGATACCAAGGAGGAAACCTATAAATCTAGAGTAAAATGGGAAGGTCCATATAAAATAAAAAATTTGTACCCCAAAAATGCCTACTCCATCATTATAATGGATTAAGAACATATCATGTCTACCACCAACATAATTATTCTCAAATAAATACTTTTTATAACTTCACAACGGGGATTTGAAAGTCCATTTTTAATGAATTTAAACTTCTTATAGATGGTTCCATTCATAAGACCACAAACTGCAAGACGCGAAGGTCCTTGGTGTAGGAACATTAAATGTATGAAACTCATGTCATTTTTATATAGCATATGATCCATCCTATAACAGTGTAAATAACTTGAGTGGTACATTTTTTCATGAACGTATTCCCTTTTATATTAGACATATCTATGTAGTATTTCTTAGTGTAAGGGATTACATGTTTTCAGTGGGTCTTCACCAACAAATTTACACTAGGATGAAACCATTTTATTATCTCATATACACAATCCAGATCTAAATAGAGAATCCTTTTCCAGAACTACATATGGATTGATTCCTATTCTTATAGGATACATAGTGGTTTCCATATCTCTTATATAAATAATGGTTAATGATATATTTCATTCATAATCTTCTATACTATCCTAGTTTATGTGTTTTTTCATTCATGTCAGGTTTCTTCCTATTTCCATACACATGTATGAAACAATCCTATATTAAGAACTGTGTGTGGATTAATTCAAGTTATGTCCATATATATAGTTATGTCCAAATCATTTATGTTGGACCAAACCACAAATTTAATTCCTATAAAAAACCAACCTCATCCTCCTATTCATGACTTTATCTATTCAAATAAAATTTTCTTTATTGACTTGACACAAAGAGTCAAGAATTTCATTTTTAATAAAATCCATATATACACAAAGCCTTCTTCACATTAATCATAGTCATAGGAACTTAAAATGAATGACATAAAGTTCCTCACCATACCACATTATACTACATTGCACAAAAGTCATTTTTTTATTATATCATTAAACTAAATGACATATGGTCCCCATTAAATTACTTTTAAACCTATTTCATAAATTCAATATATACAATATAATTTCCTTACATGAGATAAATATCCATGTAATAATCCTCAGTGAAGAGTTCCTTCTCAAAAAACCTATGCAAAAATAAAATTCCACAATTATTTCCTTGGATTATATCATATGGGATTCATGGATTCGCATCAACCCTTCCTTTATGTAGCTTGACACTGGACAACATCATTTTTCCCTTCATAAGAGATAGATTTATGAAGATATATTATAAGAACAACATGTGACATGATTCTTATTGTTATGGGATATATAGTGACACATTAATTTACCATCCTAGGACATTATGTAGTTCCCATTTAATTTCCCAATTCTTACCCAATGATGATACATTTAACGATTCAAATCAATTTTCATCCTTTCAATTCCCACCAGGGCACCCATACATGTCTCCCTTTCTCTCATATACAATATCTAGATATTTTTTGAGACCTTATAGAAACTACATGTGTATTTATTTCTATTATTACTGGATATATAGTGATGTTTGAGCCACTAAACCTGGACCCAAAAAACACATTACATCACCATAAAAGTTGTCTTAGTGTATAGTACCCTCATTCATGTTGGGTCACTCCATATTTGAATCTATACTATGATAATATATTTTCTTCCAATAACTACATGTGTCATGATTCCTATTATTATAGGATATATAGAAATACCTAAACTATCCATATCGGTATTAGTCACAATTCATCATCTACTTTCACTCCACCTCAATATTCTATAATTTTCTAACCTTGGATAGATTTGGACTGGAGTGTTTCAGTTACCTTTTATATATCATATTTATATAAGAAACACTATATACATTTACTATTTTAATCACTCCAAATTTCTCATGGCTATTGGTATTGAGTGTATCTAATTTTTAAATAACAAAACTATTTGGAAATGACATTCCTAACGTATATCATTCCTACAAACAAGAGATGATTTGTGTATAATGAACAGAGGTGTAATTTCAAGGTAATTCATACCTTTTTAGTATTGAACCCCCCTTTAAAAACTCCCTTCATGATTTCCATTCTATAGATTCATTCCAAAAATTCATATATGAATGGACTAAATTCAACTATATGGTGAAAAGATTGAAAAACATAAAGAGTGATGAAACATGACCAATTTTCATGAACTGACCTAGGATACCCATAATTCGGGTACCCAAGCTAGCCTGTGATAAGTCTCAAAGGGTGTCATATAAGGGCTAAATATTTCTAGTAATGTCGTTGTACTAATGGTATAAAAATCGTGCATCTTTGGTGTGTTCAATGACATCACTTTCAATGGGGTGTTGTTTGAGGCAACATAAATGTGTGACTGACAGTATTATGATAAGTGTGTAACACGATATTCTTACTACTCCTCAATGAGGTGTTGACGTTGTCTCCTAGGGACTAGACTTTTTCGGTTTGTCTAGGCATGCTAAGTAAGTGGTAAATGTGATCAATGTATCATATTTATTATATTATGCATACTTTATAACAAATGGGTCATCTTTATTATATTATGTTTCTGTAATCTTACACTATCGTATATATGAAAAATTTTCTCTATTTAGTAGTAACTATGTTTTTAATGTTTTTTATTATTGTGTAGGCACATTTTGATATACATGGATAAAAGCTGGATCACATTACTGAGGAACACATCTCAATATGTTAAGGGTTTGAATGAGTTTTTAGAGTTTTCAATTTCTAATCGATCCGTTGAAGGGAGAATAAGATGTTCATGTCCTAAATGTAAATTTAGAACATGGTTTAAGAGAGATGAAGTTTATGAGCATTTAATACTGAAGCAATCTCCTAGTAAATATTTTTGTTGGATTTGGCATGGATAATCAAACAATACATAAAGATTGAGCACTGATGTTAATCCACATAATGAGGTCCCAAGTTCGTCGATAATGGAAAATGAAATGAAAAACCTCATAAATGATGCATTCGGCACAGCAAGACACCACTATGAGCATCAAAACATATCAAAACAACCAGAAGAGGGTGCTACAAATTGAAATGTGATAAGTGATGTTTTTGAGATTGTAACAAAAGCAGATCAAGATTGTAACATATCATTTGATCCTCCTCTTGATTCTATGGAGCCAAATGTAAGGGAAAACTTCAGTGAGGAAAATGCATTTAATGATTTAGTTGACGATGGAAATCAAGATTCGTATATTGGGTGTTTGAAATATTCAAAGCATTCATTTCTGCTGAAGTTGTATCATATTAAATGTCTATGTGGAATTAAAAATAAGGCAATGTCCATGTTATTGGAATTGATTCGTGATGTATTTCCAGAAGCAAAAATCCCAGAATCTTTTAATGATATGAAAAAAGTTGTTTACAAGATTGGTTTGAATTATACAAAAATACATGCGTGTCCCAATGATTGTATGCTTTATTGGGGAGAGGATTCAAGTAACAGAATTATAAGAAATGTTCTTCTTCTTGATGGCAGTCAAAGGGTGATGTTGGAAGTCTGACTGAACATAATTTCATGGAGAAGAAGAAAAGGAACACACCTACAAAAGTTTTGCATTACTTTCCTTTAAAGCCTCGGTTGAAAAGATTATTCATGTCATCAAAAACCGCCGAACACATGAATTGGCATTCTGTAGATAATAAAAATGATGGGTTAATGAGACATCCATGATATTCCCAATCGTGGAAGACATTTGATTCATTACATCCATATTTCTCAGCTGATCCTAGGAATTTTTGATTGGGATTGGCTGCCGATGGATTCAACCCATTTGGGACTTTGAGTACCAGTTATAGCATTTGGCCAGTTGTTTTGATCCCATATAATCTGCCTCTATGGATGTTTATGCAACAAACATCTATTATCATTCCGATGATTATTCCTGGAAAACAAATGCCTGGAAATGATATTTATGTATACCTGCAGCCTTTGATTGAATAATTGCAGGAGTTATGGAGAAACGGTGTTGAGACATTTGATGTTTCTTCTAAAACAATGTTCAAAATGAATGCTACTTTAATGTGGACCATTAGTGACTTCCCTGGGCTTGGGAATTTATCTAGTTGGAACACTTATATGGGTTTGTCTTGTCCCGTTTTTAACTTTGATTTCGAGCCCAAACGGCTACCTTACAGTAGAAAATGGTGTTTCTTGTGCCATAAAATATTTCTTGACTCATCTCATAGATTTCAGCTGAACAAATCAAAATTTAATGGTTCCATTGATCGTAGACCACCTCCAAAGTTGTTAACTAGTTCTGAAATATTGACATAGCTTGAAAATGTTAAAACAGAATTTGGGAAGGTTCATCATTTGAATGATAATAGAAAACGAGTGCGAAGTGCATCGTCAAGTGAAATCAGAACACGAAATGGAAGAAAAAAATTATATTCTTCAAACTTCCATATTGGGAATTTAATTTGTTGTGCCACAATCTTGATGTGATGCATATTGAGAAGAATGTATGTGATAATTTGATTTTCACATTACTTAATCAGCATGGAAAGTCGAAGGATCATCTCAATGCTCGCAAAGACTTACATGTAATGAACATAAAATGTGATCTCTGGCCAGAAGAGAATGAAAAGTTTGATCCGGCCATTTTTTCAATGAAAAATAGGGATAAAGATACGTTCCTTCGAATTTTAAAGAATGTGAAGGTATCTGATGGGTATTCGAGTAACATCTCAAGGTGTGTTGACTTGAATAATCGTAAGATATATGGATTGAAAAGTCACGATTCACATATTTTGTTACAACAGTTACAACCATTGGCATTGTGTACATTATTACCTGAAAAAGTTACTGATGTTGTACTCCAATTTTGCACATTTTTCAGTCAATTATGTGAGAAATCTCTACATCCATTTCAGCTTGACAACCTCCAGGAGAGGTTTGTATTGACCCTTTGTGCAATGGAGATGATCTTTCCTCCATCGTTTTTTACTATCATGATGCATTTAACTGTGCATTTGGTTGAAGAAGCTAAATTAGGAGGCCCCATTAATTATCGATGGATGTATCCAATTGAGAGGTATTTTATTTATATGTTTCCAGTTATGTAAACAATTTTTGGTATTTAAATAAATGAATAATATTATTATTTTATTTCACATATATCTTGGGAATTTGAAAGCATATGTGAGAAATAAAGCTCAACCAGAAGGCTCTATTACTGAAGGATATTTGGCTGAGGAGTGTCTCACCTTTTGTTCCAGATATTTGGATGATATTGAGACAACATTTAATCGAGTTGGAAGTGTTGATGACACATCAACTCAATCTCAAATGCATCAGAAATCAAAAATATTTCCTGTTATTGGCCGATCAGTTGGGAGAACCTCATATGTGACACTGACAGAATTGGAATTATTACAGGCACATAGTTATGTTCTTCTGAATAGTGAAATTGAAGATCCATTTATTAAATATTTGAGGATACAAACAAAGATACGAATGAGAGGCTGAACACCAAATGAGAACGATATAACGAAAGCTGTGAATAAAGAGCTGGTAGAATGGTTTGCATGATGTGTAAGTTTATAAATATTTCAATAAATACGAATTTTAGTTTGACACATACAATTTGTAAATCTATTAAATTAAATTTCTTTTTTTAGATCATGAATATTGATACTCGAGAAGACTTGTTAGAATATTTTATGTTTCTTGCTAGAGGTCTTGTAAAACAAGTTAGAAAGTTCAATGCTTATAATGTGAATGGCTTTAGATTTTGTAAATTTGATTGAGAAGTGGGTTTGAAAACACAGAATAGTGGTATATTTACATTTTTTGAAGTGGAATACTATAGAAAGCTACATGATATTATTGAATTAAACTACCACGAGCATTTTTCTGTTGTTTTATTCAAATACAAATGGGTTGATATTATCAGCAGTGTTAAAAGAGATTCCTTGCAATTTACTTCTGTAAACTTCTCTCGCTTGATGGATGTTGGTGATCGTGAATTGCATGATCCATATATCTTAGAATCTCAAGAAAAAATGGTATATTATTTGAATGATGTTGTGGATAAAGGGTGTAGTGTAGTTACTCACATAATACAAAGTGATTTGTATGATATGGATGATGAAGTGGAAGATTTGACCTCTGCAATTGAATTTCATCAACAACAGGAAGCATAATTATTTGTCCATCATGATATTGAAAATATTATTATAGCAAGGATGAATGAAGTGGATGAATCAATGGAGCAGGAAACTGACATGATTGAAGGGGAAAATGATTGTATGTACAATTATTTATTCATTCAGCAACCACTTGTTTCATTTCTGCAGTCATTCATTATCATTGTTATATATTTTTTGTTAGTATTGGGCATCTATTATCATTTTTAATTTTTTTCAGCATAAATTTTTTGAAATATATATTCTGAACTTAATTTTATTTTATTAAATGACAGGAATTCCAAGGAAGAAGCGGTACACTATTGTATCTAGTTCTGTGACAGATGACGATTCGTCTGTCCCCACGGCATCTGAGGCACCAGCCTACACACCTGCACCATCTCCCCCTACACCATCTCTGACACCATCTGTGGATGTCTCATTAGAGGATGAGTCATTGACTCCCCCTACAGGAGCCTCAGTAGTGGGGCAGTGACACGCCCCTTCCAGTTCATCACGGACATTATGGAGGGTCACAGTAATAGGTATAAATTTTAATTAAATAAATTTATTGCATTTTGTTTATACTAATTGTTTGCTCATTGCAGATGAAAAAAATGAAACCGTGGAAAAACACATAAAAAGTTCAGATGTTAGGAACATGAATGGAGAGAAGATAGTCAGGCCATTTGATTCTTATGGGGTCCCGACGGATGACGCCGCGGGGTTACTTGGCCATATTATAGGTCAGTTGGAAACAGATCCCATTTCCCTGCCTATTTCATATGATGATTGGGGGCATATGCCTCCAAACTGTAAAAATGAGGTTTTTTATTCTCAGATAAAGGTAATTTTATTACTTTATGGTTTAATTGAATTCCATGTTACTAATATGTTCAAAATGAATTTTTGTATATAGATGTTATTCCACTTTACTGTTGCTTATGTGATAGCACGGAAGTGGACATTGAAAAATCTTGGTAAAATATGGGATGATTTCAAATAGAGTTTGTGGTGTGATGTCAACGATACTTCATTGACCGTGCAGCAAATGTATGAGAAGCTACCCAGTGGGGTACCGAAAGAACAGTGGAAAATTTTTGTTGATAGACATCGTGATGAGAAGCGGATGGTATTGAAATATATATTATTATATTATCCTCATTTTACATTTATACATGTATATGAAGAGGATATGGCATTCAATACATTACTGTTAAATTGAATTTTATTTATTTCAGGGTCTCTCAAGACAGAATGCATCAAACCGGGCAAAGCAAGTCATCCCGCACACTGCGGGCTCAAAAAGCTTTTCTAGAAGCCTAATGTCATTGGTAATATTTTAATTAGTTTAAATATTTATAAGAAAATATTATCTATTTAACATATTTAATTTTTTATTTATCTTTGTTTAATTCAGTCACAGAGTTTAAGGTATGAAGCATCCCGAACTGAACTGTGGCTGGATGTTTATAAAAAACATATGGAAGTTTTGTTAATGAGCTTTCCAAAGAATTCGGGGTATGAAGTCAATTTTCTATTATAATAACTTATTATCTATTTTTACTCTATTAATATATATTGATATTTGATTTATAGGTAAAAATTAAAGAAATATGGGATACCAATCCTGGGCAGTCCTACTCAGTCTCCCAGGATGACCTGGTTGCTAAAGTCCTTAGGAAGGAGCATCCTGGTAGAGTGCGCGGGATGGGTTTGGGACCCGTACCATCTGAGGTCTTTGGCAGGCCACTAGGGATTCCAGCTGAATCTACTCCTGGTTATAGTCATTTCATACCTGAAGATTCTCAGAGGTAGATGTCTTCTCTATGAAACATAGTTCACTATCAGGGGGATCAGATATCTGCTTTGTAGAAAGAGTTGCTTGAAATATGTCAACATATGAGCAGATATTCCCCTAGTGGTAGTGCATCGACTAGTGGTGAGCAGGTAAATCACAAAAAATCAAAATCATTTAGTTTGCAAACTTTTATTGATTTTAATTTTAATTATAAATATGCAACAACATTTAATTTTCAATATAATGTTCTTACAGGTGGCAGCAGGTAGTGGAGATGGAGGTGGAGAGGGTGACGATGCATCATTAGACCATGAGTAGTAGTATTGTTGATGTGTTGAACAAATATGAGAACGGTTGGTTTGTATATGTAACATGTATGGCATATAGTTTCCACCAAATATTTTCATGTCCTAACATTTTCTTAATTTCTCATATTTCCTTCTATGCATTTTTTTGATAAATGATGTTTCATTTTATGTCTTGATTTCTCGAGTGTGGTATACATCATTCCATTTAGGCCTGTGTTTGAATTGGTAGTTGAGATTTTGGATGACTAAAGAGTGATCCTTTTGTTATTTTGTTCTGGTTATATAAATTGGAACCAAGTAAGCAGTATAGAGACCAAACATAAAAGGATGATGGGAATGTGGTTTAGCCTAATCATGTGATACGAATCATATACTCACCAATAAAAGTAGTTGGAAACAAAAAAGGTGAACCTAACATGGAACCTTAAACAAAATGAATGTGTCACCCGCATGTTAGAATTTTTTTTCTCTCTCAAAATATGAAATGTGGACAAATATGTATCCAATACAATTGATTATACATGTGTTTATTTATTGATATGTTGATTTCATGGGGATTTCTTGTAAATGTTTCTCATAAGTATTCTGGCACTTTCAACTAGAACCCCCTTTGATCCAAATGACATTTTACTACTTTAAGAACACATATGCTTCGACTACTGCACAAGTTGGATCCTCATTTAAAACTAGGGCACTATTATCAACCTTGCACCCTCAACATTGGGTCTCAAATTCACTAGTTTGGGAGTCACACCTAAATGGTACCTTTCCATCTTCAGAGGAAGATAAAAAATCCATTCATCTCAAAAATCCCTACTAGATGTCTACTCGACAATGACTAGTGGAACATAATTTTTTGTAAATAGTTTCCATCTCAAACCATTTCATGGTCATATCCATGGAAGGAAATAACACGTTCCTCCCTTATCTAGGGAGGTTGATCAAGAGGCCACTGATGGACTCATCTGGATAGCATAAGGGACCCTCAAAAGGGCTCCTTCTAGCATTCACCATCACCAATGCTACAAAGCAATAAAACCTCTATATGATGTGTGTGTTTACCTCGGGAGTCTGACCTAAGTCTCCCAAACCTGGGTAGTTAGGAAAACCCATTGAGGGTAGTGAACAATCAACCAAGAACATGGCCCTACATCTATACCCTCCAAAGAATCCCACTAACTAAATATGGTTGCAAACTATAATCAAGAGGACAAATTTTACCACATTTACTAAGCTTGTCGGTATAATCTGGTATTATTCAAAGAAATCACAAAGAATATTTTGGTAAAAAAATAAAGGAAATACCCATATCATTTACCACTGACTTGATTAACATCGGTATATACCTATATGAAATAGAGGAAAAGATCAGGCCCATACACATTCTCCAACAATAGAATAAGGAAATATGCATATTCTGGTCACTGAAGTCACCTAGAATATTCTAAAATGGTTAAAGGGAAGACACACAACTATTATACCATAATTTGGGTGACTCATTAACATAATATGAGGAGATTTAGAGAAGATACACATCTTTTCTCCCAACGTACGGTGTATCTAGTTGAATGCAGAGGTTATAGGATTTTGGGTCATATCTTGCACATCTTCAAAACTTTTCCACCAGTTCCTCCTATGGGGATAATATCTTTACATATTCCACATTATTATGTGGGTCCTCGTAATTTTTAGTAGGGATGCAGCTATAATACCACATACTATTGATTCCAAGGTGGTAGTCGACATAGTTGATTCTAGACTCAAGAATTAATGTGCATGAAATGTGATCCCACTCAGAATAGTCAGGCTGTAGAATAGAGTCATGGTATGGGAAAACTAAATGATGTTCAACATATGATAGGGAGCATAATTAAAATTCATATATTGTTTGAGGTATTAATCTAGTAACCTCTACTATAGATTCTACATTATTTGACACAAGTGCATCATACAATGTTATATTTGATACATTTCTAGTGATTCTGGTCCTCGATATAGTGTATTTATGTGTCAGTGATAATCTGTAAACCTCATTGGTTATTCGATCAGTGATTGTTCACTGATGGAATTCTTTTCCCCATCAGTTAGGAAAATGTTTTTTTATATAGAATTCATTCTTTCCCATCATGTAACTGTATGATGTAATTATTGGAATGGATTTCATGCTTCCCTATAGTTCCATTATTGATTATTATAACTATAGAATTATGTTCGATTGTTTATATGATGTCTCATGTTTCATCATGTTAGGGATACCGAGTTTGAAGTAACATTTTATTTGTTTGTATGATGTCTCATGTTCCATTTTCTGGTCTGATTTGTTTTTCAGGGCAGTGGGGCAGTAGAAGAAAAACTGCATTTTTTTTGTCAGCATTTTGCGGCAGTTTTAACCACTGCTAATGCTTTACTGGTCAACATTTAGCGACGGTTATAACCGCCGCTAATGCTTTACTGGTAAAACATTAGCAGCGGTTAAAATCACCGCTAAATGTAATCAGTATATATTTAACGGTAGTTTTCACCGCCACGACAGAGGCATATCAAATGCCTGAATATCGAGGTGGTTAAAACTGCCACGAATAAAAAAATATTCGGCATCCGTCAAACCGCCGCTAAAGTCACGAAAACTGCAGCGAAATGACGCATCTATGATGTTTCCTATAAACCGCCGCGAAATGGAAAAAACTGCAACTAATAGATTGTTGAAGCCTAGTTTGGAAGTGGTTTCTATAAACTACCACCAAACCTTATAGCACCGGTTTAAACTGCTGCTAAGAGTACAAAATGGAGTACTCGTCTCGCTTTACCGAGCTATAGCACTTCACGCCGATTCCAGCAGGTGATGAGTTGTTCCTTTCTAGGATGTTTGAGGATGGCCTCAGGTAGGAGATCCATTCCTAGGTGAATATCTTCAGGTAGACTTCTATCTCCACTATCGTCAACTAGGATCTGATCACTGAGTGAAATATGAGAGATTTAGGAGCAGTGGTCCAAGGCGGTTTGACATCAAGAGACAGTTCTCCCCCTACATATAGCAGGAAACGCCGCAGGGAGTCTACTCGAGGATATCAGGGTAGAAGGAATGTATCTTCAGGCAGCCAGGTTGTATTCTACAAGTGTGTTAGGAGTGGTAATACTAGGCCTTAATTCTAGATATACCCGATGGAGTGCCGATCTTGTAGCAAGATGGGTCATCTTCTGCATTTCTGTCAGATCTTCTCACCTACAACTGGTGTTAGGGGTTCTTCTATGACCCCACATGCAAGAGATGTATCGCCAGTTTCTCACCATCCTGGGAACTGGAGTTCTTCCGGCCGTTCAGGCTGAGGTGGAGGACACGGCCATGGTGGTCAGTCACCGGGTCACCGGCGATAGCAGAGTGGTCAGTCAGGGGCGCAGGGCCGCGGTTCAGGACAGCCTTACGTTGTAGAGCAGACCCATTAGGTGCAAGATCCTGGCCCTTCCACAATTCAAGGTATGATCTTAGTAGCCTCAGTTTTATCTTCATCCCTTTTCAATACTGGTGCTTCACATATCTTTATCTCTAATACTGTTGTGGAGAGCCTTGGGCTCTGTATCTTTTCATCTGCCGACATGTTGACTCTTGATACACCGTTTGAGACAAGGACATCTTGAATACGTCAGTGCATAGAGTGTCCTCTTGAGGTTGTGGGGTGTCACTTCTTGTGGGATATCTATATCCTAGAGATGACAGGCTATGATGTCATTCTCGGAATGGACTGGTCAGTTCCCTTCCAGGAAGTCGTCGATTGCTATCGCCATAGGGTGAGTTTCGTATCACCAAAGGGTGGATCTTTACTTCATAGAGGTGAGTGGGATTTCCAAGCAGGTAGAGCTGGACCAGAGCATCATGGGCTAGGAGGAGTTACAGCCCATATTTCCAGTCTTTATCTGGATGACTAGGGGACTTCACCGTTAGACTTTCCTCTAGTGGTCGATCATTTGAGGGATGTCTTTCCAGAGGAATTTTCAGGTTTACCTCTGAAGCGTGAGGTACACTTCTTGATTGATCTTGTGTTAGGAGCGGCACCGGTGTCCATTCCTCCTTATAGGATGGCTACACCTGATATGCAGGAGCTCAAGAAGTAGTTGGAGGAGTTGCTGGCAAAGGGTTTCATCCGACCCGATACTTTTCCTTGGGGTTCGCCTATCCTGTTTACAAAGAAGGCAGACGAAACCCTTAGGCTTTACATGGATTATCAGAAGCTGAACCAGTTGAAGGTCAACAACTGATATCCCTTGCCGAGGATCGATGACCTATTTGATCATCTTCGAGGAGCTCGAGTGTTCTCGAAGATCGACTTGAGGTCCGGTTATCATAATTTTTGAGTTAGACCATTAAAAATACCTCTTACAGCCTTCAGGAGCAGGTATGGTCTATACGATCATACAGTCATGCCATTCGGTCTTACGAATGTGCCAGCAGTTTTTATGGCACTGATGAACTGAGTGTTCCATCCATACTTGGACACTTTCATGGTGGTATTCATGGAAAATATCTTGGTGTACTCTCACACTCAACACGACTATACTGCCCATCTTGAGATCTTTCTGAGAATCAGTTATATGATAAGCTCTCAAAATTCCACTTTTGGATTGATTAGATTCACTTATTGGATCACGTTATCTCAGAGACATGAGTATATGTTGACCCAGAGAAAGTGAGAGATGTGGTTTACTGGGAGCATCCGAAGAATATCTTTGAAGTGAGGAATTTTCTAGGGCTGGCTGGATACTACTAGCATTTCATACAAGACTTTTCATGCCTTTCATCACCGCTGACAGGTCTGACCAAGAAGAGGGAAAAGTTCTTATGGTCAGATTCTTGTGAGACAACCTTGCAAGAGCTGAAATGGAGGTAGACGTCAGCACTGATACTAGTCTTTCCATTTCCAGGCAGGAGCTATACAATCTATTGTGATGCTTCAAGTGTCAAGCTGGGAGACGTGCTTATGCAGGGAGATGGATTCGTTGCTTACGGGTCTCGGCAGTTGAGGCCACATGAGAGGAACTACCTAGAACATGATCTGGAGTTGGTAGTTGTTGTTCATGACTTACACTGTTGGAGACACTGACTTCTAGGAGAGCACTTTGTGGTGTTTACTAACCACAAGAGTCTCAAGTATATCTTCACTCAGCATGATCTGAATATGAGATAGCACAGTTGGGTCTATTATCTTCAGTCCTTCGACTTTGAGCTTGCCTATACGCTGGGAAAGGGCAACGCAATGGCTGATGTGTTGAGCAGGAGAACTCAGATTCAAGTAGTTCAGAAAGACAACAGTGTGTGGCAGCTTATGTCTCTGTTCTCTAAGATGCCCTTGGAGGTGCACGACAGAAAGGGATAGGGTTTTCTATCTTCTGTCGTTGTTACATATACCCTTCTCAATCGGGTATGGATGAGGTAGCTATCAGACTTAGAAGGCCTAGTTCTGTGAGAGTGTGTGTCAGGAGAGGACCCTATTCCTGGATGGACAGTAGGCGAGGATGAGATCTTGCATTTTCAGGGACGTGTATGGGTGCCAGTAGACATACGTCCGATGCGGGACTTTCTTTCTTTAGTTTGGTCAGTTCATCCTGGCGTCACCGAGATGAATCGTGATCTACACCACCAGTATTGGTGGCCAGGTATGAAGAGAGATGTTATTGGGATCTTCATGAAATGTTCTACTTTTCTGTAGGTGAATGCAGAGCATCAGCGACCAGCAGAGATTTTACAGTAGTTACCCATTCTCGAGTGGAAGTGGAATGATGTCGCGATGAAATTCATGACTGGGTTACCGAGGTCACCTCGAGGGAGTGATGTTGTTTGGGTTTTCATTGACCAGATTATTAAGGTTTCTCACTTCTTACCGATCAAGGAGATCTTCAGTGTTGATGATCTAGGGTGGTTTTACATCTGATAGATTGTACATCTACATCGAGTTCCACACTCCATTGTTTCCGACAGGGATGTTTGTTTTACTTCTCGGTTCTGGAAGGGGCTTCATAAGGCTTTGGGTACACAGTTACTTTTTAGTACAACATACCATCCCTAGACAGATGGCCAGTCTGAGCGTACAATCCAGGTGCATGATGATATGATCTGAGCTTGCATTCTATACTTTGGTGGTTCTTGGGAGAGGCATACTCCTCTTGTGGAGTTTTCCTATAACAACAGTTTTCAGGAGACTATTCAGATGGCACCATACGAGGCTTTGTATGGTAGGCCATTTCGATCACCTTTGTGCTGGATGGAGGCAGGAGTTGCAGCGTTGTTGGGACATTGTCTTGTTCAGGAGACCTCAGAGTAGATAGAGTTGATTCCGAAGAATTTGGCTATATCACAGTCTCAACAGAAGTCTTATGCTGATCAGTGGAGATGACCTCTAGAGTTCGAGGTCGGGGATCAGCTTTTCCTACGTGTCGCACTGAGGTTGGGACGTAAGAGGATTCATAGACAAGTTAAGCTTTCACCATGGTACGTCAGACCGTTTGATGTACTGGAGAGAGTTGGGATAGTTGCCTATCGGTTGCAGTTACCTAAGAGGTATCGGGCTATGCACAACGTCTTCCACATTTCTCATCTCCGACGTTACTTTTCAAACCCTTCTCATGTCTTTCAACCCGAGGAGGTTGAGGTTGAAGTGGATGTGTTATTTGAAGAGCATCCTATCCAGATTTTCAATCGCAGTATGAAGGTTCTTTGTGGCCAGTCTATTCCTCTGGTATGAGTGTTATGGCTACACGAGCGAGTACAAAACAAGACCTGGTAGAGGGAGGCTAATGTACGATCACAGTGGTCGGAGCTGTTTGGGGCTTCTTTTTCTACACCTCTCTAGGGAAATTAGAGGACAAATTTATTTTAGGGGGGAAGTTTTTAAGAACCTGGATCTTCGTTTCAGGTTTGTTTTTTCTTTTCTGGTCTTTTTTGAGAAAAAGAGGAAATTTTTGAAATTTTTGAAGTACACACCGTGTACTTTGATGTCACGACAGGTCGTGTGTTGGCCGTGACTGGGCCACACACACGGTGTGTAAGGGCGATGTGGAGGTTTCTTAAAGCGGAGTACGAAAAATCTAAGTACATGTCATGTACCCCATAAGTACATGCCGTGTAGTTTCTTTTCTTTCATTAAACGGACCGGGGTCGCGCCAAATCAACGAAAACACCTTCTTATCCAGGTTCCTCGACCGAGAGTGACCCGTACAGACAAAAACACCCTCCGAGTCCCAGAGCCAACGACTGTTTTCTGAATCGATCATCGTCGATTGCATTAGAACTGTAGTGGTGAGCTCTTCCTTCTTCTTGAGTTTCATTCCTTGATTTTCCCCCTTTCTCAAGATATCGTGGATTGAATGTTTTGTGAGTTTTCGTAGATCTACTCCATTCTATGGAGAATCAAGCCTCGTGGTCAATGTATATTGATCACATAGCATCAAGGTAGGTGTTTTGTGCCTTACGTTTCGAATTCTTTGAGTTTTATGTGCAAATTACACCAATACCCGTGAACGGGGTGTTGCGTGTTACCATTTTCCCCTGTTGTGTTCCTGCCTTGCTTGTATGATTATGTAGAGGTAATTTGATCATGTTTGAGGATAATTTATATGCTTGGATGTTTTTCACATGCCTTTTTCTTGTTATAACCTTTGGGTTTTGTTAGCCTTTGGTCATTATACCTGTTTTCCATGCCTTGTGATCGTGGGACGGAATGATATTTCTGGACATGCTTGTTAAGCAGTAGACTGGTTAGCCAAGTAGCTCTATAGGTTTACTTTGGCCTTATAGCATTATTATGCACTGACTGGAATGGGACCATGATAACCTGGTACTATAGACTATAAGGTATATACCGAGGGAGCTTCCCAGATATTCTTGGATATTATAGGCTATACGTGGATAGACCGAGTGAGCTTCCTCAGAGAGTCTTAGAAAATATTCACTACAGGGGATAGATCGAGTGTGCTTCCCAGAGAGTCTTGGATATTATAGACTACAAGAGGTATACTGAGTGAGCTTCCTCATAGAGTGTTTACTTTATTTTAATTTCTTTAAAACCTTTCCTGGCTAGAGAATGAATTGACTGTGTGAGCTTCCATAGAGTATGTGATAGACCTAAAACTATAAGAGTAATTTACAAAGTGAGATTTCTCAAAGAGTTTCTAGTCCTTGGGGCTCTAAGAGGGTTATACCGCGTGATCTTCTTCATAGAGTCCCTAAATACCCTAGACTATAAGGGGAATTTACCAAGTGAGCTTCCCCAAAGAGTCTTATAAATTTGTATGACCAAACCAGAGGGGTTAGGCTGAGTGCACTTCCCAGAGGGTTGTGGGTACTTCTTGGATAGGACCAGAGGGGTTATCTACGAGTACTTCTCGGAGGGTTTCCTGTTGTGGTTAGCTGTTTTCTTCACTACTTCTTGTTGTTCTTTGGGTTGATTACTATTTCATATCATCCTGTTACTACTTACTGTTTACTACCTGCTATTTACTATACTATTACCTACCGTATTATCACTGACTGTTAGGCACAGATCCTCGGGTGGTTGCCTACTAGGATTTAGTCACACACCCTATTTGGCCCATGCTTTTGGGCCTAAGCAGACTATGTTGTTGCAGGTATAGACAGGGGAAAGCGCCCTTCGACTTCTGGTACTTGATTGCTTTGGAGTAGGAGAGCATGGGACCAAGCTAAGGCTTGTGATGCTGAGGAGTTTCTTATCTGTTTACTTTTCCTTATACTTTTGTTTAGTATTGTATTCAGCATTGTGACTTGTTTGGATTCTTTCCTAGACATATGTATCATACATCATTTCATATATATGTGTGTGCTCCAACTGTTTATTTTTTTATTCTTTCGTTGTTTATTGTTCTTGGATATTCACTACTTCCGCTATTCCATTTTTGTTTACATCCATTGTGTACTCTTCCAATGAGGTCATAGTTTCCCCACTATCACACCCAAGGCCCTCATAACTAGTCAGCAGCCTCTGGCATTTGGGGAAATGCACTTGAGGCCATGTGATCAACCGGGTACGGGGTTCCTCTGGGTGGCTTCTAGAACCAGGATTTTACATACACACCTAATACATTTCATATAGATGATGTGTTTTGTTAAATTTTGAGTGTATTGGTTGGTTATATAAAGAGATGTGATCCCTCATTTTGCGTGTAGTTAAAGGTCATTAATTACATTAAAATATTTTTGAAACTTTAATCCTTCATGTATCATTTTTCATCATGTATAATAAAGGATCTATCACCCACCTTGATTTATGGTAATCCTCATAATAGAATCATGGATTTAATGGTTGGTGTAATTACTTAGAGGAAGGAGACTTTTTTTCTACAAATTTTATTATATACATAAATTATCCTCCCTAAACAAGAAAAATATGGAGTCCATTGCATAAAATATATATGTAAACATATTATGTTCTTCATATTCTAGGAACATGTCAATTTTTTTCAAGAATAGATGTCACAAATATGGGCTTACTTATACTACCATGTTCATAAAATGTAACCCCTAAAAACCATCAATGGTATCAGATGCACCTTCATTGAAGAATCAATGCATTTATTATGTTTTTTGTAATGAAGAACATGATTATAAAACATATTCCAAAGTCACCCCTTGATATTTCTTTAATGGATCGAAGGCCTTCAATATTTATGTCAAACTTGAGGATAAATTTTTGAAATAAAGTATCCTAAGATATTACCCAACATTAAATTATTAAAATAATTTAATATACACTTGAAAATCAACATTACATTAAGTTATTAATGTAATATGGAGTCTGGATGAGTGTACATTATTAGATAACATAACATGTATCCTTTCTACAAAAAAAGTGTATCATTTTTAGGATACTTAATGATACATTAAGTGTCAATGTATTATTATGATTCTTCTTGATATTATGTTGAGTGTAAATGTAATATGAAGTTTTATACTTTTCTATGACACTATGTTGTGTAACAACATGGTGTGAGATGTTATCGCGACACTACATTTCATAACAATGTATCATTGGGATAAAATTTGAAAAAACATTGTCCCAACATATTATTAAGTAGAAATATAAATTAAAATTAATTAATTTCATATTTTTAATTAATTTTTCTTATTTTTTATAAATAATATGCATTATTCATAATAAAATTATGTTTTCAATCCTAAATAAAATATAAAAAGTTCATATTTTTTTATCATTCTTTGGAAAATAAATAAAATGTTTATTTATTTGATAAATTCATCATATATTCATTCTTAGTAATTTTTTTATGAATTATATATATTTTTTATGGTAAATTTATGTGATAAATTGATTCTATGATATATATTCATACATTACATGCTAGGTGTGACTCCATAGGATTTAGTTTTCATTTAACTTTAAATAATCTTGTAATTGAATTTATTTGCTTGAATATAGTAGTTAAGAATTGTTTGTGAGTATTAGGTTTTAGAATTATTATTATTTAGATTGTCTCTTGAGTAAAGTATCCTTGGGTAGAGGGACTTGAGGTCAAACTTTCCACTATCTTAGAGACTTATTCCTTACACTAGAAAGGTATGGGTTTTCAATAAATTGATCTCGGATTACTTGTGTGGAGTTTATCAATATCATATGGGTTTAAACCTTTACATGAAGATTTCATGAACCTTATTCATGAGATGAATAAGGATATTAATGAATATAATTGGATCCTATTTTTGGGTGAGTAATAAAAAAATTGTGGGTCATGTAAATAGATAAACATTAATTTGGTGTGAATACATTAATTTGGTGGATATAATATGAATTCATAAACTAAATTTCTAGAAGCATTCATATGTAAAAGGAATAAAACATGAGAAGAAAAATATCAAATTATATTCAATAGTTATAAATTTAATATTAATATGACGTATATTAACATGTGATACATTAAAAACCCCTTAAATTCTTAGTGTGATATTTCTTCCAAAGCGGTACTTATTAATACCTTGATCATCCAAAAAAATAGTTCATGCTAAAATTGGGTCCCCTGGATTATCTTGTGTAAGGAAATAAATTGATTAGTAACATTGTATAATATTATTGGGTGGGTCATGCCAAAGCTGGATTTCCCTTAATTATCCTTTGTTAGTTTATTCTTGGTGCTTTCTTTGGTCTACACTATCTAGGAGACCCTAATTGAATTAGGTTATCAGAGGAAGATACTTTAAAATATTTATATCATTGATTTGGATAAATGGTTATCCACTCAACTATCTAAGATTCAAATTTACTGTGATTGGGATGATTCACTACCAAAAATAACTATGTAGTGGGTGAAAACCAAAATAAGACTCATTTCTTAGTGAAATATGGATCTTTCATCACTAAAAGTTATGATATACGGGGTCATAATTTTAGTAGGAGCACATTCCTTAAAATTTATTGATTATGTGACATAATATATAATACTCGACCATAGTTATATCTATATTATATTTTAGAATTTAATTCATGATAATTATTTTGAAATTACTCATAGTTTTTACCTACAGGATAATAAAATATTGGTATTTAGGGTAGATAAATGTTATGAAAAATAAGTATTCGAAGAATATGAATGTAAATGTTATAGAGATCAATTCCATTAACTCTAAATCATGGGTTTTATGATATTAAGAGTGTATCACACATTTGTGTTGATAAATAGCACACCATAGAAATGAGGGGTTTAATGAACGGTGGTGTATATATATGTATTGGTGATGGAGAAATCATTGTTTCATTAGAGATTGGTACTAATGATCTAATTTAACCTGCTGGATTAATACTAGAATTAGAGAATTGTTTTTATGTTCCTACTATAACAGAAATATTTTTCCTATATCTTGTTTGGGTAATAAGTGATTCTCATTCGCAATCACAAATAACAATTGAACTATATATATGAGAAAGATTTTTTATGGAATAAATAATGTGGTAAATTGTTTATATATTCTAGATATGGATAATACTATTTATAACATTTAGAATAATAAGTTCAGGGTTGATCCTAATCCCACCTACATTTTCCATCGTCATCATGGACATATAAATGAAAAATGCATTGAAAGACTCCATAAAGATGGAATTTTTGGCCAATTAGATTATGAATCATTTGATACATGTAAATATTGTTTATTAGTCAAGGTGACCAAGGATCCTTTTTAAAGAAAAGTTGAAAGATCTAGTAGGCTATTGAATATAATACATATTGATTCATATGGACCAATGAATCAATCAAGGGGTAGTTTTAAGTACTTATTAACATTTACTTATGAATTTAGTTTGTATAGATATGTATTTATAATGAAACCTAAGTATGAATATTTTGAAAATTTCAAAGAGTTTTAAAAAAATATAAATAATCTGTTGGGAAAAATTATTTAGATTACTTGATTAGATTGGGGTGATGGATACTTGAGCTAGGAATCCCTTGATCATTGAGAGATCATGTAATTAATCCAAAACTAATTCCTCTTGGAATACCATAATATAATGGTGAATCTAAGTGGAGAAAACATACATTATTAGAAATTATTCGATTAATGATGAGTCATTGTGACCTACTTATTTTATTTGGGGGTTATTCTCATAAAGCTACTACATTTATACTAAATCATATTCGATCTAAATAAATCATCAAGAAACCATATGAGATATATATTTTGAAATGTCTCATTATTTATTTCATAAAAAATTTAGGATGAAAATTATTTATACTATTATTGGATATTGATAAGATTACTCAAAATTTGAAAAATTATTATTTATTGGTAATCCCAAGAAAAATAAATTACACTATTTCTCTAACCCTGCTGAAGAAAAATTATTTATGTAACAAATGTGGGTTTTACTTGAGAACGAGCACATTATTCATGGATTTTGTGGGAGGAAAGGTGAATGTGGAGGATTTCAAGACCAACAAACAACAAGTGTTCTTATATATAATTTTATACTATTCTGTGAATTTTTATGAAAGAATAATTGACTCAAGTTACACAAGAACCTCAATGTTATAGTAGGATTCATTAGGAAACCCAGAGATATATTTTTTTTTATCAAAAATACTGATGAATTACTATTCATATAAGATCAACCTACTTCTTACTAAGAGTCTATTGGCCATTTTGATTCTGAGAAATGGTTAAAATTCATTGAATATGAAATGGACACCATGAGCACTAACTATATTGGCAATTTAGTAAATGAACTTTAAGGTGAATGGTTTTTTTTCATAAGAAAAATAACATAGATGGTAAATTTTCTACCTATAAAGAAAAAAGAATTGTAAAAGGTTACAAGAAAATTCATAGAATTGGATATGAAGAAACATTTTCTCCTGTAGCAATGATAAAGTCTATTCAGATATTTATTGTTATAGAAACTTACATTGATTATGAGATATGTCAAATGGATGTAAAAACCAATTTCCTTAATTAGAATTTATTTGGGGATGTTTATATGACACAACCTAAATGTTTTGAAGTCCCAAATGAGAATGTTAAGGTATACGAGCTGCGATGGTCTATTTTTGGGATGAAGAAATATTCTAAAAATTTAAATATTTAGTTTGATAATGTATTAGATGATATGGGTTTAATCAAGAAAAAGTATGATTCTTATTTATACTAATGGATTCGTGAGAGTATTATAGTGTTTCTGATATAGTATATTGATGACATAGTAATTATTATAAATGAAATTTTATACTTATTTTTGTAAATATGTGGATGGGTAAGTGAAGCTTCCAATATACTATGTGTTAAGATATATAAAGATATATCTAATATAATTCTAGGACTATGTTAGAAAACTTAAATTGAAAAATCGCAATAATGATTTGGCATAGAAAATAGTAATAATGTATCTTTACCAATGTTATGTGGAACGAATCTTATAAAGATATAAAGATTTAGAAAGGATGGATAGAATTTCTTATGTGTCTACCATAGGATATATTATCTATGTTATGTCATTTAGTTGACCTGATGTCACCTATTCTCTAAGAATAATTAGAAGATATCAATCTAACCTTGGTGAGACTCATTGTATTGTTGTAAATAACATTATTAAGTTATTTGAATGGACTGACGATATATCCTTGATCTTTGTAAAATAGGATGAGATCTATGTAAAAGGTTAAATATATAGAAATTTATAATCTAAAAAAATGATAAGAAATCTCAATCTGGTTTTATGTTTTTCTGAAATTGTGGAGCAATCTGTTAGAAGAGAGGTGAGAGTTAACATTTTTGAAATTTAAAATTATGATTCAAATGAAATTAACCCCATAATTGATATAAATTCTATTTAATTAGTTAAATTTTGTTACTTCATCAATCCTATTATTAAATGGATTAAATCTTCAGTTTTATTTTTTTAATCATTTTTGAATAAATTTAAATTCCATACATTGATTTTTGGATACTGGTTTTAAACTGATAATGAGATTTTAAATCTGATATTTCACTATTTTAACTCAATTCTGGTAAAATATGGAAATTCCTACTATAATAAAAACCCATTTCCCACTCATTAGTTCCTAGGACAAAGAACTTACTTGGCCTCAGGCATGTATCCACATACTCCTGAGGCTTACGACTAGAAGTGAGGGCCTAAAACATATATTTGGTAGACTATACCCTCAATATCATTACAACCAAGTATAATAAATAACCAAAAAATCCACATAAAATTAAATAGGATAATAAACATCTACTCACATAAATGATTTAGTCATGCAAAATATACAACTTATCACCCAATGGGTTGATCCCAAATAATAAACAAAATGGAAAAAACGCACACTCTCACCCTACTATCATTCGTAGACCACATCCAAATATCCAAAAATCTTTGAGCATCCTTGGTTTGATCTACTGCTCATATTGTTCTCTATCCAGAAATGGATAGATAATTTCTACACAAAATGTGAGATTCCCATGTAGGGTGTGAGCATAAAACACAATAGGGTCTCACTAAACATCTATATTATACACCATTATATGTGTTTGTATTCATGAGGAAAATGAGATTACATAGTCAGGATCTAAGTATCACTAAGAGGGTGATGGGGTGAATCGGTGATATAGTTTTCTTTTAGATTTCCTTATTTTCGAAAAAAAATCTTTGTCTCTTATTAGAGTGTTTTGAATTTTCAAAAAACAAAATAATCACACATCCATATGAACATGATATTTTACAAGGTTCACTAATCTACAAGAGTAGCTACGTCCTTGGTATTGTTTAGAAACAATACAATACCACACAATCCACTATAAAAAATCCTTTTGCACAGATACAAACAACTATGATATGCCCATAAATATTTGTATCACTATGATCCATACAATAGTTCTTATGCTTCAAGTAGCATGAAATGATGAAATACTCCTTTAGTAAGAAGTTAAGAAAAATTTTCCAGTTTCTTAAAAATATGATACTATGATTCCTTTTAAACTTTCACAAATAAGATCTTTAAAAAAATTCTTCACATTCATACCAATTAGTAGGCAAGAACTAATCTACACATTAGAATGATATTCAGTCTGATCACCAGTCCAATTTTCCCAGTCTGATTGTTTAGTCTGATAATATTAATCTGCTTCAATACCAATGAAACAATTCTGAACTGTTTTTATATCAATCTAGAAAACCTATAACTATTTCTCGGTCTGATCCGTAAACTCTTAATATGATCATCTATCTTCTCTTTTTTATTTGACAAAATTCCCTAGGAATGATTGATCAGGAAACTCCTTTTATCTAAAATTTTCAGTTGTCCACCTTCTTTGTACACATTTTGAATATTATTAGTGTCATTAATGTACCAAGTACTTACTATATTTATAGGTGTTCCAAAATTATTTTAGGTAGTATTCTAAAAAACTTTCCTGCTTAACTAAATTTACCAAATTTTCAAATACCCATAAATATCAGCTTCATCTATTTCATCTTCAATTCTCATTAACTCTTCTCAAACCTTATTAAATATTCTCTCAACTTGATCTTGATTCAAAATATCTTCACAATCTTTAGCCTAATTTCGATTGGCCTTCCTATTTTCCAATTATGATAAAGAAATCATATTTATCATTACGTTTCTCACCACTAATTGAAATATATGGAAAATAGATGACTTCTCATTACTATCCTTGGAATCAACTGATAATACACAACTCAATATAATGATCTGCACCAATTAATAATAATAAATATTTTAAAACCTTCTGCTATAAATTTAGTGGTCACACTTTACCACCAGTTTCATACTTCATTGACAAACATTTTCTTCTTCAATCTCCAAGCTCTCCTTGAAAATGATTTTGAAAAATATTTAAGCATTTATTATTTTCTTATTTTCCTTGACTGATGATCTTATGTTTGATGTAGTGACCAGTTTCATCACCATTCCAATGAATATTGACCCAATTGGTAAGGAAACCCAATCAATGGTTTTCTTCATGACATAATTGAAAATAATCAGCAATTCATCTTAATGAACATGGTTGTATATATTTTTTATTGGTCTATGACTTTTCCTACCTGCATCAGTCCCAAAATATTCCAACTTCCTATTTCTTTTTCATTAGTCCCAGAAAATCCCCAATGAAAGCAATTCTTAGTCTGATAATCAATGGAACACTACATTCTATGCACTGTTATTAATAGTTTCGACTTCAGTAACTTCTTCTATTTTATGATTACAATTCATATCATCTCATATGATTTTTACCTCATGGATTATTGTTCTAACTAAAAACCAGAAATTGTATCTTATTAAATTTTAAACAAAATTTCTCATCCTTCAAAAAAATCTCCATCTAATTATCTCACACCAATGAACTAATACCAAAAAACAACAAATTTATTCTTCAAAAAAATCTAGTTTGTAATCAGGACATCCTAATTAATTTTAATTATTTCAATATTAGCATAAGATTTTATTCCTTGTATGGTGAATTATTATAATATCCGATACTTTCCATAAACTTATTTCTTTACAACCATGTCTCAATAAGATTGGAAAGATTTTTTCTCCTTCTATTCTTCATAAGTCTGGCATCACAAGTTTTCCAGATAACTTATGATTTTTGTGAATTAAAAAAAGAAATGTATTGTTAGATTTTTATCATAGACATAAAAACTTCAAAACATCTTTTCATTATGATCCAACCATTATTAACAGACCCAAGATGATTCTAATGATATTTTTATTCAAGAAAATCTCTTTTCAATATGATAAAATTTCTTATGCAGATAGCATCTGATGTTCTAATTATAAAAGTGAGTCTTGTTGTAAAATTTTACAGGATGAATTGATTTATTTTCTATCAAATAAAAGACAATACTTTCTTTACAAACTTCCTTCATCTTCCAAAAACATATTTTTTCCAACTTGGTCCCAAAAATCTCCCCCTTGGAATTTTATTTTCAACCAAGATTCATAAATCACTGAACATTTTAACCAAAATATATAGATTACATCTCAATAATTATATTCCTGTGTGATTAAAATAATTTTATTAAACAAGAATCATTGAAAGAAAAACCATGTTATCCAAAATTAATGACTCATGAAACATCTTCATCTTTCCATTACATCTTTCTTCACTTCTTTAACATTCCTAAAAAATTAGTTTCCTACAAGCACTCCAAAAAAAAGTTAGAATAGTTCACACACTTACATGATGAAATAACAACTTACCCACAACTCCCCTATATACATTATTCCTTAAAAGGTTGTCACTTATCAATAGATAAATTCATCAAATAATTCTCCCCGTTGAAAATATTATCTAAAGACAATATGAGAGAGGGGAAGAAACACATACCTTAAACTTGATGACAAAGAAGTTGGACACCCATGTTCAATCTTAGTTTGTAAAAATATTCCTTTAGAAAAGGTTTTTTGAAAATGTTGGAAACTTTTTATGATGTAGGAATATATTCTAGTTTATATTCATTCTTCTACATATTCTCTTTGATGAAGTTATATTTGATATTGATATTTTTTGAATGAGAATATTGTGTTGGATTTATAGTAATGTTAATGGAAATTTTATTATCATAACCCAAGAGAGAGGGTATCTTTAGATCAATAAGTAAGTCTTCCAACTGATACTTTATTCACATAAGTTGGGTAGAATATTGAGTACCATAAACATACTCAACTTCATCCTTTTTAAGAGTTACTGAATTTCGTTTCATTTTATTCCAATTAACAAAACTTTTTCCAAGAAAGAAAAATCCACTGGATGTGGATCTTTTATCATCAACACTTACTACACAATTAGAATCTAAATACCCAAAAAAAGTAAATGATTTCTGATCTATAATACCTGATTCAATAATTTGGTATTCTTTTGATATATTTGAGAATTATTTTTCCAACCAATAGATGTGATTCTTTTAAAGCACATTAAAATATTTTACATAAGGTAACAGCATAAATAATGTCGGGTCTTGAGGCATTCAAATATAAAAAACATCTAATAATCTTTCAAAAATCTTTAGGATAAACTTTCTTGAATTCTCTATCTTTTTTCAACTTGGTTCCCACTAAAATCAGTGTCGAGACTGGTTTTGAATTTTCCATGATGAACTTATTAAGAACTTCCTTAGCATAGTTTTCTTGGAGAAAATTGTGTTTCTTATTTTGTGAGATTTTTAACCCAAGAAATTATTTAATTTAACCAAGCATGTAAATGTCCAAAAACTTTTTCATATCATCAGAAAATCTTTCACAGGTTATTTCATCATTCCCAGCAAATATAATTTCATCAACCTAAGAAGTTGGGGTTTGGCTTAGTAGTAAGAACCCAGTAATCCTACATGAAAATGGGGGTTCAAAACCCATGGGGTGTAGGTACTGTAGTTGTACTTTAGTAGCGGTGGTACTGTTGATCGGCGAGTACTATAACGGGGGCAGGATACTGTAGCGGCGGCAGGGTACTATAGTAGTGGTGGGCACTGTAGCAGCTGAATTACTATTCACAGAATGGGCCTTAGGCCAATAATTTGGGCCTACGGGCTATGTTATGGGCTATAAGCCCACTGGGCCTTCAGGTTATGTAATGGGTCTCCCTCTACCTAGTTCAAGGAGGGATTTTCTTTGCTTTAATAATAAAAATGAGGCTTCGGCCCTATCCTTTAAAAAATCATCAACCTAAAAAATTATGATGAGGGAAAACTCTTGTCTTTCTTTGATGTACATATTACTATCAACTCTTCGTTTCTTAACACTCATATTCCTCAAGAATGTATACAATTTGGAATACCATGCTCTTATAGAACCTTGTATCCCATACAAGGAATTATTTAGCTTTATACATAACCTTAATCTTTCCCAACAACAAATTATCATGGTTTTTCAATATAAACTTCTTAATCAGGATCACAAATCAAAAATTTTGATTTCATTTCCATCTAAGAAGGTAGGTAACTTTTTTGTGGAGTAATAGAAAAAAATATTCTGATTTTTTTATCCTTTCCACCAGATAAAAAGTCTCATTAAATTCAATGCCTTAAATCTATGAGAAACCATTCCTTGAAAATATTATTTTGTTTCTTATTACTTCACCATATTCACTCATATTATTTTGAAAATAAAAATTTTGTACAAATAAAGTTTTTCATTTGGTTTGTGTATGAGTTCCCAAGTGTCATTATTCTATATCTGATCTAGTTATTCATTCATTTCCTAGACCAATTCTAGATTCTCAAAATCTTCATTTACATATTTCGGCTCAACTTTTAAATATAAGGAAGTATGTGTAATTTCTTTTGATGTTCATTTCGTTTGAACTCGTTGATGTTGATCACCAATACATTTTTGATCTTCCACTTTCTTCCTTAGCCTGGGTTGAGATTTTCAAGATTTTTCCTCATCACTATAAATAGATTAGTCTCATTCTTCTTCTTGAGTAGGATTACCATTTTCAAAATCCTTAACATAATTGATAACAAAAGTTCTTTCATCCAATTAATATTCCTTTTTAGAACAAGATATTTGAGCATATTCCTCATACATTTTTAATAAAATTCACATTAATTGATTCCACTATCTTAAAAACTCATTATTGAAACATCAATATCCTATTATTTCCAGAGAATAGCCAAGAAAAATTCATTCATCTCTTCTCTGCTCAATCTTTCCAAGGTTTCCACCATTACTCGTTATGATACAGGGATTCCCAAAAACACTTCTATGTTTCAAACATGGATTTTTATCATAAAACATCTAATAAGGAGTCATATTGGAACATTTCTTATAGAAACATTGTTTTAGAGTATAAACAACAGTGCTCACGGATTTCCTCCAAATGTAATGGGAGAGACCATGTTCAAGTAACATAGTTCTTCCCATTTTCACCCAAATTCTATTTTTCCTTTCAAAAAACCATTTTTTGAGGAGTGTATGGTGTACTAAAATCATAAATAATTTCCATGATTCTCAAGATAACATTAAAAATTTTAATTTTTGTATTCAACAACATTGTATGTTCTTAAATTTTTCATTGAATACCCACATTCATTCTTAGAATTCCTCCTAAAACATTTAAACATTTTCATAGAATCTAAACTATATCTCTTATACTTAACACAAGTAATGTGATTAATTTTATCAATGAATGTAATGAATTAATTATCTCTATGAGTTTATTATTTTCTCATTCTCCCATAGATATTATAAGGAATAAGATTCAAAGGTTATTTTAAACAAATTTCAACTTTATTTTGCACATATTTTGTAATATTTCCTTTATAAAAGATAGTGCATAACCAATATATTCTTCTTGACACATCAGTAATTTCATGGAAAATTTATCACATTGATAAATTACTAATTCTTCTAATACACATGTTTCCACAAACTTTTATGTCATAATTGATTCTCTTTCACCATGCCTAAGTCATGAGAGTTTTGAACCTCACCAAGATAGAATATGTTTTCTTTTGTACGTTGACCTCTTATGAATATTTTCCCATATTCCAATCTTTTTCACACAAAAAACTCATCAATTATAAAGATAATTTTATTTCCTTTATCAAAAAGTTATGAAACACTAATCAGGTTGTTTTTAATCACATCAATAAAAAAATAATTTTTAGTTTTCAACTTTTCAACCCTAGTGATGGATGATCCAACACCTTTGATTATAAGAGATTCATCATTTCCAAATTCTATTGTTCCCTTTTTTAAGCCTTTCAAATTCTTTACTGATTTTAATTCTCCTATGATAGGGGAAGAACACCCACTATCCATGATTCAAGGTTGTTCTCCTTTTGAAGCATTGAGAACGGTTTCAACAATAAGGTATTTTTATTTCCCTTTAACTCTCTTCATATATAGCTTAAAAATATTGTTAATAATATTTTCTTATCCCAGTTTCAAAACATCTAACATTTTTCATGATTTACAGGCCATTCACATATTTCACAAATAACTTATTATGGTTAGAATATTTTCTCAATTTTCACACCGTCCTTCTGGGATGTCATTAAAACATCATTCTCAAACATATTCCTTTGATAGAATTGAATCCCCCTAAAACATTTCCTTTTGAAACCTATGGAATAGTTTAGATTTTTTTATTAAATAAAAACATAGTTTTCATGTTCTTGAATCCACCATAGTACTAGAAATATCCATAGAAAGAATATTTTCCTCGGAAATATCAATACTGTCTGGATTTTTAAGAATGATTCTCAGTAGCCTTCTCATCTCTCTCATTAAAACATTTTTGACCACCAACCATTTTTTATCAACAAGAATGTTCTATCTTAGATCAGTATTATTTTCATCCTTATCAGAACCAGAAGTAATAGAAAAAATTTCAGACTTAGAATATTTAGAAACTTATGACTTCTCCACTTTGTTGGTTTTTCCCAAAAAAATAAATTTACCAACATTATTCTTATTAGAAACAAGTTAAACTTTATTTTTAACCTTTAAGGTAATTTTTTATCCTTATTAGTTTTACCCTTTACAAAGATCTCATGAACATCATAGATACAGTTATTCAAACTTGTAACCCTATGTTCATCTTTAGATAGTTTAGGTTGGAAAAGTTCAATATCTTCTTCTTTTTCCAACTTATATTCCAGATGTTCTATAGGATTCTTTCCTTTATAAATATATTTCTTAAAATCATTAATATCTTCCTGTATTTTA
This sequence comes from Viscum album, assembly GCA_963277665.1. Classification (NCBI taxonomy): domain Eukaryota; kingdom Viridiplantae; phylum Streptophyta; class Magnoliopsida; order Santalales; family Viscaceae; genus Viscum; species Viscum album. The sequence goes on from OY728127.1 coordinate 7,828,858, forward strand.
ACTTTCTCATTGTGAAAACATTTTTTTTTGTTAATGAATTTTCATTTTCCAATTTCTTGGTTTCTTTTTCAAGCCTCCTAGTATTTATTATACATTCTTTCAATTCCTCTTTTAGATAAAAATATAATTGATTTTTTTTAGAACTACTAATTCTAGAATATTCATTGTTAACTATTGTAATGAAAGATTTATCTCCAGTCATTTCAGTATACCTATTGAATTCAAATTTACTCTCTTCTTTGTCATCTTTTTTAGAAAAACAATTCCTCCTTTTTTATTTGGAAAACATTCTATCCTTTCCTATGAAATAATATTTATACTTATCACCTTGTTTCTTACAATGTATTATTGGCCTTATTTCATCTTTATCACTAAATTATTATTTTTTTATTCAAGGAAAATTTTCCACAATGTTCCCAATGGTTCCAAATTCAAATCATTTTAAAGGAATTTTTCCCTAATACTTTCTTGAAATAATTATCACATTTTTATAAAAAAAAGAATAAAAATTCATCAAATATTTTACATACCTCATTTTTTGAATCATAATATCTAAATTATACATATTCAATAATATTATTAAGATTTTATTTCTTGGAATATTGGAAGGACATTCTCTATATTTACTTTTGTTTTTTCCTTTCATAACATTCTCCCTTCTCATTTCATAAGTAATGTGAGTACTATGAAAATAATCTAGATATATAGTTTTAGGATATTTATCTTCCAATAAAGAAACTTTGTAATCATACATGTTTAGAAGAATTATAAAGATATTTTTTACAATATCTGATTCTACCAACTTTTCACCAATACATATGACGGTGATTACAATATCATTCACTCTGGTAAAGAGTTCTCCAATAGATTCATACTCACCCATTTTCATATCATCATACTTCACCCTCAATATTTGTAATATTTTCTTATTAAATATTTTATTGCCATCATAAATGTCCTTCATCATATACAATATAACTTTGGTAGTAAAAAAACTATTCACTCTTTAAAACTCACTTTCATAATGTGATGAGGGTAAATAATTATTATCTCTTCCAATATTCTCAAGATTCTTATTATAAATAGATGTGATGGGAACTTTATCATCAATATAAGTAAATATATCTATTTTAGCTTCAAGAACCTCCTACCCAATTGATATTAGATAATTAAACATTATAACTTTCCAAATATGAATGTTCTTACCATAGAATATCATAACCCCTTTACTATTCACACAATTCAAAATTTTCGTCACAAATTTTATTTCAAAAACACTAGAAAAGACTAAACAAATAGAACCTTCATCATATAACAATTTAGATTACCGATCCAGGATCTATGTATCATTGAGAGGTGGATGGGGTGAATCCATGATATATTTTTCTTTTGATTTTCATTATTTTTTAAACAACTTTCTCCTTGTATTGGAGAGTTATGACTTTTATAAAAACAAAACAATCACGGATCCATATGAACACAGAAATTTTCAAGGTTCACTACTCAAAAAGAGTAGATATGTCATTGTTATGCTTTATAAATAATCAAATACCACGCAATCCACTAGAAAACAATACTTTTGTAGGATACAAACAAGTAAGATATACTCTTATACTTGTATGACACTAGGATCAATTAAATAGTTCCTCTACTTCAAGTAGAATGAAATTATGTAATAATATTTGTGTAAAAAGTTAATAAAACATCACTTATTACTTAAAAACATGTTACTGATTTTTCTTTTCAACATTCAATAATATGATCTTCAAAATAATTCTTTACATTCTTACCAAGAAGTAGGCAAGAACTTCTATGGGCTTCATAATGATATTGAGTCCAATCGCCAATCCAATTTTACCAGTCTGATTGCTCAGTTTGATAATATTATTTTGCATGAATACCACTTAAAAAATTATCAACTACTTGTATATCATTATGGAAATCCCAATCCAATTTCTTGGTCTGATCTGAAAACTCTAAATGTGATCTTCTCTCTTATTTTTTCTTTCTTGAAACCTTCCTAATGAATACTCAATCTGTAAACTCCTTATCTCAAAAATCATTCAGTTATCTACCTTCTCCCTAAATATCATGAACTGTATGAGTGTTAATAAATTACAAAATACTTCCTCAATTTAAATTTTTTATAAATATAGTTTATGTGGGATTCTGAAAAACTTTCCACTCAACCAAATTTCTCGAATCATCAAATTTTCCTTAAATCTTAACTTCATCCTTTACTTATTAAATTTGTATTTACTCTTCGAGTGCATCCTATAATATTCTCACAACTTTATCTTAATTCATAATTACTTAAAAATATTTAGTTTGATTCCAATTGGCATTATGATTTTTCCATTTTGATGAAGATGGAATATTTTTCATTACATTTCTCTACACAAACTGAAACATATGGAAATCAGATGACTTATCATTACTATCTTGGATATAAACTAAGAATAGATAGCCTAATCAGAATCTTAGTAAAAACTAATATTAATAAATAATTGAATCCCTTCTTCTATAAACCTAGTGGAAACACTTCAGCACCGGTTTTAAACTTCTTTTACAGACATATTCTTCTTCAATATTCATTTTCCCTTTGACAATTCTTTTGAAAAATCTTTAAGAAACACTCCATTTATTATTTTCCTAGATTGATGGTCTTGATTTTGATGTAGTAATCAGTGTTAGCTCTAGTACAATGAATCTTGACCCAATTGATAAGGTGATCCAATCAGTTATTTATTTTCTCTTGAATCAATTGAAAACAGTCATCGGTTCATCTTGATGAAAATGGTTGACTACATTGTTGATCGGTCTATGAATTTCTTCACCTTAATCACTCCCAAAAACAACAGACTTCTTTTTTATTTTTCATTGGTCCAAGAAACTCCCCAATGAATGAAATATTTCCTTTGATTATATGTGGTACGCCGCATCTAATGGACCAATATTAGAATCTTCGACTTCAATAACTTATTCTCTTTTTTTATTATTATTCACATCATCTATGAGGATTTTTACCTTGTGGATTATTGGTCTGACTTAAAACAAACATATTTATATTATTATGTTCTTAACAAAATTTCTCAGCCTTTAAATAATTCTTCATCTGGTGATCTCGAACTGATGAATTTATACCAAAAATATAAACTTTCTTTTTCTATAAACTCCACACTATAATCACTACTTCCTCATGAATTTGAATACTTTTATGATCGGAATAGCATCATATGAATTTCATTGGGAAGTTTTGTAACTTCCAATCCTTTACATCAACTTCTTTCTTTCTAACTAGGTTGTAATATGACTGGTAGAACTTTTTCTCCTTTTTTCTTCATAAGGATAGCATCACTTGTTTTCTTGAAAACTTTTGATTTTTTGTGAATTAAAAAGAAGCAAATAATCGTTAGATTTATATCGAATCCATGTAGACTCCAACCCAGCTTCTTATAATGATTCAAACATTCATTCTCGACCCAATGTGATTTATATGAACATATTATTCTAGAAACATTCTTCTCAATATGATTTAATTTCTTAAGAATATCAATCTTGATCATTTGATTACAATGGTGAGTCTAATTTTCAAATTTTATAACGTGAATTGATTTCTTTTCTTTAAAAATAAAAGAAAAAATGTTCTTCCCAAACTTCTTCCATCTTTCAAAAACATTTTACAACCTAATTGGTCCCAAAAGAAATGAAATACAATAAAATTTATTATAAAGTTTTCATTTATTGATAAGGCCTCCATGACACTTGATGAGGTACACATGCTTGCTAGACCATCAAGTGTTAACCAAGACACCCAGACCCTGACCATACATACTTCAGTTCCATCCCAAAATACACATGTAGACTTGTTCCACTATAAAAATAGAGAAACCATACTTGAAAACTCGTGGTTGGGTGGTTTCCAAAACCTCAACCTAATACACACAAACATCGAACATGGTCATAAATCCATAAGCCCTGACCCATTTCTTCTCACTCAAGGTAGGTAAATCGGTCACTCCTCGTGTCGTCCCATGAAGTAGTCCCAATGGTTTCCTCTACCTGTCCCAATAAACTCCAAGAATTTTCCTCTTTTATCCATAAACCCATTCCCTCTCACTCAAGATGTGGGAAAACATTCCTTCTAACTCAATGACAAGGCCCCTTCCACAACCACTACCCTATAACATATTGTATGTCTCGGTTACATGTAGACCAACCCATGACACCCATGTAAAGTTCCTCAACCCGATACCCTTATAAGTGAATCATCATCATATTGAACCACCCCTACTAGACTATAAGGAGGTCAAATCAAGCATATGAAATATAAATAGGGCTCTTGGGCCTCACATAGTTCACTGGATGATCCTAAGGTGCTAGTAGTTCAATACATATCCCCTCATCATGATAAATCCCAACTCACCTAACAAGGCATCCATTGGGTCCTCCAAACCCACCATAGTTTCTACTTTTTTTACAAACAAATACTATTACTCATTAGTGATGTCACTACCCAAAGACTCCCACTCACCCAAACCCCACTGGGTTGGTCCATATCCTTAGAAAATTCCCCCATAACTCTATGACCCTTTACCCAAGGACCATCCCAAGTTTCCACCCTATAAACCCCATTAATAACCCGATGAAAAGTCTCGAAGGACTCGCCTCACTCTCCACATATTCCATGAATATCCTATGACCATAATAGGGAGATCTTCATAACTCACAAGACATACTATTTCATCTCCCATTGTCATTTCGATCTAATCCACTCACACCATTCCACAAGATCTAGGAAACCTTACTAGGATACTCACACTCCAACATAAGCCTAAAACCCATATCTAGCCTCCCATAAACCTCACCCCTTGCTGACATAATCATAGGGTGATTTCCAATGACCTATGTTCTTACAAAAACTTATTATACACCTTGGATATCAAAGTCACATGTCATCTATCCTAGAGTTCTCTCAGTCTCTATCCCTTTACCCAATCCCATGCAGTATGCACACTTACATGCACACCCATGTATAAACTTATATATGAATTTTTATAAAAGGGGTAATCTACTTGGAACATGGATTAAACCACTCACTGAGCTCTATAAAACCTCATCCTAGTTAACCAAGAATCTCATTTACTCCTGATGTAATGACACCAACCCTAGTAGCCCAGATTCAGTGGTTACATTATTACATTGGCATAAGATACAAAGAGTTGCATCTTGAAGTACTAAATATTTTAGTAGTCTTATTAAACTATATACATACTTAACACTCATACTATAATTGAAAACATAAAATCAATCATAGTATTTTCTTTGAGAACTCCATTAATCCCCATAGCATATCTTTGTATATCAATCACAAAATACTTCCTAGTATCTTGAAGAAAATAAAACATAATAAATGGTGAGCTTAGATGCACATTAAGTTTATGCATGTAACAAAAGCTGTTATTAATAAATAAGAATAATCAATATGGGGAGGTTAATAACTAAAATACATTACATATAAATAATAACATAATCATAATATGGTGGGAATAAATGTTAATCAAATAAATCCATATAAATAAACACATGTGCATGAAATTTATCCAAGGATATAATAACTAATAAAATAATATCATAGAAATTAATTATAAATCTCATAATGTGGGAATTAAAAATTTCATAAATTTGATACATACTATCAATATCTTTCACATGATAGTTTAAAAATATGGGTAAAACCCCATTTAATTTGGCCAAATAATTTATCTTATGAGACCTATTGATGTATCGATGTACTTTGTAATTATGGACCACACCCTTCACTTAATAAGTCAAATGTATTATTCATAAGAAATTGGTGAATCATAGTCAACATAAACATTAATTTTGAAAAACTAACATAAGAAATTTTAATACATACCCCAGTTAATTAACATAATCATAAACCATCCAGAGTAATATGGTAAATAGTAAAATAATTGTGCATACTCATTTAAACTGATCATAAACCATCTAAAAAAAGAATAATCATGATATAAATACAACATATTACATTTTATTATAATTAAAATAAAGTTTTTATCTCATTGATTAATATTAATATCATAAAAATGTCTTTAAAAAATTCTTGAGGCAAATGACCTTTTCACTTTGAAAATATTTTTAAAAATATATGTTCAAAAAATATTTTGAAAATAATTTTACTAAAAAATATCCATTGAAAATTATAAGGTAATATATAAAACATTTAGTGACCATGATATAGGGAAATTATTTACATGTCATTCACGTTAAAAAAAGATATCTTTCATATTTTCAGTAAAATCCAAACGGGCCTTGTTTTTTCAAAAAGACCAGAAGATTACATTAAATACATTTTGTAAAAATTAAAACATGGGTATATATGTATTTAATAAATTATTTGGATATTTTTAAAAACATTTTTGTAAAAAAATAAAAAACATGTTTTTGGAAGAAAAAGGATTTATGGTCGAAGAGAGAAATGAATTCATCTTTTCTTAAAAAAATGATCAATAATTTTAAGTACCAAATAGAGGTGAAATTATACTATTACATGAAAAGTTAATTAATAAACATATTATAAGAAATTATATTTTTTTAAGATATAAATATCAAACAATTATCTAAATGTATACTTAAACGTAAACAATCTCAAAAAATATTAGATTGTGGAATAAAATTTTACCACTATAATAACATTTGAATAAAAAGATCCATGAAATAAGTAACTTAAAATGAAAAATTAAATAAATTTATAATAAATATATTCATTATATAACATATAAAATGGTTAGTATATAGTCTACCTAAAATGAATAATAGATGAATATGGAATATGTATCATATAAGTAAAAATGATACGAGAAACCCTTACCTCAGGACTAATTTCAATTGTATGTGTTCAAAACTACTATATAATAAATATTTGTTTTTTATAAATATATTCATGGACCATAATAATATATCTCATTCTATATATTATTTACCTATAATTTTTTATCACTCGTTTATTACCAATACTTTGTTAAAATCACTATTTCGGGTGATAATTGCTTCATTTTTCATGTATATTTTAGATCAATAATTTTACTCCTTTTACTTTGATCATGGTTATGTTGTACCTATAATTTAAACCATTATATAAATATAATATATATTATTTATAAATGTATTTATATTAATCTATAAATTTATACATAGAAAATGGATTATACCATTCATGGAGACGGCGGGTCATACATACGCATGAACGTTGTTTCCATTTTCTAGATAGATGGAATAAAATGATAATAAATATTAATTAAAAATTATAAAATAATTATTATGTTATATATATCATTTATATTAGTCAAATCCATCCTTATTACCATCCAATTATAAAATAAAGTGAAAAACACTTCACATCACTATGTGGAGGGAGTATTCTAGATGTATGCACGTGTGATGTTATTTTTTAAAAAAATATTGGAAGGTAAAAAGTTATATATGATATTATATTTATATAAGTACTATTATTTATTTAATATAAAATATATTCATTAATTTTAAACATAATACCTTCCATTTAAAGATTAAGTAAAAAATTAATCACGTCGCTTCGTGAGGCAGTAGTCCACCGTACACACGTTCCCCATTATCATATCCCCCATAGAATAGAAAGTCAGTAGGTATATGTGATATTATAACTACAAAAGTATAATAATTTCATAAATATAATATTGATATATTAAATATATCATTATATCTATTGTGATATGTAGTGATGGAAAACAAACTATATCGGTTCTCGAAGCTGTAAAACATCGTACACACGATCGAAGGTTTTGTTTCTCACTTGATGGAAGATGAGATGTATGTAGGTCATAAAATTTTTATAATAAAATCTAATTTTATTTAAGATACAGTTTTATTTATTTTATTTTTATTTAATCATATTTTTAGGATGTGGAATAAGAAATAAAATAAAAATTCATGTCTAAGAATGTTACCTCTTATTTGGTGAAATTCATTAGGTTGTCACAAAAATCCTTCCTAGGATGGATTTTTATCAAACCAAAGACTATAGGATGTTGGTAGGGGAGTAGAGAATGTATTTTTTTATTTTTTGGATGAACCAATGGTTTTTGAAGTGTTAATATGAGATGATAAGGGGTGGATTTTTATAAGTGTGGGATATGACGCACATGGAAATTTTGGAAAGAATGACTTAAATCAACATTTCTATCATGAAAAAAAAGACTTCAAAATGAGTAATTATTTAGATTTAGTGTATATAAACAACCTCAAAAGTCCCAAAAATTGTTTCTTATACCATTAATTTATCATTATTACATTGAATCAAATCCCAAAGTAGAATAAGTTTAGCAGTTTTGTAAAACTAGATTACATACATGATACACATTTTATATTGGGAAATAAAAAATAAAACATAATACATAAAAAATATAAAAAACTAAATACTTTAAAACTCATGAAATTATGTTTCCTTTATAACCTAGGGAAAGGGGAAAAATAAGGGTAAGCTCAAATTCTCAATAAGGGTAAGTATAGTGGAAGTAATAATGAATCAATGAGAATAATCAATATCGCGTGGTAAGTAAATGAAAACACATGACATGTAATAAATAATTAATAAGGAATTGAGTAAAAAATATTTAAAGGTTAATAACTGAAAATACATTCCATTTAATCAATAAATTAACAATTAAGTGCATCCATATATTTTGTCATACCAAAAATAGTCTAGATAATAATAACTAAAATGAAGGTAATGCTTAAATATTAGACATCATGTTTTCCAGGAACCTGAAACCTTTACCATAAAGACCATTAAATGATAGTTTAAAGAATTCTGGGTAAAAACTGATTAGGTTTGGATAATAATAACTCTACAACCAAGACCGTTCAAAATATAGTCTATAATATACTGGTTACAAACGTGAAAGGTTTTTTCAATAAAATTCATCCAATAATACTATTGAGTCATTGAGGGGCTTGAGTTAAAAATTCCCCAACCCATATATTGAATTTAAAAGGAATATATCATATTATGAATAATATTTTTAATTAATGAACAATATTCTTTTTCAAATATCAGTATTGATTAAAAGATACAGATTTATCAATAATTCCCCAAATTAATCAAACAACTATCAAAGTTAACACCATATGAAAAATGGTATACATTTTAGAAAAAAATAATATAAATTTAATTAGAATATGGATATGAAATATAAATTTAATTTACAATAAAAATTATCAAAATGAAGTGATTTTTTCAAGTGAAATTTAACAATCGCAAAATAAAGTGATATTGCAAAGATAACCTTTACCACTTTGTAATTTTCAATTCAAAACCTTTTGGATGAAATAATTAAAATTAAAACATTAAATACCAAGAATATAAATGTATTAATTTTATAATATATCAAAATGTTCATTAGATACACCACAAAAAATAAGTAAATAGTGAATCTAACATTTATCTCACTACTGTAAAAAGTGAGATGAAAATACCTTACCTTTCATTTACTTTCTGGTGAACATCATTTATACACTGGTATAATGGTTTTAATCATTTAAATAACTTATATCAGAACCATAATCATATTTATAAAATCATATATTAAATTCTTATAATATCTTATTACTATTTTGTTGATAATCTTTCAATATTTTCACAATTCTTTGTGTTAATTGCCTAGTTTTTTTGTTATGTATTAACTTGTAATTTTTGTTATTGTTACATATATCATGATTTAATCATATAAAGAATTTAATACATGATTTAAATATTATATATATTCCATATATATGTATTTATAATTATCCATAATAATAGAATATAATAAATGAAATTCACCATTCATAGAGATGGTAGGTCGTACATATGCATGAATGCTACTTCTATTTCTTTAGTCTTATTTAAAATAATGAAAATTAAATGATATATATGTATATTATATTTCCATTGTAATTTTTTTTCATATATATCACATATTTTAATTAAAACTAGAATATATATATATTCCATGTATTGTGTGAACATATCGCATCGCTTTGAGGAGGCGGTAGTCCTCAAATCCCCCAATGATGTTACAATATTTACACAAAATGAAAATCATTAAGGTATGTGTTATATAAAAATTAAAGAAGTATTCACACAACATAACTATAACATATATAACAAATACATTTTTTCTTGATAATTTCCAACTATGAGAGGTGCTAAAGTAAAGACGAATGGCATTATTTTTCAAGGTGGTAGTTCACCGCACACACAAAAGGTAAGTTCATTACCCATTTGATGGAAGTGTGTGAAGGTTTAGTTAAAAACCATAATATAACAAAAAATAATTACATTTAATATACTTATTTCTTTATATAATCATTATATAAGGTGAAATTAAGGTAGTGGAGAAGGAAAAAACGTAAAAAAATCATGTTGATGAAAGTTACCACTTCTTCGGGTAACTCATTTTTGTTTGAACCAAAGGTATTATTGGATGGATTTAATCCCAAATTTATGCCTCTAGTTTTAGGTGAGGGATTTTGGGAGACTATTTTTGTATATTTTTTTCAATATAAAGGTCTTGAAAGGTGTGAATAAGTGGTAAGAGTGACTGAATTTTATAGGGGAGGAGGAGTGGCATTTGTGTAATGTTTTGAAAATTGAATTCCACCCACATATTTTTTAGGTCAATTGGATTCAATAATGAACTAAATTAAATAAAAGGTAGCATAGGGACGAAATATTTTCATCCAATGTCTTTTGGAAAATTTTATATGTCATTTTATCCTCTAAGTTTAAGTTTTAGTCCCTAGTTAGGGAAATTTTCTTCTAAATCAGTGAAATTAATTTTAATTACTTTCACTAATTGTTTTGGTAAAAATATAAGTTAAAATTATTATAAATTATAAATTATTATAATTCCATATATGGAATTAATTTTTCCAAATTACAATTAAAAAATTAGTCGAAATTAATTTAACATTAATCCCATAGAAGGGATGACAATATGGGTTTTTAAAGTAAAAATGTTCAAAAGATTGCAGTGTTTTTATATTCAATTTCAAAGTGAAATTGATTAAAATAACCTAAATTGGATTATTTAATTAATAATTGAAATAATTTTACTTTAAAAACAATTTAAAATATAAATTAATTATATTAAAAAATTATATGAAAACATAGTTTGGAATTAAAATTCAATATTTTTCACTATTCATTAAAAATGAATCTTCACTATAAAATATAAAAAAAAATTACGATAAGCTAATTTTGAAGTTCTTATACCCAAAATGAATTTATTTTTTTAATCTAAAATTTATAAAAGTTTCAAATTTTATATTTAAAGTAGTTTCACTATTAAAAGGTGGCAAAATTTCCTTTTTAGAAAAATATAGTTTTTAAGTATAAACTTGGATTTATTCATATCTTAGACATATAAAATCAATTGGATGAATATAAAAAATATTTTATCGAATATATAAAATATATATAATTCATTAATATCATTCTCTAATAGTAATTAGTTTAATTTATTATGATAAAACACCTTTGGAAGCATAAAAGGGTTCATTATAAAACACATTTTAATTGGTTTTTACATTAATTTCTATTTAGTTGTTAATCAATTAATGAACAAAATATTTATAAATAATATCTTAATAATATATTTTTTCTGTAAAAAAATAGTCTTAAATGTAACTCAAACTACCTAAAAAAATTTTTCTTTCATGTAACACAACCTAACTCAGTGTTTCATGCATTACAAACTATATAATAGAATTATTTAAAATATTAAATATATCGTAAAGTCTTGAGACATTATAATCATTTCAACGCTTGGTGTTGCGTGTCACACATGCTATTAAATATAATTTTATTAATTTAGAATTCTGAGGTGTTCCTCGTATAGGTAATAACTTCTAAATATGGCTAAAAATTGGAATTAGACAAGTTTCTTGGTTTTTTTAACCTTTATCTCCTTAGTTTAACCGCTCATAAACTCATTTTTACAATAACCATAGAAATTAATTTTTAATTTTACTACTATTTATAATGGTCAAAAATTATGTTGAACAAATTATATGATATAAATTATTCTAATTCTAAATATGGAATCTATTTTTTTCAATTCAATTAAAAGAAGTGGTAGAATTAAATTTTAAAATAAAACCATAGATGTGTCGAAAAAATGGTTTTTCCAAAGAAAACCATTCCAATGTTTAAAAAAAGAGTATATAAGAATTAAACAATAAATTGATTAAAATTACCTAAATTTGTTATATTTTAATATAATTGAAATAATTTTAATTTAAAACCAATTAAAATTTGTTAATAATTTAAATGAAATGGTCGTTTTCACTAAAAAATGGCATTCTTCATTATTCATAAAAAAATTAATCTTTTCAAAAAAAATCAAAAAATCACCAAAATATAATTTTGAAATATATATTTAAAAACTGAATTTTATTTTTAAAAATAAATTTATAAAGTGCTAAAAATTAATTTTAAATTATGTGTGAAAAGTGTGACTAAACTGCCTTTTAGGAAAATACAATTTTTCAGAAAACATTTCCTTAGTTAAAATTTTTCTTATTTTATTTCTAATCAATATATTACCATTTATTTTATTATATACATGTGTAAACTCTATACTTTTCATAATTTAGTTATTCATATTTATAACTTCCAAATTAACGGTTATCTCATATTGTTCATTTTTTAATAATAATGTTTTAAAAGATTATTGTGTTTCATTTAAACTCATTGTTTCATGCATCATAAGCTATCAAATAGATATATTTTATTTTAAAATAAATATATCATTAATTCTCATGTTTTTATATTCTCTTATAATATTTATGTTGTGTTTTGTACATGATATCGAACATGATGTTCCTATTTTAAAATATAATGGTGTTACATTCTACCCCCTTAAATAAATTTCATCCTCTCAATTTAATATAGATCATGATAATTAGGGGTTGGAAATTTTAAAATAACTTTTTTGGAAACCACCATTTTAAAAAAGGTTAATAAAACTTTATATTGATAATATATAAAATGATGTATGAATTTCATCTAGAATTACATGTAATAGGTATCCAAATATGTAAAAATTATTGGAAAGTGAAGATATGGACATGGAATAAAAGAATAAATAATTATAGAGAGTGATGGAGATCATTCTTCATAAGTATGTGAATGATCAATAAAATCATAAGGACCTAAAAATCATAAATTTATTATGTCTGAAAAATACCAATGGTTCATCAGAAATAAAGGTACTAGGATAAATTTTTTGTTTCAAAATCATTTTCCTAATGTTAAGGGATTATTTTAATATCAAGATAGAGAACTCCAGAAAATATTCTCACTTTATATATTTTTATTTCATAAGAATAATTTTGTACTTTTGTGTTTCTTTGATCAATTTCCACTTTATTACTTTCTCTACTTAATGAATATCCAAGGTGAATTTTTGTATTCCTAAAGCACTAAAATTAACTTTAATCTAGTCATTTGATCGATAGAAGAATGAGAAGGCATTCCTATTATCTTCACTAAAACCAAAATGGTTAGCACAAGTTACCCAATGTAATATATTAATCTATTGACATCAAAAGAAACATCCAAGATTTAACTTAATCCATTTCATAAAAATTTAAACTTAAGTGTAACGTCCTGACCCCAGTTACCCATATTTGGTGCATTATTACATAATATTGTCCTGATTACAAAAGATCTGGTCTCGAAAGACCGATAAGTTTAGTATCCTTGGAATCACTAGATACATTCATCAGTATTACATTATATCATAAAATGAAAACTACAACAACATAGTCTCCATAGTCCACACTCATATCCCCTCATACTATCCCTACAAGTCATTAATAAATTACTTCTTCATATCCTGGGAAAAATAAAACATAGAAAGGGGTGTTCTCAAATGCCCAGTAAGGATAACAATATAGCGGAAACATTCATAAATAAGAATAAACATTTAAGGCAATGTATAACTAAAACAAAATACTTTTAAACTTTGACTTTAGCATAATATGGAAATGTTAAAATGAAATAATGCCATTTACTTATTCACATGTATATTCTACAAATCGAATAATCACACGCAATATCAATAACCACTTTCATAATGATGGAATTCATTATGCCAGACTATCATAACCACGTAGCCAAGGAATCGTGCCAAGACTACAAATAATATTTTGTCAAGGCCTCATTCCAAGACACTAGTTTGTCTCATGAGACCTACCAATGCATTGAGGAGCTATAGTGGGCTCCACCCGTCACTTACTAAGTCCAATGAATTCCTCATATGAACAGGTTTAAACATAACATAAACATTCGAATTAAAACTAGCATACGAGATGTAAATACTTTATCTATAAACCATGAATGGTATAAAAATAACACATCCACAATCGAACATATCACAAAACCATCAATACAATATGAATGTTTTGTATCATAATAAATCAACTTCAAATAAGCTTAAAATCCATCAAAGGATGTTGACATAGATGAAATCAAAACTATTTGAGAGAAATATCTCTTTTTTATTAAATCATTTAAAAGTCACATAATTTTAAAATAAAACATTTACTTTGAAAATATTCTTATAAGATTTTGAGGTAAGCTTAGAAGATTTTACAATGGTGGAAAATAGCTACACCAGCCGTATAAGTTAAAAAAAAGACATTCTTACCATTATTTGTCAAAAAGGATGAAAATGCACTTGTTTGGAAAATGACGTAAAGATTCCTCTATAAACATCTTATAAAAAGTCAAAAAAGGTTATAAATGACTTTAACCCATATTCTGTAAAATAGTAAGAATGTTTTGAAATAATGTTTTAAGGAACATGGATGTGGATGATAAAGAGGTCCCAGAAGATAATTATCTATAAACAACCTCGGATAATGAAGAGATTGTGAAATAAACACTTACCAATTTTGTAAATTACGAAACAAACACCCCATGAAAGAGGTATCATACAATGAATATTTAAATACACATAAATTAAAGTTTATTACACAAATAATGCAATTATGGGAAGTACATACACCACAAAAAGTTAATAGTGGCAATATGGCACGAATCTCATGGGAATAAGGAGTGAGATAAAACCCCCTTACCATGTAATTTTCCTTGGTCGAGGGTAGTTTAACCTCCTGTATAATATTTAAATCATTTTTATTAAATTATAAAATAATCATATATATAAATATGATATCATATATGATCTTTTAATATTTCTTTGTTAATAATATTTTAGTATTATCGTCATTTTGGGTGTTAACTGATTTGTTTTCTTTTATATGTTTTGTTACATAAGACGTGTTTGTTAGGGATAGGTTGTATCATTTTCATATCCAGAATGATATCAAGTCCTTAAAAATTATCTTTAATCATCAAATTATAATTATACTTGAATGGATACGATGGGGGATGAATCTCATTGCGTTCATCGAGATGGTAGTCCGTACGTACGCGCGAACGCTACTTCCATTTCATTTTTCATTTTAAAAGGAATTAAAACCAAATGATACAAAGGTATATTATTATTCCAGTATAATATAATATCTTATATGTGTTGCTTATGTTAATTAACACCTTCCATTATATGTTCCATGTATGGTATGAACAAGTCATATCACTTTGATGGGGCGGTAGTCCGAACTTCCTCAAATGATATTATCGTATATATATATATATATATATATATAACATGAAAGGAATAATGGTATGATATAAAATGGAATTACAGAAGATTATATATAAAATAAATATCATTAATATCATATTTAATTATAGTTCCATCATAATGGCCACCATGATAGGTGGTAGGAGATAATTGAACAATCATCGTTTTGTGAGGCGTTTGGTTTCCATCCACAGAAACATTATGTTCTTCACCCATTAGAAGGAGGTGTGTGTAAGTGTAGTTAGAATACTTCTCATAAAAATATCCTAGTATATTTCGTATACTGGTTTTGTTACAAAATAAAATAATAATAAGAGTTTAAGGGTTGGAGAAGTAAAATAAAATAAAATAAGCTAAGAGAAATCATTACCTTTAATTTGGGTAACTCCCTTTGGTTTGAACCAAAAAGGACTTTTGAAGTGCCTTATACCTAAGGTAATTATTCTAGGAGTAGGAGAGGGATATATTGAGATTAATTGGGGAGATTTTGGATGAGCCAAAAGTCTTTATAGATGTGATTAATTGGTTAGAAGTGGTGTCCTTTTATAAGGGGGAGGAGGGGCTCTTTAGGAAAAACTTAAAGTATTATTTTATAATAAATTCATATTCAGTTTATAATGGCTCCAAAGTGGATTATTAAAATTCTAATCTGGGTATGGTTCAAAATCCTTTCAACCAATACATTTTAGACAGGTTTGGGTCATTATAGTAGCCTTATCTATTAGTTTTAAGTCTTAGTTAATTAGTTTGACATTTACCATGTCAATTTGTATTTTTTTATTATATAGTTAATAGACTTACTATATATATCCAAGCGACCCCAAAGTGGTCCATTAATGATAAAAATATCATGATATAAGTCCTTTGGCTGAACCTTATATTTTTAGGAATAGAGTATCAATTAATAATATAATATTTTTTTTAAAAACTCATTTCTGTCAATTTTGACACTATTCAGTAATTCATTTTTATTAAAGTCTTAACAAATTTATAAATTCAAATAAAATTAATTTAAGAAATTATAACATGTAATATTAACCAATAAAATTCGTTTATGGCATCAAAACTTTCAAATTATATTTATTTTAACTTTTATAATGTCAATTATTTGATTCTTTCATTAATAAGGAAAATATTGCATCATTATTGTGTCATAAATAAATTTAATTATTAAACATATAAAAATTATAAATAAAATACCATTATATAGGAAATATTTTTAAATTTCTAATTGATATTTATAGTCTAAAATCAAACATATATAACTTTATTTAAAAAAAATCTAAAAGATATATGCTTATGTCATTTTTTCATTTACTTTAACATAATTACTATAAAGTGTCATTATCACTTACAAGTGGCTCCATGGGGTCCCAAAATAGACCCAAAGATACCCATGGTCTGAAATATATCAACCAATAATGTCATGACACGTTTTATTGTAATTTATTATTATTATTATAATATTATTATTTACCCTTACTTATCAGATTTACCCTTTAACCATGGTAAATAAAATATTTACCGAAATAATTATTCAAAATTTCTAAAGATAAAAGTTACCTATTTACACAATTTGGACCTCCTGATTCTAAATTTGGAATCCATTTTTCTAAATTCAAAACACATAAGGGTCAGAACTTAATTTAAAATTAGTTCTAGTTGTCGAAACAAAAAGAGTGTTTTTAACAAATAATAACTATCAAAAGATTGAAACTTTCTTATGTCCAGTTTAAATATGAAATTATTTCCAATGACAAAAATTGGATTAAATGGTAAAAATATAATCTATTTATACTTCCATACCATTAAAATTTATAATTTAACAATATAAATTAGTTTTATTTAAAAAGTTGTTTTCAGTTAAAATATAGTATTTTTCACTATTCACCCAAATATGAAAGTTATCATAAAAACACCAAAATATTATTGAAACTAAATTCGTATTTCCCGATTCTAAATAAGAAGTTTATTTTTTCAAATTTAATATATAAAAGTTTCAAATATTGGATTTAAAAAGGCTTCTCCATTAAAAGGCTGTAAAATTGCATTTATTGAAAAATACTTCTTTTATCTGAATAAAATGTTTTTGTTCTTACATTATGTCTAATAAACTCATAATATGGATTATAAAATTATAAGGATTATATAAAGTTCAAAATTCAGTTAATACTATTCATAACCGCTTTTGAACGGCTTGTTTGGTAAGTCATGGTGCGCTAGAACTCGGTGTTGCGTGTAGTGAAAGTTATTGAATTACTTTGAAGAAATTACATACTTTGAAATATTGGGGTGTTACATTCTTATCTCCTTAAATAAATGGTGTCCTCACAATTTGAAATTATTTTTCAAAAATAAAAGGTTGAAATCGAAAATACCTTTGGGAAAACCCACAACAGAAATTAGGTTAACAAAATTTTGTCTTAATAAGAGGAAAATGGAAATGAAAGGGTCACCACCAAATTATGATCTCGATTAGGAGAACATTGGTGGAAATTAGAGACATATAATTAGGATAAAAATGTAAATATTTATAGTTAGTGATTGAGGTTATCAATCACAAACAAGTTTAAAATTGAGGGTCTTAAATTCATCAATCTATGATGATTTAAAATACCATCGGTTCAACAAAACATATAGTATTAGGATAACACATTTTTTGTTTTAATATCTCTTCACTAAAGTATAATAATTAATTTCTTCATTGAATAAGAGAAGAATAAAAATATATACTTGAAAAGTAGGGTCTCATCCTTTAACTAAGTTCTACCACAAACTCATCTTTCACTCTAACAGATAATTGAACTTAAAAATAATATTCTATTTATCATATTCGTATAAGGTTCAAAAAAAATGAATTTATAATTAATCTATAAGAACCATTAAAAACTACATTATTCAGTCTAGGACATCACGTGGGTCAGTGGTAGGTGATACACCCTTGTCGCCCACCAATTGTGGGTTCAAGTCTCGAGGCCTTGCCGGACGCGACAGGTTGCCGCCCGACCTTCGGGTTATCCTTTTTATGGAAATCCAAAAATAATCTCAAACTAGACTTATCCAAAATATTTTTTCCAAACTCACAGTCCAAAATTTATAAGGTTGGTAAACACAATGAAGATCCTTTTTTTCACATAATAGCATGTGAACACCTCCATCATGTATTCTTTTAAAACACTGCAACATCCTGAAATACCATAAAACCTTATTGATTACATTCACGATCCCTTATTACTTATAGAATACTGGATATACTCCTTCTATCCAAAAATTTTGTAAACTCCAACAATGATGGAATATACAAATTATTAATCAGTTTCAATGTAGTCAAGAATATCCAATATAATTTATCCAAATCAATCATGTATTATTCCAAAATCACTACCTCGGTATTAGAACCATATTATGGTTTATCTTTCTCTCAACCATATATTTTCAAAAATTTAACCTATTATTGAGTCACTTTTCCTTGTTCCACACAATCTCAAGTCCTTAATGAAATAGTACTTGAGTACAATACTTATATACTCCATAATTATTATAACCAGCACATTGTTGATACAACACTCCAACGATATAATTCTCTAATAAGAACTCTAATCATTCCTTCTCATCTATGGTAGTATAATAACTTGATTATTATCTAATAGTATCATTTGGGGCATACTATGATGATTTGGACATTGGTTCGCATAGTGTCCCAACTCCTTGCAGAGGAAGCATTGTACATTTGAAACCTTTTTCTTACCCTTGTAGTCACGTACTTGGTGTCCTTTTTCTCTACACTTATAACAAACTCCCATTCCTTTCAAGAAAGTTCCAGGGTGTTTCTTCCCATAGTTATCACATATTGGAAAATTCGTATTTTCCCTCTTCCCTTTATCCATCTTTCTCTCTTCCATCCTTTTCTTCTCTTGCTTCCCTTCAAAGCCATAGGACTCGGAAAATTCTTTACATATCTTATTAACACATGATACTATTTCTTCATATATTGAGAATACATGGGAGACTATTTCCCTTCTAAATTTTGGCGTAATACCATGAAGGATATGATCCTTATTACTCTTTGGATCATACATATTGCTGGAGTTCACATTCCTTCTACTAGGCACCATTTCTATACAATAGCATAAACTAGGTCAGTTTATGAATTGCTATGAATAATTCCAAACATGTAAAATACCTAATGTAAATTGAACAGTTTATGGACATATTCCATAATCATAAAAATGTTTTCTTTGAGTAAGTATATACTCATAATCCATTCATAATGGTTTGTAAAGAAAATGAGAATTATCCTAAGCATATCCCCCGGGAGTGTCATAACCAAGAGTGCAACAAGGCCCGTTGTCGTTCACCAGTTCTCATTCGAGTCTAGATCAAAGCAGTGTTTTCGGGATTAACCCCTAGGTACATTTGTACCAGATCCTCCTCTACCTGCTCGTATCCCGATAGGGATGTATTGCTCAGAAAACTCACAAAATATTTACAATACCACAATTTTATGAAGTTATTCTATACTAATCCTCAAAGCCCATCTTAATTCTATGTCCTCTAATAAGAGTTTATCTAAATCTAGCTTCCAAGGTTTGTACTAAACGTCCCTCTGATACCAATTATAATGCCCCAACCCGAGTTACCCAGAGTCGGTGCATTATTACATAATATTTTCATGATCACAAAAGATTAAGTCTTGAAATAGCGATTAGTTTAGTAGCCTTGGAATCACTAGATACATTCATCAGTCTTATATTACATCATAAATTGAAAACTAAAACAACATAGTCTCCATATTCCACACTCATATCCCCTCATACTATCCCTACAGGTCATTCATAAATTACTTCTTCACATCATGGGAAAAATAAAACATAGAAAGGGGTGAGCTCAGATGCCTAGTAAGGATAACAATATGGCAGAAACATTCATAAATAATCATAAACATTTAGGGAAATGTATATCTAAAAAAATTCATTTAAACATAGACTTCAGAATAATATTTCTAAGATAAAATTAAATAATTCCATTTACATATTCACATGGATATTCTACTAATCGAATAATCACATGCAATATCAATAACCACTTTCATAATGATGGAATGCATAATTCCAGACTATCATAACCACATAGCCAAGGCCTCATGCCAAGACTACAAATAAGATTTTTTCAAGGCCTCATGCCAAGACACTAGTTTGACTCATGAGACCTACTGATTCATCGAGGAGCTATAGAGGGCTCCACCCGTCACTTACTAAGTCCAATGCATTCCTCATATGAACTGGTTTAAACATAACATAAACATTCTTATTAAAACTAGCATACGATATGTAAATACATTCTCCATAAACCATGAATGGTATAAAAATAACATATCTACAGTCGAACATATCACAAAACCTTCAATACAATACGGATGTTTTATATCATAATAAATCAACTTCAAATAAGCTTAAAATCTATCAAAGGATTTTGACATAGATGAAATCAAAACTATTTGAGAGAAATATGACTTTTTTTAAAATCATTTAAAAGTCAAATAAATATAAAATAAAACATTTACTTTGGAAATATTCTTATTAGATTTTAATGGAAGTTTCGAATATGTTACAATGGTGGAAAATAGTCGCACCCACCATATAAGTTAAAAAAATACATTCTTACCTTAATTTGTTGAAAAGGTTAAAAAGGTCCTTGTTTGGAAAATAACGTAAATATTACTTTATAAACTTCTTATAAAAATTCAAACAAGGGTATAAATGACTTCAACTAATATTCTATAAAATAGTAATAATGTTTTGAAATACATTTTTAAGAAACATGGATCTGGATGATAAAGAGGTCCTAGTAGATAATTACGTATAAACAACCTCCGATAATGAAGAGATTGTGAAATAAACACTTCCCAATTTGGTAACTTACAAAACATACACCCCATGAAAGAGGTATCATAAAATTAATATGTAAATACAAATAAATTAAAGTGTATTACACAAATAATACAATTATGGGAATAACATACACCACAAAAAATGTAATAGTGGAAATATGGCACGAATCTCACGAGAATAAGGAGTGAGATGAAAACCCCTTACCTTGTACTTTTCCTTGGTCGAGGGTAGTTTAACCTCCTGTATAATATTTAAATCATTTTTATTAAATTATTCAATAATAATATATATAAATACGATATCATATATGATCTTTTAATATTTCTTTGTTAATAATATTTTAGTATTATTGTCGTTTTGGGTGTTAACTGATTCGTTTCCTTTTATATGTTTTTTTACATAAGACGTGTTTGTTATAGATAGGTTGTATCTTTTTAATATCCATAATGATATCAAGTACTTAAAATTTATTTTTAATCATCAAATGAGAATTATACTTGAATGGATACGATGGGGAATGAATCTCATCGCGTTCATGGAGACGGTAGTCCGTACGTACGCACGAACGCTACTTCCATTTCATTTTTCATTTTAAAAGGAATAAAAACCAAATGATACATAGGTATATTATTATTCCATTATAATATAATATCTTATATGTGTTACTTAAGTTCATTAACACCTTCATTTATACGTTCCATGTATGGTATGAACGATTCGTATCACTTTGAGGGGGTGGTAGTCCGCACTTCCTCAAATGAAATTATCGTATATATATACAACATGAAATGAATAATGGTATTCTATAAAATGGAATTACAGAAGATTATATATAAAATAAATATCATTAATATCATATTTAATTATAGTTCCATCATAATGGCCACCATGAGAGGTGGTAAGAGATAATTGAACAATCATCGTTTCGTGAGGCGTTTGGTTTCCATCCACAAAAACATTATGTTCTTCACCCATTAGATGGAGGTGTGTGTAAGTGTAGTTAGAATACTTCTCATAACAACATACTAGTATATTTAATATACTTGTTTTTTTACAAAATAAAAGAATAAGAAGAGTTTAGGGGTTTGAGAAGTAAAATAAAATAAAAGAAGCTTAGAGAAATCGTTACCTTTAATTTGGGTAACTCCCTTTGGTTTGAACCAAAAAGGACTCGTGAAGTGACTTATGCCTAAGGTGTGGCTTATATAAGGAGGATATGGATATATGTATATTAATTGGGTATATTTTGGATGATACAAAAGGCTTTAGCGGTGTGATTAATTGGTTAGAAGTGGTGTCCTTTTATATGGGGGAGGAGGGGCTCTTTAGGAAAAACATAAAGTATTATTTTATAATAAATTCATATTCAGTTTCTAATGGCTCCAAAGTGGATTATTAAAATTCTAATCTGGGGGTGGTTCAAAATCCTTTCAACCAATAGATTTTAGACAGGTTTGGGTCATTATATTAACCTTTTCTATTAGTTTTAACTCTTAGTTAATTAGTTTGACATTTCCCATGTCAATTTGTATTTTTATATTATATAGTCAATAGACTTACTATATATATCCAAGCGACCCCAAAGTGGTCCACTAATGATAAAAATATCATGATATAAGTCCTTTGGCTGAACCATATATTTTTAGGAATAGAATATCAATTAATAATATAATATTTGTTTTAAAAACTCATTTATGCCAATTTTGACACTATTCAATAATTGATTTTTTTAAAGTCATAAAAACTTTATTAATTAAAATAAAATTAATTTAAGAAATACTAACATGTAATATTAACCAATAAAATTCGTTTATGGCATAAAAACATTCAAATTATATTTATTTTAACTTTTATAATACCAATTATTTGATTCATTCATTAATAAGGAAAATTTTGCATCATTATTGTGTCATAAATAAATTTTAGAATTAAATGTATTAAAACTATAAATAAAGTACCATTATGTAGGAAATCTGTTTATCTTTCTAATTAATATTTACAGTCTAAAATCCAACATATATAACCCTATGTAAAAAAAATCTAAAAGATATATTCTTATGTCATTTTTGCATTTACTTTAACATAATTAATATAAAGTGTCATTATCACTTACAAGTGGCTCCATGGGGTCCCAAAATCGACCCAAAGATGCCCATGGTCGGAAATGTATCAATCAATAAAGTTCGGACACGTTTTAGTGTAATTTATTATTATTATAATATTATTTTTTACCCTTATTTACCGGATTTACCCTTTAACCATGGTAAATAAAATATTTACCGAAGTAATTATTCAAAATGTCTAAAAATAAAATTTACCTATTTACACAATTTGGACCTCCTTATTATAAATATGGAATCCATTTTTCAAAATTCAAAACACATAAGTGGAAGAAATTAATTTAAAATTAATTCCCGTTGTCGAAACAAAAAAGCGTGTTTTTAACAAATAATAACTATCAAAAGATTGACACTTTCTTATGTCCAGTTTAAATATGAAATTATTTCCAATGACCAAAATTGGATTAAATGGTAAAAATATAATCTATTTATACTTCCATACCATTAAAATTTATAATTTAACAATATAAATTATTTTGATTAAAAAAGTCGTTTTTAGTTAAAATATAGTATTTTTCACTATTCACCAAAATATGAAAGTTAACAGAAAAACACCAAAACATTATTGAAAATAAATTATTATGTCATGATTCTAAATAATAAGTTTATTTTGTCAAATTTAATATATAAAGGTTTCAAATATATTATTTAAAAATGCTTCTCCATTAAAAGGCGGTAAAATTGCATTTTTCGAAAAATACTTCTTTTATCTGAATAAAATGTATTTGTTCTTACATTAAGTCTAAGAAACTAATAATATGGATTCTAAAATTACAAGGATTATATAAAGTTCAAAATTCAGTTAATAATATTCATAACCGCTTTTTAACGGCTTGTTTGGTAAGTCGTGGTGCGCTAGAACTCGGTGTTGCGTGTAGTGAAAGTTATTGAATTAATTTTAAGAAATAACGTACTGTGAAATCTTGGGGTGTTACATTAAGAGCCATCCAAAATATGTCTGACCAAATTAAATGTCTAAAAATTTAGAAGGTGCATCACTAAATCAACATTATATTCAACAAATAATATAAAGTGCATCTTAATGTCACATTTCATATATGTAAATACCTTGATCACCATAAAACATTAATAAAAAATTGAAAGAATCCAAAAATAAAATATATGATTGTGAAATATATTCCATAAATCTAATAATGTGGTAAAATCTTTGTGTAAATAGACTTTGGTGGCCTCTCCCTTACCACTCTCTCATTCAAGGGTTTCTCTCATCAGCGCTCTAGAGGGGGAGGCTTGTCCACCACCCTCATTATTGTCTCCCCCTTCCTCCATTTTTTATTCCCTACATTCTTTCCCCTTTTGCTTATCCCTCCCTTCTCTCTTTTTCGTGTTCTCTTTTCCCAGTGGGGTATTCATGGTTAGGATCAGTGATTTTGGGAATCTATGAACTTTTCTATGGAGACCATTCCCCTTCAATATCTTCTATGGCTTTCAGTTATTCTGTCAGTCTGCATCAGTGGTTTCAGGAGGCTTTGGGATATGCTAATTGTCTAGTCAGTAGTGCTCTAGGTGGTACATCTTTCATCATCATCAATTCGATCATTGTTGATTCTCATAATAGGAGATCTATGAAACATGTTTGTTTTAGGGTGTGTGATGCGTAGGCCCATATTGAACCTTTATTTTCTCAACTATTCTCTAGTGCACTGGTTCAATTCCCCATTTCGAGTCAGTCAGGTGAAATGTATTATAAGGTGGTTTTGGGAGGTTTTGTTGAGTGTCCATCAGTTTTCATGAGTTGGGTTCTTTTTTCATTCTTCTTAGTCATTTTTTAGAGTGAAGGTTTGAGTTTTCCCCTTCACTTTCAATTTCTCATCGATGATCCTTGTATAAGTTGATGCCATTTTTAGGTGATGTTTTTTATCTTCTCTTTCATACTACTCTGGTAAATTTATTTTGTTTTAACGGTCACTAGTGGTGGTTATGTTTGTGGATACTAGCATTGTTGATGATGGTAAGTGATAATGATGATGGTGTTCTGTGGATGAGGATGAATCTATGGTAGGTGACGGTTCTAGACGTTTGAATGTATTTATAGGAGGTTGTTCATGAAATTCTTGTATCCAGAGGGGTTTATGATAACAGGATCATTAATTTCAAATTTATTTCAATTTTGAATATTTAACGGGGGTTTGGGGCCTGAGGTGGTATTGTGGTGGGATCGAGGAGCCAAAAAGGTTCCATCTTCTCACATTATGTTTTTTCTTGATCATGTGTGACAGTTCATGGTTTGAACTTTACATTGGATTATTGAATCTTGATTAGTGTTTTATGGAATTGTCAAAGTGTTTTCACTTGGCTAATTTTTTGTTATCTATTTTTAATTTTTAATTTTATAATTGAATTTCTTTTTTTGGTGGTTTGGATTTTGTTTTGGATCCTTTTATTAGAGGAATTGTGTTCGTGAGGATCCCACTAAATCAAAATGTGGTTTATTTTGAAAGTAAAAAATGTATTAGGAGGGGAGTTGTAGTAAAATCCATCAATGATAACATAAAACACTTTGCCAAAAAGTTAATAATCAGTTCCAAGATCATCAATACTATCCAACTTACATAATCCATAACAATCATTATCCAGATTAAACACAATTATCTCAACATCATAACCATATTAAGGGTTATCCTCCCAAAATCATGGGTTTTTTCATATATAATCTTTCCACTATATCAATTTTCTTGTTCATTGGTACAATTCAACATTTTTTTACAAATACTTAAATAAAACTACCAATGTAAAATCGTTGTATGTTTTATTATTTAGATAACTAGTATATCATTGATGAAATTATTCTACAATAAAAATCTTATATCGAAATACACATGTAATTTAATCATTCCACTCAATTTTTAAACCATTAACTACACATGATCATTGTATTACTTGATATATCCTTCCATTCATATGTCATTTTACGTCTCCACATCATTAGTAGTATAACCATTACTCTAAAAATATATCTAATTATCTTCATGATATTTTCCCCTAGGACATGGATTTGTATAATTCTCATACATTCCACATTTGAAACATTCAATTTTCAATGGTAACTTAGGGATATCATTATTCTAATCCATTTTATTAGGAAAACATTTATTTTTTTATACAGAAATTATTTGCTACTTTTCCTTCTTTTCAAAACCCAAAACATATTTTTGTTCCTCTAATACATTAACTTGTGTGTTTTTTCCCAAATTCATGACATATAAGAAACTGAATCTTTTTCCTATATAGTCTCCACCACCCAATCACTCAAACAAAATTATCCTTATCTTATTTGGGGAGTATGAGAGTTGGTAGGTTGAAAGTTATTAATCATATATCATGATAAATGATTTTGCATAATCAAAATATCATTTACCTCAATCATCATCCCATTTGGTTTCACATCAACTCATTTCATTTCACATTCAATGTTGACTCAGTTCCTTCTGGTTCCTACTATTTAATAAAACCGTAAATCATATTATAATCACCAATAATCAAAGAGGGAAACCAAATAATCATGAAAAACAATTTATAGTATTTCTAAATAGTGACACATTCTTTTCAATATAATACACCTTATGTTTAATATTTTTTCATTCATGTTCATTATCTATTAAAATACTTTATAATGGTTCATAAAGAATATATGACTTACCAAAAGAATATCCCCCAGGATTGTCAAACTAGGTGCATAGTAAGGCCCATTTTCATGTACCAAGTAATTCTTATGTCAATTGTAACGTGTATTTTTTAGAGTTATTACCCCTAGGTACATATATTCTAGAACCACATCCACTTATAGTATCCAAAAAGGGATATATTACTAGGAAAACTACATAATATATACCTTCCAAAAACATTAGGATGTTATCATATAATTATAATTTTACTTAAAATAATTCATTGGGATCTATTCCCTAATCTATATTTTCCTAAATCTAGTTCCCAGGGATTTTACTAAATTTTCTATAATACCAATGGTAAATACCCCAACGATGGTAGCCAAGAGTCAATGGTTACTTTATTACATTTTCATAAGATACAAGGAATTAAATCTTGAAGGGCTGAATAGTTTAGTATTATTGGTAACTAGATACATCTTTGAATATCATATTACAATTGGAAAATAAAATACAACATATTCTTTTCTTTCATAATTCCATTAATTCCCTTCACATGTCTTTGTATATCAATCACAAAACATTTTCTGGTATCTTAGGGAAAATAAAACATAAGAAATGGATTAGCTCAGATGATCAGTAAGGGTATGAGTCTAGTGGAAGATACCAGGAATAAAGAATAATAATCAATATGGAGAGGTAAATAATGGAAAAACGTGACATTTAAATAATAACTTGAGAATAATATGGAAGGAATAAATGATGATCTAATAAATCCATATAAGTAATAACTTGAGATTGAAACTTATATGTGGATATTGAAAATAATTAAATAATCATATGGACATTAATAAATAATCTCATAATAATGGAATACATAATTCTATACATCTAAAACATATTATCAATACCTTCCACATGATATTTTAAAACTATGGGTAAAAATGCATTTAATTTGGACAATTTAGTTGTCTCATGAGACCTATCGAAGCATCAAGGTGCTATGTAATTTTAATCCCAACCATTCACATAATAATTCAAATTCATTCTATATATGAAAGGGGTGAAACATAATCTACATAAACATTTTTATTGAAAAACTAACATATCAAATGTTAATACTTACCCCAATCAATAAACATAACCATAAACTGTCCAGAGTAATATGTTAAATTCTAATAAAACTGTACATCCTCAGTTAAACTAATCATAAACCATCCAAATAATGAATAAGGATGATATCAATAAAACATAAACCTAGTGTATCATAAGTAAATTAAATATTTTATGTCATTGATGAATATAAATACCATTAAAATGTTATTAAAACATTTTTGAGAAAAATAACCTTTTCACTTTGAAAATATTTTTATAAATTAATGTTCAAAAAATATGTTAAAAATAATTTCCTTTAAAAAAACATTTTAAACCTATAAATTAATCTTTGAAACATTTATTTCTCATGATAGTGGGAAGTTTTTTACATGTCATACATGTTGAAACAAATATTACTTTTACATTTTTTATAAGATCTGAACGAGCCTTTTTTGGAAAATAAAATTAAGATTTCATTAAAAAAAATTATAAAAATTAAAACATTGGTAAATATGTCTTTAATAAATAATTTATATTATTTTAAAAACAACTTTAAAAATTTTTTTAAAAATATGGTTTTGGGAGAAAAATTATTTGCGACCAAAGAGAGTAATGAATTTGTTTTTCTTAAAAACATTTTCTTATTCATTTTAAGTACCAAAGAGAGGCAAATGGTACAATTACTTGAAAAGTTCATGAATAAACATATGATAATAAATTATATTGGTTTTAAGAGATAAATATAAAACAATTCTTCCAATATATCCTTAAACATAAATAATTCAGAAAAATTAAGAAATTGTGAAATAAATACTTTAGTAACTTTTGAATAATAATCCCCATAAAAGAAATAACATCAAATTAAAATTTAAATAAATGAATAAAATTATATTCATGATATAACATATCAAAGGGGTAATATATACATCCAAAAAATGAATAAGTGGTGAATATGAGAAATGTATCACAAAAGTAAAAGTGAGATGAGAAACCATTACCTCGGGATAAATTTACTTCACACATGATTGAACCATCTGTATAATAAATATATTTTTATTATTGATCTATTAATAAACAACAATCATATATATCATACCATATATGATTTAATTATAGTATTTTATCACTTGTTTATCATCAATTTTTTGATAAAATTACTATTTTAGGAGAAAATTACTTCGTTTTTCATATATGTTATGGTTTAGTAATTTTGGTCATTTTAATTTGTCTATGGTTACATAATATCCAGAATATTTACCATGATATAAATATCATATTTATTCATTATATGTGTAATTATATAAATCTAAAAATTTAGAGTTAGAAAATGGATTCCACCATTCATGGAGATGGTAGGTCATACGCACACATGAACGTTATTTCTATTTTCTCGATGAATGGAAAAAAAATAAAATAAATATTAATTATAATTTAAATCATAATTATTATTTTATTTATAAAAGATATATTAATCAAATTCATCCTTATTATCATCCATATAAAAATTAAATGAAAAACATTTCATATCGCACACTGAATCAGTAGTGCACACGTATGCATGAGCAACGTTGCTATTTTCCAATGGATTGGAAGGTAAGAAGTTAGATGTGATTTTATATTTCTATAAGTATTTTTAGTTCATAAATATCACATATATTCATTAACTTTATCCTTTATACCTTCCATTTAAAGAGTAAGTGGGAAAAAATCACATCGCTTTGCGAGGTCGTAGTCCATTGTACACACAAGCAACATTATCGTATCCCACCATGAAATGAAAATCAAGAAGGAATGTGTGATATTATAAATAAAAGATTATAATTATACCATAAATATAATATATATACGTGTTAAATCCATTATTATATCCATCTTTGAGAGGTGGTGATGGAAAACGAACAACATTTGTTTGCAAGGTGGTAGTCTGTCAAACACACGATCGACGGTTTCGTTTCCTACATGATGAAAGGGGAGATTGATATAGGTCGTGATATTAGTATAATAAAATCCCTTTATATGTGATGTATAGTTTTATTATATTATCATGATAGAATAATATTTAATGGATTTTTAAAACGAAATAAAATAAAAAATGCTCGGTCAAAAATGTTACCACTAATTCATGGAACTTATTTATGTTTAAACCAAAACGCTTCATAGATTAGATTTATGATCAACCCAAGTAATATAGGATTTTGGGAGAGGATTAAATAATGTATTTTTTAGGTATATTCCGAATAAAATGGTTTTGTAATTGTGAATAGGAGAGGAGAGGGGTGGCCTTTTATAAGTGGGGTAGAGGACACACATGAAATTTTGGAAAAGAATTAATTACATAGGTGTTTATATCATTAAAAAAGACTCAAAATTGGAAATTATAGAACATTAGAGGTTATAATTAAAATATATTTCCATAAAATGGATGTTTTATAAGTTTATAGGTCATTTTAACACTTATACATTTAGTTTAACCCATAGTAAACTCATTTTTACATTAACAGCAATAATTAATTTTTACTATTTTTACTACTCATAATGGTCAAAAATTAAGTTGCACTTATTAGATAATATAAATTTTTATGATTCCAAAAAATGGAATGAATTTTTGAAATTCAATTCATAAATGTGGAAGAATTTATTTTAAAATTAAACCTAAAAACGCGTCAAAAAACAGTTTTTCGAATGAAAAACATTTAATAGTTTAAAAAGTATTTATATTAGAATTAAATGTTAAATTTATTAAAATTAACTAAATTAGTTAAATTTTTATATAATTGAACTAATTTTATTTTAATACCAATTTAAAATATAATTTCACTTTTTAAATAATTTAAATGAAAATGAAGCTTTCATTAAAAATCAGTATTTTTTACTATTCATCCAAAGATTAATATTTTTAGAAAATTATAAAAAATTAACACAAAGATAATTTTTTCATGTATATTTAAATAATTAATTTTATTTTTTAATATAAATTTTCTAAAATTTGTGAAATTTAATTTTAAATTATTTGTGTAAAATGTAACTAAAACACCTTTTAGAAAAATACAGATTTCCAGAAAACATTTTATTTTCATTAAAATGATTCTAATTTTATTTATAATCAATATATAAACATTGAATTTATTTTATAAATTTATAAAACATAGAATTATAATAATTTTGTTATTAAAATTCACACCTGCCAACTTAATGGATATGTTATATTAGTAATGTTTAAATAATAATATTTTAATAGTTAATCACGATTCATTTAAACCTGATATTTCATGCTTCATAAGCTGTATAAGAGATTTAATTTATTTAAAAATAAATATTTTATAAAATCTTGGGGTGTTATGTTATATTATAATATTTTTGTTTCATGTTATACATGCTATCAAACATGATGTTCCTCTTTTAGAATCTCAAGGTGTTACACCTAAGAACCTATCTCACACTTTTCAGTATCTAAACTTAATTATAAAAAAATTATAATTAATTAAACAATTTATTTTAAATATTTATAATTCCTAAAAAGTCACCAGATTACAACTACTCACCAGAACTGTGAGCAACCTGGTACTATCTACTCTTGACACCCCCCCCCCCATGAATCTATGGTTCATAAAAAACCCTAAAAGTTATGCCTGATTCAATGGATGATTTTATCCATAATCTCTAGAAACCCTAGGAAAAATAATCATGAAGTGTACCTTTATAGAAACTGCTTTATAAGGTGTGAAAATATATTCTTAGGTCTTACTTTATGCAAGTCATAAAAAAGACCCTTCCATTTCATTAGATTCCTCTTTGATTTGGTGGAATCAACACTGAAACCCTAAAAAATTAGTGTAATTAGTGTAAATTAAGAGTTAATATAAGGGGAGGAATAATCATACCTTTGACACTATGGAATAAAACCCAGAACCTCCTCAAATGAATTGGAGAAGGGGCATGTGGAGGTTTTTCTGTCAGTCTTCTAGGTACAATAACATTTGATCTAGGTGCATAATGGGATTAAGATCCATTGAAAAAATAAAAAATATCTTGTCATGGAATGAAATTTTTTTCACTTCATAAACCACCTTAGTAGGGGGAAATCACCATGTCTCTAAACCTTCATTCTCTAACCCCTTTTTTTCTCTATAAATGTTGTGTTGTTGTTGTTTTGTAGTATCTATGACTTCTTTCCTTCCTCTAAAACCCTCTCAAGCCCCTTGGTTACCTATTGAGCCTTGAAACCCATCCTAAATAACCCATTTAAGTTGTATAAACCCTTGAAATCCCATTTTAATTCCCAGTTCTCAAAAAACATCAAAAAGATGAAAAATTCAAGTTCTGTCTCAAAATGTAATGACCTGAAATCCGCAGGGCATTAAAAACTTTTCAACATAACACTTATAATACTCTAAATTAAATGATATTAATAAAAACATGTGTATTTACATACATATTTCTTTAATTATCCATCTATAATCCATTTCCTAGTCACGAATTCTTAAAGCACTTCCATTTTGCAACTCAAGACACTAAACTTACCTTTCATTGGAAGCTGAACCACCTGCTCTCTATCAATAACATCATCGAGTTGGTGCTCACCATTTCCCATATATCATGACACACAATGGTTTATTCAACCAGTTAAACCCAAGGATTATGGTGTTCCCCTCCTTAGGTCCCCATTCACAGAGGCCAATTCTAAGTCATGTTTCCCCCCACCATAGGAATCACTTATTGAAAACACTCTTGCATCATCCCGTTGATCCACTAATTTCATCCCACATGATTCTCCTGATATTATTCCCCAATTTCCATTTCTAACCAAAAGAAAAACACTAGTCTGACACCCTTTTTCCTTATTTTTCCAAAACTCATAGCCACACCCATAGATGCATCCTTAAAACAACACCTACCACCAACTCATCATTCCCACTCACTACCCCCACATGTAGGGTCATGCTCCATCCCTAAACCAAGGCACCAACCACACTTTCTTTTCCAATAATTTTCATCCAAAATGAATCCACTTCTATGTTTCATCACATGAATCACCCCGTGAACTATGCAATGAAACTTGGTTTCTCCCATTGAATCAAGTGATGATACAGGCTCACCCCTAAATCATATAACAAAAGAGGGTTTCATCCCATAAACCATGCAATGAAATTTTTTCACCCATAAACCTTATCATGAAACTATTTTACCCCTAAATCTTGACATGAAACTATTTCACCCCTCAACCGTGTGATAAAACTGGATTTCCCCACTAATTACCCTTAGGTTATATTGAAACCACCCTGAGCTCAAGGTTATTTCACTAACTCAATATAACATATGATATTAGCTTCAAATATTGTAATATCTAAAGAACTAGATATAATTTAGTATTACCTCACACGAGTATCTTGGGGTCACCCTGACCATCCATTGATCGGTCTCACACTACCAAAAATATATAAACTAGTGACATTTGTAAACATTACAAATTCATTTACCAATTTTTTTATAATTTTCATTAAATAAAACCTCATTTATAAAAGATTATAAAAAACATTGTTATTTTTTGATATTAGTAATAATTAATGAAATTTATAAACATCGCTGATTAGTGACACTACATTTGTCGATGCTTTTTAGAATCATCGATAAACAAGAGTATTTTTTTGAAATTCATAATTTTCGTGATTTATTTACAATAAAAAATTTATACTAGCCCCAAATCTGTCTAGTACCCCCCCCCCCCCCCCACCACCTCTCATACATCCATGACCCCACCCCTCCCTCTCACTTCTCGTATGTCCACCCAAACTCTTCTAGTACCCAGCCAACCCCACCCTACCCAACATCCCCCACCCCCACAAGCCCCAACCCTAACCAGCATCCCCCCCACAACATGTATTCCCATGACCCCACCCCTCCTTCCACCCTCATATAAACCCACATGAACTTCTCCAGTACCCTATACCCCAACCTCTTATATTCCCATGCCCCAACCCAACGACCCCATATAACAACTCTTATATTTATTACAAATTAATTATTGATTTATTACATATAAGTTAATATAATAAAACCTAGAATATCAAGGAGTATAGTGTATTCTAAAACTATTTACATTACATAACAACTTAAAACAGTAAAAAATCATCTTTATTGAAAACTTCCTTAAAATGCTTGCACTTAAAACAACATGGGATAACCTGGAGTCATACATAAGAAAGGGTGAGATATAAAGACTAATAAGGGAATAAACATGGAATAAAATGAAGTGAATAATACATGTTACATAATAGAAATATCAATGAGACATAAAATGGATGATTATCATAAAAATAAATAATGCGGCATGATTTATCATGATAACATAAAGGAAACATTATAAATGTGGAAATAACTTAAAATATTTCCTCATAAACATATGTCATGGCTAACTGTCAAGACATAATGTTGGAAAAAGTCCCATAAAAATTTAGGTTTACTCCCTATATCAACATTATGTATCATGAGACTAAACATTACCCAAGGAATTGGAGAGCTATATAATTTCAGGCGTAATCATCACTTTCATTTCATTATCACCCTTAAGTATACCACATAGATCAGACAATATGGATTCATTAATCATAATATTTTTTTCCATGATTAAGAAGTGTGGAATATATACATTTAATTACCATGTCAAATAATTATTTTTGTATTAAGGTTAAAACCTTTTATAAGAATGGGTATGGTCTCCACTAAATAATTGTTGGGGCAGGGAAAATTGAGGTGAAATTTCAACAATATAACGGTGTCACTTAAAAATTCATAAAATTGGATGATGATAGTGAAAGGGGTATCTCATAATTTGGAAATAAAATGGGTAGTAATATGGACATATAAATACATATCCCAACATTAGGAATTTGAAATGGATGTAAATATATAATAAAGAAACTTTAATAAAGAGAATAATGGGATGATCCCTTTCCTTGAGAGTGTGACTCCAATGATTGGGAGGAGATTCTTGTGAGCTTTAAGGAACCCTGGGAGGACTATATAGAGTATTTTATAGAGTAAATACATTATTAAATTATTTTTAGTGAAGATAAATGGGATCTTCGGTAGGTTTATATAGGAAAAATGTGGGGAATTCTTTATTATTTCTTAAACATATGTTTTGGACTCTATATAATAAAATAAGAAAAACCCCAAATATTCCCATGGTTTTCCCATGTTTTTTGCCAAAAGGGAGTTTTTTCAATATTATATAAGGTAAATATCCTATATTGATAAAATAATACCCTTTAAAATTTGGATTGAGTCATACTCTTGAAGAAATGATTTTAAAACCTTAAAATATATTATAAGTTTTGGAAGACTAATAATAGCTTGATAAAATAACTTAAATAAACTTAAAATCATATTATCTTAAATTTAAAACATATATTTTGTCTTTTATATAATTTATAGTATTTAATACATCACTTTTGGGTCATTATGATTTCATAATACAAACTGTATATTAATAAGATATTTTATTTTTACCCAAAATTTTGATTATCTGAGAAAATTATGAAAAATTTACCATTGGATAATTTAGAAATTATGATTACAAAAATAATATTAATTTTATCAAAATAATTTTATAAATATGTGAATTTTCACTTTTAAAATAAGAGTCTACATTCATTAAGAAATGTTAGTTTTTTTGACAATAAGAGTTTTCGAACCATTATGAAAATTACATTTGACTTCCTAAAAATTATATGATTATTTTTATTTAATAAACATTATATAATAATAATATTTTATTAAAATATTATTTATTTCAAAAATCCATTAATTCATGAAAATAAATGCCTTAATTGAATTTTAAATTACCTGAAAATATAATTTATGTTTCATTGAATAAAAATTAAAATCATTAATAAAGTAACAATATTAAAATGATAAAATATTCATTATTCTATAAAATATACTTATTCATTTCATTTGGTTCTTGATACATATCCATTTAATACATCAGGGGATGCCTTAAGAGTAAGGTCTGCGATGGTGTAACTTTTATTTGGTGGTTCAATGTACATGGTTTAGGTCATAACCTCTATGAGCATGAACTTCTAGCATAAATGATTTTTATCATTCTTAAGTTATTAGATATCATATTAGGCTTGGTCATGGGAAACTCCTAGTGATTCTATCTACCTTTGAAGATTTGATAAATGGGATTTATAGGGTTTGATCCTATTGGTTGAGGCCATCACTTCCTTTGTGTAAATTGGATTTATTAAACCCCTATATTTATACTAATCATATGTTTACTATTAAATGGATATATTTTCAATGTTAAATATTTTTAAAGTTATTTTAAATCTAATAAGATATAATAAAAATTAATAATTTCATGTGTTTTCTATAATCATAATATAAAATAAGACATTTAATTTAAATAAAAAGTGGGATTTTATAAATAAATGTTGAAGTTGTTACAATTTTCCACCCTTTAGAAATTTTACCATTGAATGTTTCATTACAAACACTAAAATATATGAGGGTAATTTTTATTGATCACTTACTCTAGTTCCCATGTTGATTATTCAAACTTTTTTTCTCCACATCACTTTGACTAAGTTCATTATCTCATTTCGTAGAACTTTTTCTCTACAATATAAGATCTTCAACAGTTTGTCTTTATAGGAAATTTCATTCTTCAATGGTACCACCTTTGGATTGAGTACATGTGAGGGGTTTGGTATGTACTTCCTCAAGAGGGATACATGGAATACATTATGTACTTTAGATAGGTTAGGTGGGATTGCTAATTGATAATCCACCTCACTAATGCGATCAAGGATCTCAAAGGGATCGATGTATCTTGAACTAAGCATTCCTTTCTTCCCAAATCTCATTAATTTATTCCATGGAGATATGTAGAGTAATATCATGTCTCCAAAATCAACCTCTAGGTCTCTTTGATGATTATCTACATAGATCATGTCTACTTTGGGATTCCATGATGTACTTCTGAATAGTTTTTACCTTTTTACCATACAATCAACCATTTCAGGTCCTAGCATCTTACGTTCACTAACTTTATCCTAGTTTTTTTATGTTCTACATATTTTCCCTTAAATAGATTTATATGGTTCCATTTGGATGATCAATTATAAACTTTTTTTATGATAACTAAACCAAAGGTAGATGTTGGTCCCATCCTCCTTTTATGTCTATAGAACATGATCTCAATATGTCTTCAAGTGTTTGAATATTCCTCATAGGCTGGACATCAGTTTGGGATGATAGGCCATATTGAAGTTCTACTCAGTGCTTAGAGAATATTGGAAACTCTACCATAAGTTGGAGGTAAATATTAGATCTGAATTGGATACAATAGATAGTGGCACTTCATACAGCCCCACAACTTCTTTATTGTATATTCAAGAAATTTGGTCAAGTGAGAAGTCCTCTCAAATTTCAATAAATTCAGTTGTATTTGTAAGATGATCCACAACAACCCATCTAGAATTTTTTCCATTAGATATCTTTGGAAGTCCGATGATAAAGTCCATAGTGATGTTTTCCAATTTACATGCTAGTATGGGTAACAGTTTCATCATCCTCTAAGACTTTTTCCTTGTATCCTTCACCTACTGACATACTATGAACTTTGATGTATATTTAGTGGTCTTTTTATTCATATTGTCCCAAAAATAGTTCTCTCAGATATCTTGATACATATTTGTGCACCCTATTTGTATACAGAATGATGAGTTATGTGTGTCATTTATAAGATATCTCTTTATCTCTTGATTGGATGGTACACATAGTCATGACCAAAATCATATGACTTATTTTATCACAGCTCGTCCTAGAAGGGATCATGTTGTGACTACCCCAAGATTTTTTTCAATAGACCAGGGGATGGAAACTAGCACCAAGTAATCATATCCCACAAATGGGAGTCATTTACTTAAGTACATACACACACACACACATCTCCAAGCCCAAAATGATGAAATTTAAAAACACTAAATAAACAGTGAATTCATACACTAATATCCCAACCATAGTGTACGATAGTAGGAAACTAGAAGTAAATAGTTCCAGATTACAAGCCCACCAAAAGAAAGAGTCTGTAAAAGTGAATTCACAATTTCCTAAAACTCATTTGTATAAAATGCTACCTAAAGGGTAGGTGTAGGATAGTTGTCTAAAGTCATAGGAGCACACCTCGTCTATCTAATCTCTCTAAGCACCAACTGGTTCTAGTCCATATAGATCTCCATCAAAGTATTTATCTTCTACACAAGACACAATATATGTGAGAAAATCCCATGTAGGTGTGTGTAAAATAATACTCAATAGGACACCCTGAAACCACAAAGGATATCCCACAAAGGAAATACTATAAGGGAATTGTACTATCAGCTCTATACAGGTATATTTCCATAACACATATACCAAGGATATCTAGGTATACTTTTAATTCTCCAAAATGTAAATAGGTAAGATGCAACCAATAGTTACCACACTTTTCGTCTCGAGGAATGGTCATTCTGGTAGAACAAACTTCCAGAGCCATGATATCATCAAAGACTCTCGTGAAGAAGTCTTGCTAATTTGGTCCCCACCCAAAGAGAAATATAGTGGTCAAATATCATAACACATAGAGAGGGGATCCTTCCAAGATAATACTAACAACCCAATCTGTATTTGCCTATAACATAGGTGATCCTTCTGAGAAAATACTATCAAACCCTACTGATGTGGCTCATAACGCAGGGGATCATTCTCAAAAAATACCAAAAACCCTATTAATATGGACCACTAGATGGATTACTAACACCCTGTGCTTGGAGGTCATGTCAATTACCACAAAAATCCAGCAGGGGTGATATATGACCACTCCAGTCCCAAGGAGGGATATCATAACTTTATTTGGGTCTTGTCCTCTAGAGGGGACTATTATCTTGTGATGTGGACATAATATCATACTGAACCCTCATGGAAATAACCTAGGGAAAACTTTCTACCTATACTGTTCCAAGATAATAACCTACCAAGCTATATCAAAATAAAACCCTCATCTCAAGGGTCTCAACTCCACATATGGATCATTAAACAGACCTTCCATTTGAATGTTACGGCCATTTTAGTAAAAAAGTCTGACTCGGGTCTGGTCTGGGTCTGACCCATCCCAACCTGCCAACCTGACCCAGTCCAATCGACCTGACCCAGCCCCCTTCACCTATAAATAGTTAACCCATCCTTGTGCTCCCGATCAATGTGGCACTGTTGTGGTCAACGTGAACATCCACCACATCCCTCAGCCTCCCCCGCGATCTCTGCCAATGTGGGCTCCAAACGAACCCCAATCGCGTACACTAGTTCCCTAGCAGCACCGCTCTAGACATGGGCTCCCACACAGTCCTTCCTAGTATTCTGTATTGCGCTCCATCACAGGTTATCCCACAAGTTTCCTATCTGCCCCATGATCCATCTAGTTAGGTCTCTATCAGGCCATGTGTTTGATCCACCATCAGTCGCCCTGTTGGCGGCCTACTATCCACCTCGTACTCTGCATGAACCGGTTGAATCCACTACTCTGGTCACCATTGTGCACCACCTCCATGCACCACCACAGGACACTACATTGGCCAATTTTTACTGCACCTTCACCGTCGTACCTTCATGGTGTCGTTACGGTGTCAGATCCCCAATCTCGGATCATTGTGTCACGAATCGAAGGAATAATGATCCTTGGTTCATATTTCCAAAGAATGAGGAACCTGAGAAAGATTTGGGGGATATAAAATAAATCACATGAACACTCGAAGAATAGATCTTGGCCTTTGTTCATGTCAACCTTAATTCATTCTTGTTAGCTGGATTATGAATAATGAAGCAACACACATATCTATCTCCCATTTAAATCCCCACAATCGTAAACCCATCCCACGAGCGATAAAACCGTATATCAACCTATTCATTGGATTATTGGTGTTCATTATTAGTTCTAATAATGAGGAAATAAAAAACTTAAAACATAACACCTGGCCTCATTGGGTTCAAACGCCAATGAAGAACAGAGTTTCTCCATTATTGTTGGCCAGATCCTTTGATTTCGTCACATGTCGATCGTCGATCCATGGTTCGGTCGTCATTCACCATGGGAAAATTCTACAAGTTATCCCTATATTTTTTTCGGCATTCCCATGGTTATGTGACCAACCCTAGTATTTCTTCATAAGGACTCTTTTAAATAAAATCATCACTGCATTAATAAAATAATTTATCTTTAATGACAATTACTCCCTTCTCAGGTTTTTCCACAGAAGACCCACACTGACTAAAGTTAAGTCATTCATAAAGAAAATAGCACATTATGAACTCAACGGTGGTCTTGTATTTTTAATCTGATTCTCCTTTCATGAGTTATTAGTACATGAAAATAAAAAAATTATTTTAATTTATTTTATTTATGGTAATGTCCAAAAACTATCTTTCGTATCCGACCCACACCGGCCAATGTTAGGGATCACCTAATGTAAAGATACTACTCTAAAGACAATACTTCCCTCATATTTTTAATCTGGGCACCCATTTAAGAGTTATTCCACTCTTCCATGAAAATCGCGTGTGTGCTATTAAAAACATAACATTTTTCAATGCATTGTTCTGGGCACACCAGACCTCGGAATCGCATATTGTATCAGATCCTTATCATGAAATTTTCCCAAATAATTTATAAAAATAAATTTAGGAAAATAAAATTCATTAAATTCTCCCCATATTTGGTCTTTATGTCCCCCAAAATCCAAACCAAGGGCTACCCAAATAGATGAAAGTGCTAAGCATGAATCTGAGCCTCCTTATCTCATGTTCTCTCATAGAGATTCATGTACTAACATCAAACACACACTCATATAATAGATCACCCATGAAGTATCCTCCCAACTATGGCAAAAAATATAACATGCAAACTCGTATCGTGCCCTCCAGAACCTTAATGGTCCACCCAGTCTGGTCGTCCCTCTATGGGTGAAACGCTGTGCTCAAGTGAAACTAATTCCCAAATGCATCCCATAATCCCTTCCACAAACAGTATGTAAGGATATCATTATGATCTTAAACTATCATTAAAGGTACTCCATGGAGTCAAACTATCTCTTGCATGTATATGCATCCTAATCTCTTTACTGAACTCTTCTCCTGAAATTCTAGGAAGTGCGCCAACATGATGATTTAGTCAATGATCACTTGGATGGTATCATGTCCCATGGACATACATGGTAAACCCATCATGAAGTCCATCGATATCCCATACCATGTCCATTCCGGAACCTTGAGGTGTTGAGTCAAACCAGCTAGAACCTGGTGCTCAGCCTCCACTTTCTGACAAGTGAGGCATCGAGAGGAAAACTCTGCAACTCCCTTCTTCATTCCTGACCACCAGAACTAAAGTCAGAGGTCTTGGTATACCTTTTACCTACATGGATGTACCGCCAAAGAGTAATTATGTAACTCTCTCAAGTCCTCCTCCCATAACACCACTAGTACCACTATACATCCTCTAAAAAGAACGATGTTCCCCCCCTTCAAATATATATCATGGGAATTCATTGGGGACCTCTGAGCATGTAAGTTCTCATAGTTGGTATCTCCAAGATGTGGCTCCCTTAATTTTTGTAAGAGTGGAGGGGTGAAAACCATTGAATGAAGTTAATCTGATTTATCTCTATCCAAAAATGATATCTGCAATGAGGCCAATTGCTTTGATGCCTCATTCAGTAGCTCCAAACTAGATCTCCTGCTGAGCGGATCTTCCACCATGATCCCCTTCCCAGGATTATAAACAATCTAAAAGTCATAGTCTTGGAGGAACTATATCCATAGCCTCTATCTCAAGTTCAGATCCTTTTTAAAGAATATATACTTGAGACTGTTATGGTCAAAGTATACAAAAAATTGTTCACCCATCAGGTAGTGTCTCTACATCTTTAATGAAAAGACTACCGCTGCTAACTCAAGATTATGGGTCACATAGTCCTACCCATGTGGTCTCAACTATCTTAAACCGTAGGAAATCATTTCTTTCCCCTACATTGGGACACAAACATGACTGGTTTCTAATGCATCATAGAATACCAAGTTCAAGACATCCTCCTCTTACAATCTCTGTATAGTATCACTCATCCATCCCTGCCTCAACTGCTGAAAACTCTCTTGGAACTTCTCCATCCACACAAAAGGTTATCCCTTACATGTTAAAGCTGACAAGGATGCTACTACTCTTGAAAATTTGGGTAAAAACCTTTGATTGTACCCATCCAAATAATGTAAACTCCACACCTTGGTCACGCACTTGGTTGGTTCCCAAGAAAGCACCACCTATATCTTTTCTGAATCCACTATAACCCCATCCTATGAAATGATGTATCCCAAAAAATGGACCTCCCTTATAAAAACCCAAGATTTTATGAAAAATATTATTTTAATTTCATTGATATATTCAATTATATAACACACCAAGTTTATCATGTACTATACGCAACACCGTATTAGCTTGTAGTATACGCAACGCTATTCTTGGATCGTGTTACACACAATTTCATGTTCGTTTTATAATAGTCATTCTATGCAACATTATGTGTGTTTATATATATTAAATGTATAAATGAAATATAGTTGGATTCTGTTATACGAAACAACGAAGTATTCTTGCACAACACGCAACCCTGACTTGGCTTGTATTACACGCAATTGCGACCTTCCTCGATAGCGTGTGTTGTACGCAATACCGGGCTTTACTAAACAACGATTTATTATTATAATATTATTATGAACTTGCCGTTATGAATAGTATTAACTAAATTTTGAATTTTATAACATTATTATTCATCATACACATTTTCTAGAACATGGTATGAGAAAAAAATAAATTTTTCGGATAAAATAAGTATTTTTCAAAAAATGCAGTTTTGCCGCCTTTGTTGGCGCACCCACATTAAATCTAGTTTTTGACATGTTTATAAGTTCAATTTGAAAAAATAAAATTCTTATTTGGAATAAAGATATAAAAATTTACTTTGGATAAAATTTTCATATGATTCTGATAACTTTCATATTTTAATGAATAGTAAAAACACGCTATATTTTAATTAAAAACAACTTTTTTCATCGTAATAATTTATATGGATAAATTATAATATTGAATGGTTTTAAAGTATAAATAGAATATATTTTTACCATTTAATATAATTTATGTCATTATCATTGATTTTACATTAAATTCATAGGTTAAATCAATTCAATATTTGGCAATGTTTTAACTTTTAAAACATATTCGCTTAACAACGGGATTGAGTTTAAATTAATTACTGAAACTTAGATGTTTTGAATTTTGAAAAATGGATTCCATATTTGGAATCAGTGGGTCCAAATTATGTTAATAGGTTACTTTTTTTTTTTGAATAGTAACTACGGTAATTTTTTTTACTGCGGTTAAAGGTAAATAGGGTAATTCAAGGTTAAAATAATATTATAATAATTC
The DNA here is from genome assembly GCA_963277665.1 of Viscum album. NCBI lineage: Eukaryota > Viridiplantae > Streptophyta > Magnoliopsida > Santalales > Viscaceae > Viscum > Viscum album. Next base: position 7,872,862 of record OY728127.1, read on the forward strand.
AAAATTACCTTGAAACTTGTCCTAACCTTATTGGATTATTATTGGCCGACCATGGGAATCCATGGGCCGATTTTGGGACCCCAATGAGCCACATGGTAATTAAAATGTCAATTTGGATTAATTAATTTAATGTAAAGACAAAATTGGCTTTAACAAAAATATTTTAGTAATTAATTTTTATAAGGGGTTATATAAGTTATATTTTCAACTATAAATATTCTTTGAAACAGTAAAAATATTCCCTACATCATGGTATTTTTTTCAAAAATTTTAGACATCAAATGAATTAAATTATTTATGACACAATAATGATGTAGTGTTTACCTCATTAATAAATGATTTAAATAAATAAGATTATAATGATTAAAATATTATACAAAACCTGTCAAATTCCAATTGGATGATTTTATTTCGAATATGAGTCATCTTAGCTTCGACATTAATGTGTTTTGGACCTCTTGAACCGATGATAAATTTATAATAAAATAATGTTTTCACACTTTCCTAAAGAGCCCCTCCTCTCCCTTATAAAAGGAGACCACTTCTTATGCAATTCCTCACACCTATAAAGCCTTTTGTCTCGTCAAAACTCTGCCCAACTAAGCTCCCTACATTCCTCTCCTCCCCCTGGAAGCCTTACATTAGGCAGAAGACTCTCCAAGAAGTCCTTTTGGTTCAAACCAAAGGAAGTTACCAAAATTAAAGGTAACAGTTTCTCTTAAGTTGTTTTCTTTTATTCTACTTCTCCAACCCCTAAACTCTTTTTAATCATTTCTTTTGTAACAACACCAATATCCTAAATATACTAGGATTTTTTTATGAGAATTATTCTAACTACACTTACTCACACATCCATCTAATGGATGAAGAACATAATGTTTCTATGATGGCAAACTAACGCCTCACGAAACGATGATTGTTCGATTTTCTCCTACCGCCTTTCATGATGGCCATTATGATGGCACTGTATTTATATATAATATATATTATGTTTATGATTTCCTTGTGCTTCTTTAATTTCCAATTATATCAAGCCTTTACGGTTTCCATAGTCGGTAAATACGATAATCTCATTTGAGGAAGTGCGGACTACCGCCCCCTCAAAGTGATGTGATTCGTTAATACCTTATGTGGGATGTATAAAGGATGTGGTTAATGATATTATATATGATATTATACTGGAATTATAATATAACTATGTATAATTATGTTTTAATTCCATTAAAAAAGAAATAGAAATGAAAGTCGCATTCATGCGTACGTACGGCTTACCGTCTCCATGAACGGTGCGTTTCATTTCTTACCTCCATATGTTATGTACTATTATAAATTCTTGTATATGTTAGATATATAATGAATTTATGTGATATATAAATCATGATTTACATTTTGTAAGTAATTAAATCATGATATAAGAAATAATAACATCAAGAACAACAAGTCCAAACACGTATGATAAATAAGATGATTTTACCCAAAACGCTACTTTAACATTAATTTACAAAAGAATGGGTAATATAAATTCACAATTGAACCATATATGATATCATAAAAATGAATATGACTCTATAATAAGTCAATGATATTATTTAAATCATCATACAGGTGGTTTGGATACGTACAAAGCATATCGAACCTAAGGTAAAGGATAATTTTGCAAATCTCATTTTTATCTGAGATTGCTTATTCGTAAGTATTTACTGGGGTTATTTCTATCATCCATGTCCATGTTTTATAAAAGTGTATTCATGTATTTTTTAATTCCTTTTTACCCATTCTGACTTTTACCCCATGGTATGGAAGGAATCTTTCTTTTATTTACCCTATAAGGTAATTTTTGACTTTTCTGACAAAATTACAAGAAGAATGTTTTTTTAACGTATACGACATGAAAGAATTTTTAAGGTTTTATAAAGACTTATTTTGATGAAGCTTCCTCCAAAAGATTTCATGACCATTTTCAAAAAAAATCTCTTTCTTTTAAAATTGCATGATGTTTTGTGAAAAGAAATTGATTTTGAAGAAGAAAGGATATTTTCCTCAAGAATTCATTTCAAGTGTTTTATCAAAACCATTTTTCCATCTAAGATGACATTATTTTATATGTGTATGTTTCAAATAGAATGTACCTATGATTTACATGGTTTCACTTTTCTTATGTTGATATATCCATTTGTTTTATATGGATTATGTGATGATGGGATGATGTTTATGAATCCCATTTTATTCTTTGGGTTATGATGAATGTTTCAAGTTTATTTTGTGGAACAAGTAAGAATGATTTCATTATGAGATGGGTGAAACCTATATATCCCTCCAATTAATTGGGTAAATATTTATATCTCATGAGATAGACATGGCTGTAACGCAAGTTAAACCGGTTCAGTAATACAGGACTGGAACGAGGAGTGAACTCGATTCAGAAAGGGACTTTGTCCACTAAGATGGTCTTGGCAGCAATGCCTTGGCTACTATGGAAATCATATCATGTGCTTGATGGTTTACACAATTACAAGTTTTATTCCCATGCTATTTTATCAGGATTAATGTTTCTTTATGATCTATGCCTTACGTATTTCCATGTTTAATTTCATTGCTCAAGATCTTGATGTTTAAACATTGTGTTCATGTTTTTAAGTTCAAATGTATATGGTTTGTTTTATTTTATCCATGCTTACCCTTACTGAGAATTTGAGCTCACCCTTTATATGTTTTCTTTTCCCTAGGATATAAATAAAGGTTTTAGGTAAGAAAACATAAGGGGAAGATCTTTATGGGAGATGTTAAAGATCTTTCACCACGATTAGAAGATTACGTTCCGAGTTTCCAAAGACACTAAACTATTATGGTCCTTGAGTTTTGAATTTTGTAATGTATTAAGTATTCTGCAAAAGTAATGTGTTGTCCATGTACGTCAAGCTTTGGGCCTCTACAGTTGGTATCAGAGGAAAGGTTTATTCAACCTTTGGAAACTAGGATGCGAGAACTTTAGTGAGATCCCTAGAGATATTTTTAAGGTATGTCTAGGTATGTCCCTAAGGTTAAGTATAAGTATAGGTTATAGTCCTAGAATTATGGTAACGATATTATATTAAACCTAAGATGTTAGATATTGATGTTACTCCCCCTTTATTATGATTTTTTCCTCTCACACTATTCTTTTTGGCTTTTAGAAAATGGATGGAAACAAGATGATTCAAGATAATGGAGGATATGAAGGACAATGGAATGATATTATTCATGAGTAACCAAATGAAATGGTATTTGGAAGTCCAAACATCATTATTATTCCAAATCATCAATCTCATAATATGATCAATAAACTCAAATTGGGTAAGTTTCCTGACTCGGCTAATAAGAGAAAGATGGAGTTTTATGATGATCAGAGAGGAAAGAAAGTTCAATTTCCCCTATGTAAATCATGTGGGAAGAGGCATCAAGGAGAATGTTTCAAAGGAACTGGAAGATGCTTTGGGTGTGGAAAAGAAGGACATAAATCCAGTAAGTGCAAAGGAAAAGGTTCAGTTGACACCATGGATGAGGATAATAGTATTACTACGACATCAAAAATGGTTAAATGTTTTTAATGTGGAATGTACGGGCATTATGCAAACCAATTCCCTAAGGGAAAGTCTCATGAAGAGAATTAGTATGGTCGTATGGGTAATATTTATGTTGATGATGATGAAAAGACTACAAATGATATGTGAGATGAAATAATTGTTGAAGCTCGGTCAATGGTTTAAGAAGGTAGTGGAATGATTACATGTTTATCAAGTGTAATGTTGTATAAGTAATCTCATGGTACTATGGAATAAAGAGACATCTAAGGATTGTTACACTGTTTTCTTTCCATAAGTTTTGAAAGTGTTTGATGAATGGTACCAGTATTTTTGGAAAGTAGATGATATGCGCATAATGAAGGGATAAGAAGAAAATTAAATGTTTTATAGTATTCATGAGCTCATGACTGATATAAGGAGAAAGTTATATCATTGTTTGAGTATATAGAATTTTTGAATTTTGGTATGTGGAAAGAGTTAACTTTTGACAGTATTTCTGTTTTCACTAAGGTTTAATGGGTATTCATTTTTCAGGAGACTACATGATTAAGGTATTCTCATGATTGGAATGTGACAAACAAGATAATGGGGGATAAATGATGGTTGGTTGATGACATTTCAAGTAATCATTTTCTTTATACTATGAGCTTGGACGGAAGTATTTTAGATAAGCCTAAAGATTGGAATGGATTATGTTTGAAATAAGTTAGTATTGTTTAAGGATAGAATTGTTTTTTATTTTATTGATGGGATGTTATAGTAATGTAGTTTTAGAAAAAGGACAACCTGTAGGACGGGCGACAGCCCATCGCGTCAGATAAGGCTGTGGGAATTGAACCCACAACTGAAGTGCGACTGGCCTTTATTGCATACCAATGGACTACAGGAAGTCCCTATTTAGTGAAAAGTAGTTTTATTTTATTATGCGGTATGATAAATAAAGTATAAGTCCATTTTTGGAACCATATACGATTAATCTCACCACAAGATGGACTTATAACTTTTTCTAAACTTTTGTTTGAAATAGATGGAATGACCCATAATTCTATCACATGATCTGCTAACGCTTCACGAATAACAAACTCAACTTCATTTCTTTAAGAGATGAAGTGGAAATTGTTCAATTCACGAATAATAGTGAGATTGTATGAAAATAATGTAAGTATTTATTTCAATTCATCAACTTTAGGGAAATGATATTGAAAAACCAAAAATTTTGTCCTAGTGCTCTTATATCCGATGAATCAGATGGTACCTTAGATCATCACAAATTTATGGCTTTGTGATTGTTGGATTTTTTATAGCCATGTTCTCTACCACTCTCCATCAGAACACGGTGGTTAGATTTTTCTTCCATATCCATATTTTAACCTATGTTCTCCTATATGGAAACCCAGTGATGAGTTACTTTGGGTAATCGTTACATTTCATAATTTAGTTTTTAAAATTAAGTTTTATTATTCCTTTTTACGATGTGGGTTTCTATGAATAGTAAACGATTTATAACCCCGACGAATTTCGAGGTGGAAATTCATTTTAAGGGGGGTAGAATGTAACACCCTAAGATTTTATGAAAAATATTCTTTTAATTTCATTGATTTCTTCTATTATACAGCACACCAAGTTTAGCTTGTACTATACGCAACACTGTATTAGCTTGCAGTATACGCAATGCTATTCTTGGATCGTGTTACACACAATTTCATGTTCGTTTTATAATAGTCATTCTACAAAACATTGAGTGTGTTTATATATATATATTAAATGTATAAATGAAATATGGTTGGATTCTGTTATACGAAACAATGAAGGATTCTTGCAAAGCACTCAACCCTGACTTGGCTTGCATTACGCGCAATCGCGACCTACCTCGATAGCGTGTGTTGTACGCAATACCGGGTTTTACTAAACAAAGATATATTATTATAATATTATTATGAACTAGCCATTATGAATATTATAAACTAAATTTTGAATTTTATAACATTATTATTCATCTTACACATTTTCTATAACATGGTATGAGAACAAATTAAATTTTTCGGGTAAAATAAGTATTTTTCAAAAAATGCAGTTTTGCCACCTTTTGATGGTGCACCCACATTAAATATAGTTTTTGACATATTTATAAGTTCAATTTGACAAAATAAAATTCTTCTTTGGAATCAGGATATAAAAATTTACTTTGGATAAAATTTTCATATTATTCTGATAACTTTCATATTTTAATGAATAGTAAAAACACGCTATATTTTAATTAAAAACAAATTTTTTCATCGTAATAATTTATATGGTTAAATTATAATATTGAATGGTTTTAAAGTATAAATAGAATATATTTTTACCATTTAATATAATTTATGTCATTATCATTGATTTTACATTGAATTCATAGGTTAAACCAATTCAATCTTTGGCAATGTTTTAACTTATAAAACCTATTCGCTTATCAACGGGATTAATTTTAAATTAATTACTGCAACTTCAATGTTTTGAATTTTGAAAAATGGATTCCATATTTGGAATCAGTGGGTCCAAATTATTTTAATAGGTTACTTTTATTTTATTTTTTTATCAATAGTAACTACAGTAATTTTTATTTACTGCAGTTAAAGGTAAATAGGGTAATTCAAGGTTAAAAGAATATTATAATAATTCAAAATTACCTTTCCACTTGTCCTAACCTTATTGGATGAGTAGTGGCCGACCATGGGAATCCTTGGGCCGATTTGGGGACCCCAATTACCCACATGGTAGTGAAAATGACAATTTGGATTAATTAATTTAATGTAAAGACAAAATTTACTTTAACAAAAATATTTTAGTAATTAATTTTTATAAGGGTTTATATAAGTTATATTTTCGACTATAAATATTCTTTGGAACTCTAAAAATATTCCCTACATCATGGTATTTTTTTCATAATTTTTAGACATTAAATGAATTAAATTATTTATGACACAATAATGATGTAGTGTTTACCTCATTAATAAATGATTTAAATAAATAAGATTATAATGATTAAAATATCATCCCAAACCTATACAATTCCAATTGGATGGTTTTATTTCTAATATGATTCATATTATCTTCTAAATTAATGTGTTTTGGATCTCTTTAAACCGAAGATAAGTTTATAATAAAATAATGTTTTCACACTTTCCTAAAGAGCCCCTCCTCTCCCTTATAAAAGGAGACCACTTCTATGAAATTCCTCACACCTATCAAGCCTTTTGGATCATCCAAACTCTGCCCAAATACGATCCCTACATCCCTCTCCTCCCCCTTGAAGCCTTACATTAGGCAGAAGACTCTCCAAGAAGTCCTTTTGGTTCAAACCAAAGGAAGTTACCAAAATTAAAGGTAAGAGTTTCTCTTAAGTTGTTTTCTTATATTCTACTTCTCCAACCCCTAAACTATTTTTAATCCTTTCTTTTGTAACAACAACAATATCCTAAATATACTATTTTTTTGTTATGAGAAGGATTCAAACTACACTTACACACACCCCCATCTAATGGATTAAGAACATAATGTTTTTGTGATGGAAAACTAACGCCTCACGAAACGATGATTGTTCGATTTTCTCCTACCGCCTCTCATGGTGGCCATTATGATGGAACTGTATTTATATATAATATATATTATGTTTATGATTTCCTTATGCTTATTTACTTCCCAATTATATCAAGCCTTTACGGTTTCCATAGTTGGTAAATACGATAATCTCATTTGAGGAAGTGTGGACTACCGCCCCCTCAAAGTGATGTGATTCGTTAATACCTTATGTGGGATGTATAAAGGATGTGGTTAATGATATTATATATTCTATTATACTGGAATTATAATATACCTATGTATCATTATGTTTTAATTACATTAAAATAAGAAATAGAAATGAAATTCGTGTTCATGCGTACGTACGGCTTACCGTCTCTATGAACGGTGCATTTCATTTCTTACCTCCATATGTTATGTACTATTATAAATTCTTGTATATGCTGGATATATAATGAATGTATATGATATATAAATCATGATTTACATTTTGTAAGTAATTAAATCATGATATAAGTAATAATAACATCAAGAACAACAAGTCCAAACACGTACAATAAATAAGATGATTTTACCCAAAACGCTACTTTAACATTAATTTACAAAAGAATGGGTAATATAAATTCATAAGTAAACCATATATGATATCATAACAATTAATATGATTCTATAATAAGTCAATTACATTATTTAAATCATTATACAGGAGGTTTGGATACGTACAAAGCATATCGAACCTAAGGTAAGGGATAATTTTGCAAATCTCATTTTTATCTGAGATTGCTTATTCGTAAGTATTTACTGGGGTTATTGCTATCATCCATGTCCATGTTTTATAAAAGTGTATTCATGTATGTTTAAATTCCTTTTTACCCATTCTGACTTTTACCCCATGGTATGGAAGGAATCCTTCTTTTATTTACCCTACAAGTTACTTTTTGACTTTTCCGACAAAAGTACGAGAAGAATGTTTTTTTAATGTATACGGAATGAGAGGATTTTTACGGTTTTATAAAGCCTTATTTTCATGAAGCTTCCTCCAAAATATTTCATGACTATTTTCAAAAAAAACTCTTTCTTTTAAAATTACATGATGTTTTGTGAAAAGAAATTGATTTTGAAGAAGAAAGGATATTTTCCTCAAGAATTCATTTCAAGTGTTTTATCAAAACCATTTTTCCATCTAAGATGAAATTATTTTATATGTGTATGTTTCAAGTAAAATTTCCCTATGATTTACATGGTTTCACTTTTCTTATGTTGATATATCCATTTGTTTTATATGGATTATATGATTATGGGATGATGTTTATGAAACCCATTTTATTCTTTGGGTTACGATGAATGTTTCAAGTTTATTTTTTGGAACAAGTAAGAACGATTTCATTATGAGATGGGTGAAACCTATATCTCCCACCAATTAACTGGGTAATGATTTATATCTCATGAGATAGACATGGTTGTAATGGAAAGTTAAACCGGCTCAGTAATACAGGACTGGAACGAGGAGTGAACTCGATTCAGAAACGGACTTTGTCCACTAAGATGGTCTTGGCAGCAATGCCTTGGCTACTATGGAAATCATATCATGTTATTAATGGTTTACAAAATTAAAAGTTTTATTCCCATGCTATTTTATTAGGATTAATGTTTCTTTATGATCTATGCCTTACGTATTGCCATGTTTTATTTCATTGCTCAATATCTTGATGTTTAAACATTGTGTTCATGTTTTTAAGTTCAAATGTATATGGTTTGTTTTATTTTATCCATGCTTACCCTTACTGAGCATTTGAGCTCACCCTTTATATGTTTTATTTTCCCCAGGATATAAATAAAGGTTTTAGGTAAGAAAACATAAGGGGAAGATCTTTATGGGAGATGTTGAAGATCTTTCACCACGATTAGAAGATTACGTTCCGAGTTTCCAAAGACACTAAACTATTACGGTCCTTGAGTTTTGAATTCTGTTATGTATTAAGTATTCCTCAAAATTAATGTGTTTTCCATGTACGTCATGCTTTGGGCCTCTACAGTTGGTATCAGAGGAAAGGTTTAGTCAACCTTTGGAAACTAGGATGTGAGAACTTTAGTGAGATCCCTAGAGATATTTTTATGGTATGTCTAGGGATGTCCCTAAGGTTAAGTATAAGTATAGGTTATTGTCCTAGAATTATGGTAACGATATTATATTAAACCTAAGATGTTAGATATTGAAGTTACTCCCCCTTTATTATGATTTTTTCCTCTCACACTATTCTTTTTGGGTTTTAGAAAATGGGTGGAAACAAGATGATTCATGATAATGGAGGATATGATGGATAATGGGATGATATTCTTAATGAGCAACCAAATGAAATGGGATTTGGAAGTCCAAACATCATTATTATGCCAAATCAGCAATCTCATAATATGATCAATAAACTCAAATTGGGTAAGTTTCCTGACTCGGTTAATAAGAGAAAGATGGAGTTTCATGATGATCATAGAGGAAAAAATGTTCAATTTCCCCTATGTAAATCATGTGGGAAGAGGCATCAAGGAAAATGTTTCAAAGGAACTAGAAGATGCTTTGGGTGTGGAAAAGAAGGACATAAAGCCAGTAAGTGCAAAGGAAAAGGTTCAGTTCACACCATGGATGAGGATAATGGTATTGCTACGACATCAAAAATGGTTAAATGTTTTAAATGTGGAATGTACGGGCATTATGCAAACTAATGCCCTAAGGGAAAGTCTCATGAAGAGAATCTGTATGGTTTTATGGGTAATATTTATGTTGATGATGATTAAGAGACTAAAAATGATATGTGAGATGAAAGAATTGTTGAATCTCGTTCAATGGTTTAAGAAGGTTGTGGAATGATTACATGTTTATCAAGTGTAATGTTGTATAAGTAATCTCATGGTACTATGGAATAAAGAGACATATAAGGATTGTTATACTGTTTTATTTCCATAAGTTTTGAAAGTGTGTGATGAATGGTACCAGTATTTTTGGAAAGTAGATAATATGTGCATAATGAAAGGATAAGAAGAAAATTAAATGTTTGATAGTATTCATGAGCTCATGACTGATATAAGGAGAATGTTATATCATGGTTTCAGTATATAGAATTTTTGAATTTTGGTATGTGGAAAGAGTTAACTTTTGATAGTATTCATGTTTTCACTAAGGTTTAATGGGTATTCATTTTTCAAGAGAATACATGATTAAGGTATTCACATGATTGGAATGTGACCAACAAGATAATGGGGGATAAATGACGGTTGGTTGATGACATTTCAATTAATCATTTTCTTTATACTATGAGCTTGGACGGAAGTATTTTAGATAATCCAAAAGATTGGAATGGATTGTGTTTGACATAAGTTGGTATTGTTTAAGGATAGAATTTTTTTTGATATTATTGATGGGATGTTATAGTAATGTAGTTTTAGAAAAAGACAACCTGTAGGATGGGCGATAGCCCATCACGTCGGATAAGGTTGTGGGAACCGAACCCACAACTGAAGTGCGACTGGCCTTTATCGCATACCAATGGCCTACAAGAAGTCCCTAGTTAGTGGAAAGTAGTTTTATCTTATTAAGCGGTATGATAAATAAAGTATAAGTCCATTTTTGGAACCATATATGATTAATCTCACCATAAGATGGACTTATAACTTTTGCTAAACTTTTGTTTGAAATAGGTGGAATGACCCATAATTCTATCACATGATCTACTAACGCTTAACGAATAACAAACTCAACTTCATTTATTTAAGAGATGAAGTGGAAATTGTTCAATTCACAAACAATAGTGAGATTGTATGAAAATCATGTAAGTATTTCTTTCAATTCATCAACTTTAGGGAAATTATATTGGAAACCAAAAATGTTGTCCTAGTGATCTTATATCCGATGAATCAGATGGTACATTAGTTCATCACAAATTTATGGCTTTGTGATTGTTGGATTTTTTATAGCCATGTTCTCTACCACTCTCCATCAGAATATGATGGTTAGATTTTTCTTCCATATCCATATTTTAATCTATGTTCTCCTATATGGAAACCCATTGATGAGTTACTTTGGGTAATTGTTACATTTCATACTTTAGTTTTTAAAATTAAGTTTTAGTATTCATTTTTACGATGTGGGTTTCTATAAATAGTAAACGATTTATAACCCCATCAAATTTCGAGGGTGAAATTCATTTCAAGGGGGGTAGAATGTAACACCCCGAGATTTTATGAAAAATATTCTTTTAATTTCCTTGATGTCTTCTATTATAAAGCACACCAAGTTTAGCTTGTACTATACGCAACAATGTATTAGCTTGCAGTATACGCAACGCTATTCTTGGATCGTGTTACACACAATTTCATGTTCGTTTTATAATAGTCATTCTACTGAACATTGAGTGTGTTTATATATATATATATATATATTAAATGTATAAATGAAATATATTTGGATTCTATTATACAAAACAACAAATGATTCTTGTACAACCCGCAACCCTGACTTGGCTTGCATTACATGCAATCGCGACCTTCCTCGATAGCGTGTGTTGTGCGCAATACCGGGTTTTACTAAACAACGATATATTATTATAATATTATTACGAACTAGCTGTTATGAATAGTGTTAACTAAATTTTTAATTTTATAACATTATTATTCATCTTACACATTTTCTAGAACATGGTATGAGATCAAAATAAATTTTTCGGGTAAAATAAGTATTTTTCAAAAAATGCAGTTTTGCCGCCTTTTGATGGAGCACCCACATTAAATATAGTTTTTGACATGTTTATAAGTTCAATTATACAAAATAAAATTCTTCTTTGGAATCAGGATATAAAAATTTACTTTGGATAAAATTTTCATATTATTCTGATAACTTTCATATTTTAATGAATAGTAAAAACACGCTATATTTTAATTAAAAACAAATTTTTTCATCGTAATAATTTATATGGTTAAATTAGAATATTTAATGGTTTTAAAGTACAAATAGAATATATTTTTACCATTTAATATAATATATGTCATTATCATTGATTTTACATTGAATTCATAAGGTAAATCAATTCAATCTTTGGCAATGTTTTGACTTTTAAAACCTATTCGCTTAACAACAGTATTAATTTTAAATTAATTACTGCAACTTCGGTGTTTCGAATTTTGAAAAATGGATTCCATATTTGGAATCAGTGGGTCCAAATTATGTTAATAGGTTACTTTTATTTTTTATATATTATGAATAGTAACTACGGTAATTTTTATTTACTGCGGTTAAAGGTAAATAGGGTAATTCAAGGTTAAAAGAATATTATAATAATTCAAAATTACCTTGACACTTGTCCTAACCTTATTGAATGAGTAGTAGCCGACCATGGTCATCATTGGGCCGATTTTGGGACCCCAATGAGCCACTTGGTAGTGACAATCACAATTTGGATTAATCAATTTAATGTAAAGACAAAATTGACTTTAACAAAAATATTTTAGTAATTAATTTTTATAAGGGGTTATATAAGTTATATTTTGGACTATAAATATTATTTGGAAAGATAAAAAGATTACCTACATCATGGTATTTTTTATATAATTTTTATACATCAAATGAATTAAATTATATATGACCCAATAATGATGTAGTGTTTACCTCATTAATAAATGATTTAAATAAATAAGATTATAATGATTAAAATATCATCCAAAACCTGTCCAATTACAATTGGATAATTTTATTTCGAATATGAGTCATCTTATCTTCGACATTAATGTGTTTTGGACCTCTTGAAACCGAAGATAAGTTTATAATAAAATAATGTTTTCACACTTTCCTAAAGAGCCCCTCCTCTCCCTTATAAAGGGAGACCACTTCTACGAAATTCCTCACACCTCTCAAGCCTTTTGGCTCGTCCAAACTCTGACCAACTAATCTCCCTACATCCCTCCCCCCCCCCCTTGAAGCCTTACATTAGGCATAAGAATCTACAAGAAGTCCTTTTGGTTAAAACCAAAGGAATTTACCAAAATTAAAGGTAACAGTTTCTCTTAAGTTGTTTTCATTTATTCTACTTCTCCAACCCCTAAACTCTTTTTAATCCTTTATTTTGTAAAAACACCAATATCCTAAATATATTAGGATGTTTTTATGAGAATTATTCTAACTACACTTACACACACCTCCATCTAATGGATGAAGAACATAATGTTTCTGTGATGGAAAACTAACGCCCCACGAAACGATGTTTGTTCGATTTTCTCCTACCTCCTCTCATGGTGGTCATTATAATGGAACTGTATTTATATATAATATATATTATGTTTATTATTTCCTTATTATTCTTTACTTACCAATTATATCAAGCCTTTACGGTTTACATAGTTAGTAAATACGATAATCTCATTTGAGGAAGTGCGGACTACCGCCCCCTCAAAGTGATGTGATTCGTTAATACCTTATGTGGGATGTATAAAAAATGTGGTTAATGATATTATATATGATATTATAATGGAATTATAATATACCTATGTATCATTATGTTTTAATTCCATTAAAATAAGAAATATAAATGAAAGTAGCGTTCATGCGTACGTACGACTTACCGTCTCCATGAACGGTGCGTTTCATTTCTTACCTCCGTATGTTATGTACTATTATAAATGATTGTATTTTCTAGATATATAATGAATTTATATGATATATAAATCATGATTTACATTTTCAAAGTAATTAAATCATGATATAAGTAATAATAACATCAAGAACAACAAGTCCAAACACGTACGATAAATAAGATGCTTTTACCCAAAACGCTACTTTAACATTAATTTACAAAAAAATGGGTAATATAAAGTCATAAGTGAACCATATATGATATAATAACAATAAATATTATTCTGTAATAAGTCAATGACATTATTTAAATCATTATACAGTAGTTTTGGATATGTACAAAGCATATCTGACCAAAGGTAAGGGATAATTTTGAAAATCTCATTTTTATCTGAGATTGCTTATTCGTAAGTATTTACTGGGGTTATTTCTATCATCCATGTCCATGTTTTATAAAATTTTATTCATGTATGTTTAAATTCCTTTTTTACCCATTCTTACTTTTACTCCATGGTATGGAAGGAATCTTTCTTTTATTTACCCTACAAGGTACTTTTTGACTTTTCTGAAAAAAGTATGAGAAGAATTTTTTTTTTAGTGTATACGGCATGAAAGGATTTTTATGGTTTTATAAATCCTTATTTTCATGAAGATTCATCCAAAATATTTCATGACTATTTTCAAAAAAATCTCTTTCTTTAAAAATTTCATGACGTTTTGTTAAAAGAAATTGATTTTGAAGAAGAAAGGATATTTTCCTCAAGAATTCATTTCAAGTGTTTTATCAAAACCATTTTTCCATCTAAGATGACATTATTTTATATGTGTATGTTTCAAGTATAATGTCCCTATGATTTACATGGTTTCACGTTTCTTATGTTGATATATCCATTTGTTTTATATGGATTATGTGATGATGGGATGATGTTTATGTAACCCATTTTATTCTTTGGGTTATGATGAATGTTTCAAGTTTATTTTGTGGCACAAGTAAGAATGATTTGATTATGAGATGGGTGGGACTTATATCTCCCTCCAATTAATTGGGTAAAGATTTATATCTCATGAGATAGACATGGATGGAATGGAAAGTTAAACCGGTTCAGTAATACAGGACTGGAATGAGGAGTGAACTCGATTCAGAAGGGGACTTCATCCACTAAGATGGTCTTGGTAGCAATGCCTTGGCTACTATGGAAATCATATCATGTGCTTAATGGTTGCCACAATTAAATGTTTTATTCCCATGATATTTTATCAGGATTAATGTTTCTTTATGATCTATGCCTTACGTATTTCCATTTTTTATTTCATTGCTCAAGATCTTGATGTTTAAACATTGTGTTCATATTTTTAAGTTCAAATGTATATGGTTTTTTTTATTTTATCCATGCTTACCCTTACTGAGCATTTTAGCTCACCCTTTATATGTTTTCTTTTCCCCAGGATATAAAGAAAGGTTTTTGGTAAGAAAACATAAGGGGAAGATCTTTATGGGAGATGTTGAAGATCTTTCACCATGATTAGAAGATTACGTTCCGAGTTTCCAAAGACACTAAACTATTACGGTCCTTGAGTTTTGAATTTTTTTTATGTATTAAGTATTCCGTAAAATTAATGTGTTGTCCATGTACGTCAATCTTTGGGCCTCTACATCCCTTATCAATAACTAACACTTTGAGAGCTTCTCGTAAAGACGGTGCTCTCAAAGTGTGTCCAATATTATCCTCAAGTGTATTGTGTGCTCCTCCTTGGACGCTAAGTACACTAGAATGTGACCAATGAATACCACCATAAACTAGTCTATGTAAGGATGGAAGATCCTATCCATGAGTCCCATGGACACTACTGGGGAGTTCATCATGCCAAACGGCATCACCAAGTACTCATAGTAGTTGTATCGACATTTTAAATCCATCTTTGATGTATCCTCATCTCGTACTTGAAGTCAGTGATAGCCAGATCTGAGTTTTATCTTCGAGTACAATTGCACTATTTTTATCTGACCAAAGAGGTCTTCAATCCTCAGTAGTGGATACTTGGTTTTCACGGTCACCTGGTTCAGGCACCAGAAGTCTACACATAACCTCAAACTCTCATATTTTTTCTAGTAAAACAAAACTAGGGCTCCTAAGGTGACACACTAGGTCTCACGAATCCCTTCCTCTATAGGTATTCCAACTATACCCTCAGCTCACGAAGCTCTACGGGATCCATCCAATATGCATGTGTTGATATCAGTTCCATCCCAGGGTATATATTAATGAAAAAGTCTACATACTTGTGAGGATGTAATCTTATAACATCCTCAAGAAATATTTCCTCATATTCCTCCACCACTATAGGAAAATGGGGACTCATATCATCCACTACATCGAGGGTCGGCCTAGACAATTGATGTTTTATCAGCTTCACCCTCCTATGTGTGAGTCCATCCTGTGATACTTGGGTTTCCTTTTCACTGAAAAAGGAAAACCTGGTCCCATAACTTCATAAACACCACAATATTTACCTAAAATAGTCAAAATGAGCATGGACTGTGGATAACAAGTCCATACTGAGAATGGAATCGTAAGTCCTTGATGCCACTTCCATGATATCCCAACTGAAACTCTCACCTCCAAGAGTAAGGTCACATTATCAGCACTAGTGTGTGATCATTGAATCCCCTCCTGTAGGATTCTCTAAATGTATGGGTTGATTCAATGATTCTATCAGAATATATAAGTCTCGAATATATTTTGTGGAATGAGAAGAATTACTAGTACATGTGTCTATTAAAACTATATCTACGGTGGGAAAGACAAAGATCATACCTTGTATCATCCCTAGAGCCTCGGGGTTATAAGAATCCATCATCTGAAGCTAGACTCATCCCCTTCAAATAGATCCCTAGTCTTGTAGTGGATCACCTTGGGGTGGTGGTGATAACATATCGAAATATGGACCACCTCCTGATACTCTCCTAGATCATTTTTCATGTCTACAGCCCTACAAATATTCTTGCTCCTATCGATGTCTCTACCTCGGTAGTACCTCAACTATCTCCTGATGAACTCTACTACAGATTGGGAAATCTTGTGCCATATGTCCTCTATTATAGCACGAGTAACGCAATCTATCCCCTGACTATCACATTCCATCATAAGATCATATTTTGAAGCACCTGACTCGCTTGGATCTTTGTGAGTGTTGTTAGCAACTTGTTGTTGAGTCCTTTGCACCTGCATGTCCATTACTAACTACCGCTGGATGTATATTTCCATACAAGGAACACTCAACCTCCAATACTCTCTCTAGTACCCTAGTATGGGTATAAACACGCCAAGGGGTAACACTGGCTTGGATGTCCCTATGCATCCCTTGCTCGAATGCCTGAGACCTGAAGTACCGATCATTTATTATATCCATTGAGTACCTGGAAAGGTTGGTATTCCTTGATTAATACTCAGATACTAACATTTCATCCTCTTTGGGCTGTATAAGCTCATGTATGAACTTATCTTTGAACTCATATGGTGTTAAATCCTCTCTTAAAAGGTTCTCAAACTCTTTCCATGGAAGCGTCACCACATCATATGATCAGTTAACTAAACCCCACCATCACCATACTAATCCATATAGAAGTCTCATTGCCAAGACCACCATCTGATTTAGTATTGTCCTGACTAGATGGAAAACTCATATCACTACCTCATTCCAGTCTTTATCCACCTGTGTGTTGGGCTCACCTTAAAATCTATGGGGTTTCTACTACTGAAACTCATGAAGTAGGCTCAACCTGTTCTCCTCACTCGTTGGTACTTTAGTACCATGTGATGCTCTATAGGTGGTGGTATGGCTAGTGCACTAGATAGACGTGTTATCTCTAGTACAAATCCTTATAACGATGTCTCATAACTAAGTGGATCAACCTCATGTTCACACAACATAAACCTGAATAGATTTCTATATAGATACATCCAATAATAAAACACGGTGTACCATGGTCAATAGTGTATACCTGGTGATATAACTCAATAAGGACATTAGAACACACCCAAATCCTATATGATGCATATACCATAGTTTTCCCTGCAACCAGTTTTCTCATGTACCAAGTCAAAAACCAAGTGTCCAGAGTCTGGTTGTAATGACACGTAGGTTGTTGCACCAACATTGGAATACTTATCCATAAATCCAAACTCTAAACACTTAAAACAATTTCCCCAAACCAACCTCACAGACTCTAGGTCCTTAAGTATAACCAACACCCTCTAATACCATTCTATCACAACTCATCCCATAAGGGCCTATTTCATGACTACCCCAATCTTGCCTCTTATAATCCAGAGACTCGAGACCATCACTGAGTAGGCATATCCCACAAATGAAAGGAAATTACTAATCTACTTATACACACACACACATCTCCAATCCCAAAACACTGAAATGTAAAAAACACCAAGTAAACAATGCATGCATATACTAAGATCCCAACCACAGAGTATGACTGTAGGAAACTAGAAAGTAAACAAGGACAGAATACAATCCAACCAAAAAAAGAGTCTGTAAAAGTGAATGCACAAGTTCTTGAAACTCATCTGTAGAGAACCCTAAATGAAGGGTAGGTGTATGAAAATTGTCTCAAGCCGTAGGAGCACACATCATCTTGCTAATCTCTATAATCACCACCTGATCTTAGTCTACCTAGAACTCTACTAAAGCATAAATCATCTACACAAGACATGACATGTGTAGAAAAATCCCATGTAGGAGTGAGTAAAACAATACTCAGTAGGGCACCATGAAACCACAAGAATTCACAAAGGAAATACTATAATGGAATTGTACAATCATCTCTACATAGGTATATTTCTATATCACACATACCAAGGATATATAGGTATACTCGTAACCAGCCAAAAAGTAAAGAGTTAAGTCATAACCATCACCACCATAAGGTTCTTCTTTAGTCATGCTCGTTCCGAGAGAACTCACTTCTCAAGACATGATATCATCAGAGACTCTAATGAAGAGGGCCTACTAATTTGAGCCCCACCAAAAGAGAATTATATCGGTCAAATATCATAACATAGAGAGAGGGTATCCTTCCCCTAGAATACTAAAAACCCAATTTATATTATCCCACAACGTTGGGGATCCTTCTCATAACATACTAACAACCCTACTGATGCGACTTGTAAAGTAGGGTATCCTTCTCAGAGAATACCGACAACTCTATCAATACGGCCCACTAGATGGAGGACTAACGCCCTGTGATCAGAGGTTATGTCAATTACAAAAAAAACTTCATCAGGGGTGATATAGTACTTCTCTAGTCCCAAGGAGTTATAACATAACTCTATCCAGGACTTGACCTCTAGAGGGGACTACTATCCAGTGATGTGGACGAAATTCCATACAGAACCCTCAAGGAAATAACCAAGAGAAAACTCTCAACCTATACTGGTCCAAGATAAAAACACACCAAGATATCTCAAAAGTACCACTTCATCACAAGGGTCCCAAATCTGTAGATGGCTCATCAAACGGACCTTCCATTTGAAAGTTACATCCATTTTAGTGAAAAATTATGACACGGTCTAGTCCGGGTATGACCCGGCAACCCAGTCTAATAGACCTGACCCGACCCAATCCATCTGACCAAACCCATCCCAACCTCTCCTATTGGTCCTAGCTTAATTATTTGTGGTCCACTAGATCCATACAACCTAGCCCGCTGCATGTGGGCCGGCCCCCTTCTCCCGCATGCGGCTTACCCAACTGTGTGATCCCAGTCAACGCAGCACCACTATGGTCATAATGGATGGTGTCGCATCTATCATCCTCCCCTTAAGCCTCCATTGGCCACCCCCACAGGCTCCATGTATACCCCATCCGTGTATGATAGCTCCCCTGCAACACCACTCCGGCCGTGTGATCCCATGCGGTCTCGACTGGACCTCTGTCATACGCTCTTCCACCAACCACCCCACAGGTGGCCCATCTGTCTTGTGCTCCACCTGTTTTGGCCCCCACCAGGCCGCGTTCTGGCTCCACTGTCAGCTGCCCCTGCCAGTGGCATGTTTCCTACCTCACACTCCACCGGAACCAGCCTTAGCCACTACTCTGGTCGCCACTGTTTTCCATGGCCTTGAACCACCACAATCCACCACCTTGTCCAATTTGTGTCACGCCTTCATCATCACACCTCCATGGTGTCTTTGCAATTTCGAATCTCTAGTATCATATCATTATACAACGGATCGAAGGTGCAACAATCCTTGGTTCATATTTTGTGAAGAATAAAGAATGTGAGAAAGATTGGGGGAGAGAAAATAAATCACATGAACACCCAAATAACACATCTTGGTTTTTTGTGTGTTGTACTCAATTCATTATTGTTAGAAGGATCACAAAGAATAAAGAAACACACATATCTATCTCCCATTTAAATCCTTGCAAGAATAAACTCATCACACAAGTAATTGAACTATGGATCAAGTTTTTCATTAGTTGATATATGTTAATTGTTAGTTCTATGAATGGGGAAATAAATAACTTAAATATAACTCCACACCTCATTGGGTTCAAACATCGATGAAGAATGTAGTTGCACCATGATCATTGGTAAAATCCTTTGATTTTGTTGCACACCGATCATCGATCTGCAGTCTAATCATTGTTCACCATGGGAAAATCCTCCAATCTCTCCCTATCAATTATCTGGGATTCCCGGGTTTATGTTGCTAACCCTAGGATTTATGCATAAATATTATTTTAAAGGAAATTGTTTTTTCATTGACAAAATAATTTTTCTTTAAATTATTTAAGGATGATCATGACCTTTTGGGTTTTTCCATAGAAGACTCATTCCAACTAAAGTTAAGTTGAACTTAGGGAAAATAACATATTGAGAACTCAATGGTGGACTTTAATTTTGAATCCAAGTCTTTGTTCATGAGTTATTAGGATTTGGAAATAAAATAATTTTTATTTAATTATTTTATTTATGGTTATTCGAAAAACTAACTTTCATATTCATCCTACCCCAACTGATGTTAGGGCTTACTTAAGGTAAAGTATCTACTCTAAAGACAATAGTGCCCTCGTATTTATTATCTAGTAACCTATTTAAGAGTTATTCCACTTTTCAAGTAAAATCACATACGCTGACTATTAAAAACATAACATTTTTCTATGAAATATTCTGGGCACCCCAGGCCTCAGAATCTCACACCCTCTTAGCATATGGCCTCAAAAATTTCCAAAATAATTTTTTAAAAAAAATTAATAAAAAACAAGTCACTACACCTTCCTCATCAATTTTGAACTCTAAGGATTTATCTTTTATAATAGTTTCACCTTTTTTTGGTTTTCCACATAAACTCTTTGAGCATCATGTATCCTTCTTAAAAGAGACATTTTATCAATCATTTGTGAAAATATTGTTGATGTTCCTTCCTTTATGATTCTCATATACATACTCTTCATGTCTAATAAAATCAGATCCTTATCAATTCTTGTCAATGATAAAATTGGTGGATCCTTTCTACTTAAATCATCTGCAAATTTATTTTCCTTTACAAGATAGTATGAGATTGAGCACTCATAGTTCTTTATCAGCTCTACCAATCATCACTGGTTCATATTCATCTCTTTTTGTGTGAATATATAATGGATGATTTTTTTATCTGTATATATCTCACACTTCTCCCCAAAGAGATAATTCCACCATATTTTCAGCACAAATATCACTACATCTAACTCTAGATCATGTGTTGGGTTGTTCTATTTATGAACATTCAACTCCCTTGAATTATAGGCTATCACTTTTTCATTTTTCATTAACACACAACCCAATCCTTTCTTCAAAGAATCGTTGAATACCAAGAAAATTTATCCAATTATGGGTAGTGTGAGTATAGGAGAAGTGATGATCCTCCTTTTCAACTCCTTGAAGCTCACTTCACATTCATTATTCTATTAAAATGTGACTCCCTTCCAAGTTATCTTGCTTAATGGTTTTGAAAACCAGGAGAAATTTCTCACAAATCAATGATAGTACCCAAATAATCCAACGAAACTATGGATATCTATAACATACATTGGCATTTTACATCCTTCAATTTATTCTATCAATGAAGGGTCCATAGATATATCATTTCTTATGATGATATTATTCAAGAAATAGACTTACTTTGAATAGAAATCACATTTTCATACATGGAATATAGCTTCTTTATTTTTAGGGTCATTAGCACAGTGCTTAAATGATTCCCCTGCTTCTCCTTTCTTTTGGAGTATATTAGAATTTCATCTATAAATAAAACCAAAACGTTTTATATGTAATTGATAAAGACTATATTCATCTAGTCCATGAAAATTTCTAGAGAATGGTTCTTTCTAAATGGAATTACTATGAATTTATAGTTCATGTACCCTATATGAAAAGTAGTCTAATGGATATTGTCCTTCTTTACTATAACATGGTAATATCCAGACCATAGATCCACCTTAGAGAAGTATTTTTATCCTTCTGGCTAATAAAATAAGTCATCAATCTGTGGTAGAGGATACTTGTTCTTTATCATGATCTTATTGAGCTCATGATAATTAATGCAAATGCACATTTACCCATACTTATTCTTGATGAAGAGGATTGATGCACCCCATGGTGAAGCACTTGGGAGTATAAACCATTTATCCAAATTCTCCTGTAGTTTTTTCTTCAGCTCCCTAATTTCCACAGAAACCATTCTATATAGTGTCTTGGATAATTTAAATGCCCCTGGTATAAGTTTGATTGAAAATTCAACCTCTCTACTAGGAGGAAGATCAGGAAATTACTTAATAAACACATCAGTGTATTCCCTCAAAATGGGCATGTCTTCAAGGAAAAACTTTTCCTTAGAATGAATCATTTGAGCTAGATATTATTTATCATAGGGAAATAATATCCATTCTTGAGATTTTAGAGAAAAATAAGATTCATCCTCCTCCTTTCAATTGTACAGAATCGGAGGATGATTTATGATACAGAGAGTGATTTCCTTCCCACATAAATTTATGTTGGCTCTCTATAGGGAAAGCCAATCCATACCCGGAATTTCATAAAATATCACTAAAGGTAGTATGAAAAGCTTCTCTAGGATGTTAATCCAAAAAATTATGATAGGGGAGGGGTTATATAATTTGGATTCAATAATTTCCCAACTTTCTATTTCCACTAACAACTCTACTTCCATGATTTGTGGTGGTGTTTGAATAGTTATACTAAACATTCATGATATGAAGGAAAGAAAATAACTAGAATCAAAAAGTACGTTCACTATTATTGAATGAATAACTAGTTTACCTATCACCATTTCATTTTTGGGATCCACCTCAGTAGTTGGGATGGAAAAATTTCACCATTTCTACCTTGGAGGTTGTTGGTTATCTCTAAAAACCCTTGGCTTAGTAAATTGGTTTGAAAATTTCTTTTGTTCCTTATAGATAAAGCAATTAACAGTATATTTAGGGTTTACTGGAGCATTCCTTTCATCTATCTCATTGGTGGGTTTCTCTAGTTGGAAATCTCAAGTTATATTCCCTTCCTTCCTTCACCCGAAGCATTTCCTCTCCAACCTTATGCAATTTTCAGAGTGATTCTTTCCACATCTTTGACAAGTGAGATGTTGAACTTTATTTGCACTATTATATTTCTCCATCAGACTTCCAAGATTAAAATACATCTTATTCTTCTTATCCCCATGATACCCATGAGATTCATTGATCTCTATCTCAACTTTGAGGGAACATTAAAAAATGTCCTCCTAACTATAAAAGTCTTGTATCTTGAGGGCCTTTAGTATACTAAGTTTTAGCCCACCAAATAAGTAGTAAACCATGAACTTGGGGGTAACGACAAATCTAGAGGCATATCATGAAATTAATTTGATTTTTTATTTATACTGTCTGATATATTTTCCATTTTTTTCTTGATGAAATGGAAATCACATTTTATTTTATTTCAGAGAGTGTGAGTATAATATTTATCTAAAATTAATTTCTAGAATTACTTCCACCACATCGCCTCGATCTCTTCCTCAGGCTTCGTATTATTAGTCAATTTACACCACTGATCAAGTTCTCCCTCCATATAATAAACATCCAATAGAACCTTCTCTTTTTTGGAACATTTAATGATGGAGAAGATCTTCTCAATATATTTGATCCATTGATCCATGATTAATGGATAAGATGATCCATTCAAATTCATAGGCATTTTTACATAAAGGTAACGATTACTGCTTGTTATTTCTTAGAGGGTTTTCAATGATCTTTCTAATATATTTTTCTATTCATAACCTTCAGTCAACTGATAGAGTATCATCACAATGTTTGTGATTCCTACTCACATTGGGTTGGGTATATAATTGGGGAAGTCATCACGTTGCTCGCAACATTAATTATTTACATGATTAATACTATTTCTGGACATTGGTTAGAATAAAGGGAAAATTATGGATGATTTTTTTTAAAATATTAAACAAATAAATTGTAATCCAATTACATTAATGGTATAACTTACAAATTACTTGTGTTTCCCTAACTTAAGAATTTCCGAGCTTCAATCTATGTTATCCATGATCAATTTCCTAACATATACTCTTATGGGTATTTTTTTATTCCCTTAATAATGGTTTATAAAGAGATTATGAATTAAACAAATCATGTCCCTTATGAGTTTCAAACCAGGTGTGTGGAAAGGCCCAATTTCATGCACCATTTCCTAATTGAGTATGACTCAATTCAGTGTTTTTATATTTTACCCATGTGTACATATGTGCTAGAGCCACATATACTTGTAGTATCTATAGAGGAATTTATTTTCATGAGAACCCACTTACTCTATGCTTACAAAAATTTTGGGATGTTTTCTTATACTTATTCATATCCCTAAGGATTTCTCTAGATTTTTTCTAATCCTAATCCCAAAAATAACTAAACGTTTTCTTTGATACCAACTATAACAACCCTAATCTTTATTACAAATTACTTATTGATTTATTATATCAAATTACACATAATACTACCCATAAGATATAGAATTATAGTGTATTTTGGATTTAGGTACATTAAATAACAACATAAAATAGGAAAAATCGCCGTTATTGAAAACTTCCTTAACAAGCTTTCACATAAAACTGCATGGGATAACCTGGGGACATATATAAGAAATGGGAGATATATAAATCCTAGTAAGTGAATAAACATGGAATAAAATGAAGAGAATTTTACATTTCAGAAAAATAGATTATTAATGGGTCATAAAAGGGGTGAGTATCATAAAAATTAATAATGAGTCATGACACAACATGACAACATAAAGGAAAAATAGAAAATGTGGAAACAACCTAAAACACTGCATCATAAACATATGTCAAGGATAAATGCCAATACCTCATGATGGAAAAATCCCCATAAAATAATCAGGTTTAATCCCTATCTCAACAGGACATCTTATGATACTAAGCATTACCCAATGTATTGGAGCGCTATATAATTTCAGCTGCACTCATCACTTTCATTTCATTCTCATGTTTATGTGTCTGACATAGATCATACATCACATATTAATTCATCATATTATTTTATTCCATGATAAAGTAGTGTGTAATATATAAATTTATGTCCCAATTAATATAATTATAAGTGTATAGCTGTTAACACCCTTTCTAGGAATGGTAAAGGAATTCACTATACAATTTCTTTTGAATGAAAAATTGTGGTGAAATTTCGACAGCATAACGACATCATTTAAAAATTAATAAAATTGGATGATGGGAGATAAAGGGGTATATAATCATTTGTAAATAAAGTGGGTAGAGATATTTACATGTAAATACATATCCCAACATTAGTAATTGTAAATGTAAGTCATAAGATAATAAATAAACTTTAATAGATAGGAGAATGGGAGGATCCCTTACCTTGAGTGTGTGCCTCCAAATGCTTGGGAAGAGATTATTGATATCTTGGGGGAACCTTTGGAGGACTCTAAATATGGTAAGAATTATTAAATAAGTTATCTAAGGATTTTTAGTAAATAGAAATGGGATATTGGGTGGGTTTATATAGGAAAATATTGGGGAATTCTTTATTATTTCTCAAACTTATGTTTTGGAATCTATATAATAAAATAACCAAACCCACAAACCATACCATATTTTTTCCCATTTTTTCTTCCAAATGGGAGTGTTTTTCATTATTTTATAATTCCAAGGTATGAACATAATAAAATAATGCCCTTTCTGGTGTAGAATGTTTTTCATACACTTAAGGAATTAATTTTAAAACTGTAAAATATATTATATGTTTTGGAGGATTCATAATGGATTTATAAAATAAATAAAATAAACTTAAAATCACTTTATTTTAAAGGGAAATATATTTATGGTCTTGAATACCATTTATAGTCTTTATTACATCACTTTTGGGTCATTATAATTTCATAATGCACACCATATATTTATAAGGTATTTAATTTTTACCGAAAAATTAAACTGTCTCATGAAATTATGAAAAAATAACCATTAGATAATTTAGACCTTCTAATTAAAAAAATGATACTAATTTTATAAAAAAATATAAATATTTTCAATTTCACTTTTAAAATAATAATTGATATTTATTGAGAAATTCATGGCTTCTTTACAATAACAGTTTTTAAACGCTTATAAAAATTACATTTGACTTCATAAAAATTATAGGATAATTTATATTTGATAAAAATTATCTGATAATAATATTTTATTGAAATATTATTTATTTAAAAAAACCATTAATTCAGGAAAATAAATGCCTTAATTGAATTTGAATACTACCCAAAAATGCGACTTTTGTTTTATTGAATAAAAATCATAATAATTTATAAAGTAATAATAATAAAATGATAATATATTCATTATTATATAAAATATAATATTCATTTTTTTCAGTTTCTTGATACATATCCTTTTAATATACCATTGAAGTCCCTAATAGTAAGCTGTGTGATAGTGAAACTTTCATGGGGTGGTTCGACATACATGGTTTGCATCATGATCTCGATGAGCTTGAAATTCTCTTGTAAATGGTTTCACTCACACTTAAATTGTTGGATATCATATTGGGATTGGTAAAGCTAAAATCTAAATGATGTTATCTCCCTCAAAAGCACTGATAAATGGGCATAATAGGGTACGATCCGACTGGTTGAGGTCTTCGCATCCTTTATCTATGTCAATTGGATTTATCAAAACCCTATTTATACTAATCATGTGATTTCTATTCAATAGATATATAATCAATGGTAAATATGCTTAATGTCCTTTTTAATCTGATGTGATATAATAAAAACAAATAAGTTCATGTGTTTTCTATAGTCATAATACATAATAAGATATTTAATTTAAATCAAAAGGGGAATTTTATTCTATAAATGTTTGGGTATTTACACCCCACCCTACCTAGAATCCCCTTTCCATATACCCACTCATACCCCTCCATTACGCTGACCCCACCCCACCTCTCGTATGCCCATGCCCCAAGCCTACATACTCCCCCCTCCTATACACCCAAGTAGGAATTATGCCTCCACTAAAAATCAATATCTCCACCTCCTGGGTCACAACAAAGAAGAAGACCAATATATATATATAAGTATTTAAAAAACTAAAATTATATATATATATATATATATTAATATATATGTTTATATTTTATATTTTATGTTAATATATATATATTTATATTATAATATGTGTGTGTGTGTGTATAAATATATATGTGTATATATACATATATATAATTATAATTATAAATTTATATATATATATAATTAGTTATATTTTAAATCACTTGTAAAAATGTCACTAAAATAGCCACGTTTTCTTAAAAATGTGACAAAATTTAAAATATTTAATTATCTTATGTAATATTTATATAGATATAAATATGTTTCAGTATTTAAAAAATTAATATTATATTTATTTATTTATTTATTTATATATTAATATGCATATGTTAATGTGTGTGTGTGTATTTATATATTTATGTTTTATATTTTATAAATATATGCTTATATTATATTATATTTTTATTTTTATTTTTATGTTTTATATATATGTTTATATTTTATATTATATATATATGTTTATATTTTATGTTTATATATATATATATATGTTTATATTATATATATATGTTTATGTTATATATATATATATATGTGTGTATTTTTTATTATATATATATATATATATATATTTGTGTGTGTTTATATTTTATGTTTATCTATTATATGTGTGTGTGTGTGTGTGTTTATGTTTTGTGTTTATTTATATTTCTATGTTATATATATATATATATTCATAATATATATATACAAATATGTTAATATTATATATATATAAGTTTATATATATGTATGTATATATTTTATATATATTATATGTTAATATTAATTTATATATGTTTATATATATAGATATATATGTCTGTTTATATATGTGTGTGTGTGCAGATTTATATGTGTATGTATACATATATATAACTATAATTATAAATTTATAAATATATATATATATATATATATATATATATAATTATCCACGTTCTAAAACACTAGTAAAAATATCACTAAAATATAAATATTTTTTTAAAAATGTTTTCTAATTTTAAAATTTTTATGTGTTTTTATATATAAAGATGTCTATATATATTTTTTTATAAATTTATATATGTGTGTGTGTGTGTTTATATATAAATATGTATATATTTATTTATTTATTTCTATTTATGTTTATATATATGTCTTTGTTTATATATATATATATATATACACACACACATCGATTGTTCCCAAGGAGGTTTTGGGATTAGTTGGTTGAGCGGTCGATGGGGTTCCAAGAGGTGAGTCTTGCGTTGTCTTCTCTTATTATGGGTTTACATTATAGTTTCTCTTGGATTTGGTGATTTTTTAAGAAAGTTGGTGTTTGCAGTGTTTATGTCGATTTGTGTCTAGATTTTGTTTCTTCATGGTGGTTGTGGAGTGGTTTCTTCCAATGGTATGTGGTGGTCTATTATGGATTTTTATGGTTGTGATGTTAGGCTTCGTTGAATGGTTCTTCATGTTTGTTCTGAAGATGCTTGCCTGGTGATCTTCATGTTTTTTATTTCTTCTGAAATATGGTTATGTTATTTCTATAGATGTGATGATGATGTGGGTTTCAGTTATGAGATTAAGGTGATAGTGACTAGTTTCTTACCGGTGATGGTGAGGGTGACGTGTACATTGTTAGGGTGCATGGTGTGAGGTGTTTAGTTGACCAAGGTGATAGGGATTATGGTTGTTTAAAAATGAATTTTAAAAATCATATTTTAAAATTTGTTCGGTTGTTGGTCGATTTTGGTTGGGGATGTTGTGAAGTATGTTTTCGGTAATATTGGTGGGCTATTTATGTTTTTGGATGTTTGATGATCTTTTTGAATTATGCGATTACCACTAAAACATAATGTGGATTTCAAAAAATTTAAAAATAATATTTGGATGAAGGATGATGTGGGGAAATATTCTATATAAATACATATATATAGTTATATTTTCTGAAACACATTGCTAACTTAGAAACATTTCCTTAAAAACATCACTAAATTTGCAGTGTTTTAGGAATCATTGTTAAATTGTAGTTTTTTTGTTGTTTCACTACACCCATGACCTATCTAACACGAGGGTTATTTACCTGCATGTGATATGATGCTCCTAACCATAGGAATTCCATTATCATTGGATGAAAAACTCAAACACCCATTCTCCACAACCCATATGCCATCCATTACTGAATACAATGACTAGATGTGATTTTCCCACTCATACTCAACTACCAACATGAACACCAACCTCCACTAACTCTAGGCTCATCAGAACATCACTCACACCAACCACTGACTGCCAGTGGTTTGATCCCCCACCATATGGTCTCCCTTATATAACTCCTTGAGCACTTAACCTAACTGGTCTCAACATTATACATGTTTCACTCCTCCTGATCCATACTCACCTTTTGTCAACCATTGAAACTAGGCCTCTCTGACTGTCTCTGTCAAGGAATCCAATTGGGTCAACCATACCATGGTACCTCAATCCTTTACCAATATCACTTGTCATCATCAAGGGACATCTCACACACACAAAACTCTAGGCCACCATGCCCATGATCATCTCTCCTTATACACTACCACTAAATCAATAATCATGTTCATCCATAACCCAAAAAAATTCTAATAGACCCATACATGGACCATTCACCAGTTCATTGCCCAACTAGGAACTGTGTGTACCCAGTATGCACATGCCCTCACATAATGAGAATTTTCCTAAAAATACTCACAAGAACCCACCCTACTCCTCAAGGTATAGTGATCTACTAATAACCCTATCATAAAATATCACCCACTATCTACCTCAGTCTCAACAAAACCAATGGAGTAATGCTCATGTAGAACCCGATTACACCACCACACTTGTGCTCCCATTAGTCACATCCCATCAAATCCCAGCTGACACACCTAACTCGCTAACCATGTCTCACTACATTTCATGTAAAACAATAGATCAATGCATATCATTCATTCCAAGGATATGTGTATGACCACCCACCACATAGGCATCATCTCAAGAACCATGAGCATCCACCCACACTCCCACCATCCTAGCCAAAAGTACACCCAAAAACCACCAAACTAGGAACCTAACCAATCCATCCCCCAAAACCATCCTTACTACCAGAAACACTCAAATTTATTTTCATCCAATAAAAAAAGTCATTTATATTAACTTTTCGTAGAACCCCTGAAGAATTCAATAGAACTTCTCATTTTGGTTAAGTAGAGTGCCACCAAGAATATATATGGGAAAACACTATATAGATTGTTGTTGACACTAAAAATAACCAAACTGATATCCTAAAACCCCAAAAGGGTCCTTAATTCTTGTGTAAACTCATGCACGTCCTTGGATCACCCCTCTGGAAAACAATACCCTCATAGAGTCATTATCAAGGCATCAAATGCATGCACCAACCCATGATGGGTCTCCATACATCCCTTGATTATGGGACTGTATCTACACCACTAGAGAACCCCTCTCCATAAGATACGCATTAACTTCCATAGAAGGAAATAATATGTGATTTAGCTGAGTATAATTCCACCAATAAGTTATATGGGAAAACACCATATAAGTTGTTCCTAACACTTTAAATGGTCAAACCCATTATTATAAATCAACCACAGGAAAGCATATGTATATCACGTTAATCCAACATACCTACCACGATGAATGTCCGCAGACTCCTTTTAATGGTCCAAGATCGAAATATGGTCTTCTTTAAAATAGGGAAAGATCCAAAACCCATATAAATTATAAATCCAAAATCCATGTGTGTCACTTAATTATAAATAAAAAACAATCACATCAAAAACAAATAATAACAATCCCATTCCCCAATTAACCTTAGCTTACTATTGAAAAGGTGTTCTTGATGAACTAGACTGATATCCATCACAAGCTCCAACACATTATTAGACAACATTTCTACCATCAAACCAAATCATAAAATAAAACATGGATTTGATACCACTTTGTAATTCCCAACTCCGAGCCTCTCATCAGTGCTCGGTCCAAGGATGTCACGTGGCCTCAAGCACGCGTCCTTGTATGATAAAGGATTCCAACTAGCGGTGAGGTACTAAAACATACATTGGGGATACTATGTCCTCAATGTCGTAATAACCAATAATAATAAATAACTAAAAAAATTCCACATCATAGTGTATAAGATAATAAACATATGATCACATACATGATGTTATCATAAATAACATACAATTGATCAGCCACTGGGCCAATCCCAAATAAGAAAACTGAAAATACATAAATTCACCCTGACCTTACATTTATTCCCATGAATCATCCCAATATCATGATACCCTCAAAATACCTTGCTCTGATCCACCACATATCCCACGCTATGACCTAACATGGATACATAAGTTCAGATTATGCAGCAAGATTATCATGCAAGGTGTGATCATAAAACTCAGTAGAGTCTCACCAGGAACCCTTATTATATGCCATCATTTTTCTTTTTCTACATAAATAAAATAAATATAATAAACATGCTTTTTGGTTCATTATACTCTAATAAGGATTCCACAAAACTCGATGACGTACACATGCATGTTAGTATATTAAGTGATAACACGACCACCCAACCTAGACCATTTCGGGTTTTTTTCCATGCTGAAATCCACCAGTAGACTCATTCCATCATATTTATTCCCAAAATATACTATAACACTCAAGGTAGGTATAAATCCAAAACCTTGATGCAATACCCATAGAAATTGGGCATGGTTATAAATCCATAAGCCTTGACGCGTCCCTTCTCTCTCAAGGGGGGTCCATCTATCACGCCTGACATCATCCCATGAATCAACCCTAAGAGAATTCCTCTATCATGGCCCAATAAACTTATATAAAGGTATTATATCATCCCTCAACCCACATCCTCCCACTCAATACAAGGTCATCTAATCCTTCTCACTCAAGGATAAGGTCCCTCCTGCAACCACTACCCTATCACTCAATGTATGGTTTGACTATATACACAGCGACTCAATCCATGCATAGAAAGTTCCTTGACCGAATACCCTCTTAATAGCATGGTCATCTCATTGACCCATACCCACTAAAATCTAGAGATGTTACATCAATAACATGCAACACATAGAGGGATTGCAGGACATCACATAGATCACTGGTTAGTCTTAGGGAGTTAGTCACTCGATACCTAGTCTCTCATCATGACATGTCCCAACACACCATAAAGTGCATTGACTGAATCCTCTAAACCTCCCATATATTTTTCTTATCATTACAACTGCTAGTGATGTAACTAGTCAAAGGATCCCATTGACCCAAACCCTAGGGGTTCAATCTACATCTTTTCCAAAATCCATCATCACTTCATGTCCCGCTACCCATGGACCAACCCAATTCTTCGCTATATGATCCACATTGGATACCTGATAATAATTCCCAAAAGACTTGTCTCACTCTCCAAATATACCAAGAATCTCTTATGACCCCAATAGGGTGCTCCTAATCACCTATGATACATACACATACCTATCTCATCATCATTCATCTCTAAGATACTCATGCTTTCCCACTAGCACTAGGAACCCTTCCTTATCTACTCACACTCTAACTCAATTCCCAAGACTCATTACATGCCTCTATTCAACTCTATCATGATCCTTTCCCATTCACGACAAATTCATTGTGTCATTTCCACTTACCCAATTTCTTCAAAGCACTTATTCCGCGCCTGGGGGCTTAAATCCACCTGTCATCTAGCCCCTTACCCAATCACATTCAGTACACACACACATATATACAACCATTCATAATAATACATATATTTTTTTATTAAAGTGGTCACCAACCTAAAATATGTATTTTACCCCTATTTGATCTCCATTGAGCATATTCAAATCCAATCAAGCATCGCATGTGCTCCCAGGAACCTGTATCACACCATACGACATCCAAAATTAATTATAACCAATTTATTATTAATTAAATGATTTAATTTAAATAGTAATACTACATAAAAACTCAATTGAAACTAACCGCTCATAAAAATCATGAGTAACTAGGTGAAGTATAGTCCCAATACACCCCCAGATCTTGGATATATAAAATCCCCAAAAGTTTCACCCAATGAAATGGATAATCATGTCCAAAATCAAGAAAAAAACAAGGAAAATCATTAGGTAGCATACCAATCATGAACCGACCCACGAGGACCCCGTCTGGGCTAGAATTAAGTCAAGGGTGATACCTAAAGCCTATATCCAATGGTTCAGGGGCTATCCACAATCACAAAGTAGGAATATAACTAAAATGGGAGGCCTTAGCCTAAGAAAAATGCATAAACACACAACCAACTCCATGAAACAGTGAATAGATATAGTAAAAGACAAAAACTATATCAACCCATACTTTTTATACATATATATTACATCGTATTAGATTGATATTCATTATATAACATAGTTATCCATGTCATAATATTATAGTTCAGGTATTTTGCAAACGTAGATTCATAAAAAAATTTATCATAAGTGAACTACATCGTATCCCACTAAGTTATTTAAAAATATCAACCTTCTTAGGAATATAATACTTATTGCCTTTCTCCATAACTTGGGAAATGGAAACATAATAAAGGGTGGTCTTAGATGAAAAGTAAGGGTAAAAAGGGAGATATCAATGATCACATAAGCATAACATATTCATAAGGTTATTATAACATTATCTAAACATTTGAAACCCATACCATGCATATCAAGGATCATAATCATGAATCATGTCATGAATCTTGGTAATTAATTAGACATAAATCATAAATTAATCAAATAACATGAGCTATGAGGGAATAACATTGGCATAATACATAAGTTTTTGGCATACCCATAAGTATAGAAAATCATTTCTTTAGTAGTTGAGTATTATTACTGATACTATCGTAGTGAATTTTTTTCACTCCCCAAACCATCATAGTAGTAAAGGTTCACTCCCAAGATTATCCTAGTGGATAGAGTCGATTAATAAACTAGTTTCAATCCTCATTTTAGTTTTTTTATATCATGAGATATCCATATTTACAAAATTCATTGTAGTGATATATAATTACAAAACCACATATCACATAATGAAAATCCTAAATATGTGTTCCATAAGATCATAAAATATTCATCATATCACATTGGCCTTTGGATCATGTTTTGGCTTTAGTGTCGTTGGGATTTCTGGTCATTTTTCTTTAGTCCTCCTTCCCACTGGGGATTTCAGTCATTTCATGGTTACTTTTTCCCTATTTTCAAGAGGGCTTTATTTTTTATTTAATAAAAGGGGCCTTCTCCATAACTTGTTTACAAAAACATAGCATTCCCCTTAGAAAATAAATGGGTTTCGTAAACGTCTTATGATTATAATCATAAAACATATAGAAAAATAATAATAATTGTGTCATTTGGATATTATCCTTAATAATTATTTGGAAGCATCAAAGGATGTCATCTTTGATGAAAAATGTTTTTAAAATACAACTTGGAACGTTTATTAAGTAAATACCCTTTTCACTTTGTCATAAATTATTTAAATATAATAATTTACCACATATTAAAGAGAAATTTTTCTTTGAAAATAACTTTAGAAAAATGTAAAGTAATATTCAAATTAAAAATTGTTTATAATAGTGGGAAATTATGTTCATTTAATACACATTAAAATAAATATTTCTTCCATATTTTTTATAACAAGTCAAAAGAACCTAATTTGGAAAATGAAAAGAAGATTACTTCTAAAATATTTTATAAAAATTTAAAAATGGGTAAAATGTACTTTAAAAATTCATTATATAATATTAATAACATTCTTTAAAACGTTTTTATAAAACATGGATATGGAAGATAAAGTATTTTCAGTCGAATAGAGAAATAAAGCTAGTTTTCTTTAAAATATTATTTTAGTATATTGAGTACTTAAAGAGATGAAAATGAAAATAAAATATGAAATTTCAAGAAATAACTAAAGGATAATTAAATTCATGCTATTATTGATAGATAGAACATAATATTTAAACATCAGAACATACCAATAAATAATCTAGATAAACAATGAGATTATAATATAAAACCCCTACCACTTTGGTAACATTCGAATCAAACCTCATGAAATATAGTACCTTATATGGATATTAATATCCCCATATTTTTCAAAAGAAGAATCATAAAAACATTAATTGTCATTATATTCACCACATAAAATAAACAAGTTGTGAATATGACATGTGTCTCATAGAAAATACAAGGGAGATGGAAAACCCTTACCTCGAATCTGATTCATCATGTAAGTTCTTTTTCTTACAAAATAATAATCTTCTATTAATTATTTAATTTATTAATAAAAATTTTTAGTTCTATCATTCATTTTTTTTATTTAATACCATGTCATATTCAATTATTCAATCAATTACGTTTATGTCAGATGTTTTGATGATATTCAGCTCATAAGTCCAAAATGACTTTGACAAGTTGAATATGGTCTAAGAGGTAATTAATTGATTATATCCAGAATAATAGTCATTAAATAATTGAATTTTTTATACATAAAATTATAATTTTAAAAACAACCATGAAATATGGTTATGAAAAATGAAATATGTTACAATCATGGAGATGGTTGGTCATACGTACTCATGAGTAACATTTCAATTGTTGAACGATCATGATGAAAAAAAAGGTAAGTAGTATTTTATATTTATATAATGATAATTATATAATAAATATCATGTTATTTCTTTAAATACACTTATATATATCATCGAAGTGATGTGAAAATGAAAAACGAATCACATCGCTTCGTTGAGGTGGTAATCCACACACACACAAGAACGGCATTATAATTTTTCAATAAATGGAAATGTGAGAAAATATATGATATATTAATTTTCTAGAATGATAATTATTTCATGAATAATATATATATATTAAATCCATCATTATAAATAACTATGAGAGGTGATGATGGAAAATTAATTTCATCAGTTCACGATGCGGTAGTCTGTTATACACACAGATGATGATTTTGTTTCCCATTTAATGGAATTTCATATGGATGTAGGTTATTAAATTGACATAATAAAATATAAATATATTTTATATAATTATTTTATTATTTAATCATGGTTTAAATATATTTTTAGGATGTGTAAGAATAAATAATTCAAAAACACTCAGTTAATAATGATAAATCTTCTTTAGATGATCTATTTAGAATTGCACCAGAAGCCTTCCTAGGTTGGGATTATAATCAAAAAAAGGTATCTAAAATATGGGAAGGGAAATAAGGAACATATTTGGGTAGGTATTTTCATACAAAAATAATTTTATCTGTGAATAAAAGAGATTAGGATGTTCTCTTTTATAAGTGAGGGGAGGAGAACTTTTAGATTTTCTAAAAAAATTCAAATATAAAAAGGTAATTACAGAGAAAAACTTCTCCAAATAACCAGATGTTGGAATATAAGGTGGGTTTTTGTTGAAATAACATAAAAAATTAAAATTGTGGATAGGTTCATGTAGTTTTTTAATCCTTATATTTTGGTTTAACTCGTTAGTTATCTTATTTTAACCTTAACCGTGGGAACCACTATTTCAATATTAAATAGATAAGAATGTTACCATAAATTGAAAAATGACTCATAAATAGACCATATTTCATATGTTCATCCATATTAAATTCACTTGGATGAAGAAAATATTTTTATGGAAATTAAATCATTTAATAAAATATTATTTATTATAAAATATTATGGGGTTTTTTCAATGAAAATAAACGACATGTTTACAAAAATCGATATTTTCACTATTCACTGAAAAATCAATTTTTTTAGAAAAACCCCAAACATTCACCCTAAGTTAATTTTTAAAATATTATTTATAAAATGAAGTTAATTTTTTAAAATATAAACCCTTAAAGTGGTAGAAATAAATTATTCGTTTAACGCACAAAATGCAATAAAAGTTTTTTTATGTAAATGCATTTTTGAAGCATAAGATGACTACACTAAAAATTTAGTACATATTTACTAATCATTATTCCACACATTTTTATTATGTAGGACCATTATATATTTCATAATGTGTTCATTCCTAATAATTCTTTCAAATTTAGTGGAAAGGTTATAATGGTTATTTATAAATAATAATATTTTAGTAGTATATAGTGGTTTATTAAAAATAGGTGTTGCATGTAACGCAAGCTATCAAATAAATAAAATTTATTTGATAAAAGATATTTCAAAAAATCTCAGGGTCTTACATTGTACCCCCTTAAAATAATTTCTCCCTTAAAATTTTTTTACTCTAATATAAAAAAAATGAGGATCTTTATGATTCATTACATCCTCGGGTTCCTAAGTAACATCTTGGAATTTCTAATTCCACCAGAGAACTATAACCAGGTGAGTAGTATTTCTCCATATCACTTTATCTGTATGATTAAAGAATTATACTAGTTATTCTTCATAGTAAGGATCATTATTTAGTGATATAAAATATGTGTTCAAAACATGTGAAGGATCAGGTATGTACTTACTCAGGATAGATACATGGAACACATCGTGAACTTGAGAAAGATTCAGTGGAAGCACTAAGAAATAAGATACCATACATACTATAATAGGAATATAAAAGGGGAAAATATACCTAGGGATCGTCTTTCCTTTCTTCCCAAATCTCCAAATATTATTCTATGGAGAAATTCGTAGAAACACCTTCTCACTAACCTCAAACTCCAGATCTCATCAATGGTTATCAACACAACTTTTCTGTTTACACTGAGATTCCATGGAGAATTGTTAAATAGCTACAACTTTCTCTTCTATTTCCTCCTCAACATTAAGTCCTAAAATATTTATTTATCTGATTTCTACCTATCAAAATGGATTTATACAATTATTCCCACAGAGGGATTCATAAGTAGCCAATTGAATGCCCAGATGAATGATATTGTTGTAAGAAAACTCGACTAGATGAAGGTGTTGATCCCAACGATATTTTAATACCATAGAACAAGATATGCGCATATCATCTTAGGTTTTAATGGTTCTATCAAATTAACCATATATCTAAGGATGATAGGTAGTACTGAAACTCAAATATGTATCAAGATCTTATTAAATATGTCACCAAGACTTTGGGGAAAACCTTGAATCCCGATCAGATACAATAGGATGTGGTACTCCATGAAACATTACCACTTTCTTGATGTATATTAGGGAAATATATAAAATATATAAGTCTTTTCTAGTATCAATGAAGTGTTCTGACTTTATATAGTGATCAAGTTCAACCTAAATAGCTTTATAGACTTTAGATGTTTTGAATATTCTAATGAAAAAGTACATGGTGATGTTTTTCCATTTCAAATCATTATTGGGAAATGGTTGTAACATCCCATTATAATTATATATCTCATCATTAATTTACTGAAAAACCAGGAATTGATCTATATACTCAACAATATCTCTCTACGTGTTTCCCCACTAGAAATACTCATTCAGATCTCTATACATATTTTTACTTCTAGGATGAATAGAGAATGAAAAACTCTGATCCTTATCCAAAATATCCTTATTCAAATATGGTGTGTATAGAAAACATACATAATTCCTAAAACTTATAATTACATCATAATCAAGGTTGAATTTATGAATATTTTTGAATTTCTTATCTAGTCCAACATCTTCCTTATTCTTCTCTTTATTCCTCACACAGATATATGTTTGAACACTTATTTCACGAGGCATAAGCTATCACCATATCATTCTCCATGATAAAAAATCCAAATACATTCTTTGATTAACCACTATAGATTACAAAACCTTCTCCACTAAGTGATAATGTAAGCACAGGTGCACTCAACAACCATCTCTTTAGTTCCTTTAAATTTTTCTCATATTTAGTTGTCTAAAGGAACTTGGATCCCTTCCAAGTTAGCTCGGTGAGTGGATTGTTATCCATGATAAATTTTCCATAAAGCATTGATAATATCCATACAAACTGAGAAAACTATAGATATTAATATATATGGTTATTCTAGGCCAATATTCAATAACATCTAAATTTGATGGATCCACTAATATACCTTTTCTTGAAATTATATAACACAAAAATGAACCATTTTATAGCCAAGATTTACACTTCTCAGATTTTGTATACAACTTATCCTTATTTAGGGTATTTAGTATAACCCCTCAAGTGATCATCATACTCTTACTTAAACTTTGAATATATAATAATATCATCCATAAATATTAACACAAACTAATAAAGGTAGTATCTAGAGACACTATTCATTAAATCCATGAAGATAGTAGGGGAATTGGTAAGACAAAATGGTATCACTATATATTCATAGTGTCGATACCTTATACATATTTTATCTTGATTATATCCTCTTTCTTGACCCTCAATTGATAATATATTTAATGAGGTTATATATTTTAAAAGTATTAAGATCCATGATTTTGATCAAATATGTCATCAATATGGTTTAGAGGATACTTGTTATTGATTTTGATCTTATTCGGTTCCTGATAATCAATGCAGAGTCGCATCAATCCATATTTCTTCTTATTAAAAAGAATAGGTTCACCCCAAGGTGAGACACTTGTACAAATAAATCCATTTTAAAGATTCTCTTAGAGTTTCATCTTTAATTATTATAACCCAATCAGGTTCATTCTATATAGAGTATTTAAAATAGGTGATGCAATAGGTATGAGTTATATTGAGAATTCAACTTCATGATTCGATGTAATACTAAGAAAATCTTCTTTAAAGAGATAAAAACTATTAAAAATTATTTTATCAACCATATTGATTTTCCTCCCAATAAGTTTAGATAAAAAAACTTTTTAATATTAATAAAGAGACATATAGTATATATAAATTTCATTGGAAGTTCAGATTTATCATCACACAGAAAAATGATCATTGGTAGGTTCATAATATCAAATGTTACTTTCCTTATATATAAATTAATGTGGGGTTTATATAAATAAATTCAATCCATTCTTAATATAAAATAAAATTTAACCAAAATGAGAATAATGAGATTTTCAGGAATCAAATTCTCACAAACTTCTATTGGAGAAGAATTATAGATTTTAGATATGATCGTCATGCCATTAGGGGTATTCATTGTTAATTCAAAATTTAATCATTAAGGATATGAATTCAAATTCCTTGATATATTTTATAATATATATGATTTAAAATAACTAATCTCAAATAGGTTACTTTAGTATTTGAGCATACATATAACCACCACAACTTTATCGATCTATATTTAATCCCTTATTCAAACCAAAATTTTTATCAAACTGTTAGACATATATGATCAAAGTAATCAATCATGAAAAATAATTCATTGGATATCTAAATCATGAAATCTTATTTTAATCCTATGACACCATAGGTTTAACCTCAATAATTCATAATCATCATTTATTCAAATCATTTATAATGGTTCACAAAAAAATGTGGTTTATCCAAGAATATCCCCTAGGGGTTTCAAACCATGTGTGTGATAGGGGAACACTCACCATGCGCCAGAATAATTTAAGAGATATAATTGAACAATTATTTTTAGGTTTATTACACCTAGAAGCATATATTCAAAATAGAATCCACTTTTAGTATCAATAAATGGATTTTTTTCTAGGAAAACCATACTCCTTTATTTACCATAACATAGGACATTCTCCTATACTTAGTATTATCATAAAGGTTCTTACAAAAGTTTCCTCACCCTTATTTTCAAAGGTTTTGATACCAATTATAGCAACCCATAAATTTCATATATATAGGTATTATATCTTATTAGATTAATATTCATTACATAACATAATGATCCATGCCAGAATTATATAATTCTTATATATTTGGAAACTTATATACAGAAACAAATGGTTCATAAGTGAACTACATCATCTCCCACTAAGTTCTTCATAAATATAACCCTTCTTATAAATATCATACGTAATACCTTTCTGCATGTCCTGGGGAGAGGAAACATAATAAAGGGTGATCTCAAATGCTCGGTAAGGGTAAAAAAGGGAGATATCAATGATCACATAATAATAACATGAGGATAATGGTTTAAGAACATGGTATTAACATTTGAAAACCATTCCCTTCATATAAAAAATTATAATCATGAGTCATAGAATAAATCATGGTAGTTCATAAGACATGAATCATTATAGAATCAAATAACATGAGCCATGATATAATAACATCAACATAACACATAAGTTATTGGAACATACATAAGAATAAAAAATCATTTTATTAGTAGTCAAAGATTATATTCAAGACAATAATAGTGGATTTTATTTACTCCCAACACCAAGATAGTATATTAGGTTCACTCCCAAGACTATCATAATGGATTGAGTTCCTTGTTGAACTAGGTTCACTCCCTATTCTAGTCATGTTCTTCTCATGAGATATCCATATTTACCCAATGCATTGGAGGCCTATATAATTTTGGTCTCACCCATCACATAATGAAAATTATATAGATGTGATCCAAAAGATCATAAAACAGTCATCATATCATAACCCAAGAAAAATAAATAGGTTTCATAAGCATTTCATCATATCATAACTAATGGAAAAGAAATTGGTTTCATAAAAATTTTATCAATTCACCATAGCATAATCAATGGAAAAGTAATCGGTTTCAAAAACATAATTTCATTGTAATAATAAACCATCTAGAGAAATGATTAATATTTTATCATTTTGATATTATCCCTATAAAATATTAGTAAACATCATAGGATGTTATCTTTAATGGAAATTGATATTAAATGATCACTTTCCACTATTTTTGAGGAAAATACCATTAAAACTTTGACAACACTTATTTAAAATATATATATATATATATTAAAGAAAAAATTTTATTTGAAAATAAATTTGGAAACAGGAGAAGTAATCCTTAAATAATTGATAATTCATGATGGAATTAAATTATTTTCATGTCGTTTATGCAAAAACAGGGATTCCTTTTATCTTTTTAGTGAAAATTTAAAAGAACATTGTTTAATAAATGAGAAAAAGATTTCTTTTAAACAATTTTCTAAAAAATTATAAATTGGGTTAAAATTAATTTTAAAATTAATTTGAGAATAGTATAAATATTCTTTAAATCAATTTTATAAAACATTTACATTGAAGATAAATTATTTTTGACCAAAGAGAGAAATAAAGTTGATTTTCTTTACAAAATATTTTTTCATTCTACTGAAATCTTAAATAGAGTAAAATGAAAGGAAAATTTTAATTTCAAAAAAATCATAGGATAATAAAACTAATTGGATTATTTAGTGATATACAATAATATTTCAACATCATAACTTAAAAATAAATAATCCTGATAAATAATGAAATTGTAACATAAAACCCTTACCAGATTGGTAAATTTTGAATCAAACCTCATGAAAGAGATAACCTTATATGGATATAAATTTCCTCATAATTTTCATGATAAAAATAAAAAAATACAATCATGGTCATTATATTTACCACATAAAAGAAAAAAATGGTAAATATGACATATGTCTCATAGAAAATAAAAGTGAGATGGAAAAGTCTTACCTTGAGTCTGACTCTTAATATACATTATTAATCTTCCTAAATAATAAACATGTTTTAATTATTTACATTATTAATATCTTTTTTCTATTTTATAATTTATTTTATTTTATATGATGCCATTTTATATTCAATAATTTAATAAATTATGTTCATGTGAGATGTTTTGTTGATATTCGGCTCACAAATCCAAAATGACTTCGGTAGGTTGACAATGGTCATTAAGGTGATTGTTTCATCATCTCTAGAAAAATAGTCATGAAATAATTATCCTTTTTTACATTAATTTATAATTTTAAAACCAATCATTAAATATAGTTATTAAAAATGAACTATGTTACAATCATAGAGAGAGTAGGTCATATGCACACATGAGTAACGTTTCCATTTTTCAACGATCATAATAGAAAAAAGAAAGTATTATTTTATCTTAAAAATGATCATTATATCATAAATATAAAATTATTTCTTTAAATAAACATATATATATCATGATAGGTTCATATGGGTAATGGAATATAGTCTAGAGGGGGTGAATATATAAGATTGAAAATTTAAAATAAATGGATTAATTATTTAAATTAAAAAAGAAAGTTAGTTAATAAATAAAATTAAAGACAAAATAAAATAAAAAACCCAAGGATGTTTTTTATAGTAGATTATACCAAATTAGACCTAGTCTACTCTTATACCTCTCCCCTTAGTGAGAGACACATTATAAAAAAATATGATTTTCAACACTTATCATAACTTGGTTAAAAACTATTTTTTTCAGTTGAAGAATAACCAGACACCTAACTTTTTTATGGGGACTCACAACCCAATTAAAACATTTAATTTATAAAATGGTATTAAAAAGGTGAATGGTCTAGACTTACGAATATTTGAGTCACATCCTAAATATAAATATTTTTTTTATGAAACCCCATAAATAGAAAGTTAAAGCACATAAAATATGGGAAGAAGTGTTGCAGACTCAAGAAACTAGAATGAAAAAGTAAGAATAAGAACAAAACACAAGAACCGGTTTATGAGTTCTTGATTAGCTTGATTTACTCTTCAAGGTAGTAGAATAAGTTAGAATTTTTTTCATCCCTTGAGAGATCATCCAGTAGTAGTGAGAAATTTTTTAGATAAGAATAATGTTTAGAAATTTATAGTATCAACACCACCACACTCTTCACACTATATCACTTGAAAATATGAAAGTACTCACCAAATTTGT
This sequence comes from Viscum album, assembly GCA_963277665.1. Taxonomy (NCBI): domain Eukaryota; kingdom Viridiplantae; phylum Streptophyta; class Magnoliopsida; order Santalales; family Viscaceae; genus Viscum; species Viscum album. The sequence goes on from OY728127.1 coordinate 7,917,134, forward strand.
ATCGTATCAAAATTATTTCACTTGCATAATTTTGTATGGAAAAAAATCCTGATTCCCTTTTAAAATAAATAAAATTAACATAATCAAGTATTCATTATAAAATTTAGAATTCAAATATAATAATAATAGATTACTAGATATATATATATATATATATTATTGTTATATAATAATCATTCAACTCATGATAAATATTCAATAAAATAGATAATGATTCAAAAAAAATTAAATCACTCCTTAAATAATTTAAATTACCCCATAATAATATTTAAATAAAATATCTCATGAAAATAGAAAGTTTGAATTTGAAATATGAAATTCAAGAACATTTTTTTAAAAAAGATATAAATATAAGGATAAATTAAAAATATAATAAGGTCATATTAAATATATTAAAGTAAGTTTTAATTATTTTAATATCAAGTAACTTTAATTTAAAAACAATAAAATCGAAGAAAATAATATAAAATAATAAAAATTAATTTCTGAGTCACAAGTTGTATGTTTCATGCATGAAACTAAAACACTATTTTATATTCATAAAAATCATATTTAAAATAATTATAAACACTTCATAAAAGTTATAAATAATTAATATAAATAAATAAATTCATTTTAACAATTTAAACATAAGAAATAAACATGCAGCAAATCGATATATGAAAACAAACATATAACAAAGTATTATTTCCTGTAGGATTTCGTGGAACTACGCAACAAAATTCAAGTAGGTGAATTCACATAAAGTAATAAATGTATCCAAATAACATATAGGATTCATTTAGTTGATTATAAATAGGTTATTCAAATAATAAAATTCATCACGTAGGCAATTTCCTCACGTAACAAAATTTCTCATGTCAATGATTCACATAAGGGAAATCTTAAAAACTAAAAAAAATTTGACTTTTCAAATTTCATAATTAAAATAGAACTTGATAAAGGTATAATAGTCTTTGGATACTTTTTTATTATATTTATACAATATCATAATATTTATAAATAATCAAGAATCATCTTAATCAGATTTATAAAATTCAAGTTATGATTAAAAAATAGTAGTGAAACAGTTATGAAAAACATCAGAAAACATACTAAAAATATTCAGTGACTTCAAAAATAATTTCATAAATGATAGAGATTTATTCAAAATTTTATGTATTCTAATTAAATTTATATAATCTTCTTGTATTTCTTAAAAAATAATCACTCAATTTGGAGACTTTTAACTTGAGATATGGTCAAAATATTGAGGGTAACCAATTTTAGAAAATATGCTACATGGATCTCAAAATGGTTATATGAATTTCAAATTGGCTATATGGATTATGAATTGGATACATGGTGTATAGTGTATTTTCTAAATGTAAATAGTTCTAAACATGACTAAAATTTTATTTTAAGGTCCAAAATTAGTTATTTAGCCTAAAAAATCAAAATAAAACTTATAGAACATGTTCTGAATAATAATAAGAAGAAAACTAAATATATCTTAAGAAATGAATAAAATTATATGATAAATATTAAAAATATATTAATTAATTGAAAATTCAAATTAATAAAACATTTCCTGAAAATAAAACAAAAAAATATTTGTAATTATTAAACCATAAAGTGGTTCAAGGAGATTCTCAAAATTTTCCCTCTTATTAATAATTACAAAATAGAGTATAATTTCAAAAACAACTCCCCCATTTTTAAATTACCACAAATATAAGATTTAAATACATATAAAAAATTATAGTATGTTGTAATATAATGACATTAAGAAAACTAAATTTTCAAAAAAAAAATCTTAACCAGATAAATTTTACAACATGTATCAAGGATACATTTTAATGTTATCCACTATCAAAGCTTAGAAATAAATGTAGTGAGAAGAATTTTTTAAAAGTTGTTTGAGAAACAAATGATGAATATTTTACAAAATAATATTTTATACAAAATAAAGGTTTATATATTAATTTAACATCATATAAGATGTATTAGAGGCTTTAAAATAGTTATATACTCAACAAATATGTACATAAATCAAACACAAGTAATCTAAAAAACAGATTCCATGTTTTACATATTTCATGTATATCTGAAACTTTAAGCATATAAATACATTAAAAACCCCCATAAATACATGAAAACATAAAACTATTAATACTAAAACATTTTAAGGTAATTTAAATATTCTAAAACTAAGAAAAGTATAAAGTATTAGTAATGATATTTTTATGTTGATGTACTGTAGGGATAAACTCTAATAGAATATCTTCTGTTTTCACATGATCTCTAATAAAATGATATCTAGCATCAATATTTTTTTAATATAATATTTTAAAGGATTTCTTGAAATATAATTTTATGAATTATTATCATAATAAATATAAAATTTTTCAATATAAATACCAAAATCACATATTGATTTCTTAATCCATAAACTTTGAGCAAAACAACTTGTAGCAGAAATATAATTATCTTATGTGGTAGATATATCAATATATAATTGCATCTTAGAAGACCAATAAATTAATTTCCTTCCAATAAAATGATGCATACCTGATGTGCTTTTTATTTTAATTATAAATTCTCAAAAATAAGATTCATTATAGGATATTAAATCAAAATAGTTATACTTAGGATAAAACAAACAATAGTTAACATTTCTTTTCACATATATAATTATTATTTTCATAGCATCAATATGGCCCTATTTAGGATCATATTTAAACCTTGTGAATAAGAAAACACTAAACATGATATTTTTTCTAGATGTAGTTAAATAAAGTAATCTATATATCATATCTCTGTAAACATTAATATCAATATATTTACTAGATTCATCAACATCTAATTTACAACTAGTATCCATAGGATCCTTTATTGATTTAGAGGAATCAAGATCAAACCTTTTAAATGATTCATTAGAAAACTTATATTGATTAAGAAAAATATCATATTTCCATTGAGAAATTTTATGTCCAATAAATAACTTTAATTATCCCATAAACTCATGTCAAAATCTAATGAAATTAAATTAGAAAAATAATTACCAAGAAATTAACTAGAGGATCCAAAAACTATATCATCAACATAAATTTACATAATTATAATATCATTATAAATTATTTTAATAAAAATATAAGGATCAAAATTATATTTATTGAAACCGTTATTAAATATAAATAAAGAAAACATCTCATACAAAGCATGAGGTTCTTGTTTGAGACAATACAAAGATTTAGATAATTTAAAAACTTGATTATGAAATTTTTCATACTAAAAAACAAGGGTTGAGGAACATAAACTTATTCATTTTAAAAAAAATTAAGAAAATAATTTTTACCTCTATTTGATACAATTTAAAACCTTAAAAAAGGTAAAATATAGCAAGATTCCAATGTCCTCTAACCTAGAAATATGTGAAAATTAATCTTTAAATTCTATAACTTTTTATTGATATTAACCTTGGGTAACAAGTTTGGATTTGTTTAACAATATGTCCATATTCATCCAAATTGTTTATAAAAATCCATTTATCTTTAATTACCTTCTTATCCTCAAGAAATTTAATTAAAGTCTAAACATAATTTATAAGAAATTAATTAATCTCATCTTTCATAATAATAATTCAATTTGGTTTATTAAATGAACATAAAAAATTATTCAAAACATTACTAGAATTAAAAAACAGGATTTTTATAAAAATTAAAAAATTAATGTCTAGTTTTAAAACTAGAATCATTAATATGAACCAAATTTTAACTAGGATGATATTTATGAATATTCCATAATATTGGATAGAGTCGAGAAGGACTATGCTCCCCTTCAATTGATTCATCCTTTTCCAAAGTTTTTACCCCACCAAAGTTAAAATCTCTAAACTTTTCATCAAAATGAAAATAATGAGAATTTATTTTTGCATAATTTTCATCAAAAATAACTTGAAAGATTATTAAATAACTATAGTTATTTTATAATAAACTCTATAATCATTAATATTATTATAATAACCAATAAAAATACCTTCATTTCTTTTATCATCAAATTTATATAAATTCACTTTTTAATTAAAAATGAATACTTTACAACAAAAAACTCTATAATAAACAACTTTAGGCTTTTACATTTGAATAATTCATAAGGATTTTTTTAAAAAATTTCTAATAATTCTATTTTAAATATAAAAATTATAAAAAATAGTTTTTTCCTAATAATATCTAGGAAAATTATATCCAATTAACATAGTTCGGGGAATTTCAATAAGATTTCTATTTTTTCATTCCACAAAAAAAATTTATTATAGTGTTCTAGTTGCAAGAAATTTATGATAAAAAAAAATTATTTTCATACAAATTTTCAAAATCTAAATTCTGAAATTCACCTCCTTTTTCACTATGAATATAAAGAGTCATGTAACCTTTTTCATTTTAAAGTACATTAAAAAAGTAATAAATCTTGATAAAGTTTCAATTTTATGTGCAACAAAGGAAACCCATGTAAATATACTATAATTTTCAATAATAACTAAAATATATTTATTTCTACCAAGGAAAAATAATTTAGTAAGAAAAAATAAATCAATTTTTACTATATATAATGGTGTATTAGTACTTATCTGATTAATATGTCTAAAGGAAACCTTTCGTTGATTCCATTTCATGAAAGCATCACAAACATGAAGTTTTTCTTTCTTCAAGGAGGGTAATTGTAACATATTTTCATGTTTAGAGAGATAATGTAACATTATGAAATTAACATGACCTAATCAAAATTTCCAAGGAGTATTATAATTCTACAAAGCATTTAAACACTTAACATGTTGAACAGTTAGTTCAGAAAAATTAATTTTATAAATATTTTGATTTCGATTAGAATAGAATACTAAAAAATTGTCCTTAAAAATTAATTAATTATAATTTCTAATTTTAAAGTCCATTACATCATCACATAATTTACATATACTAATTAAATTAAGTTTTAATCCATCAAATAATAAAACTTTAGAAATAATTTTAGAATTTGAAATACCAACTTTTCTAAAACCTTTTACTTTTCCTTTGTAATTACTTTAAAATGTATAAGCTCCTCCATCACAGGTGTTGTAAGTGATAAACATTTATGGGTATCTGGTTATATTCCAAGACTATAACATCATTACCCTCACCAATTTTCTTCGGAAGAGGTAGAGGGTGTTACTGGTCTTATGTGACAACCCCAAGACACCAAAGGTTGGAAAAAAATGTTTAGGGTTGTATAACAATTGGGGGATGATTTTACCTTTGAACGTAAATCAACCAAACAAAAAATAAATTAACCAAACAAACCCTATATGATGCATGAGAAAAATATATTATAACTCAATGTAATACAAACTCAAAAAAATACCATATTAAAACCATGAACCAAATCGAAGTATAAAGTGAAAACTAAAAATCAAAAAAACCCTGAATACAACCAGGACCTCCACTAGAAACTCCCAACATGATCCAAAATCCAACTCAACAATCCATGCCCAAGATATAGTAATGAATCACTAAATAATTAAGATTCATTTCCTTTACTTGTAACCCAATATACAACATCTAAAAACACAAAAAAGTTCTCAAACTAGGGGTGAGTATAAAATTCAGTAGGATTTACACAATGACTTCCCTACTCATGCCACTAGGATAAAAAAATTTATCAAATTTATGTAAAACAATTTATATAAAACAATTAAAAAAATTATCTAAAAGAAAAAAACTTCTAAGAAAGACAGTTTTCCATTGAAAGAAATAGAACAATTCCATCAAACAAGTTTAAAAATCCATTTAGAATACCAATTACTTGGTTCCATAACTCCACAAAATCACACGTGCATTCTCAGCTAACATTTATATACTCATGAGTAGTTTCTTATCAATATACCAAGTATTTATAGGGTAACCATATACTAAGTTCCCCAATGGAACATGCCCCATCCACAGGGTCATGTAAATGTAAATGAACCCATGCCAATCAAGTAAACCCAATTCCATTCCAAAAACACCATGCCAATCCATTTCAATGTAATATATCTTTTATTGAAAACATTTCCACTAAACCAATTTCAGGAATAAAAACTAAGCCATTTTTTAAAATCACCACTTTAAACTCATGTAACCGCTTTTAAAAAAACAACCAATTTCCACCATTTCACAAACCATCACAAAAGAGGGTTTACATCAATATTTTCACATTAATATCACAATTAAATTCAATAAATTCAATCAATTTGAAATAAATCCTTAATGTTGTAATAATAGAAGTTTAGAGTGAATCCACCTAACTTGAAAACATAGAAAAAAATATAGATAAACCCAAACACTCATAAAACATGTCTTAGATCTTCCAAAATACTCCTGTTATCTTATTACCAAGGAATCTATCCTTAAACACATCAAGATTTACCAACGGATCACACATGAATTGAATGGAAAGGTCTCCACAACCTTAGGAGGGAGAGGAATTTGAGTTAGGGTCAGATTATAAGAAAATCGAGTGGTTAACGGTGTGATTTGGATTATATCCAAAAAACCATGTTCTAATTTTTAATGTTGCACGGTTTAGGCACACACTACTACAAAATGTGTGTTTAACAACACTAAAATTTATCAGCACTAGAAAAATTTGCTGATAATGTCCATCTTTATCAGCTCAAAACTAAGTGCTGATAAAAGAATCCATTTATCAGCACTCAAAAAAACACTGATAAAGGGAACCATTTTACAATGATTCATTTTTAGCACTGATAAAAGGTAACCTTTATCATTCCTTTATTTTAGCGCTGATAAAGGAAACATTTATTAGATCTTTATTTTCAGCGCTGATAAAAGGTGCCCTTAATCATCATGTTTTTAGCACTGATAAAATTTTCTCTATCAGTTTTTTAACACTGATAAATGTTCATAATATAATGAAAAATTAAACAAATAAAAATAAAATGGGTAAATTAAAAAAAATATGAAACATTTTATTAATTAAATAATTATTGATAAAAATGAATAAATTTAATATACATATATATAGATTATAATTTTTAATAAATAGTATATATTAAATATAGATATATAAAATTAATATGTATAATATATAAAAAATTGTAATTAAAAACATATTAATGTATTATTTATTTTTAATGTTGTTGTATTATTCAATTTAACCTATATCAAACATTGTGTGTTCCATTTATTTCACATATATATATATGTGTGTGTGTGTGTGTGTGTGTGTGTGTTGATGTATTTGTATATAAACGCACACACAAATATATTTATGCAATATGTAGAAACACATACACTAAATATTTATGTAATTTATTCAAATTTTAGTATATTTTAGAATTTCATAATAACATGATATATTTAAAATATATTATGTTTTTAATCAGTCAATTTTATTTACTTGTTTTCAATACTACAATTTCATTTCTAATTTTTTTAAATTTTTATTTTATTTTTGATTTTTTTTTATTTTCTATAATTTATTTTATATATATTTACTTACTATGTTTTAGTGTTTTAAATATGTATTCATCCACTTAAATATATATATATATATATATATGTCCATGTTTTTTAATAACTTATATTTAATTAATAAAACTTATCTATTTTTTAATATTTTTAAACTGTACTCATTTTGAATTATTCAATTTCACTCATTTTTAAAATGTGTGTATTTAAGATTATATATCCATTAATAATGTTAAAAATATATTTGTAAATAAATAGTTATAAATATATATATATATATATATTCTATATTTATAATTATTAGAAATAAATAATTATTACTTTTTAAATAATTATTTATATAATTATAAATAAAGAATTATTTATATTTAAATTATTAAAAAATTATAATAAATTTATTTAAATAATTCTAAAATTATAAAAAAAACTATTTAAATTATTATAATTATAAAAAAATTATCATTACAAACAAAGAGCTGTTAAAATACATGTTTATTAGTGTTAAAATGCTAGCATTGATAAATATGTCTTTTATTAGTGCTTTTTTAGCACTGATAAAGCTCAAGATTTATCAGCGAATATAAATTTAGCATTGATAAAAGGCATCTTTATCAGTGCTTTTCTAAAAGCGCTATTAAAAGTGTCCCCAATCTATTTAAAAAAACCTTGACCATGGATCAACCGCTTGTGATTCTCAAGCTCTCACAGAACTCCTCTGCTTTCGGCATGAACCCTCTATGTTCCCTCAAATTAATCAATGCTAAAATTCAATGTATGTTATTTTTTACTCTTACTTTATCATTTTTTTATGTTTTGGGTTTCGTGTTTTGTGTTTTTGCATTGTTTATAAACATGAATAACCCTACATCTCTTCTCATCAATACTGAAATACAATAAGTGTTCTTCTATTTCTTATTCTCCTTTCATAGGCATTTGAGTATCCAGCCAATTTATCCCTAGAGACACACATAGATGGTTTACTCTAATCTTGACATTAAGAAGTATACCTCTCATCCTCCACTGTTTTCTCTTCATTTGAATAATATAAAGTTCCAAAATCTAGGTAGTTTCTAAAATTTAATTCATCTTATATACTAGATTATATATTCTAAAGGATTAATTATGAGTGTTTTTAAGTATTAGGGGATACCAAGTTGTGTCCCTCATTTATGGGTGAATAACATATAGGGACCAAGCTAAGTGTAAAAATCATTAAAACATGTTTTTTGGATTTTGTTTATTTATGTAAATTGTTAAACCATGAAATGGGTTATTTAGATTTATGATTTTGATGACTAATTTTTTATTGAATTCAAAAAAAATATTGAATTAATTATTCACATTACAAAAAATATTTTAGTGATGCATTTTGTGAGAGTTTGGTTTTTATAATTAATTTAATATTATTATTAAATATTAACCATGGGTTAAAAAGAGTGATAGTAATTTCTTTGGTGAGAAAAGTATGCTCAATTTATTTTTTAAAAATTTACTAGATTAGATAGAGTTGAGAAATCATTTGGTAAATGGACTTATAAATACACAAAAATATATAAAAAGTGTATTTCCCAAAATTAATTGAGTTATCCATGGTTGGATAGTTGATAAAGAAATCTATGAGATGTTATTTATTAAAATATTTACTAAACAAAATAGATAGATAATTAATTTATAGTATAAAAATAATAATTTGAAAATCCATCTAGTATGTTGAATAACCGTAGAGAGGAAAAAAATTGACTAAAATGTAATTTTTATGGTTTGGATCTTTATGTCCTATAAGTCATGTAATTTTTTATCCATGTCCAAAATTCACAAAATAGAGATATGATCCCCCTATTGTAATTAACCCTTTTTTCATTCCATATTCAAACCTCTCTTCTTCTTTCATCACTATTTATCACTATGTTAAGGTGCTATAAATAATTTAGTGATCATAGGATGATACTCTAAAACTAATAAGTGGTATTAGAGACTTTTTATTCAAGTACAAAATGTATTAATCTATTAGTTTTTCGAATAAATAAATGTCAAGTTGTATTATGTGTATATCATATATTATGATATGAAGGATTTATTTGTTCAGCCATAGCATATGGATAAATTATATCATATGGTATGACATATAGAAAATATGAGGATTTGAACTATGTTTTATCATACAATTTATGATATCATAAAATATGACTCTATCCATGATTTTTGTGAAAATGGAGGATCAAAGAAAAATACAATATCACCTCAATAGTTGAATATGATAAAATAAATACGGTATCTCCTATCATATTTGGTGAGAGTAGTCATGGCGTATGATTAATGTTTCATCATAGAATATGATTGAGTTGTGGAAATACCTATCTCCAATATTATATTTTACAACCAATAATATCATTATCAGTCATAAAGTATGACATTATAGAGGTAATTATAGATATACTACAAGCTATGTGGTATAATTTTCAGTGATGGGAAGTATCAATGGTTCCTCTAATATTTTATGGTACAATATCATAATAATAAAATTAGGATTTCACTGAATATATGAATTTAATTTATAAGAGAAAAAAAATCTAGATCAATACTAAGCATAAGTTGAAATAATCACCCTTTAAAGGGATGTATGTTATTTGAGGGATCTTGTGATGGATTAAAAAAATATCTAAAATTGGAAGGTGAGGAATCCTTGATTAGAAAAAAGTGGTGCCCAGTGTAAGTGGGTTGAGACTCATTTCTTCAAGACCATTAGAGTGGAGGTATTACAATTCCTCTTCAATTGAGGATACTTTTTTGGTGATTCCATTAGTATAGGTTTCTAGGATACTTTAATCCTTAGAATCTTGATTGTCTTGCAACTCTTGATGATGGATTGGACTCCCTCTTTCAAATTATCCTTCCTCCCAATATCAAGAGATGGAATGAAATCAAGAATATGATGATAGATTAAATAAAGGTAGTGAAGGTTAGTTGTAATTTATTATTGAATTACTGTATCTGTTTTCAATATAGTAACAATTTTCATGCAAGATGGACGCAATTGTGGAATTTTATGCATGAAGTGTATTACATTTTTGTTATTCAAGAAAGATCAACTAATTGACTACACATGCAGACAATATATTTTGAACATGATGGTGTTTCCAATCCCAAGAAAGAACATATCGTTGATCATGAAACTCTGAAATTTTTAGGGGATCGACAACATGTTGACGAAAAAAAATAAAAAAAAACTTTAACAATATAGAATTATAGTTTTGAATAAAATTATCAAGGAAAGAAGTCATGGTATGAAATTTGAGGTTGGTTTGAATCAACTTGGCCAACCTATTAACCCCAACAAGTCAACGTTCATTAGTTATCTTCAGGTCACAATGAGGATGAATGTGTCGATTGATATTCACTCATGGCGTTGCATCCAACCTGTAACAAAGGAAATCCTTTTTGAAGATATAATGGTAATGTTACAATATACTTTCTCTATTTTATTGAAAAATTATATAATGAAACATTGATTTAGTTTTCATTATTCCTTGAATACTTCTTTTTTTAGAAGATTATCGAAAGAAATTTGTCTTAATGGATGCTAGAAAATCCCATGGAGGCTTCCAGACTCTTCTGATGAAGTTTCATCTTAGGGATATTGAGGGGAAAATAAAGCTCCACCCACCACTTAGTCATGAAAGCATTATAAAGAAAGAAACATGGAATGATTTGTGTAATCATCACAATGAGAAATTATTTCAGGTGCATTTTAGTCAATAATATATTATTTGAAATTATTTATTTTAGAAAACTTGATTCAACAAAATTAAATTATGAAACAAAAAAAGAGTGATGTAAATAAAGAACGTGAATCAAAACCAACATACCCCTATCTCAAAGGAAGTATGGGGTATTCTTTATTAGAGAATAAATTGGTATATATTCTAAATCAACAATAAAAGTTTAATTATGTGATGTGAAACAACATATATTATTTTGTTTATATATAGATTTATGAATCAAAATCTAAAGCCACTTCCATCCCATGTCATGTGCTATGGAAGGAGGCTCGTGTAAATAAGGATGGTATATAAGTTGATGAAAGTAAAAAATCAGTATGGGAAGCATTTGTATATATTATATAATGGTAATTAGTTATGATTTATAAAAATATTACACAAAAATAAATATGTTCATATTTCTATATATGGTTTATATACAAGAATTGGCAATGACTATATGAGAAGAAAAGTGAATTTTAGTAGCTTTGAATCATCCTAAACAATATGGTTGTGTTAGAGAATTAGGTTTTGGAGTCTTTCCTCAAAAATATTTCGAGAAGATAAATCCACAAGAAGATACATATAATATAGTGAGATGAATGTAAGCACAAATAGACTCACTATAAGATATTATTTTTTAGTCTATTTTGGTAGAACAATGTATAAGAAATGATCAAAGCAAACCAACAGTGGTGAAAATTCCACACATGAATGAAATGATCCCACTAGATTTTAGGCTATTCATTCCCCCAATCACATACCTTAATGGAGTTAATCAATTTTTTCATTACTCAGTCTCCTAAATTTGAATCAAACAACTTCTGATAACTTTATATTACTAAAATTCTATAGGGTACAGTTGTATGTGATTTTTATCATTCAACACCCACGTACGACAGTGTTGTGATGGGTAAACTATATAATATCCTAGGAGAGTAGCTACACAATCAACCCCTCCCAAAAAATCACATGAATGTGGGGATTAAGGTATCTTATGATACAACTACTGAGTTTCCCATTCCACTTGATGGTCCAGATATTACAATAGTCAAATCTTCTGTTGGAGCTTTCATGGCTTGGCTATCTAATATTATAAAGATACATCATGTATTTCTTTAGAAAAAAAAATTCATATGAAAAACATGTAATAGTTGATGATAAAAGTTCTGAAGCGAGGTATAATATTATAGATGAATAAAGTGGTGGAAAAATGAAAGGTTGAATTAAGAAAATCTAGTGAATTGAAAAAGAAAACAAAACAACCTTCAGAGAGTACCTTCTCCCTTACAGTTCCAAAGAAATATTTAATATCATTACAAATTCATGGAGAGACCAAATTTAAATATAAAACTATGTCTTACATTGAATATGAAGAAAACATATATGGGGAATCCTTCACAGACATAATTGGTCTCAATGCTCTAACTTAATTATCAAGCATGAATGGTTAGGCATCTAAGTTGTGAATACATACATAAGGTACATTTTCATAATACGTATGTCCAAATAGTGAGCTAAATATTTTTATTAAAGTTAATAATTATTCATATTTATTATAGGAATTTATATTATAACTATATTAAGAGAATATCATGAAAATTATGATTTGGTTTCATTAATCCCTATATCATTTCTATGCCAAAAATTACTTTGGATAAGGAATAAATCGAGGAGAGAAATAGGAAACTTACTCAAAGTTTTTAATAAAAAATCATTAGAAGACATAATATTTTTGATACCTACAATGAAAATGTAAAAATATATGATCTAATCACATAAAATATTTTTTAAATTTTTTATTACTTAATTGTTATTATTTTTTTAGCTAACACAGGATGCTGATAGTAGTCAACATAGACACACCGGATATTTATTTTTTGGATTCAATGCATGGATTTCTAACCAAATGACCACACATGATGTTTATTTTGAATTTTTAATAAACTTGAATCAATATTTTATAGATAAAATTCAAATTATATATTCGGTATGTGTTTTAATGAGAATTTTGTTATGATAGGGAAGTCGCTCAATATAGGCTAGATCATTCCATGAAGTCAATGTTTGAAAATATAAAGCTTTTTTATTACTAAAAATGGAAACAAATTGAGGTATATATATAAAAAATTTACTATAAAAACATTTCAAAACAATTTATTTATTTTGGTCAATGTTTATACAATGTCTAAAACTAGATTATGATATCGATTTTGGATATTATGCGTGCAAATTTATGAGAGGAATCATAAAAATGAAAATACTAGCATCCCCCAACTTGTAATTTCCGAAGTTAATTTCAATTTTATTAACTATATTTCATAATCCTTTTTGTCTACATTTTTTCTCAGTACTATCAAGATTTCTAACAATGTAGTTACTCAAAATAAGAAAAAAAACCATTTAGAGATGATTGCGCAGTGTACTTTTTTTAGAATGTATGCTGAAAACGGATTTAGGTGATTACCTGGTATGTTTGTTATCAAGTATTAGTTATGACCATTGAAATATATTTGGGATGTGAAGCATTAGTGTTAGGATGATTATATATTATTTTTTATTTCTTAATCATGGAGAAGAATAATGGAGGAAATAAATTTGTTTAGAAGTGTTGGCTTACAAACAATGAAATTATTTGGAAATCGTAGAGATGGAAACGGAGGTAGAGTCAGAGTTAGAGACCGACATAGAGGAGGAGGTAAAGGTGATGACTATGATGGACACCAAGGCGAAAGAGAATAAGAACCATTGGTCTGTAAACAATAAAATTGTTCGGAAATTAAGTATAATAAAGATCATACCATGATTATGTTTGAGAAAAATTGTCTAAAAGTGCACAAAATACTTATCACATAAGATAAGAGTCAATGTACATATTTACTATTTAAAAAAACTTTTTAGTAAAAAACAGACATGGCATATTCAAACCCAACAAAATGATTTCAGATTGTTTTAGTACTTTAGAACAACAATCCATGCATCATTTTTTATGTATAAGGATTAGTCGCACCACAATCTGATGCACAGTGTGATCAGTTTGACTCCAACTATCTGTTATCAGTTTAAAATTGACATTTTAATACAAAAAAGTGTCACTCACTGAAAACTGAGAAAACACAATTGCATTTTCATTATAATTTGGGACGATGATTCCAAATTCATTTGTGAAATGTATGAATCAGTCTCATTTCAATCCAATATATGATGCCACATGTATGGCTCAAAGTACGTGTTTCCAGTTTGAAAGGACATTTTAGTAAAACATGTGTGGCATACTCAAAATTGAGTTAACGCATTCAAATTGATTTGTTACTATAAGAAAATTATCCATAAGTCACTTGTGACTTATAGGGATCATCCAAAACTCAATCTAATTCATGGTGTGACCGTTATAACTACAAGGGTGTCTTTTTATTCAAAACTAACGTTAATTTTAATAAAAAACTACTAAAATAATAAAAATATAGCAAAAACATTCATATTGTTTTCATACTTTAGGAAAATCTTCCATATTTCAGTTGTGACATGTAGGGATTTGTCACACCTCAATCTATTACACGGTGTGATCATTATGAATCCATGTGTCCATTATCAGTGTAAAATTGACATTTTAATACAAAAAAGTGTCACTCATTGAAAACCAATAAAACACACTCATATTGTCTTGATAATTTGTGACAATGATTCATAATTCATTATTGACGTGTATGAATAATTCTTATGTTAACCCCAAAAATTCTTCCGCCATTATGAATCAAAGTGTGTGATTCTATTTTAAAATTACATTTTAGTAGAAACACAAATGGCAGACTCAAAAATGAGTAAACAAGATCTGATTTTTTTGATACTTTAGGACAATGATCAATTATTCATTTTGGATGTGTATCATTCAGTCATTCCTCAATCCAACACATAGTGTGACCAATATGAGTCCAAGTGAATTTCCTATTCAAAACTGAAATTAATTTTAGTGAAAAATACAACTCACATACTCAAAACTGAGAAAATACATTCATATTATTTTGTAACTTTAGTAAAATGGTCCATACTTCACTTGTGACGTGTAGGGATCAGCCTTACCTCAATCACACACACGTTGTGACCAGTATGACTCCAAGTGCATATTTTTATTCAAAACTGACATTAATTTTAAGTAAAAAAATTAACATACTCAAAACCCAAAAAAACACATTCCAATTATTTTTTTGCATTAGTAAAAAGATCCATAAGTCATTTTGGATGTGTAGAAATTATTCACACCACAATTCAACTCACGGTGTGATCGGTATGACTATAAGTGAACCTTTTTATTCAAAATTTACATTAATTTGAGTAAAAAAACAACTTACATACTCTATAATAGTGTTTTTGTTTTCTTGTATGTGTTAGAAATTTTATTTAATTTAAATTAATTATTTTTTTCTTTTTTTTGTAATTTTTTTGTTATTTTTATTGATTCAATGTGTTGTTGTAGCACATTTCCCCTGTTTCTGGTGATTCAGTGTACCGTAGCATCACACTACAGTTTTCACATTTATCAATGCTAATAAACATATTCATAAAAGTATGATTTATCAGATCTTTTAGAGGAACTAATAAAGGGTATATTTATTAGCACTAAATAAAAGCGCTGATAAATGGGGTCTTTTATCATCATTTTTATTTGTGCTGAAAATTTTACCCTTTATCAGCGACTTTTTAGCGCTGATAAAATCCTTGTAATTTTAGTCATGTTAAGGTAGTCAATGATTTTCTAGCACTAATAAAGGCCTATTATAGAACTTTTAAAGTTGAGTTTTATAGTAGTGATAATTAGGCAAACTGTGTGTAAATTTTGCACCATCCACTACCTCAAAACACCCCTCATATAGTTATCTTTCACGGTTATACAAATTGTGAACAAACTATGCCCATCCCCACTATTCCACTTTCCAAATTTTCTCCTAGGTGGCCACTTGTTTTTGCTAACCCGTGTGAAAAATGTGTTCCATCTTAATGATCTATGTTTCCCCATGCAAAATTTCTTGGATTTATTTCATGGTTTCTACTAACTATGCTCAATTCTTGAACCTTCAGAAAATTCCCAAAAACATTCCAAAACTCATCCAAAACCTTCCCAAAATTAAAGAAAATACTTTATATAATTAAAATAAGTAAACAAAAGGTTAATTAATTGAAACTGGGAGTGATAAATTCTCCCCACCATTGTGCTTTCCATCCTCAAAAAGTTGAAAACCACTATTTTATTAAAAGAGTTTGGTCCACTTCTTGACCATTTACTTCTCACGTTCCCATGTTTCTTCCGGAATCTAACCAAGTTTCCATAAAACCCACACTGGACCAATACTATTCCCATAAAAGACCTTTTCCTTCCTATACAAAATCCTCACTAGAACATGAACCAACGTAGAATCTAGATTTAGGTCAACATGATCCCATTAAATCACATGGTTGGGATCAGGATGATACTTCTTCAATTGATATACACGAAACACATTATGTACCGAACTATACATTGGTGTCAAATATACCTGATATTCTACCTAACCAACCTATTTGAGTATCTCAAAAGTTCCTATATATCAAGGAGATAACTTACCCTACTTCCCAAAACAAATATTCCAAATCCTTAAATAGATTCTCAAGAACACATGATCACTCAACTTGAATAACAATAGACATTGATGATGATACTCATATGATTTATGATGACTTTGAGCCATCTTCATCAATTTATTTATCAACTAAATATTATCTATTGTATGTTGAACAAGGTGTGGTCCAACCAGTGAAGTATCACCCGTTTCCACCCAAAAAAAGTAGAGAACGATAAGGATTCCTATCATCATCATCATCATGTAAATTTTTATTAAAAGTAAAGGAAGGTACAAGAGGAAGACAACCCTCCATCCCCCGACACTGTGGACCAAAGCTATGGAGGCCATAAATAAGGAAGTCTAAGGGAATCCCCTCTAATCCAATTGACCCCCTTAGGTTGTAAGCTATACATGGTATGAAAGTAAACATCCTCTAAACCAGAAATAACCAGTGAGGCCAAGTGATCTGCAACCTTGTTACCCTCCTGCCATGTGTGACTCACACTAGTAGTGGTTCTAATAATACTCCCGCATTTTTTTATTTTGTATTATATCAACCATAGAGAAACAACATATCCTTGTAGGGAGTTGTGCACAATCAAGTAATTGGTTTCATCTTCAAAGATGTTCAAACCCCTCTGACCGCAAAGAATGAGCCCCATGAGCATTGTCATAGCCTCCACCTTGAGAGAGGTCCCCTGACCCAGCCTGACTAAAAAGGCCATGTAGACTGACCCAATGGCATCACACACCATTCCATCTCTTTTCATGATTCCCATGGAACTAGAATTATCTATATTGAGCTTCAAACATCTTGAAGGAGGGCGCCACTGGACCCAGTTGCTCCAAACACTGCTGCTGGATGGAGGAACATCATAGGACACAACTTTGAACTAGATAGAAGAAGGATCCTCCCTCTAGTTGTGAATTATTATGGCCAATTAAATCATCATATTTCTCATCCAAGTAATGGTATAGAGAACTAACATGACCCCCCCCCCCCTCATGTTTAACTTTATTCCTCACCCTCCAAAGACACCAGTAACCTGTAAGTAACACCGTTGTGTGAGCCAACTTTTTTGGACCACCATCACCCGAGCCATGGTACCATCTATCCAGGAAGTGGAATTCCACCATGATAGAAGAGGATAAAGAAGTTAAATCACTAAATAAGTTCCACACCTCCTTCTCCCACTCACTTTCAAAGAACAAGTTTCCCGAACTTTCCTCATTGTGGACTTTACAACAGACACACCTGAAGACAATATTGATATCGCATCTCTTGATGCTATCATTAGTTGGAACATAACCTTTATTGATCCTCCAAGTTAGAAAATTATATTTATTTGGAATGATTTTGATCCAAAGTATCACATCTCTTTCATCTTTATGCGCCTTCAAGTTATTGATACAGTGAAAATCCTTTGAAGTGATGGACCTTGAGGGAGATGGGGTAAAAATACATCTATTTGGGTCTGAGTAAAACTAAATGAGATTGAAATTTTCTAGATTCTCCTTGTTCATAACTAAATTATTGAAGTTAGTTAGTCAAATGGCCTCCCTAAAGGAGATTTGGGTGGTTGGGCACTTGGGAAAACCCAAAAAATCCCCACACCAATTCTGATACCAAAAGGAGTGGTCATCATGCCTGACAGTCTAGTAGGAGTACGGGTGGAGGACAGAGATAAGGGGGCCAATGATCTACCATAACCGTGAGTTTTTCCCCTCCACTAATTTAGGGGGCCCCAAAATTCTATTCTCAGTGACTTATACATATGTTTTATACTAGGATTAATATTCCATATCAAATGGTTGTAGGCATTAATAAGTTGTTCCTAAAAATCTAAAGTTACAACCATTCAGTATAAAAAACACATAACTTATCCCTCATCAACATTCCATCATCAATGGTCTCCCCACTATTGTGTTTTTACCTTATAGAAACACAGTATGAATAATATGTTTATGCATCATTAACCTTATCAATCAAATCAGGTACCAATGGAACTAGAAATAAAACCACAATACTAATTCAGTCTTCATAATTCAAGATCATGTAATCTGTCACCAACATCAACTGCAACTGATCTGAATCCTCCTTTTCCAACTGAATATATAACTTTTTCATAATTCATCTTCCACCAAATTTCATTTACCTGATGTATAAATAAAGTCAAATTCAAACATTTAGAGATACTCCATCCATCTTCTTTGTCTTAGATTCAAATATATTTGTGATAAAATTTGTTCTAATATCTTGTGATCCATAAACACCATAAATTTATCACTAAAGAGATAATGACGCTAAGTATTCAAATAATAGAATACAACAGCAAATTATAAGTTGTTTTTTGGGTAGTTCTTCTCATAAAATTATAATTTTCATGATCCATAAGCAACAACATGATCTCCCTACATGAGAACACAGCCCAACCCAATCATGAAAAGTTACAATACACCACACACCCTTTTCCATTTTGGTAATATCAATATTGGTGTCGATGTAAATAAAAAATTAAACTCTTTAAAAGAATTATGAAATTCCTCACTTCATTGGAATGGAACATTATTCTTTATCAAAGATATCATTTGTGACGCTAGTTGGGAAAATTCATGAAAAAAACATCATTAAACACTGGTCAGACCAAGGAAATTGTTTATTTCAAAGATAAACTTTGGTGGTTTACAAGAGATCAAATCCTTTATCATTTTTGGATCCATAGAAACACCTTTTTCAGATATTACTTGGAAAAGGAAACATACCTCTTATATCCAAAAATTACACTGAAAGTTTGGCATAAAAACGATGATCTCGCAAGATACTCAACACTATATCCATGTGTTTATCATGTTAAACCCTTTCCCTTGAATACACTAACATTTCATCCAGGAACACCACTACAAAAGCATTCAAATACCTTTGAAATATCTTATTCATCAATTTCATAAAGACATTTGGTGCATTTCTAAGACCTAAATTCGTAATCACATACTCATAATGTCCATATCTACTCCTAAAAGATATCTTTTTAATATCCTCCTTATGAACACGCAGTTGGTCATATCTAGATCACAAGTCAATTTTAGATAAACATTGGTCTTTCCTCAATTGATCGAACAGATCATTAATTCATGGAAGTAGATATTGATTCTTTATTATACCATGGTTATTATTATGATAATCCACACACATCCAAAGAGTTCCATACACCTTTTTCACAAACAAAATTGGAGCTACCCATAGATACGTGCTAGGTTGAATGAACCCTTTTATTTCCATCTCTTCCAACTGAAATTTTAATTCCCATAAATATTTCTGTTCCATAAAATAATATGGAAGTGAAATAATACTAGTCCCTAGTAGGAGATCAAATGAAAACTCTACTTCTCTTATTGGTGGTCGCCCTGAGAAATTATCAAGAAAATCATTTGGGAACTAATAAAAAACTATTGGAAAACTACTTTCCCAAATTTCATCCACTGATTACAAGTTCAAAGCTTCCAACTGGTACGAGATCATTCCAACTATTAGTGCCAATAGTCTTATGGAACCTACCTTTACATTTTGGTCTCCTCTGAAGAGATGCTCAACTTCATCCTTAGTTATAAAGATAACCCTTTGGGTATAACAGTCAATATAATCCTTGAACATAGTCAAAAAATCCATACCCAGTATTATTTCATAAACATCCATCTCAAGCATAGAGAAATCCCATATCAATTCATACCCATAAATAATTATTGAACATGATTTACACATAAAGGCTCGAAATTCAATTTGACCGAGAGGAGTTTGAAGTTTCAAAATATAAGGCATCATCTCATTATGTAAACCTAGAAGATCAAGAGAAAAAGAAGAAATAAATGAATGGTATCCACCCATACCAAATAAATCTTGCATAAGGGTAGAATTCAAAATAAGCATACATCTCACCATTAAAGGCCTATACTAATCATCCATGATCACTTGATCAACTCCATACAATTTCTTACTCACTGCACTTTGTTCTTTATTTCCCTGTTGAGATTGCACTGTCTGAGGATTCATGGTATTGCTAAAATTAAAATGGATATCTCAATCCTATTAAAGAGAATTATTATTCTACCCTCATCCCGTCAAACCATATAACATCTTCTAAACATGAGATGTGTCCCGAGCACCCTGCCTTGGAACACTTCGACAATAGTGTCAAAGATTCCCCCATATATTTGTAATTAACACATGATCTAGGTGTAACATCCTGAACTAGGTTCCACATGTCGGTTCCCTAATCCTATTTACTGTGTGACCTCAGGAATGTCTCCCCATACACAAGTGGCTTCCGAGTAGCAGTGAGGGTCTAATATATAACATGGGGAGACTATGCCCTCTTTATCAAAGTAGCACAATAGTAGAAATAAATAAAAAACATCCAAATGATATACCCAATAACCAGAATAATACCATAACCAATACAAAATAGTATCATATGATAAACCAAAATAGGGAAACAATATCCAAACTAAAATAGTAGATATGTCATTCCATATATGTGTCAAGTGTCATTATGAAAACCCTAAAATAAAGACACACTGAAAAACTCTCGAGCAGGTCCTGACATCATGTGTGGTTCCCTCATCCTTGATCCAACCCAAATAATCCATCTAACATATGGATCTTACCCTTATTCCATCCTACAAAAATTAAGTATATTTTCATAGCAATAAGGAATCCCATGTAGGGTGTGAGTACAACTCAAGAGGCCACCACCAATGGTGTCTAAAGAAATATCCATTCTATAACTACATATTTAGTTGTATAAAGAATAAAGTATAATAAAATAAGAAAAAATAATTCATAATTCATAATTATTTAATTAACCACATAATTCATCAGTTTCATAAAGACACCCAAACCATCAATACTTGCTTTTTCCCATTCCAGAGTCTGAACAATATCACATAGAGAATCACAATTCATTATAACAAGGGATTTCATTATTCAATTCATTTCACTTTCATATCATGGCTACTTGGAACTATAGTTTAATGTCAATATCTTGGGCCTAGAATGTCAATTATATCACCTTGTGGGTATTTAGAGCATCAGTCATTGTCTCAACCCTCATTGTTATCATATATGGGCTTTTGAAACATCAATCCCTATCTCACGCCCATCATTATCACATATGGGATTTTGAAGCATCAATCCTTATCCCACACTCATCATCACATATATCAAAATATCACATATATCACATATTTTACACACATCAAGGTTAATAATTATTAACCTACTTATCAAAAATTATCATCAAAGTGTCCCATTTTAATTTTCAATTCAATCATGGTTCTTCACTTTAATCACATGGAATAATATGAACAATTCCCCATTAAACCATTTATAAAAATTTAATCATATAAACCATTAAACCATCAATTTTAATCCAAATATCTCTTAATTCCTATTATCAATCAATTTATAATCACATTAATCAAAAATTTCATAACCATAATTACCAAATTCAATTACCCTAGTTTAACCTGTTACATTATCACATGGAAATTTAGTTAATCAATTAAATTTAGAATTAAATTTACCAATGTGGAAATTTCAACTACTCAATTATATACACACAATTATAATCAAGACTATGGGAATTGATTATTAGATCACCTACCTCAAGGTAGTTGATGATAATTCGCTAAATGCAAATCCCCAAATTGAAGAATAATGATCATGATCACAATGGCATGGTTGATCTAGGATAAAATAATTGATATAAGATAAAAAATAAACAATATCCATGAAAAACTAGATATAAACCATCACTAATGGTGGATAAGACATTCCTCTTATCCAGAAAGAGAGACATGAAATATAGAAATCTAGTCGGGGAAGAAATAACTTACCAATGGAGAGGTGATCCTTCATATGGATCTTTGATTAATCAATAATAGAGTTAAATGGGCCTTCATATTTATTGGGGACCTATCCAAAATGATGGAAAAACATAAGGACCCATCCTATGTGAATCAGGGTTGATACTGAGGGGTTCAGAAATTTAAAATAATTTTTCAAAGAAATAAATCTAGCATGCATGGTTTCCTAGTTAGGAGCGCATGGTTTGGAGAACTATGCACCAAAACTATTTTCCTCTTATTAGGGGTCACACAGTTACTACTAAGAGTGTGAATGATTTTATAAACTATGCACCAACTGTGAAAACCCCACTACCTCAAGTCTGTACGGTTTACAGGGTTGGGTGCATGGTTTTTGAAAATTGTGTGCCAGCCGTGCACTATATAAAAAACCCTCCAAAAGCTTCCAAAATTATCTTGTTTCACCTAAAACATACCCAAAGTCAAACCCAACCGTGTTATGCTAAAAAATGGTTGAATATTACCCAAAAAAGAATGATACATCCCAAGAAATGTTAGGATCTTACAATATCCCACCTTATAGAAGATTTTCCTCAAGCTATTCTCCCAAGGAAGGATTCCTTCAAGATCTCCTCTCTCTTCCCGACGATGAACCCTTGTTGATGCCTGATGATGACTTTCACCCCCTTCCTGTTGGAGGGATGGGGGAAGATGATTTGGCTCCACTACCCCCGGTGCCGCAGGCGTATTTTGTCCCATTTTCAAACCCTAATTACCTTCAAAACATCCCATCGATTTCCCTGAGCTTGAAAGTTATGGATCTTCACCATGGGGTCCCTCAGCTACCGATTTATTCATTGGAATTCTCCACGGAATCAAGTTACCTAGATTTGACCCTAGTTGCTCATTTTTCTCATCGAAGGCCTTCCGTTGACGAGTTTGATTGCTTCGTGTTCAGTCACTGGGATTTGAAGGAACGAGCAGTTGTAGGGATTCTTGATAATCGCCATCTGATGATTCGATTTGGATCGGAGGAATACTTAATTAGCACCTGGTCCAGAGCTCCCCGCCATTGTAGTGGATGCAAATTTTTTCTTCTCTGATGGTCGTCTGATCTCTTTATGAATCGGGATCCTCCTTCGGTTGCAACCTGGGTAAGTCTGCCTCATCTTCCTCTGCCTTTTCAAAATCCTTCGATAATTTGTATGCTAGGTAATTTGGTCGGTCGGTTCCTGTGCTCGGATGCTCGTACTTCTTCTGTGAGTCATCCAATGAACCCTCATTTTTGTGTTGAGTTGGATGCCTCGAATCCACCAGTTGACTATATTTGGATTGTTGTTGGCGAGGAGTTCTGATGGAGGCACACTGTTGTGTATGAAAATTGGGTTGATTACTATTCAGCATGTTGTAGTTTGGGTCATTTGGTTGTTCATTTTCATTGTGGAACTAGAAGCAAGAGGTATGTTGCTTCGGTGAAGAGGCCCGGTGGGGTACCTAATCAAGGAAAGCCGCGTCCTGATGCAACAAAGTCTGGTAATGCTGTTTAAATGGGTGATTCATCTCTGGGAAGGCAGACACGGGCTTCCCCAAATCCATTTGTTGTTGTGGTATTTGACATATTAAAGCATGATCTGTCACTGCATAATGGTGTGGGTCAAAGTGGGATGGATGAGGCTGGTCCTAGTACTAGACCTGGAGTCAAGGTGGGTGCGCCAGTTTCCTCAAGGGATATGTTGCAGCATGGTAACAATCATGTTGGTCAATTTTCTGTAGGAAGGGTTGACAGTTAAATGGTCAAGGCTGGTGATGCTGAACAGAAGGGGGGAGCTGGAATTGAGCTTGGTTCCACCTCATGTTTCTCCAGCTGTAAAGGATCCTCAACTGTAGTTGAACTCTGCTTGTGGTTTGCAGATTACAGTTGATAGTGGGATGATCAAAGCTGGTGATGCTGAGCAGAAGGAGGGGGAGCTGGCCATGAGTGCAGTTGATGGACATTCTCACTATGCACCCCATGTTTGTCCAGCTGTTATTGACTCTCAGTTGCAGTTGATTTCTGATTGTGGTTTGAAAATTGCAGTTGATACTTGCAACTGTTTTTAGGAATTGGGTCATGAGGAGTTGAATGGGTGCCCTCAAATGAAGGAAGGTCAAAATATGATATTTTTCAAAGAGGATGTTTTAAGGAAGGAGTTTTATGTTGGTAATGATTTTTTGGAGTCTCCACGGTGTTTGGATATGATTAATATCAATGGGAAATATGAGCAGAACTAGATGCTGGCTGATAATTTCCAAGAGATGGTAATTGCTAGAAAATGGGGGGATGTATCAGACGGTGACAAAGAAAATATTTGTGATTTGGCCAGGCCTTCCTTTAGTGATGTTGTCAAGTATGGGAAGAAAAGTCATGGAAATGAGGAACCTCCCCCCCAGTTAAAAGAAGAATGAAGAAGGTTTATGACTTTCCAAAGCCGGTGTCAACTAGGTCCTCTGTCAGGAAATCCTCTAAGGATTTTTTATCCTTAGAGAAACTGAATCTCAGACGGAAATATGCGAAGGTCTTGAAGCACTATGATAGATCTGAATGGGAATCAGCTACTGCGAAGGAAGTGTTATATCATGGGTGTGGTGAGGGGTATGACTTTTATGACATGTAACTGGTTTCACTTTCTCGTTGTTCTTGTTCAGTGTATGTTTTCCTTTCTTAATAAATGGTCAGAGGATTTACCTATGGCTGAGATTTTCTGGTCTTCTCCCAAGCATCTCTAAGATTTAGAAATAAAAATATTGGGCCATTGAGCCCACAAATATTTTTCTCTCCCCCAAGTTTCCTCTTGAACATGTCCATGTTTCCATAATACTCAAACTATTGGCATGGTCTTTCCCCACAAAACATTCTCAATGTGATCTATAACATGTATCTGATTCTCCTTAAAGGACGAATCAGTCTCAAGCTCAACATCATCAACATCAAACTCATGAGAAGGTTCAAGGTGATACCTCCATAGTCATGACACATTAAAGACATCATGCATAGCACTATACTTCTATGGGGGATATAATTGGTATGTCACCAGCCTGATTCTCTCCACAATATCAAAAGACCCAACAAACCTTGGCACCAACTTTCCCTATCTCTGAATCCTATGGTGACCTAATATTGGAGACACCTGAAAGAACTCATTATAACCCACTATAAACTCAAAGTCTCATCTAATATGATCATCATATGACTTATCCCTAATCTAATCCATAGCCATATGTTTTTATATCATCTGAACTTACTCTAATGTCTCCTGTATGAGACTCAGTCCCAACAACATTGACTCACCTTCCTCTATCCAACATAGAGGTGATCTATATAGACTGCCATAAAGTGGATAATATGGTTCCATGTTAATAGTTTCATGATAATTTCTATTATATAAACTAAACGAGCTACAACTTCTTCTCCTAATACCCACAAAAATTGTGAACGCACAACCGTATATTATCCTCCAAAACCAATATAGTACATTTTGACTACCCATATGTCTGTGGGTGGAAATATGTACTTATTAAAACCTTCATACCATGTTCTTTCATCAATACCTTCAATAAAAATGAAGTGAAAAGGGATTCATGATTTGAAACAATTATTTGAGGCACCCCATATAGATAGAATATCTCTTGAATGTACAATTCCCCCAATTGATCCACTGAGAAAATATCTCGTATAGGCTTGAACAGTGTTGTTGTCATCAGTTATTCCATAATCACTAAAATAGAATCATTATTCCAAGAAATCCTTGGGAGACCAACCACAAAATCCATGGTGACATCAACACACTTCCATTTCGGATTGGGAAATTCCTGTAGTAAACCACCAAGTCATTAATGCTTGGCCTTCACCTATTAAAAGTTATAGCAATGTTCCACAAACTCTAAAATATATTTTTCCATGCCCAGTGACCAATACTGTCGACATAGGGCATGATACATTTTGGTTAAACCCAGCTGCACCACACACTTCAAGGCATGAAATTCATGCATCAGGTCCCCCCACAAACATGTAGGCACAACAACACAACCCCATAGATAGATGATCTTATCGTCATATATAGTCCAATCTGAAGGTAACTTCCAACCTTAAAGGATTTCCCTAAATTAAAAACACTATAGTTACTTATATCACCTCTATTTGATCTAGGTAAAAATTTTAGATTCAATTGATACTGATATGAGGGTTATCTACTCTTGGCCCTCCTAAACCAGAACATGCATCTCAGAAAACAAATTCGTCATCTTCCAATCAAAACAAGACTCCTGAACTTCACGTGTTTTGGTTTTCCTACTCAAGGAATCATCAAAACTATTTCCTTTCTTAGATGTATATGCCATCTCAAAATCAAATGACTATATATACTCAAGTCATATCCTTTTCCAATGATTAATGTCTCTTTGGGAGAATATATACTTTAAGATCGTGTGATCAGTAGAAACAACAAACTTTTCACCCAATAGATAATGCCACCAACACATTAATCCATAAACCACTACTGCTAACTCAAGATTGTGTGTAGGTTAATTCCATTCATGTGGACTTAACTACCATGACCCATATTCCACAACTTGATCACCATGAATCAACATTACTCCAAGTCCCATCCTAGATGCATTAAAAAACACTGTAAACTTTTCACCAAGATCTAGTAGAATCAAAATTGGTGCAGTTCTCAAATGCTTCTTCAACTCATTGAAATCATTCTCACATTCTCCAAACCATTAAGACTGAACACCCTTGTTTTGAAGCCAGAATGTGGTAATTTCATGTGGAAAAATTCTTGGATAAACCTCTGATAATGGCCGGTTAAGTCAAGAAATCTACATATATCAAAGAAATTCATAGGATGACCCCAAGAAACCACTACTTGAACTTTATATGGGACCACTAACACACCTTCCTCTAAGATGATGTGACCCAATATATATACCTGTTCACTAAATAATTGACACTTATATAACTTGGCATATACCCAATGCTCTCTCAATGTACTTAGGAAATTTTCAAGATATTGGGAATGGTCATCATGAGTCTTGGAATACACCCATATTTCATCCAAAAAAACAACCACAAACTAGTCTAGGTATGTGTGGATGATTCAATTCATCAAGTCCATAAACACTTCTGGAACATTCCTCAGCTCGAACGACATCATGATGAACTCATAAATTTCATACCTTCTTTTGAAATATGTATTTGGTATATCAGAAGGTCTAACTCTCAAATGATGATACCCTTATCTCAATTAAATCTTGGAGAAAAAAATCCCTTCTCAGCTAGTCAAAGATATCATTGATATGAATAAGAGGATATCGGTTCTTCATTGGAATCCATTTAAAATTCACATAATCAACACATAGGAGCAATGTCCTGTCATTATTCTTAGAAAACAAGACTAGAGAACCCCAAGGAGACATAATCATATAGATAAATCCATTATACATCAACTTCTATAGCTGATTCTTGAGCTCTTGAATCTCTTTTGGTGCCATTATATATGGTGGAATATAAATTGGCTCATCTCTAGGCATTATCTCAATCACAATATCAACATACCTCTTAGGTGATAGCCTTGAGAAGTCCTCAGGAAAAACATCCCAGAACCAATATACAATGGGTGGAAATACATCATGCTTCAAACCGCCTTCTTCCAACAATGGACTTAAAACCTAGGTGGTAAGCTCTCAGAGATGTTGGAGAATTGAACCTGCACAGCCTACATTGATATACCACTCTCTATGATGAACATAATTTTCACCCTCAAGAGGCATAAAGGTATCTCTCCTCTGGTAACAATCTAGGTGGGCTCGGTACGCTACCGACCAGTCTATACACAAAATCAAGTACAATCTTAACATATAAAGGATGTAAATATCCAATAGAAAAACATAATCCCCAAACTCAAGAGAAAACCCCTTTCACAATATCAAATAAGGAACTAGAATGTGTAGAATCTATAAGAATTGTACCTCTAACTATCGATGGTCCATCATATCTATCCACAAGTGTAGGTTGAACAATATGAAATTATCTGACCCCTCTTCCTTGTGCTAAAGTCTGAGTCCCTTGAGCTACACCACTTTATTGATATGGGTGATCTTTCCCATAAGTACCATGTCTACTGCCTCGACTTCCAAAAATAGTAGAACTATAACTTCCATACTGATATGGGGTGGAGGATCATCATTCAACACTCTGATTTTGCCCAGTTCTTCCATCGTTACTCATATACTATGGGTTCCTACATAACCATTGCAGATGTCCCAACCATCTATATACTCATCACTTTACCAGTGGTCAAGGGAACTATCTACAAATGTGTCTTAGGCTACAGAATTGGTGGTAGAGCACTTGTGTCAAGTCCTAAGTAAATGATCCTCCCCCCTAACCACTCTTCTTTATATCTCCATGGTTTAAATTTTAAAAGAAATGCTTCCTACTCTTGGGATACATACCTTATAGTCATAAAAAAAACCAATTTCCCTCTAATAGAATCCTCCTTATGGTTCCCCTCATAAATGAGAGCCTGATTCATCACTTCATAAACCATTTTCAGCTGAATGATATTAACGTGGGACTTAATCTCGCATTTAATCCCATTGATAAAATGTTTCACCGTAGTAGACTCATCCTTTATTATTTCTAGAAAAAAATCATTACAAATCATTAAATCATCATATATATTCCATAATATTTATGATCCCATTAGTCAACCTCAAAAAATTATCTACCATCCCTTTCCTAAGCATCTCAGGGTAAAAGTGCTCCAAGAACATTTCTTGAAAGTCCTTTCACTCAATATTTTCTAACTGTAAATCCCAAATATAGTTGTGCCAAAAATTATTCTTTTAAACACATAAAATATAAGAAACCAGTTCCACTCCCTTATTAGCATTAGTCTCCAAGATGTTAAGAATATTCTAGATAGAATCAATCCAAATCCCTGCTTCCTCGGGTCCACCCTCTCTGGAAAAAGTTGGAGGGTGCTGCAACAGGAACTCCCATCTCAATCTAGGCATAATTTTCCCAACCTGCTCAGGGTATCTTTCCATAAACTTCATAAATTGATAAAATATCTCATGGAACAACTCTCTAGATTCCTCACTTGAAACTATCAAAGCCTCTGGTTCCACTAATGGAGGCACATTTCCATCCACTCCTTCCTATCATCATATCAATAAGTGTCATCATGTAGGCATTTTTCTACAATGTCAAACATGCATCTTAGGACACATAACACATAATTGTCACATTTATGTAATATTTATTCCCATAACAATTCATCTCCTATACATTGTCACATGGTTAAAACTAAGGTG
The DNA here is from genome assembly GCA_963277665.1 of Viscum album. Classification (NCBI taxonomy): domain Eukaryota; kingdom Viridiplantae; phylum Streptophyta; class Magnoliopsida; order Santalales; family Viscaceae; genus Viscum; species Viscum album. The sequence goes on from OY728127.1 coordinate 7,947,197, forward strand.
TTAACACTACCCTCAACCATCCATCATCTAGGTCATGGCTAATATAGGGTAAACATTTCCATAAATCGTTTTTCCCATTATATGTCAATTTATTCATTTTAATTTACCATATTTAGCATGGTTTAAAATTATAAATTTCATATTATGATCATTTTCATTTAAAAACAAATAAACGGATTTCATTTTAACAACTCACCCAAAACCTGATTTTTTGTGTACCTAAAATGATGCATGTCATAATATATCCTGAGTTCCTGGAAGGATAAAGGTATTCCAAACTATCATCCCATAATATTCCAAGATTAAAATCTTGCTAAATATTTTAAAAACATAATATCGCACAACAATTGAATCAACCAAGGTGAAATAACGTCTAACTATAACATCAAACATCAAGAACATCAATCACAACCTAGGTACTTCTGTTTTTCCCCTATACATGGGTTAGCTACTCCAATGCATGAGCTCATTACCAGGGACTAACTCATTATAGTCTCCTTTATACATTTCCAAAATTGTTAGAAAAAATAAATCAATTGAAAATTCGATTGTTACAACTTTGTAATGTCCCGATCATGGTGCCACATGTTGGTGCTGAGAGCTAGTTCTCTATATAACCTTAGGTATGCCTCCCCATACACCGTAGGGTACTAACTATAATTGAGGGTCTAATGTATTACATGGGAAGACTAAACCCTCTTTATTAGAGAATCACAATAGTGGAAATAAATAAACAACAACCAAATAATATGACCAATAACTAGAATAATACCATAACCAATACAGACCAGTATCTCATGATAAACCAAAATAAGGAAATAATATCCAAAATAAAATAGTAGATATTTCATTTCATATATTTGTAAAGTGTCATTACACAAAACCTGGAAAAAAATACACACTGAAAAACTCAAGAGAGGGTCCCGACATCATGTTCTGTTCCCTCATCCATGATCCATCCCAACTCAGTCATCTAACATAGGTCTCTTTCCCTTATAGAATCTTGAAAAAATTAAAACTATTTGGGTACCAATTAGGCAGATTATGTTGGGAGTGAGTAAAACTCAGTAGGACACCACCAATGGAGTCTAAAACAATATTCAGTATATAACAATGTATGTAGTTTTATAAATAATAAAGTACAATAAAACAATTAATAAAATTATCAATTCATTATTATTTAATTAATCACATAATTCCTTGGGTTCACGAAGACACCTAACAATCAATACCTTCTTTGTCCCATGTTGGAGTTTAAGCCATACCACATAGTGAATCACAATTCATTATAACATGGGATTTCATTATTCAATTCATTTCACTTTTGTATCATGACTACTTGGAACCATATTCTAATGAAATATATTGTGCTTAGAATTTCAACTATAGCACCTTGTGGGTATTTGGATCATTATTCCCTATCCCACACCTCATTATTATCACATATTTTCCTTTGAAGTATCAATCTATGTCCCACACTCATCGTTATCACATATGTGCTTTTGAAGAATTAGTCATTTTCCCACACTCATCATCACATATATCATAATATCACATATTTCACATATTTCACACACACCTTGGTTAAGAATCATTAAAATTATTATCAAACATTATCATAAAAGTTCCTCATATCAATTATCAATTCAATCATGGTTATTCACTTTAATCACATGGAATAATATGAACAATTCACAATTAAACCATTTATCAATATTTAATCTTATAAACCATTAACCCTCCAAGGATAATCCAAACATACCTTAATTCCTATTATAAATCAATTTATAATCACATTAATCAACTATTTCATAACCATAATTCGAAAATTCAATTTCCCTAGTTTAACCCATTTCATTATCACATGGAAATTCAATTTAGAATGAAATTTCCCAACATGTAAATTGAAATTGCACAATTACATACAAGAAATTCTAGTCCAAACTATGAGAATTTATAATTAAACCACCTATTGCATTATCATTTATGAGCATTTTCCAAATAGAAATCCCCAAATTGAAGCAAAATGATCAAGATCATAATGGCGTGGAAGATCTAAGACTATATCCTAGAAACTAGATCAAACTAATTAATATTCATGAAAACATAGATCTAAATCATTTCTAATGGTTGATAAAACATTCCTCTTCATCTAGATAAACAGATGGGAGAAAGATAAATCCAATTGAGGAATAAATTACTTACCAACATAGAGAAGATACTTCAAACAAATATTCAACTCATCAATAATGGAGTTTGTTGAGCCTTAGAATCTATATGGGAGCTACCAAAAATGAAAGAAAACATTAAGGTTGATCTGGGGTTAAGCATGGTTAGTACCATGGGGTTTCAAAATTTTAAAATAATTTTTCATAGAAATTATTCCCATATGAACAGTTTCCTAGGTAGGGGTACATGGTCTTCCAAAATATTCACCTCTTATTAGGGGTCATACAGTGACTAATAAGTGGTTACATGGTTTGACAGACCATGCACTATCTATGAAAACCCCACTGTCTCAAGGGTGAATAGTTTTATAGTTTGGGTGTATGGTTTGGTCAAACCATGCGCCAACCATGCACTATCCAAACTCTCACCAAAAACTTCCAAAATTAAATTATTTCACCTGAAACATCCCTAAAGTCAAATCCAACCAAGTTATTCTCAAAAAATTATACAAGAGTACTAGAAAATAACCATGAGGAATCGTTGAAAAAGGTAAGGATCTTACACTATGTAGTGTCGTACAATCTCTATTTATGTGATCAAAAGAGCCAAATTGAAAACATCATTTATTCCTATGGGGTTTAGTAGAAGATTCACTGATCCATCCATCTAATTCTGAATCATACCACCGCCTTGTAAATAGGTTTCCCTCATCCGCTTATTCCTTGCATTATCATTCCCACCATTTCTCATAGGTATCAACATGCTTCCTCCACCCATAGTTCATGAGATGTATCTTTCTTCCACTATCTCTCTATTAACCATCTCTATATAATCCCTTATACAAAGCACAAAAATATTCAAGAGAAGTTTTTATCTTAACCCTGATTAAAAAATGCGTTCATTTAAGGACACACTTGTAGTATTTTCGAGTGTAAAATGGACTAAATTCATGAATTTATATCTATACTCTATTAAAAAGATATTCTCCTTCTTCAAGATGAAATAATCTATCATTATAGAAATTCTAAACATATGAGGATAGAATTTTTTGTTGAAAAACTTTTCAAAATCCTCTCATCTAATTACTTGTTATAATTTAGCTTGAACTAATAAATCCCACCACTAACGTGATAGATCCTCCATTATGTACATTGAAAACATTCCTTTAAACTTAGTTGGTGTCTATAGGAAATTAAATATTTGATTCGTCCTATTTATCCAAACCTTTTCTTTTTCCGATTCTGAGTCACCTAGAAATATGGGTGTATTATTCTTTTGGAACTGAATGGAATTACCCACTTTCCTTAGTTCATCACTTCTATTCCCTCTATCCACATATGGAAAAGATTTGAAAATACTCTAAACTAGCTATTAGTTCACATGTATCTCAGGTGAAACCACATTCTCAATATCCTTTTTGGTTGGTTTATTCTATTCCTAAAAGGTTTAATTTTATAGAACCAAAAGGAAATTCCATTAAGTCTCAATCTCTATCAGATGAAGGTTGGATCTCTAAATTTCAACAATTTACCTTCTTTAAACCATTTTTAAAATTTCCCCATGCACTTTGAAAATCAATCCATTTTCAACTATTTTAAAAAATCAACACTTTTTAAACAAATAATAATTGATTAATCAAAATTAAATATTAAATCCTAGTGGGAATTCATTTCTTTATTGAATTTCTTGTTATTATCATTGTCTAAACCCATGACAATGAGGTTATAACTCCTATAAGTGTCTTAAAACCCTTTTGTACCTATCTCCATGGTATCTTGACATTCAATATAAATATCTTAGTTATTCCTATTTATTCACTACATTTCACAAACAAAACCATTTCTAAGAAAAATAATATCCATGGAAAGAAACCAAAAAATTCCTTCAAACCATTTTACAAATCCATTTTTCATACCCATTACTTGGTTTCACACCTCTATGAAACCACACATGCATGTCCAAGTGATAATTCCATACTCACAATTGGTCACTCATCGATCTAACAAGTCATCACATGGTAATCATATACCATGTTCCCCAACATAATACGCCCCATCAATAGGGTCAAGTCACTAAAAATGAACCCACACCAACCAAGTAAACCGAATGGAATTCCAAAACCACCATTACAATCAATTTCAATAAAACATTTCTTCCATTGAAAAAATTTCTAATATACCTTTTCCATGAATCAAAACTAAAATATATTTTAAAATCCCCATTTTAAAATCATGAAACCACTTTAAAAAAACAATTTCCAAAATTTCTCAAACCATCACTAAATAGGGTTTATATTAATCTTTGCACAAAAATATCACAATTAAATCAAGCAATTCAACCAATTTGAAATAAAGCCTTCAGGTCCTAATAAGAGGAGTAGATTGTGAATCTAATTAACTCTCAAACATAAAAAACAATGAATGGGAAAAATCAAAATACATGTATTAGATCTTCTAAAACCCTCCATAGATATTTTTCCAAAGTTACCTTGCCTACAATGCACCAAGATTCACCAACAGATCACTCTCGGGTCGAAGGAAACCCACATCTTTTAGAGGGAGAGTAATTCATGTTAGGGTCCTTTTAAGGGAAAATGAGTGGTTAAAAGGTTTATTCAGATTAGATCCACACAATATGGATCTAATTTTTAATATTTCATGATTTAGGTTCATGGATAGGAAACCCACACACAAATCGTGCACCAACCACTACCTCCAAACACCCCTCATACGGTTGGCTCACAAGGTTAGATAAACCATGAACCAACCATTCTTAACCCATCTATTAAACTTTTCATGGTTTCTCCTAAGTGGCCATAGGGTTTGGGAAATCCATGCACCAATTATGCGCCAGCCTAATAACCACTATTTACCCTTACAAGGTTTCCTTAAGGTGTTTCATGGTTTCTACCATCCATGCTCAAATGATGAACCTCCAAAAAAGCCACAAAAACGTTCCAAAACATCTCAAAAATCACCCAAATAATTTATATACTTAAAATAAATAAATAAAGGGTTAATTACTAGAAATTTGTGGTTCTACATAGAACATCCACTTTCCATTTACCATATGTAATTCTAGATACATCTACGACATTTTTTCTAAAAAATAAATTACCTTAAAATTTTTATACCCAATCTGATTTAGTTCCTATTAGATTAGTAATTCAATTTTTAAGTACCAACATTGAATTTAAAAAATTATTGAATGGTACTCTAGATAATTAATACTTAGAAATATTACTCTTTGTAAATACCAAATACTTCTTGAATATAAGATTATAATCGTTTTCATAGTGAACTTTCATGCCAAATTGAAAACATGTAATAGTAGAATTACAACCACTTTTTCTTTAAAAACATAATTTCAATATATTTGAGTTAATCCCATATAATATAAAATACAATATTTGAATTTTAATTATTGTATTTAAATAAATCAATTTATGATATTTTGCACGACCTTGACTAAAAGCAGACAAATGTTTCTTAAGACTTTCAAATTCCTTTTTCAATTTTCATTAAAATCCTAAACAGAATTCAAATCATTATAAAAGTTATAATTAGAAGCATAAAAAATTCTACTTAATTTTTCATTCTCTTGTAAAATAAATTTATTTTTATAAACAATTTTTTCATTATTTTATATAATCTTATTATATAAATAATCATCTTTGAAAAAATATTTTATTAATCATTCAATTTCTTCATTTAACTCAGAAACAGTTGGATTTGTAGAATCATAGTTAGAATCAAAACATCCAAAATAAAAACCTGAATCACTAACCTCATTCAGAATAACCATAAAGGAAAAGTTAGAAGATTATTTTTATTCCCACATTCTTCTCTAGAATTTGATTCTTCTATACAACATGAACTATTATTCAATAACTTTTTGTACTTGTTTTTTTATTTGTATTTACTCTTTAGTTTTGGACAGTCAGGCTGGATTTACCATTTCATCCTTCACTTAAAACAAGTAACATCTGAAGTATTATAGTTAATGTTACCTTTATTATATCCCTTGTGTTTTACCTTTTGATGGTTTCTTATAAATAGATTCTTGAATACTTTTTTTCATTCATTTTTAAACTCCACTCATAGTATATGCCATATATTATTTTTTACTATCATATAGTTCAGAATCAAAGGGTCATTAGAAACAAAATTTACATATTTAAATGATGCACCTTTTTTTTATCACCTATTCATCTATGTTCTTTAGTTTCAGTTCATACAGAAGAATTGATCCAATCAATTCATCAATATTTTAATCCTTGAAGTTCTTGATTTCATCAATGGAATCCTTCTTTGTGTGAAATTTATTTGGTAGTTCTCATAGGACTCATTCAACTAGTATGAGGTTCTCCAAATATTCTCCAAGTGAATTCATTCATTCACAATTCTTGTGAATAGGTGGAACATTTAGTTCACAATTTCATCTTTACCCGCCTTGAAGTCTTGGTACTCATCTCGAAGCATTCCTTGATTAGTATGAATCAATTTTTTTGAGAAAAGGTGAGTTACTTGTGGAATCTTTCAAATCTCAAGATCTATATTACAATAAGACACATTAATATAAACATACTTCTATTAATAACACCATATAAAATATTTATAACTTTGTGATTTAAAAATATTCAAGAATCATTGTTTCATATATGTGAATCTGGGATAGCTTCTGGAAGTGTGTACAATTTTTCCACAATTTATCAGTGTTATATTCTTAACTATTTAAGGTATGACACCATTCTAGATCTATAGTATCCATAATCATTTCCATGAAATTTTGGTGGATTCTGAGGAATCCAAGCATTATTTGTATTCATTCTTACCATGTTAAAGATCTTTTCCTTAGACAGTGAAGTCTGTGGATCAGATAAAATAATAAAATATAAACAATATTCACTATAGAATAATTTGAAAAAATATAAAAGGAATAAGCTTGAATAACGATTATAAGGTTTTCAAGGGAAATGGAAGATGTTCTAGAGGAGGTGAATAGACCAATTTTTTTTAAAATAAATTGATTAATTGCCTAAATTAATTTAGAAAATTAGTTAATAAATCTTATTAAAAGTGGAATGAAATAAGTAACACAAGGATTTTTTTATAATAGTTTGGTAAAAGGTAGACCTAGTATAATATTATACTTCTTTACTTGATAAGTGATACATTGTGAACTAATCTTATTTTTGAAAGGGAATCGTAACCTAATTATAGACTACTTTTTCTAGTGGAAGAATTATCAGACACTTGACTTTAATATAGAGAGTCACCACCTAATTACAACAATAAATTTAGACAATGCGAGTCGTAAACCAACTAGTCCTAAATTTAAAATATGGGAGTCACAAAATAAATATAAATAATTATTTTATATAAAAAAATCATACAGATAAAGTGAAATCACATGAAATATGTGAAGAAGTTCTATAGACTCAAGAAACCAGAATGAAAAAATAAAAGAAGAATAAAACACATCTACTATTTATTGAGTGCTTGATCATATTGATTATCTCATCAAGGTAATTAATTTATTCATATAGGTTTTTTTCTTCTATGGAGAGATCATCCAGTATTAGTGAGAAAATTTCCACATAGCCAGAATGTACTACACTTTACAATATCAACACTGCCACACTCTCCGCACTCTATCACTTAAAAATATGAAAGTGCTCATTAAATATGTATCAGATCATAATTATTTCACTTGAATACTTATGAAGAGTAGAAAATATCAATTCCATTTTAAAATAAATAAACTTAACATTGTAAAGTATTTATTAGACTATTTAAAATTCAAATAGAATAATGTTGGATTATCATATATATATATATATATATATATATGATCGCAACATAATAATCACTCAATTCACGACCAAAATTAAAAATAATAAATATAGATTCAAAACAATTTTAAAAATACCCATTAAATAATTTAAATTTTCTCTATAATAAAAATTCAATGAAATATCCCATGAAAATAGAAATTTTGAATTTAAAATATGAAGTTCAAAATCATTCATTTAAAAATGAACAATAAATATACGAAGAAATTCAAAAATTAATAAATCCATAATAAAAATATTAAAATAATTATGAATTATTATAATATAAACTAAAATAATTTAGAATCAATAAAATTGAATAAACAACATAAAATAAAAAAAAATAAGTTTTTAGATCCAAGTTGTAAGTTTCATGTGTGAAACTAAAACACTCTTTAAAATTCATAAAAACTTATTTAAAACAATGGGAAAAAATTCTCATAGGTTCTAAATAATTAATATAAAAATATAAATACATTTAAACAATTTACAAATAAGAAATAAACTTCCATAAAATTGATATATGAAACAAAATGTGAAAGACAGCAATATTTTCTATAGGATTTCATAGAACTACATAGCCAAAATCACATAAGTGAATTTCATGGAGGAGAATTCATGTTTGGGAATCTACATCACTGAATCATTTATGTGATTCACATATTAGATTATATATAGGTGACTTACATAATAAAATTCATCATGTGTTCAATTTTCTCACATATATGAATTTCTCATGTAAGCGATTTATGTAAGGGAATTCCTAAAAACTGAAAATAAATTGATGTTTAAAATTTAAGAATTAAAATAGACCTTGAAAAGGTCATAATAATATTTGTTTCCTTCTATATTATATTTATAAAATTTCAATATATTTATAAATAATCAATAATAATATCAATCATATTCATAAAACTCAACTTATGATTAAAATATAGTAAAAAATAGTTCTGGAAACTATAGAAAACATACTGAAAATATAAAGTTACTTAAAACATAATTTCAAAAATGATAGAAATATAATACTAATTTTATGTCTTTTAATTAAATTTATAAAATTATGTTAGATTTATAAAAAAAATCACTTAATTTGGAGTTTTTTATCTTAGGATGTGGTCAAAATATAAAGGGTAACTGATTCTGGAAAATCATCTACATGGATCTCTAAATAGCTACATAAAATTCAAATTGGCTACATAGATTATGAATTTGTGTAAGATCCAGATTTTTTTAGAGATTTATTGGGCTCTTTTATAGGTACTATTTTTCATTATGTTGATTACTTTCATTTGGGTTTTACCTTGGAATTTTTTTGGGTGAAAATTTAAGAACAATGGAAGAATGAAGGCAGTGCACGGTTGGTGCACAGTTTTCCTTAACCATACACCCTATCCCGGAAAACCGTGCAACCCTAGATAGTAAATTATTTCACAGTTGGTGCATAGTGTCTCAATACATGCACCCTCAAAGAAGAAACTATGCACCCCACCCCCTAACAAAGATCCATTGTTAAGGCACACGGTTTGGAAAACCACGCACCCTTTCCCAGAAAACTGTGTGTGGGGTTTAATTGAACCTAAAAATTAGTTTTAAAAATTATTAAACCCACATATTAACCCCTAATCATCCCTCGTTTGACCCAAGATTTCTTTCATGATTTTAGAGTCTCTGGGATAGATTTCAATCCCTCCCAACCTCCGTTCTTGGCGAATCGAAGGGAGGATTGAAGATCTACACCCCATCTAGTAAGAGGATCTAATCTCATGTGGTTTCCTTCTTCTCTCCTATATATCTATAATATTTTAGAGGGAAAATATCCTTTTTCGTGTTGGATCATGGTATATTATTTCAGAATCTAGATCTAAATTTTATTGATCTTGGTTTTTTTATCATGGATTAGGGTTTTTGATCCAGATCTTATTCTATGTCATTGTTCTACACAAATTGGGGATTTATATTGATGATAGTTTATCATAAATCTTTAGGTAGGTGGTATATAATTCAAATCCCAAAGTATTTATTTCAATTATTTCTATGTAATTATAGAATTTAAATTTGGTTATTATAAATTGAGTTTCATAGATTGAGTTAATTAATTTTTTGAATTAATTAATTTGGTGAATAATGAGATTGGGAATATTGTGATTCTGAACTAAATAATTAATTGTTGAATTAATTATGGGATATTGGTATTGTGAATTAAATAATTAATTATTGAATTAACTATAGTATATTGTGATTTTGAATTGAATAATTAATTGTTGAACTAATTATGGGATATTGGGATTGTGAATTGAATAATTATTTTGGAATTAATTATGGGATGTTGGGATTGTGAATTGAATAATTAATTGTCGAATTAATAATCAGATATTTAATATTATGAATTGTGATAATTAATTGCGGAATTAATTAATAGGATTGAATGAGATTAATTGATTGATGAATTAATTAATGGGATTGATGTGCCTAATTAATTAGTTAATTAATTAATGGTATTGATGTGATAAACTAATTTATAATTTTGTAATGAGATATATGTGATTAATTAGTTATTGAATTAATTAATTGAAGGATGTGTAAATGAAATTTTTGAAATTGATTAATTATTTGGTGAATTAATTAATGTTTAATTATGATATATGTATGACTTTAAATGATGAAAGGTAACAATGGCATTTATATGTGACTTGAAATGATGAATGTTAATAATTTAATTCATATGTTACTTCAAATGATGAATGGTAACAATGGAATTCATATGTGAATTTAAAATATGAATGGTAACAATTTTATTCATATATGACTTGAAATGTTGAATGGTAACAATGTAATTCATATGTGACTTGAAATTATAAAAGTTAATAATGGAATTCATGTGTGACTTGAAATGATGAATGAAACAATGGAATTCACAAGTGACTTGAAATGATGAATGGTAACAATTAAATTCATTTGTGACTTGAAATGATAAATGGTAACAATAGAATTCATGTGTGATTTTAAATGTTTAATGGTAACAATGGAATTCATATGTGACTTGAAATGATGATTGGTAATAATAACAATGGTAATAGTGACATTAATATGTGAAATGAGATTGCAGGTGTCCTCAGGAACCTGGGGGTTATGTGGTTAAATAAAGAGTAATTGAATAAATGTACACTATTTATGTTATTACTTTTATTTATTATTTATACAACTGCATACACTATTATGACTAGATATTGTTTCAGACAACATTAGTGGAGGCCTACTAAATTTTACTCACTCCCTACTCGGGATTCTTGATCGGTAACGGAATATATTTTGTGGTTGCAGGACAGGGTAAGGGCAAGGGCCCTGTATTAGATGGTTGAGTTGGGATGAAGTATGAATGAGGGTGTCGAACATGGTTTGAGGCTTGCTTGGGAATTTTTTGTATCTTTATTTATTTTTAGGTTTTTTCATATTAACACTTAACACATGTTGGCATGACATATCTACTATTTAGTTTTGGATTTTGTATTTATTATTCTAGTCATCATGTTATATTTATATTTTTCTAGTTATTAGTTATGTCTTTTGGCTATTCTTATTTTGTTTATGTTGTTGTGAAACTTTGATAAATAGGTAGTAGTCTCCCACTTGTCAGTTTTAGACCCTCACTGTTATTCAACATCCTCTAGCGTATCGGGAGGTACGCTTGAGGTCAAGTGACTGACCGAATCATGGTACCGGTGAGAGGAACCCCAGTTGAGATGTTACAAAGTGGTATCAAATGGGATTTCTTTTATTTTATTTTGTATTACAGTTTGGGAAAGGTAAATAGTAGAATAGTATGATTCAAACCTTGGTTAAAAAATCATGAATGGGAATATCTACCCCATGTAAAAGGGTAAAATCCAAGTACCTAGGGTGGGATTATGATTACTGATGTGTGCTATTACAGTTGATGTTATTTCACCTTGATTGATGAACTTATTTGGTGATGGGGTAATTCTTTCTGATATTTAATATGTTTTGACTCATGGATTTGAATGGAATGAGAGTTGAGTTTCATGTATCATTCTAGGCACTACAGATTTATTTTCACATACATCATTTTAGGTATGCATGGGAAAATGGGTTTTGGGTAAGTTTTTGAACTTGAATTATTATTAATTTCTTGTGAAATTAAATTTTAAATAATGTCTAATATGAAATTAAAAAACATAAAATGATGCAAAAAAAGGTAAATAAATAGGTTTATAATGTAAAACTTGAATAATTATAATGAGTTTACCCTTTTTTACCATGACCTATATATAGTATGGTAAAGGGTAGTGATGGTGCCTCAATTCTGACCATGTGGTAGGGAAAGGTGGAAATGACTTGTTATGGCTTATTATGATTTTCCCCTTAATTATGTTACAATTGTGTTATGTGTATTATGGTGTGTGTTTGGAATTATTGATATATTCCAACATGGAAATTCTTAGTGAGAGAATGATAGGAGGATATGGTGAGAGATGCTCCACCAGTAGTGGAACCTAAGTTTCCAATAGTTTTGGGTGAGGAAGTAGGAGATAAGTTCTTTAAGAACTTCGCTCGGTTCATGAAATTCATCTAAATATACCCATGGTGGTTTTTGAAAATCATGTCTGATCTGATGAGGGATTTTTAATTGTAGCACCCTACAACCTTTACTGGATAGGGTGGACATGAGGCATCTATGTTTTGGATTGAGTTTATCCAGAATATAATTGACCATTTGGAGACTCTTACTGAGAAAAGAGTCAAGTTGGAAGCTTATATGTTGTGATAATCAGTCAAGTGTTGGTTGTATATTCAGACTCAGAGTGGAAAAGCTGGTGGTATGTTACAGATGTACTTCTTATAGACATTCCTGGATCACTTCTAACCATAGATTTTGAGGGAGGAGAGAGAATATGAGTTTGTGAGGTTGACTCAGGGGAGTATTTCTATGATGGAATATGATTTATATGACAACCCTTCTCTTTATTATACACTAAAACATGATTTATTATATGAACTTCACTTGATACAACATAAAATATCGAGAGGTCTAGTGTCTTTGGGTATTAGGATCATTACATAACTTAAAACATTAAATATAACATCTTTATTGAAAACTTCCTTTACATGACCACTACATTCCCTCATACTTAGCATTCCATGGGATAACCTGAGGACATGCATAAGAAAAGGGTGAACTATAAAGCCCAGTAAGGGAATAAACATGTAATAACATGAGGAATAAAATACATGTTAGAAACTAGGCATATCAATGGAGCACAAGAGAAACATGAACATAAAGTCATGATAAATCATGATAATCATAACATGGAAATGTGGCAACAACACTTAACATGGAATAAAATAGGTCTTTCTTTTCTTTATTAATAAAAATGAGGCTTCGGCCCCAACCTTTTAAAAAAAACTTAACATGGAATTAGCATGAGCCAAGGCTCATTGCACATAGATCATGAGTAAACCCTCATTGCACATGAAGTATGAGTAAAACCTCATTTCACTTGAATTATAATGAGTAAACACTCATTGTACATGACGTATCATGATACTATACTTTACTTAATGCATTTGAGCACTATTAGGGTACACCCTTCTTAAACATTTCATTTCATGCATAAGTGTGTCACATGGATCTTATAACATGGAATAAATAAACATCACAAGTTATTCCATGATTAAGTAATGTGGAATAAATAAATTAAAGTACCACTCAATATTTATATGTTCATAAAGGTTAATACCTTGATAGAGACATGGGTATGGTATTCACTACACAATGGTCTTGGCTTGGAAAAACGCGATGTAATTTCGGCAGCATAACAGCGTGACATAAGGATTCATAAAAGTGGTTGATGAGAGAGAAATGGGTGTATCGTCATATGTACATGAAATGGACAGTAATGGGGTCATACAGATACACATCCCAAAAATGTAATGGAATTTAGATGCATAATACAAGAGAATTACTTGGATGTAAAAGAGGAGAGAGAAATCCCTCAAGGAATTTCGGCATGGTAACGGGTGTACATGAGAAGAATTAATGAGAGATAAAGGGGTATCCCATCATCAAAACATAAATATGGAAGTATGAGGGAGGTGCTAAATCATACCCCAACATTTTTAATTGAAAAAAAAGGAATAACAACTTAAAGAAAATTGGACAAAATGATAAAGGAAGAAATCCCTTACTTAGAAGTGTGATCCCAAAAGCTTGGGAGAGGCTTGAGAGAGTATTATTGGGAGTTTGGAGCACCTTGGGAGGATTCTAGAGAGAGGAGGTAAGGGTTTGGTCGAACTCTAAAGGTTTTGAGTGAAGAGGAAGTGGGAGCATGGGTGGGTTTATATAGGAAAGGAGAGGGAATTCTTTATTATTTAGTTTTGGGGAACCTCACATTAAACTAATCAAAACCTCAAACAAGGCCATGGTTTTTGAAAATATTTTTTTCCAAAGGGGAGTGGAAAACAATATTTTATAATTACAATGGTCTAACTTCTTAAAATAATAGGGTTGCTTATGTAGAGGTGAGTCACACTCTCAAGGAAAACAATTTAAAAAGACAAAAAGTTTTATAAGTCTTGAAGGGTCCACTAAAGCTTTGTAAAATAAATCAAACAAACCCAAAATCACATTATTTTAATTTTAAAACATATATAGTTAGAAAATAATGTTTATAGTATTTTATTACATCAATATTGGGTCATTATGATGTCATAAAACACACTATATATTTAAACAGTATTTAATTTTTACCAAAAAATTCGACTGTCTCAAAAAATTATGAAAAATTAACCATTAGATAATTTCGAAATCATAATTAAAAAACTAATATTTATTTTATCTAAATAATTTTCTAAATATTTCAATTTTTACTTTTAAAATAAAAACAGACATTTATCAAAAATTCATGGGTTTTGACAAAACCCGCTTTCAAACCTTAATTAAAATTACAATTGAATTTATAAAATTATATGATAATTTATATTTAATAAAAATTAATTTTATAATAATAATAATATTTTATTATAATATTATTTAATAAAAAATCCTTTAATTTATCAAAATATATTTTTTAGTTGAATATTAACTAAAAATACCATTTGTGCTTTAAAAATTATTTACAAAGTAACAATAATAAAAAGAATGTATATTCTATATACAAGAATAATGTACATAATCGTAGTAATAGTGTCATGTTACATAACCCCTTAAAATGCCCACATAATACTAAAGGGTAAGGTGTTCCATAGTGATAGACTCATGGGGTGGCTCGAATAACATTGCTCGAGTGGTAATCTCTATCAGATATTACTTCTCTCGTAGGCGGTTCTGCTTGAGTTTAACGTATTCAAGCTCGGTTTTGTCTTGGTCAAGAGTGAATCCCAATGACACCACCTTCTTTCCGAGCTCCGATAAATGGTATTCGTATCGGGAAAGTCTACTAGATGAGGACATCACTTCCTTTGTCTGAGTAAATTGGATTTGTTAAATACCTATATTATACTAATCATGTGATCACTATTCAACGACTATATTATCAATGGTAAAAATTCTTAACGATATTTTAAAAAAATAAAACATAGAACCAAATAAATGTATACATTTTACATAACCATAAAAAGACATTTAAATAGACCAAGAGTAATTTTCATTAATGAATTTTTTGGGTCGTTACAATCTTCCCCCCTTAAGAAATTTCGCCATCGAAATTTCATTTTCCCACACTAAAACAAATGCGGGTAACTCTACTTCATCACTTCCACTGATTACCATGTCTCTTATTCAAACTTGTGGTTTTCCTACAACAACTTTATGAGGTTCATTGTCTTATTTCATAGAACTTTTTCTCTACAATCTAAGATCTTCATTGGTTTCTCCTCGTAAGAAAGATCATCCCCTAGTTATACTACCTCTAAAGAGAGTACATGTGAAGGGTCCGGTATGTACTTACTTAAGAGGGATACTTGAAATACATCATATACTTTGGCCATGGTAGGTGGAAGTACTAGTCGATAGGCCACAACCCCAACACGATCAAGAATCTCGATGGGGCCGATATACCTAGGACTTAACTTACCTTTATTTCCAAACCTCACGACCTTATTCCATGGATATATGCGTAGAAATACCATGTATCCAAATTTAAACTCAAGTTATCATTGATGGTTATCAACATAACCCTTCTGTAGACTATGGGCTTCCTTGATATGATATTGAATGGTTTTCACCTTCTCCACCATTTCTTCGACCATTTCTGGTCCTAGCAGCATACGCTCACTGACTTTATCCAAACATACTGTTGTTCTGCACCTATTCCCATATAGGGCTTCATAAGGTTTCATCTGAATGCTCGAGTGGAAACTATAATTATAGGAGAATTCAACCATAGGAATATGTTTATCCCAACCTCCTTTAAATTCCATTGAACATGATCATAACATATCTTCCAGTGCATGAATAGTTCGCTAAGATTGGCCATCAGTTTGAGGATGATAGGTTGTACTGAATTTCAGTTCAGTATCTAGAGAATGTTGAAGACTCTTCCAAAACAGAGATGTGAATCTTGGATCTCAATCATATATAATAGATAGTGGTACTTCATGCATCCTTACCACTTCCCGAATGTATATTTGTGCTATCTAATCCAATGAGAAATCCACCCAAATTGCAATGAAGTGTGCATAGTTTGTAAGATGATCCACAACAACCCAGATTGCATTTTTTCCTTTGGATTTCTTCAGAAGTCCAGTGACAAAGTCCATGGTTATGTTCTCTAATTTCCCTGCCGGTATGGGCAATGTTTGCATCATCCCCTTATACTTTTTCCCCTCTGCCTTCACTTGTTGACACACTAGGTACTTTGATGTATACTCAATGATCGCCTTCTTCATATTATCCCACCAAAAATGCTCTTAGATATCTCAATACATCTTTTTGTTTCTAGGGTGGATAGAGAAATTTGAACTATGTGCATCATCCAAAAGTTCTTTCTTCAGCTATGGACTTGATTGAACACATATTATTTTCCCAAATCTCACAATTCCTTCTCCATTAACATTGAACTCTAAGGATTTTCCTTTTCTGATAGCTTCCACTTTCTTCTGAATTCCCACATCATCCTTTTGAGCATCCTTTAACCTTTCCAAAAGATAAGGTTGAGCAATAATTTGTGAAAGGATTGATGATGTTCCCTTCTTTATGATTCCCATGCCCATATTCATCAAATTAATGAATATTGGATCATTTTCAATTATCATCAATGATAGAATCGTTGGGTCCTTTCAACTTAGAGCATCTACCACCTTGTTCACTTTCTCATGGTGGTAATGGATTGAGCAGTCATAGTATTTGATCAGCTCTAACCATCTTTGTTGGCACATGTTCAAATCTTTCTGTGTGAATATATACTTGAGGCTTTTGTGGTCCATATATATTTGACACTTCACCCTAAATAGATAATGCTGCCAAATTTTTAAATTAAACATCACCACAAATAACTCTAGATCATGTGTTGGATAATTCTGCTCATGAATGTTCAATTTCCTTAAATCTTAGGCAATGACTTTTTCATTTTTCATCAACACACATCCTAGGCCCTTCTTTGAAGAATCACTGAATACCACAAAAATTTCTCCACTTGTGAGTAAAGTGAGCACGGGCACAGTGATAAGCCTCCTTTTCAACTCGTTGAAGCATTATTCACATTCATCACTCCAAGAAAACATTACTCCCTTTTGAGTTAGCCTGGATAGAGGGTTGGACAATTGTGAGAAATTTCTCACAAATCATCGATAATATCTAGTTAACCCCAAGAGGCTATGGATATATGTCACCGATGATGGCCTCAACCATTCCTCTATTTCAATTTTCTTAGAGGGATCTATAGATATCTCATTGCTTGGGATGATATGGCCCAAGAATGAGACCTCATTCAACTAGAACTCACACTTTTTGTACTTTTCATAGAGATTCTTTTTTTGAAAGGTCTCTAGTACAGTTCTTAGATGCTCCTCGCGAACCTCCTTGGTTCTGGAGTATATTAGAATATCATCTTTAAAGACTACTAAAAATTTTCTAGGTAATCTATAAATACTCTATTCATCAAGTCCATGAATATTTCTAGAGCATTAGTGAGTCTGAAAGGCATTACTATGAATTCATAGTGCCCATACCTTGTACAAAAAGCAGTCTTGGGGATATCTTCATTCTTCACCCTTACTTGATAATATCCCAACTGTAAATCCACCTTGGAAAAGTATAGTGCTCCATGTAGCTGATCGAACAAGTCATAAATTCATGCAAGTTGATACTTGTTCTTTATCGTGATTTTTTTAAGCTCATGATAATCGATGAAAAGGAACATTGACCCATCCTTCTTCTTGACGAAGAGGACTAGCGCACCCCAGGGTGAAGCAGTTGGGCATATAAACCCTTTATCCAAATTATCATGTAGTTGTTTCTTTAGCTCCTCGGGCTCCACAACAGCCATTCTATATGGAGTCTTGGGTATTGGAAACACGCTAGGTATAAGATCAATTGAGAATTCAACATCTATTCTAGGAGGAAGACTAGGAAATTCCTCGGGAAACACTTCAGTGAATTACCTCGCAATAGGCATGTCTTCAAGGATGGTTGCCGCCTTAGACTCAATCATCTGAGCCAGATACACATTTTCATAGGGTAGTAATATCTAGTCTTGAGATGATGGAGCAAAAAAAGATTCATCTTCCTCCTTACACTTGTACAGAATCGGGGGTCGATTCTCCATATGGAGAGTGAATTATCTCTCACAGCAATTTATGTTGGCTCTATATAAGGGTAGCCAATCCATGCCAACAATTGCATCAAATTACACTAGAGGGGGTATAACGAGGTTCACCAGGAAGTTCAATCCACCGATTATGATATGGGATGAGTTATATTCATGGGATGAAATGATTTCCCCATTTTTCATACTCACTGACATCTTTACTTCCATGATTTTTGGTGGTCTTAGGATTGTTCTACTAAAATTTCAGGATATAAAAGAATGCGTAGAACCTGAATCAAAAAGTACATTCACTTTTCTTTAATGAATAACTATCATACCTATCATCACTTTGTTATCGGGGTTCACTTCGGCAATAGTGATGGAAAAAGCTCACCCTTGCTGCCTTAGAGGTTATTGGTTGCCTCCGAAAACCCTTGGTTTAGGGCACTGATTTGCAAGATGCCCTAGTTCATTGCAGTTGAAGCAATGAACAACGCATTGATATTTGAACAGAGTGTTCCTCTCCTCTGTCATAGCCATGGTTTTTTCCTTGTCTGCAGTTAACAGCTAGGTTCCCTTCTCTTCCACACCTAAAGCATTTCTTCTTCCCCTTCAGGCAATTTTTGGGGTGCTTCTTTCCACACCTTTGGAAAGTGGGGTGCTGGATTTTATTAGCACAATTGGATTTATCCATCGTACCACCATAATTGAATTCCACCTTATGCTTCTTATCCCTATGATACCCCTAAGATTCTCTGATCTCTATTTCTACCTTAAGGGCACATCAGACAATTTCCTCATAGATGTTGAAGTCACAGATCGCCAGGGCTTTCCGTAGGCTAGGTTTTAGCCCACCAAAGAAGCGGTGAACCTTGTATTTAGGGGTAACGACAAAGCCGGAGGCATATCATGCAAGCCTTGTGAATTTTTCCTTGTGAATTTTTCCTTGTACAATCTAAAAGATTCTTCGTCTTTTTTCTTGAGGTTAAGGAAGTCCCTTTCTATCTTAAGCCGGAGGGTGTGAAAATATTTATCGAAAAACATTTTCCTAAAATCCTTCCATTCCAATGCCCAGATCGCCTCCTCGGGCTTCGTATTTTTTATCAATGTCCACCATTGATCATATTCACCCTCTATACGATAAGAATCCTTGGGAACCTTCTCTTGTTCTGAACATTGTAGGATGGAGAAGATCTTTTCAATGGATTTGATCCATTTTTCGGTGATTGAGGGATCAGATGATCCATTAAAAGTAAAAGGCCTTTATCTCATGAAGATTTCGAAAGATACTTTTTCTTTCTTAGGGGGGGTTGAACGTTCATATTAACCCATGTTTCTATTCAAATCTTGAGTTAAATAAGAGATAATCGTAACAAAGTTTGTGATTATCGCTCCCATCGGATTGGGCATCTCATTAGCATAGTCATCACATTGATCTTCACATCGGTTGTTAGACCGAGTCCTCCTATTACCAGCCATTATCTAGAATAAAAGGAAAGTTAGGGGTAACACATAAAGGTTAATCCAAGGACAAAACAGATGACTTATAAATAGCTTTTATTTCCTTAACTTATGAATCTATAGGCTTCAATATATGTTATCCGACATATATTCTTAGGGGTTTTTTTTAATTCCCTTAAGGATGGTTCATACTAAGCTTGTGAATTTAAAAATGCATATCCCCTAGGAGTGTTGTAACCAAGAGTGCAGAAAGGCCTATTTTCGTGTACCAGGACACCCTGGGTCAAGCCTGAAACTCTTTGTCAGGGTTTTCACCCCTAGGTACATATGTTCCAGAGCTGCCTCTACCTGCTCGTATCTAGATAGGGATGTATTTTCTTGATAAACAAATTACTCAATACCCACAAAAACTTAGGGATGTTTTTATTATACTTAGTCTTGTCTCTAAGGCTTTACTAGGATTTTCTAATCCTAATCCCAAAAATAACTAAACCTATCCTTTGATGCCAACTATGACAACCCTGCTCTTTATTACACACTAAAACATGATTTATTACATAAACTTCACTTGAAACAACATAGAATATTGAGCGTTATAGTGTATTTGGGGCTTAGGATAATTAAATAACAACTTAAAACATTAAATAAATTATCTTAATTGAAAAATTCCTTTGCATGACCACTACATTCCCTCGTACATGGCATTGCATGGGATAACTTGAGGACATGCATAAGAAAAGGGTGAGCTATAAAGCCCAGTAAGGGAATAAACATGGAATAACATGAGGAATAAAATACATGTTAGAAAATAGTCATATCAATATAGAACAAGAGAAACATGAACATAAAGTCATGATAAATCATGATAATCATAACATGGAAATGTGGTAACAACACTTAACATGGAATTAGCATGAGCCAAGGATCATTGTACATGGAGCATGAGTAAACCCTCATTGCACAAGAACCATGAGTAAACCCAAGTTTCACTTGAATTATCATGATTAAACACTCATTTAACATGAATTATCATGATACTATACTTTACCCAATGTATTGGAGCGCTATCAGGGTGTACCCTTCTTAAACATTTCATTTCATGCATAAGTGTATCATATGGATCATATAACATGGAATCAATCAACATCATAAGTTATTAAACTATTAAGTAATGTGGAATAAATACATGAAAGTACCATTAAATATTTATATGTGCATAAAGGTGAATAACTTTGATAGATACATGGGTATGGTATTCACTATACAATGATCTTGGCTTGGAAAAACGCGGTGTAATTTCGGCAGCATAACGGCGTGACATAAGGATTCATGAAAATGGTTGATGAGCGAGAAATGGGTGTATCATAATATGTACATGAAATGGACAGTAAAGGGGTCATATATATACATGTCCCAACAAACTTACTAGAATTTAGATGCATAATACATGAAAATTACTTGGATGTAAAAGAGGAGAGATAAATCCCTCAAGGAATTTAGGCATGGTAACAAGTGTACATGGGAGGCATTAATGAGAGATAACGTGGTCGCCCAACATCCAAAAATAAATAGGGAAGTATGTGAGAGGTTTTAAATTATACTCCAACATTTTTAATTGAAAACAAAAGGGAATAACAACTTAAAGAAAATTGGACAGAAATGAGAAAGGAAGAAATCCCTTACTTGGAAGTGTGATCCCAAAAGCTTGGGAGAGGCTAGAGAGAGGATTATTGGGAGATTGGGGAACCTTGGGAGGATTATAAAGAGATGAGGGCAGGTTTTGGTCGATCTAAAATGGCTTTTAGTGAAGAGGAAGTGGGATATTGGGTGGGTTTATATAGCAAAGAAGAGGGAATTCTTTATTTTTTAGGTTTGGGACACCTCACATTAAACTAATCAAAAACACAAACCAGACCATGGTTTTTGAAAAAGTGTAATGTAAAACAATATTTTATAAGGCCAATGGCTGAACTTTTTAAAATAGTAGTTTTGCTTATGTGGAGGTGAGTCACACTCTCAAGGAAAACAATTTGAAAAGACAAAATGTTTTATAAGCCTTGAAGGGTCCACTAAAGCTTTGTAAAATAAATCAAACAAATCCAAAATAACATTATTTTAATGTAAAAACATATATTGTCCGAACATAATGTTTTTAGTATTTTATTATATCTCTATTGAGTCATTATGATGTCATAAAACACATTATATATTTAAACGTTATTTAATTTTTACCCAAAAATTTGACTGTCTTAGAAAATTATGAAAAACTCACCGTTGGATAATTTCGACATCATGATTCCAAAAATAATATTCATTTTATCTAAATAATTTTCCAAATATGTTAATTTTTATTTTTAAAATAAAAACTGACATTTATCGAAAATTCATGGGGTTTGACAAAAACAACTTTCTAACCTTAATAAAAATTACAATTGCATTCATAAAATTATACAATAATTTATATTTAATAAAAAGTAATTTAATAATAATAATAATATTTTATTAAAATGTTATTTAATTAAAAAATTCATTAATTCATCAAAATAGATTTCTTAGTTGAATATTAACTAAGAATACCATTTGTGCTTTAAAAACTATTTACAAAGTAACAATAATAAAAAGAATTTATATTCTCTATACAAGAATAATGTACATAATCATAGTACTAGGGTCTGGTAACATAACTCCTTAAAAACCCTCATAAGACCGAAGGGTAAGGTGTGCAATGGTGACAGACTCTTGTGGTGGCTCAGATAACATTTCTCGAGTGGTAATATCTATCAACTTTCACTTCTCTCGTAGGCAGTTATGCTTGAGCTTAACATATTCAAGCTCGGCTTGGGATTGGTCAAGAGAGAAGCCCAATGGCGCCACCTTCTTTACAAGCTATGAAAAATGGGCTTCGTATGGGGCAAGTATACTGGATGAGGTCATTGCTTCCTTTTTCTGAGTAAATTAGAATTGTTAAAGCCCTATATTTATACTAATAATGTGATCACTGTTCAATGGCTATATTAGAAACGGTCACAATTCTTAATGGTATTTTAGAAAAACCAAAACATATAACCAAATAAGTGCATGCATTTTATATATCCATAAGAAGACATTTAAATAGACCAAGAGGAATTTTTATTAATGAATTTTTGGTTCATTACACTTTATGATTTATATATTTATAGAACTTTACTCTAGAATTGGTAGGGGGTCAGATAGCTATGAAAAGGAATTTCTTCCATATAATTAAATTTAAGATTAAGTCCCAAGTTAACCTTTTTTGGTTAAAGAATTTTACTGAGGTAGTAGATCAGTCTCTCATAGTAGCGAGTAAACTGAAGGCAGATTCCAATGTAGGACATATGGTTGTTTTTGGGAAGTTTAGAGGTACATATTACAAGGTAAGGAAGCATCACTATACGGGTTCTAACTTGGGGAATAGCAAGAATAGTGCCCAAGTGTAGAGACCCAAAGCTTGATGTACATGAAAATTAAATTTATTCTATAGAATACTTAATGAATTACACAAATAGACACCCAAATACTGGATTAGTTTAGTGTCTTTGGAATACTGGATTAGTTTAGTGTCTTTGGAAACTTGGAACACATTCTTCTAACTTGGTGAAATATCTTCAACATCTCCCATAAATATCTTCCCCTTTAGTTTTTGTACCTAAAACCTTTCTTTATATCCAAGAAAAAAGAAAACATAAAAAGGGTGATCTCAAATGATTATGAAGGGTAAAAATGGAGTACATAAAACAAAACATCAATATAATAATATAAAAACATCATCATAAATTTTAAATATTAAAATATTGAGTTTTGAAATAAATCATGGAAGTACGTAAGGCATAAATCATAAAGGAACATGAACCATGATAAAATAACATTGGCATAAAACATGGAATTGTGGAAAACACATAATCATAGAAATTCATTTTCATATTATACAAGGCTAATTTACAAAGAAAAATTCTATTACTAAACCAAGTTCACTCCTCGTTCCATCCCTATATCACTGAACCAGATTTACATGTAGTTTTATCCCTATATTACTGAACCGAATTTACTTTCTGTTCCATTCATGTCTGTCTCATGAGATATAAATATTTACCCAATGAATTGTAGGGAGATATAGGTCCCACCCAACTCATATTGAGATCATTCTTACATGTACCACAAAAATATAAATCATGCATCATAGCATAACCCAAAGAATAAAATGGGTTTCTTAAACATCATTCTATCATAATACCTATAAAAAATGTATTTCATAAATATAATTCCATCATAAACACAATAAAACCATATTAATAATAGGGAAGGAAACATAACCCTATTTAAATAATGTCATCTTAGATGGAAAATAATTTTTATAAAACACTGGAAATTAATTCTTGAGGAAAATATCCTTTTTTCTTCAAAAATGTTTTGTTTTCTAAAAATTTCATGAAAATTTAAAAGAAAATAATTTTATTGAAAATAAAATTGAAATATTGTAAATAAAGCTTAGTGGAAATTAGGTGTTATGAAATTTAGAAAAAAAATTAATGTTGTATAAGTTAAAAAAACATTATTCTTGTACTTTTGTCAGAAAAGTCAAAAAGTACCTCATATCGAAATTGAAAAATGATTCCTTTCATACCTTTTAATAAAAATTAACAAATGGTTAAAATTTAATTTAATAAATTTTAAGAGGATATAAAGAATATTTTGGAATACTGATTTATGAAACATGGATGTGGATGATAAATATACCGCAGTAAATACTTATGAATAAACAGTCTCAGATAATAATGAGATTTCAAAATTATCACTTACCGTAGGTTCTCTATCATTTCTGTGTATCCTAACCTCATGTATAATGATTCAAATTATGTAATTTACTTATTAATTAATCGTATAAATTTTTATTATATCATATATGATCATATTATCATCTGTTTGGTAATAATATTATTACTCATTACACGGGTATTAACTACTTCATTTTCTTATGTATATTTTATCGAATATGTTTATGTTCTCCTTCTTAGTTCATAGTTATATCATTAAAAAATGATATTAACATAATATATATAATATTTATTTATTCTTTACATTTATAGAATCATTATTTAATGGATATCATGTAGAATGAATCACATCATATCGTGGAGATGGTAGGTCGTACGTATGCCCGAGCGATGATATCATTCCATTAATTATGAAATGGTATTGAAGTGGACGGTATATATATTTTTCTATAATAAATAAATTTTAATAATAATCATATATAGTTATTATTTCCATCATTATACCAATCCAAGTCAAGTGGTGGTGAAAACCATATTACACCACGGCGTAGAGACAGTAAGTTGTATGTACGCACGCATGGTGATTTCGTTTTTCATAGGATAGATATAAGGTAGAATATGGTTGTTTCATAATATTAATAAAATATCAATATACAATTGATATTATAATAATTAATTTATAATGTAAACAACTCATAAAGATGATGTAGAAGAATAAATAATTTTAAAGAATTGGTAGAGGAGATTACCTCTTCTTCGACGAGCTCCCTCTAGATCACCTCTTAAAGGCACTAGAGTTGGTCTTTTGAGAATACCAAAACCTCTAGAATGTGACTAAAGAAGTTGAGAATTTAAATGGGCATGGGATGGATGATATTAAATGAACAAAGTGAATTGAAATTGTGAAGGAGGATGTGCCCTTTTATAATTGAGGTGAGGGGCACATTTGGAATCTTCAAAAATATTAATTTATAATAAAATAGAACAACATACAAAAACCTAAAAAATTTCATAGTTTAGAATATTATATGAGATAAGGTTGTAATCTAATTAAACAGTAAATATTTGACAAGTTTTTATGTCAATGTAAACCTCATCTTTTTAATTTTACACTTATTTATTCTATTTCATTTTAACTTGGGTAACAATTATTTCAATATTAAAAGGGTAAAATATTTATTTATTTTATGTAAATTAAATAATAAATAAATAATTTAGATCATTTTATACCATATAATTAATATTATATTTTTTAAAAAAAAATATTAAATTCAAATAATTTGATAAAACATTGTTTTGAAAAAACAATAATAGTGTCAATTTTAACACTAATCAATTCATGGATTTTTTAAAATATAAATATAAGATTTTTCTTCCAAAATAAATATTTTTTTATATAACTATGGGGCCTATTTCATCTATAAAAATCATTTTACATATTAATTATCGATAATTATATTTATTTTAATATTTTTAGTAACATTTATTTGATATTTTTATTAATAAAATAATTACTACATCAATTTTGTGTAATTATTTAATATATTTATATGTTAAGTAATAATTAAAAATAAAATATTTTGGTGAATTTAAATATAATATATTTTAGTATATTACTTTTAGTTGAATATATATTCTGTAAAATCAATCATTAAAAATGTTATACTGATTAAAACATGAATGTGGCAAGTTTAACATCACTTTAAATAAAATAATAAGTGTCATAATCTATTATATAAGGATTCAAATGTTCAATAACTCTATCCTTGAATTATTATGGTATATATATACTCTACCAATAAGATTTGGTCAAGTTTTTGTGTCTTTTAATTATTATTATCATTTTAATAAAAAATACTTTATTGATTTTTTAACAATTAATTAATTTCTTCATCATCAATATATAAACCATTAATGTAATAATTTATTTTCTAAAAATTACAAATAAATTACTATGATAAATAAAAACATTTTATCTTTTAAATTATTATTTATAGTATAATTTATCTTCTATATAACCTTATTTTTTAAATAATATATTATTTAAAACACGAATGTGACATCTTTAAATTTTCATTAAATAAAATATTATAAATACCAGATTATCACCCAAATGTCCCCAAAACGTCAAAAATAAATTTATATTATGTAAATATGTTTATTATTTTAATAATATCCATTTATATTCATTTATGCGTCCAATGTTTTCATATGTGGACACATAATATATATTAAAGACAAAGAAATTGACACTTTCTATCTTTCTTTAATTTAAATATTATTTAAGCCATTTTAATGGAACATTGTCCATTAAATGACATAATTTAGATCCTTAAGTGTTAAGGGTCGAATTCAACTCAACAAATAAAATTTTCTTCATTTTTTGGGGTCATTTTATTGTCATTATAATTTTACTTTTAACCTAAATTACCTAATTTACCCTTTAACGAGGTAACACAATTTACCATGGTTACTATTCATATTGGTCAAAAATAAAAGGGAAATACTTAAAAAAATTATAAATCTTGAGTATAAATATTACATCCATTTTTTAAAATTTAAAACACAGAATTTACAAAATTAAATTTAAAATAAAACCAGTAAAATGGCACGAAAAACAATTTTTATGGAAAAAATGCCCCTTTAAATGGAAAGTGTTTTTATAAACAATTCTTGTATAAAATCATTTTCAAAAACAATAATTGGATAAAAATTAACTGATTAAAATTTAAAACTAATACAAAACATAATTTTACTATGTAATGTACTTAAAATAAAATAATGTTTTCAACAAAAAACAGTATTTTCACTATTCATCAAAAAAAACGAAACTTATCAGATAAATATAAAAAATTCAACCAAATTAAATTTTTATATTCTAAATTAAAACAAGAAGTTTATATTTTGAAATTTAATATAAAAATTATCAAAACTAGATTAAAAAAGGGTGCGCCGTCAAAATGTGGAAAAACATCATTTTTTGAAAAATACTTCTTTTATCCAAACAAATTTTATTTTTTCTTATATCTATCTAGAAAACAAATAAGATGAATTTTAAAAATTATATTGAATATATTACATATATCTTTCGTTAATAAAATCCATCAAGAGTGATTTTATTATTTTATAAACTGTATTATTTTCATTTAAATAGTTTTTCATAATAAAGTTGATTATATTCATACCCTCCATTATAATGACTAGGTTATAATATTTAGTTGTTCACTTATACTTGGTCTTCCATGTAATGAATTATATTAAAAATAACTAGAAATAGTGTGTAACACAAACCAAGCATAGTGTTGCGTATACTGCAAGCTAAGCAAGTGTTTCATATTGCGCAAGCTTATCTTGGTGTAGCGTACAACACAAGACATCAAAGAAATTAAAAAACAAAAATAATAATAATAAAATATATCTCATAAAAATATCGGGGTGTTACACCATGGGTAAGGGTCAGTTACTCAGGACCATACTCGGATTGTCTTTTATCAGTGCGATAGGCAGGGCCACTATGATAAACATTATTCGCGACCACCAGTAGAGTGTCAATCTTGCAGCAAGATGGGACATCTATAGAGGTTCTACAGGAACACCTTATAGATGGGTATGGATTGAGGATCTATATAAAACTAGGATATGGGAAGGGGATCTTATGCACAATATCAATTTGGCAGCTATATTTCTACTAGATTTGGCGGTAGAGGAAGTATACTCAGTATTTTTTGGGAAAGAGAGCTCATATCAGTAGAGTGGTATAGATTAGGGAGCATATAATACATCGCATGGAATATTGGAAGGACATTATTATGTAGTTTAGCCTATATTTGTGGATATTGAGGCCAGACCATCAAAAGTGAGAGGTACTATTCTTGTAGATACTACACTAGCTAGTGCCTTATTTGACAATGGTTCCCCTCATTCCTTTATTTCTACAAAACTTGTGAATGGTTTGAGAATGGAGGTGTATTTCATGAGTAAGGTGTTTAAGATAGATACACCATTGGGAGTTTGGTCTAAAGACATCACTTTGTTCAAGGGGTGTTCTCTCGAGGTTGGAGAGTATTGGTTCACATGGGATCTTTACATTATAAATATGTCAAGATTCAATCTAATCTAGAGAATGGACTGGTTGGTAGCATACCGAGCCTACATTGATTGTTATTGAAGGAGATTAACCTTTAATTCTATTAAGGGTGATAATTATATTCTCCTTGTAGAGTGGGATATCAAGTCGGGTTGTGCGGGGCCATTTCACCAGCAACTGGCAGAGCTTACCTTCAGGTTGCAAGTTTTTTGCTAGATAATAGGGGTACAAAAAGGATATCTTTCCACCTATAGTGGATAGGTTTTAGGATGTGTTTCTTGAAGACTTCTCAGGGATACCACCTGAGAGATATATAGAATTTACAATTGATCTCATGTCGGGGGTTGATCTAATTTCTATTCCACCGTATAAAATGGTACCAAAAGATCTTCAAGAGATCAAGAATCGGTGGAAGAGTTAGAGGATAATGGATTTATCAGTCTGAGTATATCACCTTGGTTTTCTCCAATTTTGTTTGCTAAGAAGGCCGATGAAGATTTTCACTTGTGTGTTAACTACTGTAAGTTGAACCAGTTAACTATGAAGAACTTGTAACCACTTCCACATATTGACGATCTATTTGACCAGTTGAGGGGAGCTTCTATTTTCTCAAAGATTAAATTCAGATTATGGTATCATCAATTGATATCTCAACCTTATGATACAATTGTGTCTACTTTCAGAAGTAGGTATGGCCTTTTGGAGTTCTTCGTAATGTTTTTTGGGTTGAAGAATTCACCAGTAGTGTTTATGGCCTTGATGAACAGAATATTCCATCCGTACCTAGCTAAATTTTTTGTAGTGTTTTTGGAAGACATCTTGGTTTACTCCAAGACACATGATGATCATCCCATAAATCTTGACATCATCATGAGTACACTGAGAGATCATCAGCTATATGTTAAGATATCTAAGCAACAGTTCTAGATTGATCAAGTATACTTATTGGGTCACATCATCTCAAAAGGGGGGTGTTAGTTGACCCATAGAAGGTTTAATCAATTGTATCTTGGGAGCATTCAAAGAACTTTTTGGATATCTATAGCTTTTGGGGGTTATAAGGATATTATTGGAGGTCAATATAGGACATTTTCCATTTGAAATCGCCACCTTCAGGTTTGACCAAGAAGGGGTGAAGTTTGAATGGATGGAAGCATGTAATAATGACCTCCTATATTTGAAGAAGAACTTGGAATCAGCACCAGTCTTGATCCTTTGTGATCCATGTGAGGAGTATATGGTGTTGTGTGATGATTTTGGGATCGTGATGTAGTAGTGTTCATGCAGGGTGATCGGGTTTTAGTGTATGGGTATCGATAGTTGAGGACACGTGAATGGAACTACCCGACACATGACATTAAGTTATCTTAGTGGTTTATGATTTGAAATGTTGGAAAAATTATTTGTTGGGTGAAAAGTTTACTATGTATACAGGTCACAAGATCTTAAAGTATATTTTTTAAAACAATATTTTAATCTACAATAGTGGAGGTGGGTTGATTATATAAACTCATTTTATTTTGAGTTATCATATACTAATGGGAAATAAAATAGTGTGACTAAAGCTTTGAGTAGGAAAACTCAGGCTTAGGTAGTTCAGAAGTCTAGTGTTGAGTAGAATATGATGACCCTACTGGATGAGATGCATGTTTTGGTTCTTGAGAGTTATGAGATGATAAATCTTGTTTTAGTTTTAGTAGATTATACACTTTTGAGATGTATTAAAGATATATGGTATGAGGATATGGAGTGTTTGACCTTGAGGGAAATCTTTGAAGGTGGGGAGTCACCTTCCTATTGGATCATAGATTAAGATGCTATCATCTATGTTAGGGATCGTTTTGTTGTTCCTATGAGTATGTGAGAGGAGCTGATGTGTGAGTTTCATCGCTCAAAGTGGGTGGTACATCCAGGTGTGACCAAAATGTACCATGAACTACGATAATAGTTTTGGTGTTTGAGAATGAAAAAGGAGATAGCAAGGTTAGTGACATGATCCTACATCATTCAACAGGTGAAGGTTAAGCATCAACGGCCTGATGATTTTCTACAGGCATTGCCCATTCTAGAATGGAAGTGGGATGACGTTACCATGGAATTTGTGGTTTTTATCCTGAGAATTCCTTGGAATAATGATTCTATTTAGGTGATAATGGGCCGACTGATGAAGGTATCACATTTCTTTCCTATATGAGAGACTTTATCAGTGGAACATTTGGGATATTTGTACATTCAGGAAATATTCTCTCTACACGGGATGCCATGGACTATTATTTCAAAACATGACTTGTGTTTTACATCATGCTTCTTGAAGGTATTATAGAAGGTTCTTGGTACATAGGTTTTACTAAGTATGTAATTCCTCCCACATATAGATGGGCAGTTATAACATACTATAAAGGTTCTTGAGGATATGCTATGAGCATGTGTTCTTGACATTTGTGGGTCTTGGGAGAATCACCTAGCATTAGTGGAATTCTCCTATATCAATATTTATCAAGTGAAAATATTTATGGAACAATATTATAAACATTATGGTAGTCTATAAAGATCTCATCTATGATGGATAGAGTTAGGTGAGTTAGAGTTATTGGGACTGAGTCTCGTTCTAGAGACATCGGAGCAAGTATAGATAATTCAGAAACATATGGCTATATATCAGAGTAGATAGAAGTCATATGATGATATACATCGGTGGACCTCATAGTTTACAGAGGGTGATCCTATATTCCTTTGATTATCACCTAGGTTGGGTCACCATAGGATATGAAAGCAAAGAAAGCTAGTATCTAGGTTTGTTAGACCATTTGAGGTAGTGGATAGAATCTGGCCAGTGGTGTACCAATTGGATCTTTCGTTGATGTGCAGTTCTATGCATGATATTTTCCATGTGTCACAACCTTAGAGGTATCACTCAGACCCTTCCCATGTGCTCAATTTAGATGGTATTAAGCTTGAGGCTGATGTGACCTTTTAGGAGCATCTAATACATGTGTTGGATCACAATGAGAAAGTGTTGCGGGGAAAGGCTATGTCAATAGTTCATGTATTTTGGAAACATGGTCATGTTCAGGAGGAAACTTGGGAGTGAGAAGAATATATAAGGGCTCAATGTCCAAATATTTTTGACTCAGAATCCTAGAGATTCATGGGAGTACAGATCTAGGATGAACAGTTTTAAGGTAAGGATATTATAAGATATCAACTTTTTTGGATATGTCTCAATCCCATTTACAGGTACTCTTTTTCTTTGTGTTGAGTACTTTTTGTTTTGGTTTTACCTTGGGGTTTGTTTTGGTGAAAATTTAAGAAAAATGAAAGAAAGAGTGAAGTTCATGGTTGGCGCACAGTTTTCCTTAATCGTGCACCCAGGCCTAGAAAATCCTACAAAATTGGATGGTAGAGGCTTTCACTGCTAGAATATTGTTTTTTCAAGTTATACGCCCTCCAAAGATAAACCTTTCACCCCCTTAACAAAGGAACGCAGTTAAGGTGCACAGCTTGGAAAACCATGCACGAGATTTAATTAAACCTTAAAGTTAGTTTTAAAATTTTATAAACCCCCATATTAACCCCTAATTGGACATAGTTCAACCCTAATCTTTCTTTCACAATTTTTAATTATCCTAGATAGATTTCAAGCCCTCTCGACCTCTATTCTTGGTGAATCAAAGGTCGAACTGAAGATCTGCACTCCACTCGATAAGAGGATCTGATCCCTTGTGATTTCCTTATTTTATCCCATATCTCCCTTATATTTTAGAGTTAAGATATCATCTATCTTCTTTGACCTAGATCTAAGATTTTTGGATCTAGATATATATTTGAGGGATCTTGATTTTTTGTTCTTGAACTAGGGTTTTCAATCCAGATCTAGTTCTATGTCATTCTGCTCAAATTGAGGACTTCCATTAGAGAGCATTTATCATAAATTTTGTGGTAGGTGGTCTATAATTCAAATTCAAAAAGTCTCAATTTAAATTACATGTATGTAATTGTATAATTTATATTATATTATTAGAAATAAAGTTTCATATAATGAATTAATTATTTTGGTGAATTAATTAATTAAGGGAATTATGAAATTGGGAATATTGGGATTGTGAATTGAATAATTAATTGTTGAATTAATTATGGAATATTGGGATTATGAATTGAATAATTAATGGTTGAATTAATTATGGGATATTGGGGTTGTGAATTGAATAATTAATTACTAAATTAGTTATCTGATATTGGGATTATGAATTGAATAATTAATTGTTGAATTAATTATTGGATATTGGGATTGTGAATTGAATAATTAATTATTGAATTAATTATGGGATATTTGAGATTGTGAATTGGGGTAATTAATTGTGAATTAATTAATAGGATTTATGAGATTAATTGATTAATGAATTAATTAATATGATTGATGTGCATAATTAATTGGTGAATTAATTAAGGATATTGATGTGATAAACTAATTTTTGAATTAGTAATGAGATAGATTTTATTAATTAATTATTTAATTAGTTAATGGAAGGATGTGAATATGAAATTATTGAAATTTATTAATTAATTGGTTGATTAATTAATGTTTTACTGTGATATATGTGTGACTTGAAATGATGAGTGGTAATAATGGCATTCATATGTCACTTGAAATGATCAATGGTAACAATGGCAAACATATGTTCCTTGAAATGATGAATAGTAATAGTGGCTTTCATATGTGACTTGAAAGGATGAATGGTAATAATTTAATTCATACGTGACTTGAAATAATGAATGGTAACAATGGTATTCATATATGAATTAAAATAATTAATGGTAACAATGGCATTCATGTGTGACATTAAATGATGAATGGTAACAATGGAATTCATATGTGACTTGAAAAAATGAATGGTAACAGTGGCATTAATGTGTTACTTGAAACTATGAATGGTAATATTGGGATTCATGTGTGATTGAAATGATTAATAGTGATAATTTAATTCATATGTGACTTTAAATGATGAATGGTAATAGTGACATTCACATGTGAAATTAGATTTCAGGTGTCCTCGGGAACCCAAGGATTATGTAGTTAAATAAAGAGTAATTAAAGGCATAAAAACTATTTATCTTATTGAATTTATTTATTCTTTATAAAACTACATAAATTTTTATTGATTTAATGTTGTTTTAGACACCTTTGGTGGTGGCCTATTGAGTTTTAGTCACACCCTACTCGAGTTATGTGAACGGTACACAAATAGACTCCATGGTTGTAGGACAGGATAAGGGCAAGGGCCCTGTGCAAGATGGTTGAGTTGGGAATGAGCATGGATGAGGGAACTAGATATGGTTCGGGGCACTCTTGGGAGTTTTTAATTTCATTGTTTATTTTTGGGTTTTTCATATTTACATGTTACATGTATTAGCATGATATATCAACTATTTTTTTGGATATTTTATTTCTTGTTTTGGCCGTTATTTGATATTGGTATTGTTCTGGTTATTGGTTATATCAGTTGGATATTTAGATTTATTTCTAATGTTGTTATTCTTTTCTAAAGTGGGTATAGTCTCCCCATGATTTATTTTAGTCGCTCGATGCTAGTCGATAGCCTCTAGCATATGGGAGGCATGCTTGAGGTCATGTGACCAACCATCTCCGGGTACTAGTGAGTGGCACCTGGATCGGTATGTTACAATTGGATACATGGGGTAAAGTGTATTTGTTGTATGGGAATATTAAAAACATGTATAAATGATACTTTAAGGTCCCAAATGACTTATTTTTCCTATAAAATCAAATTAAAACTCATAGAACATGTTATGAAAAATCAAAAAAAGAAAACTAAAGATATGTTAAGCAATGAATAAAATGATATAATTAAGATTAAGCATGTGAAAATTAATGCATAATTAAAAGTATTAAAAAATTATAAGAAATAAAACACATAAATCTTTGTAATTATAAAAACATAAATTGGTTAAATAATCCACTCAATATATCAATCTTGTGATGATTAATTGAAACCTGAATCACATCACTTCAAGGATGTGGTATTCTACACGTACGCATGAATGATGTTATCATTTACCAATTAATCGATATTTATGAAAATATATGATATATTAATTTTATATAATGATAAATATGTCATGAATATCATATATATATATATATATATATATATTCATTAAACCTATCATCATAACAGTCGTGGGAGGTGATGATGTAAAATTAATTGCATAGGTTTGTGAGGCGGTAGTCTATTGTACACACGAATGATAATTTCCTTTCCAATTTGATGGAAGAGGATATGGATATAGGTTATTCCATTAACATAATAAAATATAATTATATAGGAGATAATAATTTTATTATTTCATAATGTTTGAATAATATTTGAATGAGGTGTAAGAAGAAATAATAAAAAAATGATCGGTTAAGAATGGTAGATCTTCTTCAAAAAACTCTTTAAGTTTTCACCAAAAGACTTCCTAAGATGGGTTTATAATAAAAAAGACCTATATGAAATGGGAAGATAAGTAAGGAATGGAACTGGGAAGGTATTGGATACACTAAAACACTTTTTAAGTTTCAATAAAAAGATAAGTGGAAGTGCCTTTTTATAAGTGAGGGGAGGGGCACTTTTGGAAATTTTTAAAATATTGAAATATCTGGAAAAACGATTCCAAATGGGAAGATATTAGATTAAAAGGTATTATTTGGTTGAAATTCCATCAATTGATAAAATTTTTGTGTAGTTTTAAGTGGTGTTTTAAACCTTGTCTTTTGGTTTAACCCCTTAGTTAACTTATTTCAACCTTAACCACGTTAACAACTATTTCAGTATTAAAGGGTTAGGAATGTTACCAAAAATGGAAAAATGACTCATAAATGGGCCATGGTTGATATTCTAAATAATTTTCCATTCACTTGGGAAAATATGATATTTTTATGAATTTTAAATCATTTATTAAAATATTATTTATTATAAAATATAATTAATGTAAATTTTGAACTATTAATTTAATTTGAAATTAAAGGCACCAAGATAAAAATTTAATTCAAATATATTATTTTAAAAAATCATTAATATTTCATATTTAATTAAAAAATTTAGGGAAAACTAAAAATCAGTCAAATTTTATTAATTTTAATATTTTTAAATTAATTTATTTTATCTCTCAATTAATTGAAGAAATGATGTGTGAGCGTTGTGTAAGTATTTAATGTAATTATATAATTACTGAAAATTAGAAATAAATTACTATCATGAAAATAATTTTATTATTCTCAAAATAAATATTAATATTTATTACAACTTTTATTTTTTTCCCTTTGTAAAAATATAAGATATATTTAAAATCAAGAGAGTGACATTTTTTCATTTTATTTACATAAAATATTATATAGGTCAATTTTATATAAAAGTATCCCCAAAATAAATAAATATTTATTCTAAGGTGATTATGGTAGAAATATATTTTTCTAATAATATTGATGATGAAAAATTATGTCCTTATCAATTAGTTTTAACCTAAGTTAACCCAATTTACCTGTTTGTCGTGGTGATGAATTTTTTTAGTTTTTACTATTCATTATGACCAAAAATTAAGTTGAATTTATTAAATAATATTAACTATTCTAGTTAAAAATATGGAATCCATTTATAAAGTTAAATCTTTATATGTGATATAAATTCCTTTATTATGTATCCTGTAAAGCGTGATGAAAATGGTTTTCTGAAGAAAAAAATTAATTTTCAGTCTAAAAGTATTATGGATTGTTATAAATAAAAATATAATGAATTTATATGATAATTAAATAATTTTTTAAATTATGGAGATGATTAAATCATGATATAAAGTAATAATAACAAAAATAAAAAGTCAAAACATACTTGAAAAATAAGACAATTAACACCTAAAATAGTGAGAATAATGAAAGATTATTCACAAATGAGTAATAAGATATTATAATTTAATATATGATATTATAAACATGATTATGGTTCTGGTATAACTAATTGACATGATTAGACCCATTATATAGGAGGATAAATAATGTTCACTAGAAAGAAAATGCACGGTAATGGATTTTCATCTCACTTTTTTCATCTATGAGACAAACGTTATATTTACCACTTACTTATTTTATGTGGTGTATCTACTGCTCATTTTGATATATTATATCATTAATTATTTTATCTTCATGGTATTTTTAGTTCCAATTTTATTTATTTTTTCTAAGGGTATTTAAACATAAATTTACCAAGTGGTAAATAAATTTCGTAACTCAATTCCTTTTCTTTGGGCTATATTGCTTCCTAATTGTCGTTAATATTATATAATTATGTGTGTAATGAATTTGAATATATATTGATTTATTTCCAATTATATTATTTGGATTTATTTTTTATACACATAATCTATTAATTTTTTGAGTCTCACTTCAATTTTATGTTCTTTTCAAGGGTTTACTTCACAGACTTATTTTTCCAGGATTGTTTACACTTGAATTTACATTAGAGGAAATTATTTGATAATTGTTTAATAAGGCCTTTAATTTTTTTATCTTCTGGTTATAAATGACCTTTTTCAAGTAATATTACCATTTTTTACTCTTTTGTACCCAAAATGTTTTATAAATATTTTTTAAGAAATCCCCACTCCATTTTTATCTTGGGTTAGAGATCAGTTTTCTCTCAAAACCATGTTTTATAAAAATGTTTTCAAAAAATGCCTTTAACCTTAAAATGATGTATTAAAAAAGGAATTTTAAACTTTTACAAAATATTGTATGTTTTTTAAAGAAATTTTTTTTCAACAAGTTTTTCAAAATGAAAAGGATATTTTCCCCAATAATGTTTTTAAAATATATTTTTATAATATTTCCATTCATC
This sequence comes from Viscum album, assembly GCA_963277665.1. NCBI lineage: Eukaryota > Viridiplantae > Streptophyta > Magnoliopsida > Santalales > Viscaceae > Viscum > Viscum album. The sequence goes on from OY728127.1 coordinate 7,985,191, forward strand.
AATGACAAAAACTATTTATTTTTACTCCACTTGAGATATGATATATTAATATCATCTTTATTGTTCCTCTAGATGGTTTTTTATATATATTTTTAAGGATAGTATTAAAATTCACTTCCTTGATTCCTTTTTGTAGTACCCTTGAAATATTAAATTTCCTATGATCATTGAACATTGAATTTACCCTAATTATCCATATCATTTATCATTGATATGTTCATTGCATAAACCATATGCTATTTTCACATACATTTTTTTCATTGAAAGTATTTTGATTTACTAGGTAAATATTGATAAATCTATATCCTTTACTCTGTATGAGTATTTGATAAGGCATGTTTTTTTGAACCAAATCAATTAATTGATATATGGGGAATACTTTTTACGTGAAAGACAGGGGTTAAAGACCATTTAATGTAAGTCCCTGGATGTATTGGTAGTCTCATGAGATGAAATTAGTTGGGTAAAACCCCTTCAATTTTGTTTCCAAGAAGAATATATGGGTTTCTACGCATAGATTTAAACTCTCTTATGAAAGGTATTGATAGTAGTATGCTAAACCTTCTTATGAAAGGTCTTGATGGTAAAGGTATCATTTACCTGGGAAGCATGATGTCTGATAATTAAGCATTTCATTCATTAATTATTGAGTTATTATTATCCATAATATATTTTCTTTGGCCTTATCTATGGATGCATTTCATTCTAATTTTTTTTATTAAATGGAATTTTTTTCAGTTATTTTTATTTACATATTGATTATGCCTTATCCAGTTATTTAAAAGTCATGTGTTTTCAGTTATTTACCTTTTTGCCTTATTTATGCACTTCCTTTTTAGTTTATTGATTACATTTAGTGTGTCTTAAGTTATTAACTTTATAGATTGACTATTCTCATAGATTCATTATAGCTTCCAGTATACTTGAACTTTAATAATAATTTGAGCTCACCCTTATTTATTTTTATTTCCCCAGGAATACAAGAATTATACTAAGAAAGATATGAAATTATATTCTAGATAAAATAAAGTTATCCCAGAAATAAGAAAAACATATTTTGTAATTATTGTATTAATTTTTAATACAATATTCAAGCATGTATCTAGTTTACCAAGACTACTAAAATATTTCATCCTTAGGGATTTGATTCCTTGTAATTATGCCAATGTAATGGTAGTTGACACTATATATGGTATTTTTGTGTTCAGGGTGCAATATTTGGTATCAAAGGAAGTATAGTAGCAACCTTGGGAACTTGATTTAAGAAAACATAGATTAGAGAACATGACCTTGAGGTAGACTTTTAGGATATGTATAGAAGAACATCCTAGAATTTTGGTAAGGTAGATATTATGCATGTCTTCTTTGAAATACATCCCTATCTAGATACTACAAGTGGATTTGTTTTTATAAAATATGTACTTACGGGTAACAACTCCAAAAAGGTGCATCAGGTCTAACTCAAGCATAACCTAGTACACAATAACGGGACTTATTGTACACCTGGTTTGACACTATCGGGGGATAAAAATAGAATAATTTACTTTTTAATTACAAACCATTATGAAGAATTTCAATAAATAATTAAAATAAATGACCTAGGTTAAACCTTAGACTAATGAAGGACATATGTTTAAATAAAAAGGTTGAAGTATTTATGTATTGAGGTTGTATTGAAAAACTTAGTTAAAAGGCTATTTAGTTATTAAACTTATTTAAAGGAATTCCCCCACATTTTTTAGAAATTAATAGAAATTATATTAATATGGTTTAAGAAAAATGAAGACCTGTGAGGTGGTAGAGATTGAAACCATGACAGAAGAACGATAAGGGTTTTTCACCTACCACTGGCCTACATGATGTCTTAGTTAGTGTCTCATTTATTTTAGTTAAACAATTTAAAGAATAAATGTTTACGATAAACCAATGGTATCACTTTTAGAGATTATTCTTTTAACCATATTATCTTTGGATAGTAGGTAGAGACAAATATAAATAATTTTCACTCTTTTATGGTCTATTAAATCCATCAAAAGTGTATTTTAATGCTTTGTAAAAAAGTCAGTTCATTTTATGATATCCATTTCATGGATTAAGGAATAAATTAGAATTTGATTGAAGCATAACCAGAGGGTAAAATTTTTCTTATAAAATTGAAATGTATGTATATTTCCTTATATTCTTGGTCAATAAAAGAATAACTAAATGTTAATAAAATGATCAAAAACAAAAAAAATGTTATCCTAATTGTCAAAAACTATCCTGAGTACCCAAGTAATCCAATAACCGAGCCATCTCTAACATGGATTGAAGGGTGTTCTTGATCCCCACAGGTTGAATACTTTCACCAGGAATCATATAGTATGAAAATGGGAATGAATTTTCCACAAACATGACTAAAGAAAGATAAAGAAGTCAGTATGCATATAAGAAAAAATATACTATGATAACTCTAGAATAAGTCAAATAGGTAAAAAACCCCAAAGTAATACAACAATTTAATAGAAAAATGAAAGGAAAACCCAATCCCTAGTAGACTCAACTCACTAAGACCAAATATCAACATCCAAAACCACATCCAAGTGGTTATTTTCCAATTTTTGAACATAGAAGTAGATAATCTACAAACACCTGAAGGCACATGTAGGTTATAAGATAAAATAATAATAGGGTCCCACTAATAATTCCATAAGAGATTCCACATTTAATTAACCAAATCAAGATTTAAATTTTACAAATAAATAGGTTTGGAATTTCAAAATTATAATTAAAAAAATCATGATTTACATTTCAAATGATGGAAATTATTTAAACCAATGGTTTGATAAAACATTTTGTACAAAATACTTTATATAAATTCATAAGGAATGTAAAAAAATTCTCAAAAACCCATGGAATATATTTCAAATAAAAACAAGTGAGCAAAACGGCCATGTTCCAAAAGGTATGATAGTTCTAAGATTTGGTAAACCCTCACACTCAATTTTGTTCCCCTACAATGGTATCTTTGAAAAAAATGATTCTTTTAAAGATATCCTAAGGCGGGACGCACAGTCAAACTGACTGTGCGCCATAATCATGTACCCCTACTATAGATTCTGTCTTGGGGTAACATAGTTTTCACTAAGTGATACATGGTTTTGTTAAACTATACTCAAATTATGTGACACCCCTGGAAAACCACAATACACTCCACGTGATTTGTTGGGAAAATCCCATGGTTTGAATAACCATGCTCAAACTGTGAAAAATTCCATTGGATCCTCATAGAGGCATACCACACGGTTATTGTATAGTTAATATAATTGTGAAACTTAATCATCCTTCTTTCTAGTTCCCCTAAAATTAACTTTATTTCAAACTATGATCCCCTAAATCTCCCTAGACCCCAAAACAGAAAAACCAAGGCTCAACTAAAGAATACCTATGACCCAGAGGGCATCACAATTCTCCCCGCAATAATAACTTTTTTCCCAAAAAATCCCAAAAGATCCTGGACCTGCAAAGTGATAAGGCCATTTTTACCTCATTAATGATTCTCACTCCCATGTCTCATGGCTACCCCATCTACACTACCATAGTACCCATACCAAGGTAATCATTTAACCATGTAGTACCGTATATTGGCAATCCAAAATCTGAACTAGTAGATCAAAGATGGTGGTATCAGGATCAAGATCAACATCCTCGCATTCAATCACATGGGAAGGATCCAGTTGGTACCTTCAAATCTAGGAAACATTAAACACATCATGGATTGGAAGTCAAACGATATAATAAGTCCAACTGATATGCCACCTTTCCAAGTCACTTACAGGTCTCAAAGGGGACAATAAACCTCAGTTCCAACTAACCATGCTTACCCAACCGATGATGTCCCAAGTGAGGTGAAACACTAAGAAAAATTTGATCACCAACCTCAAACTCTAGTAGATAAAGAAGATGGTCCACATAAGATTTTTGATAGCTCTATTTTTTAACCAACCTCTTCTAGATCAACTACGCATTTTTTTCATCTCCAGAATGAAATCCATCCCAAACAAGGACTACTCTCCAAATTCTTCCTAGCACAAGGGATATCTACATGGACACCCATACAACACTTAAAAGTGTTCCATATTTACCAAATCTAAATAATTATTTTTATAGTAAAATTCAACCATAGGAAAATGATTTAACAAAGATCCTCCAAAACCAATCACGCCAGGCCGAATCAAATCCTCAAGAGAATAGATAGCTCTCTCTATATACATCCATCTATCTTGTGGATGATAAGTCATGATTGATTTCATTTGAGAAGTCATCATCACCTATAAACTTTTCCATAACTTGGATGTGAACCTCAGGTTCCTATCAGAAACAATCATATGGGAATCCCATGACATATAAAAATCTCTTGGATGTTTAATTCTCTGATATGTTACACTTTAATTATCTCCTTGATAGGTAAGAAATTATCCAATTTTATAAATCGATCAGTGATCACCCAAATCACATCCTTCCCACAAGGAGTCAGTGGAAAACTAATAACAAAGTCCATGGAAATATAATCTCTCTTCCATATCATAAATGGAAATGGTTTCAATTATAATTTTTGTGATTCTCACCACTGACTTAGGAACAACCGTTTTCAACTACTTTGAGAACACACCTTCTTGTAATATTTCTATTACTTGGTTACTATATTTCAATAAATATATTTGATAATCATGTTTTATTTAATACCCAATAGTATCTAATACCCAAAAAGTATAAAAAATTACTTATAATTGATGAATATACCTGAAGAAGAAATGATTACTTGCTTATTTAATTCAGTTCATTATATTTAAACTTATATAGATTTATTTCAGATAGGTGAAGAAAATAACCTAATGTTTAATAACAAACCACTTTTCTTTAAAGGAAATCATGTAGGATTATTTTTCATCATTCTTCCCATTGTCCTTTTTGCTTTGTCTTTCAAATTTTTCAACATAAGAATTAAAGATTATACTCTCTTTAGGTTTTTATTTACTTGGTGAACCTTACCTAGAAGGTAATGAATAATTTTTCTCCATATTGTGTGATTTTTTTAATCTTAAATGAAACTAAATTATATGGGTGAAAATAATATAATACTATGATGTTTTGAAATATAGTGATCCACTGTTCAATTTACACATATCCATTGTATATATCGCTTCACTTTCTCCCCAAAAGATTCTTAGAGATGGGAATATATGTAATATCATTCATGTATTAATGTAATATCCACAAATCACATCATACATTGATGATAGAATTATAACATAACCATTATATGATTCATACATGAGTATCCTTTAATCATTTTTAACACCCTCGTTTCATGATGTGGAAAAATACGTATTGGTGACACCAACACCTGGAATTTCCAATATCGTAGTATTTTGTGTAAGCACATGTACTACTTGTTGGAAACTCATGCCAATTTGGAAATTTTCTTTGTACAATAAATGTCTCAATATGTATTGTGGTATTACTTTCCATTTTCCTATATAAATAAAATATAGCTGGTTATTTCTTTATCTTGATTATTGATTAGATATTGTTGATTAATTATCATTTGTCTCCCAATATTTTATCGAATTCTTGGAACCCTATGTACTAGAATTGGGATACTCTATTACTTGATTATTATAAAGGCAATGATCCTTGAGCCTCCCATCATATTCTACAAGCAATGGCTATGACACAAATTAAGGATTCCAAGGTAGGTGTTTGAATGGCCAACCACATTAACTTGTATCTCCTTGATCTGTTTGAGTGATGTCCCAACTTCTAAAATAATAAAAAAAATTACTCAACACTTTCCTCAGAAGTTGTAGCAAGCTATCTATGGCTACTCATTTTCTACCAACTTCAATTAAGTCAAAACCTAATTTTCATAAGAACTCCCTAGTTGTAGTAGGTTCCCTCAACTATGTCTGATTGAACACCCCGTACACCTTATCTTGTTCAAATTCAAATGATGGAAGACATTTTCAACATAATATTTATTTGAGGGTTTTATATTTTTTGGTGAATGTAATCCATTTATCTTAATCTATTCATACTATGTTGTTGTGCTCACAACTAAACATTAAAAAAAAATATTCAACACATATTTCTGAATTTTATTGTTTATTATTCTATGTGATTTTGAAGAAACAAATCCATATGCATACAATAATAAACAAAGCATAATGGAAATAATTACCTGACTAGTCTTGAGAATCTAATAATAGTTGATCCATTTAAACATAATGGATCGTCAAGGACCTTGGGGTATCATAACTGAGTCGAAGCTTGACTCCTGATGCATCCCATCCCCTTTCAATATGTCCACTTTTCATCTAAGGTATCGAATCATCTTGGCGGTGTCCACTCCTTATAGTGTCATCATCAAATGTACAAATATAAACTCATGTGTAGGTGAGGGTGTCTCAGGAGAGCAATATACAATTGATAAATTGGATTTATAGTCCCTAATACATATTGAATTAAAAAAATGATGTGCGGACCATTTTAAATAACTAGTTATTACAAACATCACATATGGTAATAAATAATTAAATGAAATTAACCAAACGGACATGGATTTGGTCAATTTCTCAAGACCAATCAGTATAAAAAGTAAATCTATGATAAAATTAAAATTAAATAAATTTAATGTTGAGAGTTTAAATATAAATTAGATGAATTAACCAATTCAAAAAATTTATTTTCTTAGGTCTGATCATTAATGTAATTTTTATTCTCAAATTAAATTAATATATTAATTTCATTTAACGCCAAAATTAAATCAATTATTAAAAATATTAAAATGATTATTATTTTTTAAACAAGTAAATTAATATTTTATTAATTTAATCTAATACTTAAATTAAATTAATTATTTAAATTACTTTATGGTTGAATTAAAATTTACTTGAACCCAAAATTCCAACTCAAGAACATTACAGGTCAAACTAAACCTAGACAGGCCCACTCCGAGTAGGGAAGATCCCACCCAGGGACTTCATGGGTTGGGCAGACCCCGTGTAGGGTAGTTCTATGCTAGATAGGTCTTACCAAGCCCATTTTTGGTCCGTCAGATCTATTTCAGGTTGGGAAGACTCATTTTAGGCTTGGCAAACCCACCCCAACCAAATGTAGGGGCATATCAGGTCCAACAAGATCCAATTTGGGTGGAATGGAAACTGGGCATGGGGTTCATGGGGAAGGGTCATACTTGGGGACACTGGTTATGGGTAGGGTGACGTGTGAGGCCATAAGGTCACCAAATGAGGGAGGTGATGACAATGGCTAGGGTTGAATACACCATGAAGGACAGTGGCCAGTCGGTGTGGCTCGGCCATGATTAAGATAAAGGTGGATCATGGCATAACTATTAATGTGGAGGGGCATAGTGTCCTTCCACAATGAAGAACATGATGAGAATGGCAAGGATATGGATGGGCACAATGTTCTGGTGTTTGGAAGAGGTGACCAGGATCTTAGCCATGTGCACGACCAAGTAGTGAGAGATGGTGTTGGTGTAGGGGTGTGGAACCTTGACTCATTTGTTCTAGGTTGGGGGTATATAAACCCTATCCTTTTACATATAACATTACATGATTTTAATCATAATTATACATCATAATACAAGCCAAGGATCGTAAAGTCTAAATCCTTGGAAAAATAGGTACATAAAACTAAGAACATGGAACTAAATAAAAAATTTCTTTATTTAATCTTCAAATTGAGCACCTAAATTCCAGTATTCTAAAACATATGCACAGGGTACCCTGTGTAACAAATTAACAAATGGATGATCTAAATATCCTAGTAAGGAAATAACCATAAGAACAAAGCATTAGAACATGGGATAGAAGTCATGACATGATGATATAAAAAGTCATGTAACATATGGAATCATAACATATAAACATGTAATCATATAAACATGGAGTCATAATAATTTTTCAAAAACATAAAACATGACTTTATCATGAGTCAAGGTTAACTTCCAAGACCATTGCACATGGTAGAACAAGCCAAGGCTAACAGCCAAGACCGTCACACATAACGTCTCATGAGACTTAACTTTACCCAATGAATTGGATCGCTATCTGGGTGCACCCATATTAACTTTTCATGAATATTTTTTCCATATAAATAATCATACATAATCAATCTTACATAAACATAAGTGTTACCCATGGAAAGAAATGGGTATCAGAATCACGTCATAAAGCATAACAAATGGGTGTATCATAAAAGTGTCCATGAAAGAAATGGACTAAAATATACACAGACATTCATAATTTAAAATATTAATTTATAATTTTAAGTGATTTAAATTATAATTGACAACATTTAATAAAATTATTTAAGATATTTTAGCATTAAAACTTTTTTGTGTTGTTTTAAGGAAAATACTATAGAGCCTTTAAAATAGAAAAGGGAAAAATATTTTATATAAAACCCGAAGTGAACCAAGAAGGTATTCATAATAAAAAGACTGATTTTATAAATACAATGTTGGCATAAAATATAATATAGAGTTCACTTGAAATTGGGTAAGAATTCAGGAAGTTCCCTCAAAACAGGTTTGCTTATCAGGAAGTATTGAGGAGGGAATCAATTGAAAACATGTATATCACCAAAAGATAATGATGAAAGAGTCTTGATAAATGAATTTAATACATGTAAAAAAAATTTATAATATGCACATAAAAATATAATATAACTTCATTTTGGTAAAAGGAAGATAAGGCAACCTGAAGGAACAAAGGATGTTCGGGTAGAATCCCTTACGAGTTATCAGCATTGTATTGGGTGTACTTAAGAGGGATTAATGAGAGAGAAAGTGGTTTCTCATCACTTATACATCATGAGTTAAGTATGGGGTAGGTGATAAATCATATCCCATTATTAGTAATTACACATAAAAAAGCATATAATAGAGGACATTCTTCAATAAAAGTGAAATAGAGAGGATCTCTTACCTTATGTTCGATGGTGTTCTCCACTTGGTATTAATGACCTAAATAATCAAATTAGGTTAATTAATTAATAATTAAAGAACATATTATATAAATAAAATATTTATTATAACCTTTTTAATTTCATTCATGACCTTTTTTGATGGGTTAAGTGGTTCAATTTTATTGTTTGGGTCCGTTTGAATTCTTGGTTTTTACAATTAGTTTACTTATTTTCGTGAATGGACAATCGTGTAAAATGGGAATGGCTTCCCAGAATTGGAGTTATAGTTTATTATTTAAAATTAATAAGGCTACATGGTTGTAAATTTAATATGGTTACTTGGAGTGAAGTTGAATCATTATATAAAACTTTAGTGATAACCTTTTGGGTTTATTGGCAATTTTTGATCACTACGAACTCATTTTGCATTATAATTTAATATCATGTGTAAAAAAATATTATAGAAAAATAAATAGGATATATTACATAATAATATGTTCCAACCATAAAAAATGGTTTCATTACCAGAATTGAAGATGGTAAAAGAAATTGAAAACCCATCATCCTTGAATATGGTAAATTAACACATCTCAGATGGTGTCTTTACTACTAGTATAAATGAAAAGAAAAGGAGAGATGATAATAAATTATTCCATTATCATAACAAAATTATATTATGTATAAGGTGTTGTAATTGTCATAATATTTGGATGAGGATAGGTAAGGATAGAAAATTAAACAAATGCACTTGAAAAGAAAGTAATATAATTGAAAAGAGGAATTTACCTCTGGAATCAATCTTCCTTGAGAGCCTCTTAAGGGAAGGGTATTTGGAATTTTGAAGAGACTAAGGGCTGTTGTATATGGGGGAGGATATTTGGGAGATATTTGGGTAAAATTTAGGCAATTCACAAGGCATGAGAGGAGTGAAGAGAATTGGTAAGGAGGGGTGGTATTTATAGTGGAGGAGATGAGGGTTTTCATAATATTCACTTCCTTAGTTTATTAATTTCATTCAAGACTAGAAATAGTAATTATTATATGACCAAAAATAGTAATAAGTGCATGTGAGTTCGAATTAATTCGGCTTAAATCAGAAAAACTTCACCCATGACCCTATAAATCATGTATTTAGCTTAATTTGAAAATTATTGTATTTTACTATTCATCAAAAATTCTAGTATTTTAGATAAATAAAAAAATCAGCCTAACCATTTTTCGACATGTAGAATTAAAAAATGAACTCCATTTTTTCAAAATAATTTTCTAATATCATTAATTTAATTTTTAATTAAAATCATAATTTATTGGAGAAATACATATTTTGAAACTATAACTGATTTTACAATGTTTTCAAAAATTACATATGGTCTTATAAAATTATCTTAAAAACATAAGAAATAAAATTTATAATTTATGAACTCCTTTTAGGAAAATACAATTTATTTTAAATTAATTAATAAATTTTAATTATTTATTTATGACTTACAAAAATACCAATACCTTTACTATGGTCATATTATCACTTATAAGATACATAAATTTTAATTATACATTCATGAGAGAGGTTATTATTCTTTTGGACGATTCACTATTCATAAGAGACATATTACTATTCTTAAGGGTAACATTACTATTCATAAGGGTCATTTACTATTCACGTAAAATTAAGTTTGTCTTATCGAACTCCAAACAGCTTAATCATCACAACTGTGTATGTCAGATTTTTTAAATTCATATTGCAGAGGTGAAAATATTATGTTTAATGGTCACATAGTACTTATGAGTTCATTATGTTGTGATTTCATGTGATTATATGACATAATTATAATAATATAATTTTGATTGATAAAACATTGGGTTGTTACATTATTCCCCCTTATGAAAATTTTCCCTCAAAATCTTGTTTTATATTCTAATCCATAAACAGGTGTAGGAACTTTTCCATCATTACTTCCTCCAGTTCCCATGTTGTCTCTTCATACTTATGGTTCCACCATAGTACTTTGAACAGGTGATTAGTCTTGTTACATAGAACAGTATCTCTATGATCCAATATCTTCACTGGTTGTTCCTCGTAAGAAATATCATTCTCCAACTATACCACCTTTGAAGAGAGTACATGTGAGGGTTCTGGTATGTACTTTCTTAAGAGGGATACATGAAAGACATCATATACTTTGGACATGGTAGTTGGAAGTGCTAGTTGATAGGCCACATCCTGAACATGATCAAGAATCTCGAAGGAGTTAATGTACCTAGGACTTGTCTTCTTTTCTCCCCAAATCTCATGACCTTCTTCCATGGAGATATACAAAGAAATACAATGTCTCCATCTTTGAACTCAATGTCTCATAGATAATTGTTTTCATAACTCTTTTGTTGAATTTGGGATGACTTGATGTGATGTTGAATGTTTTTCACCTTCTCCACCATTTCTTTAACCATTTCAGGTCCTAGCTGATTACACTCACCAAATTCATCCCAACATGCTAGTGTTCTGCACCTTTTCCCATAAAGGGCTTCGTATGGTGCCATTCGGATGCTCGAGTGGAAACTATTTTTGTGGTATAATTCAACCAGTGGAAAGTGTTGGTCCCATCCTCCTTTGAATTACATAGAAGATTCTCTCAACATATCTTCTAGTGTCTAAAAATTCCACTTAGATTGGCCATCATTTTGAGGATGATAGGCCAAACTGAAGTTCAGTTTAGTACTTAGAGCATGTTGAAGACTTTTCTAGAACTTCGAGGTGAATCTCAAATCTAGATTGGATACAATAGAAAGTGGTAATCCATGCATCCTTATTACCCCTTTGATATATATTTGTGAAATATTATCCAATGATAAGTCCTCTCGAATTGTGATAAATTTAGTTGTCTCTATAAGACGATCCATAATGACCCATATAGCATTGTTTCCTATGGATGTCCTTATAAGTCCAGTCACAAAGTCCATGATGATGTTATCCTACTTTAATGTTGGTATGGGTAGTGGTTGCATCATCCCCTTAGACTTATGTCTTTCAAACTACACTTTTTTACATACCAGGCACTTTTATGTATACTCAACAATCTCTTTCTTCATATTGTCCCACCAAAAGTTCTCTCAGAGATCTCGATACATATTTGTACTCCCTAAGTGAATAAAGAAGGTTGAGCTATGTGATTCAATCAAAAGCTCCATTTTTATCTCTATATTAGATGGTACACATAATCATGTTCCAAATCTTACAACTCCTTCCTCATCAATCATCAACTCATAGGATTTCCCATTTTTAATGGCTTCCACCCTTTTCTAAATTTCCACATCTTTTCTTTGAGCATCCTTTATTTTCTCCATGAGGGGTGGTTGAGCAATAATTTGAGAAAGAACCTATGATGTTCCTCCCTTAATGACTCCCATGTCCATCCTCTGCAAATATAAGAATAGCGGGTCCTTTCCAATTCTCATAATTGATAAAGATGTAGGATCCTATCTACTCAGAGCATATGCCACCTTATTTGCCTTACCAAGGTGGTAGTAGATTGAGCAGTCATAATCATTGATGAGATCTATCCATCTTCATTGGTGCATATTAAGCTCTTTTTTGTGAATATATATTTTAAAGTCTTGTGATCATTATATATCTCACACTTCTCCCCATAGAGATAATGCTACCATATTTTTAACACAAAGATCTCAGCTGCTACCTCCAGATCATGCGTAGGATAGCTTTTCACATGTATTTTTAGCTACCTTAAGGCATAGGCTATCACTTTATCATTTTGCATAATCATATAGCATAATCTCTTCTTTGAAGCATCACTGTACACCACAAAGAGTTCTCTACTTGTTGGAGTGTGAGTAATGGCGTAGTGATTAGCCTCTTTCATAAAGAATTTTCACATTCCTAAGTCCAAAAAAACTTTACTCCCTTTCGTGTAAGCTTTTTCATTAGGTTTGAAAGTCATGAAAATTTCTTCACAAATCATCGATAATACCCAGCTAGACTCATAAAGTTATGGATCTATGTTACAGATGTTGGCATGGGACACTATTCAATAACCTTTATCTTGGAAGGGTCCATAGATATCCCTTTTCTGGTGATAACATTCCCCAATAATGATACTTCATCCATCCATAACTCACCATTAATATACTTTGCATATAGTTTCTCCCTTCGCAAAGTCTTTAACATAGTACCCAAATGCTCTTCATGTTCCTCCTTGATCTTGTAGTATATCAAAATATCATCAATAAAGACTACCACAAATTTGTTAAGGTAAACTCTAAAGACTCTATTCAATAAATCCATGAAAATTTCTAGAGCATTAGTGAGTTTGAAGGGCATTACTATGAACTCATAGTGTCCATACCTCATTAGAAAGTATGTTTTTGGAATATGTTCCTTCCTCACTTTAATTGGTGATATCCTAACCGAAGGTCCGCCTTAGAGAAATAATTGGCCCTACGAATCTGATCGAACAAGTCATCTATCTGTGGTAGAGGATAATTTTTATTTATCATGATTTTATTGAGCTCACAATTATCAATGAATAGGCGCATTGATCCATCCTTCTTCTTGAAGAAGAGGACTTGTGCACACCATGGTGAATCACTTGGGCATATAAAACTCTTCTCTATATTCCCTTTTAACTGATTCATCAGCTCTTCTAGCTCTATGGTGTCCATTCTATAAGGTGTCTTTGATATAGGCAGAGATCCAAGAATAAGTTCAATTGAGAACTCAACATATCGATTAGGATGAAGACTAAGAAAATCTTCAGGGAATACATCAGTGCAATCCCTCATAATGTGCATGTCTTCAATCATGATTCTTTCCTTTTTCTCAATCATTTGATCTAGACATTATTTCTCATAAGTAATTAATACCCACACTTGAGACAATAATTCTAAAGGAGATTCATCTTACTCCTTACACTATTAAAGAATTGGAGGATGCTTCGAGATTTAAATAGCGATCTCCCTTTCTTGACAGTTGATGTTGTCTTTGTATAAAGGTAGCCAATCCAGGCCCAAGATATCATCAAACTCTACTAAAGGAAGTATGAAGTTATTTTCTAGGAGGTTCAGTCCACAAATGTTAACTAGTGGGGATTTATAAAACATGGAAACAATAATTTTCCCATTCTTTTTTCTCACAGATAACTTATCCTATAAATTTTGAGGTGGTGTTTGAATAGTTCTACTAAGCTTTCAAGATATAAAAGAATATGTAGAACCATAATAAAATAGTAAGTTATCTATTATTTAATGAATAACTAGTATAACTGTCAACACATCATTGTCTGGATCCACATCAATACTAGTTATAGCATAATACCTTCCTTGTTTCCATGGAGGTTGTTGTTGATTGCCTTGAACAACCCTCGGCTTAGGGAAATTGTTTTCATAATGCCAATTATCTTTGCAGTTGTAACACTACACTACAAGATGAGTTTTAATCTAAACCTTCCTTTCTTCTTCCCCATTAGTGGGATTCTTCATATCTTGTTGATCCAGATGCCCCAACTTTCCACATTTGAAGCAATTCATGGTTCTGTTTAGATAGTTCCCTGGATGGTTCTTCGCACAATTTTTACATATGGTATGTTCATGCTTATTTCAATCATGAAATTTATTTATAGAACCGCCCACATTAGATTACATTTTCTCCTTCTTTTCACTGTGCCCATGATACCATTGATATTCTATGGTCTCCATTTCAACCTTGAGGGCACAACAGAAAATCTCTTCATAATTGTCAAAGTCTCGAATCGCCAATGATTTTTGTAGACTTTTCTTTAGTCCACTAAAGAAGTGATCCACATTTATTTTAGGCTGTAAGAAAAATCCAGATGCGTACCATGCAAGCCTTGTGAAGTTTACTTCATACGCCCTGATGAAATCATCTTCCTTCTACTTGAGTCCAAGGAAATCTCTTTACATATTGAGACAGAGGGTTCAGGAAAATATTTATTGAAAAATATTTTTTTGAATTCCTCCCATTCCATGGAATCAATCTCCTCTTGGGACTTCATATTATTGATTAGTTTACACTATATATCAGCTTCCCCATAAAAATGATTGACCACCAGTACAACTTTCTCTTCTTATAATCATTGGATTACAGAGAATATCTTTTCAATAGAGTTAATCCACTATTCCATGAGGAGGGGATTTGAAGATCCACTAAAAATGGGAGGTCTTTTCCAAATGAATGATTCTACAGAAACTTCCTCTTTCCTTGGAGGATAAGGGTGTTCCACATGATTCAAGTTATTATTAATAACTTGATCTTTTTGAGCAAGTACTTTCATGAAGTTTTGAGAAACCATTCCCATTATATCAGGAATATAATTAGGGAAATCTTCACATTCCCTATCACATTGGTTGTTGTCATATGTTCTTCTATTTCTATCCATTAACTAAGAAAAATAATGTATAATTAGAGGGCTTGAGTACTTATCTATTGATCATAAAAAAGAAACTTTGAACATAAGAGGATAAACTTGTAAAGGAAAAGAATATCCTAACTTGTGATACCCTATGTTTCAATCTAGGTTATCCTTGATCTATTTCTTAACTTATATTCTTATGGGATTTTTTTCATTCCCTTAATAATGTTTTATACCAAGCTCACAAATTTACCAAAGCCTATCCCCTGGGAGTATCAAAACAAGAGTACAAAAAGGCCCATTGTCATGCACCAGTTCTCGTTCGAGTCTAGCTCAAAGTAGTACTTTCAGTTTTTACCCCTAGATACATCTATGCTAGATCCACCTCTACCTATTTGTATCCATATAGGGATTTATTTTCTTGATAAACCACTTACTCTATACTTACCAAAATTTCGGGGTGTTTTCTTATACTTAGTCTCGTCCATAAGGTTCTTACTAAAGTTCTCTATTCCTAATATCCGAAAATAACTAGACCATACTTTGATACAAACTATAGAAACCCTAGCCTTTTACATATAACATTACATTATTTTAATCATAATTATACATCAGAGTATAAGCCAATGATCATTAAGTGTAGTGTCTTGGAAAACTAGGTACATAAAACTGAAAACATGGAACTAAATAAAATATTTATTTATTTAAATTTAAAATTCAGATTCTAACTTCCATTTTTCTCAAACATCTGGATAGGGTACCCTGGGGAACACATGAAAAAAGGTATGTTTTAAATATCCCAGTAAGGGAATAACCATAAGAACAAAGCATTATCACATGGGATAGAAGACATGACATGATGATATAAAAAGGAATGTAACATATGGAATCATAACATATAAACATGTAATCATATAAAAATGGTGTCATAATAATGTGGAAGCAACATAAAACAGTACTTTAGTACGAGTTAAGGCTAACCACCAAGATTTTTACACATGGAAGCACAAGCTATGGCTAACCACCAAGACTGCCGCACATGGTAGCATAAGCAAAGGCTAACTACCAAGACCATCGTATATAACATCTCATGAGATTAATCTTTACCCAGTGAAGTTGATAAATTCTAAGAGCACCCATATTAACTTTTCATGAATATTTTTTCCACATAAATAATCATACATAATCAATCTTACATAAACATAAGGGTTTCCCATGGAAAGAAATGGGTATCAGAATCGCGTCATAAATCATAACAAATGGGTGTATCATAAAAGTGTCCATGAAATAAAGGAACTAAAATATACATGGACATTCTTAAGTGAAAATATTCATGTATCATGTTAAGTGATGTCAATTATAAGTGACAACATGTAATAAAAGTATTTAAGATATTTTAGCATTCAAATATTTTTGTGCAGTTTTAATAGAAAATTCTATAGAACCTTTAAAATAGAAAAGGGAAAAATCTTTTATATAAAACTAGAAGTGAACCAATAATGTATTCATAATAAAAATACTTATTTTATAAATACAATTTTTTCTTAAAATAGAAGATATATTGCACTTGAAATTGGGTGAGAATTCAGAAAGTTCCCTCAAAACAAGTTTGCTTATTGGGAAGTATTAAGGGGGGAATCACTTAAAAACATTTATATCCCAAAAATAGAATGATGAGAGGGTATTGATAAATGAGTTTGTTAAATTTAAACAGTATTTAGAATATGAAAATAAAAATATAAGATAACTTCATTTTGTTAAAAGGAAGATAAGGAAACTCGAAGGAACAAAGGAGGTTCGGGTAAAATTCCTTATGGATTGTCAGTATGGTATCGAGTGTAATTATGAGGGATTAGTGAGAGAGAAAGGGATTCATAATAACTTATACATCATTAGGTAATTATGTGTTAGGTGTTAAATTATACCCCATCATTATTAATTACACATAAAATGGAATAACATATAGTACATTCTTCAATAAAAGTGAAATAGATAGGATCCCTTACCTTAAGTCTGATTGTGTTCTCCACTTGATATTAATGACCTGAATAATCATATTAGGTTCATTAATTAATAATTACATAACCAATAATATATGTAAAAGATTTATTATAACTCTTTTAAGTTCATTCATGGCCTTTTCCATTGGTTAAGTGGTTCAATTTCATTGTTTGGGTCTTTTTGTTTTCTTGGTTTTTACGATCGGTTTACCTATTTTCATGAATGGAGAATCATGTAAAATGGGGTTGGTTTTATAGAATTGGAGTTATGATTTATTATTTAAAATCCATAAGTTTACAAGGTTTTAAATTTAATTTGGTTACTTGGAGTGAATTTGAATCATTATATAAAACTTTAGTGACAACCTTTTGGGTTTATTGGTGGATTTTGATCACTACGAAATCATTTTGAATTATAATTTAATATCATGTGTACAAAGAGATTATAGAACCTCAAATATGATATATTAAATAATAATCTGTTTCAACCATAAAAAAAATAGTTTCATGACCAAAATTGAAGATGGAAAAAGAAATTGAAAACCCATCATCCTTGAATGTGGTAAATTAACACATCTTGGATGGTGTCTTTACTACTAGTATAAAAGAATAGTACAAAAGAGATGACAATAAATTATTCCATTATCATAAAAAAAATCCATTACATGTAAGGTTCTATAGTTTTCATAACATTTGGATGAGGACAGGTAAGGATAGAAAAGAAAACAAATGAACTTGAAAAGAAAGTTAAAGAATTGAAAAGAGGAATTTACCTCTTGAATCAATATTCCTTGAGAGCCTCTTAAGGGGATGGGATTTGGTCTTTTGAAGAGACTTAGGGATGTTGGACGTGGGGGAGGAACTTGGGAAGAGATTTGGTCAGAATTTAGGTAGGGAACAAGGCTTGGGATGAGTGAATAGAAGAGGTAATCAGGGATGGTATTTATAGTGGAGGAGATGAGGGTTTTCATAATATTTAATTTCTTAGTTTATTAATTTCCCTCAAGACCAGAAATAGTGATAATTATATGACCACAAAAAGTAATAATTGCATGTGAGTTCGAACCAATTGGGGTTATATCAGCAAAAAATCACCCATGAACCAATAAATCATGTATTTAGCTTAATTTGAAAATTATTGTATTTTACTTTTCATAAAAATTCAAGTATTTTAGAAAAATCCCAAAAATTATCCCTATCCATTTTTTGATGTGTATAATCCAAAAATGAACTCCATTTTTCAAATATAATTTTCTAAATATGATTAATTTAATTTTTAATTAAAATTATAATTTACTAGAAAAAATACATATTTTAAAACTATAACTAATTTTATAATGTTTTCAAAAATTACATAAGACCTTATAAAATTATCTTAAATCCAGAAGATATAAAATTGATAATTTATGAACACCTTTTAGGAAAATAAATTTTCTTTTAAAGTGTTTAATTAATTTTAATTATTTATTTATGAATTATAAAAAATATCAATATTTTTACTATGGTCATATTATCACTTATAAGATGCCTAAAATATTTTATATATTAATGGGTGAGGTTACTATTATTTTAGATGATTTAATATTCATAAGGGTCATATTACTATTCATAATGGTAACATTAATATTCATAAGGTTTAGTTACTATTCACCAAAAATTAAGTTTGTCTTATCGGACTCCAAACATATTATTGATCGCAATAGTCTATGTTAGATTTTCAAAATTCAAATTAGATAGGTGACAATATTATGTTTAAAGGTCACATAGTACTTATTAGATAATTGTGTTGTTATTTCATGTGATTATATGACATAATTATAAGAATGAAATTTTCATTGATAAAACATTGGGTCGTTATAGGGGGTCCTCCTTGACCGAGGTAGGAGGAGGGCCATGTCGGCTAAGGGTGGTGCGACAGGGGGAATTTGGGGTTAGTGGAGAATAGATCGACCAAGGGGGTGCGGAATCTGGGACTGGGAGGTGATGCCAGTGATAGCTCAAAATATGGAATATAGAGGCAAGAAAATAATGGGACAACGATAGAGAACTTGGGACAACTGTGCGGTCTTAGGGGGTACTGATTCACAACCTAAAGAAGTAAACCATGGAGTTTGGTCCTCTACCTTATGAGGTTGACTACCCATTGATCAGTTAGGATGAAAATATCTTATGTAGGAATCCATTTTGATTTTACATCTTTTTTATTTGATTTATTCAATAGGAAAAATTAGAATAACCAATCCCTCTATTTTATTTTTTTATAACTAATATATTGGCTTCCATTAGAATCCAAATACATCCCACCCCTTTCCCTTTCGACTGTTTCCCCATAAATTTTGTTAAAATCCTAATGATATGCTTTTAAGAACCCGACAAAAGGGTTTAATTTATTTTAATTTTTTTTATAACATCTCTTTCATTGGAAAAATTATTTATTATTTTTTATTTAATTCTAAAATTTAAAATCATCCAAGGAAATCCAAACATATAAATGTAAAACAATGTTGGTCAATGTATAATCAACAATTATATTCTGATTGAAAATTGGCTATAAATTAAACATTCATTAGTGTTAATCTCAAAATCATAATGTGAACATATATATAAATATATTGTTCTTTAATTTTAAACTACAACATCCATGTTTTGATCTATACAAAAACAATTATGGCCATAACTTGTTTATCGAGAGTTAGATCAATATATGGTCTGTTCTGTTCTGACCAATTTAAATCTCTCTACTTAATTTAATAAAAATTAATTTTTCTTTGGATCATAAAATTCACACGATACCTCTAATACCAATTGAAGATACCATGGTGCATAACGAAATATTTTGGGCTGATAATTTTAAATATTTCCTCACATAAATGATGTGAATTTATCGTCTCTAGTGATCCATGCCCTGGTATAGGTCCAAGGATATTTTGTAAATTAAATAAGAAAAAAATAAACAAAAAATCATGTACCTTGTTTGATTCGACTTGGCGATCAGTTGTAGATTTTCATTGGTGATCATTTCTTGAAGGATATGAAGTTAAACCCCTATATATCATCCACACAGACTTTATGAAACTGTATAAATGCCAATTGTTGAATTTTGAGTGCTAGCATAGATCTTTGATGTTTCCTTTTTCATCATGATGATCACCTCAACTTCATTCCAACGATCCATGAAGATGTCCTTGGATTGATTTATTGGATAGTGTCTGTATCTCTCAAGGATGTGTGAATAGAGAGGAGCTATCAATCCATTGGAATGAGTTTCTTACCTTTCACACATGAAATGATCTCTTCATCTACTTATATAGTGGATGTAAAAAATACCTAGTTAGGGTTCCCACCCCCTATATATCTAACATCCACTAAATAAGTAATAAATAAATAATTATAATGAAGCAATTGTTTCATAGTTATTATTTATATTTTATCACATACTTTTAATGTTTACTAAATATATTACATGATAAATCTTATTCATTAACTAAACTCATAATTCTTTATAATATTAAATGAACCTTGAATATTAAAATAATATCTATTCATATAATATTATTCCATGTATTTACTTAAAACACTTATAAATACTTTTATTAAATAAATTCAACTCAGTTATTATATATTATAATAGTAATGAATTTATTTATTTATCAATGATTGATAGATTTTGGATAACTCTCAGACCCATTGGTGGGGTTTACCTTTTCCTATATACCTATTCAATAGAATAGGGATGAATCTTAGATGTGTGATTGTGTGTGACCCTCAAGGACATTATCTCAATAGAAGTGATTAATATTCACTAACCAATAGTAGAATCTAGAAACTCATCATAGACCCTAAATAGATAAGCATTAGTCATAGAAATGAAAACCAACCTACATACATGCACTATATAATATAATCTCTTTATCATACGATATCTCATAAATTAGTATGTGCACTTGTCTCGTCATCCATTCTTGATTTATTATTTATTGATCTGGATGGACTTACCTTTGACTACCATGTCCATGGATTTATTGAAGGTACTACCATCATGATCAATAATTCCATATATATCACTTACTCAACTCTAAATCTACAAATTCGTTCTTGACCATTCAACCAATATTATACCACCAATGAAACACCCAACACAAAATACCTCACCGAGACTTCATTATCATGGTTTTCACCTTAGATCAAAGTAAACTATCAAACGGAACTCATTGATAATGATCTCAGGTCAGGAGGAAAATACAAAAAACTATAGATAAGAATAACCCATGACACTAAAAACATGTGGTGTTTCTATTTTTGGGTCTATCCTCATGAACGCACTACTAAAGATCACCAAGTGAGAACTTAAGAAGAATAAGTTGAAATGATTATGATCCCACAACACTTAGTGGTCTAACATTAACTATGTATAGTCAATATGGTGTATCTAGACCATAGGACATATATTTAAGGTTAATTTCATAGAATCTCAAGGTTCTAATTATATATTGGGATCTAATATAACTTTTTATATGAAAATAAATCTATGTACAATACCATTTAAATAGTGGAGACAAAAATTTATATACTATAATGGTAAGTATGCATCATGAATATATCATTGTTCACATGGAATGGTAATTAAAAGTGATAACAAATTTGGGTCTAGGGAACCCACTTTTACAATAGATATTGTATTCCATCTAATATATCATGTATTGATGTTATTTTTATTACTTCTGATATATGATATTTCATTTTTTACTATGATTATTATTGTTTACCTGATTGTGTACTCTAATTGTTTATTTTTTATCAAGGGAATAGTATCTACACGGCATTACTTAGGCTATCATTTCTAGTTGGTAGTTTCTTACTTGTAGGGAGGCATACATGAGTCCATGTACTATTATGTCCAAACTGGGTGATTCGGGTCATGGTTTTACAAAATGGTGTAAGAGCCCATTTTCATTGACTTTCTATTTGGATCATGGTATATAAGAGATAGGGTGTTGTTAGGACTTGGTGTGTAACTCGTGCTTAAGAGTAACTAACCCATGTATGAGGGAACTGATAAGTTACCAGAGATGGGATTTTTGTTCAAGCTTTTTACTTTTTAAAGTTGACATATTTCACATAGAGTGATGCGCATGATTTTTAGGTTCTTGATTTATGGGATTTTTCTTAACCTGATTAGAAAGATAGGGTGATTTCATGAATAATTGATGGTCATGTAGGTTCACAAGTCATGATCTTGGTTTCCTATGGTTTATAGAGATTTTAAATAATTAAATTCTAGTAATAATATATTCAGTGTTTTCCTAAATAAATTATTGGTGAACTTCAATTAACTTAACCTAAGCATTTTGTGACTTTATTATATTAATGTGACTATGATTAACGTGTCATTGTTGATGATATAGACTTGATACTTGAGTAGGAAGTGATTTTTTTGTGTTTTTCCTTTAGTGTGTCATTTTTTGATGAGATTTACAAGTGTTTTAAAAATAAAATTCATATATAATAAATGGTGTTAAATTTATTTCTAAGGGGATTTGGTTTTAAAGGGGTTTTTGAATGCTAAGTGATTATATAAATATTCTAATGGTCTAATTTTAATGTAATTGGAAATTTTAAAGGGCATTGGGACTTGTTTGGTTCCATAATTGGATAGAGTTTTTGTTATTATGGAATGGTTTCAAATGAGTAAAAATGGTTAGGTTTTCTCAATTTGTTAAAATAAATTTAGATTTGTATTTAAATGTTTTGAATGCGGTTCCCCAAATTTTTTGGTTGAATGTGTGGTTTGAAATGATATTTCAAAATCTTTGAATGGATTGGCACACTGAGCCAGAATTATTATGAGTTTTTTTGGAACATTTAAAATGGGTTTTTTATGGTATGTATGTGAAACCCTATTAAATACAATTTCTTGTTTTTTATGTAGATCATGGCTTGATGGGATCATATTATATTATTTTTGATATGTATGTTGTGTGGTTTGGAGATTATCCATCCTTCAAGGATGGTCATAGAAATGGTTTATTGGTTTGACTTGGATATTTGGTCAGAGATGGACACTTGAAAGGTGTGGTCTGGTATGTGATTTTTCTTTGTGACGACTATGTGATCCCTTGATCCAAATGTAGAACCTTTGGTGGTTTTCATAGTGGGGTGTTTTTTTGGGTGGAAGCATGTGAACTAGATGGGTTGTTGTGTGGTGTCTCCTTGGACTATTGATATGTGGATATTGGTGTGATATTTAATCCAATAAAAACATTAGAAAAATGGTTTCACTTATTTTCCATTGATTCTATATAGGTTAAAAGGATGATCGAGCTTTGCAGACCTTGATCGGTGTTCGAGTGAGTTGTTCTTCTTATCATGAGTGGTAGGTGGGTAGGATTATTATGGTGGTGGGTGAATATTAGAGTCTATCCTAGGTTGTGGATACTTTGGGTGGAGATGCTCAATTGGAATGGGACCAAGCTTTTGGATTTATCAATTGATTCCCAGTATTTGTGGAGCATGAGTTCAGTGAGAGTTTTGGGGCCTTGGGAGAAGATCATTGGGGAGTTTTAGAAAGTTGGACTAATTGGTTGTTAAATTATTGTTGATATAGCTTGTTCACAGTGTGACATAGGTGTTATGAAAAATGTGTCATGACAATAATATAGGTCTCGTATCTATATTAGTTTCATATTAGAACCCAATGTTGTGCCTTAGAGTGAGACAAGGCCAGTATTTTTTCCTTGGAATTGTAGAGAACACATAATACATGGTGGTCTTGAGGTGTCATAAGAGGTTTCATGATTTTATAATCATGTTAAAATTATGTTGGAGATCTAGGTTGAAAATTTTGAGGAACCATGGGTTTTAAGAAGGGTAATTGATGACTGGACTTTGGGTTAATATTTTTGTGTTGGAATACAATGTTAGTGGGAAATTTCTTCGAGAGTATTTGGTATAGTTGGAAGTGTATCTGATGGGTAGTTTCTTAGTAAACTACCCTAAGAGAGAATGTGTCATGGATATTAATATCTCTTCATGGTGTGTATGCATAGAGTAAAGTGGAGGCATGTAGTTTGGTTTCCATGGAACTTGTTCCAAGTTCATGGAGGAGTGTGGGAAGTTTGTGATGATCGTCAATAAATATGTGGTCAACCATTTTGGCTTTATATAAGAGTGAAAGTTATAGTGGTGGTTTATAAATAGAAAGTGGTGCCTCCATCTGACTAGGTTTCAACAATTGATAAAGGGTTAATAAGGATGTCTTATCTGAGGTATTCTTGGATGATGATAAGGATAGTTGGTTCCTCTATAGCTGGAGTGTGGTTAATCATTGTAATTCCTTGGGAATCGCAAATTGGTAGTTGGGGTTCGTTATGGTAATTCAGTTTTCTCTTTTTGGATGAGGATTATTATTATTTCAAAATTGATTTGTATGGTTGGTTTGAAATGAAGATCGAGGATTACCCAAGTTAAGTAGGGATTCATAATTTATTAGCATTATAAAACCCATAATTATCACCTTGGGTTGATGTTTCTAGGTCTAGTGAATAAGTCTCTTATGGAGTGAACACCCATACAATTTTAAACATGATTATAAGGGTGTTAGAAATGTAGAAATAAAGGTAATACCATGATGGAGGGAATTATTGTGGGTGGTGACCCTTATGTAGAAAGGAAAAAACGGCATCAAGTTGTGTGATGTTGTGGTTGGGAAAGAGGTTGGTTTTTATTGTTTTGACTAATGTTAAGTTCTATAAATATGTAAGATTGACCGATAAGACCCAGACATCAGAGTATAACTGATGTATGAGGAAAGGCCTCTATAAGGAAGTAAGTAAATGACCAAGGGTTCATGGTGTGTGGTTGTGTGAGGTGTAATTCCCAAATATTATAAAATAAGGATATTGTATTTGATGGAATGTATGACATGAAATACCAATCATAGAAATGAATATAACAACCAGAGATATTATGATATATTTATATTTAGATAAATTAAATATTTCCAATAGCATATATTACATGAAACATTGAACTTATATTGTGTTACACACAATATAAATTTTATCTTTATCTACATAGAACACCTAGTCCAGCTTTAATTACACACAACAATGACTTTCTTCGATGTATTTCATTACACGCTAGACCTAGTTTTACAGAATACTATTAATATTATCATTTTAAATGAAAATTAACTCATATCCATTAAATTAAAAATTATTAATAGGATTAAATTAATTAAGAAAATATATAGTTTACATAAATATAAAATTAATTTATTTTTTTCAATTAATTATAAATTAAAATAAAAATCAATTGAATGTAAAGGAGGTGTTTATATAGAAAAATATTTTTATGCACCCAATGGCATTTTGTCTTAATAAATTAAATTAATTTATACTAGTGAATGATATTAATTATATATATATATAAATATATTTTATTCATTCACTTATTTTTTACATTCATCCAATATATTTATAGGCATAACAAAAGAATAGATCCAATTTTATGCTTAAAAGTTATATTTTCCTAAAGGCGGTTTTGCCGCATTTTACTGACGCACCTATTTTAAAACTAAATTTTGGAACTTTTATAAATTTTATATGAAAAATAAACTTATTTTCTGAAATAGGAACGTAAAAATTTTCTTAGGATTAATTTTTGGTATTTTTCTGTGAAGTTTTATTTTTTAATGAATAGTGGAAAATACTGAATTTTAATTGAAATCTGTTTTTTTAATCTCAATAATTTATAGAGATAAATTATATTTTGAATTTTTTTTAAAGTTTTATTAGTTAAATTGTGCAAATATTAATCTAATTTATTTCATTGGTATTATTTTTATATTTAATTTAGAAATAAAAACTTAGTGACATTTTGAACATTTTCACTTTAAAAACATGCTTTCTCCTCTCATATGTGGGATTAATTATAAATTAATTTCTTCCAATTATATGATTATAATTTTGAAAATGGATAATATAATTGGAATCAGAATAATTAATGATTTATAGTAAGTTAAAATTAGTTTTTACCAAAAATATTAGTAAAAGTAATTAAACATAATTACATCGATTAATAGAAAAACTAGCTTAATAAGGGACTAAACCTTAAACATAAAGGCCAAAATGACCTAAAAATTTTTATAAACTCCATTTTATGGCTATATTTATACCATATCCTATTTTCTATAGAATTTGGTTTATTATTTGAGGCACATTATGTAATTGAGACATCCCAATAGCATTTACTTTTTTATATTTACAAGAATTTCACTCCTCCACTATTAAAAAGGAACTCACCGTTCCCACTTATTCACACATCTAAATCCAATTGACTCAAAAAACCTGAAAAAATAATCTTAAAAAATACCTAACCTCTTACTATAATCCTAAATTTATTCATAAATCCAACCAAGTAATTCTTTTGGTAAAAACCAAATGGAGTTACCCAAAAAATTTGGTAACGTTATTCAATGAGTAATTTTGTTTTATCTATTTATCCACCCTTTAAATTATTCTAATATCTTGATTAAATAATAAAATAATTATCCTCAATATAATTATATGTTTTAATTTTAATTTTATGAACTAAAATTTCACACAATTTCATCAAACGGGATACGCAATCATCATTCGTTTGTACGGTGGACTACTGCCTCACGAACCGATGTCATTCGTTCTTCCATTAACAACTTTCAAGGTTATGAGTAATGATGGATTTATAGTTTATATATTATATATATTATATTTATTATTTATTTATTATTTTTTAATTCTTTTATAACATTTAACTTTATGCTTTCCATTTTTTGGGGATGTGATAACATCGTTTATGGACGTGTGGACTACCGCCTCCTCAAAGCGATGTGATTCATTCACGCATTAAATTAAATGTATTAAGGATGGTTTTAAAAAAACTATTTTGTATATATTACATAAATATGATAATATAATGATAATATACATATATATATCACTAAAGTTTTAAATACGCCATGAAATGGAAGTAGCGTTCATGAGTATGTATGGCCTACCATCTCCATGAACGGTACATTTCATTTCCTATATCCAAATTTTATGTATTTTTATAAGTATATATATAATGAATATATATTATATTTAAATAATTATTTACACCCTTGATATTATTAAATCATTATCTATGTAATAAGAACAAAAATAACAAGTCAAAACATACTCGAAAAACATGACAATTAACACCCGAAATGATGAAAATAATGAAAGATTGTTAACAAATGGGTAGTAATATATTATAAAAAGATAATATATGATATTATAAATATTATTATGGTTTTTTATAATTTAATAACATTCTTAAAACCATTATATAGTAGTTTAAAATACATTTAACCAAAAGGTTTTGTAAGGTAAGGCATTTTGTCTCAATATACATTCATTTGAGACTTATTTGTTATTATGTACCGATTCACCTTAATGTGGTGAATATAATTCTTATTTTTCATTTAATATCATAATTCACTCATATTTATTGCCATTATATGTTTTAATTTGAATTATCTCATCCAATGGGGTTTGAATTTAAAATTACCATGTGGTAAAAGTTATCTTTTCAATCTTACATCCTTTTTTGATTATTAACTTTCTATTGAAACAGTCACTCCTTATGAACATTTTCCATTAGAAATCACATTTAAGATGTCCATAATATTATTTTATGTATATAATTATTTACTAAATTATATATCATTTTTACATATGGTGGGTACTTGACACTTATTTGACTAATTTGGTAAATATTGGTAAATCTGTATGTTCTACTCAATAAAGATATTTGATAAGGCACATTGATCACAAATTAAATAGATTATTGGATATATGAGGAATGATTTGGAAATTTATTACATAGGTGGGTCCCAATTATTTATATCCTCTCGATGTATCAGTGGTCTCAATATATTAATCATTTGGCCAATCATATGGGTTTTTACCAGATATGTTATAAACTATCTTATGAAAGGTATTGATGATAAAGGTATCATGTTCCTAGGAAACATGGTGTACAATAATTAAACATTTCCTTAATTCAGATTCAATTATTATTTATCTATGATAATTTTACTTTGAAATTATCTATGGATGTATTTAATTATATTTTTATTGATTAAATAACATGTTTTTCATTTACTTATCTTTCCATATTGATTTTTCCTTATCAAGTTATATAAATGAAATGTGTGTTTAGTTATTTACCTTTCCATGTTTATTATGCTCATTGTTTCATTATGACTTCTACTATATTTATTCTTACTGATCATTTTAGAGCACACTTATTTTTTTTCTTTCCCCAAGATATGAAGAAGAAATCATTGAATGAGATTTCAAGGATGTTGTTTATTTTATTTTATTATGTATCATGGTTTGTTTTACACTTCCTAATATAATATTTCTATCATGTATGTAATTTGGTTTACAAAAACTACTAAAATAATTGGTACTTCAAGACTTGACTCCTTTTAATCATGTCAATATAATAAAGTAAGACACCGGCTTTGGGTTTTTGGGGTTGGGTTACTACAGTTGGTATCAAAGAAATTTTAGAAAAAACCTTGGAAACTGAATTTTGGAAAACCTAAATTATGGAACATAAACCTAAGGTAGACTTTCAGGATAAGTGTAGAAGAACATTTTAAAGTTTTGTTAATGTGGAGATTATGTGGGTCTTATTTGAAATATATCTCTATTTGGATACTAAAAGTAGATGTGGTTATAGAATAGATGTATCTAGGGGTAACAACTCTAAAAAGGTGTGTGGGACCTAACTTGAGTGTAACCTAGTACACAAAAATGGGCCTTACTGCGCACCTATTTTGACACTCCTAGGGGATACTCTTAGGATAATTCACATTTTCATTACAAATCATTATGAAGGATTTTAAGGTAAATATATCCCCAAAGAAACCATGTTTATGATTATGAGACTATCTATGCATAAATTTTTCAATTTATGTTAAGTGTTACACCATATTTAGAATTTGATAAAGTTTATAATTTTATGAGTCAATATAGTATTTACTATTGTTTAGAAATTGAACCTTTTAGTAAAAAGTGTATAAATACTCATGGCCAATATAGAGGTTTCCCTACTAAGAAATTCAATATAAATGGTACTGGAACTAAGTAAGTTATGGATATATTAAAGAAGCTTAATCAGGTTATGACACATAATATTTCTTGGATGGAGAAACATATTCCACGGTGATATTCTCCAATGTTGAATCACTTTATGTGATAGAGGTCCCCATCATTTAGTGAGACTACTGATCCAATGGAATCTCAATAATGGATTAAGTCTTTTGAGAATATATTTAAGGAATTGGGATGTTGTGAAAATGAAAAGGTTACACTTGTAGTTTATTGTATCAATGGTGATTCAGATCAATGGTGTCCATTTATCTATAATACTAGAAAGGAAGAGGAAATAGGACTTGTGGAATGGAATGTTTTTAAGGACACATTCTTTGAAAAATATTTTACTCATGAGAAATAAAATAAGATGAATAGAAAGTTCCTTATTTTAAATAAAAAGGATGAATAAAGTGTTGTGGAGTATGAAACTACCTTTACAAGGTTAAAAAGGTATGCTACATATTTCATACATAGCACATAATTCAAGATTTATCAATTATTTTAAGGGATTAATCCAGGACTTCAAAGGGAATTGGTGTCCCAAACCATTTCTTCATATGATGAAATATTTTTATGTTCTATCAAGATAAAGAAACAATTATCCAAGTCTTATGGATTCAAATGGAATTAAGAGACTAAGAGGAAAAAAGAAAAATAATGGGTAATGGGAATAAGAGAAAGAAGGATTTTATCACATGTGATAACTTTGGAAATAATCACCCTAGGAATCTTGAAAGAATTGGGAGTTTGTTATAAGTGTAGAGAAAAGGTTCATCAGAAAAAATAATTCAAAGGGAAGAAATAAAAAACTATTATCCAGTGTTAAAACTACAAGTAGATGAGTCACTTTGCAAACGAATGTCCCAAACATCAAGGTAATATACCTCAGAAGAATCTAAGGGATCAACATTAAGATTAGGTAATTAATACGGATAAACAGTAATGATTAATGTTCTTATGTATTTGGATACTTGAATAATGTTGTAAAAGTATTTTATCGATGATATATTAGTTATGAGTATTATGGAATCTATAAGGATTTAACTGTAGTAATTTTTCATCAAGGATTTTAAAGCATGTGTTGAATGGTATCGATGAATAAGAAAAATGATTTGGTGTAAATTTTATCTTCATGAAAAAGTCATGATTAAGGGAAAGATAACCCTTAATATGTTCTTAATGATGAGATAAATACATTGGTATAAATAAATGACTAATTTTGATAAAGTCAATTAGATAAGTGATGACTACCTTGGAACTAGTTGATGATTTTTTGACAAAGTGATTTATTCTATCATTTATGGAGTTTAAAACACTTTTAGATTTAAGTAATATATCCAACAACATGTTTTTTACTTAATGAAAAAAGGAATAATGAATGTTTCTAATAATTTGTTATGGTAATTCAATTTATTACCATGTTTTAATATAATGCATGATGAAGGTTTTCACATGTTCAGTATGTGATGATTAAAGAGATACTTTATATTGATTTAAGGTTAATGGTAAGCTCATATTATAAATCAAGTGACCTTCCTTATAATGTGTTATATCATAATATTTTGTAAAATTTAATCATTTATGAAATGGTTTAAGTTGATCTTTGGAGGAGGTGTTAGAGGATAATTCATTAATTCAATATATAATGCAACCTACGCTAAGAAATGAAGTATAAATAATTCAAGGCATAACCAAAGGATAAGATTTTTTATAAAAAAGAAATGTATCAAGTAAGTATATTTACTTATATTCTTATAGAGAGAAATAATTTATCAAATCTCAGAAAAGGGACTGGAAATAAAAAAATTCATGTTATCATTATTTTTTATGATATCAATGATCTTTTCACACCTTTGGTCTATAGATTTGTGGTCAAAAACATTCTCATTAATTTATTCTCTATAACTATCCATCATAACTTGATAGTTATATTTTTCTTCCATTCCCATTTTTTCACTAATGTTATCTAATTTTAAATCATGTTTTTTATGACCTTTACATTTCATTTTCCCTCTTATTAATAATATGTGCTATCAACCTTATTTATGATCTGGGTTTTTCAAAAATAGTATTTTCAAATGTCAAAACCTAGATTACGAGGATCATGTTTAAATTGCGAGGATATAATTTATTTAAGGTGGGTAGAATGTAATTCTATAAAATTTTAAAATAAGGATATTGTATTTGATGGCCTGTATGATATGAAACTCTAAGAATAGAAAGGAATATAAAAATAAGATATATTATGATATATTTATATTAAGATAAATTCAATATTTCTAATGGAATATATTACATGAAACAATGAGATTAGATTACATTACACAAAACATAATTTCTATCTTCTTATACATATAACACCAAGGATAGCTTTTGTTACATGGAATAATGACTTTCTTTGATGGATTGAATCACGTGTAAGATTGAGTTGTACCGAATACTATTAATATTATTATATAAAATGAAAATTACCTCCTAGACACTAAATTAGAAGTTATGAATAAGATTATATAACTTATTAAAATACATTTTTTACAAAAACATAAAATTAATCCATTGGTTTTAAATTAATTATAAATGAAAATAAAATCTAGTTGAATGTAAAGGAAATGTTTTTATAAAAAACAATTTTTTTACAACCAAAGGGATTTTGTCTTAATAAATTAAATTAATTTATATTAGTGGATGATATTAATTAAATATATATATTATATTTTCAATAAATTATTATTTACATTCATCCAATAGGTTTCATAAGCCTAAGATAAGAAAAAATCCAATTTTATGCATTAAAAACAATATTTTTCTAAATGCAGTTTTTCTACCTTTTAATAGCGTACCAATTTTAAAACCAAATTTTGGAACTTTAATGAATTTTAAATGAAAAAATAAAATTATTTTTTGAAATTTTAATGTCAAAATTATCATAGGATTAATTTTTGGAATCCTTCTTTGAAGTTTAATTTTTTAATGAATAGTGAAAAATACTGAATTTTAATTGAAAACTATTTTTTCATCTAAATACTTTATAGGGTTAAATTATATTTTTAATTGGTTTTCAAGTTCAATTATATCAATATTAAATCTATTAATAAAATTTAGTTCTTTGGGATCATTTTTATATTTAATTTTTACATAAAAACATAGTGAACTTTTGAACATTTTCACGTTAAAACCCCACTTTCTCATCCCATCTAGGGGTTGATTTTAAATTAATTTATGAAAATTATGTGATACGAATTTTTTAAAATGGATTAATTATTTATAATAATAATTATTTATAACTTATATTATTTTAAACTTGTTTTTTGACCAAAAATATCATTGAATGTAATTAAAATTAATTACATTGATTAAGAGAAAAACTAACTTAACAAGGGACTAAACCTTTAAAATAAGGGCCAAAATGACCTAGAAACTTGTAAAAAATAACTTTTATGGACATATTTCGACCATATAATATATTTTATATAATTTTGTTCCTTATTTTAGGCACATTAGGTAAATGAGACTTCCTAATAGTGTTTACTTTTTTATATTTACAAGAATGCCACTCCTCCTCCACTATAAAAAGGCACTCATCCCTCCCACTTATTCACACCTCTCATGACATTTTTATCATCAAAATCCTAACAAAATAATATCCCAAAATAACTCCTATAATACTAGAATCATCACTTTGGTAATAAATTCAACCAAGTAATTCTTTTGGTATAAACCAAAATGAGTTACCTGAAAAAGAGATAACATTGTTTAACGAGCACTTTTATTTTATTTATTTATACACCCCTTTAAATTTTATTATATATTTATTATATAATAACATCAGTATAGTCAATATACTGAGATTTTTTTATGTTAATGTTATGACTTACACTTTCACACACTTCCATAAAATGGGATACACAATCATCGTTCGTGTGTATGGCGTATTACCGCCTCGTGAACTGATGTCATTCGTTCTTCTATTACCACCATTCAAGGTTGGGAATAATTATGGATTTAAAGTTTAGATATTATATATATTATATTTATAATTATTTTTATTCTATAATTATTTTATAACATATACCATCATGCTTTCCATTTTGTGGGAATATGATAACATTATTTATGGATGTGTGGACTCCCACCTCCTCAAGGAGATGTGATTAGTTCATGCATTACATGGAATTTATTAAGGATGGTTTTAATAAAAATATATGATGTATATGACATAAATATTATACTATAATGATAATATAAATATATATATCACTCACTTATTAAATATGTCAAGGAAATGGAATTAGCATTCATGTGTGTGTACGGCCAACCGTCTCTATGAATTGTGCATTTCATTTCATATGTTATAATTTTATGGATTGTTATAAATACATATATAATGAAAAAATATTATATTTAAATCATGTTTTACATATTTCATATGATTAAATAATGATCTACATAATAATAACAAAAATAAAAAGTCAAAACATACTAGAAAAACATGACAATTAACACCCAAAACGATGAAAATAAGGAAATATTGTTAACAAATGGGTGATAAGATATTATAAGAAGATAATATATGATATTATAAATATTATTATGGTTATGTTATAAGTTAATAACAAGATTAAAACCATTACAAAGAATATTAAATTATGTTCAACCCAGAGGAAGTGTAAATTAAGGGATTTCTTCTCAATTTACATTCTATTGAGACTTATTTGTTATTATGCACCAATTCACTTTAATGTGGTGTATATACTTCTCATTTTTTAATTTAATATAATGATTCAATAATATTTCATGGTATTATATGTTTCAATTTTAATTATCTCATCTAAGGGGGTTTGAATTGAAAATTACCAAGGGGTAAAAGTTATCTTTTCAATCTCACTTTATTTTGTGATTGTTAACTTTTACTTGAAACAATCACTTCCTTTTGACCATTTTTCATTGGAAATCACATTTATTTTAAATATTCATACTCTAATGTGATTGTTATAATTATTTTATAAACCTTATACCATTTTTTCATATGGTGTGTACTTGATAGTTATTTGATTAATTGGGGAAATATTAGTAAATTCGTATCTTTTACTCAATATAGATATTTTATAAGGTGCATTGTTCATGAATTAAATTAATTATTAAATATATGATGAATTATTTGGATAGGTAATACAAGGGTGGTTTCTAGTTATATATATCCCACTAATTCATCGGTAGTCTCATTAGATGAATCATCTAGCCAATTAGAAAGGTTTTTACCCAATATGTTATAAATTGTCTTATGAAAGGTCATGATGGTAAAGGTAACATATACCTAGGAAACATGACTGATTGAAATTTAATTTTTTATTAAGATAGTCCCCCTTTTAAGGGCTGAGGGGGGACCCATAATGACATCAAATACTTAGACAAAAAAATAGGTCCCCAAAGTTCCAAAAGTCTAAGATCATAAACAATCCAAACTAAAATAGAAAAGCACCTTTCAACATCAAAAAACATTCAGCCCAGTTTCCACCTTCACATCACTACTCAACAAGTTCTCCCATGCAAAATTATATAGGCCTGGTACTGATGGCCAAATCCATACTCTCTTAAACATCCAATTATGAATAGTAGTGTTATAGTGGAAACTCCATGCCCTATACCTCCTCTAGAGAAGCCTCCTGAAGACAAAATGGTTACAGAACCTTGAAAAATGAACCATAGAGAAAAAAACCAAAATCACAGCACTATGAAACAATACCAAATCCACAGAGCATTAGAAAATTCTAGGATGCTGGAACTATCACCGAAGAAAGCTATGCCACATCGGACCCTCAATCCACCCTTCGTAGGAGAACCGGCAGAAACCAGGGTAGGCCACACGGTGGCGTCGACGCCGTGAGCCAAATGGGCCTTCTAACCTCAAATATTTAGCACATCAAGACAATTAACGCAGTCAAGAGATCAAAAAACAAAATCCATCAATGAAACATAGACCTCTTGAATGTCAGATCTCTCTAGAAGAAGAACCCATCGCAATCCTAACCTGTAGATCCTGTCGTCACCTTCAAAACCACACATAGAGACCAGATCCTTACAACGCACCCTCAGTTGACTCAGAAAGTGTTGGGAACCCCTAGACCGTAGAATCTAGAGCTTGACTTTATTTTACCTCTAAGAAATACCTATCCAGCTCGACTTCAGGAAAGAAGAATGGCTAGAAACCGATGAATTCACCAATTGGTCACCATAATGCTTCTACTTGAAGAATTCGCTCACCATGATCTTGACGAATAGAAGTGTTGAGAAAGGAGTCATAGCCAATCCAAGATGATGGAGAGAAAGGAAGTGATGGGGGAAGACCTAACACAATAGATCCCCTTATGGGATCATCAAAATCAGATTCCTTCTTCCCCAAGAAAACATAGAATCCAATAATAAAGCATTGCCTTCATTCAGATTTAGTTATTATTTATCCATGATATTTTCACTTTGACATTATCTATGGATGTATTTCATTCTCTTTTTATTTATTAAAGGGAATATGTTTCGGTTACTTACATTTCCATATTTATTTTGTTTTATCCATTTATATAAATGGATTCTATTCTTAATTATTTACCTTACTATGTTTATTATGATCATTGATTCATTACTACTTCTACTACAATTAACCTTACTGATCATTTGATCTCAACCTTATTTTGTTTTCTTTCCCTAGGATATGAAAAAGAAGTCATATAATGATAATTCAAAGATTTTGTTCATTTCATTTTATTATGTATCATGTTTTATTTTCTACTTCCCAATGTAATATGGGTAGAATGTATGTAATATTGTCTAACAAAACGGCTAAAATAATCAATCATTTGAGATTTGATTCCTAATAATCTTTCCAATGTGATAAAGTAATCTATTGTCTCCAAGATTCTAGGATCGGGGTACTACATGAGTAAATATGATCATCTAGGGGAAGGTTGTGACCAATCAAGGATCAATTAGTGTGGTGGTTGTTAGTGGATTTTGTAAATCCATTATGAAGTTATTATCTCAGTGTGATGGTTTAGGAATCTTGGGAGCACCCCGTTATGGTGTGTGATGTGCCTAAAAATTTGATAGTCATTGGAAAGAACTAGTTGAGGCTGAAGTGGTTTAGAAAATTAGATTCATATTCTAGTGAGAGAGGATATATCCTCTGAGTTTAATCTTTTGTGGTTCGAAAAGGTTATTTTGTTCAAGAAGTGTCATTGGTGCTCTTGAGTGCTAGTATTTGGATGACAGTGAGGTAGGTTCATTCTTGTGGATTGGTAGTGATGGAAATTCCAAGGTGCACATCAATAATGATGTGTAGGTGAACCTAACATGTGGGTAGGGTAAATTTTTAATGGTAAGTTCATGTAAGAAGTTGACTTACATAAATAAATTTTAAATACCCATGTGATAGTATCTGTTAGAGGTAATTTAGTTTGGGATGATGGCACTAACCAGTGGATTGAGTCATGCACCATCAAGAAGGCTTTTGATGGGATTGAGTGTGGTTGTAGGGTTATTTTTAGGGTTAACCATGATTCATGGTGTGATTCATGGGGTGAATGATTCATAGAATCATAGTGAAGGTGTTGTTTTGGGGGTAGACAAGTCTTTTCCGGAGTTCCTAGATCATGTTGGGGACCAAAGTGAGGAAATATCTATGAGGAAACGTAGTGCCACTCATTCAAGTGTGTGTTTACATGAACATATCTAGTAAAATACTTGATAGTGGGACTCAAATAACCTAGTGAAATGGTTTTATTTATTTTTAAGAGACCCCTGGAGAAACTTCTTAAGGATGAGAAGTCATTATAGGGGGAGTTTTAAATTCCCCTTAGATTTTCAAGATATGTTATGGGTTAATTTTTGTCCTGAACATTTGTATTTTTCTTATTTTGGGCTATTTGGCGCATCGAGAAGATTTGGGAGTGATTTTAAGAATACTAGACCAGGCCTATAGCTAATATGAAGATTCAAGAAGGGGTTCACGGTGTGAAAAATGCCTTCACATCATGAATAAGTCAAGGTAGGGTTTCAAGGGTACAACTTGCAATGGTTCATGGAATTAACCTTTGGTTCACTCCATGAAATCCTCATAGGATATTTTTATGGGGTAAAGTCATAATTTCCAACCATACCCCCTTTATTTCTCATCATATATTCCCCCTATCCAATATGCAAACCAGGAAACATTAGGGCTCCCTCTTTAGAAATTTTTTATTCTCCCCTCACACATCTTTGGTGTTCAATGTGTCATTTGTTACAATTCATTCCTCTCAATGATTCTAATCTTATCAATTACCTAAATACTTATCTTATTATATGTTTCTTAGTTATATTGATTAAAATACTAATTTAGTAAATTTCTTGAATGATTTTAGGGATTAAACATGTTTGAATCTTTTTTTGTGGTAATTCTTAATGATTTAGCTTTTTCGTACTTGAGGTGGGAAGTTCTTACCATGCTATGGAATTTGTAGAAAATTATATTCCATGATTTTCATGAGGGTGTGTGTTTGTGGCCCTATGATACCATTACTTTT
Source organism: Viscum album (assembly GCA_963277665.1). NCBI lineage: Eukaryota > Viridiplantae > Streptophyta > Magnoliopsida > Santalales > Viscaceae > Viscum > Viscum album. The sequence goes on from OY728127.1 coordinate 8,023,269, forward strand.
AGAATCAATGTGATATTTTGAGGCTTGTCTTGATTTAGTTTATCTCTTAGAGGGGAAGTGTGAGTTGTGTACCTTGAAATCGATGAATGAGATCCATGTAAAAATGATAATGGTAGGGCTTTCTCCTTGGGTATTTGGGTCTGGAAATTGTTTTTTGGGTTTGTAAAAGGGTATAATGACTTGGTTAAATGATTTAGTGTCTTGGGTAGTGTTTTCCCTTTATCATTTTCAGTTTTTATTTAAGATGATTCTTGGGTTCATATGGTGATATAGGCTAGTCATGGATGATATGGCTTAGCTTGACTCGTGAGGATGACCATGTGTAAGATGGTTAGGTTCTATAATGATGATAATAGTAATTGTGAGTGAGACATCGGGTTAGGTTATGGTTTTTTGAGTATCCGATGATTATGTGAATTATAGAGAATATTTATTCTTGTTGTTGTTGTTTGATGTGACATCCCTAGATTCTACAAGGATGGGTCAGTGTGTGGGACGTGACCTTCCTAGAGTACATAGAGATGGGTCGGTGTGCTTGAGTCGACCTCCTTGGAGTTAGCAGGGATGGGTCCAGGTGCTTGATGAGATTGTGACCATGTGTTCAGGAATGATTCATCTGTTTATTTTTTTTAATATTCTTATAGGCTTTCCCTTCGGCAATGATCCAAAACAAGTAGGGTTGTGGATTCATGGTAGCTTTGTTAGTGCATGATAACCTATTAAGTTTTTTGTTTATTTATGTATTTAATTTTCATCATCACATATACTTGTATGTAAATAATTTACTTATTTTAAGGACGCATTAGTGGTGTTCTATTGAATTTATACTCACACATTGTATAGTCATCTCAGTGCGCATGTAGAATTTATGGCCTCATTAGTAAGTCTTTTTTATATTTATTTATTTATTTTGGGAGTTTCTAGGTGTTTAAGGATGAGAACTGGGGTATTTTAGGTTTTAGGCCTTGGCATTGGGGTAGAACACGGTTAGTAGAAACCATGTGGCTAACCATGTGAGAAAGAATCTTTGGGATAGTAGGATTTTTCATGGATTGAGCATGGTTTGTCAAATTGTGTAGTGGTTTTCCGAAATTGTGCATCTTTATTGGGGGAGACAACAACTATCGCGGGGTTGGTATATGTTTTTCTAACCGTGAATCCAAACAATGTGGATTTTCTAGGTCATTAAAAGTGTGTATTTTTACCATATTTCCTTTTTCACGATTTACCTATTTTTACCCATATTTATCCCCCTTAGGGACACAGCTCTCCCCTTGGCCTTGGGGATTCCTCCTCTTTGATCCATGATGGATTCCCCTTGAAGAGAACTGATTTACTTCAAGGTATTCTTGTATTCCTATTTATTTCTCCTTCTTTTCTCCTTGTTCATCGATGTTCTTCCATTTTCATGGAGTATGCAAACCCTATCTTGAATTTTGGATATACATAGAGATTTTAATGGGGTATTTTTGTTGTTTCTTTGTGTTTTAGGTGTATAAGGACCTCTATTACTCAAATATTGTGGTTTTCATTGAAGGTGATGAGTTTTTTTTATTATGATGTATGTGTCTCTATTTAAAGGCAATTTTCCATGAATAACCTTTGATTCTAGATTACCTTTGGTTTATATTTATCAAATTTCCTTTGAATGATGTTATTATTGATATTTTACGCATTATTATGGTGTTTTATGAAATGAAATGGAAATTTTATGGTTTAAAGTGTCTATTTAAAAGGAAGTGATTTTAAATACATGTTATGTGTTTGAAAAAATTCCTTTTAGAATTATTTGTGGTTTAAAATGGACTTACAAATTGGTTCTCAAAGGGGTTTTACCTTGAGAATGGTGTTTTATTATTGTGGTAATTTTTGGTTTATGAAATTAGAACTCATTGTGTGTTTATTCAATTGGCATGTGTGACACATGGGAGGCCTTGGGTGTGTGTGGGTGACTTAGACACTTGAAACATTATCCTATGTCATAGACTAGCTAGGTTTGAGTTATCCAAGTGACCAAGAGAGCCTTTGGGAGGAATAATAAGGGATCTTCCAAAATGTGTCCATGTGGACTGAGAGCACCCATGGTATTTTTGGTCTTGGGGAAGACTAAGAGAGCTTCCAAACTTTTTTTATTTGAATAACTAGCTAGATAATCATGTCTTAGAATAATTCACACTAGACCCTAATGGTTAGATCCCATGATGCATTTTTCTTATGCCTGGTTTGGATTATATTCTTTTATGCTTAGGTTTATTCCCATATTTCCCCTTGTTGGATATATGATGTTGTTTATGCATATTTTAATTCATATACTTATTTTTATTCCATATTTGGGGTGATTTATGAATTTTATTGGTGGGTTGCTTACTAATTTTTTTTCATGCACCTTTTTTATTCATATTTTTGGAATATGGAATGTTTTTGAGAAAATCCAAATGGATTTATAAAGTAATGTTTTTAAGTAAACTTGTTTTTTAAAGTGAAATTGGTTTGGAAAATTAGTTTCAAACTAGACTTATTAGTTTGAGTGGATTATTTTCTTACATGGTTTCATGGTGGTATCCTATTGGGATTTGTTCCTTACACCCTGCATATTCCTTTGGGTGTATGTAGACTTTTTTTCATGACATGGATAAGGGTAAGGGAACCTTACAGCTTTTTGGAAATTCTTTATTACCGAAGTTCGTGGATATTTTGGTATAGTGGATACACGGTCTCATGGATTTAGATTGTGTGAAGCATCTTTGGATTTTGTATCATTGGAATGTTATGTATAGGCATTTTAGTCTTTATCCATGTTTTGAGATTTTCACTATGTATATCATATGTGTCTATATTTGTATACATTATGATGTGTTGATGTAATTATATTTAATATATTTATTATTGTGTTTACTCTATTTTATATTCATATTTGATGTTCCTACTTTTGGTTGGCGTGTTCATCCGATTTTTGGATGTGTTCTGCTAGTTTTTTAATGGAAAAACTATTCCCAAATGGTTATTTTTAATGCCCTAGTGCTTGTCGCTAGACCATGGTGATCGATAATGCGCTTTGGGACTTTTGGTGTTCCAGATCGGGTGATGGGTTAGGTCAAACTAGACCAGTTTTTTACATTATGTCAATTGTGTAGGATGAGCAGGTTGATTGGGGCAATGTTAGGATAGACACTATGATCATTTTTTAGTGAATCATCTTTATTTATTATCCTTTTGATTATTATACATATATATTTTTCTCATGTGTAGATCCCTCTTTGACTCGTGTACTATATATTTTATTCCATTTAATATAGAATGTGTTGATGTTATTGATATTGATTCTACTACATGATACTCGTTTGTTTACTATGACTATTGATGTGTCTATTATTGTACACTCTAAATGATTATATATTACTAAGGTAATAGTCTCCCTACTGTGTTGCGTAGGACCTTAATACTAGTTTCTATCCTCTTTCATATGTGGAGGCACATATGAGTCCTTGTACCACTCCATCCTTACCTAGGGATTCAGGTCGAGGTGTTGCACAAGCGTATGAATTTAGTGGTGTCAGACTTTGGATGAACCAAGTGTATGGATTTAGAAACTTTGTATGAGTTTACACCAAATGAGTATGAATTTGTTTTCTCTATGTGTATTACTTCATCAGCACATATTTCTTTCCTAGGCAGACAGTATAACTTCAATCATTTCATACAACTTTGAAATATATTTTAATACTTTGGTTAGCACATCATACTTTTCTTCTTAGTATGACTTCTTTCAGTGAGTGTTATACTTCCCAAGAACCTCATATGACTTTTAATCCATACAAAATGAGCATTCTAATGTGAATATTACTTTGGACATAGGCAGATTTCATGCCACATGGAATTAAAATTTAAAATTCCTAAAATAGAAAAGGCTCCAACTAAAATTAAAATCCCTCTTATCTGGTGTTTCAAAATCAAACAAGATCACTCCCGAGATTCCATGTGGCCATCATCCATAAATTTTAAGAATGTGAATATCATGGGAAGAAACTTTGAGATTGGGAATATTTGAGATAATCTTGTAGAAATAAAGATGTACCCTCAACCTATACACATGGAATCTATCAAATAAATGTGTGTTGGGTAACTAAAAACCATAAGGATTTTAGATGTATGGGTATCATATAAGGAATAATAAGAAGATTTTTTTGACCATGTGGTAAAATAATAAGTTTAATTTCACAAGGATACCCAAATCATTTTGATACCTCTATAAATATGGTGACAATTCACTTAAGAGGGAAGGTTCATTGATTGATTGATTATGATGTTTCTAGTAGTGGATTTCTTTTATTTCTTAAATTTTTTTATAACATGTCCATAGATGGAACAATATAACTTTAATTTTAAAGCTAATAAGAACTTCACCCACCCCTATAATTAATTATATATCTTAATAGATTAATTATCTTTTATTCGATCTTTCTATAATTTCCCCCATTGATTTATTGTATCCACTTTTCCTATTTTTCTTCTTGATTTTCATACACTGGACACCTAAATATTCTCTACTATACACACAATAGAGGAAAGTGGTTTGATTCCTTAGTTATTAACAAATTTTATTGCTGATCCTAGTAAATATTGAAGAATTTAGTGATAGTTTCACCCCATCATCCAATCCAAAACTGCCAAGAAAGAGATATATCAATTGATGTATTATATTATTAGTGATAGAATGGGAGAGGTTTTTCTTAATGAATCATGATTTATAGGGTGGGTGATGGAAAATATCCAAGTATAGAAAAATATTTTTAAAAGTTTTATTCAAACACTAATTTAATTTCATTATTCACACACATTGAACCCACTCAACCCAAGAAAAGTACACAAAACACTCTCCTCACTAGAGACAACCCAAGTCCCAATTATTACTATATTTACTTAGGTTCCAAATTAATTTGTTGTGAGTAATATGATAGTTTCCATATAAATGAGCTCCAAAAAATCCACCGTGGATGATTTAATAACATAGGTGGAGTACATCACTGTGGTTGATAACATTAAGGGAGAAATCGAGCTTTATTATGCCAACAATAAAGCCATTTCTCAAGAAAAGGAACCCTAGTCTCACCAAAGGACCAAACACATCCTTCATAAATAACATCTCATATGGAAGATCATTGATAGGGGTGATATAAGTGTCTATTAGGTGGATACATATGGAAATGTAGAAGATCCATTTATGAAATTGTTATCATAGTAGAAACATGAGGGTAATCTAGAGTTACTTTGTATATAATACTTAACAAATTGATGTAATTTTTGAATAATTTATAATGTTATTTATAATAATGGAAATATCCATTTATCATTCATTAATGTATGTACAAATTTACTTTATATAAACTATAAAATGATAATATCCCTTCAATGTATGCTTTTGAGTTTTCCTTAATCAATAATCATCATAGAGTATTGTGGGTTGTGATGATATGTTAAGATTATCATGAATATAATATCATGCTTGTAATAAAGGGTTGTATAAGAGATATAAATAATATATTCATAAGGAAATAAGTATAGACTTATTACTTGGGTTGACCTGCTATAGTTTATCTCATGGAATTTCATACAATTATCTATATACTTAGGGGTGTATGCTTATTATAAATGCTCTATATTTAAGGTTCGATAGATAACTAGCATGATAACCTTCATAATTTGGTACCTTTTTTACACAAGTCATTTTGAATTAGATAATAAAGGAGTGGTTTAGTATAATTTTTATCATTTCATTGGTTGTAGCACATCCTTGATGGGATTTGTTCACTTGTATGATTAGTTAAGACATATGTCCCTTGATAGAATTAGATTGATAAAATGAAAGGTCATGCTTAGTTGAAATGAATATGATGTTCTCATCTACTTGGATAAGGGACATGTGATGCGATCATTGGATGGATTAATGACATGTGATGTATTCATTTACATGGTCATTATATTTCAAAGAATTAAGAAAATTTGAGTTGGCCTATACCAAATTGGCATGTTCCATGTATATTGGTCACTTTATGTCATGAAAAATGGATTTTATAGGTTTAAATTTGATGTATATGATACATATTTTGGTTTATATGGTTATATAAATATATGAGTATGTTTTATGGATATCACACCAAACCCCTTAGTATATTGTGTAGCACTGATGCTTTACTAGAGTTTTCTATTTTCTTTCATCTATAAAATATATATTTTATACTTTTTTTCAATTATATTAAAGATTTAAGGGTAACATAGTTAAGCCTTTGGATAAGGATTGTGTTTTGGAAAAACTTTTTACTCAAAAATGAAGATAATTTGATGAAACCTTTTCCAAAATGATTTTTGGACGGATTCACATGGTTATGAAGTGTTTCATGAAGTTCTTATAGATATTAGTGTATGTGGGAGATTGTTGTATGTGCACTAAAATAATATTTATATGAAACATATGTCTTAAGGAGACATTGGTTCCAATGTAACCTTAATCATGGGCCTAATAATATGTTTAACTCAACATAATGCAGGCTAAGTGCAAGCATCTTTCACCTCACAGGTTGAGTGTGTGCATGTGTCACCCCATAGGTTGAGTGCATGCATCTAGAACCTCATTACCACATGGTTTATTTTAGTTAATAATCCATTATTAATGGATTAATTATATCTTTCATGTCAATTTAAAGGGATTAATGGATTCCTACAATGGTAAGTGACATGCACACCTGAGAAGTTGCAGATGCCCAACACATTTCATTAAATGGAGGGTTTCCAGGCTGTCTATATAAATGGATGTGATACCCCTTATTTTTTGTGGTGAAATATCTATATTTTTATTAAATTATGTCTAAATATATCTACCTTTACATGTCATCATTCATCATATAAAGAAAAAAAATTATCACCCCTCTCAATGTACGGGAATTCTCACGACATAATCTTTGATTTAATAACTGGCTTAATACCTTGGATGTAGGAAATTTGTTCTAGTGAATTGGTGATTTAAATAAATAATTCTCCTTAGAAAATTGAAAGATTGAGGAAATTTCTTATGATCATAGGTGTTCATTTTCATGCACTTCATATTTCAGGTACATATTGATTCTGTCAAAGATAGATTGTACAAATATGGGTTTGCTTCCACTTTCATGTTTATAAGACAATCCCCATAAAACCCATCATGGGTAACTCCCACTAATTTGAGTAACTCAAACTAGAAGCCTCTTTTCAAGTTCTCTATCATATATTATAAGAATTTAGTAAAATTAACTTTTTTCCTCTATAGTTGGTGTAGAATCTTGGTAGATCTTCGCAACTGAACTTGCAATTCAGCTCTTTCCAGAACATATATTTATAGAGATATACCCCAAGATTTCACATTTCCTGAGTTTTCTAGTACTTCGGGAATTAGAAACACTAATATAATATGGTTTTAATATGAAATTTCTTTCATAAAATATATTATTTCTAGATCTATCATACTTCTTGAACTATTTGAAGCATCCAAACTTTTGTTCATAAAAACATCATCTTGTGTTGATTATTTATTCCCATCGACATATTCTTCTTGGTTTTAATCATTCCATGGGATTTACTCATTAAATTGAACATTTATTCTTATAATATGATTCTATAAATTGTTATTCTAGATTCCAAATCCAAAATCTTTATCATCGTACACTATAATGAAAAATTCTCAGGACTTAGCCTCTAACTTATCCCTTTTCCTAGAATCAAAATTAATATAGTTGAATGATATAAAGACTCTAATATGAATAATATAAAACTTATTTATATCTCATAAAGTTTATGTAAGTTTTATCCCCAATAGATAATGATTTATATTCACTAGATATGCAACACAATTCATATCCTCCACCCAAAACTCCTTGGGAAAACAAGTGTGCAACCTCATCCTCCTTTCCTTCTCTACTAAATTATGATTCATCATAAATATGAATATGTTTTGTTCTAAATCTCTCAATATTATTTTCTTGAACCATATACCATTATTCCAATATAATCTTTAAATTTTCATGATTATATATTTCCCACCATTTTCAAGCCTCAAACATCTCAGTTTATATCATGTCTCTTTCTCCACCATGTTTATCCATTGAATGAAGGTTTTAAAAACATTGAACTTGTTAATGAGAAAGTAATATAAAACCTTATATGTCATATCATCAATTAAGGTAACATAATATAGTGAATCTCCATGATAACGGGCTAGATTATATCCCCATATTTCAGTATGAACAGGCTCTAACTTCTAATCCTGGGGTGTTTTTCCTTCCATTTAGAAAGAAAACTTCCATTTATTCTCAAGAAAAAACTCTTAAAATGTTCCATACTTCATGATTAAAAGTTTCAATACTAATTTAGTAGCTATTACTTTCAACCCTTTCTTAGTTAAGTGATAAAGATTTTAATACCACAACTTTTTGGATTTGGAAGTCATTTATTCAGCATGCACTGCTCCTTTTAAAACACTTGGAAGGTATAATGTTCCATATTTCACTCCTTTGGCCACCATCATAGAACTACTTATATATTTCCATGATATTACAAAAATTTTAGTATATAAACCCACATAGTCAAGTTTTATTTCCAAAATAAAATTATTCCTTAGCCCTGATTTGTGTCGAACTCCTTGTAATTCTAGCAAGCTTCCATTCTAAGTTTAAACACTAACATCACCCTTTCCCACTATCTTAATACTTTCATAATTTGAAAGATGTATGCTATTTAATATTATGGAAGAATAATTTCTCTTAAATATCCTCTTGGATATATAGTGAAATGAATCCCCATAGTATACAATATAATACATAAGTGGAACAGAGACACTCAGTAAGAGACCACTTGTATCTTCTGAAATGGGATTTTTGGATGCACTTACGGAAGAAAATTTTCTCTCATTTCAATATCTCTCCATATGGACCTTCTTCTTACAATTACAATATATGGTAACACCTTTATTAAAACTACTTCATATTAACTTCTTCTTTTTTCTCTATCTTATGACTTTTCCATGAAATTAGATTCCATTTACCTTCTAAACTTTAAGAATTTATAGTAGAATTATGGATATCCTTTCTATGAATACCCTCATTCAAAATTAGATCTCAAACATTCATAAACACTAATTCACTCTTACTGCAATATTTTATCACCATGGTAATTATCAAATCCCATAATTTAGAAATTAATGAAAACAAAAGGAATTTCCACTCTAGATCTACAGACATTACCTTTACCAATTCCAACCGACTTTAAATCATGTTGAAGTCATTGTCATGATCAAACAATGTATTTCTCACTAAAATTATCATTTCAAATAGAATCCCAAATAGAAACAACTCATTCATTATAATTGTATTTTCATGCATATCTGCAAGAGTCTTCATAAGTTCCACAGTTCTATTTGCTTCATGAATGTTATAAGCCACATTATGGTCTAATAACATTCTAATCAACCCCAGTGCTTTCTTATCCATACTTTCCCATTCTTATTTTTTCATCTCTTCTAGTTTTACACCCATCAATTAAATATCTAGATCATTTTAGATTAGAAAATCATTTATCTTTATTTTCCATAATGTGAAATATGTCCCATTAAACTTATCAGTCAATACCTTACCTTGATATAATATTATCCATCTAAAATCAATAAACTCTTAATAAATCTAAAAATAATAATATGGATTAGAAACTGCTTTAAAAAGTATCCTATAATGTTGAGGGTATAATAATGTAACTAAAATGAGCTTTAAAACACCTTTTCAAGGTTCTAGATGTACCAATATCTACAATTGTACCCTAATACTACTTTTTTGGGTTTCAACCCTCCTAAAATGGAAGCACACTCTAGAACTTAAAATTCATAACAAAGTTCTAGAACTTCTGAAATAATGCATAATTATGTAAGATCCCATATTTTTTTAGGTACATTCTTCATCGAGTTTTTTTGTTTAAGATTTGGTGGTCGAGTATTGTTTAGAGATGGAGAGACTTTTTGGAGGGAAATGATCTAATGATCAGGGATATATGTTATCAATGGATTCTAAGTATAAATGGGTTAAGTGTTATCATGTGTTCTTGGTACATTGAGAATCTTTAAATAGGGGTTCGAGTTGTTTATAAAGTAATGGGATTAAAAACCATCTGAAGAAAATTTACATGTCATGTAAATGGATTAAATTTCATGTAATGTTCGGGTGTTTTTTATAAAATAATCTGAGTTGATGGGTTTTTTGTCGTATTCCATTAAAAATATTTACATGATGTGTAACAATGTTACGCACTCCATAATTCCATGATCTACTACTTTAAAGTATGATGTGCGGATGAATTTTATTTCATCTCACCTAAAAATTTCTCCCCTCAGTCCTAGGGTATCCTCTAGGAAATTTTGGAGTACCAACCTCTCTTATAGATGTCCCAATAATGTATTCAATCCCTAGTAAGTCCATTTTTTAGGTTTTTACTTTCTCTCCCTTGTTTCTCTAACTTTTTCGGTGTAATCCCTTGATTTTCTGTGTTGTTGGTTTTTATATTTATCAGTTTTGATATCATCTCCTTATTTTGATCATCCACGCCTTCTTCTTCATGGGAGTTTTCCATTAGAACTGTTTTGTTCTTCACCGGTAAAGGTAGGGGGTCTAAATCTTAACCATATGGTATGACATTTTCCAAGTATATGCAATATTATGAATTCACCAATGTAATGTGTGCATGAATTAATTAAATAATTAATGGTATTATTCATTGGAGTCTATTGGATTTAATTAGTTATTTTCAAATCTTATAGATACCCATTGGGTGTGAGAACCTTGAATATAATTGATTTGTATAATGAATTAAAGTGTGTTTAGTGTGACATGAGACCTGGGGTGATTACTTGATATCAAATCTATTTATTTTGGATTATTGCATATTATTTTAATTGTAGATCCTTGTGATATTAATGAAATTTTTAATTGAAATAAATATAGTAATTCACATAATTAACCATTGAGGATTATGATGTGATATTGTGATATCCATACTATTGTAACATGGTTTGTGATCATTATTAAAATGCTTATATATAGGGAATGGACCTGATAAATGAACAATCATATGTTGTAATACTGACATTGAGTGGGCTTGGACCAGTCCAATGTTGTAATTCTTATATTGATTGGGCTTGGGCCAGTCCCATATTGTAATGCATATAGGGATTTGACCTGGATACTGTAATTCTTATAGGGTTTTGAACCAAATTATTATGATTAAACCACGGTTATATGGTTGTGGTTAGAATGGTTAGGAGAAAATATCATATATATTTTGTTATGATGCTAGAGCATGTTATTTTACCATGGTTATATGGTTGTAGTTGGAATTATTGTGAGACATTCTCAAAGATATTTTGGCATGGAGACGAAGTAGGTTATTGTTGTATTTTATTAATTTTTGAATTAATTAATACACCTATTTATTAATTTATTACGTACACTTATTATCATATTGGTTTTTTAGAAATGGTGGTGTTGACCTATTGACTTATACTCACACCCTATTCGGGCCTCTGTTTGGTACCCGAGAAGATTACATGGATGTAGTTTTGGATACGAGAAAAGGGCCTTGTTGTTGATTGTTTTATTACTGGATGGGATGAAGTTTAGATGTGGGATGACTTGGAATTCAGGATTGGGGACTTTGAGTATTTATTTGAGTATGATATTCTTATACTATTGTTTTTTTAGCATGAAATTTAGTTACATTCCTGTATGTCATTACATTATTCCTATTATTATTTATTGGATTATTCAGTTGGTATTTATTGTTATTTTATGCTATATTTGCACTCAATATTATTTCATTTATATGAATTATTTATAATGTTGTGACACTTAATATAAAGAGGTATAGTCTCCCCACTATACATTTCACACCTCTTCTACTAGTCGACAACCTATGGAATACGGGAAGGCATGCTTGAGGTCTCGTAACTGAACCTTTTTGGCCACATGAGAGAGTGAGGGATAGGGGATATTACAAAGTGGTATCATAGGATTAGGTTTTACTTTTCTATTTATTTACTATTTAGGAAAGGTATAAATTTGAATAGGATGTTTCTAGACTTGGTAATGATCTTTTTCATGGGAGTAGCTGACCCATGTACGGGGGGTAATCCAAGTGCCCAGGGAAGGAATTATTGTTTGTATTGTGTGATGTTTATAGTTGATATTACTTCACCTTGGGTGATTCACATTTTGTGTGAGGTTATTATATTATGATGTTATTGTTTCTTGTGAATTTTATTTTTGTCTTGATATGGTGAAACATGTTATGCATGCATCATAATAGGCACATAGGGATATATTGACATGCATTGTTTATGATCGGGACATATTTATTTTCATGTGATATATAATTTCATGTGTGGACTATGATATGAGAATATGTTTTACCTGATAAATAAAATGAATTGATTTTTCATGCTAAAAAACTTATAAACTATATTTAGAGAGACCAGAAGTCAGTGGTTCTCTGTTGTGGTCACCTGTTAAGTTTGACCTTTTTGTTAGCGAGTGTTCCAAGGTGTGTGTTTATATTATAGGGAAAAATTTTCCTTGTCATCTTCAAATTGAGAATTAGTTGAGTGGAAATCAACACACTCCTAAAAAATCTCAACTAGAGCTTCCTATAGTTCCTGAGGATCAAATAGATGTTCAGCTTCATGATAGCTTCCTAAGGTTCATGTGATCCATGGAAAGGGAGACTGTTCATACTGTGCCTTTGATGTCTGAGATAAAAAGTGTGTTTCAACTATAGCATCAACTTATGTTTACTAGGGAAGTAGGAACCCAGGAAAATGAGTTATGTATCAAGTCTATATGGACAATCTTCAAGCTTCTTGAGACACCCATAGATATGGCATTGAATCTTACTACATATATGCTTCTTAGACTTCACAAGGGTTGGTGGGATATTTTGGAAAAAGATGGGTAAAAGGATGAGCCATATTGGAAGGATTTTGAGATAAATTTATTATTCCATTTCTATATAAAAATATTTAGGGATGAAAAATCTCATTATTTCTTGCATCTGCACTACTAGAAATCTGACCTTTCCCAACACTTCTATACCAACGGTTTGTAAAAACCGTTGGTATAGGCCCCCTTTCCCAATGGTTTGGCCAAACCATTGGGAAATCTCACTTTGAGTTCACTTTTCCCAACGGTTTCGCCAAACCTTTGGGAAAGGGTATGGATTTCCCAATGGTTTGGCCAAACCGTTGGGAAAATTCCACTTCGTATGGCTTTCCCAACGGTTTGGCCAAACCGTTGGGAAAAGTCCACTTTGAGGAAACTTTTCCCAACAGTTTGGCCAAACAGTTTGGAAAGGGAGGGCACCTATCCCAATGGTTCTCAGAATCATTAGGATAGGCCTTTCCCAATGGTTTTGAGAATTTTTGGGATAGGTGCCCTTATTTTTTATGAGTACATTTGTTGAATATCATCAAATAAATCAATATATAAATTACATATAAATATATATATATATATATATCCAAATATATTCACAAAGGATACTCTAGGATAGTGGTAAAGTCATTGATTTATAACATGGAGGTTGTGGGTTCAAACCTCCACTAGAACTCTTTTTTATATATTTACCTATCCCAACGGTTTCCTCAAATTGTTGGGAAAGACCTATACCAACGGTTTTCCAAATCGTTGGGAAAGACCTATACCAATGGTTTGAAAATCGTTGGTATAGGTCTTTCCAAATGGTTTTCTCCAAACCGTTGGGATAGGGCTTCATATGGTTGGTTTTCCAAACGGTTCAATCCAAACCATTGGGAAAAACTTTCCCAACGGTTGTGCCAAACTGTTGGGATAGGTTCATTTTTCTAACCTATCCCAACGGTTCTATGTAAACTGTAGGGAAAAGATTTCCCAACAGCTTACTTACCAACGGTTCTGCAGGCTTTCCCAACGGTTCAAAACTGTTGGGAAATTGTCCATTTCCAGTAGTGCTGACATGGGAGGGAATGTCAGTGTTGGACTATGCTGGACGTTTCACTGACTTACAGTGATTTTCACCATATTGTTTAGCTGATGAGATCTCTAGGGTGAGACAATTTTAGGATGGTCTTAGTTATGAGATCAATTATTAGGTGGTAAATTTTCATTTTATCATTTTTTAGGATGTAATGAACCAAACACTCATCAAATAAGGGAATCTGAGAAAGGCCCCAAGCAGTATCTAGGCTGTTCCAGTAGGAAAAACTAGGAGATATTCTTTGGGTGGAAAGAAGAATTATTGTGATAGTTTTTTGCAATGTAGTAGTGTGAAGATAATTTAGGGAAGTAGGAAACCATATCATAAACATGTTTCATTTTTGTTATATCAATGTGGAAAGTTTGGCCACAAGTGCCTGCAATGTCCTTACCTCATATCTGAGTGTCACATTTTTGAAAGACTGGGTCATCTTAAAAGTTTTTATGTGAAATTTGTGTAGAATACTAGTGGTAGGGGATCAGGATAAGCACATGAGTTTATAAGAGGCTCAAATACCCCTTATCAGGCTGGTAGCTAGCGTTCCACTGGCCATTTCGGTTATGGAAGGAAACAATGTACCCCATTAAGAGAGAAACAATACCAGGATGAATAAATAGATTAGGGTAGTCGTAATAAAGCCCATGTTAGATGTACAAGTTAGCTACCCATTATCTATACTACTCTGGATATCATGGATGTAGGACCATCTACTGTCAGAGGTATGATTCTTGTATCATCTATCTTAGCTTTCATTTTTTTGATACAATAGCATCTCATTATTTTTTATCCTTTATTTTTTAAAATGGTTTGGGATTGTTTGTGGAAATCATGTATGGTTCTTTGACCATTGAAACAATGTTGAGAGTGTGATCATATAATATCAAATGTTGAAAGGATTAATTTCTATATATTGGTGGTTACCATTTCTTTTGGGAACCGTTTATGCTGTAAATGATGGGATTTTACTTGATTTATGGTATGGATTGGTTAGTTCTATACTAGGATCATATTTACTATTATAGGAGCAGAGTTACCTTTCTATGTCTAGAAGGAGGAAGTTATTTTCACTGGGGTTAGTAGGATCTTCCAGATGGTCATGAAGGTCCAGTTCAATGAAGATTACATTGTCTCATGGGTCATATATCCGATCTTTTTCTAGATGGTGGTGTAATTCAAAAATATTATTTTCTTTCAGTGGTAGAACATTTTTAGGATATTTTCCCTAATGATTTATATGGTATACCACCCAATTTAGAGACCATGTTTATGATAAATTTGGTGCCAAAAGTAGATCCAATTTCTATCCCTCCTTATAGAATAGCACTAACTGGGATTTGGGAGTTGAAATTTTAGTTGGAAGATCTAGAATCTAAATTATTCACTAAACCTAGTACATCTCCTTAGGGTTCTCCGATTCTCTTCTCTAAGAAGTCTAACAGATCTTTGTTATTATGTGTAGATTATCAGTGGTGGAATCAGATGACAGTCAAGAATTGGTATTTTCTTCCTTGAATTGATGATATTATAGATTAGTTAAAAGGTGATAAGATATTCTCTAAGATCGATTTGAGATCAGGTTACCACCAATTAAGGGTGAGAAAAATGTACATACTTCAGACTACTTTTAGGCACAGTTATAGAATGTATGAATTTTTGGTGATATTGTTTGGGTTGACTAATGCACCAGCGGTATTCATGTCCTTGATGAATAGGATCTATCATCCATTTTTTGACCATTTTTTGGAAATTTTTGTCAATGATATCTTAGTGTACTCATATTCAATAGTTGATTATACCAAACATATTTACATCATCATAAGTATATTGAAAGAGAATCAGATTTATGCCAAGATAACCAAATGTAGTTTATAGATTAAAAAGTTTCACTTGTTGGGCAATGTCATCTTAGAGGTAGGAATGTCAGTGGACCCAAAGAAAGTTTCAGTCGCGGTATATTAGGAACATCCCAAAAAATTCTTCAAGATTCATAGATTTTTGGGTTTAGTATTTTATTATCAGTACTTTATCAAGGATTTCTCATATTTGGAATCACTGATGTATGGGCTGACTATGAAGGGGTGAAGTTTGTTTGGTCTTATTCTTATAAGGAATATTTTTAGGAGAAGAATGTTAGGATGACCTTAGCACATATCCTCATTTTACCTATGCTGGGTAAATCATATACCATGTATTATGATTCATTTAGAGTTGGACTCGGATTCATTATGATGTAGAAGGATCGATTTGTATCTTATGGTTCCACGTAGCTGAGATATGATTAAAGGAATTACCCTACTAATGATTTGGATTTATCAGCAGTGATCCATTCCTTGAGATATTGGAGAAACTATCTCATGGGTGAGAGGGTTTTCATATACAAGGACCACAAGATACTTAGGTACATATTTTCACTATAATACACAAACCTTTGGCATATGAGGTGGTTCAAGTATCTGTAGTCTTTCGATATTGATTTAGATTATACCCTAGGAAATAGAAACATTGCTTCTAATGCATTGAGCTGAAATACACAGACTGAGGTAGTATGATATTCTTGCGATTTCATGAACCCTCCTTCCAAATATGTCACAGTGAGGGGGGAGTGATAATGACCCCCAAGTCCGACCTCCAGTAGGCCTGGGTTAGTGACTAGCACCATGGGTGTACAAATATCACAATATGGTAGGTACTACCATTTATAAGAAAAAATATCAGGAGATAGAATAAATCATCCACAAACAAATCTAATACATAATATAAAATAGAAACCCAAACCATATCACATGCATTTATAAAATAAAACTCATACAGATACAATAAAGTCACCAAACTAAATACCCAAAAGTAAAGATAAAGTAGTGACACTACAACTATTAAGCATCAAAGCTAGTAAGGTCTGTCACAGTCCATAAAATCCTCCTGGAAACAAAAAAAAGTTTTATATACTTTGGGTGAGCATACAAGTATACTCAGTAGGAAAACAAAAGTCTCTCTTGCACATCTGAAAGAAGCATATTAATTCTCCTTTGAGAAAATATTAGAACCAAAATGCACCTAAACTGGTATACTAAACATCCCAACCTCACCAAGGCACTCTCAACAAATAACGCAAGCTAATTAATATAATATAAAGTAAAGCACAATAATGATATTGTACCCCACACCACCTTTCCACTAATTAGACACTCTCACCCCCCCCCAACAGTAGATGTCCAAGTGCTCCCACCTCTTCTGAATATACCAAATCACATCCCACCCACAAACACCTAGGACACACACCACATCACATCTCACCCGCACACATCTAGGCCACACACCACATCACATCCCACCCACACATACCTGGGCCACCCACCACAACACATCACATCACATCTCATCTCATCTCGAAGATACTTGGGACACCACATCGTAAATCATCCCAAAGAAACATGGGACACCACATCACAACTCATTATGAAGACACCTTGGACACCACATCTCAGCTCGGCCGAAGAAGCTTGGTCCATCATCACATGGAAGAGGGATCATGGAAGAGTGGGTGGCCATTCATCCATCCTCTTGGGAAAGACACCCCTTGTGTGACTATTTGGGTGTTCGGCACATAGTGTTCAATGTGGATGGGGTGCGTATATAAATCACAATGAAAATACACATATATATATATAGTATCAAGCACTCAAGAACAACCTATGGGTTCTCAAACAAACAACCAACTCACAACACTATCACCTTTCCTGCCACCTCTAAATGCATTTATTAGTATCTGCAACAGTCATTTCAGAAGGTGAAGATCCCTGACAAGTGGCTCCACATTTTCTCCACATTTAACACATATTCATTTTATTATTTAGCATCAACCATTTTTAATCACACAACCCATCATTAAATTTTACATTAAAAATTTCCATCCCATTAACCAAAAAAACCCATTCCATTTCAAACTTTATTAAACATTCATTTATTCCATCTCAACTTAGGAATCTAGCGCAAAAAAACCTCATTTTACAAATAGATCATCATTTTGTCGCCTAACTAACCCAAAAGAATGACACACAAACCATCAGCCCCGTATGCCCCAACCACCCATCATTATCCCACCACATGACCACACATCACAACACATCTAGATCATTTTACATATTTACAAAGTGGATTTTATTACATTCCACTTTATTTTAGGGGTGTGATCACACAATCCATAATCCTAGGGAAACCATTTCATCACCCAAGTATAAGTAACTAATCAATTTCCATTTTAGGTGATATTTCAACAATCACAATAGTACAATAGTTTCAATACATATCCAGTGAAAAAAAAATCCCCCAATGGACACAATTTTTAGTAGGTCATCAAGACCAAACAATCACAATATCACAATAACAATAAAGCTATAAAAACATGTGAACAAAATCGTTTAACCTTAAATTTCAATTTAATCAATTATTTATCTTTAATTAATCCATCACAACCATATTGTATAGATAAAAAATGTAAACCCCTCCTGCATGATACACAATAAGGATAAATGAGGGAATCTCTACCTCAAAGTAGCTTTTCAAGTCACTGCTCACCGCCGGTGAAGAAGAAATCACTTGGAAACCATTGTTGCAAAAGAATATTGAGGATCAATCTACACCGCAAAAAAGGGTGGTCAAAAATTCACCCAAAACCAAAGAAACACCACTATAGTGGAACCCCAAAGAAGAACAAAAGGGAACAGATTAGAACGAGAGGAGAACTCACCATGGATAGAAGACGGAATACCAAGAATCAAACCCTATCAAAAGAAATCTATAAACTTGGGAGGAGAAGGTAACTAGATTCCTAGAAAAAAGAGAAAATACAATCACTATTGGAAAGATGATCTTTCCCAACACTTCTATACCAACGGTTTGTAAAAATCGTTGGTATAGCTACCATTTCCCAACGGTTCACCAAAACCATTGGGAAAGCCATAGATTTCCCCACCTTTCCCAACGGTTTCTGCTAAACCGTTGGGAAAGGGTGTGTTTTGAGCCTCTTTCCCAACGGTTCACCAAAACCGTTGGAAAAAACCACCCAAAATTTCAACCTTCGGCCTAAGTAAATTCAACCCACCCTAACCTATCCCAACGGTTTTGAAAACCATTGGGAAAGGGCTATCCCAACGGTTTTCAAAACTGTTGGGATAGGTTCTTTAATTTTTTTCCAGATCTACTAACCGAGAACATTATATAAATCAAAATTTTAAATAATTATGATAATACATATATATATATTTATGAAATTATGTTTACAAAAGTGATGTTAGCTTAGTGGTTAAGTCGTTCGATTATAAACGAGGGGTCCTGGGATCAAATCCCAGCGGATGTTTTATTTTTGGAATTTATATACCAACGGTTCCATTACCGTTGGTATAGATTTCATATTACCTATACCAACGGTTTTCAAAACCGTTGGTATAGGTCTATACCAACGGTTTTTGGAAAACCGTTGGTATAGACCTATCCCAACGGCTTACTTGGCTACGGTTCTCCAAACCGTTGGTATAGGCTATACCAACGGTTTGGAGGCCTATACCAATGGTTCCAAACCGTTGGTAAAGGTTAGTTTTCCAGTAGTGAATTCTCATAGAGTTTGAATAAAACCTGAGTGGTTCAAAGCTTTAAATCTATACAACATAGGGTAATTACATTATGTATATTCCCCTTTCACGTTGTGTAATATTGGGATTCCAAGTTCCACCAAAAAACACATAGACTTTTTATTATTTAACCCCAAAAATATATACATCATGAACCAGCTATGGAAAATCCATGAAACCAACTTTCATGTCATGTAATACACTTACATGATGTGTATTTCCTACAGAAGTTATTCTATACCTCCAGCTTCCACAAAAAACTCGTGGAACCTCTCCTAAACACCTCCAACACTCAAAACTAGCAAAGTAATAGACCAAGATGGAATTAACCATTACATCAGATACCTTTCAAATGATTATCGCCCTCAAGAATCCAAAACCAAACCCTGAAGGAAAGGGGTTCGAACAACCACCCCATGAGATACCTCTCAAGGATCTCATTGTACCTAAAATTCTACCACTAGACAAACACACCAACCCAAACAAACACAAAATGCACTACACAACCACAATTCATCTCTTATCACATAACTAAACTTCCACACAACCACTGTAGAGCCACCTCAACCACCACACACCCCAAACCAACAACCACTACAACCAATGAATTACACCATCCTGAACATGTGAATAATGTAATTATTTTCTCTATGTCAAGATATTATCTGCTCTGGGTGGCACTGACTCACCATCATGGATTTAATCACATCATAGTTAATGAATGTTGATTAGGAATCTAGTACTCCCCTTTTCATATGTCAGTATTTTATCACACATTAAATCACACACATCATAAACCAAGGAAAACAGATCACTTCATAAAACAAGGTTCAAACATCACATTACAAAGAAAAGTATAGTAAAGAAAAACTTAAAACAGTTCCGGGTACTGGGCACACATCTACATCTATCACTCCCAAGTACTCTCCTCCATGCCACCATTCCTCCAAAACACATGAACCAATGGAATGGTTTGTCTATGCAACGCCTTCTCTTAATGATCCTAGATCTCTACTAGTCATTAAACAAATGTCTTGTCATTGTTTATATCCAACTCACCTCAGATAATGAAATGGGAGTCATAATTAAGATACTAATGAAACTAAGAGACATTAAAGATGTCGTGGATCCTCTCCAACCATGGTATAAATTCCAACTAATATGAAACCTCTCCAACTCACCCCAACACATCAAAGGGCCCAACAAACCTCAGAGAAATCTTACTCCCTCTACCAAAACTCTACTACCCATGTTGAGGGGAAACCTTCAAGGACACATGGTCCCCAACCAAGAACTCCAAGGACCTCCTTCTGCGATCGTAATAAGACTTATTCTGATCTGGTACTGTATTCACCCTCTCTCGAACAAGATGAACTTTATCTATCCTAATATTCACCACATCAGGACCAAGAATTATTGTCTCCCCAAGCTCTATATATCATAATGGAGAGCAACACAATTTACCATATAAAGCCTCAATGGGGCCATTCCAATAGAAGAGTGATATATATTATTATAATAAAACTCTACCAAAGGTAGGTGTCATGCCCAAGATCCACTAAAGTCTAAGATGCACACCCATAACATATCCTCCAATGTCTGGACAGTTCGTTCCATCTTCCCATCTATCTGAGGGTGGAAAGTAGTTCTGAGGTGTAACTGAGTTCAAAAATCATGATGTAATACCCTTCAGATTCATGAGGTAAAAATTGTTTTATGGTCTAAGAAAATGGACCTCAGAACTCCATGAAACTTCACCACCTTATCCACATACCTCTTAGCTAAGGCATCCTCTACGCCGACTCCTTGATCGCTAAGAAGTGGGCCAATTTCATTAATTGGTCCACTATCACCCAAATGGAATCACAACCTCCCTGATATCTGGGTAAACCTATAATAAAATCCATTGAGATGTCATCCCATTTACACTCAATAAAATACAAGGGTTGAAATAAACCATGAGTAACATGATGTTCGGCCTTTACCTTCTGGAAAACTAGACACCGATCCACAAACTTTGCAACTCATATTTCATCCTGGGAAACAAAAATTGCATCCTCAAGCCATAGTATATCTTAGAAACTCTTGGGTATACCACCAAAGTTGATCTATGAAACTCATGAAGTAATCCATTTAACATTTCTACCAGAACATATATCCCTCCATGAAACCACATTTAGTTATGACCATCCTATGACCATACCTCCAGAGAATCACCATGGCTGACATGATCAGGAATCACCTCTATCTCTAAGTCTATCAATTGAGACTCCTACACCTATTGCATCAGAGGAGATTTAAGTTTTATTTGAAATAAAAAACCTCTACCACCATCCACCATTTCATCTAAGTGTAAGGATTAAAACTCCTCTATTTCTCTCCAAGCATTCCCATACTCCTAAAACCACCCTTCCACAACTTCCTTCCCAAAGATTTATCCACAATATTTTTCTTTCCTGAGGTGTAGGATATCTCAAAATCATAAACTTGAAAAAAAAATCCATCCACCTCCACTATCAAAAATTTAGATCACACTATGAAAATACATACCTCAAGCTCCTATGATCCATAATGGCCATAAATCACTCCCCAATGAGGTAGTGCTTCCACAAATTCAGATCAAACACAATAGTTTCTAGGTATAGACCATGGAAAGTATAATTATGTCTGTGGTTATGTAACTACCTACACCAATAAGAGATCACTACCCACTGAAACATTAGTATGCATCCCAATCCCAGACTAGAATCATCACAAAACACCTCAAACAACACATCCTACTCTAGTATCGGAATCACCAGATCACTGACTAACTTCCCCTTTAAGTAACTAAATCTTCCTAGAAATGATCACTTCACATAAAATCTTAATCTTTCCAAGTCAAATTAGTCAAAGGGGATTCAACTTGAGAGAAATTGGGTACAAACCTCTGATAACAGCCTGAGATACCAAGGAAACTATGAAACTATGCCATGTTCTTCGGTGTTTCCAAATAAATAACTTCATAAAACATTGACGGGTATACTTCCATAACCTAATAAGACACCAAATTCCCAAGGAAATAAACCTCTCGTGTCCAGAGCATACACTTGGACATCTTTTCTATAGATTTGGTGGTCTTGAATAACATGAAAGACAGTTATGAGATGCTTGTCATGATACTTGTATGACTTAGAGTTGATCAAGATATCATCTATGAATACGATGATGAACTATTCCAAGAACTGATGGAACAAAAAGTTCATAAGCCCTATGAATATGGTTAGTGCATTCGTAACATCGAATGGAATGACTACAAACTCGAAATGCCCATACCTGTATCTCAAGGTAGTCTTTAGGATATCTCCCCCCTTCACCCTCAACTATTGATATCCAGACTACATATCAATCTTGGAAAACCAACTCACCCCTCTCATATGGTCAAAAATATCGTTTAACCTCGTATAAGTGTAACAGTTTTTGACTGTCATCTGATTCAACCTCTGGTAGTCTATACAAAACCATAGACTATTATCCGCGTTCTTGGGGAAAAACACTAGAGAACCCCACAGAGACACACTAGGAAAGATAAAACCCTTCTACATCAGAATATCTATATGAATCCTCAACATTCACAATATATAAGGTGACATTCAATAAGGATCTATCAAAAATATAGAAACACAAGACTGTAAGTCATTCCCGAACTCAACATCACATCGAGGGGGTTGTGTCACAACCTCCTCAAGAAAAATATCTAGGAACTCCATAACAACCCTGGAAACCTCCAATGTTATAGAATCCACTGATTCCATAGACAACTCATCCAATAAAGAAATAAGGTTCTCAACATTCTAACTTCCCTCCTGACAAACCTGCTTGCCAACCAAAATCACACGTTGGTCATCCACATCCCAAGACCTGAATCTCCTCCAAAAGCAGTTGATAACCGCACCTACATAATAAACCTAGTCAATTCTAAGTATGACATTGTATGAATTCATATTTAACAATAAAATATTTCCACGGGACTGATGCGGGCATATCCTCAGTCTACACCCACGGCACATATCAAACCAGTTGGTCTGGACTCCAAATAGTGTAGTCAACACCAGGTGTATGAGAATCCTCTCTATGTATAGTCTTAGATCATGGGATGGAGTAGGTAAAACAAAGGAGTTTGAAGCTCCAGAATCAAACATAGAATAAACAATTGTACTAAAAAACCTGATCTTACCTCTGACAATCTATGGGCCCTTTGGAACTTTTACCTCCACTGCGTGCAACTAACCATGAAAAGATCCTCTTCATCTTTGTTGATGACCAAATCCATGGCCACACTTGGTTCATGGTCCCTAAACATGATTAACATCTTGAGTTTGTCCTCTAACTACTCTATCTTCTCTTGGTGGAGTAAAAACCTGTTATCCCTGCTACTGAAATGGCCTCGTTGAAAACTGCTATGAAGGATGGTGTTGATCATTTCTTTATCGACCAAACTAAGCTTGAGGAACCACTGGGAACTGGTCCTAAATATTTTTGAGAACCCCATAGAAGAAACACATCATCCTCAACCCTACAGTAAATTCACATAAACTAGAAGGTCAAAAGGGAACTTGTCAAGGTTGACTCTTGGCTGGTCGAAGCCTCGAAGGTCTTAGCGCCTGAGACCTCAACTAAAAACTCTTTCCCTCAATGAACCATGTTGGTTCCCTTCCCATAGAAAACCTTTTTATGAGTTCACTCTCTAGATCACTTATTCCTTATTCTAGAACTCTAGTAATGTTGTAAATGTAAAAGGAGTAACTACATACTATATTAGAAGGACAGAGTTCCTCCTCAATACATCTCACATGAGACTCCTCATACGGAAAAAGATTTGGGTAAAAAGAAGAAGGTCCTTGAACTTTAATTAAAGATCCCACACTAACATGATCCCCTATATAATATAAAGAAGCTCTTATATCTTCACTACCTTCATGTTCAAAGAAAGGAACTTTTCTCATAAATCCTTCTAAAAGTTGACCCAAAAAATGTATGCCTCCTTCTGCTCTCCTAGATATAGCATCCACCACTGATGCATAGCTCCCCACATATGAATGATTGACAAAGGGACCCATTACTATATCGGGTCCTAGGTCAAATTGAAAATGATCCCAAGATCCTCCATCCAGTTCTCTATCTCCACATCTAAAATACTACCCTCGTACTTCCCCAAAGCTTTTCGCTAGTACTATAAGAAAATATCTAGTTTGTAGTAGTTTTTTTTATTTGGAAATGGTTGAAACCTCCACCAACTATTTTTTTGGTGATTTCAAAAAACCACCACTAAATTTTGTGTCAGCATCCAACATGTGTTGGTTTCTTCCATTTAGTGGTGGTTTCTAGTAACCATCAAAAAACGTATATTTAGTGGCTATTTGTTTTGTTTTAGCGGTGATTTTCAGGCCAAAAAAATGTCAAGGATTCAGAGGCGGTTTAAACGGGCACCATACTCTAAATTTTTTTGACTGGAAAACCAAGGAAAAAATGAATAAAAATAACTACAAAATAATAATAACTTTATATATATTCAGTTTTAACCACCTCTTAAAAACAATCATTATATAGCAGCGGTTTAAACCACTCCTAAATAATAATATGAAATATTTATCTATAGTTTAAATCGTTGTTATCTGCTTATTTTTAGAAAAAAAATACAACTGTATAATCAAAAAACCTAGAATAGAACTCAACCCTAGAAGAAAACAAACAAACAATGCAAAGTGGAAACAACACATATAAACCATCACCCAAATAAATTTAGCACCAATAATAATAATATAAACATTAATTTTACAATTGATGAATAACTATATCCTAATATTCAAAGTTTCCAATTCCTTTAATATTCTATAAATTACATAATCAATTTAAAATAGACTATTCTTAAATGTAATAGAAATACATATATCCCTACAAGAAACCAAAACATGTTTTATGAACCACCAAATCAGTGTTAGTTTTTCATAAGTTTAGTTTTACATAAACTTGGAATCCAAAGAAAATATTAATCACTGCCCGATGAACTTTTCTTGACACCCTCTCCATCTCCGTCTCCACTTCTTGCTACCAGCACCAATATGAAAATTATATTGAAAATTAAATAGTGTTGTATATTTATATTTAAACTTAAGACCAATAAATGTTTGTGAACTAAATAATTTTGAAGTTGTGTGATTTACCTTCTCACTACCAACCATCAATGAAATGTCACCAGGAAAAAATCTCATTGTATTATGATATAAATCAATAAATTCTTTCTACAAAGTGGATATATGATCCGCCTATTCCTAAATTTTTCTTTGCATGTAAACTGTCACACCCGGGTTTTTTTTCTTTTCATGTCTTGGTTTTGATTCAGTTTATTGGAAATCCTGATCCTTTTCTTGGGTTTTGGGGGAGATTAATTTTGAGTTGATACCTTCCATATATTTCTAATCATCCTACCATTGGTTCCCCATATCTTTTTTGTGATTTTTAGAGAAAAAGGTGGTTACTTCATGATTTGGGCCAACCATGATCCCATTTCCATATTTAAAAACCAAATTTGTTTTTTATTAAATCCTTAATTTTTTAACATTTTTCACTCATTCCAATTCCCACTTGGCCTCCACTGACATATTAAAACTACCATATCCTTTTGGACCCCCTTATAAATTCATAATCATGGTGAATTTTGGTTATTTATTCAGGTATTGGGCCAGACCGAGGGCCCATTTCCAGTTTTAAAAAAATAATTTCTTTCTTTTATATCTTATTAATTTTTTATAATTTTCAGTTATTTCACCTCCCACTTGAGGAAAAAAAACCCTAGGCACACCCCCCATGTTCCATTTTATCTCTTTGGATCTCATATTGTCATGGATTAGGGAAAATATTCTCAATGGTTCTCAAATCGTCCAAATTTTCCAATGGTATTTTGTCTCATTCATAAATTATTCAATTAGTTCTATTTTTGCCATAAATATTTTTCACCTGGTTCATCCAAACCGTAGAAACCTCTCCAAGTAGTTTTAATCCATTTAATTTCCTCTATGGGTGCAGATCTAAGGAAAGATGAAGAGTTTTCTGGTTTCCAAGGTGAGATTCCTTCTCATTTCTCTTCCATCTTCTTCCTCCTTTCATTATTTCTTGGTTTTATATTATATTCTAGTCATGATCGACCTATGGATATATTATAACATGATTTTTTATGTGTGGTGGTTTTGGTGGGGTTGTTCGTCATAGGTTTAGGGTTTATAAACCCTCAGATGGTGATATCAGGTGTGTGTTTCCATTATGCTAAGGATTTGAGGTAAGATATCCCTTGCACATGAATTTATCATTTAAGTTCCATAATTTTATTATTTTTATCACCAGATATATGTGGTTATTATTGTTTTTCAGCCTTTTTATAATTTTCTTGGTGTGCAAAATGGTTGTTTAAGCCTTGTTTTGTGTAAGGTAGTGTTGTTTTATCATAAAAGTGCACACCAAGTGTTTGTTTAAATGTTCAGCTATCTTTCACAATATTTTTTTGAGGTTTAGAACCTGTTTAATGGTATCTTGAACATGTTCCAATATCTTGAATAAAATATTTCATGCAATTGGTGTTTAATTCCTTGTCAAGTTCTTAAAATAAATTGTTTTGTTTAAAAGGGCATGTCATGTGTTCGGTAAATTGCCCAGTTGGCTTTTATGTGTTAAGTGTGATTTAAAAATTATTTTTTTGAATTTATAAATGCATTGGAAGAATGAAAAATGTTATTTTCGGTTCCTTCTGTGACTTTCCAATTTGGGTTTAATTTTACAAAAAATGGGATTTGGTTTACAACATGTTTTGGCCCGAGTTGCTGAAAAATGGCATGTTTCACATCCTTATGAAAATGGTTGTGTTTTGAATATGTAACATGAGCATTTTAAGAGATTTATGAATTTGGTTTACTACTATAAATGGTGTTTATACACCTCCTTAATAAAATTGAAATGCATACCTTTGTCAAATGTTTGTTTTGATAAAGGCTTAAAGGCTTGTTTGGCATTTTTTTATAAAAATGGTTTCCAAATGTATTTCATGTTCTATCTTTTGGGCCCATTTTATGGTCAATTAAATTGATTTATTAATTGATTTTGGGGCTTCCAAATCTGGGTTAATATGTTATTGATGGGTTTTTTTCCTTAAAAGATCATTTTTAATGGATTTTATGTGCAAGGACTCATTAAACTCCTTGAAATTGTTTTACGAAACTTTTTAGTGGTTTATTGATTCATGAAGGAAATGTGGAGCACGTTTGCGGGATGTTTGTGTTTTTATGGTTTGGTAATGTAATTTTTATGTGAAAGTGTATTTTATAATGTGTGTAACTTTATTGAGCACTAAAGGGAATCCTGGGTATCTAGGTGGGCAGACGTGTACTAGTATGCTAGCGATTCTGTGGGGTTTCGCCCCTGTTTCACATAGAAATTTTGATGATGACAACACTAACTAAACTATAATGATGATTTTGTTGGGGTACCACTACGTTATTGGTATTCTAACTACTATTGTCTCATGTACATGAGAACAGATATTTATTATGGTTACTTTCACCGAGATAAGAGGTACCTGGGGATCACAACTAACTAGTGCCTAGGGGTGTTCCTGTGACTTGTGCTCATTGGCTGTTTTGTAATCACCATCGAAAAATGGTGTGTTTTTTGGTAAATTCAGCAGCGTTTGTGGTTTATTTAAATGTTTAAATTCTTTAAATTATCCCACTGGAAAACTATTTTCATTTTGAATTTATGCCTCTTTGAAAATTTATTATAAGCATTCTTATTTATAAAACATGCATGTTTTTGTCTGATAATTATTATAGTATGAAACCTCTTTTGAAAAATATACTTTTAAATCTTGTATTTATAACTTGAAATTTATGTTTCTTTTATTTTAAAGGAAGTAAATTGTGAATAGAATATCGGGCTAACCTACTGAGTTTTAATACTCACTCTTGTAGTCTTCTTCTGTTTTTATCTCTTGTACTAGTTTCAGCATGAGTTCAATACCTTGGATGATGTGTGATAGTTGTGTTGGAGAGTGACTAGTGGGTTTATATGGATTTAGATGGTTGTCAGGTCTGGTCGGTTGAGTTTTTGGTTTAGTTGTACATTCGGTTTCTTATAAAAATAATGTTGAGTTCAATTTTTTATGTAAATGTATTTTGGGATGTCCATTTCTTTCCATTGTTTGTTTGATAGTTTGTATTTAGGATAAATCATTCCCTTGTGTATTCTATTGATTCCCTTGGTGATTTTAGCCATCCCAAGTGGATTGGGAATGCCTCTCAAGACTTGTCGTGGGCTGGATTGGGTGACCAGTTTAGGGTTGACTCAGGCTGGTTCATGAAAAAATGGTATCAAAGGAGGTTGGCTCTTATCAGACCTTTCTTTTTAGAGTTCCCTTGTTATTTGGGGTATGTCAAGGTATATGGAGTAGTATTGTTGGTACTTGAGGGGTAAGTGTGGGGAGATCATCGTGAACTCTTTCTCATTCTAATCCTCTAGTTTCTATGGGATGTTCAGTTTTATTAGTGTACTTTGTTGTTGTTGATTGTTTGGTGTGGGGATATGATAAGGAGAGTCTAACTAATGGCCTCTAGGAGCTCATAGGGCCTGTAAATCCATATGAATCTAGGGCATGGTCATAATAATTCCCTTCGTGTTTGTATTATTTTTGACATATGGCCTCCAACTATATGGTCAAGACACCCACTAACATTAGTTCCCTTTTGTGGGTCTCTTGGACCTTTCTTAAATTCTGAATTTTTGTTTTGAAAATCCTTGTGTGAGAATTGTGGAAATGGGTTTTAAAGGAAGGATTGGATTTTGAAAAGTGGAAAAAGGTGTTTTCAAAAATTAAATATAAGGATGGTTTTGGAAGGTTTTCCTTTTTGTGAAACAAAGTTTTGGGAGGAAGCAGAAATGATTTTATGGGATTGGATTTTCCCTAATCTAAACATGTGGTCTATTGAAATAAAATGTTTTGAAAGTGTGAATCATTTTAAGGTGATTCTGAATCTTTTTTTAAATGGGTTTTTTTTTATGTTGAACAATATTTGAATCTAATGAATTGGTTTTGGAAATTGGTTTTTAGAGGTTTTTGTTTTCCTAGAAAGGGTATTGTTCTCAATGACCATCAGATTATTAAAATATACCTTGATAAATTTTAGAAAATGGGAAGGAGTTTTTTAGAGTAGCTTGGTTGTTTTGAAAGTTGTTAAAAATGAAAAGGGGTAGGTTTTTAGGGAAATGGTTCTTTATTTAGTGTGGTTTGTTTTGTGAAACCTGAAAAGGGTCTTGACTTGGTGGTTAGTGTTCCTTTGGAAGGTACATGATTTTTGGAATGATGTTGTTTTGTTTTAGCCTTTGGTGATTTCATGGGTTCTCAAATGCATGGTTTTATTTATATATGGAAGGATGACCTATATGGCATGTTAATTGGGTGCCTAGGGTGGCATGGAAATGTGAATTTGAGTGAGACTTGATGAAACACCATTGGTGAATGTGGAAATCCACAAAGTTAGTTTGTTTTTTAAAAGTGTTTTGAGCTAAACAATTGTGGAATTTGTTTATAAAATGATGGTTATATGGCTAGTTTTTTATGTCTTAGACGATTTTTTCATTCAATATGCTTCCT
Source organism: Viscum album (assembly GCA_963277665.1). Lineage (NCBI taxonomy): Eukaryota > Viridiplantae > Streptophyta > Magnoliopsida > Santalales > Viscaceae > Viscum > Viscum album. The sequence goes on from OY728127.1 coordinate 8,053,644, forward strand.
TTTGATCTGGATGTCATACTCTAGTTGTGTCTTCAGATGGGATGTTTTTGGTGGCTCGGTTTTGGATTAATGTTCAGTGGGTTTATAAAGATGTGTTGGATGTTGTGATGTGGCCCCAGATAGTTCTCTATTTTCAATATTTCTAGTTTATCAACCTAAGGATTCTTTCTCATGTTTAACAAGATAGATCCACCTCTTCAAATAATTCCACACCTAGTTTGTTGAAATAGAGATCTCTTTGGGATCTATTTATAGTGCCTTCCTATTATAATTATTCTATCAGTTATAGTGGTTGTGTTCAGTGATTCTTGGTGTGTTTCACCATGATTCTTGTTTATTTCACTCCTCATTCTATGTAATTTATAATAGTGGTGTGTATCCCTCTATCTCTATTGGGTATTGGCATTTTGTTTGAGCTAGTGCATTTCATGAGATAATTTTATTTGTAGCTACTGACTACCGCACAACAGATGATTCAAACATTAGGGCTCTAGCTATAGGCCTTGGAGTGAATCTTTTCATGCAGTCAGGAAATCTCTAGAGGTGTGGGGAGCTCGACTAGGTTTCTGCCTCCACCATTATGGTAAGGTAATTTCTATGTCTATATTGTGTTTCATCATCTCTATGAATTTTCTCTTGTCACAATTATCGTGGTGGACTTACCCCTCACATAGTGTATATGGTTATGCCTTCATCGATGTGGGTTTCCGATCAATGTCCATGTATGGACTGCCTGTGAAAATCGGGTGCAGTTTTGGTGTTACCTATCCATAGGTGGATAATGTTGGGTAGATCATTTTTCCTTTTTTGGTTTTAGTCGACTGATGATTGGGTCCCCATATCTACCCTCCCTGAGTGGTGAGGGTCTGAATCTGTGCAAAAAGTGTTGGACCAGTTCTTGTCCCCTCTATTCGGGAGTGGGTGGTTTAGATGTTCATGTTTTAACCATCATAACTTGGGTTTGTAGGCTGTTGTGGGAGAGTTTTTTTGGGCCTGTTCGGGTGAGGCCCAATTCTATTTCATGTTGAATTCCTTTTTTGTTCATTTATAGTTAGTCTCTAATGGCGAGGAGACCCACTACGGGTCTCGAAGATCTTTATTTTAAGGATTTCTCATATGGTAGTTGTGATTTAATGGTGGGGAGACCATCCCCCCCCCAATTCATTTTCTTTCATGATTGAACATTGGTTTGGGTGATCATTGGGTTCATTGGGAGAAGGCCCAACAATCTGGTTCTTGGCTTGGTTGTGGAGGTGGTGGCTTGATCTTTCCGTTGATTTGCAGGAAGTGGTTGTGAGTTGGTGTTTTATTTGGGGAATAGGATTAAGTTCTGTTGATGGTAATTGATATTTATTTGGATTTAGAGGTTAGATCATGTTGATAATGAATCCTTATGTGTTGTTCTGTCAGCTGTAAAGTGTTATGGCTTTCCGTGGCGGAAAGTTTTAAGGCTGGGGAGAATTTCCACACCCGGTTTTTTTTCTTTTAATGTCTTGGTTTTGATCCAGTTCATTGGAAATCCCGATCCTTTTCTTGGGTTTTGAGTGAGATTAATTTTTATTTTTGAACTTCCACATATGTCTGATCATTTTACCATTGGTTCCCCATAGCTTGTTTGGGAGTTTTGGAGAAAAAGGTGGTTACTTCATGATTTGGGCCAACTTGACCCATTTCCAGATTTAAAAACCAACTTTGTTTGTTTTTTAAATACTTAATTGTTCACTCATTCCACTTACCACTTGGCCACCATTGATGTAGAGACTCAAATATTGACATACATGGAAATTACATTACTTTTGTGGAATATCTAATACATAACAAAAACAGACACCAAAGGACCGTAATATTTTAGTGTCTTTGGAAACTTGGAATATAATCTTCTAATCTTGGTGAAAGATCTTAAACATCTCCCATAAAGATCTTCCCTTTTTTTATTACCAAAAAACTTTATTTATATCCTGGGTAAAAGAAAAAAAGTAAAGGGTGATCTCAAATGCTCAGTAAGGGTAAGCAAAAAGAAAATAAAACAAACCATGTACATTTGAACATTAAAACATGAACATAAAGTTTACACATCAAAATCTTGAGTTGTGAAATAAATCTTGGCAGTACGTAAGGCATAGGTCATAAAGATAAAATAGCATGGGAATAAAAAATTTAATTGTGGCAAATCATTGAGCACATGATATGATTTCCATAGTATCCAAGGAATTTCTTCCAAGACCATCTTAGTGGACAAAGTACCTTTCTGAATCGAGTTCACTCCTCATTCTAGTCTTTTATCACTGAACCAGATTAACTTACCATTCCAGTCCTATCTATATCATGAGATATAAATCTTTACCCAATGCATTGGAGGGAGATATAGGTCCCACCCATCTCATATTGAAATCATTCTTACTTGTGCCACAAATTAAAAAAAATCATTCATCATAACCCAAAGAATAAAATGGGTTTCATAAAAATCATCCCATCATAATGTAATACATATAAACCAAATGGATATCATTTCATCATAATAATAAAAAAACCATGTAAATAATAGAGACATTATACTTGAAACATAATAATACTAAATAATTTCATCTTAGATGGAAAATAGTTTTGACAAAACACTTGAAATGAATTCTTGAAGAAAATATCCTTTCTTCTTCAAAATCATTTTCATTTCACAAAATTCCATGAAATTTTAAAAGAAAATGATTTTTTTGAAAATAATAATGAAATATTATAGATGAATATTCATGAAAATTAGGCTTTATGAAACTGTAAAAATTTGTTCATGTCATATAAGTTAAAAAAAATTTATCCTCGTACTTTTGTCGGAAAAGTCAAAAAGTTCCTCATATGGTAAAAAAAAAGAAAGATTACTTCCATATAATGTGGTAAAAGTAAAAACATGGGTAAAAGGACATTAAACATACATGAAAACATTTTTAGAAAACATGGACATGGATGATAACAATAACCCCAGTAAATACTTACAAATAACAATCTCAGATAAGAACAAGATTGGAATAGTAATCTCTTACCTTATGTCTGATATGCTTCGTACGTATCTGAACCTCCTGTATAATGATTTAAAAAATGTCATTGACTTATTATAGAATCATATTCATTGTTATTATATCATATATGGTTCAATTATGACTTTATATTACCCGTTCTTTTGTAAATTCCATGGTAAAGCAGTATTTTGGGTAAAATCATTTTATTTATCGTATGTGTTTGGACTTGTTGTTATTGATATTATTATTACTTATAACATGATTTACTTACTTCTAGAATGTAAATAATGATTTATATATCATATATATTCAGTATATATATATAATAGATAGATAAATGAAATTAAATACACCGTTCATGGAGACGGTAGGCCGTACGTACGCATGAACGTTGTTTTCCTTTCCTTATTGACTTGAATGGAAGTAAGTAGATGAAATATATATATATATACATAAATCCATTAGATTTATCATGTCATATATTTCATTATTATTCATTATATATACTTTATAATCATTCTTGAATGGTTAACATGGAGAATGAATCTCATCGCGTCGTGGAGACGGTAATCCGTACGTACGCACGAGCGATGATATCGTTCCCATAATTATTGAATTGAATTGGAGTTGATGATATAATATCTCAGAATCAGTATGATGTTATAATAACTATATATAGTTATTCTTTACACCATTATACCCATCCAAGTAAGGTGGTGGTGGAAAAACAGATTACACTACGGCATGGAGACGGTATTCCGTACGTACGCACGCACGGTGATTTCATTTTCTGTAGGATGGATAGAAGGTGAAATGGGTTTGTTTCATATTTATAATAACATATAAGTATATTAGTGATACTTATGTTATTAATTTATAATGAAACAACTAAATAATAATAAGTTTAAGAAGAAAGAAAACTTGAAAGAATCGGTAGAAGAGATTACCTCTTCTTCGATGCACCTCTTTTAAGCTTTTTCTTAAGGCACTAGAGTTGGTCTTTTGAGGAGACCAGAACCTCTATAATGTTTCTCGGGAAGTTGAGAAGGGAAATGGTCAGGTTTTTTCCGAGCTTGAAATCTCAAAATTTTGTAAAGAGAAGAGGGAGGAGGTGCCCTTTTATAAGGGAGGAGAGGGGCACCTTAGGAAAAACTTAAAATATTATTTTATAATAAAGTCATATTCGGTTTATAATAGCTCCAAATTGATTTATTTCTAAGATAAAGTGGTTATAGGTATAAATCCTCTCAACCAATAGGTTTTAGACAAGTTTAGGTTACTATTTTAACCTTATCATTTAGATTTAACTCTAAGTTAAATAATTTTAACTTTTACCGTGTCTTCTGGTTTTCATACACTATATGGTTAATAAACTTACTACAATGAGACAAAATAACCCCAAGTGGTTAATTATTAATATATATATAACCTTTTCTAAGTAATTTGGCCGAAACATAGATTTTTAGGAAAATAATACCAATTAATAATATAATATTTGTTTTAAAAACTATTTTATGTCAATTTAGACACTATTTGGTAATTTATTTTTATGAAAATCATAAAAGCATGATGAGTTCGAAAAAAGTTACTTAAATCAATAATAACATGTCATATTAACCTATAAAATTTTTTTAATTCATAAAAAGTCTCAAATTACATATATTTGGGTATTTATAACATCAATTATGTTAATATTTCATTAATAAGGTAATTACCGCATCATCATTGTGTCATAAATAAATTAACTTATTTAATGCCTAAAAATTATAAATAAAATACCATTATGTATTAAATCTTTTTATATTTCTAATTAATATTTATAGTCGAATTTTTCTTATGTATAACCCTATATTAAAAATGTTTTAGTTATTAAACTTTGATTTCAACTCTTTTAACTCTTCTTTAAATAAAATAATAATAAGTTTCCTAATCTAATCCAAGTGGACCTAAAGGGTAATATTTTATTCCTAATATTGTTTTTGGTCTAATTAAACTTATCTAATAGAATTAGGATATGTTTTATGGTAATAATAATATCATTTTTACCCTTAATTACCCTATTTACTTTTAACCGTGGTAAATAAAAGTAAAAAGTTACTATTCACCAAAAAATATTTTTATCTTATTGAACCACATTTTACTCCTTGATATTAACCGTGTATCTTGGATTTTTGAAATTAAACTCACAGAAGCAGTAAAATTAAGTTTTATGTACAATTTCAAATGCTCCTAGGAGGTGGGTAAAAGACGGTGAAAGGTTCAATAAAATTTTTATATATCTAAAATTATTATAAAATGACTCCAATGAATTAAATTGAACTTATATAACTATTATGTATCTATTTTGACCTAAAATAAATTTAAATAAAATATATTATTATTTAAATAAAAAGTCGGTTTTAACCAATAACTCAGTATTTTCACTATTCATCAAAAATTGAAAGTTTTCAGAAAAATACCAAAATTTCACCCTAGGATAATTTCGATATTCTGAATCCAAAAAAGAAGTCCATTTTGAAATATAAAATTTATAAAATTTTAAAAAGTGGGTATTACTATTCATAACGGCTAGTTTATAAAATATTTTTATAACATATCGTTGTTTAGTGAAACTTGGTATTGCGTACAATGCAAGCTATTGAGGAAGGTTTCTCTTGCATGTAACGCAAGCCAAGAATATTGTTGTGTATACTATAAGCTAATACAGTGTTTCATATAGCGCAAGATAATCTTGGTGTACTGTAAAACAAAAAACATAAAAGAAATTAAAAATAATAATTCTCATAAAATCTCGGGGTGTTACGGTTGACATATTAAAATTACCATATCCTTTTGGATACCTTTATAAATTCATGAACATGGTGAATTTTTGTTATTTATTCAAGTATTGGGCCAACCTGAGGGTCCATTTACAGTTTAAAAAAAATAATTTTTTTCTTTTATATATTATTCATTTTTTTATAATTTTTGGTGATTCTACCTCCCACTAAAGGAAAATAACCCTATTCTCACCCCCCATGTTCCATGTTATCTCTTTGGATCTCATCTTTCACGGATTAGGGAAAATATTCTCAATGGTTCTCAAATCATCCATCTTTTCCAATGGTATTTTGTCCCATTCATAAATTATTCAATTAATTCTATTTTTTTCACAAATCTTCTTCCCTTGGTTCTTCCAGACCTTAGGGTCCTCTCCAAGGACTTTTAATCCATTCCCTTTTTTCTATGGGTACACATCTAAGGGAAGACGAAGATTTTTCTGGTTTCTAAGGTGATATTCCTTCTCATTTCTCTTCAGTCTTCTTCCTCATTTCATTATTTCTTGGTTTTATATTCTCCTATAGTAATTCTCAGCCAAGGGTTCTATTATACCATGATTTTTTATGGGTATTTTGTTATTTTGGGACTGTTCGTCATAGGTTTAGGGTTTATAAACCCTCAGATGGTGAGGTCGAATGTGTGTTTCCATCATGCCAAGGATTTGAGGTAGGATATCACTTGAACATTACTTTTTCATTTAAGTTTCATCATTTTATTATTGTTATCAACTAATATATATGTTTATTATTGTTTTTTAGCCTTTTTATAATTTACTTGGGGTAAAAAATGGTTGTTTAAGCCTTGTTTTGTGAAAGGTGGTGTTGTTTTGACATAAAAGTGCACACCAAGTGTTTGTTTAAATTTTTTACTATCTTTTGAAACTTTTTTGTGAGGTTTATAACCTTTCTTATGGTATTTTGAACATGTTATAGTATCTTTAATAAAATATGGTATGCAATTGGTGTTCTATTCCTTATCAAGTGCTTAAAATAAATTTTTTTATTTAAAAGGGCATGTCATGTGTTCGGTAAATTGCCCGGTTGGATTTTATGTGTTAAGTGTTATTTAAAAATTATTTTTTTGGATTTATAAATTCATTGTAATAATTAAAAAAGGTATTTTAGAGTCCTTCTATGTCTTTTCAATTTGGATTTGTTTTTACAAACAGATGGGTTTTGGTTTACAACATGTTTTGGCAAGAGTTTCCGGAAAATGACCAGTTTCACATCTTTATGAAAATGGTTGTGTTTTGAATATATAACCTGAGTGTTTTAAAGGATTTATGAATGTGGTTTGATTTTTTAAATGATGTATATACACCTCCTTAATAAAATTTAAATGTATACCTTTGTCAAATTTTTGTTTTGAGAAAGGGTTAATGGCCCGTTTGGCATATTTTGTTTTGTAAAAATGTTTTCCATGTGTATTTCATGGTCTATCTTTTGGGCCCATTTTATGGTCCATGAAATTGATTTATTAATTTTCTTTGTGGCTTCCAAATCTGTTTTGATATGTTATTGATGGGTTTTTGTACTTAAAAGAGTATTTTTTTAATGTATTTTATGTGCAAGACCTTGTTATACTCCTTGAAATTATTTTACGAAACTTTTTAGTGGTATATTGATTCGTGAAAGAAATGTGGAGCATGTTTGCGAGATGTTTGTGTGTTTATGGTTTGGTAATGTAATTTTTATTTGAAAAGTGTATTTTATAATATGTGTAACTTTATTAAGTACTAAAGGTAATCCCAGGTATCTAGGTGGGCAGACGTGTACTAGTATGCTAGTGATCTCGTGGGGTTTGGCCCAGGTTTCACGTAGCAAGTTTGACGATGACAGCACTAACTAAACTATGATGAAGATGTTGTGGGGGGGCACTAGTTTATGGGTATTCTCTCTTCTAGTGGCTCGTGTGCACAAGAAAAGATATTTATTATGGTTACTGTCACTGAGATATGAGGTACCTAGGGCTCACAACTAACTAGTGCCTAGGGGTGTTCCCGTGACTTGTGCTCATTGGCTATTTTTTACTCACCGTCATCATACAGTGTATTTTTTTGGTAAATTAATCAGCTTGTGTGAGTTATTTAAAATTGTACATTCTTTAAATCATCCCTCTTGAAAACTATTTCCATTTTGAAGTTTCACCTCTTTGAAAATTTATTACTAGCATTCTTGTTTATAAAACATGCATGTTTTTTTCTGATAATTATTATAGCATGAAACCTCATTTGAAAAACATAATTTTATATCTTTTATTTAAAACTTTAAATTGATGTTTCTTTTATTTTAAATGAATTTCATTGGTAATATAATATCGGATAACCTACTGAGTTTTAATACTCACGCCTGTAGTTTTCTTCTGTTTTTATCCCTTGTGTAGATTTTAGATTGAGTTTGATCACCTTGGGAGACGTGTGATCATTGTGTTGGAGAGTGACCAGAGGGGTCACATGGAGTTAGATTTTTGACAGGTCTGGTCAGTTGAGTTGTTGGTTTAGTTGTACTTTCGGTTTCTTGTACAAATAATGTTCAGTTCAATTTTTTATGTAAATGTATTTTGGGTTGTCCGTTTCTTTCCACTATTTGTTTGATTATTTTTATTTGGGAGAAATAATTTCCTTTTGTACTCAATAAATGGCCTTCGTGCTTTTCAGCATCCCAGGAGAACCGGGAACGCCTCTCGGGACTTTTCACGGGCTGGCCTGGGTGACCAGTTTAGGGTCGACTCAAGCTGGTTTGTGACATAAACAAACTACCTCTGAGAATATCGAGGTAGGTAGTGACTACAAATAGGAGTAGACGTAGCTGTAATCCTAGATGTCCTTCCAAATACCTCAGATGGTAATGGTATCAAACCCATCCTACACACTCGACTAGGATGTTTCTTCCCACATACTTTACCAATTGGGTCATCTTGGAAGACTGAGAAGGACTGTGTGGAATTGGCATCCCATTGTTATTTAATTTTTAACAATAAATAAAATATCAATAATATTTGAATCAATACATATTAACATAGTGAAAACTGAAAATAATTTATTATAATGAAAAATGAATTCATACCCCAAATTCTTTGTTAGGATCATTGACATAACTCCCATCAGATTTTGTACGAACATCCAACCATAGTTCTATTTGGAAGACTTGGTGCCCTATATTCTGTGAAAAAATTAAACAAATATAAATCAACAATTTAATATATGAAACAGATAATATTTTCTTATAAATATTTAAACTAATGAAAATATTACTAGATTCAATCGGTTTCTGGGAAAACTCTTTGACCCAACAGTGTGGGGGATGATTTTCTTAGCTCGACTTGATACATTATCACTTAAAAAATCCTTAAATCAATATAATGTAATTTAATATTAATATATGAAATTTCATCTCCTTATCATTTAAAATCCTTCCATTTATTACCCAAATTTTTCAATGTCCAATTTTATGATATAAGATAACAATGGTAAAGTGGGAAAACATTTGTACAAAGATATTAATTTTTGAAATATTAGAATTTAATAATATTCACTAACATCCATCAAGCGAGATAAGTTCATAGAAGTAAATTTTAAGGAATCTCATTTAACACACTGGATAATATGAACCCACATGAATTTGAATAAAAACAACTAAAAACTATTCATGGTAGTTTAATTTGATAATATCAGTAAAATTTTCATATTATCCCAATTAGGAAACCATAAATATACCACTATTCTATTTTTTCAAACCCTATTCTCAATCAACTATATAAAATTTAAATTGATTTACATTTTAAGTGTAGAACTTTCTTGCCAGTTTTAGAGTACCTCAAGCCAGAAACTTCAAATATTCTAAAAAATCAGCTCGAGTATCAGTATTAATGATCTAAAAAAATTAATATACATTATTAAATTTAAAAAATATATGGGTCAACCTAATATCCATATTTATTTCAATAGTTATGAACTTACACAACATGAAAATCATTCTAGAAGCACTTTATTAACACCTTTTATTATATCTTTCTCATTTCATGTTCGACCTGTGATTCTTATCTTTGTTTGTATCATGATATATTCAATAAATGGATCTATATTTCACTATTTAGTAGCACATATCTATGTGCCTGTAATAATTCCATTTTTATCAAGGTAATATTTGAGCTCCTCCCAACTAATAAGTTAATAACAGGAAATATTTTTTATTTCCCATGTATTTGAGATTGATTCGATATATCATCAACACATCCAACTCGATTGAATATTTTCCCAATATCATCCAAGTATCTAGAATAAAAGATAATACACTCCTCTTCCAAATAGCCTTCATAAATAGAGCCTTCAGGTGGAGATTTATTTTCACGTATAATTTCAAATTCCCAAGATATATGTGAATTAAAATAAATTAAACATAATTTTGTATTTAATGAAGTTCCAATAATTGTTTACTTAAGATGAAAAAATATAAATAAAGTACCCCTCAATTGGATACATCCATTGATAATACATGAGGCCTCCTAATTTAGATTCCTCGACCAAACGCATAGTTAAATGCATCGTGATAGTAAAAAATGATGGAGGAAAGATCATCTCCATTAAATAAAGTATCAATAAAAATATATCATGAAGTTTTTTAATCTCAATTTTTTGTAGACTTTTCTCAAAAAAAAATTTAAAGAATGTGCAAAATTAGGGTACAAGAGCAGCAACCTTTTCAGGTAATAATATATGCAATATCAAAGGTAGTAACTACTGTAACAAAATATGTTAATCATGAATTTTAAATCCATGTAACCAATGATTATTTATGTCAACGCACCTTGAGATGTTACTTTAATACCAATCATATACCTTCACATGTTTTAAAATTCGAAGGAATATATCTTTATCCCTATTTTTCATCACATAAATTGTCAAAGCATACTTTCAATTCTCATCTATCTAGATATCATTCTTTATGTTCATTGATTGTATGTATTTCCGAGAATTGATATAACCCTTCAATTTTCCTTTCTCATTAAGAAATGTGAAGATCAAATTATCACAAAAATTCTTCTTAGTATGAATAAAATCATTATTATGTCAAAATAAATTAAATTCCCAATAAAAAAGTTTGAAGAATATACTTTTTTCTTTCATTGTTGCATTTCGATTTCACTTGATGATGCACTTCAAACACATTTCCCATAATCATTTAAATGATTCCACTTTCCAAATTCTATTTCAACATTTCCAAGTTATGATAATATTCTATAACCTGACAAAAACTTTGGAGGTGGTCTATGATCAAAAGAACCAATGAATTTTGACTTGTTCAACCAAAATCTATGAGATGCATTGAGAAATCTTCTATGACACAAGAAGAACCATTTTTTAATGTAAGTTAGTCATTCGGGATCAAAATAAAAGTTACAAATAGGACAATCTAAACCCATTTAAGTGTTCAAACCAGCTAAATTCCTAAGTATAGGGAATTCACAGATGGTCCAAAATAGAGCAGTTGGTATTTTGAACATTCTTCTAGAATATGAATCATATTTCTCAACACAGTTTCTCTATAACTCTTATAATTATTTATTTAGAGGATTAAATTATACACTAATATCATTTCTATGAATTTTTTTCTATGAATAATCATCGAAATGATAAAAAAATCATACACATCCATGGATACAAATTATAAGGGATCAAAACAACCATTCAAATGATATAACTGGTGCTCAATGTCCCAAATGGGTTGAATCCATCAATAGACAATCCCAGTCACATATTCCTATGATTAGATGAAAAATATATGTGTAATGAATCAAATGGATTCCATAATTTTCAATCTATTGGATGTCTCATTAACCCATCATTGCTATTATCTACAGAATGTCACTTTATGTTCTTGGATATATTCAATGACATGAATAATATATACAATCGAAGATTTAAATGAAAGTAATGAAAAAAGTTTGTAGGTGTGTTCCTTTTATTCTTATTCATAGTGTTATGTTGATTCAAATTTCTAACACCACCCATTCACTGCCATCTAGAATAAGAATTTTTTTCAATCATGTCTTCTTAAATCCTCTCCCCAATAAAGCATACAATCATTGTGACAAGAAATTATTTTTGTATAATTCAGACCAAGCTTGTTAACCACTTTTTTCTTATCATAAAATACTTAGGGATCTTTGATTCGGGAGATGAATCATGAAACAATTCCAATATCATGGAAATCACCTTATTTGTAATTCCACATAGGCATTTTATATAGTACAACTTCATCAGAAAGGAATGTTTTGAATATTTTTAGAATCCAATATATAACTCTTGACTTCTATCTTTGACTAAACCCTGAAATGTATTTTCCTACTCAGTGAAGTTCTCACTTACATTATTCTCCATATAATCAAGACGAGGATCCAATGATATGTTGCAATCTTGATCTGGTTGTCCTATATTCCCAAAAACATCACTTTTCAAGTTGTTATTTTTAGCACCCTCAATAGGTTTCACTACTATAAATTTTGGCTATAGCCACGATTTAGAACCATGATTGTAAGCCCAAAAACTGTGGCTATAGGTTATATCCATAGTTTAATGAATTTTGGCCGGTATTGGTGAGGATATAAGGAAATGCCTATAGCCATAGTTTCAAACCTTGGCTAAATACATATAGCTATGGTTTGAACCGTGGCTATAGACCTATAGCCTCAGTTCAAAATATGTCTAGATCCCTATAGCTATGGTTTGAAAATATGGAAGAAGCTTAAGAAACACATGTTTTATAGCCACGGTTTGAAACCATGGCTATAAGGATTTAGTCGCGGTTCAAACCATGGATATAGGTCTATATCCACGATTTGAAACTATGGATATAGGCCATCTCATTTCATAAAAAAACACCCCCACCATCCCCCTTGCACCCCCCCCCCACTCCCCTTATAGTAGCCCACCCCTTACAAAGCCCCCCCCCACCACCACTCCCCCTACAACCCCCCTTATCCCCTGTAAATCCCCCCCCACTCCCCCGTGGACATCCCCCCTCCCTGGACATACCCCCCTCCTTCCTGGACATACCCCCCCCCCCCCACCCACCCACACCCCCACCCTAGAAAGACCCCCCCCCCCCCTCACTGGAAAGACACCCCCTGGACAACCCCCCCCCCCTTCCTGGATACTCCCCCTCCTCCTGGACAGACCCCCCCTAGACAGACACCACCCCCCTCTCTGGACAGACCCACCCCCTCCTTCCTGGACAGACCCCCCTCCCCTCCTTCCTATATAGACCCCCCCTACCTAGACAGAAACTACCCCCCTCCTTGGATAGACCCCCTGCACACCCCCGCCCCTTTACAACCCCTCCCCCATGCAGACTACCCTTGCACCCCCCCCCCTCCTTACTAGATAGATCCCCCCTTCCTGGAAAGACCCCCCTTATACCCCCTACATACCCCCCCCCCCACTCCCCTTGTAGTATCCCACCCCCTAAAAAGCCCCCCCCCCCCCACCTCCGGGACAGACCCCCTTGTACCCCCTACATACCCCCCTCCAACTCCCCTTGTAGTATCCCACCCTGTATAATTCCCCCCCCCCCCCACCTCCTGGACAGACCCCCTTTTCAGCCCCCTGCATAGCCCCCCCCCCCCCCCTCCCTGGATAGACCCCACCCCTGGACAAACCCCCCCCCCCCTTCCTGGACAGACCCCCTCCACACACTCCCTCCCCCCTGTGAAGGGGAATTTTTGGTATAGGTTATAAATTTAGAGGAAGGAACCAATAAGTGTAATAATATCATGGATGAAAGGCTGGTGATTTTGTGGTTCTAGTGCAGGCTGCTAATAAGTCTGGGCTTGTGTAGGTAGAAAAGGATAGTTCTGTGAAAATAACCAAATCCATTGGGTCTCCCAGGAAGGATGGTGAAGGTATTTCTTTTATGAATGAAATTTTCAATGAAATTGTGATGAGGTATAACTCTAATCGTTAGGATTTTGACATGAATTAGTTGCAAAAAATGCGCCTGATATGCAGCTTATTCATGAGTAGCGCCTACTTACTTCATATGATCACAATGGAAGAAAAAACCTAAAGATTATTATAATATTAAATAAAAATTAACAAAAGTCCCTAAAGGAGTTCAAGGTATTCCAATCATTAATATAAAGGAGGCTTAGGATAGGGTCTCTCCTAATGAAACACATGTTGCAACTAAAACAGATGATTAGGACTCCTTTAATATCCAGATGGATTGGGACCTTTCCCTCTGTCCCATGCAACAAAACCCAGCACACCCCCTTTCCCCTACCCCCTCCCCTGCACACCCCTTGCACCCCTACACCTTGAACCCCTGCACCCTCCCCCTACCCCTTCCCACCCCCTTCCCCCTCATCATTCCCCTTCCCACCCACCTGCACACCCCATGCACCCTTTCCCTACCCCTTGTAATAGAACCCATCACATCCCCCCTCCCCTAAACCCCCCCCCCACCCAGAACCATCCCACTTCCCCTTGCAACAGAACCCAGCACACCCCCTCCCATGCACACACCCCTGTACACCCCTTGCAACCCCCCTGCACCATCCCCCTCTCCTTTGCAACAAAACCCAGCATAGCCCCCCTTCCCATTCCCCTGTACATCCTTTTCACCCCCCATACACCCTCCCCTTTCCCCTTATAACATAACCCAACACAACCCCCTCCCCCTACCCCCAGCACACCCCCCTACCCACCCCCCTACACACACCCCCTTCACCCTCCTCATCCCCTTGAAGTAAATGTATTCTAAGCATTGTATAAAGGTAAGGAAAGAATCTATAGGGTAGTTAAGGTGATACTAAGCTATGTGAAGGTCATTCACGACCCACATAAAGGTCACACTAAAGAAAAGGAGTCTATATCAAGGTAATTCATGACCTATTTAAAGGTAATATAATAAGGATGATGGCTACATAAGGGTCATCTATGATTTTTAATAACTACATAAAGTTAACTTTTGGATTACAACAGACACGTCAAGGTAATTGTGATCCATGGTGAAGAGATGGAAACCATTTCATGGGGCCTTGTGAAATGAAAAGCATCCACGCCATAGTTAATTACTAAGGGGTGTATGATCTTAGGTTGTATATGATGTGACTCATTGGGGAATTATTATGAGTATATAACCATGGCTTCTTAGGGATGAGAAGTGTTAAGGTGGGGAGTTTGTAATTCCCCATAGGTTTCCAATTTATTATTTTTGGAGGAAATTTGTGTTTTTAATATGAAGTATGGGTTGTTTCTTAAATTGGAATTTGGACCAATAATCTAAACATTAGATGTTCCTAAATGGTATTTTTAGATTTTTTTTGAGCCCCCTGTTAGTACGTCTAAGGATTGGGTGTAAGTTGGTGGAGGTTTGGGGAGAAAAATAACTGAAATTTAAGCTATTGTATCCTTTCATGCTATGACACATCGGGTTTATTCCTTGAATGGGGTTGGTTGAGAGGTGAACCCCCTATATCAAACATTTCCGACTAATAGGTGTTTCCCTTTGGTTTTTAATAATTTTGATTTGGTTTCATCTAGTTTTTTAGTGTAAATTCCACGAGAGCATGGTGGAATTGACCAAGGATGATGGGGCTTTCATGTGTGGCATCTAGAAGAGGACTTGATAAGGTGTTTTCACTTTGTTTGTGATTGTTTCAGTTGAGTTAAGAGACTACCCGAATTTATTTAGTTTTTTTATGAAATTAGATAAAATTTATGGTTGGATGGGTACTAGTGGTTATTTATTTTACTTAGGATGGTTTTGGGGGTATGTTATGGACATTCTAGGAGTATTTGGAAAAGGTTATAGGATGTTTTGGTGTGATGATGATACTCGATCACTTGAACATTGAACCTTCAACTGGGTATGAGTAAATCAAAGAGAACCGATGAAGTTGCTTCAATCAGTTCAAATCAAACTAATTACTTATGTACTAAGTGGTTAACTCTTCCGTGTAAGGTATCCGATTTTATCTAGTTCAATTTTTCAACGATGTTACTGAAGAAAGTGTCAAGTTTTCAAGGATAGTTGTTTTTTTTTTGATGAAATGAAAATAAATATTCTCTTTAAGTTTTAAATTTTTATGAGAATGCTTGGTTCATATTTTCTCAAAATGAGGACACTATCATCTCTAAAGTGAAGGAAATTTCATTTTATACTATGGAGTTGTATAAATTTTATATTAGTCCATGTTGAAGGCTTAGGTAAATCATGTAAAACATGTTAAACTATCATTTCAAATATCCACAAACAATTTTCATATCATATAAAAATTATATAATAATGAAAAAAATTAAAATACTCAATCAATTATAGAATTTCAATTAAAGGGTCAGGAAGAGGTAACCTACCTCAACCTCAAGGTGCACTGATTTTGAGGACGACAACTCCAATATTTCTTTTTTTATGATTGAACTCATATGAAACTTCACATATATATAAGGACACCTATCCCCTATGTACATATTTTCATGGCCAAATATGCACAAGGGGGTCCTTAGATATATGTTTATACTTGCATATACCCCTTTATACTTACACATGTATGCATTTTTCATACCTATATATAAGCACACCTAGCCTTAATATATATATTCATACTACCATGGGTGAATATATATAAATAGAGAAATTATATATGTATATACCTACCTATTCATACATATGTAAGCTTTCTTCAACAGTAACTCGAATCCTCCTCAACGAGATCCAAAAAGCACTATAAAAAATATTAAAAACCCAAAAATCACAAAATCCCTAATTAAAATTTGGCCAAAGAATAAAAATGGAATAAACCTTACCCAAATCCAATGTTGAAATCAATGTATTCGATGGTGGTGGATAGAATCGGCCTCATCATAAGAAACCACCTGTAAGGAAATAGTGGTAAAAGAAATGAAATATAATGACTTATTATATATGTGTGATCAGTGAGGATAAATGATACATGAATCCATAACCAGCAATGAAAAAATAATAATCAGATTGATATGTACATCCCAATACTAAATAACATGATCATTAATGAAGGTTTTTTTTTCAAATTTCCTCATCATCTGAGTTTAAAAATCTTTCTTTAATTTAAAATGTAATAAAAATTCATTTTTTTTTCAATTTCCCTCATCATCTGGGTCATTTCCTCCCCACTACCCCCCCCCCCCCGCCCGATCTCCTTGTAATAGCCTCCCCTCCCCTCACACCCCTACACATCCCCCCTCCCCCTGCAGTATCCCCCCTGCACATCCCCCCCCCCACCCCCTACAGTAGCACAACCCCCCCCCCTCCACTCCACCTACAGTAGACCTCCCCCCACCCCCCTACACAGCAGCCCCCCCCCCCCCCACACCCCCTATAGTATCCCTACCCCCTCCTACAACATATATGGCATAACTCAAGTACATTCATCAAAACAATCTACTCATTTATGTAAATAAAAATAATAATTTTTTACACAATATTTGATATTATCAGTAAAATGAAACTATGGTCTGTAAATGATCTCAATGTATAAATCCCTATACAAGGAGGATCCATACCTATAATTACTAATTTGAATCAATCCTAAAATATGAGATTCGTTGTCCAAGGAAACCATGTTACCCATCCCAATGAAACATATCCCAAAGGTAGTTGGGGCACATACCCATTCTAGGGGAAAGGAAATGGGGTACACTAAGTCAAGGGATCCTAGCACTCATTCATCCTAGGGGATAAAGGATAGGGGATAAGGATATTATAGTGTCACATAAATGAATTATTTTAAAGGTTTTTTCATTTAATTTCCATTCATTATTTGTTTTGGGGGCTTCCCATACATTTTGGTAGAAATGGTGGGTTTTCAAAATTTGGGCCAAACCGTGAGCTCATTTCCAGTTTTAAAAATAAATTTTTTTTCTTTTATAACTCCTTCATTTTCCAACATTTAACACCCATTCCACTTCCCAATTGGCATACCCTGGAATATTAAATCCACCATATCAGTTTGTACCCCATAGGAATCCATAATAATGATGGATTTGGGTTTTTTATTAAGGTGTTGGGCCATCCCTAAAGCTCATTTCCTGCTTTAAATTTTTTTTAATTCTTTAATATCTCATTCAATTTTTAAGTTTTTTTGGTGATTCCAACTCTCACTCAATCTGAAGTACCCAAGGTGTGTTCCCATGCAATCCTACTCCTATTTGGAGCTCGTATTCATCACTAATTAGGGAGAAAACTTTCTGGATTTCTCAAATCTTCCAAATTTGAATAGGTAAATTATTTCTTTCATAACTCCTTTAATGTTTACTCTTTTTCTTCCATTTTAGTTCTCACATAACCTAATCATCATTATTCGAACCTCACTTTAATTTTTTTTCTATTTTAAAATTCATCTACTAGTGTATTTTGGGGCGTTTTATTCAAGATCTCTTAATTAAGTGAGTTTCCTCGCATGTTCCTCCCATTTGCTTAGGGTTTCTTCTACTTTTCTTAAATAAAAGGTACAGAAACTAGGGTTTATAAAAAGGGTTTTATTTTTTTTATTTTTTTCTTAAATATTGTGGATTAGGTCTTTATTTCACTTCCTTTTAGAGCGATGGTAGTGCGATTGATGTTTCGTACAACAGTTTAAAGTTTTTTGCACAAATGGTTGGTGGTTCCATTTGTAAGCATCCTAAGATGAGTTATCTTTGCTTCATTTATATTTTTATTATGTTATTATTAAATTTTTTTGGAACTATTTTTGGTAGTATTGATTAATCTTTTAGTTTCAAAGTTGCATACTTGTTAGAAAATGTGTGTTTTTCATGTGTATCTTTTGTGGTATTATTCGAGGTAATTTTATAACACTTGAGAGTGGTTTAATAAATGTTTCTAGGGATTACAATTCTATTTTGGATTGGTATTGGTGTGATTTATTCCTGTAAAGAGGGTTTGGAAATGGTTTTTGCGTGAAAAAAATGGTTATACACCTTGGGATTGTTTTATGAAAATTGTAAATGATTTATTGAGTTAAACAAAGTGGGAAAAGGATGTAAATGTACTATTTTGGTGAGTGTGTTCACCTAATTATGGGTTTTTTAAAGGTAAATTTGTGATTCAAGATTTAAAACATTTTTAGAATGTTTTATAAAATTCTAAAATGTTTTATCAAATAGAAAGAAAGGTGTGAAACATATTTGTGGGCTGTTTTGTGTGAGTATGATGTGAAAAATGATTTTTTTGCGAAAGGAGTATTATGTGACATGTGTGTGGTATTTTTTGTCAGTGTGTGATGTGGAAGTGTTATTTTAATGTTAAAATTGTATTTCATGGCTTGTTGAACTTTTTTGAGCACAAGAGGGAAACTCTGGTATCTAGGTGGGTGGACGTGTACTAGTATGCTAGTGATCCCGTGGGGTTTGGCCTCAGTTTCACATAGCAAGTTTGATGATGAAAAAACTAACTAAAAAATTATGATGATTGTGATTATGATGTTGGGGAAACACTAGGTTATGGGTATTCTCGCTACTAGTGGCTCATGTGCACGAGAATGGATATTGTGACGGTTGCTTTCACCGAGATACGAGGTACCTGGGACCCACAGTGAGCTTGTGCCTAGGGGTTATTTTCCCATTTATTGTGCTCATTATATACTTTATGCTTACCATTGGCATATGGTATGTTTTTTTGTAAAATTCAGCAGCTTTGTAATTCTTTTTAAAAGTGTTGATTCCTTAAAGTATCCCACTTGAAAACTGTTTTTATTTAAAGTTGCATCTCTTTAAAATTATTATTAGCATTTCATGTTTATGAAAACATGAAATATTTTCATATTTAAATTTTTATCTCATGGAATGTTTTAGTGGTGGAATCCTACTAGGAATTGGCTCACATCCTACTTACACCTTTGGGTGTAAGTAGACTTGGTTATTTTGTCACAGGTTTGGGTAAAGCTTTTAGTGCCAATAGTTCAGGTTTCTATTGGTCCTTCTTGGTGCAGTGTCATGGAGATGGTTTGAGGGTGGTGCCTCTTTCCATGAGGAGGTTCTTGGTCTATCCATTTTGGGTTTCTTAATTTTTTATAGTCTTTGAGATTTTTTTTAAATTATTTACTTCAATTCTGAATTTTTGTAAAAGATGGTTTGTTTTGAAAAATCTGTATTTGTTAGGTTGGATTTGTTTGTTGTTTTATGTTTATAAACTCGGTTAAATAATTCCCAAATTCCATTTTTTGATACCCGAGCACTTATTCCAGCCCATGGGGATTGATAACGCCCTTCAGGCCTTACCACGCGGGTCCGGTGCCAGTTTTGATGGAAACCAGATTCGGTTCATGACATCTAGGTCAGTATTTTGAGCCAAAACCACTTCATCCTAGATGAGTCTGCTTATATTTCATATAAAAGTAATATGTCCCTTTCTAAACATGATCATCATGATCAAATTAGTAAACATACTAAAGAAACATCACTAGATTTATCAATAAGTATGCTCAAGACACTTTCAATTAGATGATATATTTAAAAGTTTTATATATGATTGATAACACTAATTTATGCCTAGAGATGAAATAATAAATTTCTCAGCATTTTTAAAACATAGGCATGCTATGAAAATAAAAAAAATTCCAAGACATTTATATATCATTCAATTAATGTTACATAATTAATGTAAATCAACTATATAAAAATAGTCCTCAATCTTTAATAATATATAATAAAATACTTTTTTTAAAAGGAATATGTATCATTTAATTAAAGTTCATATAGGAAAACACTGATGCATAAGATATATTATATTCAAATGTAATAGTTACATCCATTCAAGGCACAAACTTCAAGTAACAAATGTATAAAATAAGGGGGGAAGGGTTCATCAAGATAACAACCTAGGCTGCAAAAATTGAATTTTAATTTTTAACCAGATGGTTATGGAATTGTTGAATTTGTTCTTTACCATGAAGAATCAATTTCTTTTGTTGATGAATGAACTCATCTAGTTGTTTTATAGATCTTATACTCTCCTCCAGAGCTTAAGATTGAAATTCCATTAAAAACTAAAGTCCCTTGAGGGACACAGATTGGCCATCCAGAAGTTTTTTTTGATTATCCAGATAAATTCCTTCTATATTCACAATATCATAAACTATATTATGGAGACTTTCCCTCTTCAAAAAAATCTCTTCACTGATCTTATTTTCAATTTTCACAGCCTCCTTTAAACTATCTATTCCAGATATTTTGATTTTGTTTTATTTTTTAATCCTATCTGAATAATTGGTATTGACTCCAAATAATTCCAACCAATTTGACTATTAATTCAACTAATGTATAAATCCAAGAGTGAAAAACTATACAGAAAATATAATTAGAGCATATGTCCCATCTTAATTCATGATCATTTCATAAAAAAATAAAAATTAATACAACTAAACATCAAAACTGCAGACCAAAAAATGAATAATAATAATTGTTTACCTTGAGAGAATGAATTTTCATACATCGCTTTAGATGTGATGGATTTTTAAAACTCACACTATAGCCATTGTAAGTATTACATAGCTCAGCCTTACTTTCGATTGTTTTCATTTTGATATCATTATGAAGTTAATATGGAATAATAATAAAACAATGTGAATGCTAAAAAAACATTAGATGTGAATAATATAAATACAATGTGATAAACTAATTCAATTACTAAATAAGATATTCAATAGAGAAGAAATTAAATTGATAAATCAATGCTCCTAAAATATCTTATGCAATTATAGATCAATGAAAACGTAATGATTTTTAAAAATGGATAGAAAGAGTAGCAGATAATTAAAAACAAATTAATTCAATGAAAAAAATACATCATGGTGTTGGTAGTCCATATAAACTAACACCAAAAAATACATTTCATTGAGGAACTTATGCAAGCCTGTCCAAAAATAAAAATTATAGCAAGAAAGGACACTGAACACCCACTACATTGAAGGAATATAATGGTCAATAAGAGATGGTTTTTTTATGCACAATAGTTGATAAAATTACATATCAATGTAAAAAAAATTCAAAAATTATACCCTAGTGACGAGCACATAAAGAAAAATACCATAAATAGATAACAAAAATAATAAAACTTAGCTGAAATGGCATAGAAATCACTGATGAAGATTGACCAAGTGATAACCCATCCTTCATAGTAAGGGTACCAGATCTATACAAATCCCAAAAATTCTAAATGACTAACTATGTGGGAACCCAATTGAAAAACACCAACTAATTTTGAATAGTGAAATTATTAGGGTTGAATTAAGAAGACGATGAATGTGGGAAGGTCGAATAATTACAGTAAATGTAAAAACAATACTACATTCAGGAAAGTTCTATTGATTTCAATAAATATAACCTCTAGAAGAAAATGTTGAAAAACACCAACAGATAAATATGACCTTTCTCTAACAGATTTGAACATGAAAAAATAGAAGAAAATTGTGAAAAGGAGGATCAATAATTTACTGGTAAAACCCAAAAATGTGGGAAGTTTGATTATTTTCACTAAATGTCAAAACAATGTAGGCATGTTCGATTAATTTCAATAATGCTTACCTCCATAGGAATTCATTTCACATAACAAACAAAGAAATCAAGCTCTATTATGATAGTGGAAAATAAGAATAGAATGGGTAGAATATAAATAATTTAAGTGGAGGGGGGTTGAAATACTCTAGCTGAAAAAACATAAGGAAAAATATTAGAATACATCATACTAAAACTGGAAAAACATATGATTTATCACATACATATAATTTTACCTCATATGTCAAAATAATATCACATATTTCAAAAAATTATTGCATACATATAAGTTCGATTAATTCCAAAAAATATTACCTCTAAAAAAAGTTGTTGTGCATCTACACCAACTATGTTTGTTGAATACTATGAAGATTTAACAAACCACATATTGAGAATTCAAATATGGACCTTGAGAACATCATATTCTTCAATTTTGATGTCATTTATTCGCTCCTAAATGTCTAGAAATGGAAAAAATAAAAAAAATTAAGAGAATAAAATCATTTAGTAATTCATACTAAAGTTTCCATACATAAGAAAAACAGAAAACTATTACCGAGAATTGTAAAAAAATTCACATGAAACTAGTAATTTTAAGTAACCAAAATATATTTTTTAGGAAGAATTACACATCACATTCAATGATTAATCAAAAGTTTTTTTCATATTAAGTGAATTAAAACCTAGTAAACCAGAGATATTATATTAAGGTTTGGTTTTACTTGAATTTATATAAAGTCTTGGAGTGTAATTTAGATTCCAATTAATCTCAAACAAAGTGTTTATCTAAACCTAATTAAATTTTTAGAACTATGAACTTGAAATGTTGTGTATTGAACTTGTAAGGATCACCTCCTTCTATTTATCTCAAAATAGACATCTATTTTTAAACTATTAAACTCTGTAATTAAGATGTTTCCTTTTTTCAGAACTACCCCCATTTTTTATATTTTTTTATTAAAAATTCACACTATAAAACCTTTAATAAACTTTGATATAGGGCCAAGGTTTTTACATAGACTATAAAATAATCTTTAAAGACCAAATAAATTTTACATGTCATGAAAAAATGGTCAGATTCACCATCCAAATCCAATACCATAAGCTCTCCCTGAGTAACCAAATTCTAAACATGAAATTAAAATAGATATTAAGTGTGAGAACAAGTTCCCAATAGGTATCCCAAAAATACACACCCCATGAATAAACTTTAAATAAAATATCTTACTCATTCTAGTTTAAAATATAGTTTACAAACATAGGTTTTCTTTTTTAATTTTAAAACCAATAACAATCTATTTCCCTTCTTCCTTTAAAATAGTTCCATATAAAAACAGAAGTTTAAAACCCTTAAAAACATTCCATTATAAATAACCTTGTTTAAAGAGTTCCTGATGAGAGTTATAAAACCATTATAAAATGTTTATTCATTATTTTTAAAAGGGACACATTAGTTATTTTAAAAATGAATAAGAAACACCAATGATAATAATGATGATAACAACAATATAGTAAAATAAGGGCAACATAAATAGTAACCAGTCAACTATTATAGGAGTAAAAGAAACACAACCTACATAATATATCCAAATACTAGGGATCGTTGGAACATAGTAAATTAGAGAAAACCCTAAAACAATACTAAAAAGATCCATCAAATCGGACTTCCTGATGCAATACACCCCCCCCCCCCAAAGATCATTCATACTCAATATGTCCTAAACAAAGGGAATAATCCCAAATAAGGGAATAATCCATACTAAGGAATACTATCCAAAGTGTAATCCTAAGCTATTGAAACATGTGTTCTCAAAATTTTCCACTATCTACTCTTCGTTCCCCATGATTTATAAAATGTATGTGGGATAATTAAATGGTACCAAACAATGATCATTATACATATCAATCTCCTAGGTGGTTTTAATGATCACAAACACCCAATTATGTTTCTAACTATTTCATTTAATAAAATTCAATATTTAAATTTTATAAATTTTACAAAAAAATCTAGACCAAATGAAGATCTTGATATGTGTGTGAACAACCTTATTGGATTCCTCCACCTGTAGGTTCCAATGACTAGCTAGTGACACCAACTGACTATCTGGTAGCATCCAAACAACCTAAAAAATTATTTGTTTATGGAGATACATTCATGCCTTAATTAAAACTCCAATGACTCTATTCTATCCCCAACACCTTTAGAATGATCCTAAAGCTATTAGAGGATATAAATACACCCAAAGGGCCCTTGTATGTCATTAATTACCTTGGAGATCCTTTTTGAGCTCATTATGATTAATTTTTATCATTCTCTTTCTCCCTTGTACTCTTGAAGAAGATCAAGAAGAGGGAAAAAAAGAAATTGGATACTCCTATCTAGTTTAAAAATTATTTATTGTGCATGTTTTTGGAAGGAATAAACACTATATGAGTGTGTATAAGGAAGCTATGGAGTTCAATGGTAAGGAAACATCTATTATAACCATATTTTAACCGAATAACACATCATGAGGTACGCTTTTCTTTAGAGTGTTTATATTTTTGTTAATACTGATCATTTGTAAATTGACTATAGAAGCCAAATACATGGGGATATTAGGTTAATTTTATCCATTTTCATAACTATAAGTATTCATGAATGTAAGAATGAAAAATATATTTTTCACAAAAATATATTTATGGTGCAAGATAGTTATGAAAAAAGAAATTACAATGAGAGGTACAAGTTATATTTTATGTCCTGATCACAGAAACCCTTATGAATGGAGAATAAGTCCATTGGAAGAAGAACACTTGATATAGAACAAAATTATCTAGTGAATAATTAGTTTTCTATCTTGAAAATATTCATTTAAGGAAAAAAATTGATCAAAATCCAAATATAGTGTACCCTCCACTGCCTACCTGGGGATAAAATAAATAGTCTTGGAAAGATATTTGTAATGAATATATTTCTCTCATGATAAAAAGGATAATTATTTCATCAAGCATAATATGGAAAAATGATTGAAGGAATATCTATTAAGTACTGATAAATCTAAAGAAAATATGATGGTGGAATTAGAGATTAGGAAAGAGAAATGTCTAACTGGTTTCATCCAGATCAATATAAAACATAGATGGAGGTAAAACTCCCCAATTTTTCGTTATTGTTTCTAAATTTTGGTTTAAATTTTAAAATCTTATAAGGGTGATGAAATCCAAGGGGTGAATGTTCTCACAAATCACATCTTCTTTAGTTAGTAGTTTAGATAATAAAGAAACTAAATCCAAAATATGGATGGAAAGGATCATGATTTGGACTAATGAATAGTGTCAAATAATTACTGGAATCAAACCAATTGTATCGAGATAAATCTAGTAAAATAAACCCAATGAAAATCAGAAAAAAAAATCTAAGAAATCACACCCTATGCAATAAGACAAACCAACTAAACCCTATCCAGGAAAAATATGACAATAAAAAGATAACAAATTAAAACAAATAAATATTACCAGTGAAAATCATAGAGATTGATGATTTAAAATCAAAGAAATACTATAGAAGAAATCATATGGAGGTGGGGTGTCCACGTTGGAGGAGAAGGGTCTCAGGGAGGTGGGGTGGCCGCATTGGAGGAAGACTATGAAAGGTGGTGTAGCCGCATCAGGGCAGTGTTGATTGGAGGTGAGTCACGGTGGAGGAGGAGGGTAGAGGTGGGGTGGGGATCATTGGATATGTGTAGACAGGGAGGTAGGGAGGCCTCATCAGTGGGGAGGTGTCCTGGGTGCGCCGGAGCCATGTAGGTAGGGATGTGGGGAGGCCATATTGGAGGAGGGGTAGGAGGGATCGTGGGGGAGGAATTGTGGGAGAGGGATCACGAGGCATCAAGAGGGAGGGAGGGGTGGGGAGGGGTAATTCTATGGGTTTGGGGGTACAGCCACCGTAATCTTTAGGCTCATGGATTTAGGTTAGATATAGCTACATTTTTTATAAACCTTGGCTATAAATGCATGGGTATAGCTCAAATTTGTAATAGTGTTATTATGATATGTTTTTATGTTGATGTTGTTTTCTTGTGATTATGAATGCATCGTTTATAAGGTTTTTCATTTCATTTTCCATTGTGGTTGAAGTTGGTAGCTCATTCTGTTAATTGACATCAATACTCAAACTTTCTATAAAATTTTATTCTTTGTGATTAATCCAATAAAAATATTGATCAGGGAATTGTTTCATTATCAATTGTTCATAAACATCATCTCTCTTAAAACATCTTCTAAATTTACATTTATAACATGGAAATCTTATTCTTCCATCAACAGATCTATTGTATATTGAAAAATCTAAAAAACTCTTCCAAACCCTTAGCATATTGAGGTGTGTTCCTCAGTATTGTTATCTATATTTTATCCATATATATAACAATGTGCTTACATTTTATAAAAAAAATTAAAATACATAATTATTACTAAGTATGAAAAGAGATAATAGTAAAATCCGGTAAAGTTTCATTAGTTGGAATTAAATATATTCAAGATTTAATTAAAATATAAATTATTTGAATTAATTGATAATCGATGGGAATATAAAGGGGTGTTGGCTAGTAAGGAGTTTCCAAGAATTGAGAAATAGGTCTGTAAATTATATCCCATCCCATATCTTATACCAAAAAAGTATCCCATATTAAATTTTTTTCTATTAAAATTTAAAACACAAAAAAAATATCACCTCAATAAAAATACTTTTCAACAATAATAATAAAAAATCAATTTATTTCAATTAACTCAATTCATTTTCATATTTAGAAAAATATTTACAACCTAAATCACTATTCAAAAGATATATATAAAATTTTCAATGAAACCACAATGATAAAATGTCAATTTTATAAATAAAAAACATTTTAACTTTTATCCTTCAAGAATGTAATAATTATTCATAATATATTAAACATTTTACATAGAAGACATTTAGAATTTAACCATAAAATAACATTTCATTCAATGTATTTTCAATTAAATTCAACCTTCCTCATAATTTCAAATAAATAATGAATATAGTAATAAAAATTCATCAAAATTTTCAATTTATTGAAGAAATTATATAAAAATATATATGTAAAACATATCAAATAATGAAACATAAATTTTTCCTATACTTAACATATTGTTTGTCCTCAATTATTCAATACCATATCCTAGAAAAATTATGGTATTAGTTTAAACATAATGTGTAATTCATGTCCAATAGAATTTTTCAAAAAGTATTTATCTTCATGATATGCAACTATAATTAAACATTATTACTTTCTTAAATAAAAATTACTTTGTTTTCTCTAGTTTCTAATTTTACAGTCTAATAAAATCAATAATTTATTAATGGAATTGAAATTTATTATTTATTTATTTGAGTATTCCTTTAAATTTCTATCGATTGTTAAGCATGAAAACCATACCTAAAATGCATAAAAAACATGTAAATTCATTAGGTAATTCATACTGCAATCACGTCCAATAAATGCATATAAAAAAATTAAGACGAAAAATCTAAAATGAAAACATAGTGTATATGTATAATGGGAAATAATTTTCTTAGAGTAATAAAAATAGAGAGAAAAAATTGAATACTAAAACTCTAAATGAAAAGGAAGATATAAATCAAAACTATATGAACAAACCTCTGGCATGGGCTTGAGAGAAGGAAACAGTAGTGAGAGGGCTCGAGTGAGGACAACACTAAAGGTGAGAGATCAGGTAATGATGATGACTCAGTCAAGGTAAGGGTGGGGGAGACAGGTTGGGGGATGTGATCGTATTATCAGTAAGGCCTCATGGGTCATAGTATTGGAGAGATGAGGAGATACTTGAGTGTCGGTGAGGAGGGAAGCATGGTGGTGCTAGGGTTCAAGGTCGAGGGGAAAGGGGAGCTTAGGGGAGAAGGGTCGGGGGAGAAGGGTTTGGGGAGAAGGGTCGGCATGGGGGGAAACGTGTCTTTTTTTAATAAAAATATAATATTTTGTGGTGGTTTATAAAAACAGCCACGAAATCAGTTAAATTTTTTTGTGGCGGTTTATTAAACCACTGCTAAACAACGAATATGTTGTAGTGTGTAAAGTATGCAATTTTCTCTACAACTGATCATCCTCATCAACTGAATCAACCCTATGGAAATAAACTGGATCAGCCTATTGAACCTTAACTATCTGACCCATGTGGCCACGACGAATAGGATCCATAGTTGAAAGGTAAAAAAGGATTTTTTTTAAAGACCAAGTATAATGGAATTTCATTAAGATTCATTTTAACCCATTTAATTCATTGTGTTATCCATTTCCACATTCCAAAAAAATCCCAATTCAAACAAGAACAGAAGTTATTATGATGCATGTACCATATCTAGGTATCTACCCTATAATATGGTTCATATCACTTGGTCATTAAACAAGATTAGAGTTCATGCACTAGATCAGGGGGGCCCTACAATCCTATGTCCAAGCTGGTCTCATTGGCCTATGTCACGCATCAATGTCAACTAGAATTGTTTTCATACCACCCCATGTAATCCTTGTTATGCCTAACTCCAAAATTCATCTTATCCATCAACTATTATCTCTCATACCACTATGTTCGGATCCCTTCCCTCCAAAGATTCCACAATGAGGGGAGAGAGATAATGACTCCCAAGTCTCACCTCTAATAGGACTCGAGTTGATGACTATCACCAAGGGTGTACAAATATCTCAATATGAGAGGTGTTACCCTTTATAAGAAAGAAGATCTAAAGATAGAATGAATCATACACAAACAACTCCAAGACATAATATAGAAGAGAAACCCAAACTGACCACATGCATGTATAAAATAAAACTAATACATTTACAATAAAGTCTCTAAAGTAAATACCCAAAAGTAAAGCTAAGGAAATGACACAAAAATTATCATGGATCCAAGCTAGTAAGGTCCAGAACAGTCCTTGGAATCCTCCATGAAACCAGAAAATATTTTTATATATGCAGGGTGAGTATACAAGTATACTCGGTAGGAGAACCAAAGTCTCTCATGCACATGTGAAAGAAGCATGCTAATTCTCCTGTGAGAAAATAGTAGAACCAAATACCACCTAAATAGTTATAATAACCATCCCAACCTCACTAAGGCACGCTCACCAAATAACATAATCCAAGTAATATAATATAAAGTAAATAACATTGATGATAGGGTACCAAACACCACTTTCCCATTGATTAGCCGCTCTCACAACCCAACAGAAGACGTCCTGGTGCTCCCACATCTTCTAAATATACCACATCACATCCTACTCGCACACACTTGGGTCACATACCACAATGCATTCCACCCGCACACACCTAGGCCGCACACCATAGCACATCCTTCCCACACATACTTGGTCCACACACCATAGCACATCACATCACATCTCATCCTAAAGACACATGGGATACCACATCACAACTCATCCAGAAGACAACTAAGACACCACATCACAACTCATCCTAAAGACACCCAGGACACCACATCTCAACTTTCCTAAAGAATCATGGGACATTATCACCTGAAATATGGATCAAGGAAGAGAGGGTGTTTAGTCATCCATCCTCCCAATGAGATGTTTGGAAAGACACCCCATGCATGACTATATGGGTGTTAGACACATAGTGTTCAACATGGGTTGGGTGCTGATAGAAATCATAAGGAAAATACAAATATATATATATAGTATAAAACACTCAAGACCGACCTATGGGTTCTCAAAAAAATAACCAATTAACAACATTTTCACCTTTTCTACCACCTCTAAATGCATTTATTAGTCTCTGCAACAGTTATTTCATAAATTAAAAGGCCCTAACAAGTGGCTTCACATTTCTTTTTCATTTAAAACCTATTTATTTTATTATTTAGCATCAACCACTTTTAATCACACAACTCATCATTAAATTTTCCATTAAAAATTTTCCATCCCATTAACCAAACCAATCCATGACATTTCAAACATTATTAAACATTCATTTATTCCATCACTACTCAAGAATCTAGCACAACACAACCTCATTTCACAAATATCTCATCATTTTGTCACCTCGCCGACCTAAAATCATAGCATACAAACCATCATACCCACATTCCCCAAATACAAATCATTTTCCCACAAGCAAGGCCACACATCACAACAAATTTAGATTATTTTATAGATGTAAAAGGGGGGTTTTATCACATTCCACTTTATTTTAGGGGCATTATCACACAATCCATAATCATAGGGAAATAATTTCATTAGAAAAAGTATAATTAATTAACCAATTTCCATTTTGGGTGATATCAAGACAATCACAATAGTAAAATAGTCACAATACATATCCAATGTAAACAAATCTCCCAACGGCCACAATTTTCAATAGGGAATCAAGCCCGAACAATCACGATATCATAATAACAATAAAGATAAAAAAATGCGAACAAACTCCTTTACCCTTAAATTTCAATTTAACCAATTTCTTATCTTTAATTAATAAGGAACAACTATATCCCATAGATAAAAAAAATTAAACCCCACCCACTTGATACACAATAAGGAGAAACGAGGGAATCCCAACCTTAAAAAATCTTTTCAACTCACTACGCACCTCAAGAAGAAGAAGAAACTACCATTGTATAATAAAATTGTGGATAATATACATCTCACCAAATGGTGGTCAAAAATACAACCCAAATGCACCCCAAACCAAAGAAACACCACCGCAGCGGAACCTTGAAGAAGAATGGAATGGAAAGGATGATAATAAGAGGAGAACTCACCACAGATGGATGGTGGAAGACTAATAATCGATCCCTATAAAAAATAAATCTCCAAACATAGAAGGAGAAGGTATAAAAATTCAAAGAATAAGATAAAACCAATGGAAATAGGGTTTGGAGAAAACCTGAGCAGCTGAAACTATTAAAACTGTACAGTATCGGGGAATTACATGATGTGTAATCCCCTTTCACATCGTGTAATCCTAGGATTCTGGGTTCCACAAAAAAATGAATCACCTTTTTATTATTTAACCCTAAAAATATACACATCATGAACCATCCCTAAAAAATATGTGAATCCAACTTTCACATTGTGTAATACAGTTACACAACATTTATTTCCTACAATAGTACTATTGCACCTCCAGATTCCACCCAAAACTCATGGAACCTCCCCTGAACACCTCCAACACTCAAAATTGGAAAAGTAACAAACCTATAGGGTATAGACTATTACATTCAATGATTGGAAGATAATGTCCCTCTTTGCATACATGCATCTAGATCTTTAGGTTGTTCAGGAGTCTTAGAGATGAGTAACTTTAACCTTGACATCTGTTATACCCTTGCTTTTGGACTGTAAGAATACCGAGAAGTTTTCTGATCTAGAGGAGTCAGTTATGAGAGAAAAATTATATTGTGTGGATACACCATCATAATGGTATCTTGGGAGTAGAAATTCTTTTATTTTTTTAGGCTGAGTATGGGTTTCTAATAGATTACGCGAGGAGTTAATGAGGGAGTTCCATGCTTCTTGATGGGTGGTGCATCCTAGTTTAAAAAAGATGCATTGTAATATCCATAGATAGTACTGGTGGTCAGGAATGAAGAAGGTGATAAAACATTTCATGGTTATATGCTTCAATTTTCAATGTGTGAAAGTCGACCATTAGAGGCCAGCTGATATTTTTTAGCCTTTACCCATTCTTGAGTGGAAATGGGATGATGTTAATATGGATTTTATGACAGGATTACCCAGGAAACCCCATAATAATGATGTTTTATGGGTGATTATGGATCAAATTAAGAATGTATCTCACTTATTAACTATTAGGGAGACCTTTATAGTTGAGGATCTTGGTAGTCTTTACATGAATTAGGTGGTTCAGTTTTATAGTGTTCTAAGGAATGTCATTTCAAACAAAGATCCTCATTTCGCATTGTGTTTCTAGAAGGTTCTTTAGAAGGATCTGGGATCTTAGGTTCTTTTGAGAATATCATATCATCCTCGGACTGATGATCAATCTGAGTGGGCTATTCTGATTCTTGAGGATATGTTACAAGTCTATGTTTTGGATTTTAGTGGTTCATGGGAGTACCATATGGAACTCATGGAGTATACATACAATAA
This sequence comes from Viscum album, assembly GCA_963277665.1. Classification (NCBI taxonomy): domain Eukaryota; kingdom Viridiplantae; phylum Streptophyta; class Magnoliopsida; order Santalales; family Viscaceae; genus Viscum; species Viscum album. The sequence continues at coordinate 8,086,153 of OY728127.1, forward strand.
TAGCTTCCATGCATCAATCCAAATAGAATTTTAGAGGATTTGTATGGAATTTCATGTTGTTCACCTATTTATTGTTTGAATATAGATACCTTAGCCTTTTACACATATTAATACATTATTTTAATCATAATTTTCCAACAAATAAAAACTAAGGATCATAAAGTTTAGTGCATTTAGAAGACTAGGCACATAAGTAAAAAGCATGAAATGAAAATAAATACATATTTTATTTAAACTCTATAATGTGATCCTGAATTACTTTGAGCTATTACATGTGCATAGGATAGCCTGGGGAATACATGAACATAGGGATGGGATAAAAAGCCCGGTACTGTAATAAAAATAGGAATAAAGATTAGTACAAGAGTTAGAAGGCATAACATGATGACATAAAAAGGAATGGAACAAGAATAAACATATGGAAGAATAATATATAGAACATGGTATCATGTAATTATGGAAACATGGGAATGTGACAACAACATATAACATGACATAAACATGAGTCAAGGCTAATTGCCAAGACTGTATCACATGGTGGTCAATGTCACATAAAGGAATTAGGTTTACTCCATATCCCAACATGACGTATCATGAGACTAAAAATTACCCAATTCATTAGAGTGATATCTTATCACACCCATCATAACATTTTCATGAATTGTGTTCTACATGAAGAATCAAAAAAAGTAATAAATATAAGGGCTACCCATGGAAATAAATGGACATCATAATCATGTCATAAGGCATAACCAAAGGGAATATTATAATGGTTTCCATGAAATAATGGATTTAAATCATTATTGAATATTAATAAGTGAAAATATGCATATATCATGATAAATTATGTCCAAATAGAGTGAAAAAATATAAAAATAATGTTTAGTAAACTTTATAAATGATCCACTTTAGTGCGGTTTAAGGGAAAATGTTAAAGAGACTTTAAAGCGGAGAAAGGCATATTTTTTGTATAAAACCAGAAATGAACTAAGATAGTTTTTTATGATTAAGTAAGTGATTTTATAAAAATATTTTTGTATTAAAATAGATTAATGGATGTAATTGAAAATGGATAAGTAATTGGGATGTTCCCTTTAATCGGGTTTTCTTATCGGAAGGAATTGAGAAGGGAACATTATAAAACATATATTTACCTATAAAAGAAAGATGAATTGAGATAGGTACATATTTTTGGAACATAAAAATAGAATTTATGAGGATTAAATAATAATAATTGATAATTATATTGGGGTAAAGAGAGATAAAGCGTAACTCAAAGGAAAAAATGGAGGTTTAGAGAGAATCCCTTATCGTATGTCTGAATGTGTTCTACACTTGTACTTAATGTCCTAGAGAATAAAATTATATTTATTAATAATTTAATTAAAAACCTATTCTGCATATATTTTATTTCTAATATTTTTATTATGTTCATTTATGTTCATTTTAATGAGTTATAATGTTTAATTTTGTCGTTCTGGGAGAATTTGTTTCATGATTTTATCATCAGTTCCCATGAGTATAATTATGTGATTTCTTTTCAAATGGAAGAAAAACTTCATAAGTTTCATTATATTTTATTAATTAACTTATATAAATTTAAATGTTCATATATATAAATTTTTTTAAATGATGATGATTCATTAAATAAAACGTTAATGAAAAAAATGATTAGTTTATTTTGTGTTTTTTACAACTGTCATGAACTAATATAATTTTATTTAATATTATGTTTATATATTGGTTTGAAAAAATTAAATAAGTTTTAATACACATATTATAATATTTTTTAATCATAAAATTGGTTTTATGATCATCCTTGAAGGCGGTAATGAAAAAAACTCATCATCTACAAAGGCAGTGAATCAACACCCCACGGATGATGTTTTCATTTTCAGAAGAAAAAAAAGTAGAGAAGAGATTTGATGATGGGTATTCCATTAAAATAACAGCATTCCAATATATGTTTGATACTATAGTTATCATATAAATTTGGATAGTGGGGTGAAAGGATGAGGTAAAAGAAACAAATAATTCAAAAGAGAAAGGTGGAGGATTTTACCACTTGAATATTGTATCCTTGAGAACCTACTAAGACACCAAATTCCCAAGGAAATGAACCTCTCATGTCTAGAGAATACACTTGGAAATATTTCTATAGAGATGGTGGAATTGAAGAATAAGAAATATAGTTCTGAGATGCTTATCATGATCCTCCTATGACTTAGAGCTGATCAAGATATCATCGATGAATAAGATGACAAAATAATCCAGGAACTCATGGAACACAAAGTTCATAAGCCCCATGAACATGGTCAATGCATTCATAACACTGAATGACATGAATAAAAACTTGAAATTCCCATACATGTATCTAAATTCAGTCTTCAGGATATCTCCCTCCTTCACCCTCAACTATTGATACCCAGACTACATATCAATCTTGGAAAACCAACTCACCACTCTCATATGGTCAAAAATATCGTTTATCTTCATAAGAGAGTAACAGTTTTTGACCATTAGTTGATTCAGCCTCTGGTATTATATACAAAACCATAGACTACTATCTTCCTTCTTGGTGAACAACACTATAAAACCACAAGGAAAAACACTAGGCTAGATAAAACCCTTCCACATCAGAACATCTATATGAATCCTCAACTCCTACAACTTATAAGGTGAAATTTGATAAGGATCCATAAAAATTATAGAAACACAAGACTATAATTCTTTCCTGAAATCAACATCACATCGAGGGGTTTTTGTCACAATCTCATCAAAAAAAAATCAGGAACTCCCTAACAACCTTGGGAACCTCTACTGTCATAGCATCCGCTGATTCCATAGACAACTCAGCCAATAAAGAAATAAGGGGCTCCACATGCTGACTTCCCACCTGATAAACCTACTCGCCAAAGAAAATCACACGTTGGTCATCCCCATATGAAAACATGACTCTCCTCCAGAAAGAGTCGATAATTATACCTACCTAATACAACCAGTAAATGTTAAGGATGACATCATATGAATGCATCTATAGCAAGAAAAGATCCCCATGGGATTGGTGTGGGAACATCCTTAGTCTACACCCCTAACACGCATCAAATAAGTTAGTTTGGCCTCCAAGTGGTGTATTAAACACCAGGTGTACAATAATCCTCTATTTGTATAGTCCTAGAGAATGGGCTAGAGAGGGTGAAATGAAGGATTTTGAAGCTCCAAAATCAAACATAGAATAAACAATTGTACTAAAAAAACTGATCGTACCTTTGACAATCTATGGACCCTTTGGAACTTCTACCTCAACTACGTGAAACTAACCATGAATAGCTCCTCTAAATCTATGTTGATGACCAAATCCATGGCCACACTTAGGTCATAGTCCCTGAACATGATTAAAATCCTGAGGCTGGCCTCTAACTACTCCATCTTCCCTTGGTAGAGTAAAATCCTATTATCCCTGCTACTGAAACGGCCTTGCTGGAAACTGTTACTAAGGCTGGTGTTGATCCTTTCTTCCTTGACCAAACTGAGCTCAAGGAACCAATGAGCACTGGTCCTGAAGATTTCCACAAACCCCATAGAAGAAACACATCATCCCCTACCCCATAGTAAAGGCACATAAACTAGAAGGTCGAAAGGGAAATTTTCGAGGTTGAATCTTGGCTGGTCGAAGCCTTGAAGGTCTTAGTTCCCAAGACCTCCACTGAAAACTCTTCCCCTCAATGAACCCTTTTGGTTCCCTTCCCATAGAAAACCTCATTACAAGTGAATTCTCTCAATCACCTCTTCCTTCTTCTGGACCTCTAGGTATGTTGGAAATATAAAAGAAGTAACTACATACTATATTAGAATGACGAAGTTCCTCCTCAATATGTATTACATGAGACTCCTCATCCAGAAAAAGATCTGGGTAAAATGAAGAAGGTCCTTCAACTTGAATTCAAGATCCCACACTAACATGCTCCCCTATAGAAGAGAAAGAGGCTCCTACATCTTCACTAACTTCATATTCAAAGAAATGAACTTTTCTTATATATTCTTCTAAAAGTTGACCCAAAAATGTATGCCTCCTTATACTCTCACAGATATAGCATCCACCACAGATGCAAAACTCCCCACATCTGAATGATTTCCAAAGGGACCCAGTACTCCATCAGGTCCCAGGTCAAATAGAAAGTGATCTCAAGCTCCTCCAGCCAATTCTCTATCTCCACATCTAAAATACTACCCTTATACTTACCCAAATATTTTCACTGGCACTATAAGAAAATCTCCAGTTTGTTGTAGTTTTTTTTGATTTGGCAATAGTTTAAACCTCCACCAACTGTTTTTGTGGTGATTTCAAAAAACCACCACTAAATTTGGTGTCGGCATCCAACATGTAGTGGTTCCTTCCATTTAGTGGTGGTTTCTAGTAACCATCACAGAAAGTATATTTAGTGGATATTTGTTTTGTTTTAGTGGTCATTTTCTGGACAAAAAAATTCAAGGATTTAGAGGTAATTTAAACGATTTCCATACCCTAAATTTTTTTGACTAGAAAACTAATGAAAAAATGAAAAAATCACTGCTAAATAATAATAACTTTATTTAGAGGCAGTTTTAACTAATGCTAAAAAACAAGCATTATATAATGGCTCTTTAAACCACCGCTAAACAATAATATGGAATATTTAGCTATTGTTTAATCTGATTTAATCTACTTATTTTCTGGAAAAAAAATACAACTGCAGAATCTACAACCCCAGAATAGCACTCAACCACAGAAGAAAACAGAAAAACAATGAAAAGTGAAAACAACACATATAAACCATCACCTAAATAAATTTATCATCATTAATAATAATATCAACATTAATTTCACAATTAATGAAAAAAATATCATAACATTCAAAGTTTATTAATTCCCTTAATATTCTAGAAATTACATAAGCACTCTGAAATAGATTATTTTGAAATATAATAGAAATACATATATCCATACCAGAAACCACAACATTTTTTATGAACCACCAAATTAGTGTCAGTTTTTCATAATTTTATTTTTACATAATCTATAAATTCAAAGAAAATACTAATCACTGCAAGATAAACTTTGCTTGACACACTCTCCATATCCATCTCCAATTCTTGCTACCGGAACCTACATGAAAATTATATTGAAAATTAAATTGTGTTGTATATTTATGTTTAAACTTAAGACCAATAAATGTTTTTTAACTAAATGATTTTTAAGTTTTGTGATTTAAATTCTCACCACCAACCATTGATGCAATATCACTGGGGGAAAATCTAGTTGTCTTCTGATATAAATCAATAAATGCTTTCTACAAAGCAGATATATGATCCCCCTATTCCTAAATTGTGCTTTGTATGGGAAAAAACTACCTCTAAGCATATCGAGGTAGGGAGTGACTACAAACAGGATTAGATATAGATGTAATCCTATATGGACTTCCAAAGACCTCAGATGGTAATGGTATCAAACTCATCCTACACACTCAACCTAGATGTTCCTTCCCACATACTTTATCAACTAGGTCATCTTGGAAGATTGAGAAGGACTATGTGGGATTGGCATCCCATTATTATTTAATTTTTACTAATAAATAAAATATCAGTCATATTTGAATCAATACATATTAAAATAGTTAAAACTGACAATAATTTATTACAATGAAAAATCAATTCATACCCCAACTTCTCTATTTGGATCATTAACATAACTCCCATAATATTTTGTATGAACATCCAACCATAGTTCTATTTGGAATACTTGGTTCCCTAAATTCTTTGACGACATTAAACAAATATAAATCAAAAATTTAATATATGAAATAGATAATATTGTCTTATAAATATTTAAACTAATGAAAAGATTACTAGGTTCTATCAGTTTCTAGGAAAACTATTTGACCTAGTAGTTTGAGGGATGATTTTCTTAGATCGACTCGATGCATTCTTCCTTAAAACATCCTGAAATCAATATAATGTAATTTAATAGTAATATATGAAATTTAATCTCCTTATCATATGCATGTATAAATATAAAATGAGATTAATATAATAATATATATTTAAATACCACATAATTATCATGACAATGGTTATCAACAAAAACCTTTCATTTCTCTCTAGGTACCCCTTTGGGTACCCTATCATAGAATTGATGGGTGATCAATGATGTATTTTTGAATAAATTCCATAATCTCTATTTGAAATCCTTCCATTTATTACCCAAATTTTTCAATGTCCACTTTTATGCTATAAGATTACAATGGTAAAGTGGGAAAACATTTGTACAAAGAGATTAATTTTTTAAATATTACAATTTAAAAACATAATGGAATTCAATTATACTATAATGTATTGAAATTAACTTTATTTGTGAATCAAAATATTTATTTTTTTCAAGATTGATGCATATGCCTCCAATCAACATACGTAATTAGAAGGGTAATCAGTTCTTCCACCAGCTAGCCTAGAATATGGCCAAATAATCTTGTAACATCATCCATAGGGGCCCCATAACAGTTAAATGTGACAACTATATTCAGTTAATTTTGATTCTAAATATATAAAATTTTCATATTTGTCTCCATAGTATCATTTTTTCCATATTTTATGAAAAAAAATTAGTAGTATAAAAAAATTTCAATAACATTATTCAAATTAAAATTTGTAGCTATAACTATCACCCTCTAATATCCCAGTGAAGAAATGGGAGTGAAGAACTACTCCCTCGCTTCTAAGCTTACTAAATGGGGGGGATTTGGCCGAGCTGCTGAAGGGATGTTGATGGAGGTTGTGCCATAAGATGATAGAATAGAGGGTGTGAGATACAGTGTAGGAGGAAAGTGGAGGGTGTCTTGGTTGATGTAGGGAGTGAGACCGATGGATCATCATATATTATTATGGCCAAGATAATGTCTACTGAGAGTCGATTGGGATCAGTAAATTGCTTCCTCCTTGGAATTATTGTCATTGAATTTAATAAAATTAACTTCCGAACATATATTTCAAGAAAATCATGTAGAAAAAGAAACTATAAATGATATCATATGAAAAGTAATGAAAAACAAAATATACATAGATATTATAATGAATGAATGAACAAATAACATAAGTGGTTGATAAATGAATGTATTAATTCACGTATAATCATTTTTCCTTCAATCGTGTCATTTTCATTCTCCATCATTAATTCATCTACTTATGTCATGACCCGCCTTCACCGAAAGGAGGGAAGGGACAGCAGATTTCCAAGCCCTTCCTTCTTTAAGTTGAAGGAGAGATAATGACCCCCGAGTCCCGCCTCTAGTAGGCCCCGGGGTGGCGACTAGCACCAAGGGTATAAGATTTTCATGATATGGGATGCATTACCCTTTTTTTGTTAACCAGGATTGGGAGAAATAATGAGTCAACACCAAACACCACCATGTAGAGAAAACTCAATTAAAAACCAAACTACATTCATGTTTAATAATAAAACTGAACAAAGTACAAGGACTCCAAAGTACAATACCCAACAATAAAAGGAAAAAAGTCTATGAAAAATCCAACAGCGACCAACAGCAACTCCAACGTCCAAACTAGTAAGATCTCTCATGGCCTCTGAAGCCCTCCTGGAAACCTGAAAGTAAACGTAGGGTGAGCAAACAAAGTATACTCAGTAGGAAAACCTAAAGCTCTCATTCACAAGTGGGGAGACATCCTAAAGTCCCGTAAGAATCAGAAGAAACATCATCTATCAAGGAGTCTATCCATCCCACATCACCGGCCACGCTCACCAAATAACACAAGCAGTAAGATAATAGATAGAACAAAACATTTGGGTACCCCGCACCACCATTCCCCCCTCTAGCTAGTTGCTCATCCCTAATGGCAAACGTCCTGACGCTACCACGGTCTTCCATCCTGCACACACCTGCGCCTCACAACCATCCACATCCCTGCCCGCACACACCTGGGCCTCACAATCACACATCCCTACCCGCACACACCTGGGCCTCACAACCATCCATCCCTGCCCACACACACCTGGGCCTCATCCTGAAAACACCTGGGAAAACATACCTTCCCGAAGAGTCCTGGGCTAACAACGCACCAAATCAAAACCTACACGAAGAATCTTGGGTGTAAGGTCGCCTCTAGCCATCACAACCAAGGGAAGAGGGAGCAGGAACGAGAGTAACTAGGGGGAAACACCCTTCCTCGTGAAATGGGGTGTCCGAAACTAAGTGCCCAATGTGGGTGGTGTACGAATAAACACAAAACATACAGTTACACATATATATATATACCAACACACAGCCCAACCTATGGCTCCTCAACAGATACAAGTAGGTACACGAGCACTGCTGCCTCAGAAAACAAGCACAAAACAAATAGTTCCCAGTTTCTCTGTTCAAGTTATCGTTCATAACAGTTCAATAAGAGTTAATCAGTCCACTACTAGGCAACTAACAGGCACAAACATAGATGAAACAACAATAAGAAGGAAGGAAAGTCATTGAGTAATTTAAGCATTCACACCCGGTTCTCTTGTGAAGTCACATCAACAAAGGGATCAGTGAGATTCCTCAAAGTACTGGAACCAAAGCAAAACCCAACAAACCATTGGTTATCCCACATTAATTCATTACCATTCCATCCAGTTCATTATTAACTTCACACCTTTATTCATATTCATAACCCAACCTACAACCCTGGTGCCAAACACCACCATAGTCACACATCAACTCATGCCATTCCAACCACACCATTCACAACCCCACTATTCACCCATCCATATCTGAACCATCCTAACGTTAATAATTCATTCTTTTATATTATTTAGTTCAATTGGGGTGATCACACAAGATTGTGGGCTTTCATATTCAACAGTCGAGTTTAAGTGTTTAACTGATTTATACATGATTCCCATTCACCAAACAAATCATAAAATAGAGCATAGCATAGGTGTGAAAACAAAGACCCCCAACGGCCATGATTTTCAGTAGTTCAATTAATAACAACATCGTAGGGAAATCATGGGTAAAAAAACATGTAACAAATAAACAAACTTCCACATCCCCGTTCTTTAACCAGTAATTATCTTCATTACAGAATTGATTAACTGCATCGTGGGAACCATAGAACACCCACCCCGCATGATACACAAGGAGAAGAGACAAAGGTAAGATCCCAACATGATTGATCAAGGATCGACGTTAATTCCTCACATAGAAACTAGAAATCAGGAGTAGTAGGAGATCCACGGAACACGATCAAGGAAAACTTCACAACAGGGGTACGACTCGTCGGGAGGAAGGGTACTCCAAGCACAGGGTGATAGAAAAAAAGAAACCCAGGGAGAAGATACGCCTTTAGGTTTTAAGTACTGAGATAAAAAATTCCTGGGACGATTAAGATACGGAGAGAAAAACTCAAAACCGCGGAAGAAGTGGGATCGTGGGTTGACCACGCGGCTGGTCCACCCCACATGTCCAACTTAAAAGGTCCCCACCCTTCGGGGTGGTTAAAACTGACGCACACCTCCCTCCTTAACCAGGACTCCTCATTTAATTAAATACCATTAATGGGCTTTAAAACATGGTTAAAGGGGTCAAAACATGGCTTACAAACCAATTCGCGCAAAAAGAGGCCCTACTGGAAAACCCGTGGAGTTCACCGGTAGGCTGGGTCTACAGGTAGACCAAGCTACCGGTAGGTTTAGGCCACCAGTAGGTCGAGATACCGGTAGGTCGAGATATCGGTAGGTTGAGGCCACTGGTAGGCTGAGCCACCGGTAGGCTGAGCTACCGGTAGGCCGAGGCCACTGGTAGGCCAAGGCTATGGGTAGGCCAAGCCACCGATAGGCCGAGCTACCGGTAGGTTGAGGCCACCGGTAGGCTGAGGTCACTGGTAGGCTGAGCTACCGGTAGGCCGAGGCCACCGGTAGGTCGGGCCACTAGTAGGTCGAGGCCACCGGTAGGCTGAGCTACCGGTAGGCCGAGCTACCGGTAGGCCGAGGCCACTGGTAGGTGGAGCTACTGGTAGGCCGAGCTACCAGTAGTCTGAGCTACCGGTAGGCCGAGGACACCGGTAGGCCGAGCTACCGATAGGCCGAGCTACTGGTAGGCCGAGCTACTGGTATTCCGAGGCTATCGGTAGGCTGAGGCCACCGGTAAGCCGAGGCTACCGGTAGGAGTTTTAACCGAGAAGCTGGGATGGCCTTCCAAACCACCCATAACACCCCAAACATCATATTTTCACCAAGTAATAGACCCCAAAATCTCGGGCCATTACATCAGATACTTATCAAACTATTCTCATCCCCGAGAATATAATAACAAACCAGAAAGGAGGAAAGTGGGGTTCAAACAACCACCCTTTAAAGATACTTCTCAGGGGCAGACCCTGGAGTTGTTTGAAAGCTGGAACAAAACCCCCCCTACATCCAGGAATACTCACATTCACAAAAAGAAGAAGGATCACATTGTCCAACACCTGAGACAGGGAGTCCCTTACTACATGTTAGGATATTATCTGCTTTGGGCAGCACTGACTCACCCACACGGGTTTAATCACATCCACATTAATGCGTCCGGATTAGAAGTCATATTTTCCCATCATCACACATTCGGACACATAGAGAATAGGGAACAGATCATCTAATAGCTAAGAAAAAACAATCATTTCATATACTGGAGCATAAGGTAAAACATCTCAACAAAACTCAGAACAAAAACAACAACAAGGAAGTCAAAACAGCTCTGGGTACTGAACGCGCAACTGGGCCTCCCACTCCCAAGTGCTCTCCTCGAGGCCACCATTCCTCCACAACACACGAACTAAGGGGATGGTTCTTCCATGAAGCACTTTCTATTTACGATCCTCGATCTTGATCGGTCGCTCTATGAAGGTCGCATCATTTTCGACATCTAACTCTCCCCAATCGATGACGTGGGAGTCATCGTATAGATATCGACGAAGCTGGGAGACGTGAAAGACATTGTGAACTTTCTCCAACTGAGGTGGCAACGCCAGCTAATACGCCACCTCACCAACTCATCCCAACACCTCGAAAAGTCCGATGAACCTAGGGGAGAGCTTACTCCCCTTCCCAAACCTTCACAGCCCACATCGAGGAGAAATCTTCAATAACACATGATTTCTAAACTCAAACTCCAAGGGCATCCTCATATGATCGACATAAGACTTTTTTCGGTCATGGGTTGCCTTCATCCTCTCACACACGAGCTGAACCTTCTTAGTGGTGCCCTGCACCACTTCTGGCCCAAGAACAGCAGCTTCCCCAATCTATGTCTAGCAAACGGGTGAATGACACGGCCTTCTATACAAGGCCTCAAACAGTGTCATGCCAATAGTGGAGTGGAAGATATTGTTATAAGAAAACTCTACCAGAGGCAAGTGTCGTACCCATGATCCCCCAAAATCCAAAACACATGCCTGCAGCATGTCTTCCAATGTCTGGATCATTCGTTCTGTTTGCCCATCTGTCTGAGGGTGGAAAGTAGTGCTAAGGAATAGCTGGGTGCCAAAGGAATGTTGTAATCCCCTCTAGACATGTTAGGTAAACCGCATGTATTTATCAGAGATAATAGATCTCGAAATCCCGTGAAACTGCACCATCTCATCGATGTACTTATGGGCTAAGGTGCTCATCGGGCTCGACTCCTTAATCTTCAAGAAGTGAGCTGATTTTTTCAATTGATCCACCACTACCCAGATGGAATCATAGCCTCCTTGAGCCTTGGGTAGCCCTGTGACGAATTCCACCAATATGTCATCCCACTTCCACTCAGGAACATCTAAAGGTTGTAACAACCCTCTAGAAAAACGGTGTTCGGCCTTCACTTGCTGACACACTAGGCACTTAGCCACAAACTCTGCCACTGCCCACTTTACCTTGGGCCATAAAAACTGTCCCCTCATTCCTTGGTACATATTTGAGGCCCTAGGATGTACCGCTAAATCCAAGCCATGGAACTCACGGAGAACTCCTTTATGCATCATCTCTGAAACAAAAATCCTTCCATGGAAAAGCATCTGATGCTGACCATCCTCCGACCATCCCTCAGGAGAATTTCCCTGATAAACATGATCTCGCATCACTTCCACCTCCGAGTCCCCCCACTGAGACTCTTCCACCTGCACCACTAAAGAGGAAACTACAGTCATCTGAAATAGACAGCCTCTTCCACCATCCACCCTTGCATCCAAATGAAAGGTCGCTAACTCTTCCATCACTCTCCATGCATATGAAGATTCCCAAACTACTTCCTTCTGTGATTTCCTGCTCAGGGAATCAGCAACAACATTACCCTTTCCATCAGTATAAGAGATCTTGAAGTCGTAGTCTTGGAGGAACTCAACCCATCTCCACTACCGCAAGTTCAGATCCCATTGGGAAAAGACATGACGCAAGCTCTTGTGATCTGAGAAGACCACAAAGTGCTCTCCGATGAGATAATTCCACCGCAACTTCAATTCGAACACAACGACCTCAAGCTCCAGATCGTGGGTGGCATAGTTACGTTCATGAGGACGTAACTGCCTAGACCCATAAGAGATCACTCCTCACTGCTGCATCAGCACACATCCCAAACCAAGGCCAGAATCATCACAGAACACTTCAAACAACACCCCTTCCTCTGGTAATCTGAGTACTGGAGCACTAACCAGCTTCTCCTTTAGGTAGCCAAAATCTGTCTGGCACTGGTCGCTCCACACGAAGGCCTGGTCCTTCCTAGTCAAAGCTATCAATGGAGCTGTAACTCGAGATAATTTGGGCACAAACCTCCAGTAATAGCTTGCCAAACCCAGGAAACTACAAACTTTCGCCACATTCTTGGGTGATTCCCATGAAACGACTACCTCGACCTTCGACGGTTCTACTTCTATTCCCTTCTGAGACACTATGTTTCCAAGGAAATGTACTTCTCGCATTAAGAACTTGCACTTAGACGGTTTCCCATAAATATGGTGGTGTTGAAGGAATCCCAAAACTACCCTAAAATGATCAACATACTCTTCCTATGATATTGAGTAGATAAGGATGTCATCGATGAACACCACAACGAACAGGTCCAGAAACTCTTGGAAGACAGAGTTCATGAGGTTCATGAATGTAGATGGTGCATTCGTAACACCAAACGGCATGACCACGAACTCAAAGTGGCCATATCTACACCTGAAAGTCGTCTTAGAGATATCACCTTCCTTCACTCTCAACTGGGGGTATCCAGACTGCAGATCAATCTTAGAGAACTAACTTTCCCCCTCAGCTGGTCAAAAAGATCGTTTATCCTCGAGAGGGGGTAACGATTCTTGACTATCACTTGATTCAACCTCCGGTATTCTATCCACAGTAGTAGACTACCATCTTCCTTCTTTACGAAAAAAACTAGAGCACCCCATGGCGACACACTGGGTCGAACAAATCCCTTCTCCATCAGATCATCAATCTAAATCTGAAACTCCTGCAACTCAGAAGGTGTCATCTGATAAGGAGCCATCGAAATCAGGCGGGCACCAGGCTGTAAGTCTATCCCAAACTCAACGTCATGTTGAGGGGGTAGAGTCACAACCTCATAGGGAAAGACATCAGAGAATTATCTTATGACCTCTGGGACATCCATCATTCCTGCATCCACCGACTCTACTTACACCCCGTCCAGCATAGAAAGGAGTAGCTCCACATGTCAACTCCCCACCTGATAACTCCTCTCCCAAAAAAAAATACACACTCCTTCTATCCTCGTTGGATAATTTGATCCTTCTCCGATAGCAGTCGATGATGGAATGCACGGAGAATAACCAGTCGATGCCTAGAATGACATCGTATTGTTGCATCTGCAATGCAAGAAGGTCTCCACTAGACTGATATTGTCCCAACATCAATCTACATCCCTGGAAAAAGTAAGATATGCTGGTCTGACCCCCAACTGGCGCTCTCAACACTAGGGGCACAAAAAATCTCTCAGCATCCAGACCCAGATCATGGGCTAATTCGGGCGTAACAAAGGATTGCAAAGCTCCCTAATCAAACAAGGTAGAAACAAGAGTACTGAATAAACTGATTGTACCTCGAACGACCTCTGGTCCTGTCGGAGCTACTAACTCTGCGGTGTGCAACTATCCACGCCCATCTCCTCTGCCTCGCTGCTATCCACCACCTCCCCGACCACACCCTATTCGAGGTCCCTGAGGAGCACCCTGGTGTCGGTCTCCTCCCGCAAGGTCATCCCTCAGAGGGTCAAGGGCATGCTGCTGCTGCTGCTGGAAGGGCCTCACCGGCAATGGATGCTGCTGAGGTGGGTGCTGAAACTGCCCACCTCCACCATGTGGAGCTCGAGTCGTACACCTACTCTGGACGTGCCCGAAAACTCTGCAAGAAAAACACTTCGGTCCTGGCCCTGTGGAAAAGGGGCAAGGGCCAGAAGCTCGGAACTGGAACTGATGAGGCTTAATCCCTGCTTGTCGAAACCTGGAAGGCCCCATCGCTGGAGACCTGATGCTGACTGCTTTCCCCTTTTATGAACTTAGTTGTTTCCCCTCTCATGGTGTGCCTCCCTTCGATTGCATCCTCTCTACTATCTTGGAATTCTTCTATACTTCTAGGTACGTCGTAAGGGTGAAGGGAGTGACAGTGTACTGAAGAGAAGGAATAAGTGCCTCCTCTAACCATCTTGCCCGAGACTCCTCATCCGGAAAGATATTTGGGGAAAAGCGCAAGATATCTTTGAACTTGATCCCCAGCTCCCTCACTGACATGCTTCCCTACTGAAAGGAGAGAAACTCCTGTCTCTTCTCAGCCTTCGCTGTATAGGAGAGGAAATCATCACGAAATTTCTTCTCAAAACTAGCCCATGAAACCTCTACCTCTATCTTCTCTCCTAGGAAAAGCATCCACCACTGATGCGCTGCTCCTATCAGCTGACTTACGGCCAACGGAACCCGGTACTCTCTCATAGAACGGGTCAAAGAGAAGGTGATGGCTAGCTCCTCGAGCCATCCCTCCGTTACTGAGTCAGAAACATTTCCCTCGTACTTCTCGAGGGTTTGTTGCTGGAAGGAGCACAGAGTCCTCTTCCACAAGTCGTCCTTCTCATCTCGGTCAATCCTCTGCTGGTCAACTACCTCGATCCATTGGGCCTTAACCACTCGAGTCGCTCGTGGATAACGTCTGGGTGCCATAGCTGCAAGGTAAACAAAGAATGCCTAAGCCCGAGTAGCAAGGGAAATTATTATTATTATTATTAAAAAACAAATCTCCCCAAGGTGCCCCATATCAAATAAAACACAATCAGTATGATTCATGTACCTTCTCTAGGGTCTCTGCCCTGTAATAAATGTAGTCTCACTTGGTCGTTTGATAGGCTCAGGGTCCTTGCATCGGATCATGGGGGGGGGCCTAAAATCCCGCGTCCTAGCTGGTCCTCCCTGGTCTATTTCACAAACCAAGATCACTTAACATTGTTTCCCTACCATCTCATGCAATCGTAAATGTGCCTAACTCCAAACTCCATCCTATCCCTCAACCTTTTCCTCTGATACCATTCTGTCACGACCCGCCTTCACCGAAAGGAGGGAAGGGACAGCAGATTTCCAAGCCCTTCCTTCTTTAAGTTGAAGGAGAGATAATGACCCTCAATTCCCACCTCCAGTAGACCCCTGGGTGGAGATTAGCACCAAGGGTATAAAATTTTCATGATATGGGATGCATTACTGTATTTTTAACCAGGATTGGGAGAAAGAATGAGTCAACACCAAACACCACCATGTAGAGAAAACTCAAGTAAAAAACCAAACTACATGCATGTTTAATAATAAAACTGAACAAAGTACAAGGACTCCAAAGTACAATATCCAACAGGAAATGAAAAAAGGCTAAGAATAATCTAACAGCGACCAACAGAAACTCCAACATCCAAACTAGTAAGATCCCACACGGCCTCTGAAGCCCTCCTGGAAATCTGAAAGTAAACGTAGGGTGAGCACACAAAGTATACTCAGTAGGAAAGCCTAAAGCTCTCGTGCACAAGTGGGGAGACATCCTAAAGTCCCGTGAGAATCAGAAGAAACATCATCTATCAAGGAGTCTATCCATCCCACATCACCGGCCACGCTCACCAAATAACACAAGCAGTAAGATAATAGATAGAACAAAACATTTGGGTACCCCGCACCACCATTCCCCCCTCTAGATAGCTGCTCATCCCTAATGGAAAACGTCCTGACGCTACCATGGTCTTCCTTCCTGCACACACCTGAGCCTCACAACCATCCACATCCCTGCCCGCACACACATGGGCCTCACAATCACACATCCCGGCCCACACACACCTGGGCCTCACAACCATCCATCCCTGTCCGCACACACCTGGGCCTCATCCCGAAAACACCTGGGAAAACATACCTGCCCGAAGATTCCTGGGCTAACAACACACCAAATCGAAACCTACCCAAAGAATCTTGGGTGTGAGGTCACCTCCAGCCATCACAGCCGATGGAAGAGGGAGAAAGAACGAGAGTAACTAGGGGAAACACCCTTCCCCAGGAAATGGGGTGTCCGACACTAAGTGCCAAATGTGGGTGGGATGCGACTGAACACAAAACATACAGTTACATATATATATATATACCAACACACAGCCCAACCTATGGCTCCTCAACAGATACAAGCAGGTACACAAGCATTGCTGCCTCAGAAAACAAGCACACAACAAACAGTTCCCAGTTTCCCTGTTCAAGTTATCATTCATAATAGTTCAGTAAGAGCTAATCCCTCCACTACTGGGAAACTAGCAGGCACAAACACAGATGAAACAACAATAAGCAGGAAGGAAAGTCATCGAGTAATTTAAGCATTCACACCCGGTTCTCTTGTGAAGTCACATCAACAAAGGGATCAGTGAGATCCCTCAAAGTACTAGAACCAAAGAAAACCCCAAAAAACTGTTGGTTATCCCACATTAATTCATTACCATTCCATCTAGTTCATTATTAACTTCCCACCTTTATTCATGTTCACAACGCAACCTGCAACCCTGCTGCCAAACACCACCATAGCCATGCATCAACTCATGCCATTCCAACCACACCATTCACGTCCCCACTGTTCAACCATCCATATCTGAACCATCCCAATGTTCATAATTCATTATTTTATATTATTTAGTTCAACTGGGGTGATCACACAAGATTACGGGCTTTCATATTCAACAACCAAGTTTAAGTGTTTAACCAATTCATACATGATTCCCATTCACCAGACAAAGCATAAAACAGATCATAGCATAGGTGCGCAAACAAAGACCCCCAACGGCCGTGATTTTCAGTAGTTCAATTCATAACAACATCATAGGGAAAGAATGGGTAAAAAAACATGTAACAACATAAAAAAACTTCCTCATCCCCATTATTTAACCAGTTATTATCTTTATTACTGAATTGATTAACTATGTCATGGGAACCATAGAACACCCACCCTGCATGATACACAAGG
This sequence comes from Viscum album, assembly GCA_963277665.1. Classification (NCBI taxonomy): domain Eukaryota; kingdom Viridiplantae; phylum Streptophyta; class Magnoliopsida; order Santalales; family Viscaceae; genus Viscum; species Viscum album. The sequence goes on from OY728127.1 coordinate 8,103,671, forward strand.
AGGAGAGACAAAGGTAAGATCCCTACATGATTGATCAAGGATCGATGTTAAGTCATCACGTGGAAACTAGAAATCAGGAGTAGCAGGAGCTCTACAGAACGCGATCAAGGAAAACTTCGCAACAGGGGTACGACTCGTCAGGAGGAAGGGTACTCCAAGCACAGGGCGATAGAAAACAAGAAACCCAAGGAGAAGCGAAGCCTTTAGGTTTTAAGGACTGAGATACAGCATTCCTGGGATGATTAAGATACGGAGAGAAAAACTTGAAACCGCAGAAGAAGCGGGATCGTGGGTTGACCACGCGAATGGGCCACCCCACACGTCTAACTTAAAATGTCCCCACCCTTCGAGACGGTTAAAACTGACACACACCTCCTTAACCAGGACTCCTCATTTAATTAAATACCATTAATGGGCTTTAAAATAGGGTTAAAGGGGTAAAAACATAGTTTACAAACCAATTCGTGCAAAAAGAGGCGCTACTAGAAAACCCGTGGAGGTCACCGGTAGGCTAGGTCTACCGGTAGACCAAGCTACTGGTAGGCCGAGGCCACCGGTAGGCCGAGCTACCAGTCGGCCGAGGCCACTGGTAGGCCGAGCCACTGGTAGGCCGGGTAGGCCGAGCTACCAGTAGGTCGAGGCCACCGGTAGGCCGGGCTACCAGTAGGTCGGGCCACCGGTAGGTCGGGCCACCGGTAGGCCGGGTGACCGATAGGCTGAGGCCACCGGTAGGCCGAGGCCACCGGTAGGCTGAGGCCACCGGTAGGCCGAGCGACAGGTAGGTCGAGCTACCGGTAGGTCGAGGCCACCGGTTGGCCCAGGCCACCGGTAGGCCGAGCTACCGGTAGGCCGAGCTACCGGTAGGCCGAGCTACCGATAGGCCGAGGCTACCGGTAGGCTGAGGCCACCGGTAGGTCGAGGCTACCATTAGGAGTCTTAACCGAGAAGCTAGGATGGCCTTCCAGACCACCTAAAACACCCCAAACATCATATTTTCACCAAGTAATGGACCCCAAAACCCCGGGCCGTTACAACTTCATACACCATTGAAAAACAAATATTTTCAATATCATCATGGAAAAATAAGTTCTCTTCTTGTTGTTTATGGGATTCAATGTTAGAGTTCAAATCTTCCACTTTATCATCCAATCATACAAGTCTCTTTGTTTTATCTAAACAACTACACTCCACCCTTCATCCAAAACATCTTCCACATAATATAACATTTTCTCCTATGATGATAAGATATAGGGATCATGTAATTCACATTCACTAACATCCATCAAGTGAGATAAGTTCATAGAAGTAAATTTTAAGGAATCTCAATTAACACACTGGATAATATCAACCCACTTGAATTTGAATAAAACAACTAAAAACTATTCGTGGTAGTTTAATTTGATAATATCAGTAAAATTTTCATATTATCCCAATTAGGAAACCATAAATATACCACTATTCTATTTTTTCAAACCCTATTCCCAATCGATTATATAAAATTTAAATCAATTCAAATTTTAAGCATAGAACTTTCTTGCCTGTTTTAGAGTACCTGAAGCCAAAAACTTCAAATATTCTAAAAAAACAGCTCGAGTATTAGTGTTAATGATCGAAAAAAATTAATATACATTATTAAATTTACAAAATATATGGGTCAACCTAATATCCATATTGATTTCAATATTTATGAACTTACACGACATGCAAATCATTCTAGAAGCACTTTATTAACACCATTTATTATATCTTTATCATTTCATGTTCGACCTGTGATTCGTATATTTGTTTTTATCATGATATATTCAATAAATGGATCTACAATTTCACTATTCAGTATCACATATCTATGTGCCTGTAATAATTCAGTTTTTTTCAAGTTAATATTTGAGATCCTCCCAACTGATAAGCTAATAATAGGAAAGATTTTTTATTTCCCATGTAGTTGAGATTGATTTGATGTGTCATCAACACATACAACTATATTGAATATTTTCTCATTATCATCCAAGTATTTAGAATAAAATATAATACACTCCTCTTCCAAATAGCCTTCATAAATAGAGCCTTCAGGTGGAGCTTTATTTTTCACATATGATTTCAAATTCCCAAGATATATATGAAATAAAATAAATAAAACATAATTTTGTATTTAATTAAGTGAAAATAATTTTTTACTTAAGATGAAAAAATATAAATAAAGTACCCCTCAATTGGATACATCCATCGATAATGCACGGTGCCTCCTAATTTAGCTTTCTCAACCAAATGCATAGTTAAATGCATCATGATAGTAAAAAATGATGGAGGAAAGATCATATCCATTGCACAAAGTGTCAATAAAAATATCTCATGAAGGTTTTAAATATCAAATTTCTATAGAATTTTCTCACATATTATTTTTAAGAATGTGCAAAATTGGGGTAAAATAGTAGTAACCTTTTCAAGTAATAATATATGCAATGTCAATGGTAGTAGTTGTTGTAACAAAATATGTGAATCATGACTTTTAAATCCATGTAACCTATGATTCTTTAAGTCAATATACCTAGATATGTTAGCTAAATACCAATCATATTCCATCACATGTTTTAAAATTCAAAGGAATGTATTTTTATCCCTATTTTTCATCACAAAAAATTGTTGGAGAATACTTTACATTCTCATCTATCCAAATATCATTATTTATGTTCATTGTTTGTATATCTTTCTAATCATTGATACAGCACTTCGATTTTCCATTCTCATTAAAAAATGTGAATATCAAATTATCACAAAAATTATTCTCAATATGAATAACATCATTATTATGCCAAAATAAATTAAATTCCCAATACAAAAGTTTGAAGAATATACTTTTTTTCATTCATTGTTTCATTCTTATTTCACTTGACGATGCACTTCAAACATGTTTCCCATTATCATTCAAATTATTCCCTTTTCTAAATTATATTTCAACATTTATAAGTTTTTCCAATATTTTTGAACCTGACAACAACTTTGGAGGTGGTCTATGATCAAAAGAACCATTGAATTTTGACTTCTTCAACCAAAATCTCTGAGATGCATCGAGAAATATTCGATGGAACAAGAAGAACCTTTTTTTACTATAAGGTAGTCATTCGTGCTCAAAATCAATGTTACAAATAGGAAAATCCAAACCCATTTAAGTGTTCCAAATACCTAAATTCCCAAACATACATAATTCACAAATGGTCCACATTAGATCAGATGGAATTTTGAACATTATTCTAGAAGATGCATCATATTTCTCAACACAGTTGCTCTATAACTCCTATAATTATTTAATTAGAGGCTGCAAGTATACATTAATATCATTTTTAAGAATTTTTTTGTATGAATAATCATCAAAATGATAAAAATTATTTTTCCATACACATCCACAGATGCAAATTATAAGGGATCAAAACAACAATCCAAATGCTATAACTGGTGATCAGTGTCCCAAATGGGTTGAATCCATCAATAAAAAATTCCAATCACATATTCCTAGGATCACATGAAAAATATAGATGTAATAAATCAAATAGATTCCATAATTTTTAATCTCTTGGATTTCTCGTTAAACCACCATTTTTATTATCTACAAAATGTCACTTCATGTGCTCGGCTATATTCAATGACATGAATAATCTATAAAATAGAGGATTTAAATTAAAGTAATGAAAAACCTTTGTAGGTGTGTTCCTTTTCTTCTTCTTCATAGTATTATGTTGATTAAAATTTCTAACATCACCCATTGACTACCATCTAGAAGAAGAATTGTTTTTCAATCGTGTCTTCTTGAATCCTCTCCCCAATAAAGCATACAATCATTGGGGCAAGAAATTATTTTGGTATAATTCAGACCAATCTTGTGAACAACTTTTTTCATATCATAAAATACTTAGGGATCTTTGATTCATGAAATGAATCACACAACAATTCCAATATCATGGACATCACCTTATTTGTAATTCCACATAGGCATTTTATATGGTACAACTTCATTATAAAAGAAAGTTTTGAATATTTCAATCATCCACTATATAACTCTTGATTTCCATCTTCGATTATACCCTAAAATGCATTTTCCTACTCAGTGAAGTTCTCTCATACATTATTCTCCATATAATCAAGAGAAGGATCCAATGATATGTTACAATCTTTATCTGGTTGTCCTATAGTCCCAAAAACATCACTTGTCAAGTTTTTATTTGTAGAACCCTCAATAGGTTACACTACTAGAAATTTAGGCTAGATCCATGGTTTAGAACCATGGTTGTAAGCCCAAAAACTATAGCTATAGGTTATATCCACAGTTTAACGAACCGTGGTTGGTATTGGTGTGGATATAGGGCAAGGCCTAAAGCCACAGTTTCAAACTGTGGATAAAGACCTATAGATATGGTTTGAACTGTGGGTATAGACCTATAGTCATAGTTCAAACCATGCCTAGAGCCCTATAGACGTGGTTTGAAACCCTGGAAGAAGCTTAAGCCACACATTGTTTATTGCCACAGTTTGAAATCATGGCTATGGGAATTTATCCATGGTTCAAACCATGGATATAGGTCTATATCCACAGTTTAAAATTGTGGCTATAGGTAATTGTATTTCATAAAAAACACCCACACCCTACCACCTGCACCCCTACTCCTCGTGTAGTAGCCCACCCCCTGCAAACCCCCCCACCACCACCACCACTCCCCCTTCATCCCCCCATTCCCCCTAAAAATCACCCCCACCACTCCCCCATGGATGCCCCCCCCCCATAGATAGACCCCCCTCCTCCTCATTCCTAGAAAGACCCCCCACCCTCTTGAACAGACCCCCCCACCCCCTCCTTGGACAACCCCCCTCCCCCTTCCTGGACAACCCCCCCCCCCCCCCCCTTCCTGGACAGCCCCCCTCCCCTCCTGGACAGACCCTCCTGGACAGACACCACCCCCTCCCCGGACAGACCCCCTACACACACACCACATCCCTCCTTCCTAGATGGACCCCCCCTCCCATCCTTCCTTGACAACCCCCCCCCTGCCAGGAAAAACACCATACCCCTCCCTGGACAGACCCCCTAAACCCCCTCCACCCCCTCCCCCCTTCTTGGACAGACCCCCCCCCCCCCCATCCTTCCTATATAGATCCCCCCTTTCTAGATAGACACTACCTCCCTCCCTAGATAGACCCCCCCTGCACACACCCCCACCCCCCCCCCACCCCTTCACACCCCTCCTTCCTGGACAGACCCCCCCCCCTCCTTCCTGGATATACCCCCTTGTACCCCTTACATACCCCCCCCCACTCCCCTTGTAGTATCCCTCCTGCAACCCCCCCCCCCCCGCTCCTTTCTGGATAGACCCCCCTCCTTAAACAGACCCCACCCCCCCCCCACCCCCAGACCAACCCCCCCCCCTCCCAGGATTGACCCCACCCACCCACCCACCCCCCCGGATCACCCCCCCCCCCCCTCCTTCCTGGAAAGACCCCCTCCACATGCCCCCCTGTGAAGGTGCATTTCTGGTCCAAGTTATAAATCTAAAGGAAGGAACCAATAAGTTTAATAATATCCTGGATGAAAGGTTGGTGATTTTGTGGTTCTAGTGCAGGATACTAATAATTTTGGGCTTGTATAGGTAGAAAATGATAGTTCCATGAAAATAACCAAATCTGTTGGGTCTCCCAGGAAGGTTGCTGAAGGTATTTCTTTTATGAATGAAATTTTCAATGAAATTTATATGAGGTATCCCTCTAATCATGAGGACTTTGACATGAATTAGTTTCACAAAATGAGCCTGATATGCAGCTTATTCGGGAGAAGTGCCTACTTGCTTCATATTATCACAATGGAAGAAAAATATTAAATATTATTATAATATTAAATAAAAAATCACAACAGTCTCTAAGAGTTAAAGGGATGCCAATCATTAATAGAAATGAGGCACAGGACAGGGGCTCTCCTAATGACACAACTTTTGCAACAAAAACAAATTCTCATGACTCCTTTAATATCCAGATGGATTGGGACCTTTCCCCCTGCCCCTTGCAACAAAACCCAGCACACCCTTCCCCCCACCCCTCACCTGTACACCCCTTTCACCCCTACCCCTTGCACCCCCTGCACCCTCCCCCTACCCCTTACCACCCCCTTCACCCTCCCCCTTTCCCTTACCACCCCCCTGCACACCCCTTTCACCCTCCCCCTTCCACTTGCAATAGAACCCAACACATCCCCCCTCCCCTGCACACCCCCTCAGCACCCTCCCCCTGCCCCTTGCAACAGAACCCATCACACCCCCTCCCCTACACCCCCCCCCCCCCGCACACCCCTTGAAACCCCCCTACACCCTCCACCTTCCCCTTGCAACAAAACCCAGCAAAGCCCCCTGCCCCCTCCCCTACACACCCCTTGCATCCTCCCCCTGCCGCTTATAACATAACCCATCTAAATCCACTCCCCCTACCCCCAGCACACCCCCTACCCACCCACACCCCCTATACACACCCCCTTCACCCTCCCCCATCCCCCTGAAGTAAATGTATTCTAAGCACTATATAAAGGTAAGGAAAGAATCTATGGGCTAGTTAAGGTGATACTAAGCTACATAAAGGTCATTCACGACATACATAAAGGTCGCACTAAAGGAAAGGAGACTATATCAAGGTAATTCATGACATATGTAAAGGTCATCTGAGAAAGATGATGGCTACATAAGGTTCATCTATGATTTTCAATAACTACATGAAGTTAACTTTGGGATTAAAATAGACACGTCAAGGTAATTGTGATCCATAGTGAAGAGATGGAAACCATTTCATAGGGTCTTATAAAATGAAAAAGCATCCACACCATAGTTAATTACTAATAGGTGTATGATCTTGGGTTGTATGTGATGTGACTCATTGTGAAATGATTATGAGTATAGAACCATGGATTCTTGGGGATGAGAAGTGTTAAGGTGGGGAGTTTATAATGCCCCACAGGTTTCCAATTCATTATTTTTAGAGGAAATTTGTGTTTTTAATATGAAACATGGTTTGTTTCTTAAATTGGAATTTAGATCAAGAATATAAACATTAGATGTTACTAAATGGTATTTTTGGATTTGGTTTGAGTCCCCTATTAGTACGTCTAAGGTTTGGGTGGAAGTTGGTGGAGGTTTGGGGTGAAAAATAACTGAAATTTAAGCTATTGTATCCTTTCATACTGTGACCCATCGGGTTTATGCCTTGAATGGGGTTGGTTGAAAGGTAAACCCCCCATCTCAAACATTTCTGACTGAGAGGTGTTTCCCTTTCGTTTTTAATAATTTTGATTTGGTTTCATCTAGGTTTTTACTGTAAATTCCACCAGAGAATGGTGGAATTGACAAAGGATGATGGGGCTTTCATGTGTGGCAGCTAGAAGAGGACTTGATAAGGTGTTTTCACATTGTCTGTGATTTTTTTAGTTGAGTTAAGATACTACCCTAATGTATTTAGTGTTTTTGATGAAATTAGATGAAATTTATGGTTGGATGGGTACTAATGGTTATTTATTTTTACTTAGAATGGTGTTTGGGGTATGTTACGTACATTCTAGGAGTAGTTGGCCAAGGTTCTAGGATGTTTTGGTGTGATGACGACACCCGATCACTTGAACATTGAACCTTCAATTGAGTATGATAAAATCAAAGAGAACTGACATAGGTGATTAAATTAGTTCAAATAAAACTAATTACATCGGTATTAAATGGTGAATTCTTCCTGGTAAGGTAGTCGATTTTATCTAGTTCAATTTCATAGTGATGTTACTGAAGAAAGTGTCAAGTTTTCAAGGCTGGTTATTTTTGTTTGATGAAATGAAAACAAATATTATCTTTAAGGTTTAAATTTTTATGAGAATGATTGGTTTATGTTTTCTAAAAATGAGGACATTATCACTCTAAAGTGAAGGAAATTTCATTTTCTACTATTGAGTTGGCTTAAATTTTCTACTAGTCCACATTGAAGGCTTAGAGAAATTATGTAAAATAGGTGAAACTATCATTTCAAATATCCAAAAAAAAATCATAGCATATAAACATTATATAATAATGAAAAAAATTAAAATACTTAATCAACTATAGAATTCTAATTAAATGGTCAGGTAGAGGCAACCTACCTCAACCTCAAGGTGCGCTGATTTTGATGATGAAAACTCGAATATATATTTTTTTTCTTGCACACATATGAAAATTCACATATATATAAGAAAACCTAGCCCCTATGTAAATATTTTCATGGAAAAATATGCACAAGGGGGTCCTTAGATATATGCTTATACTTGCATATACCCCTTTACACTTACACATGTATGCATTTTTCATATCAATATATAAGCACACCTTGCCCCAATATATTTATATTTATAATACCATGGGTGAATATATATAAAGGGAGAAATTATATATGTATATGCCTACCTATGAATACACGTGTAAGCCTTCATCAACGGTAACTCAAATCCACCTCAATGAGATCCAAAAAGCACTACAAAAATATAAAGAACCCAAAAATCACAAAATCCCTAATTAAAATTTAGCCAAAGAATAAAAACAGAATAAACCTTACCCAAATCCAATGTTTAACTCAATGTTTTAGATGGTGGTGGATAGAATCGGCCTCATCATAAGAAACCACCAATAAGGAAACAGTGGTAAAAGAAATGAAATATAACAAACTCTTATATAGGTGATCATTGATGATAACTGATACATGAATCCATAACCAACAATGAAAAAATAATATTCAAATTGATATGTACATCCCAATACTATATAACGTGATAATTAATTAAGGTTTTTTTCATATTCTCTCATCATTTGAGTTAAAAATACTTCATTAATTTAGAATGTAATAAAAATTCATTTTTTCAATTTCCCTCATCATCTAGGTCATTTCCTACCCACTACACCCCCTGCTCCCCTTGCATTATTCCCCCTCCCCCCACACCCTACACAACCCCCTCCCCCTGTAGTACCCCCCCCCCCCCCCCGTACACCCCCCTTAAGTAGCCCCCACCCCCCTGCACATCCCCCCCCCCCCCGTACACCCCCTGCAGTAGGCCCCACCCCCTGTACAGCCCCCCCTCCCCCCTATAGTAGCACAACCCCCCCCCCCCCTCCACGCCACCTACAGTAGACCCCCCCTCCCCACCCCCTACACAGTATCCCCCCTCCCACACTCCCCCTACAGTATCCCCCCTCCCACACTCCCCCTACAGTATCCCCCTCCCCAACATAAATTGAATAACTCATGTGCATGCATCAAAACAATCTACTCATTTATGTAAATAATAATAATAATTTTTTTACATGATATTTGATATTATCAATAAAATGAAACTATGGTATGTAAATGATCTCAATGTATAACTCCCTATACAAGGAGGATCCATAACTGTTATACCTACTTTGAATCAATCCTAAAATATGAGATTCATTGTCCAAGGAAACCATGTTACCCATCCAAATGAAACCTATCCCAAAGGTAGTTGGGGCACATACCCATTCTAGGGGAATAGAAATGGGGTATAGTAATTTAAGGGATCCTAGCACTCATTCATCCCAGGGGATAGGGGATAAGGGATAGGGGTATTCTAGTGTCACATACATGACTTATTTTAAAGGTCTTTTTTCATTTAATCTCCATTATTTCTTTGTTTGGGGGGTTTCCCATGCATTTTGATAGAAATGGTGGGTTTTTAGAATTTGCGCCAAACCGTGAACTCATTTCCAGATTTAAAAATAAATTTTTTTTATTTTATAACTCCTTCATTTTTCAAAATTTTACACCCATTCCACTTCCCAATTGGAATCCCCTGGTATATTAAAACCACCATATCAATTTGGACCCCATAGGAATCCATAATAATGATGGATTTTGGTTTTTTATTAAGGTTTTGGGCCATCCCAAAAGCCCATTTCTTTCTTTCAGTTTTTTTTTAATTATTTAATATCTCATTAAATTTTTAAGGTTTTTTTGTGATTTTAACTCTCACCAAAGTCAACATACCCAAGGCCCTCTCCCATGATCTCCCCCCCCCCTCTTTGGAGCTTATATTCATTGTGAAGTATGGAGAAACTTATCTGTATTTCTAAAATCGTCTATATTTGAAGAGGTAAATTGTTTCTTTCAAGAATCCTTCAATTTTTACTATTTTCCCTCCATTTTAGTTCTTACATGACCTAATCAGCCTTATTCGGGCCTCACTGTAATTTTTGGTAGTTTGGAAATTAATATATTGGTGTATTTGGGGTGTTTTATTCAAGATATCTCAATTAAGTGAGTTTCCTCTCATGTTACTTCCATTTTCTTTGGGTTTCTTCCACTTTTATTGAGGTTATAAAATTTCTAGAATCTAGGTTTCATACCTAGGGTTGTATTTTGTGTCTTTTTTATTAAATATTGTGGACTAGGTCTTGATTTCACTTCCTTGTGGTGCGGTAGTGGTGCGATTGATGTTTCGCACAACGGTTTGGAGTTTTTGGCACAAATGGTAGGTGGTTCCATGTGTAAGCATACAAAGATGAGTTAGATTTTCTTTATTTATATTTTTATCATGTTATTATTACATTATTTTTGGTGTGGGAACCATTTTTGGTAGTATAGATTAGGAGTTTAGTTTCAAAGCTGCATATTTTTTTTGAAAATTTCTGTTCTTCATGTGTATCTTTTGTGGTATTATTTGAGGTAATTTTATAACACATGAGAGTGTTTTAATAAATGTTCCTTGGGCTTAAAATTCTGTTTTGGATTGTTATTGTTGTGATTTTATCTTGTAAAGAGGGTTTTTAAATGGGTTTTGTGTGTAAAACATGGTTATACCCCTTGGGATTGTTTTATGAAAATTGTAAATGATTTATTGAGTTAAACAGAGTGGGAAAAGGATGTAAATGTATTGTTTTGGTGATTGTGCTCACATAAGATGGATTTTTGAAGGTTAAAGTGGTGATTTAAGATGTCAAACATTTTTTTAATGTTTTATAAATTACTGAAATGTTTTATCAAATTGCAATAAAGGCATGAAACACGTTTGTGGGCTGTTTTGTGTGAGTATGATGTGAAAAATGGATTTTATTTGAGAAAGGAGTATTATGTGACATGTGTGTGGGATGTTTGGTGGGTGTCTGATATGGAAGTGTTATTTTCATGTGAAAATTATATTTCATGGATTTTTTAACTTGTTTGAGCATAAGAGGGAAACCCAGGTATCTAGGTGGGTGGATGTGTACTATTATGCTAGTGATCCCATGGGGTTTGGACCCAGTTTCACGTATCAAGTTTGATGATGAAAACACAAATTAAACTATGATGGTGATTATGATTATGATTTTGGGAAACCACTAGGTTCTGGGTATGCTCCCTACTAGTGGCTCGTGTGAACGAGAATAGATATTGTGATGGTTACTTTCACTGAGATATGAGGTACCGGGGGCCTACAGTGAGCTAGTGTCTAGGGGTTATTTTCGCATTGCTTGTGACAATTGGATAATTTATTCTTATTGTCGGTATACTGTATACTTTGATGGAAAATTCATTAGCTTTGTAATTTTATTTAAAAGTATTGATTTCTTAAAGTATCCCACTTGAAAACTGTTTTTATTTAAATTTTCATCTCTTTAAAATTCTTGTTATCATTTCATGTTTATGAAAACTTTCAATCTTTTCATCTTTGAATGTTTATCACATGGAATATTTTAGTGGTGACATCCAACTGGGATTTTCCTCACACCCTACTTACACCTTTGGGTGTAAGTAGACTTGGTTATTTTGTCTCAGGTTTGGGTAAAGCTTTTAGTGCCAATAGTTCGGGTTTTTATCAGTCCTTCTTAGTGTAGTGTCATGGAGATGGATTAAGGGAAGTGCCACTTACCATGAGGAGGTTCTTGGTCTATCCATTTTGGGTTTGTTCATTTGTTATATTCTTTGAGAATTGTTTTAAATTATGTAATTCAATTATGAATTTTTGTAAAATATGGTTTGTTTTGAAAAATACAGATTTGTTATATTGGATTTGTTTGTTGTTTTGTGTTTATAAAATCAGGTAAGTCGTTCCCAAATTTCATTTTGTGATACCCAGGAACTTGTTCCAGCCTATGGGGATTGGGAATGCCCTTTGGGACTTTCCACGGGCTTGGTCAGGTGTCAGTTTTGATGGCAATCAGATTCGGTTCATGAAAAAATTGTATCAAAGGAGGTTAGGTTCACCCTATTTGGATTTTGTTAACTGGGGAAGAGTCAGGATAGTTTGGAGCTAGGATTTTAGAGACTTGAAATTCTAGTTATGGGTAGTATGCCTATCTAGAACACCTCATGATGGGATTTGAGTCACCAGGGGAAGTAGGGATTTATCTGAGTCCTTTGGTTTTCTTGGTTTTATGATTATTAGGGGAAATAAAAAGAGAGTTGAGTTAATGGTCACAGTGAGATCGTAGGGCCTGGAAAGACATGTGGAGCTGGGGATATTTCCCTAGAATACTCTCTGTGATGGTTAAGTGATTTTCATATGGACACCAACCATATTTCCAAGTCACCCTCCGAAACAATTTTCCCCTCACGTTGTCTTGTGTCCTTTAGTTTTGAAATCTTGGAAGTTTGGTTTTAAAGAAAAAATGGCATGGTTTTAAGAAGTGAAAAGTTTTTGTGAATTGATTTTATAATAAAGAGGGAATGGTTTGATTTTTGAAATGGTGGAACTGAATTTTCATAATTGTTTTGAAATGGAAAATGGTGTGTTTAAACCTCTTTTTAAAGTAGGAAGTTATGTTAAAGTTGGTTTTGAAAAATTGTTTCCAATATAGTTTTCTAAACTATTGAAAGGTGTTTTAGTGGGATTAAATGTTTTTGAGGTCATGTGTGGAGTTTGGAAATGGATTTTGATTTGGTAACTAGAGATCATTTTAAAAAAATTATGAAATTTTGGAATCTTGTTTAAAAATGAGAAGAGTTGAGTTCCCAATTTAATAGGGATTTATGAAATGGAGTTTGTCATGAAATTAGAATTTTTTTGAAATGGGATAAAATGTTTTGAAATTAATGTACATGAATTGAAGGTGATTTTTTATTGAATTATTGGTGATATTTTGAAAAGTTTTATGAATCATTGGCACCTTGTTTTAAACAAGAAGAGATGAGTTTTTCAATTAATGGGTGTTGATCAAATGGTGTTTGTCATAAAACCAGAAGTGTTTTGAAAGGGGTCAAGATGTTTTGTAATTGATGTGAATAGATCGAAAGTGATTTTTCATTTGAATGATTATGCCTTTCTAAAATTTTTTGTAAGATTTGAACTAGGATTTTGATTTCGTGGTTAGAAATCTTGATAAAAAAAGGTAAGTATTTGTTGACTGTTTGGGTTTTGAAAAGTGGAAAGATTTTTTGTTTTAAACTTTTTTATTTCCCTGAGAAACCACATGCATGGGGTTATATGGGATGATGGAAGGTTAATGGAATGATTGGATGAGTGTCAGGATGGATATGAGGAGGGTGGCCGGTGTGGCACGGAAACATGCTTGTGTGAGTCCCATGGGGTACCATAGGTGGATACGCTAACTGTTGAACCATTTATTTTCAAAGATATAATTTTAAAGGAAAGCATGATGTCTTGATGACTGGTTTGGGATGGTGTGTCTTATGTATTTTTATAAATGTTTTCATTGTGGTATTTTTTGAGTCCAAGAACCCCTCTTTTTTGAATGGTGTTTTGGGTTTGTGTTTCTTTGGTAAGCTGGGTTTAAGGGTTGGTTAGTGGTCTCTTTATGAAAAATGGTTCAGGATGCCTTTATGGTGGTTACCTTCATGTGTTTGGATCTGGTTTGTGGCACATTTTTACCAATGGACCATCTTAGTTGGGTCCTTGGGTTCCCTCATTGGGTAAGGTATGCCCCCACTAAGAGTTAATGCATGACTGAAGTGCAGCCTAGATTGTTTTGATGTTGGAATATCCTCCAGTTTATCAATATAAATTGTATTTTTCTTGAGCTTTGTAGATTGAGTCTACACCATTTCCCTTCTTGGTTTTTTTGATCCTCTTGTAGCGGGAGAGTGCTCGTGGAAGGTTGAAAGAGACCTTAGTTTCTTAATTTAATTGATTCGTCAAAGGTGGAAGTGGTATGGGGTTGTTAGTGTGGATGGTGTCTAAGAGGTCCTTTGGGTTCTTCGTAGTCTCTTCGAAGTAGGGGTACACATTAAACCATTAGTGTGGGAAATATGGACATGAGAGGCTGTTATGGCCACTTTCTAGAATTGTGTGATGTTTGGGAATGTTGTATAAGGTCCCTCTCTATGTAATGTTTCTATTAGTCGCAATGGTCATGTTTGATGATGCCTTGTGATGTCATGTGCTCGTTTGACTTTAAAGGTGAATTTTTAAAATCTTTTGTGAGTCTTTGTTTTGTCAGTAGTGTGTCTCATTTTGGGAAATCTCAACAACCTTTGTTTAGAGGAAGGTGTTTCTATATATCCTTTTCTCATTCCATTTCTCATCTGAAGAAAACAAGAGGTGATGTGTGTGAATCTTCTAAGCCCTTATTTCAGAAAAATTTCTAGTTTTGGTAAAGTGATTTTTGGAGTGTGTTATGTTTTGGTGAACCCATCTAGGATTACAGTGTAGTTGTTTGTAGCCCCTAGAAGAAGAATTTACATTTAGGGGTTTCCAAAGCCTAACTTCAAGGCCAAATATGCTTCAATACTTTGATCTCCAACCATAGGTCCCGGAGAGAAGCTGACGCATAGTCAGGGGAAATCCCAGGGTCGTTCAAACCCCTATACAAATTCCAATCCTCATTATGAAATATGGGAGTAGTTTAAACCTCTGGCATCGTCATCTTTCTTTTGTTGTTCCTGTTTGATGGAAAAAAGTGGGAGGACCTCATGTCCATGTTATCGCCCAATGTCATTCCTTCCCCCTTTATAAGTTTTTGTAGAAAGGTTTGAAATTTGGATAGACAGGTTGAGATCATAGTTAGTAGTAACCATGCCCTAGAAAACCATATAGATAGAAGGATCCCCACAGTTAGTTCACTGTTTCCCAAACCATGAGGACTAACCATGTGGTCATCCTAACTCTTTAAATTTTGGGTCTTACTATGCCAACCCATACTGGTCAGTTAAGATGGTTAGTTCTTATGATGGGGAGACCCACTATTATTCTCATGTAATTTCCTATAAAAATTTCAAATGGAATTCTACCCCTTGTATAATGGAGTCTATTCGGGCCTCCCCCTATTAGTGTCTTGATTCTGTCTTGGGAAAATTTAAGTTGTCTCTTATAGTGGGGATCCCATTTGTGTCTCCTTGTACTAGTAACTCAGATTTGTCCTTGGTCTTGGCTTGGTAGTAGTTAGTCTCATTCAGAGCTATCTAAATACCAACATTTTCCTTGGGTAAACATTGAAATTAGAGATCACCCAACAGTTTAGTTATAGTGAGGTAAGTGTAACATTGTTTGTTGTTGTTGTTCATTTGGGTAAATTGCTTGAGTCTTGTTCAGATAGTGTTTGAGGAGTTTTATTTTGGGATAAAGTTTGAATGTTCTTGATTGTTTTAGGAATGTGGTGTAAGTTTTGTTTTGTGTGATTATTCTTTCCTTAATTGATCAATGGAGGTGTTTTTTCTATTTAGGGGTGGGCAAAACATGGCAAAGGAGTCCATTTCGGCCTTTCGGTTGGATTTGGTTTTTGTTTTTGGCCTTATTGTGGCTTTCCGAGGGAAGAAAGTTTTATGGTTTGGATAATTTTCACATAAATGACTTATTTTAAAGGTATTTTTCATTTAATTTTCATTATTTATTTGTTTTGGTGTTTTCCCATGCATTTTGGTGGAAATGGTGGGTTTTCAAAATTTGGGTCAAACTGTGAGCTCATTTCCAGAATTAAAAATAAATTTTGTTTCTTTTATAACTCCTTAATTTTTCAAAATTTTACACCCATTACACTTCCCAATTGTAATCACCTGGTATATTAAAACCACCATATCAATTTGGACCCCATAGGAATCCATAATAATGATGGATTTGGGTTTTTTTGTTAAGGTGTTGGGCCAGTCCGAAAGCTCATTTCCTACTTTAATTTTTTTTAATATCTCATTCAATTTTTAATGTTTTTTAATGATTATAAATCTCACCTGAGTCAACTTACCTAAGGCGCACTCCCATGCTCTACTCCTTCTATTTGGAGCTCATATTCATCTCGAATTAGGGAGAAACTTCTCTGGATTTCTCAAATCGTCCAGATTTGAAGAGGTAAATTGTTTCTTTCATAACTCCTTAAATTTTTACTCTTTTCCCTCCATTTCAGTTATCACATGAACTAATCATCCTTATTTGAACATCACTTTAATTTTTTAATTTTTTTTAAATTCATCTACTAGTCTATTTGGGGCGTTTTATTCAAGATCTATTAATTAAGTGAGTTTCATATCATGTTCCTCCCATTTTCTTAGGGTTTCTTCCACTTTTCTTGAGGTTCTAAAATGTCCAAAAACAAGGGTTCATACCTAGGGTTTTCTTTTGTGTATTTTTTCTTAAATATTCTGGATTAGGTCTTGATTTCACTTCCTTGTGGTGCGGCGGTGGTGCGATTGATGTTTCACAAAATGGTTTGGAGTTTTTGGCACAAATGGTAGGTGGTTCCATGTGTAATCATCATAATATGAGTTAGATTTTTTTCATTTATATTTTTAGATTCTTACATTATGTTTAGTGTGGGAACCATTTTTGGTAGTATTGATTAAGATTTCAATTTCAAAATTTCATATTTGTTTGAAAATGTGTGCTTTTCATGTGTATCTTTTGTGGTATTATTCGAGGTAATTTTATAACACTTGAGAGTGGTTTAATAAATGTTTCTAGGGATACCAATTCTGTTTTTGATTGGTATTGGTGTGATTTTGGTTGGGAAAGAGGGTTTTGAAATGGGTTTTGTGTGAAAAACATGGTTATACCCCTTAGGATTGTTTTATGAAAATTATAAATGATTTATTGAGTTAAACAAAGTGGGAAAATGATGTAAATGTACTATTTTTGGAGTGTGTTCACCTAAGATGAGTTTTTTAAAGGTAAACTGGTGATTTAAGATGTCAAACATTTTTAGAATTTTTTATAAATTACTAAAATGTTTGATCAAATTGCAAGAAAGGCGTGAAACAGGTTTATGAGCTGTTTTGTGTAAGTATGGTGTAAAAATGAATTTTTTTTTAGAAAGGAGTATTATGTGACATGTGTGTGGGATCTTTGGTGGGTGTGTGATGTGGAAGTGGTATTTTCATGTGAAAATTATATTTCATGGCTTGTTGAACTTTTTTGATCATAAGAGGGAAACCCGACTATCTAGGTGGGTGGATGTGTACTAGTATGCTAGTGATCTCGTGGGGTTTGGCCCCAGTTTCACGTAGCAAGTTTGACGATGAAAAAACTAACTAAAATATGATTATGATTATGATTATAATTTTTTGGAACCACTAGGTTATGGGTATGATCCGTACTAGTGAATTTTTTGCACGATAATGGATATTTTAAGGGTTACTTTGATTGAGATACGAGGTACCTGGGACCCACAACGAGCTAGTGCCTAAGGGTTATTTTCCTATTTCTTGTGCTCATTAAATAATTTATTCTTACCATCATCATATGGTATGTTTCTTTGGAAAATTCAGTAGCTTTTTCATTATATTTAAAAGTGTTGATTACTTAAAGTATCGCACTTGAAAATTATTTTTATTTATAATTGCATCTCTTTAAAATTATTATTAGCATTTAATGTTTATGAAAACTTGAAATATTTTCATCTTTGAATGTTTATCATATGGAATCTTTTAGTGGTGGAATCCTACTAGTATTTTTCCCTACTTACACCTTTGGGTGTAAGTAGACTTGGTTATTTTGTTGCAGGTTTGGGTAAAGATTTTAGTGCCAATGGTTTGGGTTTCTATTGGTCCTTCTTGGTGCAGTGTCATAGAGATGGATTAAGGGTGATGCCTCTTGCCATGAGGAGGTTCTTGGGCTGTCCATTTTGGGTTTCTTCATTTGTTTTATTCTTTGAAAATTATTTTAAATTATGTAATTCAATTCTTAATTTTTTGTAAAATATGGTTTGTTTTGAAAAATCTAGATTTTTTATGTTGGACTTGTTTATTCTTTTATGTATATAAACTTGGGTAAATCATTCCCAAATTCCATTTTATGATACCCGGGAACTTTTACTAGCCCGTGGGGATCGGGAATGCCCTTTGGTCCTTGCCACGGGCTGGGTCGGGTGCCAATTTTGATGGTGAATAGATTCCATTCATGGAATCTAGAGTCAGTATTTTGATCCAAACCCACTTCATCCAAGATGAATCTGCATATAGTTCATATAAATGAAATATACCCCTTTCTAAACATGCTCATCATGATCAAATTAGTAAACATACTCTAGAAACATCACTATATTTATCAATAAGTATACTCAATACACTTTCAATTACATGATATATTTAAAAGATTTATATATGATTGATAACACTAATTTATTAAAGGAGATAACATAATAAATTTCTCAACATTTTTAAAACATAGGCATGCTATGAAAATAAAAAAAATAAAAGAAATTTATATATCATTCAATTAATGTCACATAATGAATGTAAAACAACTATATAAAAACAGTCCTCAATGTTTAATAATATATAATAAAATACTTTTTTTAAAAGGAATATGTCTCATTTAATTAAATTTAATATGGGAAACAACTAATGAATAAGATTTATTATATTCAAATGTAATAGTTACATCCATTAAAGGCACCAACTTCAAGTAACAAATATATAAAATAATGGGGGGAAGGGTTCATCAAGATAACAACCTAGGCTTCTAAAATTGAATTTTAATTTTTAACAAGATGGTTATGGACTTTTTGAAGTTTTTCTTTTCGATGAAGAGTCAATTGTTGTTGTTGATGACCAAACTCAGCTAGTTGTTTTACAGATCTCTTACTATCCTCCAGAGCTTAAGATTGAAATTCCATTAAAAACTAAAGTCCCTTGAGGGACATAGATTGGCCATCCAAAAGTTTTTTTTTCTTATCTAGAGAAATTCCGTCTATATCCACAATATAATCAACTCTATTATGGAGACTTTCCCTCTTCAAAAAATCTCTTCACTGATCTTATTTTCAATTTTCACAGCCTCCTTTAAACTATCTATTCCAGTTATTTTTCTTTTGTTTTGATTTTTAATCCTATCTGAATCATTGGTATTGACTCCAAATAATTCCAACCAATTTGACTATTAATTCAACTAATGTATAAATCCAAGAGTGAAAAACTATACAGACAATAGAATTAGAGCATATGTCCCATCTTAATTCATGATCATTTCATGAAAAAAATAAAAATTAATACAACAAAACTTCAATACTATAGACAAGAAATGAATAATAATAAACTTTTACCTTAAGAGAGTGACATTTAATGAATTTATTTAGATGTGTTGTCTTTATAAAACTCACACTACAACCCACTCAAGTATTAGATAGGTCAGCCTTACATTCTGACGTTTTCATTTTGATATCATCCTGAAGTTAAGATGGAATAATAAAAAATCAATGTGAATGCTAAAAAAAATTAGATGTGATTAATTAAAATACAATGTGATAAACCAATTAAATTAATGAATAAGATATTCAATAGAGAATAAATTAAATTGAGCAATTGATGCTCCTAAAAAAATCTTATGCAATTATATATCAACGAAAACATGATGATTTCTAAAAATGGATAGAAAGAGTAGTAGATAATTAAAAACATATTAATTTTAAAGACCCGTAAATTTCAAGGAAATTTTTTTTTCTTAATTTTATTTGGAATTTTACAAGAACGCAGTTTCTGACGGCACCTGATTCCGGGGCCCAGTGTGCCCGGAATCATTTTCCGAAGTTTGGCTCGGGTACGTTCAGTGAACGAACGAGTGGGTTTTTCTAACTTTTGAACCGGTGCTCGGAATTGAATTCTGAGGGCACCGATAGAATCACAGCGCTGGTATTTGCTTAGAAACGCCTCTTCTGGAGTTGTGTTTGCTCGAGAGTGGTTTTTAATTTTTGGGCTTTAAGTTAAGAAATAAAATAATGTGGTGCGACAAACTTTAATTTATTTTACTTAAAGCCGCTTAAAACTACTTTAAGCTGCTTAAGCTGAGTTGAAGCGGATAGGGTGGAACCAAAAATATCCTACCCTCTTGGTAGGATATTTTTCAGGTGGGGCCCACACGATCCCCACCGTTTCTTTTCCGCTAAGTAACACACCCGCGAAAACCCCTATTAAATGAAAGTCAACTGGGGAGTTTCCTTAAACAATTAAACGCTCCTATTAATTGGGGTGGTTTATTCGTTGAAATTAATTCTATGAATTAATGGGTCGTTACTTAGTTTGTTTTACTTTTTGTTGGCATGTTAATAAAATAAGACCAACACACCTTTCATCTGGGGTGCGTTTGTGTTGAGAGGATTTGGAGATTTTTTGCCTTCATCCCCCTTCGCGAAGAACGTGAAGAACGCGAAGAACGCCGGCCTCTGACGAAGGGCGACGAAGAACGCCCGACCCCCGGAGATCGACGTGACACCGACACTTCTTCCGTGACGTTCTTTCCCCACGACAAATATTCGATCAACTGCTTGAGATCATCGACGCAACGCCCTTCCGTGACGACGCGATGCCCTTCCGCGACGCGACGATCACCTCCTACCATGACGGTCAATTCCGCGACGTACTCGCACTCGTCCGACGATAGCTACGAGGTAGGGGTCGTTTTGAAAATGTTATTACCCATGTTTGTTTTCCTCCAAGTCAAGAACGCGGACCAACCAATTAACAAGTTGGTCCGCGGATTATTATTGCGAGTCATGGTTCATCAATTGTTTTGATTTTATGGTGTTGTTTCAAACCGCTAACGCGGTGGGTGCGGACCAACGAACAAGTCCGAACCCACCGCCCTTTGTTCTTGGTGTACGGAAGGGCTGACAATGACAAAACGGGTCGCAGAGACGATTTGTTGATTCTGTAATGAAGAACGGGACCCGGGAGGAGCTACGGCGCAGACGGAAATGAAATCGGACCACCGGAGCAACTCTGGTGGCCCGCGGACTCCACCGGAGGCGCGGGTCGCCAGCGCTGCAGCGCCGGCAGCCGGAGGCGACGGCGCCCCGGCGTGCCGCCAGATGGAGTTGCCTCGGCTGAAGCCGCGGCGGCGGCCGACCAGACCCGCGACCGCGCGGGTCCGTCGAGACACGGGACGCGGCTCTGCCGCGTCCGCTGACCAAGCGCGGCCCCACGTGGGGTCGCGGCTCCTCTTCCCGCGGGGACAGCACGCCCCGCGGTTCCCTCACTCGGCCGCTCGGCCGAGCCGACCCGCCGGTTCAGGCCGGGTCGCACCCAGGCCGGGCCGGACCGGGTCCGACCCGGACCTGGGTCGGGTCGACCCGAGGGGGGTCGGGACGGGTCGGTCCGGGCCCAGACCCCCCCGTTTCCGGACCTTTTCCGTCTTTTGCTCATAACTTGAGATACGGGCCTCCGAACGACGCTCCGTCAACGGCGATGTGATCCTTGGATCGAGATGGTCGTTTAGGTATATCGCACTCATGGTTTCGTAATACTTTGGGTTCAGCCGGGTTGGTTCGTACACGAAACCAACCGGGCCCTCGGAGCGGAAACGCTCATATCTCGAGCTTCGGACGTCCGATTGACGTGCCGTCAACTTTGTTGGATTCCTCTAAGTGAGACGGATATTTTGTCTCACTCCGCCCGAGGTTTGGACGTAGGTGGATTATGGTCGGGTTGGTTTTGCCTTAAATACCAACCGGACCCCTGGGACGAAAAAGCCAATAACTCTCAGACCGGGCGTCCGATTGACGCACCGTTTGCGACGTTGAGTTCCTATTGACAATACGGAACTTTTGGATACATCAAATCTAGACTATATGTCAGTTGATGTATCAGCCTCTCGGCTCGTGGAGCGGACCCTCCTGAACGAGCTTGCTGTGTGCGGGAACCCTAGAGCTGGCTGCAACTGCTACTGGGACGACGACGACTGTACAGAGATCCTCAGTGGATTCGACTGCGACGATGATGAAAACAGTACGGGAATCCTCCGTGTTTTTGGCAGTGACCACTATGATACATCTTGGGATACGTCAACTCCGGACTACATGTCAGTTGATGCATCGACCTCTTAGCTCGTGGAGTGGACCCTCCCGGAACGAGCATGCTATGTGCGGAAACCCTAGAGCTGATTGAGTCTTGACGACTGCTGATCGAACGACTCAGTGTGTTACAGATAGCCCAGTGGGGAGCGCTTGGTTGTAGCGGCAAACCCACGGCGGAGGAGCGCTTGGTTGTAGCGGCAGACCCGCGGTACTCAACAGAAGGAGTACCTCTGGAGGCTATGAGGGGGAGCGCTTGGCTGTAGCGGCAAACCCACGACGGAGGAGCGCTTGGTTGTAGCAGCATGGGGGAGCGCTTGGTTGTAGCGGCAGACCCACGGGGGAGGATCGCTTGGTTGTAGCGGCTGACCCGTGGTACTCAACAGAAGGAGTACCTCTAGAGGCTATGAGGGGGAGCGCTTGGTTGTAGCGGCAGACCCATGGTGGGAAGCACTTGGTTGTAGCAGTAGGCCCACAGTACTCTATAGGTGGAGTACTACAGCAGTCCAAGGTGACAAATGAAGCGCTTGGTTGTAGCAGCATAACCACTGTACTTGATGGAGAAGGAGTTTCCAAATAGCTTTGGGTTCAACTTCATGATCGATCCTTTGTGGGTCAGTGCGGGGGTTAGTACCTATCGATCCTTTGTGGGTCCGATGACTTAGATTAATCAGTGGCAATACCTGATCATCTCTATCGTCATACAAGAAGTATACCTGTGTGAGCTGAAATACTTTTTTTCTTCCCTTTGTAGATTGTGTTGTGCTATCCTGTGTGGATTTACGTTTTACTTTCCTTTGTGGATTTTGTTGTGCTGTCCTGTGTGGATTTATGTTTTACTTTTCTTTGTAGATTGTGTTGTGCTATCCTGTGTGGATTTACGTTTTACTTTCCTTTGTTGATTGTGTTGTGCTATCCTGTGTGGATTTACGTTTTTCTTTCCTGTGTGGACTGGGTTGTACTTGGGCTCGGATGTTGGAGACGAATGAGAATTGATGACTTAGTTATATGTATGGGCATATACCTAAGCAGTGTCAGATGTTAATTCGTGATTGTATCTTTCCTTTGTGTATTATCCTTTGTGGATTATGGGAGACCTTCGGGGGTCTCGGGGTCCCTACTGAGTAGCTTATACTCACCCCTGCACGGGCTATGCCCGCACTATGATGTGTTGGTTACAGACGACGGACAGCGCTAATCGTGGTAGAGGCTTGTGGAGCAGGACGGTACCTAGAGGTGGACCACTGGGCGGGACGTACTCGCAGCGGTCGGCTGGACCCGAGGAGCAGTGGAGGATTTCTGTACCCACCCTTCAGGTGGGATTTCCAGTGGATAGCTCTACGTTGCGGCTTTACTTTTCAGTTGTTGTTTTCCCTTTCCAGTTGTACTTTACTTTCAGTTTGGGTTTGTATTCTGGCCCACTTAATTTTCCACACTTACTGTTGTACCAGTTTTTACTTAGTGTTTAATTCTACCTGCTTTCTCTGTGGTGGTTGTTGTTTACTTTACAAATTCAATGCCTTCCCTTTTTCCGGGATTTATGCCTTGGTGCTAGTCGCCAGCCCCTGGCCAATGGAAGGCGGGATTGGGGTAGTCATGGCACGAGCCCCGAGGACGGGTCGTGACAAATTGGTATCAAAGGAGTTCGGTTCTACCGTAGACTCTGATCTTTATTCTATGTGAAGCAATAGTGTTAAGCATATTGAGTGTGTTTATCAGTCCAGGGAGCCCAGTGTTGGTGCGGTGGCCGACGTATCCGTACACCAGGACCCTGACTTCTGATTTCCGACTTAATGCACGAAAACATTGATTGCATGTGTGTTTCAAGATTTCTTTGTGATTACTTTGTTTCAGCTCACTAGGTATACTGTTCTGACCGTGGAGCACCTGTTTCCTTTTCAGGATGGCCCCACGACGGCAGCCAGCTAGGGTTCCGAGAGTTGAGCGTGACGACAGCCCACCGAGCGACGAGGCCTCGGTGTAGGGCCCTTTGACTGCTGAGGCACCGGCGGTACCTTTACCCGCCGAGCCACCGATGCTTCCAGCCCCAACCGCTGACGATGCACATCACCTTGGAGCTCTTCACGAGTTTCAGCACCAGCGACCGCCTAGGTTCCGTGGGGAGACGGACCCCCAGGCAACCGAGAACTGGCTGGAGGTGGTTGTATGAGTTTTCCGGTTAGTGAGGACACCAGCAGACCTTATGGTGGTCCTTGCAGCGAGCCTCCTGCATGCGGAAGTAGGTAGATGGTGGAGCTTGATGCTCCAGGTGCACGACGAGGCATCACTCCTTTGGACGGACTTTGAGAGCCTTTTTTGCTCAGAGTTCGTCCCAGCCACCCTCCGAGCGGTGCGCATCCAGGAGCTACTACAACTGCAGCAGGGCAGCAAGACAGTAGCCCAGTACGCAGCGAGGTTTACCGATCTCTCGCACTATTCCACGGACATGGTACGAGACCCATTCTTCAGGGCCCAAACCTTCGAGCAGGGGCTCAGGCGAGAGATCAGAGCTTCATTTGTTTCTCACAGCATTCCGACACAGACAGGGGTGTTGGAACGAGCCCTCTTAGTGGAGAGTTTCCTTGCTGAGCAGTCTCCAACAGCAGGACTCACCACTAGCCGACATGCGGCAGAGTCTTCTGCAGCAGGTAGTAGACAGATGACGCAAGGGTCCAAGAGGACTAGACCTACCGGTGGTCGACCGCGTGACACAGGATCGTTTGTGCGAGGCACCCGGGGTGGACAATGACTTACCATGAGCGGACAGTGTTACTCCTGTGGCGGGGTTGGTCACATGGCTCGTTACTGTCTGACCCGCCATACGGATGACCAGCAGATGAACGAAGGACCTCCCAGGTAGAGGCAGAGGTTCGATCGAGGCGGATCGCATGGAGCAGGAGACCGTGGCAGGGGAGCTGGCCATGCAGCTGGAGGTGGACGACGCTTCGAGGTGTTGCCACCACCACCACCAGGAGGTCCACCCCGACCGCAGGGAGCTGGTGGACATGGGAGAGCTCAGCTTCAGGAAGCTGAAGCCTACGATCATGGAGCACCGAGAGCAGATGGACAGGAGCGGGACTAGCTCCAGACCTGGAGACTTTTGTTTATGCTGCTTCTAGCGTTGTTGATGTTTGTTTGTAGATGTTTTGTGTCTTTGTACTTTGAGCTGCAGTAATAAAAGACACTTTTCTTATGGCGTTTACCTTCCTGTCCTCTCTTTTAGTTGTTACTAAGAGGTTCCGGTTTAAAAACCATTGACTTGACCCTCACTTTGAGATGCCTACTGGAGGAGACCCAGTGACCACACACTGATTCCGACAGTGTGACTCAACCCTTGGAGGCAAGAGTAACGGTTGGATCTCTTGGTAGTAGCGTCGAGGCCTTACGACGTCATCCTTGGTATAGAATAGTATCATTCATGTCAGGATTGACTGTATTAGGCGAACAACATGGTTCATCTAGGGGATGAGACCGGAATTCTCTTATCGTCAAAGAAGAAATCTCAGCAACTCTTGTAGGACCAGAAAGGTCCAAGTTGTCCATGATCGGATGAGGACAGCTCAGAGCTGGAAAAAGTCTTGTGCTGTCAGGAGGCGGAGGCCACTAGAGTTCGAGGATAGTGACCACGTCTTCTTGCGTGTCTCACCTCGATGTGGTTTACGGAGATTTGGAGAGGTGGCTTATCGCCTGGCTCTACCACCTCAGTTGCACCGGGTGCACGACGTCTTCCACGTATCCCAGCTGAGGAGATACGTGCACAACCGGACACACATCATTGACCATGGGGAGCTAGACTTTGAGGATGGGGTGACCTTTGCGGAGGTTCCGGTGGAGATCGAGGATCGACAGGAGTGGGTCCTACGTGGATGATCGATTCCTCTAGTGCGCATAAAATGGCATCACGGGAACCTCCAGGAGAGCACTTGGGAGCGGGAGGCTCAGATGCATGCTCAGTACCCAGTTTTGTTTCCCTAATTTATGTTGTATCCTTACGGGGACGCAAAGCCCTGAGGTGGGAGTGATGTAAAGACCCGTAAATTTCAAGGAAATTTTTTTTTCTTAATTTTCTTTGAATTTTACAAGAACGCAGTTTCTGACGGCACCTGATTCCGAGGCCCGGTGTGCCCGGAATCATTTTCCGAAGTTTGGCTTGGGTATGTTCAGTGAACGAACGAGCAGGTTTTTCTAACTTTAGAACCAGTGCTCGGAATTGAATTCCATGGGCACCGATAGAATCGCAGCGCCGGTATTTGCTTAGAAACGCCTCTTCCGGAGTTGCGTTTGCTCAAGAGTGTTTTTTAATTTTTGGGCTTTAAGTTAAGAAATAAAATAATGTGGTACGACAAACTTTAATTTATTTCACTTAAAGCCGCTTAAATCCACTTTAAGCTGCTTAAGATGAGTTGAAGCGGATAGGGTGGAACCGAAAATATCCTACCCTCTTGGTAGGATATTTGTCAGGTGGGGCCCGCACGAGCCCCACCATTTCTTTTCCGATAAGTAATGCACCCACGAAAACCCCTATTAAATGAAAGTCAACTAGGACGTTTCCTTAAAAAATTAAACGCTCCTATTAATTTGGGTGGTTTATTCGTTGAAATTAATTCTATGAATTAATGGGTCGTTACTTATTTTGTTTTACTTTTTGTTGGCATGTTAATAAAATAAGACCAACACACCTTTCATCTGGGGTGCGTTTGGGTGAGAGGATTTGGAGATTCTGTGCCTTCATCCCCCTTCACGAAGAATGCGAAGAACGCGAAGAACGCCAGCCTCCGACGAAGGGCGACGAAGAACGCCCAACCCCCGGAGATCGACACGACGTCGACGCTTCTTCCGCGACGTTCTTTCCCCGCGACAAATCTTTGATCAACTGCTTGAGATCGTCGACGCGACGCCCTTTCGCGACGATGCGACGCCCTTCCGTGACGCGACGATCACCTCCAACCGCGACGGTCAATTCCGCGACATACTCGCACTCGTCTGACGACAGCTACGAGGTAGGGGTCGTTTTGAAAATGTTATTACCCATGTTTGTTTTCCTCCAAGGCAAGAACGTGGACCAACCAATTAACAAGTTGGTCCGTGGATTATTATTGCGGGCCATGGTTCATCAATTTCTGGTATTTTATGGTGTTGTTTCAAACCGTTAATGCGGTGGGTGCGGACCAACGAACAAGTCTAAACCCACCGCCCTTTGTTCTTGGTGTGCGGAACGGCGGACGATGAAAAAACGGGTCGCATAGACGATTTGTTGATTCCGCAGTGAAGAACGGGACCCGGGAGGAGCTACGGCGCAGACGGAAATGAAATCGGACCACCGGAGAAACTCTGGTGGCCCGCGGACTCCACCGACGGCACGGGTCGCTGGCGCGGCGACGCCGGCAGCCGGAGGCGGCGGCGCCCCGGCGTGCCGCCGGATGGAGCCGTCACGGCTGAAGCCGCGGTGGCGGCGGCCGACCAGACCCGCGACCGCGCGGGTCTGGCGAGACATGGGATGCGGCTCTGCCACGTCCACTGACCAAGCGCGGCCCCACGCAGGGCCACGGCTCCTCTTCCTGCGGGGACAGCACGCCCCGCGGTTCCCTCGCTCGGCCGCTCGGCCGATCCGAGCCGACCCGCCGGTTCGGGCCGGGTCGCGCCCAGGCTGGGCCGGGTCCAACCCGGACCCGGGTCGGGTCGACCCGGTTCGGAACGACCCAGGGGGGGTCGGGCCGGGCCCAGACCCCCCCCCCCCCCCCCCCCCGTTTCCAGACCTTTTCGGTCTTTTGTTCATAACTTGAGCTTCGGTACTCCGAACGATGCGCCGTCAGTGGTGATGCGATCCTTGGATCGAGATGGTCGTTTCAGTATATTGCACTCATGGTTTCGGAATACTTTGGGTTCGGCCGGGTTGGTTTGTACATCTTGGGATACGTCAACCCCGGACTACATGTCAGTTGATGCATCGACCTCTTAGCTCGTGGAGTGGACCCTCCCGGAACGAGCATGTTGTGTGTGGAAACCCTAGAGCCGGTTGAGTCTTGAAGACTGCTGGTCGAACGACTCGGTGTGTTACAGATAGCCCAGTGGGGAGCGCTTGGTTGTAGCGGTAGACCCACGGCGGAGGAGCGCTTGGTTGTAGCGGCAGACCCGCGGTACTCAACAGAAGGAGTACCTCTGGAGGCTATGAGGGGGAGCGCTTGGCTGTAGCGGCAGACCCACGATGGAGGAGCGCTTGGTTGTAGCAGCACGGGGGAGCGCTTGGTTGTAGCGGCAGACCCATGGCGGAGGAGCGCTTGGTTGTAGCGGCTGACCCGTGGTACTCAATAGAAGGAGTACCTCTAGAGGCTATGAGGGGGAGCGCTTGGTTGTAGCGGCAGACCCATGGTGGGAAGCGCTTGGTTGTAGCAGCAGGCCCACAATACTCGATAGGTGGAGTACTACAGCAGTCCAAGGTGACAAATGAAGCGCTTGGTTGTAGCGGCATAACCACTTTACTTGATGGAGAAGGAGTTTCCCAATAGCTTTGGGTTCAACTTCATGATCGATCCTTTGTGGGTCAGTGCGGGGTTTAGTACCTATCGATCCTTTGTGGGTCCGATGACTTAGATGAATCGGTGGGAATACCTGATCATCTCTATCGTCATATAAGAAGTATACCTGTGTGAGCTGAAATCTTGTTTTTCTTTCCTTTGTGGATTGTGTCGTGCTATCCTGTGTGGATTTACGTTTGACTTTCCTTTGTGGATTGTGTTGTGCTATCCTGTGTGGATTTACGTTTTACTTTCCTTTGTGGATTGTGTTGTGCTATCCTGTGTGGATTTACGTTTTACTTTCCTTTTTGGATTGTGTTGTGCTATCCTGTGTGGATTTACGTTTTGCTTTCCTGTGTGGACTGGGTTGTACTTGGGCTCGGATGTTGGAGCCGAATGAGAATTGATGACTTAGGTATATGTATGGGCATATACCTAAGCAGTGTCAGATGTTACTTCGTGATTGTATATTTACTTTGTAGATTATCCTTTGTGGATTATGGGAGACCTTCGGGGGTATCGGGGTCCCTACTGAGTAGCTTATACTCACCCCTGCACGGGCTATGTCCGCACTACGATGTGTTGGTTGCAGACGAGGGACAGCGCTGATCGTGATTAAGGCTTGCGGAGCAGGACGGTACCTGGAGGTGGACCACTGGGCGGGACATACTCGGAGCGGTCGGCTGGACCCGAGGAGTAGTGGAGGCTTTCTGTACCCACCCTTCAGGTGGGATTTTCAGTGGACAGCTCGACGTTGCGACTTTACTTTCAGTTTGGGTTTGTATTCTGGCCCACTTACTTTTCCGCACTTACTGTTATACCAGTTTTTACTTAGTGTTTACTTCTGCATGCTTGCTCTGTGGTGGTTGTTGTTTACTTTACAAAGGCAATGCCTTCCCTTTTTCCAGGATTTACGCCTTGGTGCTAGTCGCCAGCCCCTGGCCTATGGAAGGCGGGCTTGGGGTAGTCACGGCACGGGCCCCGAGGACGGGTCGTGACATTACTTTAATAAAAAAAATACATTAGGGTGTTAGTAGTCCATATAAAATAACACCAAAAAATAATTTTCATTGAGGTACTTATGCAACCCTGTCCAAAAATGAAAATTCTTGCAAGAAAGGACACTGAACACCCACTACATAGAAGGAATATAATGGGAAATAAGAGATGGATTTTTATGCACAATAGTTGATAAAATTCCCTATCAATGTGAAGAAATTTAAAAAATCATACCATAGTGACGAGCACATAAAAAACCATAAATAATTAACAAAAATAATAATACTTAGCTATAATGGAATATAAATCACTGATGAAGATCGACCAAGTGATAATCCATCCTTCATAGTAAGGGTACCAAATCTATACACATCCCCAAAATTCTGAATAACTGACTGTGTGGGAACCAAATTGAAAAACACCCAATGATTTTTAAGAGTGAAATTATTATGGTTGAATGAAGAATACAATGGATGTGGGAAGGTTGAATAATTACAGTAAATGTAAAAACAATACTTCATGCAGGCAAGTTCTATTGATTTCAATAAATATAACCTCTTAAAAAGAAGATGTTTCACAACACCAAAAAGTAAATACAACCTTGATATGACTGATTTGAACATGAAAAAATAGAATAAAATTATTAAAAGGAGGATCAATAATTTACTAGGAAAACCCGAAAATGTGTGAAGTTTGATTATTTTAACTAGATGTCAAAATAATGCAGGCGTGTTTAATTAATTTTAATAATTATTACCTCCATAGGAATTTATTTCACAAAACCAATAAAGAAAAAATCTCTATTATGATGGGGGAAAATAATAGTAGAATGGGGAGAAGATAAATAATTTAACTGGAGGGGGGTTGACATACTCTAGCTTAAAAAACATAAGAAAACAGATTAGAATACATCATAATGAAACTAGAAAAACATATGATTGATCACATACATATAATTTTACCTCATATGTCAAAATAATATTGCATATGTCAAAAAATTATCACTTACATATAAGTTCAATTAATTTCAATAAATATTACCTCTGCACCAAGTTGTTGTGCATCTATATTAACTATGTTTGTTGAATATTGTAAAGACTTAACAAACTGCATATTGAGAATTTAAATATCGACCTTGAGAGCATCATATTATTCAATTTTTATGTCATTGATTAGATCCTAAATGTATAGAAATGGAAAAAATAAACAAAAAATGTAAGAGAATAGAATCATTTAGTAATTCAAACTAAAGTTCCCATACATAAGAAAAACAAAGAACTATTACAAGAAACTGAAAAAAAATGTCACATGCAAATAGTAATTTTAAGTAACCAAAATATATTTTTTTAGGTATAATTACACATCACATTCAACAATTAATCCAAATTTTTCTGTAAATTAAGTGAATTAAAACCTATTAAACAAGATATATTATGTCAAGGTTTAGTTTTAATTGCGTTGATATAAAGGCTTCAAGAGTAATCAAGATTCCAATTAATCTCAACCAAAGAGTTTATCTAAACCTAATTAAATTTTTAGAACTATGAACTTGAAATGTTGTTTAGTGAACTTGTAATGATTACCTCCTTCTATTTATCTCAAAATAGACATCCATTTTTCAACTATTAAACTCTTCAATTAAGATGTTTACTTTTTTTCAAAACTACCCCTACTTTTTATATCTTTTTATTAAAACTTCACACTATAAACCCTTTAACACACTTTGATAGATGTCCTAGGGTTTTACATAGACTATAAAATAATAATTAAAGAACAAATAAATTTTACATGTCATGAAAAAATGGTCAGATTCACCATCCAACTCTAATACCATAAGCGCTCCCCGATTAACCAGATTCTAAAGTTGAAACTAAAATAGATAATAAGTGTGAGAAAAAATTCCCAATAGTTATTCCAAAAAGAAACACCCCATAAATAAACTTTAAATAAAATATCTTACTCGTGCTATTTTAAAATATAGTTTAAAAACAGAGGTTTTCTCTTTTGATTTTAAAACTAATAACAATCTATTTCCCTTCTTCCTTTAAAATAGTTCCATTTAAAACCTGAAGTTTAAAACCCTTAAAAGCATTCCATTATAAATACACTTACTTAAAGAGTTCCTAAGGAGATTTCTAAAACCATTCTAAAATGTTTGTTCATTATTTTTAAAAGGGACACATTAGTTCTTTTAAAAAATAATAAGAAACAGCAATGCTAATAATGATGATAACAAAAATAGTAAAGTAAGGGCAACATAAATAGTAACCAGTCAACTATTATAGGAGTAAAGGGAACAAAACCTACATAATATATCCAAATATTGGGGATCATGGGAACATAGTAAATTAAAGAAAAACCAAAAACAATACTAAAAAAGATCCATCAAATCGACACGCCTGATGTAATACCCCCCCCCCAAAGATCATTCATAATCAATATGTCCTAACCAAGGAAAATAATCCCAAATAAGGTCATAATCCATACTAAGTCATACTATCTAGAGTGTAATCCTAATCTAGTGAAACATGTGTTCTAAAAAATTTCCACTATCTACTCTTGGTTCCCCATGATTTATAAAATGGAGGTGGGATAATTAAATGGTACCAAAAAAAGATCATTATACATCTCACTCTCTTAGGTGGTTATAATGATCATAAACACCCAATTATGTTTCTAACCATTTCATAAAATTAAATATTTGAATTTTAGAAATTTTATTAAAAAATATAGACCAAATGGATATCTTGAGAGGTGTGTGAATGAACTTCTTGAATTCCTCCACCTGTAGAAGCCAACGACTAGCCAGTGACACCAACTGACTATTTGGTAGCATCTAAACAACCTAAAAAATTATTTGTTTATGGAGAGACTTTCTTGCCTTAATTAAAACTCCAACAACTTTATTCTACCCCTAACACCTTTAGAATGATCCTAAAGCTATTAATGTCTATAAATACACCCCCAAGGGCCCTTTTATGTAATTAATTACCTTGGAGATCCTTTTTGAGATCATTATGCTTAATTTGTATCATTATCTTGCTCCCTTGTACTCTTGAAGAAGATCAAGAATAGGGACAACAAGAAATTGGATACTTCTATCTAGTAAAAAATGATTCATTGTGCATATTTTTTGAAGGAATAAACACTGTATGAGTGTGTATAAGGAAGATAGAGAGTTCAACATTAAATAAACTTCTACTATAACCAGATTTTAACCAGATAAAAAATCATGAGGTATGGTTTTCTTTGTAGTGCTTATATTTGTGTTAATACTGATCATTTGTAAATTGACTATAGAATCCAAAGATTTGGGGACATTAGGTTAATATTATCCATTATAATAACTATAAGGATTCATGAATGTAAGAATGAAAAATATATTTTTCACAAAAATATATTTATAGTGTAATATAGATATGAAAAAAAGAAATCAGAAGGAGATGTCCAAGTTATCTTTTATGTTCGGGTCACAGCAACCCTTAGGGATAGAGAAGAAGTCCATTGGAATAATAACACGTGATATATAAAAAATTCTATAGTGAATAAAGAGATTTCTATCTTGAAAAAATTTATTGAAGCAAAAAAATTGATCAAATGCCAAAGATAGTGTACTCTCCACGGCCTACCTGGGGATAAAATAAACAGTATTGGAATGATATTTGTAATGAATAGATTTATCTCATGATAAAAAAGGATAATTATTTAATCAAGAATAATATGGAAAAATTATTAAAGGAATATCTATTAAGTACCAATAAATCTAAATAAAATCTGATGGTGGAATTAGAGATTAGGAAAGAGACATGTCTAATTGGTTCCATCCAGATCAATATAAAATATAAATAGAGTTAAAACACTCCAATTTATCTTTATTGTTTCTAAATTTTTGTTTAAATTTTAAAGTATTACAAGTTTGATTCAATCCAAGGGGTTAATGTGCTCACAAAGTACATCTTCTTTAGTTAGTAGTTTAGCTAATAAAGAAACTAAATCTAAAATATGGATGGAAAGGATCATGATTTGGACTAATGAATGGTGTCAAATAATTACTGGAATCAAACCAATTGTATCAAGATAAATCTAGTAAAAACCCAATGAAAATCAGAATAAAATCAAAGAAATCACACCCTATGCAATAAATCAAAACAACTAAACCCTATCCAGGACAAATCTGACAACAAAAAGATAACATATTGAAAATAATAAATCTTACCAATGAAAATCATAGAGACCTATGATCTGAAATCAAAGAAAACCTATATAAGAAATCATATGGAGGTGGGGTGTCCACATTGGAGGAGAAGGATATCAGGGAGGTGGGGTGGTCGCATCGAAGGAAGACTACGAAAGGTGGTGTAGTCGTATTAGAGTGGCATTGAGTAGAGGTGATCCATGGTGTAGGAGGAGGGTAGCAATGATGTGGGGTCATAGGAGCTGTGTAGATAGAGAGGTAGGGAGGCCGCATCAGCGGGGAGGTGGCCTGGGTGCACCGGAGCTGCGTCGGCAGGGATGTGGGGAGGCCACATTGGAGGAGGGGGAGGAGGGATCATGGGGGAGGGATTGTGGGGGAGAGAGGGATCACGATGCACCATGAGGGAGGGAGGGGATGGGGAGAGGTAATCCTGAGGGTTTGGGGGTACATCCATGTCCATATTTAGGCTCATGGTTTTAGGTTAGATATTGCTATATTTTTTATAAACCTTGGCTATAAATGTGTGGGTATAGCTCAAATTTCTATTAGTGTTGTTCTGATATGTTTTGATGTTGATGTTGTTTTCTTACAATTCTGAATGCATAGTTTATAAGTTTTTTCATTTCATTTTCAATTTTTGATGAAGTTGGTAGCTCATTTTGTCAATTGACATCAATGCTCAAACTTTTTATAACATTTTATTCTTTATGCTAAATCCAAAACAAATATTGAGCAGGGAATTGGTTCAATATCAAGTGTTCATAAACATCATATTTCTTCAAACATATTCAAAATTTACATTTAGTACATAGAAATCTTATTATTCCATCAACAAATCTATTAAAAATTGAAAAATCTAAAAAACTCTTCCAAACCCTTATCATACTAAGGTGTGTTCCTCAGTATTGTTATCTATCTTTTATCCATATATATAACAATGTGCCTAAACTTTATAAAAAAATTAAAACACATAATTATTACTAAGTATGAAAAGAGGTAATGTTAAAATCTGGTAAAGTGACATTATTTGGAATTAAATTTATTCAATATTTAATTAAAATATAAATTCTTTGAATGAATAGATAATCGATGGGAATATAAAGGGGTGTTGGTTAGTGAGTAGTTTCCCAGAATTGAGAAATAGGTCTATAAATTATATCCCAGCCCATATCTTATACCAAACAAGTATCCAATATTAATTCTTTTTATATTAAAATTTAAAACACAAAAAAAAAATATCACCTCAATAAAAATACTTTTCAACAATAATAATAATAAATCAATTAATTTCAATTAACTCAATTCATTTTCATATTTAGAAAAATATTTAAAACCTAAATCACCATTCAAAAGATATATCTAAAATTTTCAATGAAACCACAATGATAAAATGTAAATTTTATAAATAAAAATCATTTTAACTTTTATCCTTCAAGAATGTAATAATTATTTATAACTTATTAAACATTTTATGTGAAAGAAAATTATAATTTAACCATAAAATAACATGTCATTCAATGAATTTTCAATTGAATTCGACCTTCCTCATAATTTCAAATAAATCATGAATATAGTAATAAAAATTCATCAAAATTTTTTATTTATTAAAGAAATTATATAAATATATATATGAAAAAAATATCAAATAATGAAACATAAAGTTCTCCTACACTTAACATACTATTTTTCCTCAATTATTCAATACCATATCCTAGAAAAATTATAGTGTTAGTTTAAACAGAATGTGTAATTCTTGTCCAATAGAATTTTTCAAAAAGTATTTATCTTCATGAAATACAACTAGAATTAAACATTATCACTTTATTAAATAAAATTTACTTGGTTTTCTCTAGTTTTTAATTTTATAGTATAATAAAATCAATAAGTTATTAATGGAATTTAAATTTATTATTTCTTTATTTGAGTATTACTTTGCATTTCTATCAATTATTGATCATATACATAAAAAATAAAATGCATAAAAAACATGTAAATTCATTAGGTATTGCATACTGAAATCACATCCAATAAATGCATATAAAAAAATTAAGACTAAAAATATAAAATGAAAACATAGTGCATATGTATAATGGGAAATAATTTTATTAGAGTAATAAAAATAGAGATAAAAAATTGAATATTAAAACTCTAAATGAAAAGGAAGATAGAAATAAAACCTATATGAACACACCTCTGGCGTGGGCTCGAGTGAAGGAAACAGTAGTGAGATATCTCGAGTGAGGACAACGCCGAGGGTGAGGGATCAAGCGAGGATGATGACTCGGTCAAGGTAAGGGTGGGGGAGACAGGTTTGGGGGTGTGACCGTAGTGCCAGTAAGGGCTCATGGGTCATAGGATTGGAAGGCTCAGGAGATACCTGAGTGTTTCCAAGTAGGGAAGCATGGTGGTGCTAGGAATCAAGTTCAAGGGGGAAGGGGAGATCAGGGGAGAAGGGTTGGGGGAGAAGGGTTGGGGGAGAAGGGTCGGCATGGGGGAAACATGTCTTTTTTTAATAAAAATATAATATTTTGTGGTGGTTTATAAAAAATAGCAACAAAATCAGTTAAATTTTTTTTGGGTGGTTTATTAAACCGTCGAAAAACAACTAATATGTTGTAGTGTGGAAAGTACACAATTTCGTCTACCAATAATCATCCTCCTTAACCGAATCAACCCTATAGAAATAAACCGGATCAGCCTATTGAACATTAACTATCTGACCCACATGCACACGGTGAAAGGGATCCACATTTGAGAGGTAAAAAGGGATTTTCTAAATCCTGGGTATAATGAAATTTCATTAATATTCATTTTAACCCATTAAATTTATTTTTTTATCCATTTCAACATTCCCAAAACAACCCAATTCAAATAAAAACAGAAATTATTATGATCCATGTACCATACTAGGTATCTACCCTATAAGATAGTTCATATCACTTGGTTGTTCAATAAGCTTAGAGTTCATGCACTGGATCACAGGGGGCCCTAAAATCCTATATCCTAGTCGGCCTCACTGGCCTATGTCACGCACCAAGGTTAACTAGAACTATTTCCATACCACCCCATGTAATCCTCATTATGCCTAACTCCAAACTTCACCTTATCCCTCAATCATTAGCTCTCATACCACTATGTCATGACCCCCTCCCTCCAAAGATGCCACAATGAGGGGAGAGAGATAATGACCCCCAAGTCTCGCCTCCAGTAGGCCCCAAGTTGATGTCTAGCACCAAGGGTGTATAAATCTTGCAATATGAGAGGAATTACCCTTTATAAGAAACAAGATAGAGAGATAGAATGAATCATCCAAAAACAACTCCAAGACATAATATAAAAGAGAAACCCAAACCGACCACATTCATGTATAAAATAAAACTAATAAATATACAATAAAGCCTCTAAAGTAAATACCCAAAAGTAAAGATAAGGTAGCGACATAACAAATATCATGGATCCAAGCTTGTAAGGTCCAGAACAGTCCTCAAAATCCTCCTAGAAACCAGAAAATATTTTTATATACATAGGGTGAGCATACAAGTATACTCAGTAGGAGAACCAAAGTCTCTCGTGCACATGTGAAAGTAGCATGCTAATTCTCCTATGAGAAAATAGCATAACCAAATACCACCTAAATAGGTATACTAACCATCCCAACCTCACTAAATCATGATCACCAAACAACATAATCCAAGTAATATAATATAAAGTAAATGACATCGATGATAGGGTACCTCGCACCACTTTCCCTCTGATTAGCTGCTATCACAGCCCAACGGAAGACGTCCCGGTACTCCCACATATTATGAATATACCACATCACGTACGGCTTGCACACACTTGGGTTACACACCACAACACATTCCACCCGCACACACTTATGCCACACACCATAGAAAATCCTTCCCACACATACCCGAGCCACACACCACATCACATCACATCACATCTCATCCTAAAGACACATGGGACACCACATCACAACTTATCCCGAAGACAGCTAGGACACCACATCACAACTTATCCTGAATACACCTGGGACACCACATCTCAACTTGCCCGAAGAATCTTGGGCCATTATCACCCGGAATATGGATCAGGGAAGAGAGGGTGGTCAGCCATCCATCCTCCCATCGAGATGTATTGAAAGACACCCTCTGATGACTATGCAGGTGTTCGACACATAGTTCTCAACAAGGGTTGGGTGCGAATAGAAATCATAAGGAAAATAAAATTATATATATAGTATAAAACACTCAGGACCAACCTATGTGTTCTCAAAAAAATAACCAACTAACAATATTGTCACCTTTTCTACCACCTCTAAATTCATTTATAAGTATCTATAATAGTCATTTCAAAAATTAAAGGGCCCTAAAATTTCTTTCACATTTAAAACCTATTCATTTTATTATTTAGCATCAACCACCTTTAATTGGACAACCCATCATTAAATTTTCCATTAAAAAATTTCCATCCCATTAACCAAACCAACCCATTACATTTCAAACATTATTTAACATTCATTTATTGCATCACTACTCAAGAATCTAGCACAGCACAACCTCACTTCACAAACAGGTCATCATTCTATCACCATGACGACCCAAAATCATAGCACACAAACCATCATCCCCACATTCCCCAAATACACATCATAGTCCCACAAGCACGGCCACACATCACAACACAACTAGATCATTTTATAGATTTACAAAGGGTGTTTTATCACATTCCACTTTATTTTAGGGGCATTATCACACAATCCATAATCCTAGGGAAACCATTTCATTAGAAAAGAATAATTAATTAACCAATTTCCATTTAGGGTGATATCAAAACAATTACAATAGTAAAATAGTCATAATACATATCCAATGCAAACAAATCCCTCAATGGCTACAATTTTCAATAGGGAATCATGCTCGAACAATCACAATATCACAATAACAATAAAGATAAAAAAAACATGAAAACAAAATCCTTTACCCTAAAATTTAAATTTAACCAATTTTTTATCTTTAATTAATATGGAACAACCATATCCCATAGATAAAAAATTTAAACCCATCTCGCATGATGCACAATAAGGAGAAAAGATGGAATCCCTACCTTAAAGAATCTTTTCAACTCACTATGCACCTAAAGGAGAAGAAGAAACCACCATTGTGTAAGAAAATTGTGTATAAATCTAAATCTCACCAAAGTGTGGTCAAAAACACAACCCAAACGCACCCCAAACCAAAGAAACACCACTACAGTGGAACCTTGAAGAAGAATGGAAGGGAAAGGATGATAACAAGAGGAGAACTCACCATAGATCGATGATGCAAGCCCAAGAATCGATCCCCGTCAAAATAAATCTCCAAACATGGAAGGATAAGGTATCCAAATTCCAAGAACAAGATAAAACCAATGGCCATAGGGTTTGGATAAAACTTGAGTAGCTGAAACCTTTAAAACTGTACAATATCAGGGAATTTCATGATGTGCAATCCCCTTTCACGTCGTGTAATCCCAGGATTCCAGGTTCCACCAAAAAACGCATCACCTTTTTTTATTTAACCCTAAAAATATACACATCATGAACCATACCTATAAAATATGTGAATCCAAATTTCACAATATATAATACACTTACACAACATGTATTTCCTGTAATAGTACTATTGCACCTCTAGCTTCCACCAAAAACTCCTGGAACCTCCCCCGAATACCTCCAACACTCAAAACTGGAAAAGTAACAAACCTAGAGGGTATGGAATATTAAATGAGATTATTGGTAGATAATGGACCTCTTTTCATACATTAATATGGATGTTTAGGATGTTCAAGAGTCTTAGGGATGAGTAACTCAAACCTTGACATCTCTTATACCCTTGCTTTTGGACAATATTAATACCAAGAAGTTATTTGATCTAGAGGGGTTAGTTATAAGAGAGAAATTATATGGTGGGGATACACCATCATAATGGTATCTTGGGAGTGGAAATTATCTTCTTTTTTGTGGCCAGGTATGGGTTACTATGAGCTTATGTGAGGAGTTGATGAGGGAGTTCCATGCTTCTTCATGGGCAGTTCATCCTAGTTTAAAAAAGATGTATCATGATATCCATAGATAGTATTGGTGAGCAGGAATAAATAAGGGTATAAAAAGTTTCATGGTTATATGATTCAATTTTCAATGGGTGAAAGTCAAGTGTCAGAGCCCAACTGAGATTTTACAGCCTTTTCTCATTCCTGAGTGGAAATGGGATGATGTCAATATGGATTTTGTGACAGGATTACCCAGGGAAACTCATAAGAATGGTGTTTTATGGGTGATTATGGATTTATTG
This sequence comes from Viscum album, assembly GCA_963277665.1. Lineage (NCBI taxonomy): Eukaryota > Viridiplantae > Streptophyta > Magnoliopsida > Santalales > Viscaceae > Viscum > Viscum album. The sequence goes on from OY728127.1 coordinate 8,143,908, forward strand.
ATGAATGCATCGCACTTATTAACTATTATGGAGAACTTTATATTTTAGGATCTTATAAGTCTTTACATGCACGAGGTTGTTCGTTTTCACAGTGTTCTAAGGAGTATCATTTCAAACAAAGATCCTTATTTTACATTGTGTTTCTGGAATGGTCTTCAGAAGGATCTGGGATATTAGGTTCTTTTGAGAATATCTTATCATCCTCGGGCTAATGATCAATCTGAGTGGGCTATTTTGATTCTTGAGGATATGTTACGAGCCTATGTTTTGGATCTTGGTGGTTCATGGGATCAATATATGGAACTCATGGAGTATGCATACAATAATAGATTCCATGCATCAATCCAAATGGAACTTTAGAGGATTTTTATGGAATTTAATGTTGTTCACCTATTTCTTAGTTTAATATAGATACCTTATCCTTTTAAAGATATTAATACAAGATTTTAAGCATAATTTTCCAAAAAATACAAACCAAGGATCGTAAAGTTTAGTTCATTTAGAAGACAAGGCGCATAAATAAAAAACATGAAACCAAAATAAAAACATCTTTTATTTAAAATCCATAATGTGATCTCTAATTAATTTGAGCTCTAACATGTGCATAGGATAGACTAGAGAATACATGAACAAAAGGATGGGAAAAAATCCTGGTAAGGTAATAAAAATGGGAATAAAGATTAGCACAAGAGTTAGAAGGAATAACATGATGACATAAAAAGGCATGGAACAAGAATAAACATATGGAATAATAATATATAGAACATGTGATCATGTAATTATGGAAACATAGGAATGTGTAAGAAATATATAACATGACATAAACATGAGTCAAGGCTAACTGCCAAGACTGTATCACATAGTGGGCAATGTCCCATAAAGGAATTAGGTTTACTCCATATCCCAACATGACGTATCATGAGACAAAACATTACCCAATTCATTAGAGTGATATCTTAGCACACCCATCATAACATGTTCATGAATATTTTTTCCACATTAAGAATCAAAAAAAATAAACATAAGGGTTACACATGGAAAGAAATGGACATCATAATCATGTCATAAGGCATAACCAAAGGGAATATCATAATGGTTTCCATGAAATAATGGATTTAAATCATTATTAAATATTAATAAGGGAAAATATGCATATATAATGATAAATTATGTCCAAATAGAGTGAAAACATATAAAAATAATTTTTAGTAAACTTTATAAATGAGCCACTTTAGTGTTGTTTAAAGGAAAATGTTAAAGAGACTTTAAAGCGAAAAAAGGCATAATTTTTGTATAAAACCAGAAATGAACTAAGATAGTTTTTTATGATGAAATAAGTGATTTTACAAAAATATTTTTGTATTAAAATATATTAATGGATTTAATTGAAAATTGATAAGTAATTAGGATGTTCCCTTTAATCGAGCTTGCTTATCGGAAGGAATTGAGTAGGGAACATTATAAAACATATATTTATCCATAAAATAAAGATGAATTGAGATAGGTACATATTTTTTAACATAAAAATATAATTTATGTGGATTAAATAATAATAATTAAGAATTATATTTGGGTAAAGATAGAGAAAGTGTAACTCGAAGGAAAAAATGGAGGTTCAAAGAGAATCCCTTATCGTATGTCTGAACATATTCTAAAATTGTACTTAATGTCCTGGATAATAGAATTATATTTATGAATAATTTAATTCAAAACCTATTATACATATATTTTATTTATAATATTTTTATTAAGTACATTTATGGTCATTTTAATGAGTTATAATGTTTAATTTTGTCATTCTGGGAGCATTTGTTTCATGATTTTATCATCGGTTCCCTTGAGTTTAATTATGTGAGTTCCTTTCAAATGGAAGAAAAACTTCATAAGTGTAATTATATTTTATTAATTAACTTATATAAATTTAAATTTTCATATATATCAATTTTTTGAAATGATTATGATTCATTAAATAAAACATTAATGAAAAAAATGATTAGTTTATTTGGTGATTTTTACAACCGTCATGAACTAGTATCATTTTATTTAATATTATGTTTATATATTGGTTTTAGAAAATTAAATAAGTTTTAATACTCATATTATAATATTTTTTAATCATAAATTTGGTTTTATGATTATCCTTGATGGCAGTAATGAAAAAAAACTCGTCATCCACAAAGGCGGTAAATCAAGACCCCGGAGATGATGTTTTCATTTTTAGAAAAATATGTAGAGGAGAAGAGATTTGATGATGGATATTACATTAACATAACAATATTCTAGTATATTTATGATACTATAATTATCATATAACTTTGTATAGTTGGGGCAAATCATGAGGTATAAGAAACAAATAATTCAAAAGAGAAAGGTGGAGGATTTTACCACTTGAATATTGTCTCCTTGAGAACCTCCTTAAGGCACTTGGGTTTGGTCTTTTATTGAGACCAGAAACTCTTAGACATAAGGAATAGGTTTGGAAGAGTAGTTATTTAGAATATAACCAAGATCCAAATATTATAAGGTGTGAGGAGAATAGGTGGTGAGGTCGGTATTTATAGTGGGATGAGAGGGGTATTTTGATTATTTTATTCATTTTATTATTATTTTAGCTCAAGACTATCAGTAGTGTTGATTCTTATAAAAAATTAAAATAAATAGTGCATATTATTTCAAAATAATTGTTTTATACATCATCCGTGAATAAAAAAATCATGTATTTGGATTTTAAATATTAAATACCGTAAATTATTATATTTCATTATTCACCAAAATTTCAACTATTTTAGAAAAATCCCAAAAAAAATAACCCAAGATTTTTTCAACATGTAGATTTTAAAAAATTGAATCCATTTTTTGAAAATAATTTTTTGAATATAAGAATTTTAATTTTTAATTAAGATCGTCATTTATTCAAAAAATACTGATTTTAATATTATAACTGATTTTATAACACTTTGAAAAATAAATTAAGGTCACATAAAATTATTTTATAATCATAGGAAAATAAAATATAAATTTTTGAATCTATTTATGAATATAAATTTTCTTGTAAATTGTTATATTAATTATAAAATTATAAATAAATATTTACATTTCCCAAAAATACGAACACTTAATTTATCATTTTTATAACCTTTATTTACTTATACTGAGATATAAATATATCATATTATCATTTATAAGATTCCTAAAGTTTATTTATAATTTTACTATTCTTAATGGTCATATTATTATTCCAACGGTCGGGTTACTATTCCATCGGTATAGGTTCCTTAATTTCTATAAATGAATAATGTTTTAATGGGTTCTCTATTTGATGTATATGTTTCATACTATATACCATAATTATAATAAGGAAAATTCCATTAATAAAATTTTGGGTCATTACATTATTCCCCCTTTATGAAATTTCTCCCTCAAAATTTTGTTTTATATACTAAGGTAAAAATAAGTGAGGGTACTTATCCTTCATCGCTACCCCCATTTCCCATATCGCCTCTTCATACTTATGATTCCTCAACAACACTTTGATAGGATGAGTCATCTTGTCACATAGGACTTTGTCTCTATAATCCAAGATCTTCACTAGCTTCTCTTCATACAAGAGGTCATTATCTAATTGTACCACCTTCATATTCAGTGCATGTGAGGGGTTAGGTATGTACTTCCTCGGGAGAGATACCTAGAACACATCATAAAATTGATCCATATTTTGTGGAAGTTCATGTTGATAGGACACTGTTCCAATGCGATAAAGGATCTCAAATGGGCCAATGTACCTTGGGCTAAGCTTCCCTTTCTTTCCAAACTACATGAATCTCTTCCATAGTAATATTCCAAATAAGTCATTATCTCTAACTTCAAACTCTAATTCCCTTCGACGGTTATCATCATAGAACTTTTTCCGACTATGGTCTTCTTTGATATGTTGTTGGATAGATTGAACCTTCTTTGTTATCTCTTGAACAATATTAGGCCCAAGTAGCTTATATTCACTAACTTCATCCCAACAAGTTGGATTTTTACATCACTTCCCATACAGAGATTTATATGGAGCCATCTGAATACTTGATTGAAAGTTTTTGTTGTATGAGAACTCAACAAATGAGATATATTGATCCCATCCTCCTTCAAATTCCATTTATTAGGCCCTCATTGTGTCCTCGAGTGTAAAAATATTCCTTTAATATTGGACATCAGTTTGGGGATGATAGGACATGCTGAAATTCAATTCAGTACTCAAAGAATGTTGAAGAATTATTCAGAATTTAGATGTGAGCCTTGGATCATGATCAGAGACGATCAAAATTTGAACCCCATGTAACCTTGACACTTTCTTCACATATATCTTGGAAAGTTGTTCAAGAGAGAGATATTCCAAAATAGTAATAAATTTGTAACACTGTAAGGTTTTACAAATAAACTTAACATAGAATGTAATTCATGCAACATTGAGTCTCTATGAAACAACACTTTTTTATTATAACCTAGCCATTAAACATAATTTTTTCACCTCTATGTTTTGAATTTCAAATTACGGACATACATGGTTACGATTAGTAAGATATTTAGAGTCTGATGGGATCAACTTACATTTTTGGTTAATAGTAACTTGACCCTTATGAATAGTAATATAACCCTTATGAATAGTAAACTCACCCATGTAAGTATAAATAAAATTTAGGCACCTTAGAAATGAGTGTGAATATTTTAAAAATTAATAATTAAGTGTTGGTACTTTTATAATTAATAAATATTTAATTACAATTTTAAATTCATAAATTGATTTAAAATAAAATCCATTTTTATAAAATTTATTCCTAAATAAATGTTTTTTTTTCTTTTATTTTAGGATAATTTTTTGAGAAATTAGTTAATTTATAAAAGTGTTATAATATCTCTTTTAAAATTAAAATCTATATTTTTTAATTAAATAATGATTTTATTTAAAATTTAAATTTCACATATTTAGAAACTTATTTTGATAAAATGGATTCCATTTTTTAATTCTTCACATTAAAAAATGGTTATGGGTAATTTTTTATATTTTTTCTAAAATACTTGATTTTTTGTGAATAGTAAAATATGGTAATTTATGGTATAAATACATTAGAAGCTAAATACACTATTCCTTGAGTCATCATTAATGTAAGAACACTTGGTTAGAATTTACATATACTTATTACTGTTTTTTGTCACAATAATCAACATTATTTCTTGTCTTGATCAAAATAATAAAATAATGAATAAAATATTCAAAAATCACCCCTCTCCTTCACTATAAAATCCACCAGCACTCCCTTTTCTACTCAATCCTTTAAGCCTTTAAGCTTCTCAAAGTTCCCCCCAAATACTATTCCATAGTCACTCCCCATTTCCAGGAGCTCTTGGTCTTTCCAAAATACCAAAACCCCATCCCTTAAGTAGGGTCTCAAGGAGGATATTTCAGGAGGTAAACCCTCTTCATTTTTCTTTTAATTTATTTTTCAATTTTTTTTATCATCTCCTCACCTCATATTTCCAAATGATCATGATAACTATATTATCATCTATGTATTGAATTATATCATGTTAATGGAATATCCTTCCTCAAACTACTATCTCTCTCTCTCTCTTATTTAAACACGAAATCATCAACCGAGAGGTGTCGATTTACAACCTTTGTGGATGACGAACCATCATTCTTTAATTTATCTTTCAAGTCTAGTCATGAAACCATTTTTATGGTTGAAAAATATTATAAAAAATTTATTATGTCTTATTTAATGTTCTAAATCCATTATATATATATATATAATACTAACTCATACAACAAAATTAGTTCGTAATAATCAAAATATCGCCAAAATAATCTAAATGATTATCACTAATGTTCTATCTAATAACTCGTCATCATACAAAATAAACAAATGAATTATATCACCATTTAATATATTTTATGTTCATTAGTATCATATAAATTCAATTCTATATAATTATATCAATTCCACATGAACTTCCATACTCATATACAAGTATACCGATCATGAAAACCAAGGAATTGAATGCTCCAGAACGATAAAATTGTATCTTATAACCCATCCAAAATTCCATAAATGAAATTAATAAAACTATAATAAATAAAATAAATTTAGATAAGGTTATTAATTAATTAATTTATTTAATTTTATTATCCAAGACGTTAAGGTCAAGTGCAGAACTTATTCAGACATAAGGTGAGGGTTTTCTACCCGAACAACCTTTTTCTTTTTGGTTACTCTTTTTCTCTCTTAATCCTAATTAAATTATTAATTATTATTATTTACTCCTAATAAATTATTTTTTAATATTATATATATTTGTAACAATAATAATCCTTCTTTATTTTATGGGGAGTTAAATTTTTTATAAATATATTTCTCAATTATTCCTGATAAACAAGCCCAATTCAAGGAAACTTCTCAAATTCGTAACTATTTTCAAGTTCACTATATAATATGTTTAAGACAAAATTATTTTTATAAAACCACTGATTTAATCATGGAAAAACTAAATTATTTTATTTATGTTTTATACAATTATTTTTTCAAAAAAAATCTTCTTTTCAAAGTAAAAATGTATTTCTATCAAAAACTCCTTGATGATTTTATTAGAGAATTTTTGTCCACATATATTGAATTTTATGTCTTATTGAGGTTAATATGTTATTTTTATAGTCTACAATATTGTATTATGATCAGTTTTATTGTGGATTTTCTATCTTGATACCATTCATGATACTACTAATAATGGTTTGTGTTTATGTGTATATATTGGGGAAAGTTATTTCATATGTTCATGTTTTTTATGTTTAGCCCCTTTCGTATGATGAATGTATTGGAATTTGAAAGTGATGGTTGGGGCCTAATATAGCCTCTTTATGCATCGGCATAACTCATAAAAAATATAATTGGGTTTTTTCTAAGGCCTTACCCTAGTATTTTCATACAACTTGGATGAGGCCTTGGAAATATGTTTCATATGTCCAGCATTATGAATTCTGTCATTATGGTATTAGTAATTGATAAACCATGTGATTATTTTAATAGTAGAATATAAATGGTTGTGCTTAATTCTATTATGATCATTTATATGGCCTTATTTAATCATATTTCATTCCTCCCATATTATGCTCAAATATATTTTTAAAGTCATATGTTTTTAGTTTTTCATCATTCCTAGTGTTTATTTTTATGATAAATTTTATTGTATTACTTACCCTTAATGAGAATCTGTGACCACCCCTTTATTATGTTTTATTTTCCCCACGTTTTGAAGATTAATATTATTAATGACTTTCATGGATAATATAGGAGTCATAGATGTTTCCAATGGAATTGTTATTATGTATTTCATTTCAAGTTGTAATGTTGAACTTATGCTTGTATATTGTTTTCCAAAAATACCAAACTATCTGGTCCTTCAGGATATGGCTTTATTATAATCATTCCAATGTAATAAAATAATGCACTGGCTCTGGGAAATTGGGGTTAGGGCTTTACAGTTGGTATTATAGGAATTTTAGTAGAAAACTTAGAAATGAGATTTTGAAAACATAGATTAGGGAACAAAACCCTAAGATAGACTTTGAGCATAAGTATACAAGAACATCTTAAATTTTGGTAAGGTATAGATTATGTGGATATTTCAAGAAAATAAATCTTTTTATGGATACTAAAAGTGGAAATGGTTCTGAAATAGATGTACCTAAAAGTAACAACTCCGACAAGGTGTCCCGGGCTTGACTTGAGGTAACCTTGTACATGACAACAGGCCTTACTACGCACCTAGTTTAACACTCCCATGGGATATTCTTAGATAATTCAAATTTACTTTATAAAACATTATGAAGGATTTAAATTTAAATATTTCCTCAAAGTAACCATGCTTATGATTATGAAATTAGACATGCATAAAATTTCAATTTATGTTTAGTGTTTTTCGAGTTCTAAATTATACATTATGATTCATAACTTAATTTAGTGTATGAAATTATTTAGAAATGTAACCTAGTGGAAGGAATATAAACCACATGAACGTGCGTATACCATGTAGGGATTTCCCACCCATGTAAGATAATGATTTTGGTTATAGATCTACAACTGGTACTAAGAAACTTATAACTATATTGGGACAATTGACTGAGGTTATGAACAATAACTTTATCTGTATGAATCATCCTGATTCACAACATGGAGGAGAAATTTTATACCACATTATGTGATAATATCCTCTATCATTTAATGGGACAATGAACCCATTTGTAGCGGAGTAGTGGATAATTTCTTTAGAGATAATATTTCTCACTTTGGGATGTAACGAAAGGGATAAGGTTATCATGGTAGTTTATCATCTATTGGTAGATGTGAATTAGTGGTGGTCACTAATTCAAAAAATTAAGGAGGAGGAATAAATAGAATAAATTGAATGGAGGGACTTTAAGTAAATATTCTTAGAAAAATATTTTCCTCGAAAATAGTGAGCAGATATGGAGATGCAATTATTGAGTCTAAAAAAAGGAGAATAAAAACATTGTGAAGTATGAAGAAAATTTTACACATTTAGGAAGGAATTCCATGGAATATATACATAATACAAGGAGCAAGATTGATTGATTCTTTGATTGATTAAATCCATTCCTCCAAAGGGCACTAGTCTCCCAAACATTCTCATCATACAAAGATATAGTCTCATTTGATATCAAGATAGATAAATAATTCTCTAATTCATATGACTTTAAGGGAAAGGAAGAGAAAAAGAGAGTGGCGAAGGAAAATGGATAAAGGGAAGAATAAAAAGGGGAGTTTTCTAACATGTGATACCTGTGGAAAGAAACACCTTGGAGCCTGCTTAAAAGGAAAGGAGTCTGTTATAAATGTGGAGAAAGAGGCCACAAATCTTGAGATTTCAATGGAATGAAAGAAGTTATCAATTTTCAATGATAAAATTGTAAAGAGATGTGAAATTATGCCAATTATTGTTTTAATCATCAAGGAAACATTCCCCAGAGAAGTCCAAGGGAGAAAGGCCAAGATTATGTGATCACAACTGCTGAATTTGAATTTTCTATTGATGTGGTGGTAGGTACTTTAATCGTTTCTTCAAACTTATCTAATGATTTATTTGATTCTAGATCATCACATTATTTTATATCTTCCTAGATTTCCAAGAAAATTAGACATTTATAGTTTTATTTAATAAAGGATTTTTCAGTCAAAACTCCTAAGGGAAGTGTCATTAGAATAAAGATGTGTCGATTAGTCCCCCTTATGACACATAAATGTGATTTAGTTTCTGAACTTATCATCATAACCATGATTTAATTTGATATAATTCTTGGTATGAATTATATTTCAAGGTATGATGTGAAAATCTATTGCAATAATAAGGAAGTTAAAATTTTTAATAATGATGTAGAATCCCTCGTCTTTAGAGAAGAAATCTCATTATTTGATTCTTATCTATATTCACCCTCAATAGATCTACTTAATTCGATTATGGGGGATGAATATAAAACAATATCTATGGGTGAGGAAGGAAATATTCAAATTGAGGATGTACCTATTTTTTAAGAATACATTGATTTATTCCCATAGGATTTACTTGGACATCCTCCGGAGTGGGAAATCGAGTTTTCAATTGATCTAATTTCTGGTGAAAGTACTACAACAAAGACCCCTTATATAATTAACATAATGGAATTAGTATATATAAAGAAACAACTAGAGTAATTTAGTGATAAGGTATTTATCCTCCCTAACATTTCTCCACAGGGAGCTCCAGTTATTTTCGTTAAGAAGAAATACGGATCTATGAGGTTGTGCATTGACTACAGGGAGATCAATGCTATTAAGATAAAGAAAAAATATCATATTCCTTGCATTTATTATTTATTTGATCAACTTCATGGAGCCCAATATTTTTCAAAGATTGACCTTCGGTCTGAATTTCATCAGTTACATGTGAGGAAGGAAAATATTCCAAATACAACATTTTGAACCAGGTATGGACATTATGAGTTTACAGTAATGCCTTTTGGACTAACTAATGCACCCTCTGTCTTCATGGATATAATGAATAGAGTTTTTAATGAATATATTGATAAATTTTTGTGGTATTTATTAATTATATCTTGGTATACTCCAAAATCTATGAAGAACATGAAAATCAATTGAGTATTATTCTGAAGACTCTTAGAAGAAACAAGTTTATGGGAAGTTTAGCATGTGTGAATTATGGATTCAAACAGCTTATTTTATTATCCATATTGTCTCTAAGGATGGAATCTTAGTTGATCCTATAAAGACAAAGGTATTTCAAGAATGGAATACTCCAATGAAAAAAAACCGAGGTACATAGTTTTATTGGGTTAGCAGGTTATTACCAGTATTTCTTTTAGAACTTCACCCGATTAGCTAACCCATTAACCAAGATTACTCGTAGAGGGGTTAAGTTCATATGGACAAAAGAATGTGAAGAATTTTTTGAATAGTTGAATAAGAGGTTACTAAATTCTCCAATATTGACTCTACCATCGATAAATGGTGTATTTGTGATTTATAGTGATTCATCAAAGAAATAACTTGTTTATTTCCTTATAAATAATGGTAGAGTTATTTACTATACATCAAGGTATTTAAAAATTCATGAAAATAACTATCCAACACATGATCTTGACTTATCAGCTATAATATTTTCTCTAAATATATGGAGACAATATCTATATGGTGAAATATGTGAGATATATACTAATCACAAGAGATTGAAATATATATTCTCATAGAAATAACTCAACATGAGGAAAATTTGATGGCTCAAGCTACTCAAGGATTATGATTGTTCCATACAATACTATCTAGGGAAGGAAAATAAGGTAGAAGATGCATTAAGCTGGAAGAATCATGGAGTCCTGAACAAAATTAGGATTGAAAAGGATCCTATGTACATGGATCTAGAGAGGTTGGATATGGGAATTATCAAAGAAGGTGAAACATCATTACTCTATCAATTGGTTTCTGAACCATCTTTATTAGAAATGATTACAAGTTCTTAGCTTGATGATGAGAATCTTTAAAAGAAAATTAATGCTGTGAATGATGGGAAGTTGGAAGGCTTCATGTATGAAGATGGAATTCTGAAATTTGGGAGAAGGCTATGTGTTCCCTCTATACCTGAGCTAAAAAGGGAGTTATTGGATGATTCCCATAGTTTTAATTTCTCTATACACCTAGGTAGCACTAAGATGTACAGATATTTCAAAGAACATTTCCAGTGGGACAACATCAAGCAAGAAATCGTTGATTGTGTATCAAGATGTTTAGTCTTTCAATAGGTGAAGGATGAAAGACAACATCCTAGAGGATTCATGAAACCTCTACCTATTACTATATGAAAATAGGATGACATCACCATGTTTTTTTCACTGGATTACCAAAAACTCCAAGAAGGAATGATGAAATATGGGTAATTGTTGATCGACTTATCAAATTTTCACATTTCCTCACAATAAAGGAGGACTTTCCACTGGAGTTCCTTGAATGGATCTATATCAATGAAGTTTTAAGACTTTATGGAGCACCTATATCAATTGTTTTTTATCATGATCCATGATTTACATCAAAATTATGGAAAAGTTTCCAAAAAATCTTTAGATATTGAGCTTCATTTGAGTACTGCTTATCATCCTCGAACTGACGAGCAGTTAAAAAGGACAATCCAAACTTTAGAAGACAGGTTGAGATCATACTTAATTTATTTTCAAGGTATGTGGGATCAATATTTACCTTTGGTATATTTTAAATAAAATAATAGTTTCCATTCAAGTATTCAAATGGAACCATATGAATCATTGTACAGAAATAGATATCATACACCAACATGTTGGGATGAATTTGGTGAAAGGAATCTTGTAGTCCTAGAGCTTGTGGAGGAAACAACAGTGAAGGTAAAGACTATTCAAACTCATATCAAAGTATCTAAAAGCATAAAAAATATCTATGCTGATAATAGATGAAAGGATTTGTAATTTTAAGTGGGAGATCACGTTTTCTTGAAATTATCTCCATGGAAGGGTGTTATGATATTTGGAAAGAAAGGGAAAATGAGCCCCAGGTACATTGGTCCTTTTGAAATTCTGGAGAACATTGGAGTTGTGGCTTATCATTTGGCAATGCAGACTAGCCTCTCTAAGGTACACAATGTGTTTCATGTCTCTTTGTTAAGGAATTAAATGCCAGACCCAACACATGTACTCACTTATGAAGGGATAGAATTGGAACCAGAATAATCTTACAGTGAAGAGCCTATTTGAATTTTAGGCACTAAAGAACAGGTGTTGAGGAATTGGACAACTCATCTAATAAAGTTACTATGGAAAAATCATAAAATTGAAGAGGCGAAATGGGAGCCTGAGGAACTTATGATGAAGACCTACCCAAATCTGTTTATGAGGTAACATTTTGGAAATTTCAAGGATGAAATTTTTGTAGGGGGGGAGAATGTAACACCCCAAGGTTTTAAAAATAAATTTAATATAAAATGTAATGCATAAAACACTAAGACTTTGCAAAACAACACTTTGTTATTATAATCTAGTTGTTAAACATAATTTTTTCACCTCTGTGTTTTGAATATAAAAAAACATATATACACTGTTGTGATCAGTAAGATATTTAGAGTCTAATAGGATCAGCTTAAATTTTTTGTGAATAATAACTTGACCCTTATGAATAGTAATTACCCTTATGAATAGTAATATGACCCTTATGAATAGTAACCTCGCCAATGTAAGTATAAATAAAATATAGGCACATTAGAAATGAGATTTAATATTTTAAAAATTAATAATTAAGTGTTGGTATTTTTGTGAGTAATAAATATTTAACTAAAATTTTAAATTAATAAATTTGTTTAAAATAAGATTAATTTTCATAAAATTTATTTATAAAAAATATTTTGTTGTCCTATTATTTTAGGATAATTTTATGAGACCTTATTTAATTTATGAAAGTGTTATGATGTCAGTTTTAAAATTAAAATATATATTTTTCAAGTAAATAATGATTTTATTTAAAAATTAAATTTCACATATTTATAAAATTATTTTGATAAAATGGAGTTCATTTTTTAATTTTTCATGTTGAAAAATGGTGATGGTGAATTTTTTGGACTTTTCTAAAATACTTGATTTTTTTGTGAATAGAAAAATATGGTAATTTACAGTATAAATACATTAGAAGATAAATACACTATTCATTGAGTCATCTATCATGTAATAACACTTGTTTTGAATTAACATGCACTTATTAATATTTTTTTACAAGAATAAACACTATTTATTTTCTGGAGAAAAATAAAAAAAATAATGAATAAGATATTCAAAAATCACCCCTCTCCTCCAATATAAAACCCACCCCTCACCCCCTATTCTCCTCAATCCTCTAAGACTTGAAGAGTCTCAAAGTTCTAAAAAATCATCTTCCTTGGTATCTCCCCATGTTCATGAGCTCTTGGTCTTTCTAAAAGACCATAACCCCTTCCCTTAAGGTGGTTCTCAAGGAGGATATTTCAAGAGGTAAACCCTCTTCCTTTTTCATTTATTTTCATTTTCAATTTATTTTCTTATCATCACATCAACTAATTTGTCCAAATGATCATGATAAATCTATTATAATATATATACTATAATTAAATCATGTTAATGGAATATCTTTTCTCAAACTACTATCTCTCTCTCTTTTATTTAAAAACGAAATCATCATCTGGGAGGTGCTGATTTACAACCTTCATGGACGACGAACCTTCGTTATTCAATTTCAACTTTAAGGATGGTTATGAAACCATTTTTATGGTTTAAAAATATTATAAAACATGTATTATTACTTGTTTAATTTTCTAAAACCAATATATATACATAATAATAATTCATACGACAAAATTAGTTCGTAATAAATGAAATATCGCCAAAATAATCTAAATAATTATCACTAAGATTCTATCTAATAACTCATCCTAATGAAATTTAACCAACTGAATTATATCACAATTTAATATTTTTTTATTTTCATCAGTATCTTATAAATTCAATTCTTTATAATTATACCAATTCCACATGAAATCTATACTCATATATGAGTATACCGCTCATGAAAACCAAGGAATCGAATGCTCCTGAGCGATAAAATTTTATCTTATAACTCATCCAAAATTCCATAAATTAACATAATAAAACTACAATAAATAAAATACAAGTAGATAAGGTTCTTAATTAATTAATTAATGGATTTAATTTTATTATCCAGAACGTTATGGTCAAGTGCAGAACTCATTCAGACATAAACTAAGGATTTTCTACCCGAACATCATTTTTCTTTCGGGTTGCTATTTATCTATATTAATCCCAATTAAATTCTTAATTATTATAATTTACTCCTTATAAATTCTATTTTAATGTTATATATATTATTACCGATTATAATCTTTCTTTATTTTATGGGGAGTTAAATGTTTTATAAAGATCTTTCTCAATTCTTCCTGATAAACAAGCTCTATTCAAGGGAATTTCTCAAATTCTTACTTATTTTCAAGTTCACTCTATAATCTATTTTAAGACAAAATTATTTTTATAAAACCTCTCATTTCATCATGTAAAACTTCCTTATTTCATTTCTATTTTTAGGAAAATATTTTTTCAAAATAACTCTTGTTTTTAAAGTAAAAGTGCATTTCTCTTAAAAATTCTTTGATGATTTTATTAGAATATTTTTGTCTATTTCAACACCTCTGTTGAATTTTATGTATTATTGAGGTTAATATCTTATTTTTATCATCTACCATATTGTATTATTATTATTTTGACTGTAGATGTTCTATATTGATACCATTCACCATACTACTGAGAATGGTTAGTGTTTATGAGTACAGATTGGGGGAAGTTATTTCATATTTTCAAGTTGTTTATGTTTAGCTCCTTTCATATGAGAAATGAATTGTACTTAGAAAGTGATGGTCAAGTCCTAATATAGCCCCTAGATGCATCATTAGGTCTTATGAGACAAAACAGAATTGGGTTTTGGTCGAGGCCTTACCCTAGTATTTTCAGATGTCTTAGACACGACCTTGACAATATGTGTCTAATGTCCAACATTATGTGTTCCCTCATTATCGTATTAGTAATTGATAAACAATTTTATTATTAAACTAGTAGAATATAAATTTTTATTTTTCATCTCTTATTATCATTTATATAGCCTTATTTAATAATCTTTAATTCGTGCCATATTATGCTAAATTATATTTTTAAAGGCATGTGTTTTTAGTTGTTCATCATGTCTAGTGTTTATTTTTATGATAACTTATGATGTATTGATTACCCTTACTGAGCATTTGATCTCACCCATTTCTTATGTTTTATTTTCCCTAGGTTGTGAAGATAAATATTTTTAACAACTTTTAGGGATAATATAGGATTTATAGATGTTTTCAATGGAATTTTTATTATTTATTTCATTTCAAGTTGTAATGTTGAACTACTGTTTGTATCTTGTTTTCCAAAACTACTAAGTTACTCAGTCCTTCGGGATATGAATTTCTTGTAATAATTCCAATCTAATAAAATAATACACCAGCTCTGGGTAACTGGGTTTGGGGCGTTAAAAAGTGGTTAGTCTTGGTGAGACGATCCACCACAACCAATATCACATTATTTCCTTTTCATGTTTTCAAGAGACTGGTGGAAAATTCCATATTGACATTCTCCCATTTATATCTATGTATAGAAAATGGATGCATCATCCCTTCAAACTTTTATCGCTCTTCTTTAACTTAATGACATACCAAACACCTTGAGATATACTCCCCAATCTCCTTCTTCATATTGTCTCACCAGAAGTGCTCTCGAAGATCACGATACATCTTGGTACTTCTAGGATGGATAGATAAATATGAGATATGTGCATTATCCAATACACTACAATAAAACAGTGTTTTAGCGGTAGTTTTTTTGCGGTGGTTTTCAAAACCAATTCTAATTTTTTTTTGATAAAAAATTTAGCAGTGGTTTTTTAGTGGCATTTTTAAAAACCGCTACTAAATGTTTTTAAAATATTTTTTATAAATGTTTTAAAATTTCTTCCAAAAAAATTTACAATTTTTTTAGCAGTAGGTTTTTCAAAACCGCCACAAAATTGAAGAAAAAAAAATTTAAAAATTATTTATGTATTATTTATTATTTATTACTTATTACTTAAAATCAAATATAGTTTATTATTTATAATTTTAATAATTTATAATGTTTCAATTAATAAATATCTATAATTATTAGTTAATAATATTTTTAAACTGAAAACAAGTCTTCAATAAGTTGAAGAACAGACTTCGGCATCAAATGACCATAACTTCTGATCTGGGAGTCCATTTCAGCTCCACAACTAGTCAAATCGAAGCTTATGTGATAATGAAAGGAGAAAATATATTCAAATTTCAAAAGTCAAAAATCAAACTCAAACTTCAAACAGCCATAACTTTTAATTTGGGTGTTTGTTTGGGCTCTACCACATATCAAATCAAAAACTGCGACGATCTCTACGCCCTTTAGGTCTGGTACCAACTATTTGAGTATTGCAACCCTTTTTATTCTTCCAAAAAGGCTCATAAGGCCTCCAAAACATAGGTTTTAGTTGCAGACCCTGATTTCTTAAAATTCAAACAGTTATAACTTTCACTCCATGTGTTAGTTCGGCATGTACCACATATCATATCGAAGATCACTTCATGATCTTCGATTGGATTGGTTGTGGCATAGAAAAATAAGTCTCAGATCAGATTTTAATAATTATTTAGTGTGTATCTATTTGTTATGTATTATTTATTTTTTCAATTAATATATATATATAAGTATATTAAATACGATTTATTGACCACATGAATAGTCTGCTGGAGTGGTAAAGTCTTTAGAGAATAAGTAAGAGGTAATGGGTTCAAATCTCACCCAACGTAGAATTTCTATATATGGCATGGGCATGTGCATGGACATGGACTTGTGAATTGATATGGGAATGAGCATAGTAATAATAAATAATAAATAAATAAATTACGAGAATAAAAAAATATCAATTAATTATGAAAATAAATAAACAAATAAATGAATAAATTACGAAAATTAAAAAAATTAAAAAAATTAAAAAAATGAAGAAAAAAAATAAAAACGATTTAGCGATGGTTTAAATCGCCACTAATTATTTCCCAACACACAATTTAGTGACGGTTTTCCTAAACCGTTGTAGAATGATTTAGCGGCAGTTTAAACCGCCACTAAATACAAATTTTGGCGTAGTAATAACTCCTTCTTTATCTCTGGTGATGAATGCTCACAAAACCTTGTACCAAACCTAATCAAACCATCGTCATCGATATGGAACTC
Organism: Viscum album; assembly: GCA_963277665.1. Taxonomy (NCBI): domain Eukaryota; kingdom Viridiplantae; phylum Streptophyta; class Magnoliopsida; order Santalales; family Viscaceae; genus Viscum; species Viscum album. The sequence continues at coordinate 8,161,348 of OY728127.1, forward strand.
TTTTTGCTTCACTTCCTTTACCTTTTTTACCTTCTTTTGTAGCTCTAAATATTCCCTTTGTGCTTACTTGATCTTCTCATAGATAGATGGTTAGAAAATCTTTTGGGAAATATAGGATTTATTCCATGCCGTTATGATTTCCAAATCCATCTTTTGTATATCCATGAAGATTGGGTCTATCTCAATTAGCATAATGGATAAGGTATCAGGTTCTTTTCTACTAAGAGCATTAGCTACCTTGTTTGCCTTTCTCGGATGGTAGTGAATAGAGAAATATTAGTCCTTGATTTGCTCTAGCCATATTCTTTGATGCATGTTGAGTTCCTTATATGTGAAAATATACTTTATAATCTTGTGATCAGCATATATGTCACACTTATCACCATAGAGGTAGTGCTGTCAGATTTTCATAGAAAAAATCACAGCCTCTAGATCCAGATCATGCGTTGGGTAGTTATGCTCGTGAATCTTCAACTTTAATGAGTTTTAGGTTGTCACTTTATCATTATGCATGAATACACATCCCAAGAATTTTATTGAAGCATCACTGTATATCACAAAACCTTCTACACTTGTTGGTAGTGTGAGTACAGATGCAGTGATTAGCCTCTTCTTGAGCTCCTTGAAGCATTCCTTATATTCTTTCTTCCAAACATACTTTACCCCTTTCTATGTTAACTCAGTTATAAGGTTATACAATCATGAGAAATTCCCACCAAAATGTCGGTAGTACCCAGATAAGCCAAGAAAACTATGGATCTCCATTACAGATGTTATCATGGGTCACTCTTTGATTTTATTTGTCTTGGATGGGTCTACAAATATTCCTTTACTGGTAATAAAATTCCCCAAGAATGATACTTCCTCCATCCAAAACTCAAATTTACTATATTTTTCATAAAGTTTCCACCTTTTCAAAGTCTTAAGCATAGTATTCAAATGCTCATCATGTTCCTCCTTTCTCTTAGAGTATATCAGAATATCATTAATAAATATGGCCACAAAATTGTTAAGGTAATATCTAAAGACTCTATTCATTAAGTCCATGAAAATTTTTGCACCATTACTGAGTCTGAAGGGAATCACTATGAACTCATGGTGTCCATACCTCGTTTGAAAGGTATTCTTGGGAATATATTCCTTCCCCACCTTTAATTGGTGATATCCTGACTAAAGTTCCACCTTAGAGAAATACTTGTCCACTAGTATTTTATTTAACAATTCATAAATCCTTGGTAAGGGATACTTTTTCTTTATCATGATTTTGTTGACCTCACAATAATCAATGCAGAGGTTCATTGATCCATCATTATTCTTTACTAATAGAACTGGTTCACCCCATGGTTAAGCACTCAGAAATATAAAACCCTTTTATATATTCTCTTGTATCTATTTCTTTATTTCTTCTAAATCAATGGTGGGAATTATATAAGGAGTCCCTGATATAGGTATAGATCTCAAAATAAGTTCAATCAAGAACTCAACCTCTCAGTTAGGAATAAGATCAAGCAATTATTCAAGAAACACATCAGTTTAGTCCCTTACAATGGTCATGTAAGAATCTGTTTCTTCTCTTTGAGGTAGGGGCTTCCTCTTTTCTCTTTTCCTTAAGTGTTTTTAATAAAATAAGGAAAATGAGGAAAAATACCAAATTTTGGAACTACACGCCGTGTACTTTTTCCACACGCCGTGTACTTCTGGCTGTGTGGGGATGAGTACACAGGGCGTGTAGCCATGTCGGCGACAAAGGGTGTAGGAACCGACTACACGCCATGTAGTGGTCCTTTACACGCCGTGTAGTCAGTCGGCAGGCCAAAATAGTAAGGCGGTGGAGCAGCCGCTAGTTGGGAGACAGTACACGCCGTGTACTCAGAAGTACATGTCGTGTACTCATGTCGGCAAGTGAACAGTGTCGCGCTAGCAGGAAGTCGCCATTGGAACAGTTAAATGAAGGGAGTACACGTTGTGTACTTGGAAGTACATGTCGTGTACTTTGTTTTTTCAGCTTAAAACAGGCTGTAGCATCCTCATTTGGCAGAGGAGGCATTTGAGCCTTTTTATATCCAAAGGAGGAGAACGGACCTTTGAAGATCCTTCAGGTGTTCTTCTGGAATCGTTTTCCACCTCGGACGATCTCGTTGGAACCACACGGGTAAGCAATCTCTTCTCATAGCATGTTGCTTACCAATTCTTCTCCTAACGTAAGTTATTTACGTTTGAATTGTTTTTGTTCTTCGTCAGATCTACACCGTTCTTGGGAGTTTTTTGAGTCGGTGTTCGGGTATAATGTTCGTTGGCGTTTAAGGTAGGTGGCTTGGTGTTTAGTTTTCCAACTACTATGTGTTTTGTGCGTTTTTGTGCCACGAACCCATGTTGGGGTGTCGTGTGGCTGAGTTTGTTGCTATATTAAACACCTATAATTGATTAGGTATTTAATTATGATATTAAAATGCTGGTTGGGATCGTTTCTTGGATCCAGAACCACCCCAGGGGTGTGTTCCACTGTTTATCCGTTTGTCTAGGATACCTGAGGGTATGCCTATAAAGTAGTAATTGTAGAATTTCCTTGAGAGGAATTGCTTTTTACTGCTTGTTTCCATGTTGGGCATGGCCCGTTTACCTGTTTATCCTGAGGGCATTGTTGTGATTAGCCTGAGGGCACTGCACAGTTTAGCCTGAGGGTTGTAGTTATTTCGCCTGAGGGAAACCTTTCGTGCCTGAGGGCTTGACTTCTGTTCCTGAGGGCGACACTTCCTATGCCTGAGGGAAATTTCTATTACGCCTGAGGGAAATACTTGCGGGTTGGATTCTATATAGCCTGAGGGCGTGGTTCACTATATTAGACTGAGGGAAAGATACTGGTTAGCCTGAGGTCTTGGTGCTGTTGAGCACAGAACAATACTTAATTTAATGGATTAAATGAATAATAAAATGGAAATTTAATTGTTAAGTTAGTTACTTTTCAGTACTACTTACTTTATTACATTTTACTATTGCACACTGTTGTTGCATGCTTACACGCAGTTGGGCACGGGCCTTTGGTGGGTTCCTACTAAGATATATTTCTCACACCCTGTTTGGGTCACTTTTTTCGGCCCAAACAGATTACGTTGCTGCAGGTGTAGATAGGGGCAAGATTCCCTATACAGGTACATGATTGATGCTGAGGAATAGGAGGGCATGGGACCGAGCCTAGGCTCGCGATGCCGCTGCCAGCTATTTTGCTTTGTTTCACTGTACTCTGCTTTTGGTTGTACTGTATTGATGTATAACATTTTCTAGCTATTTTCTTAGAACTTGAGGCATGTAGCATCATTATTTTTATACTGTTGGTTATATCCACTACTGTGTTTATTTCAGTTGTGTATGTTGTACTGCTTCCTCTGTTTGTTGTATGTTTTATTTTGTATTCTGTTGCGCTACACTTTGAAAAATGAGGGCATAGTTTCCCCACTATCAGACCTGGGCCCTCACTGCTAGTTAGTAGCCTCTGGCGTTTGGGGAAATGCGCTTGAGGTCACATGGTGAACCGGATTCGGGGTACCCTTTGCGTGGCACCCGGGTCCGGGACGTTACAAAGTGGTATCAGATGAGGTTCTTTTCTTTGACTTACTATTTGGAGCCGTAGACAGGGATAGGACGAACGGTAGTTGGTAATAAGCTATGCCCGGGCGTAGCTAACCCCTGTATAGGTAAAAGCCAGTCTACCTCGTATTTTTCAATTTTTATGATTTTGAAAATTTTACTGTTGATATGATTTCACTGTTGTGTGACGCACTTGTATTGTGCTGGTTATATTTTATTTGTGGGTTCTATTTAGTTGCAACCCGATGAGATGAGGGTATGTCATCTCATGCATCATATAGTCACATGATAGAAATCACATGTCATGCATAGTTCCCTGCCATGTAGGTGCATTAGAAATTGCATGCTGTTGTGATAGTATTTGTGCTAGAAAAGCATGTTGTTGTGATAGCTACTTGATAAATACATGCTTTTTGATAGGGTATTTTTTTAAGCTTGTTTATATAATAGACTCCAAACTATGGTTTTTGGGGAGTATGGGCCCCCATTGACTGGAATTTGGTGGATCGTTGACTGTTTATTAGTTTTAACACAGATAAGATGTCAAACTTTGATTCGTGGGGAGTATGGGCTCTCACGGGTCAGAATTTGACACTTAGGTGTTGGTTTTTGGTATTTTTCTGGGTTTCGGAGAAGTTTTTGAGGCATACTATCCGAAAACCCAGTATACACGCCATGTATAACTTTAAACACGTCGTGTATGACCTTCTGTTCGGGAAGAAAAAATAAACTTTTTAAGTACACGCCGTGTACTCTGAGTACACGCCGTGTAGTCTCTTTCCGTGTCTCAAACCGTGTGGGCAGTAACATGGGGTAGGTATGTGCTTGGGCAAAACACGTTGTGTACCATATACACGCCGTTTAGTTTTGACCCGGATTCCGACCGTGTAACTAACAACACGGGTCGGTGAACTCCTTCACAGAACACGCCGTGTCAATTATGAACACGCTGTGTAGTGTGACCTGGGGACTCGGTCGTGTAACTAACAACACGGGTCGGTGTCACCATTCCTTGAACATGTCGTGTACCTTTTGGGACACGTCGTGTAGTCTTGTTCGAGGACAGATCGTGTGGACTTAGCCGTATGGTAGAGAAACGGGGTTGTTGACACGCCGTGTGCGGGTGTAACACATCGTGTAGTGTCAGGCCGAGTAGTCGGTCGTGTCACAAACGACACGGGCAGTTGGAAAAATAATACCATACATGCCGTGTAGATAATATACACGCTGTGTAGTTTTGTTCAAACAGGAGCCGTGTGGCTTAGATATGCAGAAGGACCCAAGAAGGGGAAGGGAAGTCAAGTACACGCTGTATAGTCATTATACACGCCATGTAGTCTTGTTTTGAAAATTTTTTAATGCCTTATTCCTCTTGTTCCCTTTTTGGGTTTCTTCGCTTTCGGTCTTTGATGAATCTTGTTCTAAGGCGTTTTTTGACCTTGTAGTGTCATGCCACCTAGACGACCGCGCGTTGTTCTCCAGGAGAGCGGCAATGAGTATACTCTAGAGATGGTGGGCCATGGGCTACCAGTTGATCCTCCAACAGAGCCAAATGCGGCACCAGCTGCTATACCAGACACAGGTGCGGAGGAGTAGTTCCGTGAAGGCTTATTGTGGTTCATGCAGACCTTTCAGGGAGCACCGCAGGCTGCCACATCCATGGCCTAGTTGACACGTATCTTCCAGCAGCAGCATCCGCCTACATTCTCAGGGGATGGTGGACCACAGGCTGCAGAGTCTTGGCTGGGGTCGATGCAGACTATTTTTGAGAATCTTGAGATGCCTCCAGGGTGGAGGGTCAAGCTCACGACATACATGCTACGTGATTCCTCCAAGAGGTGTTGGGATGTTTCCACCCAGTCAGAGCATCCCAGGGGCATGGTGTGGGAATACTTTCAGGTAGTCTTCTATGACTTTTTCTTCTCGGAGATGCTGAGAGCAGATAGAGCTCGAGAGTTCATGAATCTGCAGCAGGGCTCTATGTCAGTGATGGACTATTCTGCTCGTTTTACAAAGCTTCAGTGCTTTGCACCCATGCTGGTGGGTGATGAGACATTGAGAGCCAGAAGTTTTGAGGATGGTCTTCGGTATGACATCTGCGCACTGGTGAATGTCTTCAGGTTGCCTATTGTACACGCTATTATGAACCAGGAATTGCTCACAGAGAGGAACCTTTGAGAATCTAGAGGTGTGGACCAGGGTGGTTCAGCACCAGTTACTGATACTTTTTCTGCTGGAAAGAGGAAGAGACGGATGGACTTCTCTCAGGGTGGCAGTACCAGCCAGGCAGTCTCTTTAGGTGGCCCGATCAGGTTATACTAGTATGGTAGAGAGGGGCACAAGAGGCCATAGTGTCCACGTGATTCAGTGGAGTGCCGAGCTTGCGGCAAGATGGGTCATCTGCAGCACTTTTTTAGGGTGCTTCCACCGATGGCTATTGAGAGGGGTTCTGTACAGACTCCGCATACGGGAACAGGACAAGCAGCTTCTTACCAGTCTGGGAACTGGAATATGTCTGGGCATGCAGGCAAAGATGGTGGTCGTAGACATGGTAGCTAGAAACCAGGATCTTAGAGGCAGCAGGGCGGGACAACTCAGGGTAGCCAAGTTGTGTCGCAGGGCCGCGGCACTGGGCAGACATATGTGGTGCAACAGACCCAGCATGAGCAAGATCCCAGACCTTCTACAGTCATAGGTACTGTTTTAGTAGATTTTGTCTTATCTTTAGTACTTTTCGATACGGGTGCTACAAATAGTTTCATATTTGTACCCGTTGTGGAGATCCTTGGGCTCTATGTTTCTTTATCTTCTATTATCATGATGCTAGACACTCCGTTGGGGACTAGAACAGCTAGTGTGCGTCAGTGCAAGGAGTGCCCCCTTGAGGTTGGTGGGTGTCAATTCCTTTGGGACCTCTATGTCCTAAAGATGACAAGCTATGACGTCATTCTCAGGATGGACTGGTTGGTTCCCTTTCGAGCCTTTGTAGACTGTTATCGTCACAGGGTGTGTTTCACGTCACCAGAGGGCGGAGAGTTTCTATACAAGGGTGAATGGGATGTTTAGGCGATTCGAGCTGGACCAGAGCATCGTGGGCGAGGTGGAGTCACAGCCTAGATTGTGAGCTTATATCTGGATGACCAGGGGACTTGTCAGATGGATTTCCCTCCTGTTGTTGATCGTTTCAAGGATGTCTTCCCGGACAACTTTTCAGGTCTACCTCCGGAGAGAGAGGTGGATTTCTCCATTGATCTTGTGCCAGGAGCAGCACCGGTGTCCATTCCTCCTTATAGGATGGCTACACCTGAGTTACAGGAGATCAAGATGCAGTTGGAGGAGTTGCAGGCAAAGGGCTTTATCTGACCTAGTACTTCTCCTTGGGGTTCGCCGGTCCTTTTTGCGAAGAATGCGGACGGTACCCTTATACTTTGCGTAGATTATCGGAAGCTGAACTAGTTGACGGTTAAGAACCGATATCCCTTACCGAGGATTGATGATCTTTTTATCAGCTTCGTGGAGCACGAGTGTTCTCAAAGATTGATTTGAGGTCAGGATATCATCATTTGCGCGTTAGACCATCTGATATACCTCTAACAGCTTTCAGGATTAGGTATGGTCTATACGAGTATACGGTTATGCCATTCGGACTCACAAACGCGCCAGCGGTTTTCATGGCTCTGATGAATCGTGTGTTCCATCTGTATCTTGATTATTTTGTGGTAGTATTTGTGGAATACATCTTGGTGTACTCTCACACTCGACATGACCATGCCACCCATCTTGAGATCGTATTGAGTACACTGAGAGAGCATCGGCTATATGCTAAGCTCTCAAAGTGCCACTTTTGGATGGACCAGATTCACTTCCTGGGTCATATCATCTCTGAGGCAGGAGTTTCAGTAGACCCAGAGAAGGTGAGAGAATTAGTTTCCTGGGAGCATCCTAAGAACGTGTTTGAGATACGGAGTTTCTTAGGGCTGGCTGGTTACTAAAGGTGTTTCATACAAGACTTCTCCCGCTTAGCAGCACTGTTGATAGGTCTGACTAAGAAGGGTGTGAAGTTTGTTTGGTCAGAAGCTTGCGAGATAGATTTTCATGACCTGAATGGAAGTTTGACATCAGCACCGATCCTGGTACTCCCAGAGTAGAGGAAGATCTATACAGTTTACTATGATGCATCAGGTATTGGGCTGGGAGCAGTGTTGATGCAGGGCGACCAAGTTGTGGTGTACGGGTCTCGGTAGTTGAGGCCACATGAGAGGAATTACCTGACACATGATCTCGTGTTGGCAGCAGTTGTTCATGTGTTGCGCTGTTGGAGACATTATCTATTGGGGAGCATTTTGTGGTTTTTACCGACCACAAAATCCTCAAGTACATATTTACACAGCATGACCTTAATCTGAGGCAGTGAAGGTGGGTCGAGTACCTATAGTCCTTCGATTTTGATCTTGCCTATACACCTGGTAAAGGTAATGCAGTAGCTGATGCACTGAGTAGGAAGACTCAAATACAGGCAGTGCAGGAGGCCAGTGGTGAGTGGGAGCTCATGGCCTTGTTCTCTGAAATGCATCTGGAGGTGCACAACAGTCAGGGGCAGACTTATCTTTCATCTTTAGCTGTGACTTCTACCCTCCTGAACAGAGTGAGGATGAGGTAGCTATCGGATCCAGAAGGCCTAGTTCTACGGAATTTGGTGGAAAGCGGGGAACCTTCTCCTGGGTGGACGATAGGCGATGATGAGGTTTTGTGTTTGCATGGATGAGTATGGGTTTCAGGGGATATACGCGAGGAGATGATGCGAGAGTTTCATTCTTTAGCATGGGCAGTTCATCCCAGGGTTACCGAGATGTACCGTGACTTGAGACGTCAGTATTGGTGGTCGGGTATGAAAAGAGATGTAGCTGGTTTCATTATGAGATGTTCCACCTGTCAGCAGGTGAAGGCGGAGCATCAGAGACCAGCTGGACTGTTACAGCAGTTACCCATTCTGGAGTGGAAATGGGACGATGTTGCGAAGGATTTCGTAACTTGGTTGTCGAGGTCACCTCATGTAAACGATGCCATGTGGGTTATTGTGGACAGACTCACTAAGGTAGCTCACTTCTTTCTGATCAAGGATACCTTCGGTGTTCACAATCTCGGAAGGCTGTATATCCGAGAGATTGTACTTCTTCATGGGGTCCCTCGTTCTATCATTTCAGATAGGGACGCCCGCTTTAAGTCTCGTTTCTGGCATAGTTTTCAGAGGGCGCTGGGTACACAGGTGCTTCTGAGCAGAGCATACCACCCTCAGACAGATGGCCAGTCAGAGCGTACGATACAGGTGCTAGAGGACCTACTGCGTGCATGCGTCCTAGACTTTGGGGGCTCTTGGGAGAATCATATACCCTTAGTCTATTTTTCCTATAACAATATCTTTTAGGCGACTATTGAGATGGCACCATACGAGGCATTATACGGTAGGTCATGCCGATCACCTTTGTGCTGGTTAGAGGCAGGTGAGGCAGCTTTGCTGGGACCACATCTCGTGCAGGAGACTTTTGAGCAGGTCCAGTTGATTCAGAAGCAGATGGCTATGGCGCAGTCTCGTCAGAAGACATATACCGATTTCCGTAGATGACCTTCGGAGTTCATGGTTGGGGATCAGGTTTTCTTGCGTGTTTCGCCGAGGCTGGGACACAGGCGGATTAGGAGATAGGGTAAACATTCACCGCAGTATGTGGGACCATTTGAGATTCTTGAGAGATTCAGGCTGGTTTCTTATCGGTTGCGGTTACCACAGCGGTATTGAGCCATGCACGACGTCTTTCACGTATCTCAGTTTTGTCGCTATCATTCAGACTCATCTCACATTTTTCAGCCCGAGGAGGTTGAGCTGGAGGTAGATGTGTCCTTTGAGGAGCATCTGATTCGTATCACTGACAGGAGCACCAAGGTTCTTCGAGGCCGATCAGTTCCTCTCGTACGGGTTCTATAGAAGCATGGCCAAGTGCAGGACGAAACCTAGGAATGGGAGACCGACGTACATGCTCAGTGGCTGGAGTTGTTCACGGTTATATCTTCTCCACCCTTGGAAGAGAAATTCGGGGACGAATTTCTATAAGGGGGGAAGTTTTTAAGAACACGGTTCTTCTCTTTGAGGTATGGGCTTCCTCTTTTCTCATTTCCTTAAGTGTTTTTAATAAAATATGGAAAATGAGGGAAAATCCCAAATTTTGGAACTACACGCCGTGTACTTTTTCCACACGTCATGTACTTCTGGCCGTGTTGGGATGAGTACATAGGGCGTGTAGCCATGTCGGCGACAAAGGGTGTAGGAACCGACTACACACCGTGTAGTGGTCCTTTACACGCTGTGTAGTCAGTCGGTAAGCCAAAATAGTAAGGCGATGGAGCATCCGCCAACTGGGCGACAGTACACGCCGTGTACTCAGAAATACATGTCGTGTACTCATGTCAGAAAGTGAACAGTGCCACGCTGGCGGGAAGCCGCCAGTGGAACAATTAAATGAAGGGAGTACACACCGTGTACTTGGAAGTACACGCCGTGTACTTTGTTTTTTCGGCTTAAAATAGGAAGTAGCTTCCTCATTTGGCAAAGGAGGCATTGAGCCGTTTTGGAGCCAAAGGAGGAGGCCGGACCTTTGAAGATCCACCGAGTGTTCATCTAGAATCGGTTTCCGCCTCGGACAATCTCATTGGAACCGCATGGGTAAGCCCTATCTTCTCCTAGAGTGTTGCTTACCAATTCTTCTCCTAACGTAAGTTATTTACGTTTTAATGGGTTTTGTTCTTCGTCAGATCTACGCCGTTCTTGGGCGTTTCTAGAGTTGGCGTTCGGGTATAACGTTCGTTGGCGTTTAAGGTAGGTGGCTTGGTGTTTAGTTTTCCAACTGCTGTATGTTTTGTGCGTTTTTGTGCCATGAACCCATGTTGGGGTGTCGTGTGGCTGAGGTCGTTGCTATATTAAACACCTATAATTGATTAGGTATTTAATTATGATATTAAAATGCTGGTTGGGATCGTTTCTTGGATCTGGAACCACCCTAGGGGTGTGTTCCACTGTTTAGTCGTTTGGCCAGGATACCCGAGGGTATGCCTATAAAGTAGTAATTGTAGAATTGCCTTGAGATGAATTGCTTGTTACTGCTTGTTTCTATGTTGGGAATGGCCCATTTACCTATTTAGCCTGAGGGCGTTGTTGTGATTAGCCTGAGGGAACTGCACTATTTAGCCTGAGGGCTGTAGTTATTTCTCCTAAGGGAAACCTTTCATGCCTGAGGGCTTGACTTCTGTGCCTGAGGGCGACACTTCCTAGGCCTGAGGGAAATTTCTGTTATGTCTGAGGGCAATACCTTCGGTTTGGATTCTGTATAGCCTGAGGGAGTGGTTCACTATATTAGCCTGAGGGTAAGATACTGGTTGGCCTGAGGGCTTGGTGCTGTTGAGCACAGAACGATACTAAATTTAATGGATTAAATGAATAATAAAATGGCAATTTAATTGTTAAGTTATTTACTTTTCACTACTGCTTACTTTATTGCATTTTACTATTGAAAACTGTTGTTACATGCTTACACGCAGTTGGGCATGGGCCTTTGGTGGGTGTCTACTGAGATATATTTCTCACACCCTGTTTGGGTCACGCTTTTCGGCCCAAACAGATTACATTGATGCAGGTGTAGATAGGGGCAAGAGTCCCTATACATGTACATGATTGCTGCTGACGAATAGGAGGGCATGGGACCGAGCCTAGGCTCGCGATGCCACTGCCAGCTATTTTGTTTTGTTTCGCTGTACTCGACTTTTGGTTGTATTGTATTGATGTATAACATGTTCTGGCTGTTTTCTTAGAACTTGAGACATGTAGCATCATTATTTGTATATTGTTGGTTATATCCACTGCTGTGTTTATTTCAGTTGTGTATGTTGTACTGCTTCCACTATTCTTTGTATGTTTTATTTTGTATTCCGCTGCGCTACACTTTGACAAATGAGGGCATAGTTTCCCCACTATCAGACCTGGGCCCTCGCTGCAAGTCGGCAACCTCTGGCGTTTGGGGAAATGCGCTTGTGGTCACTTGGTGAACCGGATTCAGGGCACCCGTTGCGTGGCACCCGGGTCTGGGACGTTACAGGTCATATCTTCGAGCATGATTCTCTCATTTTTCTCAATCATTTGAGATAGATATTATTCATCATAAGGAAATAATATCCACACTTGAGATGATGATTCTGAAGAAGATTCATCCTCATCCTTACACTTATGCAGAATTAGAGGATACCTCGAGATGTGAAGAGTAATCTCCCTTTCCTAACAGTTTATGTTGGATTTTTATAAATATAGTCAATCTATGCCCAATATAGCATCCAACTCCATCAAAGTAAGTAATACAAGATTTTCTAGAATGTTCATCCCAAAAACATTAACTAGGGAATAGTTATATATTTTGGATGCAATAATTTCCACATTTTTTATTCTCACAAATAACTCAACCTCTATATTTTGAGGTAGTGTTTGAATAGTTATACTAAACTTTCAAGATATTAAAGAACGCATAGAATAAAAATAAAATAGTATGTTCACTATTCTTAAGTGAATAACTATCATACCTATCCCCACATTTTTTTCGGCTCTACATCAGTTGTAGTGATAGAATAGGCCCTTCCTTGTTGTCTTGGAGGTTGTTTTTGTTGATTTCCTCCAACAACCCTTGGCTTAGATAATTTGATCACATAATTACCATGTCCATTTAAATTGAAACATTGTACTATAGGCTGAGTTTTGATATAGACCTTCTATTCTTCTTCAAAATTAGTTGGATTCTTCATATCACATGGGAAATTATTAGCTTGATGCCCATGTCTTCCAAATTTTAAGCATCTCTTGGTTCCCCTTAGGTAGTTTCCAGGATGCCTCTTCCTACACTTTTGACACGTGGGATGTTGGGTTTTCTTTCCATCATGAGATTTGTCTATTCATCCTACCACATTAAACTCTATTTTTTACTTTTTATCTCTGGACCCATGAGACCAATGAGAGTCTCTGATATCCATTTCAACCTTAAGGGTATAATAGATAGTCTTCTCATAGCTGTTGAAGTCTTGATTCACCAACTATTTTCATAGACTTGTCTTTATTATACTAAATAAGTGATCCACCTTTATCTCAATGTTCATGAAAAATATAGAGGTATATCGTGCAATACTTGTAAGGTTTTCCTCGTACACCCCTATATACTCATCTTCCTTTTTCTTTAGTACAATTAACTCACTTTCCATCTTAATATAGAGTGTTGGGGAAAAATATTTATTGAAAAATATTTTATTGAATTCTTCCCAATCCATGGAATCAATTTCCTCCTTGGACATTTTTTTATTAGTGTCCACCACTAATCAGCTTACCCATCTAAATGATAGACCTCTATCATGATTTTCTCTTCTTATGAACACCATAGAATAGATAATATATTCTCAATTGAGTTAACCCACTGTTTTGAAATAATGGGATCAGAAGATCCACTAAATATAAGAATCCTTTTTCATATAAAGTATTTGGCTGTAACATGCTCTTACTTAGAATAAGGAGGGTGTTCTACATGGTTTAAGTTATGATTCATAACTTGATCCAATTGTTCTAGTATTTTCATGAGGTTTTGAGCTCATGTTCCCATCAGATTTGGAATTTGATTAGGGTAATCATCACATTTCTGGTCACATTGATTGTTGGCATGGGTTCTCCTATTTCCCTCTATTAAATAAGAAAAATAAAAAAATTGTTAGGGGGATTGAATACTTATTAAATAATAATATAATAAGGAAGCCTTTAAAATAGGAGGATAAAATTATAAATGAAAATTATATCCTAACAAGTGATTATTTAAGTTTCAATCTAGGTTATCCATAGTGATAAAATTATCCCCAGGGTTCTTACTAAAGATTTCTAGTACTAATCACCAAAAATAAAAATACCATACTCTGATACCAACTATAGCAACCCTATCCTTTTATACATATTATTATATTATTTTAAGCATAATTATCCATTAAATAGAAACCAAGGATCATAAAGTTTAGTTTCTTTGGAATACTATGTCCATAATGAGAAATCATGAAACCAAAATAAAGAAATCTTTTATTTAAGCTCTATAATGAGCCCCTATCTTCCTTTTATCTCTTACATCTACATAGGAACTGGTGAATAAATGAACAAAGGGATGAGCTAAAAATCCTAGTAAGGGAATAAAAATAGGAATAAAGAATATCAAAAGAGTTAAAAGTCATAACCTGATGACATAAAAAGGCATGGCACGTGAATAAACATATGGAAGCATAACATATAGAACATGATATCATGCAATCATGGAAACATAGGGATGTGACAGTAACATATAACATGACATAAACATGAGTCTAGGCTAACTACTAAGACGATATCACACGGTGAACAAAGTCCCATAAAGGAATTAGGTTTACTCCCTATCCCAACATGACATCTCATGAGACTAAACATTACCCATTGCATTGGAGTGCTATCAGGGTACACCCATTATAACATGTTCATGAATATGTGTTCCACATGAAGAATCAAACATAGGGATTAAATATAGGGGTTACCCATGGAAATAAATGTGTATTTTAATCCTATCATAAGGCATAACCAAAGGGAATATCGTAATGGTGTCTATGAAATAATGTATCTAAATAATTATAGGACATTCATAAGGGAAAATATGCATATATTGTGATAAATTATGCCCAACTGAAGTAAAAACATGTAAAAAATAATGCTTACAAACTTTAAAAATGAATCACTTTTGTGCGATTGAAGGGAAAATGCTAAAGAGACTTTAAAGAGGACAAAGGGATAATTTTTGTTTAAAACCATAAATGAAATAAGATATTTTTCCATGATAAAATTAGTGATTTTATAAAAATATTAGTGGATTAAAATAGATTAAGTGATTTACCTGAAAATGGGTAACTAATTGGGATGTTCCCTTTAATCGAGCTTCCTTATTAGAAGGAATTGAGAAAGATACCTTATAAAACATTTATTTCTCCATAAAAGAAAGAATAATTGAGCTAGTTGAATATTTTTGGAACATACACGTAGAATTTATGTGGTGTACACAAGAAGAATTAAGAATTACATTGGGGTAAAGAGAGAGAAAGTGTTGTAATGACCCAGAATTCTATCAATTAAAATATCCCTTCTTATAATTTGTATAAATCACATAAAATCACATAGATAACACACACAAAAACTTTATAAATTATGAATGAATTAAATAAGTGGTATTTATAGAAATTAATTAAACTAAACCAATGGAATAGTAACTTGACCTTTGGAATAGTAATATGACCATTATGAATAGTAAATCATCCAATAGAATAGTAACCTCACCCATGAAATTATAAATAAAATTTATATATCTTATAAATTAAAATATGATATAATTATATCATAGTATAAGTAAATAAATAATTTTAAAAATGATAAATTATGTATTGATATTTTTTGTGAAACATAAATGTTTATTTACAGTTTTATAATTAATATAATGGTTTAAAAGAAAATTTATTTTCATAAAATATATTCACAAATTAATATTTTTTTTTCTTATGATTATAAGATAATTTTATGAGATGTTATTTAATTTTTTAAAGTGTTATAAAATCAGTTATAATTTTAAAATTAGTATTTTTCAAATAAATGATGATTTTAATTAAAAATTAAATTTATCATATTTAGAAAATTATATTCATAAAATGGATTTAATTTTGGAATTATACTTGTTGAAAAATTTTAGGGGTTAATTTTTGGGATTTTTTCTAAAAAAAGTTGAATTTTTTAGGAATAGTGAAATATGGTAATTTACAATATAAGCTAAATACGTGAATTATTGAGTCATGGATGATGTATGGATGATGTAAGAAACTTTGGTTAGAACTCACATGCACTAGTTACTATATTTATTCACAATAATCAACATTATCCATAGTCTTGATCCAAAATAATAAACAAATGATTAAAATAATCAAAAAGCACCCCTCTCCTCCACTTTAAATACCATCCCTCGCGACCTCTAATCATCACACCTATTAAGCCTTTAATATTGTCCAATTTCTACCCAATTATCTTCCCAAATATCTTCCCCATGTCTATAAGGTTCTGTTATCATCAAAAGACTAGAACCAATTTCCCTAAGGAGATTCTCAAGGATAAGACTTCAAGTGGTAAAATCATCTTTTGCTTTCTTTATTTTCTTTTCACTATCTTTTATTTTCTTATATTATCCTGAACTCACATATAAAAACATGAATTATAACTCCGGTATCTTATATATAATTAAATTTTATTATGTTAATGGAAAATCCACCATAAATTCTCTTCTCCTCTTCCTTTTATTATAAAAATGAAAATATCGTCTGTGAGGTCTTGATTTATCGCCATTGAGGATGAAAAGTTTTAATTTTCCTTTAAAAACTTAAAGGATGGACATAAAACCATTATAATGGTGGTTATAGATTGTAAAATTTATTTTATAACCCTTTTATATTCTTAAATTAACTTTTATACACAGTAATGAATAATGAAACGAAACTAGTTTTGTATGATCGAAAAACCGCCAAAATAATCTAAACGATTATCAGTAACATATTATCAAATGATTCATCCTCACCCAAAATAACCGAATGAATTATATAAAAATTTAATATTATTAATGTTAATTAAGAACATATAAATTTAAATCTATAAATTTATTCCCATTTTTTATGAACTTTCATACAATTATACAAGTGAACTAATCATGAAAACCAAGAAAATGAACACTCCCAAACAACAAAATTGAATCTTATAACTCATCAAAAACCCATAAATGAACCTAATAAAATTATAATAAACAAACTACATTTATAAAAGTTTCTTAATTAAATAATTAATTGATTTAATTTGATTATCCAAGACATTAAGATCAATTTCATAAAACTTTCAAACATGATGTGAGGGATTCCTTCTGAACCTCCATTTTTCCTTCAGGTTACACTTTATCTCCCTTTATCCCAATTTAATTCTTAATTATTCATATATAATCCTCATAAATTATATTTTTATGTTCAAAACACATGTTACTATCCCTATTCTTCTTTTTTTATGGGGAAATACATGTTTTATAAGGTTCCCCTCCCATTTCCTCCTAATAAGAAAGATCGATTAAAGGGAACTTATCAAATTCTTTATCAATTTAAAGTACTATCATTAATTCTAAAATCACTCATATTTTCATGAAATACATTCTTGGTTCATTTTTGGTTTTATACAGACAGTTGTGATTTTTCCATTTTAAAGACTCTTTAATACTTTCCCTTAAACCATACTAAATTTTCTCATTTCTAAAGTTTCCTAAACACTATTTTTAAATTTTTTCACATCATTTGGACATAATTTATAATTATCTATGCCTAATTTGATTTATTAATGTCCATTTATGATTTAAATCCATTCTTTTCTGAACTCTTTTATGATACGCCATTTGGTTATGTCTTATGACATGTTTATGATACCCATTTCTTTCATTGGGTAACCCTTATGTTTATATCTCATGGTTGATTATTCTTATGTAATACATATGCATGAACATGTTATGATGGGTGAAACCAAATAATAATCCAAATAATTGGGTAATTTTTAGTCTCATGAGACATCATAATGGGATAGAGAGTGTACATGATTCCTTTATGGGACTTTGTCCACTATGTGCAATGGTCTTGGCATTTATCCATAACTCGTTCTTATGTCATGTTGTATATTATCACCACATTCCTATGATTCCATTATTATATTTTTCCATGATCTACATGTTATGATTCCTTATGTTTATTCATGTTCCATGCCTTTATATTTCATCATTTTATGTCTTCTAACCCATGTTCTTTTATTTATTCATATGTTTATAACCCATGTCCTATGAAGATGTAGGAGATAAATGTAATTTAGGATCTCTTTATGGATGATTAAAATTAATATTCTATATTCTATTTTGGTGTTTTCGGTTTTATGTATCTAATCATCCAAATACACTATAATTTAGAATCCTTTTCTTGTAATTTGATGGTTAGATATGCTTAAAATCATGTAATAATATGTCTAAAAGGCTAGGGTGGAAATAGTTGGTATTATAGGAAGGTCTATTTATTTTGGAGATTCATACTAGATAAATTTAGTAATAACTCTAGGGATAATTCTATCACCATGGATAACCTAGATTGAAACTTAGGATATCACAAGTTAGGATATACTTTTTATTTAAAAGTTTATCCATTTATGTTCATTTTTTTATTTTTATATGCTTATTAGATAAGTATTAAATCCCCCTTATTATATTTTCTTTTCTTATTTAATGGTTGTAAATTAGAGAACTCGTGCCAAAAATCAATGTGATATTCAATCTGGATATTTCTCTAATGATATGCCAAATATGATGGGAACGGGTGCTCAAAACTTCATGAAAGTACTTGATCAACTGGATCAAGTTATGAATAATAACTTGAATCATGTGTAAATCCCTCCTTCTCCTAAGAGAGAGAAATTTGTGGTTGAATCCAACATAAATCAAAGTCCTCCTATCTTTAGTGGATCTCCTGATCCCCTCATAGCAGAAAATGGATTAATTCCATTGAGAAGATATTCTCTATCCTCTAATACTAAGAAAAGATAAAGTTGTGCTAGAGGTATATCGTTTTGATGGGGGATCTGATCAGTAGTGGATACTTATCAAGAAAAAAATTCCAAAGAGGAAATTTATTCCATGTAATGGGAAGATTTCAAGAAAATATTTTTCAATAAATATTTTCCCCAAATACTTCATCTTATAATGGAAAGGGAGTTCCTTGGACTAAATCAAAAGGGAGATGATTATATTGGATCGTATAAGGAAAACTTCACAAGGTTTTCATGATATGTCTATGGATTTTTCATTAACATCAAAAGCAAGGTGGATCACTTCTTTAGTGAAATAAATCTGAGTCTACAAAAAGTGTTGGTGATTTGAGACTTCTAAAGTTATGAGAAGATTGTCTATTATTCCCTTAAGGTTGAAATGGAGATGAGAGACTCCCAATGGTATCATGGTCCTAGTGAAAAAAAAGAGGAAAATGGAGTTTAATATGGGTGGATCAACAAATAAATCCCATGATGGAAAGAAGACTTAACATCCCACGTGTCAAAAGTGTGGTAATAAGTATCCTGGAAACTGCTTAAATGGAACTAAGATATGCTTAAAATGTGGAATAGAGGGGCATATGGATAATAACTGATAAAGGGATTTGAATAATCCTACTAATTTAAAAGAATAAAGGAAGGTTCATATCAACACTCGTTTTGTAGTGTAGTGTTTCAAATGCAAGGAACATAGGCATTATGCAAGCCATTTCCCTAATCCAAGGATCATTGGAGGCAATCAACTATAATAACCTCCAAGGCAATAAGGTAGGGAATATGCCATCACTACTACTCAGGTGGAACTCAACAAAGATTTGTTGGTAGGTATGCTAGTTATTCATTCAAGAATAGTGAACATAATATTTTATTCTAGTCATATGCATTATTTCATATCTTGCAAGTTTAGTAGAACTATTCAAAAACCACCACAAAATATGGAGGTTGAGTTATCTATGAGAACAAAAAATGGGGAAATTACTACATTCAAATTATATAACTCATCCCTAGTTAATTTTTATAGACTGAACCTCCCAGAAAATATTTTCTTACTTCCTCTGGTGGAGTTTTATGCTATATTGGGAATGTATTTTCTATCTTTATACAAATCCAACATCAACTTTCAGGAAAGGGATATCACTCTTCACCTCCCAAGGAATCCTCCAATTCTATACAAGTGTAAGGATGAAGATAAATCTTCTTTATAATCATCATATCAATCATGGATAGTATTTCCTTATGCTAAATAATGTCTATCTCAAATTATTAATACAAAGGAGAGAATAATGCTCGAAGACATGCTCATTATGAGGGACTACACCAATGTATCCCCCAAAGAATTGCTTGGTATTCCTCTTGAATAAGAGTTTTAGTTCTCAATAGAACTTATTACTTGATCTATACTTATATCAAAAACACATTATAGAATATCCACCATTGAGTTGGTAGAACTAAAGAATCAGTTACAAGAGAATCTGAATAAGGGTTTTATACACCCAAGTGCTTCACTATGGGGTGTGCCAGTCCTCTTCGTCAAGAAGAAGGATGGATCAATGCACCTATTTATTGATTATTTTGATCTAAAAAAAATCATGATAAAGAAAAGGTATCCCCTTACATGGATATATAACTTATTTACTCAACTATTTTGGGCCAAGTATTTCTCAAAGGTGGACCTTCATTCGAGATATCACTGATTAAATGTGAATAAAGAAGATATTCCCAAGAATGCCTTTCAAATGAGGTATGGACACTATGAGTTCATATTGATGCCCTTAGGACTCACTAATTCTCTAAAAATATTCATGGACTTAATGAATAGAGTCTTTAGAGATTACCTTAACAAATTTGTGGTAGTCTTTATAAATGATATTCTGATATACTCCAAGAGAAAGGAGGAACATGAGAAGCATTTGAATACTTTGTTGAAGACTTCAAGAAGGGATAAATTTTATGAAAATTATAGTAAATGTGAGGTTTGTATAGAGGAAGTATCATTCTTGGGTAATGTTATCACCAACAAAGGAATATATGTGTACCCTTACAAGATAAAGGTAATTGAGGAGTGTCCCAGGCCAACATCTGTAATAGAGATCCATAGTTTCCTTGGTCTATTTGGGTATTACCAATGATTTTTGAAGAACTTATCATGATTTGAAAACCCAATAACTATGATGACTCAGAAGGGAGAAAAGTTTTTCTGGACCAGTGAATGGGAAGACTACTTCAAAGAGTTGAAAAAGAGGTCTATCACCGCACTAGTTCTCACACTAATGATAAGTGGTTAACCCTTTTTGGTTTACAGTGATGATTCAAAGAAGGTTATAGGATGTGTACTAATTCAAAATTATAAATTTATATCCTATTCCTCAAGGCATCTAAATATTCATGAGAAAAACTATACCACACATGATCTGGAGTTGGAGGCTATGATCTTCGTATTGAAAATATAGTGAAATTATCTCTTTGGGGAGAAGTTTGAAATATATACTAATAATAAGAACCTAAAATATATATTCACACAAAAGGAGATTAATATGAGCCAACAAATATGGTTAGAGAACATCAAGGATTATGAATGTTCAATCCACTACCATCCTAGTAAGGCAAATAAAGTGTCAGATTCTCTAAGTAGAAAGTATCCTTCAACCTTATCAATGATGATAATTGAGAAGGATACAATATTATTAGACCTTAAAAATATGGACATGGGAATCATTAAGTAAGGAACGTCATCAATCATTTCTCAAATGATTTCTTAGTCATCCCTCATGGAGAAAATAAAGGATTCTCAAGGAAATGCTATGGAAATTCAGAAGAAGGTGGAATCCATGAGAAAGGGGAAATCCTCATATTTTCAAAATTGATGAGGAAGGATTTGTAATATTTGGATCAAGAATATGTGTACCATAAAATCTATATATAAATAAAGATCTTCTAACTGACACACATTGCTCAACCTTCTCTATTTACCTAGGGAGCACAAAGATGTATCAGGATATCTGAGAGAACTATTATTGGGACAATATGAAGAAGGATATCGCGGAATATACATCAAAGTTCCTAGTATTTCAGTAAGTGAAGGATTAAAGGAAAAATTCTTAGGGATGATGAAACCATTATCCTCACCAAAATGGAAGTGGGGAACCTTATCATGGAATTTTTTACTGGACTTCCAAATACATATAGAGGTAATAATGCTATATGGGTCATTATAGATCATCTTAAAAAGATGACTCAATTTATCACAATTTAAGAGGACTTATCACTAGATCAACTTTTGTGAATATACATCAGAGAAGTGGTAAGCCTTTATGGAGTACCATAATAGATTGTATCTGATCAGGATCTGAGATTCACCTCCAAGTTCTAGAAAAGCATCCAACATACTCGGAATGTTGAGTGAAACTTTAGTACAATCTATCATCCTCAAAATGATTTCCAATATTAGTGGACTATTTAGACACTGGAAGACATGTTGAGAGTGTGTTTTGTGGACTTAAAAGGATGATGAGACTAACATCCGCCTCTGGTCGAGTTCTCTTACAACAACAATTTCTACTCGAGCATCCAGATGGATCCATATGAAGCCCTTTACTAGAAAAGATGAATAACATCGACATGTTGGGATGAAGTTGGTGAACGTAAGCTTCTAGTACCTGAAATGGTTGATGAAATGGTGTAAAATGTGAAAAAAAAATCAACAACACATCAAAGAAACCCAAATTCAATAGAAGAGCTATGTGGATAATCATCGATGAGACCTTAACATTAAGTTCTGAGATATGGTATTCCTCTGTATATCTCCATAGAATAAGGTCATGGGATTTGGGAAGAAAGGAAAGTTAAGCCCTAGGTACATCTTCCCCTTCGAGATTATTGATCGTATTAGAGTTGTGGCCTATCTACTAGCACTTCCACCAACCATGCCTGAATTACACAATGTATTCTATGTATCCCTCTTTAGGAAGTACATACCTGATCCCTCACATGTACTAGATTCAATGGTGGTACATTTGGAAAATGATCTCTATTATGAGGAGCATCTAGTGAAGATCTTGGATCTTATAGACAAAGTTATATGCAACAAGACCACTCAACTGGTCAAATTACTATAGCAGAACCATAAGTACGAAGAGGAAACATGAAAACCAGAGGAAGCAATGAAGAAGAAGAACCCTCACCTATTTTCCCTATAGTTTATAAAACAAAATTTCAAGGGAAAAATTTCATAAAGGTGGAGAATGTAACAACCTAGAATTATATCATTTAAAATTTCCCTTATTATAATTATTTCATATAGTATAAATCATATGAAATCACATAGAGAACACAATACAAACTTTATAAATGATGAATGAATTAAAAAGGTGGTATTTATAGAAATTAAGGAACCTAAACCAATGGAATAGTAACTTGACCTTCAGAATAGTAATATGAACCTTATAAATACCATCCAATAGAATGGTAACCTCACCTATGAAAGTATAAATAAAATTTATCCATCTTATAAAAGAAAATATGAAATAATTATATCACAGTATAAGTAAAAAAATTAAAAATAATAAATTATGTATTGATATTTTTATGAAACATAAATGTTTATTTACAATTTTATAATTAATATAATGATTTAAAATAAAATTTATTTTCATATAATAATTTCATAAATTAATAATTTGTTATCTTATTATTATAAAACAATTTTATGAGACCTTAATTAATTTTTCATAGTGTTATAAAATAATTTATAATTTTAAAATTAGTATTTTTAAAATAAATTATGATTTTATTTAAAAAATGAATTTCTCATATTTAGAAAAAAAATCATAAAATTGATCCCATTTTTGAATTTTTCACGTCGAAATATGGTAGGGGTGAATTTTTGGGATTTTTTCTAAAAAACTAATATTTTTTATAAATAGTGACATGTGGTAATTCATTGTATAGGATAAATACATGAATTATTGACTCGTATATGATGTATGGATAATGTAAAAACCTTTGGTTCTAAATAATATTCACTAGTTACTATATTTAGACACAATAATCAGCATTATTCATAGTCTTGAGTGAAAATAATAAACAAATCATTAAAATAATCAAAAAACACCCCTCTCCTCCACTATAAATATCACCCCTCATCACCTATTCTCTTCACACATCTTAATTCTTGAATATTCTCCAATTTATACCCAATAATATTTCCAAGTCTCTTCCCCACATCCATGAGGTTCTAGTCTCAACAAAAGACCAAAATCAATTTCCCTAAAGAGGTTATCAAGGAGAAAAATTCAAGAGGTAAAATCCCCTTTCACTTTATTTATTTTCTTTTCACTGTATTTTATTTTTTATAATTCACTCACCTCCTCTATCCAAATTTAACATCCTAGGTTTTTGAATTATGTTGAAAACCTGTCCCGTTTTGAATTTTTGAAATAGTGGGTATGCCCTTTTATTTTTTGGGCATCAGAACTCAATTCTAAGAGTTTTCTTAATCTAATATCATGTTTTTGGATGGTTTTTGAGGTTTATCTAAAGTATCAGGTTTTCGGAAGTGTTTTAGAAGCATTGGATTCTTGAAGACCTATTTTTAGAGTTGTAGGTCAAGGCGCACAGTTTTGGGTAAACTATGTGGCCACTTACAGCTAACCGTGTGCCCTATTTTTGTGTTGCCACATGGTTTTAAAAATCATGTGGGGTGAGGATCACGAATGTGAGGCCATATCTATAGTTTTTATAGAGGTATACCACATGGTTTTTGTGCGGTTGGGTAAAACCATGCGGCAATCCGCACAGGTAGTTCCATAAAGGCAGTATCCTTGAACTGTAGCCCACATGATTTACGTACGGTTTAGAAAACCATATGAGCTAACTGTGAGGCCTCATTAAAGGTGTAAAATTACCTTTTGTCCCTTCTCCATATTTCCTTCTTTCTCCTCTTTTCTTCTACTGGGCTATGCGTATATTAATGTGAGGCACCACTTTATTCATACCCTAGGTATTTCTCTCCCTATTTTATCGATGATTCATTCTTCGATTTGTTCAGTGCGTTGGAACCATAACAGTAAGGATCTACTCTCCCTTGCTTCTCTTATCCTTTCCTCTCACCTCATGGAGTGCTAAATCCATTTGAGTCATTTTTTTTATTTTCATTGTGTTCGACGGAATTATTAATTTATTCCAAACCACTTCAAGTTAGAGGCTAATACCAGACATTATTATGTTTAAGAGTCCATGGTAGGTGGTTCATACCCTTTTTCATGTTTTTGTGGATGCTTAGGGGGTACGAATTTTAGCGTGCCATTGGGAATTTGAGATATACCCCTTTTAAACTGATTTATCAATATTAAATTTACCCTATGACCTTATGGGTTGTCATTGGGCATGACCAGACCATATTCACTCAAGTGAGGTTGGGTTAAAGGTCATCACTCCTTGCGCAGTTTGGTCAGGGGTATCATATTCATTTAAATTAAATTGTTTAAATTAAATTGGTTCATTCATTTGAATCTGATATATTCAATTATATTATACTAAATTGAATCTTTGGGGTTAAGTTGGTCAATTCAGTTAAATTTAATTGTTATGTTTCTTTAAAGTTCTCAATTAAATAGCATTAAATTGAATTTATTATTTGAAGTAAATTAACTTGATTAATATATATGAAATTCTTGAATTGCATGTGATGTGATCCATGGGATTATGGTAGGCTCGGCCCGAGGAATTGGGATGGCATGGACATTGGGATTGAGGAGATTTGGTCGTCTGGTTGGGCTTAGCCCAGATATTTTAGTAATGTTGATCATTAGTTGGAAATCATGGATGTCAGATGAGGCATAAAGGTTGTCAGTTTAAGGGTGTGGCCCAGGATATTTGGATGGCATGGCCATTATACTTGAGCGACATGGACATAGGGGAACAAGGTTCCACTTGAATGTGGCTTAGGGACTAATTTGGTGATTTCCGCTCACCTATGATAGGCAAAGCACCTATTGGAGCCATGTGAACACATGTTGACTCAACAATAAGGATGTCTTGACCACTCGTGTGGGTAGAGGCCCTCAATAATGTGGCTTAGGAAAATGTGTATGGGTTCTTGCTATAGAATGACACGTGGAAGGTTAGGAGCCTTCGGATAATATCATTGAGGATATCGGCTGGGGGATGAGGCTCACCATATTGAGGTCATGGGCCTAGATTACTTTAGGAGGATGGATATCATCATTCCTTAGGATGTTCTTCTATGAGATAATGGTGACTTTTGTTTGAGGACAGTTATCGTTGTGCCTTCATATGTGAGGCTTTAAGCCGAATAATGCTTTTGAGTAGGGTTCTAAGGGATAGGTTACTCTTTCTTGGTTGTAACTTTGTGACATCGGTGATTTATTTGAGACATAAGCTTTTAGAAGGAACAATGTGTTGGGTTACTGTATTGAGGTGGAACCTGAGCATTAACCTGGTCTATTGACATCAGGGGATACCCTAGGGTATGGTCCATGGATCCACTCCTCTTCAGTGATTCCAAAATTGGATGATGTAGGTGATGGATTCCTTTTGGTTATTGAGCACTAGGAAAGTCTATTTTTACTTTATGTGTGTGATGTTCATTTATTTATTATAGTTCACACCTGCTTAAAAAATAATTTTGGGTGCTCACTTGGGTGGTATCCTACTGAGACTCATTCTCACAACCTATACAGACCCTTTGGGATACATGTAGACATTATGTTTTTGTATTCAGGTAAGGTATCATCTTTATGAGTTGTACTTTAGTAGCTATTTGGCAAGGGTTTCTGGTAAGGGACCTTGAGGTTCTTTCCTATACAAGAGTTACTTTTGATTTTTCCTTTTGTTTCCTTTTGTATCAGCATGCTATATATGTATGTATTGTATTGAGTTTATCTGTTGGATACCCCTTAAAGATATAAATATATATGAATTGTATTGGATGCATGATTTTTTTTAGTGCTACAAGTGAAATATTTGGAATTTTTATTTCTTTCCACTACTTTGTAGTTTATTCTTCCTCTATTTATTGGTTCTAACTATGTTTTCGCCATTTGAGGGTCTGGTTTGAGTCTTCTAAGTCTTTATTTCTACTGCATGTTACACACACACACACACACATATATATATATATGTACTATAACCAGTATATTATCATTTTTTGAGGGTATAGCCTCCCCACTATTTCCTTTTTACACCCTCACTGCTAGTCAATAGCCTTTGGAATTTGGGGAGGTATGCCTAAGGCCAGTGGTACCTGGTCCGAAAACACTTTTCAGGTGTCTAATCAAGTCAGGTACGCTACATGTGGTATCAGAGTAGTTCTTGACTGGGGTTTAGTAGCAGTGTAAGGCTGGATACTAATAACATCAAGATTTATTTTTCTTTTCTTTTCTATTGATCTTACTATTTGGTTTACAATAGACTAGAGATTAGGATGTGGTCAGAACTAGATTCATAGCTCGTGCTTTCATTATTATAGCCCCATGTATAAGGGATGGACCAAGTTATCATGGGTGAGACTTTCTATTCTATTTTTCTCATTTTACAGTTTATTTTATTTCCAATTTTAGTGGTACACTTGGAATGTGATTTTATCTGCTATGATATGTGACCATAGCCTCGTGTGGCAAGGAATGATAATGGGACCCTTGGCTCGGTATGACAAGGGGGTAATTGTATGCTTGATTAAGATTTTTTTAGGAACATATTAGGGTGTTTTGATTATGAATCATCATGCGCCTGTGAAAATTTCTTGTGAAATACTTTGGAAATATGATATGCCTTGTGGTGCAATGTATATATCTGTGATATTGTAGTATATATTGCATGTGATATCAAATGATTTGTGAAATAGGATATTCCATGTAATATATATATATATATATATAAATTTCATGTGGTATGAAAAATGGGTCTGGCTATTTTAGGAGCAGGAGCGTATAAAATGGTGTGATGTTGATCACCAAGTTGGGCGACGTGTTCATCAGTTTGTGGAAATGTTGGTTGTCAGGACAGGCATGGATCGAGGTATATTTGATATTTGAATCAATTGAGGGAAGGTAATGAGGTCATGGGGTCAGGATATTGATTAGAATGGTTGCGATAGGAAAGGTTATGGTTATTAAGGATGTTATGTCTACTACCGCATTCCATAACTGCATTGTATGTGTGTGTGTGTTATATATGGGTTATCTGACCATGTGATGGTATTCAGTGGGTCCCTCTTAGATGGCTCAGATGGACTATCAGGAAGGTGGTGGCTTGGTGACATAAGAGAATAAGAAGGTTGAGGCCCATGAGGGTCAGGCAGGGCATGAGTTGTAGGTATGTATATACGTACAAGCTCAAGTTCAGGTTTTAGTGTAAGTGGGGAATCCACCAAAGTTGATAGCATTTGAGAAGTGTCATGAAAATCATCTTTGAGTGAGCCTGTTATGAGTTATCCGTGGTATCTTTGGGGGAGATCAGGTAGCAGATCTATCTATATAATATCTTACGTGGGAGTTCCAGTCGCAACACTTGCTAGTTTTTTAGGATGAGGGTGGTCCGCAGGTGGCTGAGAACTGGATCAAATTGATGTAGATGATCATTGATCAGCTAGATATGCCTCCAGGAGGAGGGTGAAACTGAAAATGTATATGCTTAGAGGACTAGATAAGAACTTCTGGGACGTGTAGGTGTAGGTAGTAATACACAAGGGACTAGCCTGGAAGGACTTTGAGGCCAGCTTCTTTGAGAATTTATTCCCAGAGACATTGAGGGCGGAGATAGCTTGGGAGTTATTGAGCCTTTATCCGGGTGAAATGTTCATCATGGACTATCCAGCGATGTTCAATTAATTATATCTCATTTCACCTAGAATGGTGAGTGATGATACCTCGAGAGTGATGTGCTTTTAGGATGGTTTACGTCACACCATTCGTGTGTAGGTAAACATATTTAGGTTGGACTCATTCTCAGAGGCAGTGAATCAGGCACTCATAGATGATGGCAACCTGATATATAGGTCATACTTGATCTAGGAATTTACTTCTGGTGATTTCAGTGGAAATGCTTCAGAGGGTAGGAAGTGTGGCCAAGATGAGTTCCATAAGGGCAATTAGGCCAAGGAATCAATCATACCACCTCTCAGTGGATCTTCAATTGTTTTATTTCTGTGTGGACAGCCAAGACATGTTCAGACTCAGTGTGAGCAATCTCAAAAAGAGTATTGGTAATGTGGGTAGGTTGGTCATCTTGAGAGGTTCTGCAAGAATCCTTCTTGGATAGCCGACATTCAGAGTCCAGGGCAGACTCAGGGTTCTGAGTTTGGTTCAGGAGCGGTACCAGGTGAGGGTAGCTGAGATTCAGCTATATGAGGGGGTCATGGTAGAGATAGTGTAACCCAGCAATGTGTTTAGTGTTCAGTGGCTAGTACAACACCGTATAGAGGTCAGGCTTCAGGCAGTCAATATTTAGTCCAGGTGTATGTTGTGGAGCTGCAAGGGGCTAAATAGGCTGGTGAGCCGACAACAGTCAAAGGTACATTGTGGAAGTAGACGTGTTTTTTATTTTCTTTTTGCATGGATTGTAGAGGAATGTATATTTTGGGTGTATAATGTGCATGGGAGATGTAAATGGACTAACCAAATGATGGTTAGTAGGTTGGAACCAGATTGGGTGTGTGATATATATATATAATAGGTTCCTAGAACAAGGTTCTATGTTTGAGCATCATTGAATGAGATGTTATTGAGATGTGATGGAATTGGGAATTGAGAAGATGCAGTTTACTTGAGGTGTGAGGCATATGGGCACTGTTTTAGTATGGTACTTGATTGAGGTGTGAGGCACTGGGTTTGTTTTGGGCATCTATTAATATGAAGGAACTCGATGGTTCTATGTGTGACATGGTCACAAGGTGGGAACCGATGTAGTGAATAATTCTAATGGGTGTCCAGTATGACACGAGAGCATCTGATGAGGTGTAGGAGTGACAATGCATCACAGAAGACTTTTAGTTCAGAAATTGATTGATGCACCATTGCTTAATTTGAGTGTTGGGTCAGGATCTGACCAAGGTAGGTCACTCTTAAGGTGGGGATCCCTTGAGGTGGTTGACCTATCCCCTTTAGACCGGGGTAGTCTAGGTTGTTTTTACTGGGATGGGTATGTTTGGTACCATCTATAGGTTTTGTTTTATAGCTTGGAGATGATCTATGTTAAGGTGGGGAGATTGTAACATCCTGGGTTATAATGTATTGACCTTATCCAAGGTATGAAACATTTAAAATTTTTAGTTTAATACCTTAAAATGTTCCTCTAAAAATTTATTCTAAGGATAAAAGAGATCTCAGGAGTGTTCAGGGCTCAATTGAATCCTGACGCACTGAAATTGTGGAAGGTAGACTAGTCCATGTGGTTTGTCTAGAACTGTGTGATCTGGGGTGCACACTCGTGTGACCCGTTGCGGGTTCCGAGAAGTGGGAAAACGCACGGTTTACAAGCATTTATTTAAGTTGTGCACCTTTCCCGTGCATAGTATTTTTGTGCATAGAAAAATAAAATATAGTTCCTCCCTTTTTTTAATTTTTCTTTTATTTTTTTTTTCATCTTTTTTTTTCTTTTATTCCATTTTACTTTTATTTTATTTTTTATTTCCATTTATTTTCTTTCCTTTATTTTTTTCCTTCATTTATATTACTCCTCCTTCCATGCATGGCCTTCCTCCCTCTTGGGGCATGGTGGCCTTCTCCTCTTTCATGCTTTGGGGTTTTTGATGATGCACCTCCATTTTTTATCTGTTTTCATCATCATCAGATGCATTGGAAAGCTCATAGTATGCTCTATCTTTTGCACTCAACTACTTCAATTTTTCTTTCCTATCCATTGTTATATCTTCATGTGGAATTTTTTTTCCTATTTTGGGGGTTTTAATAAATCATCTAATTTCTCTCGTTTTAGGTTTAATTGAAGAATGTTATCACACATGTGGAGTACTATGGCATCGAGGTAGGGTTACTACACCTCTTTCAAGTTGTTTAATTGATTTTTTTTAAACATAGTATCTTTTTTATGCTTTTTGGACCTTCTATAGAAGCTTTATACCATGTATTAAATTAATTGAAATGTTTTCCCTTGTTCGTAGTGACCCTCGCATGCAGAAAAACCCATTCATGGGGTGTTCCCTTCGCCATTGGCCATCCCTTGACAATGTGTCATTGTGTTATTCACCAAAACCTTATGGTGATCTTTGATGTCAAATATTAAATTTATTTGAAAGCTTTTCAGTGTCCGTAGTGACCCTCGCTTGCATAGAAACCCATTCATGGGGTGTTCACTTCATCTTCGGCCACCCCTTTTGGATGTTCCATCCAATTTGGCCTAAATTTCCATTTTCCTTGAGTTGTGATTATCATGGGCTAATGTTTTAAATTTATAAATGGTTTAGAATGAGTAATGGACCATAAATTGGGTTCCCATTGGAAATTCCCATGTTCAACTATAATTAATTGGACCATGTGTAAATATATATGCCTTGGTATGCTTGAAGTTTCACTTTGAATATATTTTTTCCTTGTTTATAATTATTCATAAAAGTTTAAAATCCATTATGAAATTTTATTAAGTGTTTATACTTCATGTAATGTGCCTTGCCTTGTTATATAGTACTCAAATGCTTAAGTTTATTACCTTATGCACTATGATAATGCCTTGTGTCAAGTTTAAAGACTTGATTTTTTTTGTGGAAATATTGTTAACTTGTGAGTTGGAATGTCCTTAATGACATGTGAACTATATAATGGAGCATGCCTTATTATTGACTTGAAATATATGTTTTAAGCTTTGGTATGCTTCTTGGATTGTGATATTGAAATTTAAGTGATGACATGTGATTGTCTACATGTTATTCTTGGCACTTATTCCCTGAGATATTACCTTGTATTTAATTAGTACTGAATGAGTTTAGAATAAATGTTAATATATTTAAATGAATTGTTTGATTAAGAAAAGTCGTGTTTTTATAATAAACCCCCCCCAACGGAGGTTCATTATCTTCTAAACAAAAAATAGTGATTAGTGTTATTAGACATTTTTTGTTGCCTTGTTATATTAAATTGCATGTGATGGTGTGTAATTGGTATGTGCTTTGCTTGGTAGCTTATTCCTCTTCCCATGCTTAGCTCTTATTAAATGCTATTACCTTGCTAAATAAATTGTGTCAATTTTTATTGGATTAAATTTTATATCTGGATTAAATGGTAAGCATGTGATATTGAGATGCTTCCTTATTGGAATGAAATTATAAATGCATTGTTGTGTGTTATATGCCTTGCTTGATCTGGCTCATTCGATGTGGGTCAAGAGATAACATGGATCCCGAGTTAAGGACTACTTGGATGGACTCTCCATGCTCAGTTGGTTATGACATGACATGCCAGGAGTGACACTTTGGCTTTCCAGGTATGGGATCACCAAGCGGTTTATGATAACTCATGAGTGAGGTTGGTTCCCTAGGGGAGAAACTGAGGATGGACCTATTGGAAAGATGGCTACACCATACCTCAGGTGAGACTCAGTCCCCTATGTGATATATTTGGCATAGACTCAGAGTCACTATCCTTGAGTGATACAAGGGACATCTTATGGGTTTCCTTAGACAGACTCAAGTTATTGGGTTATTTTGGATGTTTCTGTTGTGACCCTTGGGATTTTGATATGATCGCCAAGGACGGGCGCAGGACTCCACCTTGGTTTTTATGGATTGTTTGAATTTCTTTGATTGATTGAGTACTCATATGAGATGCTTCCTTTATTATTATTTTTTAGCATGCTTATTAATTTTTGATACTACTACCTTGATTATTATCACCCCTGTACTTTGACATGGAAAGTGATACCCCAAGATAAAGCACAAGATTGGTGGTATTCCTTGTTTACTTGGTTTTTTTAAATATATATATTATTCCTTGCACATGTATACTTTTTAGAATTTTGTCTTAGGTCGAAGTAGGTTTTATGGAATGAGTTTTCTATTGGGAACCCAGACCAGGTTTCAGTTATTTTATTTATTTAACTACTTACATGTTATTATATATTGGAACACTGCTTTTATTTATAGCACAAAATGGAAAGGTATAGACATTGTGGGTGTCAGCCTACTGAGATTATATCTCACACCCTTCTCAGGCATCATTTGGTACCCGAGTAGACTTTAGGCTCATAGGTTTGGATAAAGGGAAGCACAGTGCTTTCGATGCTTGAGTGTTTGCTTGGTTATTAAGAGGGAGATTGGGGGTAGAGGATCGATCCTATGCTCGAGATGATATTGTAGTAATTTTTTCCATTTTTAAAATTTTTGATAGCATTATGTTTATGCTTGTACCCTCGTTACCTTTCACTTTTATTTTTGTATTGAATCATGACATCATCATCATCACCTTTGTACCTTATACTATTATTCATCTTCCAACAGTTGTTCCATTATACTGCACTACTTATTTGTTTTACTTACACTACTATTTGTTGTTATTATTGTCTTCTCTATTTAATTTATATTTATTACTATTGTTTTATACCTAATCCTATGAGGGAATAGTTTCCCCATAGACACACCTAAGGCCCTCGCTACTAGTCAGCAGCCTCTAGAATTTGGAGAGATGCGCTTGAGGTCATGTGGCCCACCATCTAAGGACCCAATTCAGTGGTACTTAGGGAGGGACACTACAAAGTGGTATTGGAGCTTTTTTTCCTTTTTTTCTTACTATTTGGGTTAGATATGAGACTAAGAAATAGGAATTTTGAATTTACCTTGTACTTGGATGTAGCTAACCCATGTACAGGGGGACCCTAAATTTACCTGGTATGGGAATTATAATTATTGATTATGCCATTTATGGTTGATACGACTTCACCATTGGGTGACAAACATGTTTTGTAATATTATTGATATTTTTATTATTGATATGATTATTTATATTACTTCATCCCAATTAAATGAAGAGTGTTTCATTACATACATCATACTAGGCACCGTAAAAATTTAAGATTTCATGCATATTTTCATGCCATATCTATTTTCATCATGTATTGCGTGTTTTCATGTGATTAATGATGTGACTAGTTGTTATATCTTGTATTTCCTTCTTTTTTATAATTGTATAATTGTGATAATTTATTATGCAGGAGCTTGATATGATTTGGGTTAAGTGGACACCAAATTTCAATTTATAAGTTGTATATGCCCTTATAAATTGGAATGATGATCCACTTAATTCAATTTTTTTAAAGGAAATTAAATGTTTAAATGAATTAAAGTAATACCACATATTAAAATGAAATGGCCACTTGAAATGTGAGACCTTGACTTGACTTTACCTGGGAAAAGGGTATTAGGTCATGAGTCTCTTGTGATCCTTCTGGGTTTTTCCTTATTATCTAGACCTAGCTCATGGAGTAGGTTGTCTATTGTGTTATTCTCAGAGTCAGACTATGCACCTGTTCTCTTTATCAATTTTCTATCTACTGTGTTGTGTTTCAAGGAATCCTTGAACCTTCCATTATTACTGATGCTTTACCTTATTTCCCTGTCTATTATAAATCTTTCTTGAGGTTTGTGCTTGGATATTGTAGAGATATGCCACCATGACGTCCTCATGTCGTATTCCAAGAGAGTGGTGATGACCTCACTCCTGATGTGGTGGGATCTATGCCATCCATTATACCTCCTATAGTTCCCCTTATGGAACCTCCTATTGATATTCCACTAGGCGTTGATGGTCAGTTCCATGATAGTTTTCTTAGGTTCATGCAGTCTATTCAGAGTTCTCCCAGGCCTTCCTTGACTATGGTAGGTCTTATACAAAACTTTCAGCAATAGCATCCTCCCACCTTCTCGAGAGATGTCAATCATCATGCTACAGATTCATGTATAGAATCTATGATATCCATATTCAACCATCTTGAGACACCTCTAGATAGGAGGGTCAATCTTGTTATCTATATGCTTCATGAATCTTCCAAGAATTGGGGGGATGTTGTTTCTAAATCAAATTTTTACTGATACATGGTGTGGTAAGACTTCCAGATGGATTTATTTGATCATTTATTTCCACGTACTTTGAGAGTGGATTGAGCCAGATATTTATTGTATCTTTAGTAGGGCTCCATGATAGTGCTTGATTATTATTCTCATTTCACCAAGATTCAGTGTTTTGAACCATATCCAACTAATGATGAATTGAAAATTGTGAGGCGTTTTGAGGAAGGGCTTGATCATGTTGTCCGCTCGCAGGTTAACATTGTAACATCCCGGTTCCGAGTGCTGCCCAGAGGTTCCCCATACCCAGTTGGTCACATGGCCTCAAGCGCATTTCCCCAAATTCCAAAGGCTTCCAACTAACAGCGAGGGCCTTGGGTTTGATAGTGGGGAAACTATTCCCTCATTGGTAGAGTAAAACAACAGAAGTAAAAAAGATAGTAATAGCGGAAGCAATAATAATACCATAAAATAATAAACAGCAGAAGACTGGAAGTAATAACTACTGAGCACATATAAATATATATGATGCATGATACATATGTCAATGAAATCAGACAAACAAGTCACAATTCTAGAATACAATAATAAACCAAAGTACAAAGAAAATCAAGTAAATAGCTCCATAGCATCTCAAGCCTCAACTTGGTCTCATTCTCCCCAGCTCCACAGTAATCAAATACCTGAAGTAGAAGGGTGCTTTCCCTTATCTATACCTGCAGCAATATAATCTATTTGGGCCCAAAATCATGACCCAAACAGGGTGTGAGAAGAATCCCAGTAGGCAAAAACCCAAAGATTTGTGCCTAATAGTCTGTGAATATATATGGCAGGAAATAAACAAAATGAAGAAGTAAACAAGTTACGTACACATAGTAACAATCCTATAAATTCAATTGAATTCATTTTTATATATCAAGAGAAACCAATAAAAAGTAGGTAACCCTCTGGGAAGTACTCACAGCCTAACCCCTATGGTTCAACCAAACAACCACAAGCAACCCTCTGGGAAGTACACACATTCTAACCCCTCTAGTTCAGCTTTAACAAAGACTCTCTGAGGAAGCAATCACCATCAATTCCCCTTGTGGTCTCGTATCGGTAACTAATAGGCACTCTGAGGAAGCACTCAACCTCCAATTCCTCCTATGGCCCATATCGATGAAACTACAAACACTATGAGGGAGCACAAAGTCCATCCCCCCTATGGTCTCGCAATGTAACAATAAAATAGACACTTTGGATAAGCCCTCAATGTTCATTCTCCCTATGGTCTACTACACCAGGTTCTCACAGCCCTGTGTAAGTCATTCGTGCACAAAATATACATGGAAGCCAAAGTAAACTTCAATAACTACTTTTCTAAACAATCTACAACATATCATAGCATGTCAGATAAAAACACTCCATTCTAACAATACTAGGCATGGAAAACAAAGCAGCAGCCTAATAGGCAAAGCTAGGCCAAACGGTCAAAACAAGAAAACATGGTTAAAACATCCATAGAATGGAAAATTTAACCCTATTAATAAACAATTAACCTCTATCCAAACAAACAAGGCATAGCAGAAAATAACAGGGCTAACACCCATAAACACGCAATACCCCAAACAAGGGTATTGAGTACTTTTGCACATATAACTCAAGCACTAACTACAGAAAGGCACAAACCACCTACCTCGGCATTGTAAGATCGATATATGTGAACCTTGGGCCTTGAATCACCCTATAATGTCGTATATCTAAAAAAAATTAAAAAAAATCAACCAAGGATAACTCGTGAAAGAGGAGAAATCAAGAGATGAGGCTCTAGAAGAAGGAAGATCTTACTGTGGAGATTCTAATGCAATCAATGGCAATAAAAATGGAGAACGGATGGTGATTCAGGGTCTTGGTGAAGATCTAGAAGTCTCGTTTTCTCTCTGATGAGATAGGTCGAGAAGAAGATAGTTTTTTCCATCAAACGTGACCCCAGTCTGTTTAATGAAAAAAATGTACACGGTGTGTTCTTTAAAAGTACACAACATGTACTTTACTTTTTCAGCCTCCACTTTAGGCAGTCTCTAGGTCACTACACACGGCCATGTGCTCGGCCATTACACGGCCAGTACATGGTCACCCACGGCAAGCGAGTACACAGCGTGTACATAAAGTACACGGTGTGTACTCCTGAAATTTCCAGAAACTACTCTTTTTCTCAAAAAAATCAGAAATCAAGATTCATAACTGAAAATAAGATCAGGGTTATTACAAACTTTCCCCCTTAAATAAATTTGTCCCCGAATTTCCCTATAAAGGTGGCATGGAAGAAGAAACCTTGAATATCTCTGACCACTGTGATCATACATCGGCATCCCTCTCTTAAGTCCCATTTTGTACTCTCTTGTGCTACCATAACACTCGTACTAGAGGAATAGAATGGCTATAGAGAAACTTTACACTGTGATCAACAATACAGATAGGATACTCCTCGAAATATGTTTCCACCTCTAACTCAACCTCCTCGGGTTGGAAAACACGAGACAGGTCTGAGAAGTAACGTCGAAGCTGAGAAACGTGGAATACATCATGCATAGCCCGATACCTCTGATGTAACTACAACTGATAGGAAACCAGCCCAACTCTCCCCAACACCTCAAATAGCCTGAAGTATCTCAGTGAAAGCTTACCCTATCCCCTAATCCTCCTGTGTACCAACCTCAGTGTGACACGTAGGAAAACCTGATCTTCGACCTCGAACTCTAGAGGTTATCTCCGTCTATCAGCATAAGACTTCTTTCATGACTATGTAGTATCTATCCTCTTCTGAATCAACTCTATCTACTATGTGGTATCCTGGACAAGATGAGGTCCTAGCATAGCTACCTTTCCTACCTCCAGCCAACATAAGGGTGATCGGAATGGCCTACCATACAAAGCCTCATAAGGTGTCATCTTAATAGTTGATTGAAAACTATTATTGTAGGAAAAATCCATAAGAGGTTTTTGCTTCTCCCACAAACCTCCAAAATCCAGGATGCATGCTCGAAGCATATCCTCAAGCACCTGAATCGTATGCTTGGATTGGCTATTTGTCTGGGGGTGGTAAGCTGTACTCAAAAGTACCTATGTACCCAAATCCTTATGAAGTCCATGCCAGACCTGAGAAGTAAAACATGAATCCCTATCTGAAACAATGGAGTGTGGAACCCCATGTATACGTACAATCTCTTAGATGTACAACCATCCTAGCTCATCAACACTGAAGGTCTACTTGATCATAAAGAAGTGAGAAACCTTCGTGATTCTGTCAATGAAAACCCAAACTACATAATTCCCTCGAGGAGACCTCAGTAAACCCATCATGAAGTCCATCGTGACACCATTCCATTTCCACTCGGGAATGGGTAACTGCTAAAAACTCCATGTTGGTTGCTAATGCTCCGCCTTCACCTGCTAAAAGGTGGAACATCTCATGAAAACCCCAGAAACATCTCTCTTCATACCTGGCCACAAATACTGATGGTGTAGATCATGATACATCTTCATGACACCAGGATGAACTTCCCAAACTAAGGAATGAAAGTCCTGCATTAGCTCCTCACATATGTCTGCTGACACCCATACATACCCATGAAAATGTAAGATCTCATCCTCGCCTATGGTCCATCCAGGAATGGGGTCCTCTCCTGACACACTCTCCCATAGGATTAGGCCTTCAGAATCTGATAGTTGCCTCATTCTCACTCGATCAAGAAGAGTAGAGGTAACAACTACAAAAGATAGAAATGTCTTCCCATGTCTGTTGTGCACCTATTAATGTATCTCAGAGAATATATCCATAAGTTTCCACTCACTATTGGCCTCTTGAACTGCATGTATCTGAGTTCTCCTGCTCAATGCATCATTCACTACGTTTACCTTCCCAGGCATATAGGTAAGATCAAATTAAAAATACCGAAGGTACTCAAACCACCTTCACTATCTCAAATTCAGGTCACGCTGAGTGAAGATATACTTGAGACTTTTGTGGTTGGTGAAAACCACAAATTCTCTCCCAATAGGTAGTGTCTCCAATATTGTAAATCATGAATGACTACAGTCAGCTCGAGATCATGCATCGGGTAGTTCCTCTCATGTGGCCTCAACTATTGAGACCTGTACACAACGACCCCTTCTCCTTGCATAAGCACTACTCCCAGCCTGATATCTGATGTATCACAGTAAACAGTGTAGCTCTTTCTTAGCTCTGGAAATACTAGTATCGGTGCTGAATTCAACCTCCCTTTCATCTCTAGAAAGGCTGACTCGCAAGAATATGACCACAAGTACTTTGCACCCTTCTTAGTCAAGACCGTCAGTGGCACTGCTAAGTGTGAAAAGCCCTGTATAAAATTCATGTAGTAACCAGCTAGCCCTATAAAACTTTATACATCAAATACATTCTTCGGATGCTCCCAGAAAACTACTGCTCTCACTTTCTCTAGGTCTACTGATACTTCTGTCTCTGAGATAACATGATCCAAGAAGTGAATCTGGTCCATCCAAAAGTGGCATTTTGAGAGATTAGCATAAAACTGATGCTCTCTTAGTGTACTCAAAATGATCTCAAGATGTGTGGCATGGTTGTGTCGAGTGTGAGAGTACACCAAAATATCATCCAAGAAGACCACCATGAAAGAATCCAAGTATGGATGGAACACTTAGTTCATCAGCGCCATGAAAACTATAAGCGCGTTCGTGAGACCAAATGGCATAACTACATACTTGTATAGGCCATACCTACTTCAAAAGGGTGTAAGAGGTATATCCAATGATCTAACATGCAACTGATGATAACTAGATCTCAAGTCAATCTTTGAGAACACCTGGGATCCTCAAAGCTGATCAAAGAGATCATCAATCCTTGGTAAGGGATATTAATTCTTGACTGTCAACTGGTTCAACTTCTGATAATCCACAAAAAGTCTGAGAGTACTATCTGCCTTTTTTTCAAATAGGATAGACGAACCCCAAGGAGAAGTATTGGGCCGTATGAAACCCTTTTCCTGCAACTCCTCCAACTGCTTCTTCAGATCTTACAACTCTGGTGTAGCCATCCTATAAGAAGGAATGGACACTAGTTCTACTCTTGGAACAAGCACAATAGAAAAGTCCACCTCTCACTCTAGGGGAAAACCTGAAAAGTCCTCTGGAAATACATCCCTAAAATGATCCACCACTGGAGAAAATTTCATTTGTGAAGTCCCCTATTCATCCAGATATAGACTAGCAATTTACGTTGTAACTCCTCTCAACCCATGATGCTCGAGTCCCTCTCTACTTTCCTAGACATCCCATTCACCCTTATGAAGAAATGGTATGCCCTATGGTGACGTGAAGCTCACCCTATAGCGATAGCATTCGAAAATAGTGTGAAAGGGAATTAACCAGTCCATTCCAAGAATGATGTCATAGCCCATCATCTTCAAGACATAGATGTCCCAAAATAAGTGACACCCACTAACCTCTAGAGGGAACTACTTACACTGATATACACTAGTCTTTCTAGTCCCCAACAGAGTTTCTAATGTCAATATATTAGAAGAAGAAAAGATATAGAGCCCAAGGCTCTCCACAACAGTGACAGATATAAAGTTATGGGAAGCCCCTGTATCTAAAAGAGTAGAATCTAAATCTGAGCCAACTAGGATCATACCTTGAAATATAGAGGGTTGGGGATCCTTCTCCTGTTGGGTCTACTCCACTACAAAATTTTGACCTACATCACGGCCCTACGACCCTGCCTGACCACCCTGAGCTAATCCACCCTGTTGTTGCTGAAGGCCTGGCGACTGGCTACCACGGCCATGTCCTCCACCTCATCCTGAACAGCTGGAAGAACTCTAGTTCCCTGACTAATGAGAAACTAGTGGTGCTGCTTCTAAACATGGAGTCATAGAAGAATTCCTATCACCAGCTGTTGGTGAGAAGAATTGACAGAAGTGCTGAAGATGGCCCATTTTGCTGCAAGATCAGCACTCCACTAGGTCTCTCGGGTAATGTGGTATCTTATGCCCACTCTTCTCGCACTGGTAGCACACCACCTGGCCACCAGAAGAAGTATCACACCTCCACGTGTAGACTCCCTATGGTGCTTCCTGCTGTCAATAAGATGGATACCAACTCTAGATACCACACCGCTCTGGATCACAGCTCTAGAATCCCTCATATTGCTCTCTATGATCAGCACCTAGTTGACTATAGAAGTGATAGAAGTCAACCTGTAGATTTTCACCTGATATCAAATTTCATGCCTAAGGCCAT
This sequence comes from Viscum album, assembly GCA_963277665.1. Taxonomy (NCBI): domain Eukaryota; kingdom Viridiplantae; phylum Streptophyta; class Magnoliopsida; order Santalales; family Viscaceae; genus Viscum; species Viscum album. The sequence goes on from OY728127.1 coordinate 8,201,973, forward strand.
CCTCTAACTTACTTGCCAGAAATAACTCATTACCTCCTAGGATGGGTGTGAAGCACTGTAGCTCTGTGAAGCGAGAAGAATACTCCATAATAGAAAGAGTACCCTGCTCTAGACTCATGAACTCTCAGGCTCGGTCATCCATCAAAGTCTTCGGGTAAGAGTAATCAAAGAAGGCATGCTATAACTCATCCCACACCATAACCTACTGGTGTCTCGCTTATGAGATCACATATTACCATCTCTTGGTATAATACTGAAGCATATACATAGCGAGCTTCACCCTCCTCCCTGGAGGCATCTCTAGATGATCAAAGATAGAATGCATGGATTCTAAATATGACTCTGCATCCTGAGGCCATTCTTCCCCTATAAAGGTGGGAGGATGTTTCTTCTTGAAAACCCACATCAACTCTGCCATAGAAGGGATAGGATGCGGTACTCCTCAGAAGTTATACATAAACCTCATAAAGCCCTCTCAGAACTATGCATCGGCACCTATGTCTGTAATGACGACTGGTGCCAAGATTGACACAACTAAAGGATCTCCTGGTAGTCCTTGATTAGCCATATTTGTTATTTGATCACTACCCTGTGACTGGTGGACAACCGGAGGATGTCTATGTGGCATAACTCTACAAGTTCAAGCGCACACCTTAGATCAAGATTAACAGGGACTGAAAATTAGAAGTGTAAGAAGGTAACAAGAGAAATAAAGCATTCAAGTTTTTAAAAACATGGATACATGGTGTGTATAATGCCTACACAACATGTTCCCTTAATCCTTCACATGGGTGTGTACTTCTGCCAACCCAGGTCATGTAACACCCCAAACACACGATATGTTGTCCTAACACACGGCGTGTACTTGAATCGTATTCCGCTACCTAAGTTTCCTTACACGGCTAAGTCACATGGTTCTCCTAAAACAAGACTACATGGTGTGTTAGTTCTAGACACGGCATGTACTAGAAGGATTTCACTTACCCAAGTTGTTAGTTACATGGCTGGTTACATGGCTGACTCTACACGGCGTGTTTATGACAGACATGGCGTGTACTAGAAATATTTCACTAACCCATGTTGTTCACTACACGGACAGATACATGGGTTACACTACACGGCATGTTCAAGCTTGACACGGCATGTATAACTTAAGTTTTATCCATCTGTGTTGTTAGTCACACAGTTGGACACATGGTATTCACAACATGGAATGTACATCAGGAATACGGCGTGTTCTACCAAAGATTTCCCAACCCTATGCCTCTACCCACACAGCCAGTGACACAGTTAGAGACTACACAGCATGTACATACAGTACACGGTGTGTACTTAAGAAAAATAGTTCCTTCCCGAATAAAAGGACACATGGCGTGTATTCATCATTACACGCCATGTATTCTGGTTTTTTCCAGATAGTAAGCCTCATAAACTACTTTGGAAGCCCATAAAATACTGAAATGAACATTAAAGTTCCAAATTCTGTTCTGTGAGGGCCCATACTCCCCGAAAATCAAAGCTTTGAATCTTATACATGTCATACACAAGGAATAACAATGTAATGATCCACCAAATTCTGATCCATGAGGGCCCATAACACCTAAAGAACCAAATTTTGGTGTTCATTCAAATGAAACCTTAAACAATTCAATACCCAATAAAAAGCAGGTATTCTATCAAGGAATATATCACAAAAGCATGCATATCTATCACAACATCTATCACAACAACATGCAATCACTAATTCATCCTAAATAGCATGGCTGGAATGCATGACATGGGATTTCTAAAAAGTTCCAATATGATGCATGAGATGGAATACCCTCATCTCTTTGGGTTGAAACATAAATATAACCTCAATAACATCAACGATAACAACACAATACATGTTAATCACCCAATGGTGAAATTAAATCAACTGTAAAATTGCAAAACTAGAATAATCCCAATATACGGGGTAAATTGGATTTTCCCTATACACGGGTTAGCTACTATCGGGCATAGCTTATTACCAAGTACCTATTCCTTCCTATCCCTAGATATAGGCTCCAAATAGTAATCCAAGAAGAAAATAATCCCTCTGATACCACTTTGTAATTTCCCAGTTCTGGGTTCCACCCAGAGGTGCCCCGTACCCGGTTGGTCACATGGCCTCAAGCACATTTCCCCTAATGCTAGAGGCTACCGACTAGCAGCAAGGGACTTGGGTGTGATAGTGGGGAAACTATTCCCTCATTGGTAGAGTAACACAGTAGAAGTAAAATAGATAGTAATAGCGGAAGTAGTAATAATATGATAAAATAGTAAACAGTGGAAGACTGGAAGTAATAACAGCTGAGCACATATAAATATACATGATGCACGATACATATGTCTACGAAAGCAGCCAAACAAGTCACAATGTTGGAATACAATATTAAACCAAAGTATAAAGAAAATCAAGTAAATATCTCCATAACATCGCAAGCCTCAGCTTGGTCCCATACTCCCCAACTCCACAGCAATCAAGTACCTGAAGTAGAAGGGCACTTTCCCTTATCTATACCTATAGAAATATAATCTATTTGGGCCCAAAAGCATGACCCAAACAGAGTGTGAGATGAATCCCAGTAGGCAAGCACCCAAATATTTTTTCCTAACAGTCAGTGAATATATATGGAAGGCAATAAACAAAATGAAGCAGTAAAAAAGGAAGTACATATAGTAACAATCCTACAAATTCAATTGCATTCATTTTTATATATCAAGAGAAACCAATCAAAATTAGATAACCCTCTGGGAAGTACTCACATCCTAACCCCTCTGGTTCAACCAAACAACCACAAGAAACCCCCTAGGAAGTACACATAGTCTAACCCCTCTAGTTCAGCTTTAGCAAAGACTCTTTGAGGAAGCATTCACCATCAATTCCCCTTGGGGTCTCGTATCGGAAACTAATAGGCACTTTGAGGAAGCACTCAATGTCTAATTCCCCCTATGTCCCGTATCGAGGAAACTACAGACACTCTAAAGGAGCACAAATTCTATCCCCCCTATGGTCTCGCAACGTAACAGTAAAATAGACACTCTGGAGAAGCCCTCAACATCCATTCTTTCTATGGTCTACTACATCAGGTTCTCCCGGCCCTATGTAAGTCATTTGTGCACAAAATATACATGGAAGACAAAGTAAACCTCAATAACTACTTAGCTAAACAATCTACATCATATCATAGCATGTCAGATAAAAACACTCCATCCTGACAATACTAGGCATGGAAAACAAAGCAGCAGCCTAATAGGCAAAGCTATACTAAACGGTCAAAATAAGAAAACATGGGAAAAACATCCATAGAATGGAAAAGTTAACCCTATTAATAAAAAATTAACATCTATTTAAACAAACAAGGCATAGCATGCAATAATAGGGCTAACACCCATAAACACGCAATATCCCGAACAAGGGTATTGGGCACTTTTGCACATATAACTCAAGGACTAACTATGGAAAGGCACAAACCACCTACCTCGGCATCATGAGATCGATATACATGAACCTTGGGCCTTGAATCTCCCTATAATTTCATAGATCTACAAAAACGTTAAAAATGTTCAACCGAGGATAACTCATGAAAGAGGAGAAATCAAGAGATGAGGCTCTAGAAGAAGTAAGATCTTACTGTGGAAATTCCGAAGCAATAAAAGGTGGTCGAAACAGAGAAAGGATGGCAATTCAGGGGCTTGGTGAAGATCTGGTGGTCTTATTCACTCCTGGATGAGATAGGTCGAGAAGAAGATGGTTCTGTCCATCAGACGCGACCCCAGTCTATTTAATGCAAAAAAAAGTACATAGCGTGTTATTTAAAAGTAAATGGTGTGTACTTTCCTTTTTCAGCCTCCACTTTAGGTGGTCTCTAGGCCACTACACACAACCATGTGCTCATCTATTACACGGCCAGCACACGGTCACCCAGAGCAATCGGGTACACGGTGTGTACTTAAAGTACACGGCGTGTACTACTGAAATTTCCAAAAACTCCTCTTTTTCTCAAAAACAACCAGAAAGAAAGATTCATACCTAAAAATATGATGTAGGTTCTTAAAAAAATCTTTCATTTGATGACCATTGTGAAGATAGTGAACCATTCCTTAATTACAGAGTGGAATCTCAGAGAATATGGACCTATGATTCAGGGAAGTTCTGTTCAGCATCAGGATGATGGTTCTTCTAGTAGTAATAATTATTTTTTTAAAGGTAAATGTGGGGGAGGTTCTATACAGGTGACATGAACCAATCCCATAGTGTGTCACTGGTGTGTAAGGTCAAGGAATAAGAAACCCCAATGCACAAGGAACCCAATTGAATGTCGAGCTTGCGGAAAGATGGGTCCTATTCAGTGCTTATGCTATTCTTTCTCTCCAACATCCAGTGGTATGGGATTCATACTAGCACCTTTATTAGGTACTAGATCTATGACACCACATCAGGCTAGGAGTTGGTCTTCTACCATCCATTCAAGCCAAGGCTATAGTGGTCGTGGATAAGGAATCCAAGCCCTATAGCTTTAGTGTCAGCATAGTGGATCTGCTCAGGCTGGTCAGTCAGCACCTCAGGGTCGTGGTTCTGACCATATGTATGTAGTGTAGCTAGCACCTGAGGAGAAATTTTGAGAGCCATATATAGTTATAGGTACTATTCTAATCATATATACATTATTTTCTTCCTTTATTGAATTGTGTTCTTGATCTGACCCATTTGTGTGGATAACTTAAATCATGTTGGTTTTTTTATTGAGTTTTTCATTGAGAATGGGACATGAGAGTTTCTATAGATCTCTTTCTTCCTCTATCTGAATATAAATGATAAGCCTTGATCCCAGTTTCCCTTAGTATGTGTGACATCATTTTTTACTAATTTTCTATGGGGAACATCATATACTTGAATACATATGGCTGATAAACCTATAGATAGTATCTAGAATGTGTATTTCTCTTGCATAGTCTCATGGTAGTATGATTATATATAAGCGGTGCTTGTTGTCCTATTAAATAGTTAATCGAACCATTAAACTTCAGTGTTAACCATATAATCTGTTGATCGTTAGATTCCAATGAGTCAGCAGGTGTAGCTGAGCACTTTTAAAAAATTCAAATTATAGTGGTTTGATAGTCCTTTCTTTTTCCTTTCCAAGGATGGTTTGAAAATGTGTGGAGCACTCTGTCCTTTTTATGTGGAAAGTGTCTCAGATATTTTTGATGGTCGTTAAAATCCTATTAGTGTACTCTCTACTTAAGGATAGTCATGTCCCCAATATTGGTATCATATGGGTACACTGAGAGATCATTGGTCATATGACACGCTAAAGTTTTAAAAATCTATTGGTATTATTCTAGTGGTTTTGATCAAAGTTGTGCTCCATAAGCATGTGGTTTTTTTAAAGGTTTGGTTGATCTTGAGTGATACCTGGTTCTTCCCAAGTAGGAATGCTAGGGACACACTCATGGACACCAGTTGTTCTCCTCTTAACTTGAATGCCAGGTGGTTGTCATTTGGGTTTCATTCAACATTCTTGAGGTAAGGTGTTAGGCATGTACCGACATATAGATCATAAGTGATGAATGTGGTTTTCCTTGTATGAGCTCCTTTAATTCTAGTTGTTAATTCTGAGGTTACCCTATTTTTCATATGGTCTCAAAAGGGATGTTTTAACCATGATGATCAAAATGTTTCAAGCCAAGGGGATGTTTCCATGATCGCATCGAGGCATGAAAACTTTTGTAGCCTTTGGGCTAGAGATGTCACTGAAAGTCAGTTTCTAGCCTCAGTGAGTATTCTCTAAAAAATTCTTGATCTAATTTTGTTTAAAATGATCTGGGTTTAATTTTTGATATGCACCAGCCACCTAAGTCAAGCTATCTAGTGTTGGCTTAACTTATCTTCCTCTGGTTTTGTTAAAAGAGGTTTTCTTTGACTCATACCTTTGAGTGGTTCGTTTTTTGTGTTACATGCCATGAGAATCATTGGAATGATATAGGAATGTGTTAAAATACAATTCTTATGTTGAGGATACCATGGTTCAGAATTGGTCTTTCAATGCCAGAACTCGTGATGAAGCATCATAGGCCAGTTTTATGGGGAGACGACAATGTCATTGTGTCTCTAGTTTGATGAACTCATAAAAGCTCCATCTCCATGATTTTTTTGGATTTTGGGAGTTAGTTTGAGTTCTATGGCTTAGGTTTCATGTGTTAAGGTGATTCTTGGAGTTTCATTGGGTGTTTGGAAATGTAACAAAACTGTTCGAACAAAACTTCACGACCTTAGTAGGTTGGGCGATTTTTTTGTTGTTCATGAAGGCTTCTTGAGGATGAGAAGTTCTAAGGTGTAGATCCTATAATGTCCCGATCTTATCCAAGGTACATACTATTTAAAAAATTTAATTTAATACCTTAAAATGGACCTTTAAAAATTATTCCTACGGATAAAAGAGATCTTGGGTGTGTCCAGGGCTCGATTGAAGTCTGACGCATTGAAAAGGGGGAAGGTAGACTAGGACGTGTGGTTGTTTGGAACCACGTAATCTAGGGTGCATGCCTATGTGGCCCATTGCAGGTTCTAGGAAGTGGGAAGAAACATAGTTTGCATGTGATTATTTAAGTTGTGCACCTTGACCATGCGTAGTTTTTTTGTGCACTGAAAAATAAAATAGGGTTCCTCCCTTTTTTATTTTTTATTTTATTTTATTTCCTCTTATTTTATTTTCTTTTATTCTATTTTTATTTTATTTTATTTTTCTTTTATTTTATTTCCTTTCTTTTTTTCCTTCCTTTCTCTTCATCCTCCTTCCATGCATGGCCTTCCTCCCTCTTGGGGTGTGGTGGCCTTCTCCTCTTTCATGCTTGGGGGTTTATGATGTTGCACCTCCATTTTTGATATGTTTTCATCATCATCAGATGCGCTAGAAAGCTCACGGTATGCTCTATCTTCCACACTAATCTATTTCAAGTTTAATTTACTCTCTATTGTGCTATCTTCATGTGAAAGGTTTTTTCCTTATTTTGGGGATTTTTCTAAATCATCGGATTTCTCCCATTTTAGGATGAGTCAAATCTTGTTATCAGACGTGCGGAGTACCACAGTGTTGAGGTAGGGTGTACATGACTCTTTCTTGTTGTTTCATTGATTTTTTTAAACATTTCATTGTTATTCCACTCATCAGACCTTCCAGCAAAGCTTAATACCACGTATTAAATTAATTTAAATTCTTTTCCTTGTCTATAGTGACCCTCACATGCGGTGAAATCCATTCATGGGTGTTCATTTTTCCATTGGCCATCCTTTGACAATGCATCATTATTCCACTCATCATAACCGTCTAGTGAGCTTTGATGTCAAATATTAAATTTATTTAAAAGATTTACAATGTCTGTAGTGACCCTCTCTTGCAGTCAAACCCATTCATGGGGTGTTCGCTTCGCCTTCAGCCACCCCTTTTGGGCGTACCATCCACTTTGGCCTAAATCTCCATTTTCCTTGAGTTGTACTTATCATGGGATAATGTTTTAAATTTATAAATGTTTTATAATGAGTAATGGACCATGAATTGGGTTCCCTTTGGCAATGCCCATGTTAAACTATAATTAATTAGACCATGTGTAAATCTATATTCCTTGGTATTCTTGAATTTCCACTTTGAGTATCTTTTTCCTTGTTTATAATTATTCATGTAAGTGGAGAATACATTATGAAAGTTGACTAAGTGTTTATGCTTAATACAATATTCCTTTCCTTGTGATATAGTACTCAAATGATTCATTGCATTCCCTTGTGCACTATGATAATGCATTGTGTCATGTTTAATGACTTGAATTGTTTTGTTTGGAAAGCTTGTTGGCTTGTGAGTTGGAATGTCATTAATTACATGTGAACTATATGATGGATCATGACTTTTTTATTGACTTTAACTATATGTGCGAAGCTTTGGTAAGCTTCTTTTCTTGTGATATTGAAATGTAAGTGATGTCATGTGATTGTCTACATGTTATGCATGACACATATGCCTTGAGATATTTCCTTGTATTTAATTAGTGTTGAATGAGTTTATAATAAATGTTAATATATTTGAATGAATTTTTTTATTAAGAAAATTAAAGTTTTTATAATAAAACCCCTCCAACTAAGGTGTGTTGTCTTCTAAACTAAAAATAATGATTACTGTTATTAGACATGATTGGTTTCCTTGTCATATTAAATTTCATCTAATGACATGCAATTGTTATGTTCTTTGCTTGGTAGCTTATGCATCTTGATTATGCCTATCTCTTATTAAAGTCTATTACCTTCATAAATAAATTGTTTCATTTTTGATTGGATTAAATTAAATATCTGGATTAAATGGTAAGCATGTGATATTGAGATGCTTCCTTGTTGGAAAGTAATTATAAATGAATTGTTGTGTGTTATATGCCTTGCTTGGTATGGCTCATTCGATGCGGGTCAGTAGAGAACATAGATACTGAGTTAAGGATTTATTGGATGGACTCACTGTGCTCGGGTGGTTATGACATGATGTACTGGGATCGACACTTTGGCTTTCCAGGTATGGGTTCGCCGGGCGGTTTATGATAACTCTTGAGTGAGGTTGGTTCTCTAGGAAAGAAACCAAGGATGGGCCTATTGGAAATATGGTTATGTCATGCCTCAGTTGAGACCCAATCCCCTATTTGAGATATTTGGCACAGACTCAGAGTCACCATCCTTGAGTGATACACAAAACGTTGTATGGGTTTCCTTTGATGGACTCAATGTATTGGGTTATATTGGATGTTTCTATTGCGACCCTTAGGATTCTGATATGATTTCCAAGGACAGTCGTGGGGCTCCACCTTGGTTTTTATGGATTTTTTGGATTACTTAGATTGACTGCATACTCATATGAGTTGCTTCCTTTATTATTATTGTTGAGTGTGCTTATGAATTTGTGCTACTACTACCTTGCTTATTATCACCCCTATACTTTCACAAGGAAAGTGAGACCCCAATCCAAATCACAATATTGGCGGTATTCCTTGTTTACTTGGTTATTATATATATATTTATATATATATATATATATTCTACCTTGTACAGGTATACTTTTCAGACTTCTGGCTTAGGTCGAAGCAGGTGATATAGGATGGGTGTCCAATTGGGAACCTGAACCAAGTTGTAGTTATTTTATTTATTTAACTGCTTGCATATTATTATATATTAGCACACTTATTTTGTTTATAGCATGAAATGAAAAGGTCTAGACATTGTGGGTTTCATCCTACTAATATTATATCTCACACACTACTCTGGTGTCATTTGGTACCCGAGTAGACTTTATGCTCGTAGGTTTGGAAAAAGGGAAGTGTAATAGGTCTGATGCTTGATTGTTTTCTTACTTCTTAGGATAGAGATTTTGGGAAGAGGACCGAGCCTGTGGTCGAGATACTTTTGTAGTAATTTTTCCCATTTTTGAAATTTTTTATAGAATGTGGCTTATGATTGTACCCCCATTCCCCTGCACTTATATTTTCATATAGACTCATGGAATCATCATCACCACTTTTGTAACTTGTACTATTGTTCAGATTCTGTCATTTGTTACATTATATTGAACTACTTATTTTTTACTTCTGCTACTATATATTGTTCTTATTGATTTAATTATTTAATTTATATTGTTTACTATTGTGTTATACCTGATCCTATGAAGGAATAGTTTCCCCACAGACACACCTAAGACCCTCACTGCTATTCGAAAGCCTCTGGAATTCAAGTAGATGTGCTTGAGGTCATGTGTCCCACCATATTGGGGCCTGATTCAGTGGAACTTAGGTCAAGATGCTACATGGGTTTTTGAATCGGGTCGAAAAACTCTCCCATTTTGAATTTTTGAATCAGTGGGTATGCCCTTTTCTTTTTCAGGCATCAAAACTCAATTATGAGAGTTTCCTCAATACAATATCATGTTTTTGGATGGTTTTAGCGTTTTAGATGAAGACTTAGGTGTTAGTAAGGGTTTTAGTAGTTTCAGAGTCCCAAAGGTCTATTTCTAGAGTTTCAGTTCAAAGCACATGGTTTGGGGTAAACCATGTGGCCTCTTTCAGCTAACTGTGCACCTTATTTTTGTGTTACCGCATGGTTTGAAAAACCGTGTGGGGTGATGTATGGCGATGCATCCACCTATGTAGTTTGTACAGAGGGATGCTAAATAGTTTATGAATGGTTGTGGTAAACTATGCGACAATCCACATGGGTAGTGCCATATAGGCAGTATCCTTTCACCGTAGCCCACACAGTTTGTGCATGGTTTTGAAAACCATGCGAGCTAACTGTGTGGTCTCATTAAAGGTGTAAAATTGCCATTTTTCTATTCTCTATACTTCCTTATTTCTCCTCTTTTCTCCTCCCAGTTCACACATATAGTAGTGGGAGGCACCACTTTTTTCTTCCCCAAGGGATTACTCTCCCTCCTTTAGTAGTGATCCATTATTCAATCTATTGGGTGTGTTGGAACCATAGTAGTAAGGATCTCCTATCCATTTCTTATCTTCTCCTTTTCTCTCGACTTACAAATTCCTAAATCCATTTGAGTTAGTTTTCACTATTTTTAGGTCATTCAAAATAATTGTCAATTTCTCCCAAACTGTTTTATGTTAGAGGATAATACTAGGCATACCTATGTCTATGAGTCCAAGGTAGGTGGTATATGACCTTATTCATGTTTTACGAATGTTTGGGGGATATAGAATTTAGTGTTCCATTGGGTATTTGAATGAGACCCATTTTAAATTGATTACTTGATGTTAAATTGACTATATGACTTTATGGGATGTCATTGGGAATGCCCAAACCATATTATCTCGAGTGAGGATGTGTTATAGGTCATCACTCCATGGGTGGTTTGGCCAGGGGTGTTATATTCATTTAAATTGAATTGTTTCAATTAAATTGGTTTGTTCATTTAAATCTAAAATGTTCAATTATATTATATTGAATTGATTCTTTGGGGTTGAGATAGTCAATTCAATTAAATTTAATTGTTGTGTTTCTTTAAATTTCTCAATTCAATATTATTAAATTAAATTACTTATTTAAATTAAATTTACTTGATTTATATATATGAAATTATTGAATTTAATATGATGTGATCCATGGGATAATGTTGAGCTCAGCCATAGAAATTGGGATGGCATGACCATTAGGATTGAGATGACATGGTCGTCTGGTTGGGCTTGGCCCAAATATTTGAGTGATGTTGATCACTGGTTGGGCATTTTTGACATTGGATGAGGTGGAAAGGTCGTAAATCTGAGGGAATTACCCATGATATTTGGATGGTATGGCCATAGGACTTGAGAGACATGGTTGTAAGGGCTTGAGGTGATGCTTAGATGTGGATTTGGGACTAATTTTGTGATTTTCTCTCACCAATGATGGTAAAATCAATGATTGTATTCATGTGCACACAGCGTGACTCAGTGATGAGGTGGTTTTGACCACTCATGTGTGTAGAGTCCCTAGGTAGTGTGGCTTAGGAAAATATGTTTTGGGGGTTCTTTCCATAGAAATTAATATGGAAGGTGATGAGCCTTTGGATGATAGCATTGAGGCTATTAGTTAGGGGCTCAAGCTCTCAATATTGAGGTCATGGTCCTATATTAATTTGGGAGGAAGGAGATTATCATTCCTTGGGATGTCATCCTATGAGCTGAAAAATGACTTTTGTTTGAGTACATATATCATTATGCCTCCAGATGTTTGGATTTGATCTGATTAGGGCTTTCGAGCAGGGGTCTGAGGGATTGATTACACTTCCTTGGGTGATCCTTTAGGATGTTAGTGACTTATTTGAGACACGAGGTGTTAGGAGGAATGGGGTGTTGTTTTACTTTATTGAGGTGGATCCTAAGGGTCCACCTGGGCTATTGAAACTAGGGGATACCTTGGGCCATGGGCCAAGGATCCTCTCCTCTTCAGTGACTCCAGCATTGGCCGAGGTAGGTTATGGATTCCAGGTGTATTTTGAGCACCAGTGAATTCTGTGTTTACTTTACATATGTTTTTTTTATTTATTTATTATAGTTCACACTTTCTTAAACACTAATGTTGGGTATGAAAACGTGGGTGGTATCCTACTAAGACTCATTCTTTAACCCTACATGGGCCCTTTGAGACACATGTAGACTTTATTTTGTTGCATTCAGGTAAGGGATTATATTCATGAGATAGACCTTAGTATATATTTGGTAATGGATATTGGCAAGGGACCATGAGGTTCTTGCCTCTGTAGGAGTTACTTTTGAGTTTTCCCTTTATTTCCTTATGTATCAGCATACTATATATATATATATATACGTATTTTATTGAGGTTATCCATTGGTGACCCATTTTGTATATTGATATGTATAACCTATATTGTAAGCATACTCTATTTTATTTCTACAAGTTGTATGTTTGTCATGTTTATTTCTTTCCACTGCTTTGTAGTTTATGCTTCCTCTATTTATTGATTTTGATTGTGCTTTCACCATTAGCGGGTTTGGTTCAAGTCTACTGAGTATTTATTTATGTTTCATGTTATATATATGTACTCAGGATAGTATATTATATTAATTCAGGGTATATCCTTCCCACTATTTCATTTGTACACCCTCTCTACTAGTCAATAGCCATTGGCGTTTGGGGAGATGCGCCTAAGGCTAGTGGCACCCAACCCGATAGCACTGTTCAGGTGGCTAATTGGGTCGGTGACACTAGACCAAACATGCATGATAACTCTAGTATATTATATATACTGTAATTTTAACATTTAAATGTAAAACAAACCATAAATTCTCTTATCCTCTTCCTTTTATTCTAAAAATGAAAATATCTTTTGAGATGTGTTGATTTATCACCTTTTAGGATGACAAGTTTTTATTTTCCTTTACCACATTCATGGTTGGAAATAAAACCATTATAATGGTTTCTAAATATTGTAAAATTTATGTTATTATCATTTTTATGTTCTGAAACTAACTTTTATACACAATAATGAATATTGAAAAAAAACTACTTTGTGATGATCGAAAAACCACCAAAATAATTTAAACAATTATCACTAACGTCTTATCTAATGATTTATCCTCACCCCAAATGACCAAAGTAATTATATAAAATTTTAATATTATGGATGTTAATTAATAACATATAACTTAATTTCTGTAAATCTATTCCCATTTTACATGATCTTTCATACATTTTTATAAGTAAACCAATCATGAAAACCAAGGGAATGAACACTCCCAAATAACGAAATTGAATCGTATAACTCATAAAAAAGGTAGTAAATAAACATAATAAAATTATAATAAATAAAATACATGTAGAAAATGTTTTTAATTAATTAATTAATGTATTTAATATTATTATCCAGGACATTATGATCAAGTGCAGAACAATTTCAGACATAAGGTAAGGGATTCTTTTCGAACTTCCATTTTTCCTTCGGGTTATGATTTCTCTCTATTTATCCTAATGTAATTCTTAATTATTCTTATGTAATCCTCCTAAATTATGTTTTTATGTTCCAAACAAATTTTCCTATCTATATTCTTTTTTCTTTGAAGTGTAAATACGTGTTTTTTAAGGTTCCCTTCCCATTTCCTCCCAATAAGCAAGCCTGATTAAAGGAAACTTCTCAAATTATTACTCATTTTAAAGTACCATCCTTAATATATTTTACCCCACCATTATTTTTATAAAATAACTCATCTTATCATGAAATAAAATCTTGTTTCATTTCTGTTTTTATACAAACAATTATGACTTTTCTGTTTTAAAGACTCTTTAATGTTTTCCCTTAAACCACATTAAAGTTACTAATTTCTAAAGTTTACTAAACACTATTTTTAAATGTTTTCACATAATTTGAAAATAATTTATCTTTATCTATTACTATTTTCATTTATGAACGTCCATTTATGATTTAAATCCATTATTTCATGAACTCTTTTATGATACGCCCCTTGGTTATGCCATATGACATGTTTATAATTCCCATTTCTTTCCTGGGGTAACCCTTATGTTTATACCTCATGTTTGGTTCTAATTTTGGAACACATATGTGTGAACATGTTATGATGGGTGTGCCTAGATAGTTCTATAATTCATTGGGTAATGTTTAGTCTCATGATATGTCAAGTTGGGATAGGGAGTGAACCCGATTCCTTTATGGGACTTTGTCCGCCATGTGAAATGGTCTAGGAAGTTGTCCTTGACTCATGATTATGTCATGTTGTGTATTTCCACCACATTCCTATGATTACATTATTATATGTCCTCATGCTCTACATTTTATGCTTCCTTATGTTTATTCATGTTCCATGCCTTTTTATGCCATCATTTTATTCCTTCTAACCCATGTTCTTTTCTTTATTCCAATATTTATACCCTTACTGAGTATTTTATCTCATTCCTTTTGTTCATGTATTCCTTAGGTTTTCCTATTCATATATAGGATCTCAATAGAAGCTAGTAACTCTTTATAGATTATTAAAATAAATATGTTTTATTTTATTTCCATGTTTTTAGTTTTATGTATCTAATCATCCAAAGAAACTAGAATTTATTATCCTTGGATTCTAATTTGATGGTTAATTATGCTTAAAATCATGTAATAATATGTTTAAAAGGATAGGGTCACTATGAGTGTAACCTAAAGGAAAAATAGAGGTTTGGAGAGGATCCTTTACCTTATGTCTGAAAGTGTTATGCACTTGTACTTAATTTCATGGATAATCATAGTAGATTCATTAATAATTTAAGTCATAAACACTTCTACATATATTTGATTTATTATAATTTTATTGAGTTCATTTATGGTCATTTCAATGAGTTATAATGTTTAATTTTTTTATTCAAAGAGTGTTTGTTTAATGATTTTATCATCGGTTCCCTTGAGTTTAATTATGGTAGATCTTTTCAAATGGAATAGAAACTATAAAAGTAGAATTATATTATATTAATTCACTTCCAAAAATTTAAATGGTCTAATATATCATTTTTTGACATGATAATGATTCATTTGGTAAAACGTTAATGAAAAATTGATTATTTTATTTGGCGGTTTTTACGACCGTCGTGAACTAGTATCATTTTATGTAATATTATGTTTATATGCTAGTTCTAGGAAATTAAATAAGTTTTAATACCCATATTATAATGTTTTTTAACCATAAAATGGTTTTATGACCATCCTTGAAGGTGGTAATTAAAATAAAAACTCATCATCCATGAAGGTGGTGAATCGACACCCCATGGGTTATTTTTTCATTTTTAGAAAAAAAAAAGGAGTAGAGAAGAGATTTTATGATGGATATTCCATTAACACAATAAAATTATACTATATTTATGATATTATAGTTATCATGTAACTTTGGATAGTGGATGAAATGATGATGTGGAAGAAAGAAACAATTCAAAAATATAAAGGTGGAGGATTTTACCTCTTGAATATTGTCTCCTTGAGAACCTCCCTAAGGCACTTGGGTTTGGTCTTTTATTGAGACCAAAATTTCTTAGAAGTAGGGAATGGGTTTGGGAGTGGAATTTGGTAGAATATAATTAGGCTCAAAATCATAGAATGTGTGAGGAGAAGAGGTGGTAGTGGTGGTATTTATAGTGGGAGGGGAGAGGTGTTTCGATTATTTTATTCATTTTTTTATTATTTTGTCTCAAGAATATCAATAGTATTGATTCTTGTGACTAAATACCATAACTAGTGCATGTGAGTTTGAACTAATGGTTTCTTACATCATCCATCACTCAAAAATTTATAAATTTGGCTTCAAATGTTAAATAACAAAAATTATCGTATTTTATTATTCATAAAAAAAATCAAATATTTTAGAAAAATACCAAAAACAAATTACCCCAATCGATTTCAATTTTTATATTTCAAAAATGGACTCTATTTTATGAAAATAATTTTCTAAATATGATAAATTTCATTTTTAATTAAAATCATCATTTATTCAAAAAATATTGATTTTAATATTATAACCTATTTTATGACACTTTGAAAAATTAATTAAGGTCTCATGAAATTGTATTATAATCATAGGAAAACAAAATATTAATTTATGAATCTATTTTTTAAAATAAATTTTCTTTTAATTCATTTTATTAATTATAAAATTCTAAATTAATATTTACGCTTCATAAAAATACAAATACTTAATTTATCATTTTTAAAACATGTATTTACTTATGTCATGATATAAATATATCATATTTTAATTTATAATATGCCTAAATTTTATTTATACTTTCATAGGTGAGGTTATTATTCTATTGGTCAGGTTACTATTCTTAACAATCATATTACTATTCCAATGGTTAGGTTATTATTCCATCGGTATAGGTTTCTTAATTTCTATAAATACCACTTATTTCGTTCTTTATTTATGAGAATAATATTTTTATTGGGTTATCTATGTGATGTATGTGTTTTATACTATATAACATAATTATAATAAGGGAAAATTTTGATAAAATTTTGGGTCGTTACATTAGAGGCGGGTGAGTCAACACTTGTTGTCCCTAGTACTAGTAAAAAATATATTTAGCGTGTCGACTTTTTTACATTAGTTATCCATAACCGACATGAAAAAAACCATGTGTATTTCTTTATCATGTTGGTTATCATATGAACGATGTGAAAAAAAACTAGTATCTCACTATATCATGTCATTTATACAGTAACAGATGTGATAAAGTGGTTTTTCACATTGGTTATATTTTAAATAACGTGATAAAGAAATTTTCATTAATTTATCACATCGGTTATCCTATAACCAATGTGATAAAGCACATTTTTCACATCTATTACTGTGTAAACGATGTAAAAACCCATTATAAATCTCATTATCATGTCAGTTATAATATAACTGATGTGATATACAATTTAAAATTTTATGAATTGTCGTTATGAATCATTTCAGTGTTATTAGATATCGCGAAAGCAAACTCATTTCTCCCTCACACAAAAACCATAACCTTGGTTCTTCGATCTATTGGATTCCAATATCATTTTTCTATATTCATATATCATCAGGTTTTGTAGGCCTCATTATTTCGAATTTGATCGGCTCATCTCTCAACTCTCAGGTAAGCCTCTCACATCAATCTCACTCATCAACAACCAAACTCTAGTTTTTTTCAATTCTGTTTATTCAAATACTACATTACCATAATTTTTTTGATTCCATTTATTCTAAAGTATTTTTTATTAAACTGTGATATAGTATTAAATCACACTTTTATATATAAAACCTTTTTTTGGTTTAATGTAATTTTTTTTCAATCCCTTTGCTAATTATATTAATTTTCAGTCTTGGAACTATTGTAATGTCTAAGTTAGTGATTTGAGAATATTGAGATGGAATTTTAGAAACTAGGGATGAGGGGTAGGTATAAATTGGGAGAAAATCTTAGTGACTATTCATACATCATATATTTAGTGAAACATTAGGTTATCTACATTTTTTTTGTATAATTACTATTATATATGAATGTCCGTGATTTATTAAATAACAACTCATAAAGTAATCATAATTCTCCTAAAAACATTATTATATATTATATAATTAATTAGAGTCACTTTGATATTTTTCTATGTTATGATTAGTGGTTTATATCCAATTTAGTATTGTATTAGAGAATATTTATATAGTTTGAATTCTTGAGCATGTTACCCTCCATCTATTCAGTTTCTTATTACATAGAATCCTACATGATGTCTGTTCATTATTGTATAATATATAATATTATGGTTTGTTACATTTAGAAGGTTGTATTTGGATTTTAAAAATTATTCACAATAATGAGTAATCATTGTTTTAAAGCCATGACGATATGAAGTTTTTGTTGTTGAAAATGTTCCAGTAAGGGAAACAAGTTTTTTATTCGATTTAAATTAATAATTCATTAAAAAATTGATTTAAATATGTGTTTTTTATTTTAAATGTAATGGATATTTTTAAATAGTTCCCTTTTATAAATTAAAACATTGAGGATGTTTTAATTAAATTATAATGTGAAATGATTTTATTTTGAAAAATAAATTATTTTTAAAAAACTATTGTGACATATTGTTTTAAAAGTAATTTGATGTTAATGAAGTTTTTTTAAATATAAATATTATGTAGTGGTATTTGGGATTAGAAATTTAAATGGTTCTAAATTTTTATTTTTCAATTATATTTAACCTTTTATTCGATTATTTTCAAGAGTTTATAATTATAATTTTCAAATATGCATATTTTTTTTAATTTCAATATTTTGTTACTTTCAAATTATGAAATATTTGATATAAATTTAAATCTAGTTTGACTTAAATAATTTATTATCACTTAATCACCACTATATTATTTTGAAAATGTATTTATTTTTGATATTTTTTATAGATAATAATGTGTCGAAGTTTTATTACGACGCTTTAAATAAGTGATGAATATAAGGAAGGTGTTGATGATTTTTTAGAATTTTCTAAATGAAATGTTCCAAATAATGACATGTTTTTCTATTCATTCTTGAAATGTTTAAATATGAATAATTTAAAAAGAATGGAGTTCAAAGATCATTTAATTTTTCATGGTTTTAATCTGAGTTACAACCCTTGGATTTGGCATAGTAAAACTGGGAAAAAATTTGGATATATTTATGATGATGCTTTGCAAGATGATAACTCTAATGAAATTGAACAAATGATTTGTGATATTGAAGGAGATTCAATTGAGAAAAAAGATGATAATTGAGTGTCTATATGGTGATGCTAAAAAACCATTATTTCTAGGTTGTAAGGAATTTAAAAGTTTATCATTGGTTTTAAGATTGATTAACTTGAAATAAAAACATGGTTTGAGTGGAAAGAGTTTTACTGATTTACTAAAATTGTTGAAATATATTATTCTTAAAGACAATGATCATCCTGATTCACATTATAAAGAGAAATATAATAATATGCCCGATGGGATTAGGTTACAAAAAAATACGTGTATTCCCAATTTATTGTGTGATATATAGGAAGGAATATGAATTTCTGTCAAAGTGTCCTAAATGTGGGACGTCATGGTATAAGTTGAAAGAAAAATTACATGTTGATTTAGCAGTTATAGAGACCCCTTCCAAGAAATTTTGGTATCTTCCTATAATTCCTCATTTTAAATTTTTATTTGAAAATTCACATGATGTAACAAGGTTAATATGGCATCCAGATGAGTGGATTTTTGATGAAAATTATTCCATCCAACTGATTGTCCACAGTGGAAGAAAATTGATCAATAGTTTCCTATATTCAGAAATGAAATTAGAAATATCATACTTTGAATATTCATATATGGAATGAATCCATATATAAGACTTAGCATCATGAATAGTTTTTGGCCTATTTTACTGGTAATTTAGAACTTATCTCCTGAATTTTTTATGAAGAACAAATATTTCATATTGATTTTAATGATCTCTAGACCAAAACAGCCCAAAAATGATATTGATGTTTTCTTATCACCATTAATTGATGATTTGAAACTCTTATAGGATAATGGTATTAGGGTTTATGATTCTTATAAAATGGAATATTTTCAACTACACGCAATGATTATGTTCACTATAAATTAATTCACAGCGTATATGAATTTTTCTGGATATAGTGTTAAGGGGCATAAAGAATGTCCAATTTTCAAATGACAAACCTCATATTATCAATTGCGTCATGGGAGAAAAACAGTATACATTGGTTATCGAAAGTTTTTGTCTATAGATCAATCTTATAAAATATTAAAAAAGGCATTCAATGGCTCACAATAATTTCATATTACTCTAAAACCTTTATCTACTGACCAGTATTTTAATATAGTGAAAAACATTGATGTTAAATTTGAAAAGACACATAAATTTGGTAATGATAGAAATATTTGGAAGAAATGGTCAATATTTTTTTTGAGCTATCATATTGGAGATATCGTGAGATAAAACATAACATTGATGTCATATACGTGGAGAAGAATATATGTGACTAATTAATTGGAACATTGTTAGATATTAAAGGTAAGAAAAAATATGGGTTAAATGCAATATTGGACCTAATCTCAATAGGAATGCATTTGGAGTTAGCTCCCACTCCTAATGGAAGGTGAACATTCCTTCCCCCTACTTTTCATACATTATTCGAGTGGGATAAAATTAGTTTTTTTATGTTTCTTCATGATATCAAAGTGTCGTGGGATTATTCTTCAAATGTAAAAAGTTTTGTGTCTTTAAAGTATTTGAAGTTGACAGGTATGAAATATCATCATTTTCACAACATGATGAAACAACTCCTATCGGTTACATTGCGTGGAATATTTTCCATCCATGTCAGAATGAATATCATGAAGTTGTATTTTTTTCAATTCAATTTTTAATAAGGTGATTGATCTAAATGATTTTAACAGTTTGTAAAACAAAGCAATTTCTATACTTTGTCAATTGGAAATGTATTTTCTACCATCTTTTTTATATAATGGTGCATTTAATGGTTCATTTGGTGCAAGAAATAAATCTTTATAGAACTGTATATCTATGTTGGATGTATTATTTTTAAAGTTATATGAAGATTTTTAAGGGGTATGTTAATAATCTATATCGACATGAGCCTCCATTGTTGAGAAATATATTTTTGATGAGGTTGTGGAGTTTTGGACAAGCTACTTTTATGCAGTGGAGCACATTGGTTTTCCTCCATCTCACCATGAATGAGTTAATTATGGGAGAAAGGGGATCTGTGTCTTGAAAGTCAAATCATTGATAGGTGAATAGATAAAGAAGGAGAATTATACATATTAAATAACATAGATTATGCTCAATCATATATAACACTACATATTAATGTCTTGAAATAATGTTATCCAAAGAAGAAAGATATGTGGATTCTGAATGAGCATAATAAAACTTTTTTGAAATGATTTAAAGAGATCGTGCTTGGTATATCAAATGCATCGGAAACATTGATATGGTTAGTGCATGGTCCAAGTTTAAATTTAATTACATGGTCTGGGTATGACATTAATGGATATACATTTCATACAAAAGATCAGGACAACATAAGAGCAGTTCAAAATAGTAGTGTATTGGTGTTCGCAAAAGTAATGCATTTTTTGAGTGTTAAAGACAAAAACCCAATTCCTACATCAAATGAATATTATTAAGTCTTGAAGAAATATGGGAGGTTGATAACATTAAATTTAAAGTTCCAGTGCTTAACTATAAGTGGTTTGTCGGTAACAATAGTGTCATACACGATGAATTTGGAATGACACTTGTTAATATGAATAGATTATAATAAACAGTTGATCCTTTTATAATGAAAACACATGGAAAACAAATTTTCTATGTTCTTGATCAATCCAATACGTAGTGGTCTATTGTTTTACAAAGAAAAAAATAGTATTTTGGTGATAATAAACTAGAAAATATGTTGATTTATGTGAGATCCCTACTTCCAAGGAAAGATTAACATATAATATTGATGAGCACGTCATATAAATGGTTTGTTCCATATAGAACGATCATGAAGAAGGAATTTGGGAAAACAATCCTTCTATACATTCTTAATATTATAGGTAACATATGTTTATTTCTCATTTACTTTTTTAAATTTCATAAAATTTTAGATATTTTAATTAAATTTTCTTTATTAAAATATGTATTATAACTAATAAGTTAAAGTGTTTGATTATATTAGTTTAGTTTTTTTATTTTACCATGTTTACCCTTACGTAACTTATCAATTAATTGATTTTTTTTTTGAAAGACGGTTATTTTATATCTAATATGTTAAATAAAAACAAAAAATGTTTTATATGTGTATATTGAAAAAATATTCTTTTTTGTGTAAAAAATGATTTATTTAGTTAGAGAGTTTTTACTATTGACACCATTTTTGGATTTGTTATCATTCATTTATATGAAATTTTATATCTCATTACTATTGTTATTATTTTAGTTAAATATAAAAAATATGAATAAAAATGTGTTAAGTTTAATTTAGTATACTTTTTTGCTTGATAATTTTTCATTTTTTATTTACATTAGTATTTTAATGGTTGAATTTGTATATTTGTGTACTAATTGTTTGTTGCTTTGATTTGTAGGATAATGATAAAATAATCAACTGATCCTCCACATAATTCTGAATATGATCGTACTCATACCTTTTGGGAGGAACATTCACATGATTCTCTTGATGAGCCTCATCCTTATTTACAAGAGACATATACTCCTACAGGGCCAATGAAGAGTTAGAGGGTTGGTAAACATAGAAGCACAAATTTACCAAAAATTATCAGTTTCCCATATCCAGGACTAGATGATATTGGTAGACTTTGATGATAATGATATTCCAAGAGGTCCTAATTCAAAACAATTCAAGATTTTATATCTCTTTCGGATAAAATAAAAGTCATCATTTTGATTGATGATTATAGAAGTATTGACAAATTGACTCTATCTCACTTTTGGGAGACAATTTTGGTAATATTTTTTGTTATTATTTTAGGTAACATGAAATTTTTATAGTAATATATGTTTTCCCCTTCTTATCAGATCACATATGATATACCTGACAGTGAAGGAGTTGGGAGGAAATGTTTATCATTGGATTCTAGGAGATGGAGGGATTTCAAATCAACCCTTACAATAGATTTAATTTTTGGGTATAGGAAACATCATAATACAATGGATATATATCCCTTTATATATTAAGATAAATAGAATAAATTTGTTGAAAGTATAAGATAAGAATCATTTTTGGTAAGTGAAATGTTATCTTTTAGAAGTTTTTTTTATATTAATGTTCATATTAATGATTTATTATTGATTTATTTATTATTAATTTATAGAAATTGGGGATATCTTATTAGGATATACAATATAGAAACATATACCATCATACTTTATCTTGGGGAGTGTATACGTTATTGGAAGAAAAAATGATGGCTGAAATTTTTCAAAAACTAAGAGTTGAGTCTTCAAGATCTGCATAGGTTTCCCCTCCATCCCCCCAGCTAGACATGAAAAATGGAAGAGGGATCATATGAGAAAAAAAGGAAAATATCTTACAGAATAGTCTAGGGTTGTAGCTAATAGGATTGTACGATGTTACTTTATTTATTTATTTAAGTTAATTCAATTATTTATATATTTTGATTCATTGCATATTTTTTCAAATAATTCATATAGGATTATCTTGAGGATCGGAGCATACAGTGGGTCTTTTTAGCTGAGGGTAGGTAGGATATTTTAGCTATAGCATTGGGAAATCCCAAACACCTGGGTCGTGTATGAGGATACCTGATGGGTGTATTAGTGAAAAAAGTTTTTCCACATTATTTAACTTTAGAAATAGAGGGTTTTTATAAAAAAAATAGAATCTTTGGAGTCTCAGTTGTAGTATATTCATGTTACAATGGAGTATAGGATCAGATATTCAATACAATTGATGTTTGCAGAGATGCAAAGACAGTTTTGACTGCATCTCCCACTCCTCCACCTCTACCAATAGCTCCCACTCCTCCAGCTCTGCCTGCAAATCCCACTCCTTATCCTAATCCTACACCACCTCCTCCATAGCTCATTATTTTTATTTATATACAAATGATCCACATCATCATATTGTTTCATATGGGATGATATTTTATATTGGAGATACAATTCCTCATCAATAGTTAGAGACAGAGTATCATAGGGTCATTATACATGATATTATAGATATATCATTTGGAATACTATTACCTACAAATCAAGTGAGTATAGTTGGAAAAACTATTAGCCACTTTTTATTTTGGCCATCTAGACTTATGCGACATATTACTATAGAGGTATGTGTATATTTCATCTTTTATTTCATTTTTTATTAAATTTTTTAACATTTTAAGGTTTATATATTTATCTATTTTTTTATAGTAATGCATTAAAGATAAAGAAATACTATATAGAATACAAAAAATACAAAGTGTTGTGACTTCATATTTATATTCTAGTAGTCTTAATAGATTGTTAAGATATCCAAATTTGTTGTCGGATGTTTATAAGATTCCAATGGAATTTGGTGTTTGTGGACATGCAATGATTGTGGAACTTTTGAAAAATGATACCATGGAGCTTTTAACTAGAGATCAGTTGGGAATCAACATGATGTAATTTTTTCCCATGTATGTCTTAACATCAATATTTATGTGCATTTAATTTATTGAAAATTTAAAATTATGTTTGTTTTATATTAGGTATATTTATACAATGGTAAGGAGTATGAAAAGACAAATGTATATGGATTTATGGACCCACAGTTAATTTCACATATAGCGAGGACAATGACTGAAGAATAAAGAACAGTTTATATTGCTGAAAGATTTCAAAAGGATGCAATTATTAATTTTTGGATGTTTCCTTATCTTCAAGAGTATGAAACATATATCCCAAAAAGTTTTATAAATATTTTAACATAATAACCACTAACATTAAATTTTCTTTTATATTAGTTGCCATTGGATGTTAGGTGTTTTATGTGTAAAGGATAAGGCACTTTACTGGTTATGTTGTATACATGGCAAAGTGTGACAAAATTTTAAGGATGTATTGGACATGTAAGTTTGAATTTCTTAATACTTTTTTATATTATAATTAGTTTTAAATTTATCTAATTCATATTATTTTCAAACAAGGGATGGAATTTATTTCGAGAGACCATAAATAAAAAGAGCTCAAATATAAAACATGTAAAATAAAAGGTGAATTTTCATTTATAATTAGTAAATTTTAGATATATTACTTAATATTGTTATTTTGAATTGAAAAACAAGGTGTAAAATAATGTGGATATAATGTGTTAAGATTTTTGTATGAAATAATTTCAACTAGGACAATTGAAATGTTCCAACAGGTTATATTTCTTTATAAAATCCTTAATATTTCATTTTTTATTCATAATACATATCAAATGCTTTACTTTTAATTTGTATCTTTTTGATGACCCTCAGCTTTACAGTGCATAAGAGCTCAGACACTTACAATTTGAATGGGAAAGTCATTTTACATGTTTGGTTAGATTTTAATTTGTTTTTACTATATATTGTAATTTTGAATGTTGTAATTATAAATGTGTATTGATAGTTTTTTTTATGTTTCTTCTACTTGTCTTCTACTTGTTTTTTATTTTTGTCGGTTTTGGAGAGGAAATTTTAAAATAAATGTTTTTTAAAAAAATATTTTTCACATGGGTTATAAAATAACCGTTGTGAAAAATCCTATATCAATGGTTTTTCACATCATTTATTAGATAACCGATGTGAAAAAACCATTTTTCATGTCGGTTTTTCACATCTATTATGTAATAACTGACATGAAAAACCATTCTAAATGATCTTATCACATCAGTTATCAAATCATCGGAGTAAAAAACCAATTTGATAATTCATTTACAACGTCTATTTCTTTGAGTGAAATTAAAGATATAGTTACAATTTTGCCTTTAATAATGGAACCTCATAACCGACATGAAAAAGAAAAAAAATGACATGAAATGTGATTTTTTGTACTAGTGTAGTCTCGTGCAGGAGACATATGAGCAGGTTCAGTTGATCAGGAATCGGTTGGTGACTTCACATAGCAGGTAGAAATTTTATTCTAGCAATAATAGACGACCTATAAAATTTTAGGTTGGTCATTATGTTTTTGTTCGAGTGCTGCCTAGATTGGGGAAATGTCATATCCGGAAAAAGGTAAAGCTAGAACCCGGGTTTGTCAGTCCATTTGAGATATTGGATAGGAAAAGTCCAATGGAATACCATTTAGCCCTTCCACAACACAACAGTTCCATGAAAAACGTATTTCACATGTCACAACTTCTAAGATATCATTCAGACTCTTCCCATGTGATAGACGTAGCAGACATCGAGCTTTGTACTGATGCGTCCTTTCAAGAGCATCTGATAGGGGTTATGGATAATAGTGAGAAATGTCTTTAGGGTAGGACTATACTATGGGTTCTATTGTAGTAGAATCAGGGATGAGATCATGAGGAGACCAAGAATTGGGAGTCTAATATGCGAACACAGTGTCCAAACTTGTTTTCTGATACCTCTTAGTGATTCTTGGAGCATCTCAGGGATGAGATATTATATGGTGGAGAGTTTGTAAGATCCCATCTTTTTTTAGGTATGTTCCTCTAAGTTTTTCATTTAACCCTTGGTGACTGATTCTTGTTTTGATATGGAGATCCTTTTTTGGTTAAAATGATCTAATGATTTGGGATATAAGTTATCAATGGAGTTCAGTTATAAATGTTTTAAGTATTATTACAGGTTATTGGTAAGTTGAGAAGATTTAAAGGGGGTTCAGGTTATTTATAAGGAAATGGGATGAAAAATCATCTACAAAACATTTACACACCATGTAAATGGATTATATGTCATGTAATGTTTAGGTTCATTTAATAAAATATTCTAAGGTGAGGGGTTTTTCAGCATATTCCATTAAAAATATTTACACGATGTTAACTACCTTACACATCGTGTAATTCCATGACCTATTATTTTAAAGTATGATGTGTGGGTGAATTTTATTTCATCTCGCCTACAGGTTTCTCCTCTCGGCCCTAGGGAATCCTCCAGGTGATTTTAGAGTGCCAACCTCCCTTCCAGACATCCCGATAATGCAATTGATGCCTGGTAAGTCCCTTTCATTAGGTTTTTCCTTCCTCTCCCTTATTTCTCTAATCATTTTAGTGTAATCCATTGATTGTGTGTGTTGTTTTTTTATCTTGATCAATTTTGATCTCCGGTCCTTGTTGCAATCATCTGTACCTTATTCTTTATGGGAATTTTTCATTATAACTATTGTGTTATTCACCATTTAAGGTAGGGGTTCTAAATCATAACCCTATGGTTTGATATTTTCCATGTACATGAAATATTGTGATTGTTCCAACATAACATGTGCCTGAATTAATTAAATAATGAATGGGATTATTCATTGGAGTCTATTGAATTCAATTGGTTATTGGCCTAGATTACGGCTACCCATTTGGTGTGTGAACCATGAATATAATTGATTTGGGTAATGGCTTAAAGTGTGTTTAGCATGAAATGAAATATTAGGTGATTTATTGATATAGAATCCATAAGTTGTGGCTTATTTCTTATTGTTTTAATTGTTTGTCCTTTTTTATGTAAATAAAAGTGGTAATTGAAAGAAAAATGGTAATTAACATAATTAACCATTGAGGCTTATGATGTGATATTGTGATATCCATACTATTGTGACATGTTTTGTGATCCTTTCTAAAATGATTATATATCAGGCATTGCCCTAGAACATTCAAAATTATATTCTATAATGCTGATATTGAGAAATCTCAACCCAGTCCCATGTTGTAATGCTTATAGTGAGCAGGCTTGGCTCAGTCCCATGTTGTAATGCTTATAGGGATTTGACTCGGATGTTGTAATTCTTATAGGGATTTGACCCAAATTTTTTTGTGATTATAACATGGTTATATGGTTGTGGTTGGAATGGTCATGAGACATGATCAGAGATATTCCTACATGATGCTGAAGCAGGTTATTTTAACATGGTTATATGTTTGTGATTGGAATGGTTGTGAGACATGATCATAGATATTTTGGTATGGAGTCGAAGCTGGTGTTTGTTGCATTTTATTAATTTTTGAATTAATTAACACTTGTTTATCACTTTATTTCATACACTTCTTATCATAATAGTTTTTCTAGACATGGAGGTATTGACCTAATGAGTTATACTCACACCCTATTCAGGCCATTGTTTGGTCCTTGAGTAGATTGCATGGATGCAGGTTTGGATAAGGGTAAAGGACCTTGATGTTTATTGTTTTCTTGTTGGATGGGTTGGAGTTTGGAGGTGGGACCAACTTGGGATTCGAGAACAATGAATTTGAGTCTTTAATTGAGTCTTATAGTCATTTACTTGTATTTTTTCTAGAATAACATTTATGTATATTTCAACACATCATTACATTATTTCAATTATTATTTATTGGATTATTCAGTTGTATTTTATTGTTAGTTTCCATTATATTTATACTATGTTTTCTTTTGTTTATATTGATTATTTATACTACTATTACACTTCATAGAAGGGGTTATAGTCTCCCCACTATAAATTTCAAACCCATTTTGGTAGTCAGCAGCCTCTGGTGTATGGGTAGGTGCTCTTGAGGTCTTGTAACAAAGCCTTTTTAACCACTTGAGAGAGTGTTGGATCAGGGGATGTTACAAATGATGTATCTGGAACTGAGAAGACAATGAGCCCCAGCCATGCATCATAACACCATATACTCTAGACAAGAACTTCTGAAATAAAGTTATAGAAGAATAAAGATAAGAACAATAAAAATGATTTATGTGGTTTAAAATTAGTCCTACTCCACAGGGGGGATGCTATAAAATTTTATTACTGAGAGAAATAGAAGAATATTGCAGCTTTGAACATTTCAAGTACAAGTGACCCACCCTTCTATTTAAAGTAGGGCCTAGTTAGTGAAACCAATGTGACTTCCTTCCATAGTTTGTGGACAATCATCACTTTGATCAAAGCCACCAACTGAATGTTACTGCATCAACTGACTCATCTGGTGAATAGTGAAAGCTATGAATTCTCTACTCTAGGTTAATCATACTTATCATATTAGATTAATCTTATGCATCCTTTTAATTTTTCTAGTTACTCTTACATAAGAATTATTTTACTCTTATGTGGCCTCCGCCTTTCGGGTCTAGATCTGATCTACTTATTTCATGCCACTATACTTCCAAACTTCTGAACTTTAGCACTACTTTACCACCATTTCCCTCTGGTTCTTTCTTTTGAATCTAGAATAGATTATTTCGGTAGTTTCAAGACTTAGCTATAAAATGGCTCTCAAACCAACAAAGGGTAACAGTAATTTCTTGGGCCATAATTCTCATTGAATATTCACCGCTACACACCATGGATAATAACATCGCAAAATACTCATATTAGGTTGGATCATTGATAGATACAGTTCATTATAATTATACTCATGACCATGGGTCCTAATAATATCCTTATATATCCTAATTTTTATTAAATTTTTCAGTCTTCTCCCATGCACACTCACGTTCAAAAACTTTTTTTAGTAATTTTTCTATCTTAAAATATCCAAATTATCCAATGAGAGATTCCATTTTGATATACTCAAAAAAACAAGTAAAGTGGTACTCTTGGAATTTCACACAATATCGTCATCAATATCGGTGTCCAATTTTTTAAAATACCAAAAAATGCCCCTTAAATGAACTTTGTAGTACTCAAAAATATCACCATTATGATCTATGCATAAAAACAAGTAAAATTGATAGTTCATTTATCAAATTTGGACACCATGGTGAAAATATCTATTTTTTACATATACACGCACACACATAGAGAAATAAATAAATATGTATATACATACATACATACATACATACATATATACTTACACACACATACATATATATATAAGGTCACAGTTAGCATCATGTTCACTACACTCGAGCCAGAAGGGTCGGGATCATCATACGGATGGCACTGTGAAAGTTTAGTCATCCGATTAAAAATTGGGTGATGGGGATTTTTATTCCCCCAACTCCCCCCTTCATTCATAGTATTGCCTCATAACCCTAGCCATGTGCCACCTCTATTCACCATCCATCATTCACAACCATTTTCTATAGATCTCATCCAATCTTGTTAACCTCTATCTCACTTGGACCTAACCCAATCATAACACCCATGGTTTCTATATGAACAACTATATGAACCATCATTATAGGCTACAACCACTGCCCTCTAGTGTTTCCTTTAATTGATCCAAGCACCAATACCCTCAACTTCCATCATATGACATAGATCTGGTTACCAAATCAATTTACTTTCTCTTATTGTGTGGATTTAACCATTGTTGATCCCTTAGTGCTTTCCATGTCCAGAGGCGATGGGGTTAGTTGTTGATATTTGCAAGAAAATTTGAGATAGTGAGGGTATATGGTGGGGAGAACAACTAGATAAAGTGTTTTTAGGGAAATATAAATAGTAGTGTGTTATAATAATAATAATAATAATAACTTTTAAATTCTCTTTAACAACACAATAAAACTATATATTATGGTCAACCATAATGAATTTTTATACAAGAATGGATTAAAAGGGTTTTCAAAATCCTATCCTAAGGGACCTATATCTCTTTCCACTAATTCTCTATATTTCCTTGTCAATTTTTTTGTGCTACAATGACAGCTAAAGCGGTATAATTCACTATTTTTAGAAAAATGGGATCATGGAAGACCCACGTCTCGCTATCATTTTATATCAACATTAAATGAAACATTATGCTTTGTGAAATATTAGACTAATGGAATTTAAATTCAATGTTTTTGTAAGATATCATTATTTTTCTCTAAAAATTGAAAAACCATGCATGTAATATTTTATTAATTAAATAGTGGATTTAAAAAGTATTTTGAAATCCAAAACTCATCTAATTCACATAAAACTTTCTCCTGAGTGTAAACACCACATTCAAAGATCAACAGTATCATTAGGGAAAATAATTCAAGGTAGTTTATAATATTAAAATTTCTATTTTTTCAATTGGGTGTGGAATTACCAAAATATCCTTATAAATTTACAAAGACTACTTGAAATTAAAGGCCTCGACATATCAATAATTCACTTAATTATTCACAACATGATTTTAACCATACAATTAATGTTAATTAACCACTATGTGATAAGCATAGATCATAAAATCATGAATTTAATCCCTCTTAATTAATTATAATCACTTATGACTTCAAGAGAAAAACCTTAAAGAATCCACTTTAACATAAATAATTAATATATTAATGAAAACATTCAAAATTTTAAACCCATATCAGTATAAATCTATGTATTTAAACATGCTTAATCATCATATTTATGGCAACAATTATTATTAGAATTTAACAAAAAAACATTCCATGAAGTATGCAATTATTTAACAAGAACAATTAATTGAATCGATCAACCCATGGAAATACCTTAATGGATTATTGAGAAAAATTGGGTGCTTGGAAATATTTCATGGTTAATTTATTAAATCTTCACTTAGGGTATGGGATATTGTAAATCATTCCCTTTGAAATGAAATATATTATTATGTTATCATAGGAAACAATAGATAGAATGAAAGGAAAACAAATAGTTAATAGGAGATGAAGTTTTTCAATAATGGATTTGTATTAATCATTTAGTAGTTAGAAAAATGTTAATTGAGTTGTTCCTTATAATAAAGGGTTTAACTTGGATTATTTTTTATAATTAAAATATGTCATAAAGTTTTTCAACTCAATTCTTGGAGTTAAAATTTTAATTTGGGACACCGTTGTGACATGGTAAATGATGTTGGAATAATTTATATTAATTTTATGATTTAACTTGTGTAATCATGTTTGATATAATTTTAGTTCATTGAAAATTTGTTATTCAATGATGTGTTTTTAAATCACCAAATCATGTTCTTTGATGTGTTTTTTTATGTTTATGTTATGATAATATCATGATTTTTATATCATCTTCACATTGTATTATAGGTTGTAGATTATCATCCTTGAATTCCCCTTGGAAACCATAAAATTTAATTGAGGCTATATAGGATCTAATAGTTGCAATATGGAAAGGAATCACTTAGATATTTAGTGTATGATCTATAGTGATTGATATTTCATGGAAGGGATTCCTAAACCTAAGGAACAACCCATGATGAAGGGGTCACTCAATATTAAAAAACTTACACACATACACAAGTAACATATTACTATAATAAGGCACTTGTAGAAATATTTAGAGATTTATGTGTTGTGATTTTTATGATGTTTTTTCTTCATACATTCATGAATATGACACTTGTATAGAGGGGGAATGATATGTGTGGTTTCTTATTGGGTAGTGGTGGTTGAGATATTTGAAAATTACAGACCACAAAATCATATGTAGGGAATTATCCAGGTTTTAAAACATTAAAAAATATGTAAAACATTTATGTGGTTATATCTAACAATGGTGTTTCTTATAAACTAGCAATATATTATGTTGATCATGACCAAATGAAAGAATATTAGTTTAACAAATGTTTAATCCTTCACAAGATTCCATAATTTATGAAAATAATTAATGAAAATAGATTCATTATGTGGTTACTTCATCAGTGTTGTTCGTTTTCTAGCTATGCCATGGTTTTTCCTTCCTTATGATAATTTTTTTCATGTATGTTCTATGGTTTTGAACACACTGTATTATACTTAACGATGAGGTATTTATTTGACTATTCATTTTAGACTAGATAGACCTATATATGTATGGTTTAGTTTTTGATCAACATAGTTTGGTGGAATTACTTGTGTATTTGTGTCTTATGTTTGATATTTAGTATATTCATCTCTCCAATACAAGTGATTATTGAAAAATAATCTTCAATGTAAAAACATGGTGTCCCAATATCACATATATTCAACTGAGACTATCATGAGGCATGAAATTGAGATTTCATGCCACTGTTTTATCTAATCATACGTTATGATTGGGTGATATCATATGGATTATTATGAGTATAATCCTAATATAAAATATTGTTATGAATCATCTCAATTCGACCTTACATGCCACCTGATCTGGCTCATAACAAAGTCCCAAGCATGCCTCCTTGTACACCAGAGGCAAATGACAAGTGGCTAGGGTCTAAAGAGATACCATGGAGAGAATATACCCTCTTATCAAAGTGAAAAAATAACCAAACACATGCACATCCATCAACATCAAAGTACGAAATATAAATAAAATAGAAACATGCTATAATAAATGAAATGAAACATACAAACTCATAGTCATGCTATAAAACATTAATTGGCTGGTCATCAGGCTGACCAAAAATATAGAATAAACAAAAGAAAATAAAATAAATAGAAGGCTCTATTTGCATACCCATGACATACCTCAAACCCTATCTTTAAGATCTTTCAAGCTTATCTAGCTTTATCCTCAGACTCCATCTGAGGTTCCATGCTTGATTATGAAATATTAGGCCTTTTCCTGGTCCACAATACATATTTTTCTAAACCTGAAAGAAGATATGAGGGTCTGTATGTGCACTGAATTTCCCATATCGGGGGTGAGAAAATAATTATAAGTAGTCCACCCTCAATGGTAGTCCCTAACATCTATTTTTATAACAAGTGCATGAACACATGATATGCCCATCCAAGTTGAGTAATAACTGGTAGGAAAAATAAACTGAAATAAATAAACAATCACATAAATAAAGAAAACCCTCGTCAACCCTGAGGTTCCAACGACACTTGAGATCAACCAAACCCACTCTGGCTAGAGTTGAAGGACTCAAAGAACATGACTAACTGGGCCACATACCATCAGGCACACCTTCGAAGCCACAAAATATCCACAAGACAACATCATGCGCCATTATCAAGATCTTGGACTCCAATAGTAGGATTTAAACTAGAAATATGAAATATAGGATAATAGTAAAGAATCTCTCCATGTCTTAGAATTCCTATAGAATAATCAGGCAAATATCCCAACCCACTATCATCACACACCACCTGACCGGGTCACCAAGGGAGCCTCATTATCCTAAGAAAATATATCCCACTCCATGAGTGCCTTGGAAACTCATGATCTCAAATCCCCTAGCTAGAGATAATACTAATAAAGGGGGTTTTACTCATCTAGATCACTCATTATCTCCCTAGAACCGACTAAAACCATCCAACCAACAGAGAAGATAATCCAATCAATCTTAGGGACAATGCACAATGCATTAATATCCCATGGGTATCATCTTACATCCAATACATGAGAAATAATAGCCTCAAACATTATCAACACAAGCCATAGAAACCCTGGTTCAACCAACACCCAAACCCAACATCCCCATTTTTGGAAAAAAAATAGCAATGGCCATCTTTTGGGTAAATAAAGCACAAGGCACCCTCAATGATCCCCTAGACCACACCCAAAAACTAGACAGTCAATGGGGCTCCTCTATCACAACTAACTCTCAGGCCAAGCCTATCATAAAAAAAATCCCATATGGCCTCCCTAGAACACCACACAACACCAAGTATCACCGCACCCAAAAGATCATCATCTATAATTACTACACCCATAATGTAATCTTCAAACATCACCACACCCATAAGGGAATTCCTAAAAGGGTCCTTCAGACCCATTTCAACCATCCCTCAATGAAATTATTGACGCTTCAAGCTCAAATCATTGCCACACAACTTCTGCATCCTAGTTTGGGGGTGATTGAGCCCTCTGTCAAATCCCACGTGCCCCTATACCCCTTATTCTCTCTTAATTGTGCAACAAACATGGGAGAAACCCTCCCCCTAGACATATGTAGGAATAAAAAGAAGTAGGAGGAAATAAAAGAAGGAAAAAAGAAAAGGGGGAAAATAAAATAAAAACGTAAAGCCTGTTAAAAGGCCCTACCCCAATCCCAGCACCTGAGATAATTTTATACCTCACCTAGGTAAAACCCCTCATTTCAAAATCAACCATAAATTCAAAATTTCAATCTAAGCCTCCATTAAAGAGATATCATTGTTCACACATGTGTATTAAATTAATATTTAATTAATTAAATATAAAATATTTTATAAAAATACAAATGGTTTAGAATTCCACAAAACTTCATCCCTAGCGTAAGCACTCTATTTCAAGGCTAATGAAGTGGTCATAAAAATTATATGAGACCATATCATAGGTAAAATTGCCTTTTTTTCTCAAACCCACCTAGGAACAAAAATTCAAATTTCTCATAATTTTCTATATAATGACACGGCTTGTTACAATCTCCCTACCATAATGCTTCTCTCCCCTAAGAAGCCTCGATGTTAACCAACATCTAAAATTTTACCTTAAACACTGGTGCACCTATAACATCACCTCGACTATCCACTGAATAGTCTCACAGTGCCAATGACTCTCCAGCATGAGATTCATTCATTAATGACCAATAAGACTGTAATGACCTGAACATTTATAAATAATATTATCTTTTTTATTGAATTAAGTTGTTATTATAGAAAAAAATGCACTTTTTGGGGAATATTATATCCTATCATATTTAAAATACCATTAAGAATCATAACCATTGATAATATATTTATTGAATGGTGATCATATGATTTGTATAAATTTGGGTTTTTCCTAAATCCAATTGACACAGACAAAGGAAGTGGTGGCCTTGACCAGTAGGATTGTACCCTATGAAGCTCAATTATCGGAGCTTATTGGGGAGATAGCATCATTATTCTTTTCCCTTGACCAAGCTCAAGATGAGATCCAACAACTAAATTATGGGAAAATCATTTATGGGAGAAGTTCAAGCTCATCAAGTTCGCGACCCAAATCATGTATGTTGAACCACCCCATGAAAATCTCACCATCATGCACCTTGCCCTTAAGTTATTTTCTATTATAATAAATGGTTATGTATCAAGACCCTAATAATATAAATATTTTATTTTATTTTCAATATAATAATAATTATATTTTCTTCTCATTGTTATTACTTTATAAATGATTTTCATTTTGATACGATAAAACACATATTTTATTTTTGTGTAACATGAAATTTCAATTAAGACATTCCTTTTTGATGAATTCATAAATTTTAAAAATAAATTATGATTTAATAAAATGATTCAATTAAATAATTTTTATTAAATATAAATGATAATATAATTCTTATAAAGTTGAATGTAATTTTTATAAGGGTTTGAAAACTGTTATTGTCAAAAAACTCATCATTTCTCAATAAATATCGATTCTTGTTTGAAAACTAAAAATTCAAATTCATAGAAAATTATTTTGATAAAATAAATATTGTTTTTTGAATCATCATGTCAAAATTATCCAATAGTGAATTTTTCAAAATTTTCTTAGAGAGTCGAATTTTCGGGTAAAAATTAAATACGGTATTAATATATGGTGGGTATTATGACATCATAATAAACCAAGAGTTGTGTAGTAAATTATATAAAGGGTATCCACAACTAAATCTGTTTTTTCCCTTTAAAATAATTTTTTTTTTAGGTTATTTGATTGATTTTAGGAATCATTTATGAATCATCCAAAACCTATATTATATTTTGAGGTTTTAAAATCATTTCTTTATGAACATGACTCACTTACACATCACCAAGAATAATATTTCAATAATTTTGGCCCTTTTAATTATAAAATAATGAAAACCACTCATATTTGGTAGAAACCATGGGCAAAAACCATGGGAAGATTTTGGTTTTTTATTACATTATTATACAGAGTCCAAAACCTAAGTTTGAGAAATAATAAATAACTCTCCTCTCTTTTCCTATATAAACCCACTCAAGATACCATTTATATTCACTCAAAAACCTTATAGCATGAAATTACTCTACCCTCCCATCTCTAGAATCCTCCCATGGTTCCCCAATCTCTCAAGAATCTCTTCCCAATCTTTTGGAATCACCCTCTCATGGTAAGGAACCCTCTCTTCCTCTTTATTCAAACATCTTCTTCACTTTATGCCTTTTATTTCCAATTATTAATGTTGGGATATGTTTTTACACATTTCTATTACTATCATTTTGATGTAAAAATGATGAGATACCCCTTTCTCTCTTATTAAATTATTTTATGAAGATTTAAGTACTGTTGTTATGCAACCGAAATTTTACTGTGATTTTTCCATGTCAAACCTTTGTATTGTGAATACCATCACTATTTTTCACTCAAGGGTATTCAACTAGACATACCTATACTTATTTTATTGGGTAATTCCATGTATTTATTCCAAAACCCTTGGTTATTTAATTAAATTTGATGAAATATGATCCTATGTTGAATGATCTATATGGAACACTTATGCATGTACATGATATGATTATGATGGGAGCGCCAAGATAGTGCTCCAATGCATTGGGTAATGTTTTAATCTCATGATATTACATGTATGGTGTATTAGAGGTTATCCTAAGCACATTATTTTATGATTTCTTAGTGTTAGATTTTTGTAGAACGATCCTCTTTGGATGTTGTTGCGTCGAATGCTTGAGGCACATACCATACCTCAGGCTAAAACTCTGTGGGCCGAGCTCTGAGGTGAGCTCATTGGGGTTGTAGGGGAAATGTGCCCCTAATACAGGGGTCTAGGGGTTGAAGGACCCTAGCCCAAATTTTTGGGTACTTTAGAAATTTTGACTGACTTTTGCAAAGCTGGTCGGCCGACACCGATAGGGCATTATTTCATTATGTACTTTGGTATGACTACTGTAGAAGGTTAGACTTTGGAGTAAATAGTATTATAGTTATACGGACTTCTAGACATCGGCCACTATATCAGCTTGGACATGGGTGGTCGTGACACTATACCAATGCATAATTCCAACCACCTTTTAATATATCACAACATACTTTCTATACGGTTGGTGGAATAGTGTTTCATCTTCCTTATTTTCCAATTTCTAGCTAAGGTTTTGTGTGTGCTTGAGAACTTTGAAACTTTTTGTAATTTTTTGCTTCCATATATAGTGATATTTCTAAATCTACATGGATGTATGGATCATTTCCTAAACCATGTAAATCTTTGTGTTCATGTTCTTCTTCTTTTGTTTCCAAATTTTCTTCATCCGCGGACCCTTTATGTCACTACGTCTCCTGACATTTTCGCAACTCTTGGTGGTTAACCTTTAATTATTCATATTATGTCATATTTAATGTTTTTTCCACATTATCATGTTTCATTTAGGTTATCATGTGATATCATTCCTATTTGTTCATGTTTATGATTCTCACCCCTTTATATACCATTTAAATTCTTATTTTCTAATATGTAATAATTTATTTATGTTTTTATTTTTTTTTATTCCCTCACTGGGATTTATGGCTTGCCCCTTTATTATTAATGTCCCCAGGTTATCCTATGTAGTTTTAAGAATGATGGAAAATTATGATCATGCTAAAGAAGTTTTCAATAATGCCAATGTTCCACCTGTTTTAAGTTGTTATGTAATATACCCCATTACCGAAAGACACTATACTTCTCGATCTTTTAGGTTGTAATATGTATATTATTATATAATAAATCATGAATTAATGTGTAATAAAGACTAGGGTTTTCATAATTGGTATAAAAAGAAAATTTAGTTATTTTTGGGATTAGGATTAGGAAACTCTAGGGAAAGCCTTAAGGATAAGACTAAACATAAGAAAGCATCCCTAAATTTTGATATAAGTATAGAGTGAGTGGTTTCTAAGAAAATACATCCCTTTCTGGATACTAGAAGTGAATGTGGTTCTGGAACAGAGGTACCTAGAGGTAATAATCCTAAAAAGGGTTATTGAGTTGGACTCAACCATTACCTGGTGCACAAAAAAAAGCCTTATTGTACGCCTAGTTTGACATTCTTGGGGGATATTCTTTGGTAAATTCAAAAGCTCATTATGAACCATTATTAAGGGAATAAAAATTCCCATAAGAGAATATGTTAGGAAATATATCATGTAAGACATGTATTAGAGCCTATAAATTCATAAGTTAAGGAAATACATGTCATTTATAAATTATACCTTTAATGTCATTGGATTCCCGTTTATGTGTTTACTAGTTTGAAATTAATCATCGCTAATTTTCCCTTTATTCTAGCCAATGGACATAAATATGAGGAACCGAGTAAACAACCAATGTGAAGGGAAATGTGATGACTATTCAAATGATATGTCTAACTCTATGGGAGAAAGAATCACAAACTTTGTGATGGTACTCTCTCAGTTGAATTAGGATCTGAATAAAAACCTGAATCAAGATGAAAATCTGAATTCCCCTAAGAAATAATAAGCCAAAATCCATACCTTTACATGAAAAAAGCCTCCAACTTTCAATAGATCATCTGATCCCTTAATCATGGAAAAATGGATCAAATCCATTGATAAGATCTTCTCTATCCTTCAATGTTCCAAAAATAATAATTTTATACTATTTTTTATCATATGAAGGGAGAAGCTAATCACTGGTGGAAATTGACCAAGAATACGAAGCTTGAGGAAGAGATTGAAGTGACGGGGTGGAAGGAATTTTGGAAAATGTTTTTTGACAAATATTTTCATCACACTATTCGAATTAAAATGGAAATGGATTTATTTTACCTCAAGAAAAAAAGATGATAAATCTATCAAGTAGTATAAGGAAAACTTCACAAGACTTGGATGATACACCTTTGGATTTTTCATTACCCCTAAATGAAAATTTTACCACTTATTTGGTGGGCTAAAAAAGAGTCTGTGAAAAGCCCTGGTGATTTGGGACTTTGATAACTATGAGGAAATTTTCTAATGTGCCCTCAAAGTCAAAATGGAGATCAGCGAATCTCAAGGGTCTCATGGGGATAATAAGTGGAAAGTGGAGTTTAATTCTTTCATTGTAATAGAGAAATATAATGGTGGTAAGAAATTTCAATATCCTAATTTTAAAAAGTGTGTAAATAATCACCTTAGAAATTTAATGAAGGAGGTGAGGAAATTATTTAGGTGCATAAAGGAAGGGAACCTATCCAATAATTGTGGATGGGAGAAAACCACCAATGTAATGGAAGAGTGGAATTCTCCAGTCTACCCTTAACTTATTGTTCAATGTTTCAACTGCAAGGAAAAAAGACACTATGAAAACCAATGCCCTAAGCTAAGGGTTGTTAGAGACAATAAACACCAACGACCTCGATGGAAACAAGGGTGATCATACGCTATCAAAACCAATGAGGTGGATCCCAAAAATGAAGTGGTGATGGGTATTCTAGTTATTCATTTAATAATAGTGAATGTACTTTTTGATTCTGGTTCTATACATTCTTTCATCTCACACAAGTTCAGTAGAACTGTTCAAACACCACCAAAAAGCATGGAAGTAGAGATATCAGTGAAAATATAATATTGATCAATTATTGAATTCAAAGTATATAACTCATATCCTATCAATATTTGTGTTCTGAAATTCTTAGGGTACCTTTTTATACTCCCTTTAGTGGAATTTATTATAATTCTAAGTATGGATTATCTTTCTTTATATAGAGACTAAATTAATTTCTGTGAGAAGGAAATCACTCTCTGTATCATAAATTATCCTCTGATTCTGTACAAGTTCAAGGAGGAGAATTAATCTTATTTAGCACCAACATCTCAAGCATTGATATTATTTCCTTATGAGCAATCATATCTTTCTCAAATGATTGAGTCTAAGGAAAATATCATCCTTTAAGACATTCCCATTGTGAGGGAATGTGCTAATATATTTTCTGAAGAATTGTTTGGTCTTCCTCCTAGCTGAGAATTTGAATTTTCAATCAAACTTATACACGGGGCTTTTCCAATATCAAAGACTCCATATAGAATGGATGTTGTGGAACTTGAAGAGCTGATGAAACAACTATGGGAAAATATGGATAAAGGGTTCATATTCCCAAGTGCTTCACTATAGGGTGCACCGGTTCTCTTCATCAAGAAGAAGGATGGGTCAATGCATCTTTCCATTGATTATTGTGAGCTCAAAAAGATCACAATAAAATAACAAGTATTCTCAACCATGGATTGATGACTTATTCAATCAGCTATGTGAATCCCAATAATTCTCTAAGGTGGATCTTTGGTTGGGGTATTATCAAGAAATAGTGAAGGAGGATATCCCCAAGACTATTTTCTATACAAGGTATGTGCACTATGTGTTCATAGTAATTCCATTCAGACTCATTAATTCTCCAAAAATATTTATGGACTTGATGAATATAGTATTTAGAGATTACCTTGAAAAAATTATATTATTCTTTATAGATGATATTCTAATATACTATAAATTCAAGGAGGATCATAGGGAGAATATTAGAACTGTGTTAAAGACCTTATGAAATGAGAATCTTTATGAAAAGTATAGGAAATGTGAGTTTTGGTTGAAGTAAGTCTCACTCTTGGGACATGTTATCACAAGTAGTGGTATATTTATAGACCCTTCAAAGATATAAGTAATTGAAGGATGTCCAAGTCCAATATATGTGATAGATATCCATAGTTTATATGGATTGGTTGGGTATTATCGATGATTTTTAAGAAATTTATCACAATTTTCAAACCCTCTATCCAAGATAACATGGAAGGGAATCATGTTTTTTGGAATAATTAATGTGAAGAGAGATTCAAGGAGTTAAAAAAGGTACTTATCATTGCACCTGTACTTATGCACCCACAAGTGGGGAACTTTTCATAGTATATAAGGATGATTTAAAGAAAGTATTGGGCTATGTACTAATGTATAATGAAAAGGTGATAGCCTATGCCTCAAGGCAATTGAAAGTTCATGAACAAAACTACTCAACGCATGATCTAGAGTTGGTTGTAGTAATATTTGCATTGAAAATCTGGTGTCATTGTCTATTTGGGGAAAAGTCTGAAATATATAAGGATAATAAGAGCCTCAATTATATATTCTCCTAGAAAGAGATGAATATGCACCAGCAAAGATGGTTAGAGCTGATTAAGGACTATGACTATTCAATCCACTACCATCCTGGGAAAGAAAATAATGTGAAAGACACTCTATGTAGAAAGGATCTAACAATTTTATCATTGATGATAATTGAGCAAGATTTGATCTTCTTAGACTTGAAAATAATGGACATAGGAATCATAAAGGAAGGAACATCATCAATCATTTCATAAATTATTGTTCAATTATCCCTTATGAAGGAGATAAAGGATTCTTAAAGAGATGGTGTGTAAATTCAGAAGAATGTGGAAGCTATAAGGAAAGGGAAATCCTCAAAGTTCAAAATTAATGAAGATGGAGTTGTATGTTTTGGGCCATGACTATGTGTACCATCAAATCCTAAGTTAAAGAATAATCTATTGGATGATTCACATAGCTCTACCTTCTCCATCCATCCAGTGAGCACAAAGATGTATCAAGATCTTCAAGACCACTATTGGTGGGAAAATATAAATTAGGAGATCATAGATTATACATCAAGGTGTCTTTTGTGTCAGCAAGTGAAGGCTGAAAGGTAAAAATCCAAGGGGAAGATGTAACCATTAATCATACCTACATGGAAATGGGAGAACATGACCATGGACTTTATCACTAGTCTTCTGAATACATCAAGCAGAAATAATGTTATATGGTTTGTTTTGGATCGTCATTCAAAGAATTCTCACTTCATTGCAATTTTATAGGACTTCTCACTCGATCAAATTGTAAGGATATACATTATAGAAGTGGAGATGCTTCATGGAACACCACTACTGATTGTATCTGGTAGAGATCCAAGATTTACCTCCATGTTTTGTAAGAGTCACCAACATGATCAAAATACAGATTTGAACTTCCACATGAATTATCACCCTAAAACTGATGGAAAATATGAGCGGACTATCCATATATTCGAGGACATGTTGATAGAATGGTCAATGGACTTCAAAGGAGGATGGGATCAAAATATTATTATGTTCAAGTTCACATACAATAATAGTTTCCACTCAAGAATCCAAATGGATTCCTATGAAGCCCTTTATGGTAAGAGATGAAGAACATCCACAAACTGAGATGAAGTTGGTGAATGAAAACTGATGGGTCTTGAAATGGTTGAGGAAATAGTGTAAAAGCTCAACACTATTTAGTATCACATCAGGGCTGCTCAAAATCAACAGAAGAGCAATGCTGATAATCATCAATGAGACATAGAGTTCAAGGTTGGAGATACGGTATTTTTCCAAATATATCCATGGAATAATGTCATGAGATTTGGGGAAAATGGAAAGCTAGCCCAAGATAAATTGGTCCCATTGAGAAGTTGTGATTAACAAAAGGAAATAAGTGAATGAAGATGGTATAGGGTAAATAGCAGAAATTGGAAATTTGGAGGGTGCCAAGGGAATTTCTAAGGTGGAGTTTGAAGAGAGGAGGTCTAAGTTATTGTGTTACTCATGTGGATAAGGGTTTACACAATTATGGTCCAAGCCTACTATATAAGCATTTCAGCATATGTCACTATGCATAGCTTGAAAAGCAATGACACTAAGCTGGGGTTTGTCTTAGCTCATATGGACTAAAAATCACCTAAAAATGAAATCCAAGTGGGATGATTCAGTGTGAGCTTGGGGATTGTCTTGTCTAACACAGTGTCCCCAAAGAGAAGGGATGTCGGTTGAAGATATACGCTTCGACATTCAAATTACATTTTTGGTTGATCATCGAGCTAGGGTCTATCATATTTCGGGTCCCATGGACTAACCTCCATCCTCTCTATAGAAAATGTTTTCCAAGTGGGATGATATGTGGTATGGGCTTGGGAATTGGCTTGGACCTCTATATAATCATTTCAGCATGTATCAAGGCATAGCCCAGTATATATGCATTTTAGCATGTGTGAGGGAATAGCCCAGTATACAAGGATTTTAGCATGTGTCAGGGCATAGCCCAATATATAATCAATTCAAAATGTATCAAGGCATAGCCTGTCATATAATCATTTCATCATGATAACACAATAATTCATAATAGCAAGTGTAACACCCCAAAACCTGAACCTTATGTATTGATAAGTTGTGGTTAATTTTGTTTGAATAATTGAACCAAACTTGTTTCTTGTAAGAGGGTAATAATATGGTTTTAATTTATTAGAATGAAACCGAGTAAAACACACAAGTGGATACATGACCTTTCATTTAAATAAAAACATTGTAGCGTTTACAATACACCAAAATCAGAAGAGTAATCATGCTAACCAAAAATACTTATTAAAAACCCTATCAGAATTATAGGGAGACCACTTAAAACAATGAGAACCCCAAGAAAATAATATGGATCCTTATAATTTTTCATAATGAACATGAGAATGGTCAAAGCCACTGCGGCCACACTAAGCACCAAAGGTATGACGTTAACCATCTTCTTCAATCAACTTGAGTGCTAGGACACCCTAAGTCTTGGATTTATATGACTCTAAGGTGATCATTGCCTTGGGAAACCATGGAACTCTAACGGCTATAAATATAGTCATTGGCCTCATTGGACAATTAATTTAAAACTTATAAGAATATTCTATTCCACCATGAGATTAGGTTATAAATTGGAAAAAAAATTATAAAACTACTTCTAACCATGAACCTTTAGAGGTCATAATGAAATGTTTTGAATATTAAATTGGTGTTTTTGAAAAATGATAAGAAAATAAAAACAAGTTTCAATTAATTCAAATGTATTATAAATATTAGCATTCAGTGTCTTAAAACTATGTTTAATTTATTTTAATTGAATTATATTTTTAATTAACTTAGTTTTGACTACTATTAGTACAAAAGATTTTACGTTGTTATACCGAATTTCAATTCATGTTAAAGTTTTGGTGCTATAAATAGCTCTAGAAATATTATTAGACAAGGTATAGTTAGGTGTTCATTAATCCTTCCTCAAGCCTAAATAAAAAAAATCATGTTTGAAAAAGGAAATTTCTATAGATTATTATTTACCTTAAGACTTCATATATATGTATATAA
The DNA here is from genome assembly GCA_963277665.1 of Viscum album. Lineage (NCBI taxonomy): Eukaryota > Viridiplantae > Streptophyta > Magnoliopsida > Santalales > Viscaceae > Viscum > Viscum album. The sequence continues at coordinate 8,246,686 of OY728127.1, forward strand.
GGTTAAGTTTTTATAAAAATTTGGGCCCGCTAGGGCCAGCCCTTACGGCTGGGCCGAGGGACGCAGCACACACTGGGTGGCTGAGCCTAGTACTCAGCCCAAGCCTGGGCCAGCCCAAGCTCGGGCATAGGTTTCCCAAGGGGCACATAGGAGCATGGGAGTGAGCACACGAGCACATAGCGCGGGCACAAGGCCGCGGTGAGCATGGGTAGGCCGAAACCTATGGGGGGGAGCATGAGCCCATGTGTAAGGCCCCCTATGTGTGTGTTGTGTGATTTCTGAATATGGAATGGGAGGCTTAGGCTTATAAGAAAGTTGCACGCACCTCCCCGTTTCGATGTGGGAAGCATTTTTTCAGGAGAAACGAAATCATGGTCGTTGGATCGCGTCGTATTTGATCTGGGCCGTTGATTCTGATCCTGCGTTCGACCTTCAGCAGTTGCGGCGTATCATTGGGTTTTTGTGATCCTTCTAACCTGGCGCGAACTAATCGTGGCCATTTGTTTTTTTTTTAATTCCGCTGCGATCTCAGGTCGTTCGATCAACTCGGATTTAATCTGAGTTGCTCATTCTTTTTAAAAAACTCACGGACGTGCCCCAGCCCTTGGATCAAGGACAGACTCGATCTGGACCGTCCATTTTTCTCCTGATTTATTCCAGTGGCGTTGTCTTCTTCCTCCCACGGCGTTCTATACACCAGTACCCTACTTTCCTTTTTGTACCATTTTTTCTTCACTCGTATAGCCGTCGGACCCTCCACTCTCACAGTTTCCACAGAGGTATTTTTCCCCAGTATTTTTATAAGTCAAGTTGGCCTCAGATCCCTTTCTTCATGCATTAAAATAGACAGTATAGGCATCATTTATAAAAACTTCACCGAGGCATTTGAAGAACCCTCCCGATTCCTTGCACACAAGCCTCCAGTGGACCTCAACGTGTCCTTAGAGATTTCCAGCGCCTTCCCGATCTCTACCGACTCTTCCTCTTTAATTTAAGGTAGGGAATTAAATTTTTTCTTACTTGTGTGGTTTTAAGTTTTGTATATATATGTATATACATTTGTGATATAAGATACATCACCTCACAGTTTGAGGTTAATTCCTTTAATAAGGTTTTATTATAATTTGTCTAACTTTTATTTATAAGGATTATATTTATTTTTTATTATATACTTTGCAGAAAATATGTATACATATAAATATATATATATTTATGTAAGTTCATGTATCACTATTTCAAAACGCGTATATGAACTATGTTCTTGTACTAAAATTTTATTTTTAAATCATATGATTTGTAAGGGATTACCTTTTTCTTTCCTTTGGTTTTAAGTTGTATGGGTGAATATATACAAATATATATGTGTATAAGGTTGTGCTAATCCGAAACAAGTTTTCATATTCCTGAGTCTTGGCGATCAAACAATGCTAAAAAGGTAAATGTTAATTGTTAAGGTCTACTTTTATACTTGGCCCTCCTGGTGAGAAAACACACACACATATATATATATATACATCTGGAATATACGAACATGTGTATGTTCATACCCACATATATATGTGTGTGTGTGTGTGTGTGTGTGTGTGCATATAGTTTTCCATCCTAGCCCTATTCTGGTTTTCTAAAAGTGTTTTTCAGTGTTTAACCAACGAATCGGTACTCGTTTTGGTTGTGAAATGAAAGTTTCATATACTTAATTCTATATATATATATATATATATATGGTTTATAGCTACATATATCATATATAAGTGAATTCAGTTTTTTTTTCAAAGGTTAAAAGTTGCATGTGTAAATATTTTCTAAGGTCGAAAATTATACTTGTGTGCATTTAGTATGAATTGTTATTTATAAAAAAATGGATAAACACTTAGTATATATTTGGAAATGTACACATAATTCAATATAGTTTTATTTTATGCTAATAAAGATGATTTAAAACTATTAAATAAATACATGGATTAGAATATGGTTTTGGGTTCAAGTGGATTTATAATATTAAGCAAAACATTAGTTTTTAAATATGTATGTCCTATGTCAAACTCATTTTAGTTAAAGAACCTTTAATGAAATTAGCCTTGTTATAATTTTATATGTCAAGCCCTTTTTTTATCCATTATTTGATAAGCTTCAGTAATCGCCTCATGTGCAAAGAATGTGTAATAAACCATGAATACCTTCGATAAACTGAAACGGCAATATTTTCAATGTAATCTATTATATTATGTATATTTGGATTAAATGGTTTCATTTTATATTTTATTTATATTTTTACTCAATGATTCATGCATGGGTACTCAATGATTCATGCATGTATACAAATGACATCTATCTTAATTTAAAATTGGTCATTTTAAACTATAAATATTCATTTCTATAAATCATGGATTTTGAAAATAAGGAAATATCATTTTATGTGGTAACCCCATCCATTTATTACTTATTTATTTTGAATTAATATCACATGCGCAAAGAATGTTTACTACTTTATGGATGTCGTTGGGAAAATTATCATTTAAATAATAATTAACACATTATAATTTAGTCCAACATTATTTCCATTTATTAGCACATGAATTGGGCATGAATAATGAGCATGTATTTTAATGCATTAAAAGTTTATTACTATAGAAGATTTTTAAAGTTATTATTTTATAATCAAACCATTTATTATTAATAATTCACGAGATAAGCATTTAATTATTCAAGGTGGTATGGGACACTTTGAATAATGTGAATTAAGAAACCAAGTAATATGTGTACTGGGAATGATAAGTGATTTAATAAATCAAAGTGGTATGTGCACTTTGATTTAGAGATATGAGGAATGCATTGGACCTAGTATGTTTCGGGGTGGGGATCGATAAAAGTAAGCCCTCTGAGTTGGGGTCCGGTTACAGCAGACCCTCCGGGTTGGTGTCCGGTTATAGAGGCACTCCGACTAGGTGTCCGGTTATAGAGGCACTCTGGGTTGGTGTCGGGTTATAGAGGCACTCCGGGTTGGAGTCCGGTTACAGTGGCTCTCCAGGTTGGGGTCCGGTTACAGTTATCCCCTAGGTCTTGGCACGAGGCCTTGATACGGTCCGGAATATGCACTTTCCTCGTTAAGACTATGTAAATTAATTAACCAGAGTATTATTCAACTAGTAGAATATTCCTGGTTAAAGATCTTTTGATTATGAGAATCATAAAAAGTTTAAGTATGGCATATTTATTATTTATGCAATGTTTATAAATTTAATGGTCAATATTAAATGATGAAAATGAAATTATTTTTAAGCGCATATCTGATCATGCATCACACTTAGTTATTAATTTTGTACTTTCATTTTAACATGAAATGTATTTTACTTAGTATTCTGAATGAGCATTTCCATAATTGAATCATGGTAATGTTAGTATGTTTTAAATTGTGCACTTATATCCCTTAGAAAATTATCATGGTATGTTTAATGTGTTACAACATTTTAAAGAAAAATTTTTATGGAAATTTTAAAGAATGTTTTCAAAAGTTATTTTGGGTATAGTGTGTTATTTTTAAACCCCTTACTGGGCATTTGTATACTCACCCTGCGTTTTTTATTAAAAAAAATTCAGGTAACAGCTTTTAACAGATGAACCATTTTAGCAGCATCTGGTTTCCCAGATCTTGAACCGAATTCGATCCTCTATATGGCACCGGTTCTGGGTGCACGGGAGCTGGGGCGTCACAACAAGGATGTCACAATATCACACTATAGGCTATAATGGTTAATTATGAAAATTACCATTTATCCTTTAATTACACTTCCATTTATATAACAATTTTTCAAAAACCATATCAATAACCAATCTATTCCTAGGGATTCTATATCAAACAACCACCTAAGGTCTCATGTCATGCTAAACACACTTTAAGACAATAACCAATTTAATTTTTAAATAAGGGTGTGATCACCCAATGAGTATCCAAAATATAAGTCGCATCAAAAATTGAATCCAAAGGAATCCAACCAATATTCAAATCCATGATTCTACATTTATCAATTAATAAATTAATTATAGAGCACATTAGGTTGGCGCAATTAAAATATTTCATATAATTGCAATTAAACAGACCATAGGGTTAAGTTCAAACTCCCCACCTTTAAATGGTGATTTAAATAGTGCTTTCAAAGGGTAACACAAATGAGGAATAAGGTTATAAAGATTGAAAGAAGAACCTAAATAAATACAATTCAAAATAAAAACAAAAAGTGGTCTAAATATTCCACTGCTCTAATGGAGAACAATGGAAGAGGAGGGGAATATAAAATCTAAAGACTTTCTAGGGATTGATCGCACAAATGGGAAGTCCAGAATTGAGGAAAGGATTCCAAAATCACATGTAATTCATCCTAGGTTGATAGGAGAAAGTATTCATGTTAGAATGAAACAAAAAATCACCCGCACTTCCCACTTAAAACCACTACTCATGATAAATACATGACATGTAATCATTTACACATTGTGTATTCCTTTTTAAAGGGATACGGCAAAAAACCATCGCCTCAGGTTAATATTTATCCCAATTGACTATTACATGATGTGAAAGGTTTTCATGATGGCTAAACATTTCACGCCCTGTACTTTTTTATGACATGTGTTTGGTGGAAGTTACATGTCATGTAACAAGTATAAGGTGTGTAAATGCTTTTCAGACAGTTTTCAGTCCAATTTCCACAAAAAAGACCTAAATCACCTCCAAATCCTTCCAAAGAATGGAAAAACCTCATAAACCTATTTAACATGTTTATATATATAATCCATTAATTCAAAAAAACATACATCCCTTAACTTTAGGTCATTTTCCCCAACAAAGTATCTCCGTCTTCGAACAAGACTCGTCCACCAAGGCTTAAAGACAATGGAAAACCCAAAAAAATGTTTAATGAAAAAAAATTAAATAGGTACATACCTAGAAAAGATGGGATCTTACAACTCCCCACCATATAACAGTGCATCCCCGAGCTACTCCAAGCATCAATGTGGGGTCTCGGTGAACAAGCCTAGCCATTGTGCTCGCATATCATACTCTCTCTCTGATGTCTCCTCCTAAACACACACATGATGCCACTGCACTCAAACCAAAGGTAGGGTCCTATCCAAGAGATACTTCTCACTGTGGTCCACAATCCATATCGGATTCTCCTCAAAGGATGCATCAACACAAAGCTTGACGTCCTCAAAATCCACTACATGAGAAGGTTCAAGATGATATCTCTAAAGATGTGACATGTAAAACACATCATGCATGGAACTGTATCACTGTGAAAGGGCTAATCGGTATGCCACTGGACCGACCCTATCCACTATCTCAAATGGCCCAAAAACCATAGCACTAGCTTTCCCTGTTTCTTGATACGACATTGCACCATCCTACGAGACACCCAATGGAAAACACTAAAGGTACTGGGGTGTGCAGTAGAAACCGGTAGGCCGGGAATTTAAAAATTTTCATCGTCAGGATGACGGAACTTGTCTTCCTCAGTGATTTGAGCCTTAGTACAGTCCTAATGGTCTCATGTGAATTAAAAAAAGTGCAAAAAATAAATAGATAACATACCTCGTTCTGAATCGATGTGCGCACGACTGCAACTCATCGGCGGTGATCGTTGCTCTAAGGATCCAAAGCCAAACCCCTGTAGATCACCCACACATGCTTCAAGAATCCATATGCTTGTCATTCATTGAATTACGAGTTCTAGCACAGAGCTCCGATGAATCCTTCAATGTCACTTTGATCACCATAATCCCCTATCATAGATCCACAAATGTGATATTGGATCGTACACTTGGTTGGAGAATTTATCTCTATAATAACCATGAGGATATAGAAGCTCTCAATTCTTAATTAATGAAAAGTGTATGGAATGAAGCTCCTCTCTGACTTATATAGTGGATTTCTCAAAATACTCGGATAGGGTTCCCAGCCCTTATATATTTAATGTCCACTAAATAAGTAATAAATAATAATTATAATGAACTAAACTATATCATAAATATTATTTACAATTTATCACATACCTATAATATATATTATATATATTATGTGATAAAACCAAGTCATTTAACTAGACTCATAATTCCCACTAATATTAAACAAACCTGAAATATTGTAATAATATTCATTCGTATAACATTTTCCTTGTATTCACTAAATATATCAATAATACTTTTAATAAATAAATTTGACTCAATTATTCTTTACTTGAATAATAATGAATTTATTTATTCATCGGTGATCAATGACTTGGACAACACTCAGACCCCATGGTGGGGCCCATCATATCCAATATACATATTCACTAGAATAATAAATATTCTTGAATATGATATTGTGTATGACCCTTTAAGATCTTATCTTGATAGTAGTGAATCATATTCACAGACCAAGAGAAGAGTCTAGAAACCCATCAAGGCCCCGAAAAATATAGAGTATTCCTAGAAACGACGACCAAGCTACGAACATGAACTATGTAATATAATCTATTTGTCTTTAGATATCTCATAAAGCAGGATGCATACTTATGTCATCATCCTTTCTTGATTTATTGTTTGTTGATCTAAATGTACAGATTTACCCTTGACATCCTTGTCCATTGACTTGTGAAGGCACTACCATGCTGACCAACAAGGCCTGAGATATATTACTTCCTCAACTCAGAAGTGAAAAATGCTATCTTAACCATTCAATAAATTTCATACCACCAATGATGCACCCAACACAAGCTACCTTGACAGGATTTTATTATCACAGTTTTTGACATGAATCAAAGTACTCGATCAAATGGAACGCTTTATTAGGACCAATTTGGTTGATGAAGTTTTTGGATGCATGGAGTATTGTCTTTTGTTGTCAAGGAAGTTTGAGAAGAAAGTAAATCACTTTACTTTGTATAAGTGGGTGAGGAAATACAGGAAAGTTACAATACTTTCCATGATAAATATGGTGATACTTTTCTGGTCTATATTCCACAAATATCATAAGTTGTTCAAAAAAATTATGATGCAATCTTTATGAAGGAAAGGGGGAGAAAAGATGATGTCAATCAGCATGGTTGGTTTTGCAGAAGCAGGTGTCTAAAGTGGTGTAGTTTTCCAGTGTTTGCCAAATTTTTGGGGTCCAAAATTTGGAGTTGGGCTAGCATTGTGAAAAGTGGATTTCCTTGAAGATGTCATAAAAATATGGAAAAGGAATGAATTATGTGAAGATGGGATTCATGAATTAGGTTTCTCAAAGACATGAAGAATGTTGGCAGTGTTCTTTGCGACTATAGCGAGCTTCACAAATGGTAGAGGTGAAGAGCTTTGAAAGTCAGCATTGTGGCAGAGAAGAGCATTGTGAGTAGAGCATTGTGGTGGTGCAAAGTAAGAAGGAGCATTGCAGCAGCACAAAGAATTTTATGGAATGCTTCGCGATTACGATGATATTTGTGAATCTAGAAAATAACCATGGTGCTTTGTGAAATAGAGTGATTTTTTATGGAAATTTCAGAGCTCTAAGATTTGGTGTTGACGTGGCACTGAGGTGGCTAGAAGGTTCTAGATTTGGTGGGAAACTCCTATAAATAGTCCCCTACCCCCTCTAGAAAAGTAGAGATACTTAACAATAATTTTAGATCTCTCGAATTGCGAAGAAGATTCGTAGAGAAAGTGAGCTCTGCAAAGGCAGTAAGCTCCGTGAAGGAAAGGATATTTGCGGTGATCTATTAAGATTTGCGAAAGAAGTGAACTTCATAGAGACCAGTCTGTGATCAGTGAAATAGTGAGCTCTGCGGTCTAGTGAGCTTTGTGAACTAGAGAGCTCTACGAACTAGAGTGCTCTACGAAACTGGGAGCTTTGGGAAGAAGCTCTGCGAGCTGAAGACTTGAGTACCCAAATTAAGTGAGAAGTGTTTTCAAGTGGATCAAGATATGAATGGGGTATAGGACTAAGTATTATTAAAAAGTCTAGGAAGTTTCTATCAGCTTCTGGATAGGTAAAAAGAAGAATTTTTTTAAGAGATCAGATTTGTGAAAGTCTGTCGAGAAGCATAGAAACATTTCATTACTCTATTTGTGCTAAGAGGGTGCACATTCACTTGTGGATTATTTTCCAAGTGATACATGAGTGTAAGGTTATATCCTACTCATTGTATTTCACATAAAAGGATTATTTTCTAGTGGATTTTGTGGTACTGGATTGTTTCTGTACCATACCAAGGACGTGGCTACTCTTATTGAGTAGTGAACCTTATAAATCTTGTGTTCCTATGGATGTGTGTTTTGATTGTGTTGAGTAGGGAAAGAAATATTTAATATTAGGTGAATGTTTTTTTAAAAAGAAATGAAACATAAAAGAAAAATATATCACTGATTCACCCCCTTCCCCTCTTAGTGATACTTGGATCCTGACTGGGTAACTTTAAATGGTATCAGAGGTAAGTTCCATTCATTTGTTCTTTGCTGAAGTTTTGAAGAGAAGTTTTGATGGATAATCTGAATTGTGTGAAAAATAAGGGTATTTTGGTATTTTATGGGAAGAATTATCATATATGGAAATATAGAATGATGTTGTATCTTATGTCTCTTGGGTATGAAATTTTTGAAGCTACAATAGATGGATTTCCTGCTATTGATGACAAGATTCCTCTTACACCTGCCGATAAGAAGAATCTTGAGAATGATAGAAGAACTAAAAATGCATTACTCTCATCTCTTTCTTAGAGTAAGTTTTTAAGAGTTAAAGGTGTCGCTACATCTAAAGGAATCTGAGATAAGCTGAAGAACATCAATGAAGAAAATAAAAAAGGAAAGAAGGAAAAACTTCAAATCTAGAGGCTGAAGTATAAAGAATTGAAAATGGAAGAGTCTAAATCTTTTGGGGATTTCTTTACCAGGGTAAATGACATTGTTAGTACAATCAGATGTCTTAGTGAAAAGTTGGAATATTCTATAGTTTTTAAAAAGATCTTGAGAATTTTTTCCGAAAATTTTGATGCTAAAGTTTCATCATTGGAAGACAGAGACCCTGAAACATTATCTCTGGATGATTTTCATAACACTCTCATCACTTATGAAATGAGAAGGGAGAATAATATGAATAGAAAAGCAAAAGCTGACAGAGAAATGTCTTTCAAGGCTGCAAAGAAAGAGAAGTTAAAGAAAATTCTTATTAAAGATAAAGCTGGTGAATCCAATTCTAAAGATGAGGTATGTCAAAATTTTGATGAAATTTTATCCTTGTTTTCTAAGAATGTGAAAATTGGTACAAGGAAATACAAGGGGAAACTCCCCTTGAAATGTTTTAAATGTGGAGTCGTTGGGAATTTTGAGGCTAATTGTCCTCAAAGAAAGAAAGAAGATAGTGATGAAGATGAAAGAAGTCTTCAAAAGGAAAATAGGAAGTTGGTAAATGATAATTCCTCGTTAAACAATCGAGAAAGTTTTCCTGATGAGAAAGTAAAGCTGGTAAAATAGATTGATGATCTGAAGAATTTTCTTGAGAATGAAATGAATTGTAATGAATATCTAGAAGTAAAGTTGAAGGAAAAAGAAGAAGAGTTGGAATTTGTCCAACTGAAACTTTCAAAAGTTGAAGAAAGAAATATAAGTTTCAAAAACTCTATCTCTAAAGCTGATAAATGTTCTAGAAAAAATGAACCAAAGAAGGATCAACAAAAGATACCTTCAAAGGTTGAGAATAAAGATGGAATTGGTTCTAATAAAAAAATCTGGAAAGGCTATGTATGTGGCCAAAGTTAGCAATGCTGAAAAAGTAGAAGTATCCAAAAATCTTGGGTACATAAAAATCTCTACTACTTATGGTTCTAATAATTCTGAATAGAAATATGAGCTGAAGAATAAAATTACGATTGAAAATAGGAAAGCAGGTGGTCAGTGGATTTCTATTAAGAAGGTTTTTGAGAAACATGTTTACAACTCCATCCAGTATGGAAATTTTAGAGTAAAATATTCATTTTATGGATACTGCTGGTATTGTGGTGGATTCGAACACATGGAAAATATGTGTTGGTTCAACCAACAACATTACTACTATTCCACAAGGTATGGAAGACAAGATTTTAGGGGGAGTCAATCCTCTCAAAAAGTTCTTGACAAATCTTAGAAGCTGGTGGTGAAGAATGAAAAGGAAGAACAAAAAAGCGCTTGTTGTTGAAATTGCTTTAAAGGCTACAAAAGGAGAACTTCCATGGATTCTTGATAGTGGGTGTTCTTCTCATATGATAGGAGACTTAAAGTTTCTAAATAATGTGAAATACTTCAAAGAATGAACAGTGACATTTGGAAATGATGAATCTCTGAGGATCAAAGGTGTTGGATCAGCCATTGTCGGGAAAGAAAAAATGAAATCCAGGAAAACATTATATGTTGATGAGCTGAAACACAATCTGCTGAGTGTTTCACAACTCTGTGATGAGGGCAACAAAGTTATCTTCATAAAAGATAGGTTTTTTGTGAAAAGTGAAAATGATGGAAAAGTACTTATAAGAGGCCAACATACAAAAGGGAACTTGTTCCAAGTTGGTGAAGTACAGAACTCTTGTTATATGAGTATGGTGGATGAAAATCATTTATGGCATAAAAGGCTGGGACATATGTGTCAGAGAAACATGTTCAAGTTATCAACGCGAGACAGTGTCTGAGATATTCATGATTTATCAATAAGAAGAGATTAGTATTGCACTATTTGTAAGAAAGGGACTATTACAAACTCTATGCATAAGAGAGTTGACATTCATTCAAAATGACCCTTGAAACTTATACATTCTGATATTTGTGGACACCTTGGTAAGTTTGAGCAGAGAGGAGATGGTGGAATTTTTCTTCGCTATGCTCCAGAAGGAAGAGGATATAGATGTTTCAATAAAGAAATAGGAATAATTGTTGATTCTACTGATGTTAAAGTTGTTGAAAATTTTCAAAAAGCAAAGAAATCTTATGATGATGTGGAAGTTGAGAAGGATAAGAAAAGTTTTGTTAACAATTCTGATAATCATACAGACATAGGTAATCCTACTCAAGAAGAAGAATCAGACTCAACAATTTTGAGTGATAAGGATGAAATTCAAACAGCTCATCCCAAGCTGAGGAAGCAAGTATAGAGGCTTAGAAAATTATTGGAGATCAACATCAGAGGGTTCAAACTAGAAGAACAATGAATTCTATTACACATGCTTCTTTGTATTCAAAAGTGGAGCCTAATGATGTGAATAAAGATTTTGAGCATCCAGAATGGGTTTAGACTATGAATGAAGATCTTGATCAGATTGAAAAGAATAATACTTGGGAACTTGTGCCCAAGCCAGATAATAAAAATGTTATTGGTACAAAATGGGTTTTCCGAAACAAGTTGAATGAATAAGGTGAAGTGATAAAGAACAAGGCAAGATTAGTGTGCAAAGGTTACTCACTAATTGAAAGAATTGATTTTGATGAAACCTTTTCTTTGGTGGAAAGGTTAGAAACAATCATAATCTTTCTTGTTATTGTTGCACAAAGAGGTTAAAATATCTTTCAAATGGATGTTAAATCCGCATTCTTGAATGGTGATCTTGATGAAGAAGTCTACATTGAACAAACTTGTGACTTTGTTGTTGGGAAAGATGAAAGTTATGTGTGCAGGTTGAAAAAGTCTTCGTATGGACTAAAACAAGTCATGAGGGCATCATATTCAAAATTGGATGCTTGCTTGAGGAAGATAAATTTCAGGAAATGTAGAGTTGACAAAAATCTTTACATCAATGAATGTCAGGAGGTCTCTCTGTAATTGTTTATGTTGATGACATTATCTTTGTTGGAAATGATGAAAGATCTTGTGAAAGATTTGATGAGGAGATGAAGAAGTTGTTTGAGATGTTCATTCTGGGAGAAATGAAATATTTTCTTGGATTGCAAATTTTACAGAAGAGGAACCGCATTTTTCTTTCTCAAGAAAGGTATTCTAAAGAAATTCTAAAAAAATTTGGCATGGAAAATTCAAAACTAGTTTCCACACCGATTTTAGTGGGAACCAAGTTGTCTAAAGATAGAGAAGGCAAGGAAGTTTATCAGAAAGAGTTTCGAAAGCTGATTGGAAGTCTGTTATATTTGACTACCTCAGGACCCAACATTGTCTATATTATTACCTTATGTAAAAGGTTTTAGAGTGCTCCTAAAGAATCGCATTTAATTTCTAGAAATAGGATTCTCAGATATATCAAAGGCACGAAAAATTTTGGAATCATGTATGATGGCTCAGAAAATATTGATATGTTTGGGTATTCAAATACTGATTGGGCAGGAAACATTTATGGTAGAAAATCCACATCTGGTGGAGTTTTCTTTCTGGGGAAAAGTTGTGTTAGTTAGCATACAAAGAAACAGAATTCAGTAACTCTAAGAACATCCTAGACTCCTTTCTACCTTTCCTAAATAGTAAGTAAACATAAAAGAAAAAAATTTATCCTTTAATACAACTTTGTAATGTCCCCGAATCCAGCACTCTCTCATGTGGCCAAAAATAGTTGGTTACAAGAACTCAAGATTGCCTCCCTATATGCCAAAGGCTATCGACTAACAGCAGTGGTGTGATTGGTAGAGTGGGGATACTATAACCTCTGGTATGGAGTTACATAGCAGTGTAAATAAACAATATAAATAACATGATAAGAGTAATAGATAAGCGGAAACAATATCTCATACCACTAGAAAATAAAAGGAGGACAAAATAAACTAATAGTAATGAATCATGTAATGACATGATGATATGTAACTAAATGTCATGTTGGAAGTAATATAGAATAAAAGACCAGTAGAATAAAATAAAGACTCAAAAGTCCCTGGTTCCAATCCCCATGTCATTCCTATATTCAAACTACAACTCATCCAGCAATCAAACAATCAACAATAAGGTCTCTTTCCCTTGTCCAATCCTACATCCATGAAATCTGATCGGGTACCAAATGGTGGCCCGAATAGGGTGAGTAAAACTCAGTAATTTGACGCCATTGTTTCTAAAAATAATCAGTCTGATAATAAGTGTATGAAATAAGCGATAAATAGTTGTATTAATTAAACAATTCGTGAAATATAATAATCAACCTACTTCGACACCATGTTGGAATGTCTCTAGGCATGTAACATGACCATGCCAGTCATATCCACATATCCAAATAACATGTTCTGATGCCATGTTATAATGTCTCTGAGCATGTATCACAACCATGCCAACCATAACCATATATCCATGGAAAGATTACACAATTCTAGTCCAAGGCCACTATATAATCATTTTAGCATGTGTCACTGGGAATAGCAAGCTATATAATCAATTCATCGTGTGTTAGGGCATTATCAAGGTATATAAGCATTCCAACATGTGTCAGGGAATAACTTAGTATATAATCATTTCATCATGTATCAGGGTATAGTCTGGAATATAATCATTTCAATATATATCAAGGAATAGCTCGGTATATAATCATTTCAGTATAATAACACAACAAGTCATAACAGTAAGGATATCACAATATCTCACCATAATCAACAATGATTAATTATTCAAATTACAATTTATCATTCAATTACACTTTTATTTATATCTCAATTTATTAATAGATATTTCAATAAACAATCCATACCCAAGGATTTTATATCAAGAAATCACCTAAGGTCTCATGTCATGTTAAACACACTTTAATCCATTAGCCAATTCAATTTTTAATTAAGGGTTTTCTCACCCAACAAGTATCCAAAATATAGGTCGTATCAACAATTGAATCCAACGGGATCCAACCAATATTTAAATCCATGATTCACCATTTATTAGTGAATAAAATATTTCATGTGCACATTAGGTCCACACAATCACAATATTGCATATACTTGCAATTAAACAGACCATGGGGTTAGGTTTAGACTCCCAACCTTTAACATAAGATTAACACAGTGCTTCCAAAGGGTAAATCCAACGAGGAAGAAGGTGTTGAAGATTTCAAGAAGAACCTAAATCAACCCAGGTCAAGATCACACCAAAAGCATTCCAAAGATTCCACCACCCTAACGGAGAACAACAAAAGATGAGTGAAATACCAAAGTCAAATACTTACCAGGGATCGATCACACAAATGGGATGAGAAATGTTGCACAATGGAATGAAATAAAAAATCACTTGCACTACCCACTCAAAACCGTTTCTTGCGATAATACATGATGTGTAATCATTTACACATCATGTATTCCTTTTTAAATGGATATGCTGAAAAACCCATCACCTCGATTTAATATTTATCTCAATCGAATATTACATGACGTGAATGATTTACACAACATGTAACCATTTCATGCCATGTATTGGTTCACAACATGTGTTTGGCAGAAGTTACACATCGTGTAACATGTACATGGTGTGAAAATGCTCTGCATACAGTTTTTAATCCAGATTCTACAAAAAGGACATGAATCACCCCTAAAGTGTTCCAAAGCATGGTAAACCCTCATAAACTCATTTATCATGTTTATATCCAGACTCCATTAATTAAAACAAACATACATCCCTAAACTTTAGGTTATTTTCCCCGAAAAAGGATTGTTGTCTCTGAACAAGACTCAACCACCAAGACTTAAAGACAAATAAAAACCTAATAAAAAACATTTAACACAAAAACTAACCAAGGGACGTACCTAAAAAAGACTGGATCTTACAAATAGCGCTCTCAATTCTCCATGTCTCAAGCCCAAGTAAACCTCTTTCCTAACCACAAAAATCTGTATAGGGCAACCACAGCCTCAAGGAAACTCGATCCCAACCCAAAACATCTCTCAGGAATCCTTTCCCTCATCGAGCCAAAACCAAGGCATCTCAAAGCCCACATTGACCCACTCAGGTCTCCATGCATCCCGTGACAAAGGGATTGCATTTTCATCACAGTGATCATCTCACCACAAGATCCACATGATCTGTCATCAGAAGAAAATACATGTGGTTTAGTTGAGTATAATTTCATTAAGAATCTATATGAGACAACATCATATAGGTTGTTTTTGAAACTTTAAGCAATTGAACCTCTATTATAATTGAAATATAGAGAGGGGGCTTGGCCCAGTTAATGTATGTTTATTAGAATGGAGGCATGAATGAATACTGTGGAGGCACCTTTGGAAAATATGGGAGAAATTCTTTCTTCTCATGAAATATAGTTTCACAGTATGAAATGTTATGATGGAAGGGATTTCTAAAGGATAACAAGTGATGTAAAATACACTTTAAAATGTTAAGAAACATTTGAACCAAGGCATACCAAAGCATAAACAAGTTGAAAGATAAGAGGTTCTTCATATATGAATGCGGATCAAGGGGATTCATAGCGAGAAAATTCAATCAATGGTGGTAAAGATAAGTTTCACCAGTGTAGAATTAAAATCTGTAAATTTTCTATGTGAGTGGATTTACCAGATTTTTTGGGAGATGATCCTTGTTCCTGGATCTCTTAGGATGAGGCATATTGTTTAGTTTAGGAAAACTCACAGCAAGAAGTTCATTGTTGATTGAGTCTGTATGGGAGGATTGACTCAATATTGGTGTCTTTCACTCCATGAGTTCATGTTGTGCCTCACTTGTAATGAATTCATGCGAGCTATGTTTGATCAATACAGAACATAGGAGGAAGGAAATCCAAAAATGGAATTAAAGAGCTTGCAACAAACTTGAAGACTTGAAGAATATATTAGAAATTTTCAAAAAATGCCTCTCTGCATTCCTGATCTCACTAATTCTTGGTATATCATCCAGTTTTTGGGAGGGTTAAGGTTATAAATTTTTTGATGAGTTTTAGATCATGAGTCTTGGAAAATTCATAATTTTAAGTTGGGCTAAGAAAATAGAAAAATTATTGATTCTTGAAAGTATCCTACAACCATCTGAGGCTGGAATTGTTGTCCAGAATTCTAATTCTAGAAGTCCTCTACACAAAACAAAAAATTTTCCTTGAGAAGTTATGGTTAAAAAAGGAAATAAGTGAATGAAGATAGTATAAGATAAATAATAGAAATTGGAAATTTGGAGGGTGCCAAGGGAATTTCTAAGACAGATTTTGGGGAGAGGAGGTCCAAGGGATTTTGTTACTCATGTGGACAAGGGTTTACACAATTATGGGTCAAGACCTCTATATAATAATTTTAGCATGTGTCACTGGGAATAGTTTTCTATATAAGAATTTCAGCATGTGACAAGGCATAACCTGGTATATAAGCATTTCAGCATGTGTCAAGGCATAGCCTAGTATATAAGTATTTCAGCATGTATCAGGGCATAGCCCAGTATATAAGCATTTCAACATGATAACACAAAAATTCATAACAGTAAGGATATCACAATATCACATCATAAGTCATAATGGTTAATTATGAAAATTATATCCTTCAATTACACTTTCATTTATATCTCAATTTATCAATAGTCATCTCAATAAACAAGACATAACTAGAGATTTTATATCAAGCAATCACCTAAGGTATCATGTCATGCTAAACACACTTTAAGCCATTAGCCAATTTAATTTTTAATCAAGGGTTTTCTCACCCAACAAGTACCCAAAATCCAGGTCGCATAAACAATTGAATCCAAAGGGATCCAACCAATATTCAATTCCACGATTCACCATTTATCAATGAATAAATTAATTAGAGTGAACATTAGGTCGGTGCAATCATAATATTGCATATACTTGTAATTAAATAGACCATAGGATTAGGTTCAAACTCCCTACCTTTAACCGGTGATTAATGTAGTGCTTCCAAAGGGTAACTCCAATGAGGAAGAAGGTATTGAATATCAAAAGAACCTAAATCAACCCAAGTCAATATCACAACCAAAAGAAGTCCAAATATTCCACCACCCTAATGAAGAACAACGGAAGAGGAGGGGAATACCAAATCCAAAGACTTATCAGGGATCGATCGCACAAACGGGATGTCCGAAATAGAGGAAAGGCTTCCAAAATCGCTTGGAATTCATCCTAGGTCAAGGGGAGGAAGGTTGAACACTGCCTAAATGAGTTGGTAAGGGAGCCTCAGCATACCAGGAAACATAACTCACTCTATGAGTGCCTCGGCACCTCACAAGCTCGAAGCCCCTATCCATAAATAATACTAAACAAGGGGGGTTTCACTCATCCAGATCATTCATTAGCTCCCCAAACCTTCCAAACACTATCCATCCAATATAGGAGATCATCCAATCAATCTTAGGGACAATTATCAGTCAAATAATATCTCAAGTGTCTCCTCTCACATTCAATACCAGAGCAAGAATAGCCTCAAATATTCCCAGTATAAGCCACAGAAACCCCGAGTCGGACAAAGACTGAACCCAACATCGCCGCTGTTGAAAATAGTAGCACCGAACATCTTGCAAGTCAACAAAGAATAGGGCACCCTCAACGATCCACTGAACCACACCCAAAAGGGATCCTCTATCACAACCAACTCTCGGGCCAAGCTCGTTACAAGAAACCTCAGTAGGCCTGGAACACAACCCAACACCGAGTATCACCTCACCCGCAAGAGCATACTCTAGAATTATTATGCCTGAAAGGGTATCCTCAAACATCACCATGCCCATAAGGGCATTCCTAAAAGGGTTCATCGGACCAATCTCAACCTCCACTCAATGATTCCTAGCCATAACTGACACCCTACAGCGTTAACTCAACCCAGTCTCTAACTAACCTAGACCTCGAGCAATCGATTTTAAGATCCTACACACTCAAGCCTCTAGAAACCAGTCTTGATATCCAAGGACTATCCAAAGATCTTATCCAGGATACTGCTCAATTTAGCCTTTCGAGAACCATCCAAAAGATCTCAAACAAACCACTTCATGTCCTCAGTCCAAGTTGTCCTTCAAGATCACAACCCTCACCTATGCCTCACACAACACACAACCATCATGAGGATTCTAGATGAAACCCTAAAGGAAATCCTCCCGCTAAACCATGAACCATCTCCAAAAACCACTCACTAATAGCCTCAAATCGCCACACGGTCCTTACCATCACGTCGTATGAGAAAAACACTCAGAATGGACTACTTACAAGTCCAATTCCGACTCTAGGGTGAGAAAAGGTCCAAAACTCCTTCAAGAGGGATGTACATGGCGTGTACCTCATGTACAGGGCATGTACCCCCAACCATCCACCTCGTTCATGTACCACCGGCCAACCTGGCATGTAAAATTTGAGTACACGACATGCACCGAACATGCATGGTGTGTACTCCACATGAGGTACCTATTCATGTACCCTACATGGGGTCAAGTCATGTACGTTGCATGGAATCTAGCCATGTACCACACATGGGTTCGGGTCATATACATTACACAACCATGTTCCCTCACACGGGGTGTCTATCAGAATTCCTAGATGCACCCCGAGTGAAACTATATGGAATGACCTCATAGACTGCATGTTGTATAGTCACCATATTTATCCCTTCACCCAAAATGAAGAACACACGACGTCTGTTCCTGAATCACACATCATGTGATCAGGTTTACCAAACAAAAACCACCTACGACCTACCTAAAACCCCTGATTCGCCCCAAATCACTTCATAGAGGCTCTCATGGAACTCCCAACAACCCATATAACAAATTAAAAACAAAAAACAACTAATCTACAGGGATTTCTGGCTGAAAAAATAAATGACCTACCTCATGGTGAAATTGTTGATGCTTCAAGCTTAGATCCACATCATGCAGCCGCAACATCCTAATCCAATGATGATCAAGACCTCTGGCGAAGCCAACACACCCCTCCCCCTTCTCCTCTCTCAACTGTGCAACATACAAGGGAGAATCCCTCCCCCTCGACATATGTAGGAAGAAGGGAAAAGGGAGAGGAAAGAAAAAGGGAAAAAGAAAAATAAAAGGAAAAGAAAATAAAAAAGAAAATCTTGTTAAAAGGCTCAAGTTCGGTCCTGGAACCCGAGATGAGTTTAAACCTCACCTAGGTAAAACCCACCATTCTGGACTCAACTATGAATTTGGAATTTCAATCTAAGGCTCCATTCAAGATATATCATCATTCACGCATGCGTAATAAATTAATATTTATTTAATTAAATATTAAATATGCTTTGAAAATATAAACGGTTCAGAATTCCACCAAATATTATGACTCCATTCAGGATATATCATCATTCACGCATGCGTAATAAATTAATATTTATTTAATTAAATATTAAATATGCTTTGAAAATATAAACGGCTCGGAATTCCACCAAATATCATTCATATGCTAAACACCCTATTTTAAAACCAACTAGATGGTCATAAAAAATATCTGAGATTATCACCCAGATTAAATTTCCATTTTTCCCCTCAAAACCACTTGGGAACAAAAAATCAAATTTCTCTTGATTTTCTCAACCCGTAACGATGTAGGTCTTTACAAATATATTCTAACATCTTACGATCTTGGAAGCCAAATGATAATAGTTATCTTTCGGGATCTTCCACATTGACTATCATAAATGAACTATTTCATAAGATGAAACAAATGGGAGAGTTGACATACCCAATGGATTCTTTTTTAACTCTTTAACACTGGGCTTATCACATCCAAAATAAAGGTTGTCATCATAATCAGAAACATAACTGGAATTACTGACCTCATCCATTCTAACACCATGAAACATATATTTCCAACCTTCTTTGTAGTTTCATCGAAGTCATTATTGGAGATGATTACACGAAATTGCAGAAGGATCACAAAGGTTTGGCAAAGGTAAAAAAGAGTGTTGATTCTATGTTTTAAAGCTTATAAAGGAAAATGAAAAGATTAAATAAGATAATAAAAATATTGTGGACGTTGCTTCTTACACTAATGGAAAGAGAGTTTGGACAAGTTTATGAGAATGCAAAGGTGACTAGAACGAACAAGAAGAAAGATGGAATTTGTTGTCGGGGGAAATTTCCCACAATATACGTAAATCACTTTGTTAAGGGTAAAAGTAAAGGTATTTGTTATGTTAACTGTTTTAAGTGTGGCACTTTTGATTGTTGTGATAATGATAATTCTTTAAGATTTATTCCATCTATTGGTCACAAGAAGGTTGTTTTATCTAAATATTAAATTGTCTAACCCTTGTACCGCATGGGTTCCTAAAGGTTCTTATATAAATTTTATTGAACCTAAGCTGGTTTATATGCCCAGGTGGTGTTTTATTTAGCCAGCATGCATACCTTCTAGAGTTTTATTATTTTATGATGGCATAAGCTTTACTTTTTTAAGTTTATTTATGGCCAGTGAACATGTATTTACTGCATTAATATTTGGTTTAATGTCTTGGGCACGACTCTTGGTTATTATTTTAATTATTGAAAAATCTTTTATATAATTCGTTGAATAACCTTAACTAGTTTCATGCTCCTTGTAGTATTTGTTTTGTTACAAGAGGTGTTCGCATGACGAGTATTCACTGTTATATCATTTATAGAAGATGAAAGTTGGATTGAGGGGAAGCTTTTAATATTTTTGATATTTATTTATTTCTTTAATAGTTAGTATTTATTTTTATTATACATTAGTTTAAGAGCTATTCTTTTAGCTGTTGATATTTCTGTTGAGCATGTTGTGATTAATATTTCTTACTGCTTAAGCATGCTTATTTAGTGTGCTTTATTATTTAACCTAGGGAAACTTATTAGTTATATTTCATGCCCATGTTGCTTTTTATTTTATTATTTACTGTTATTTGATTTTTTTACATGAATTTTTTTATATTTTCTTGTATTTTTATATTTTTGGTTTGCGGTTCAGATTGAATAGACCTTTGCGATTTTAGATTCAGTTCAGGTGTGAAACCAAATCATACATGTTCTTTTTTAAATTTAAAAATATATATATATATATATAATTTATTTTTCTATCGATCCGTCCCATGAATCCATTTCCTAAACTTCAACCCCTTCTTTCAGATTTATTTTAAAACGCCGGACAAAAAAAATATTTTGATATCAGGGATGATATCATGTCATTGTGTCCATGATTATGTATTTCATCCAAATTTTCAGTCAATCATTATAAAATATCCTGGATTCATATCAAAGATGTTAGCATAGAAAAAATAGACTAATCTGCAATCTGAATCGAATCAGTCAGCAAATTAATGATTTAAAAAAATTAAATCAAACCAACCAGCAATTAAATAGTTTGTCCGAAACATAAATTGTGGTTTGCTTTGGTTTTAAATTAAAACCAAACCAATCTAATTCGTTCCCACCCCTAATCACATCTACCTGTACTAAAAAAGTGTCTTGGATGCAATAAACAAAAAATCCATGCCAAGAGTTTGATGAAATTTTTTCATGGACATGTTACATGTCTCCATTTCGGTTCCAAAATGAATCATTTAATTAAAAAACTTCATTAGAATCTTTCTTTGGACTAAAATCACCTAATGTGGCCTGAATTAATCCAATTCAAAATCACTTAAATAGAAATCGTTTCAAATAAATGTATAAGAACCATAAAAAAATGCTTATGAAATGAGTGCATTGACTTGGGGGGTTTAGATTACCATGAGATATAGCAACTGAGATTATGATGATATGTATAGGTATTCATTACCCATAGATGTAACAGTAGTTTCTGCCAGGATTCCATATCATCACAGCCCACTGTCCTTATCATGGAATCTGAATTTTTCACCAAAAATCGGAAGAAATATAACAGTCTAGGACTCCCATTACAAGTGTTTCTTTCGATAGTGATTATGCCTCATGCGCAATACAATAAAATGATTAAAGAACTTTGAAGAATATGAACAATGAAGATGAGTCCAGGTATTAAAATTCCATAATCGATCACATGTCTAATCAAGTATCACATATTTTAATATATTATTTTTTCAAAATAAATGTACTTACTTTCGAGCTCGAGTTTTGATCTCAAATGTTGGTATTAAAATGCATTAATCGCATAGATATTCTAATCCAATATTGTACATTTTAATATATTATTTTTTTTAAAATCAATTTATTTAGTTTTGAGCTTGAATTTTGATCTCAGGTGAAAATTCAAGCTCATGTTTGAATTTGATCTCAAGCTTAAAATAAATTTATGATAAAGTATGTTAATCAAGCTTAATTGAGCTAGTGGAGAAACTTAGTCGAGTTCAAGCTTGAGCGCGACCCCGATTTTTATGGGTCTATGTTGGATCCTCCATTCTTTAATGGAGATATAGATCCATACTTACCCATATGAAAGGACCAGAAAAAGCGAGCAATTAAAAATTTGAATAAGTCATGGCATATATTTCCTTAGATATTATGATTACTTGAATCATTTATTTGTAGGGTCACCCACATTCAGTGATCTGTACCCAGGGCCGGTCCTAGGGCAAGCCCAAAGAGCCCCCAGGCTAGGGCAACATGCAAGCAAAGGAAAAAAATACAAAAGGGCAAAAATTTCACAATGTCACTGTAGCTCTTAATACATTTTAGGGCAAAAATTCATATGCAGTCTTGAGCAACAAAATTTACCGGGCCGCTCCTGTCTGTACCAGCTGAGCCTCTTGGGGGTGTAACCGCAACTACCAGGTCAGAAGCATCTCGGTGGAAGGGGTGAAATCAGTTGAAAATACGTCATTCCCTTGATGATCTTCTGTTGCACTTACTTTGAACAGAATTTTGTAGGAGACATAACGTTTCATACAGACTTCTGATTGAGCAGATTCAACTTCAGTTTAAAATCCAACATCCGTGGCTATAATTATCTAGTTTTAAGGTAAATCTGATTCTTCTATTTGGAGAGTCAAAACGGTGATAGATATGTTCTTCTCTCGGTACATATATTATGTCCTTCGTTTTACTATTAGTGTTTCCTAATCTCAGTCAAACAACCTCCAATTGGACTCCAAATGTGCTCAAACTTCATAGATATGTTTAAGATATCATCTTATAATTATATATCTTTCTGATGATCCATCACCATTGAAAAGTGAGTCGTGATGGATAAAACATATGATTTTTCCTTGGATGACCGAACATATTCTATCCACTTCCTCTTCAACCAGATGACTTCTCATGTCTCCGGAGCACTCCACAAAAATGCTCCAATTGATCTCGAACTTCTCCATAATAATCTCATCATGTAATATTCATAATATCAATCATTAATCTTTTCCAAATATTGATGATGAGAAAGTTATAATGGAAAGAACATTTGTTTCATCATCGAGGGGACAAAACATGTTTTGTCCTTTTCATCTCATGACTGACTTCAATAGACTCCAAACATATTCAAATGGGCTCCAATAATATTGACACATTTTCACAAGAGAGTGATAGTTGTGAGACTATTGACACATTTTCACAAGAGTGATAGTTGTGAGAGAACCCCATCTTTCAATGGCAATCACTAGCGCACCGCTAGAATGTTTCATTGATTCCCATCATGGTCTCTTCAATCTCGTTTTTTTGATTTGTAGGCAACATATGCGATCATGAATTCGTAAAGAGAAATTAAACCCATGAAAATTCTCTCAATATTATTTTCAAAGTGGAAACTATCCCCCGAGATGAATGCCCTCTCATGACATGAAATGCAGTAACAAAAAAAAATCCAATCGATATTCACTCATGTATTTTCCCATCAAACCAGCGAGTCATGGCTCCGATCACCGTGACCGACCACTTCCACTGCGCCGTCCCTGCCGCTAAGGCGTTCAACGCCGTGGCCTGCGACGGCGACAAGCTCACATGTATCAGGAAGGGCTTCATGTATTTTACTCTTTGTCAATAAATTCAAAATAATGAAAATGAGAACAGTGAAAGAGATGCTTAAAATTCTTTTTGGAGAGGTTGATCACTCACAAAATGAACATCAAATCATAAAAACATCTTTGGGCAATAGCTCATCAGGATGTTGGAAACTTGATCCTTTGTGAAAACATACTCCGATTTGAAGGTTTCCATGAAAAAAGAAAGTATTGCATGAGGGAATTAAATAAGGCCATGTAAAATATATATTCATATATTTTTCATGATGAATTTGTGAAGAGTTTGATAATTTGGCTAACACAATTAATGGGTCATTCATAAAAAATAGGCCAACTACCTAAAGCCAGCTAAGGGAGATCATGCAAGAAACTTCTTAGGTGGGCAGCAAGGTCGACCTCAGACCATCCATGGAGGCGGCAGAAGAGCAAGCGGGCCATGTATAGGCCCGCAGGAGTGCGTGCCCGTGCTTGGGCCAGGGTGCCGCTGGGCCAGCGCGGGTGTGGCGAGGCCCATGTGGCATGCAGTCCGGTGTTTGCGGGTGCTGATCCCACACTACCAACTCGAGGGAGTTGAGCAATATGCACTGTCCGATCAAAGGTGTGTGTCGTCTTCTTCATACTGCGTTCGAGGATTCTTCAAGCCACGACTATTCTGCCATTAGCGAACTGTGGTGATCATGTAAAATCCACGAGCCTTGATCAAGAAGCTATCTGTTGGACCCCATTTATGTTTAATGGGTATTTCTGAGTCTCACATCGGACTTACCCTCCTTGTAATTAGTTTTACTCATCTATAAAAGAATGTCTCCAACTCACATTGAGGTAAGGGGAATTCACCAATAACATGGTATCAGAGGGATCTTAATCCCGACCCTCCCTCCAGCGGATTCCCGGTTCTGTCCGGCCCCGCCTCTCTCCCCATAGGCCTTGCCCTTCCCGGCGGCCATCTCTCCTGCGCGGCTCCCCTCCCGGCGGCCCTCTCTCCCGGCGCGGCTCCCCTCCCGGCGGCTCTCTCTCCCGGCGCAGCTCCCCTCCCGGCGCCCTCACCCAGCGGCGCCCTCGCCTCGGCGCCCTCGCCTCGGCGCCCTCGCCCAGCGGCGCCCTCGCCCCAGCACCCTCACCCAGCGACACCCTCGCCCTGAAGCCCTCGCCCAGCGGCGCCCTCGCCCCGACGCCCTCGCCCAGCGGCCCCCTCGCCCCGAATCCCGGTGCGACTCTCGGCTCCCGGCGCGGCTCCCGGAGGCCCTGTCTCCCTTCCAGCGCGCGGCTCCCGGCAACCCCGCGCCAGCCCCGCCCTCCTTGCGCGCTCGTCCCGGCGACCCAGCACCAGCCGCGCCTTCCCCGGCTCTTCCCGCTCCCGCCCGCCCTTCCGGCTGTTCCCGACGACCGCGCCTCTCGTCGCCCACCATGGACGCTTCCTCAGTTTTGCCTTCCCTGATCACCGCCTCCTCCCGGCTTGTAGATGACCGGCTGGACGCCACCAATTTCTCCGTCTGGCGGAAGACGATCTTGATGTCCCTGCGCGGATAGCAAAATTCGACTCTTGGCAACTTGCGGATAGCAAAATATTCGCATTACTGGTCAACTCCATGGACTGATCGGTGAAAGATGTTACCCGGACTGCCAACACTGTCAAAGAACTATGAGATTCGTTGACTGTCATGTATTCCGAGACCAACAATTTGGCTCGGGTCTCCGACATTCTACAGCGTCTATCCCACATCCGACAGCAGGATCAGACCTTTCCGGCCTATTTCTTGGAATGGAAAGGTCTCCGGGACGAACTGCAAGAGTTCTGGCCCGTTCCTCAGACTCCGACAGAAGCGCAGACTCAACGGGACCAGCTCTGCATTTTCAATCTCCTGAATGGCCTCGCCCCGGACTATGCCACGACGGCCACCGAGATGCTTGTCAGCCCTTCTACGCTGGATATCTCACAGGTCTATCATCGCCTGCGGAAAGCTCATCGGGCCCTTGCCCCACCTGTCCCTAGCCCTGATCACACTGCTCTCCTGGGTCGTGGCGGTGGCCGCCCTACCAGCACTAGTGGACGCCGCTGTGGAGACGGCCGACCTCGCCTCCTCTGTCAGCACTGTGGCAAGCTCGGCCACCTGGTTGACCGTTGCTGGGTCCTTCATGGTCGTCCCGATTCGCACCCACGACAGGGCCAGACTGCGATCCGAGATGCATCATCGCCTGTTGCTGCTCTTTCGTCCTCTTTGGATCTCTCCATGGCTGAGATCCAGCTGATTCACGATCATAGGGTCACCTCCATGTCGGGCTCTTCATCAGCATCTCTTGCCCACTCCGGTGGTCACACTGTTTTTGTGAGTCATCGTTCCCCTGCCTGGATGCTTGACTCAGGTGCGTCCGACCATCTTACCGAGGATGCAGGTATACTCTCCAACTACCGTCCCTATACTGGTTCCTCAGCCATCACTGTTGCTGATGGTTCCAGTCTCCCCATTGTCGGCTTTGGTACCTGCTCCCTCACCTCCCTTCACCTATCCTCGGTGGCTCATGTACCACGCAGTCCGTTTAACCTGCTTTCCATCAGCAAGCTGACCAAGGATCTCAATTGTAATGCTATCTTTACCTTGTCTTCTGTATTGTTTCAGGAGCGGACGACGAACCAGGAACTTGGTAGAGGCCAGCTTCGAGATGGGGTGTACATGTTCGATGGCCCGACATCCATCGCCTGCACATCTATCCCTGCTCGTGTCGTAGACCTCCATTCTCGGTTGGGTCACCCCTCCGCCTCCGCTCTTCATCAGCTCTATCCAGATATTAGTCCGCGTTTATCTTTTCTTTGTGAGTCATGTAGCTTTGCGAAACACCATCGCACATCATATTTTCCTCGAGTCGACACACGGGCCGCCAAACCCTTTGATTTGGTTCATTCCGATGTATGGGGTCCCTGTGCCACCTCGAGTCAATCTGGGTATAAATATTACATCTCTATCATTGAAGATTTTTCCCGTATGACATGGCTTTACCTTCTTCGAGATCGGACAGAAGTTCTCTCCACCTTTCAAACCTTTTACCATGAGATCCAGACACAGTTTTCTCTCTATGTAAAATGTCTACGCTCTGACAATGGGCGGGAATACTTATCCACTCCCTTTCAGCAATTTGTGAGGGCACACGACATCATCCATCAGACCTCTTGTCCTGATACCTCTCAGCAAAATGGAGTGGCCGAGCGAAAACACCGGCATATTCTGGAAACTGCTCGTGCCCTCCTCTTCCACCGCAAGGTGCTTCTTCTCTTCTGGGGGGGTCATCCTCACTGCTACTTACATTCTCAATCGTCTTACTTCCTCCATCCTTCAGGGGGAGACTCCTTTTCATACTTTGTTCCCCTCTCTTCCTCCTCACTCCCTTCCACTCCGTGTCTTCGGATGTCTCTGCTATGTTCGGGACACTCGCCCCAATCTCTCTAAACTTTCTCCCAAATCCCTTCGGTGTATTTTTCTCGGATATTCCCGCACTCAGCGCGACTACCGGTGCTTCTCTCCAGACTTACGCCTCTCTATCACCTCTGTCGACGTATCGTTTGTCGAGAGCTCCCCTTTCACTCCACCCTCTCCTCATCCAGATACTATCATCGATGACTGTCTTCCTCTCATGATTCCTCCGCCTCTGGTGTCTCCTCCTACTGGTCATCTCTTTGGACAGACCTACTCTCGTCGTCCATCGACTGTACCACCCATCCAGGCCGAGGACAATATTGTTCTCACTTCGTCCGAAGCTCCTATTACAGCACCCGAGGACTTGCCGATTGTGCTCCGGAAAGGTACTCGCTCCGGTCAGACTACTCCTCTCTTCGTATCTTCATACAGGAGTCTGTCAGCTCTGGAGACAGTGTCGATTCCTCAAACAGTTGGTGCAGCCAAATCTCACCCTGAATGGCTAGCAACAATGCGGGATGAATTGCAAGCTCTGGATGACAACCATACATCGGATCTAGTCCCCCTCCCGGCGGGCAAACAGGCGGTAAGCTGCAAATGGATTTTTACGATTCGTCTCAATCCCGACGGCTCTCTTTGCCGCCTCAAAGCCCGGCTTGTGGCGAAGGGATTTGCTCAGACATATGGCATCGATTACTTTGAGACCTTCTCTCCGGTCACCAAGATGGCCTCTGTCCGCCTATTCATATCTCTAGTTGTTCATCATCACTGACCGCTTCATCAACTGGATGTCAAGAATGTCTTTCTCCATGGCTTTCTTGACGAAGAAGTCTACCTGCAGCAGCCCCCTGGCTTTTGTGCCTCTGGTGCCGACTCCCATGTCTGCCACCTCCGTCGATCCCTCTATGGCCTCAAGCAGTCTCCTCGAGCTTGGTTTGGCCACTTCAGCACTGTCGTCACGGCCTTTTGGTCTCTCTCGCAGTATGAAAGATCACACCGTCTTCTTCCGTACAACGACGCATGACTGTATCTTGCTCGTGATATATGTTGATGATATCATCATCACAGGGAGCGACTCCACAGGAATCGTCAACCTCATGGCACACATTCACCACCACTTTCACTCCAAAGATCTTGGTCCCCTCACCTATTTCCTTGGCATTGAGGTCTCCCGTTCTGAGGACACTATCTCTCTCTGCCAGCGCAAATATGCTCTTGATATCTTGCAGGATGCAGGTTTGAGCACAGCCACTGCAGTGGACACTCCACTTGAGCCTGAGGAATGCTCTCTCCATACCGACTCGGAACCATTTCCTCA
This sequence comes from Viscum album, assembly GCA_963277665.1. Classification (NCBI taxonomy): domain Eukaryota; kingdom Viridiplantae; phylum Streptophyta; class Magnoliopsida; order Santalales; family Viscaceae; genus Viscum; species Viscum album. The sequence goes on from OY728127.1 coordinate 8,275,198, forward strand.
TCCCGAGAGCTATCGCCGTCTGGTGGGTAAACTTAACTACCTCACCATGACGCGACCCGACATTGTCTGCGTCGTTGGCAAAGTCAGCCAGTTCATGGAGCATCCAACCAGATCTCAGTGGGATGTTGTCCTCCGCATTGCCAAATACATCAAGAAAGACCCTGCACGTGGCCTTCAGTACTCACATCATGCTCATTTGGATGTTGAGGCCTTCTGTGATGCGGACTACGCAGGTTGCCTCGCTACCCGCAAGTCCACTTCGGGATTCGCCGTGTTCTTCACCGGTAACCTCATCTCCTGACGCAGCAAAAAACAAACTGTCGTCTCCAGATCGAGTGCAGAGGCCAAATACCGCGCCATGGCCACAATCACCACTGAGATCCTCTGGCTTCGTCATCTCCTCCATGAGTTCGGCTTCCCGACACAAACCCCTGCTCATATCTGGTGTGACAATCAGGCAGCCATAAAGATTGTCTCGAATCCCGTCTTCCATGAACGGACAAAGCATATCGAGGTGGACTGCCACTTTCTTCACCATCATCTGGAGCAAAACCATATCAGCTTTGGCCATATTCCGACGGCAGATCAGCTTGCCGATCTCTTCACCAAAGGTCTCCCAGGAACTCGCCTCGACTCTCTCACTACCAGGCTGGGTATTCACAGCCTCCATGGCCCAGCTTGAGGGGGAGTATGAGATGGTCTTTGTGTCTTGTCATCTTTTCTCTTTGTGGGACTCAATCCAATCTGGGCATGTCCAGCTTGAGGGGGAGTGTTGGACCCCATTTATGTTTAATGGGTATTTCTGAGTCCCACATCGGACTTACCCTCCTTGTAATTAGTTTTACTCATCTATAAAAGAATGTCTCCACCTCACATTGAGGTAAGGGGAATTCACCAATAACACTATCCATGCTCGAGCTATTATCCCATGATGATAATCTTTGCTCGAGGCCATCTCTAAGGACGAGAATCATGCACCAAGGCGTGTCCAAAATCTATACACATGTTACTGTCGTGATGAGTTACAAAAGCTCAAACTGATAGCTCTGTTGAATTTAAGTGTTGGATTTAATGCACAAGTGAGATCGAAATATCAAATGCATGTAGTTACCCTTTCATGCATGAAAATTGATTGAAGGGAATGAGTTTGCTATGCCTTTATTAAAGTAGGATTCCATGTACGCATTTTTCTATGTATTTGTTTGTAGAAGAGGATAATGTAGCTGAATGATTTTGAGAGAATTCACATAGTCGTTTTCTACGTAGTCATTTGAAGAATCAAATGATGTATACGATTCCTTCACATACACGTTTTTGCTACGTATCCATCTTCAGAAGAGATCCACATAGCTAATTTGCTACATACTTGAATATCTCACGTAGCCGACTGCATGAAAGAAGGTTACACTTAGCCGATTTCTACGTAAGGGTTTTGAGTTTCTTCTATGTAGGCGTTTTTAGTTTGCAGTGCGTTGTTTTTCACAGCATGAAGTTCGGATTTGTAGAATTTATGGGGTTTTAGATACAGTGTGAATAAAAGGAATTATTATCCAAGTCTTACGGGTATTTAAATGAGCAAGGCTTGTTAATCAAAGTTTGTTGTTGATGCTGCCAAATGTGAGATTTGCAGAGAATCACGAACATTTAAATGCCGCAAGAAGATGAAGGCGATAATAAAAAACAATAGTGGAATGATCACGTGTTTTTATATATCTACTCCAACACATTTTAGATACCGAGAGAGTTTTGGTATTCAATGATATCCCGAGATCGTCAAGAATCCTTGACTTGGTTTTAACATTGGAGGAGAAGTGGTGATAAACCACTTAAATAAAAACTGAGGTTGTATCGTAAGGAAGGGCAGCTGCCATTCGAAATATATGAGAGAGAGAGGGGGGGGGGAGAGAGTTCTCCTGTGTGCCATGAAACCTGTGTGATCTATTTCACATAGAAGTGAGAACCGCAAATTGTTGGTCATGCAAAGGAAGAAGAAGCTTCCGAGAGCTATATCTAGCTTTCACAAAGAGGACAGTAGATCTGTGTGGTTCATACGTGTGAAGCCCAAAAGATCTCATGCACACTGCTTGTTGATATACAGTTTGTTGCATGAAGGTTTTAGATACCATGGGGCATTAGTGCCACACATCAAGAACCTTGAAGGTATGCAAAGGCTGTTTGCGTTTTCAAATATATATGTATATTATTATTATGCATGGAGAAGAAAATAGGAGATATTGCATGCTTCCTGTTAGTTGAGAATTGAAAGAAGAAAGATTGTGATTGTGCAAGTATTATTCTTGCATAAAATAATACAGAAGAATTTGTGTGCACCACTTGCACACATCTTATTGAGGTCGGGACTTCAGCAAAAGGAAGAATTTCCTGAGTAGAGTTTCACTGAGGCAACTGATCAAATACATGTGATCATATTTATTTGAGCAAGACCATCAGCTTTGCAAAGGCTCTTGAAATCTACACGAGCAAGTGTGATCCAACAAGTTCATGGAGGAAGATCAAGAGATCGTACTACAGTGGATCAAGATAGAAGATAATGATCCTGTGACTGGGGAGTATAACCAGCAACTGAAGAGGCCCGAGGAGAAGAATATGGTTGGGGGTATAACCAACTGAGCCATAAGACTTGAATTGTTGGGGGGTATAACCAGGATCAACTGGATGAATGACTAGTGGGGTGTATAACCAATTGTTTCCTAAACCATTGTAGTCGTTGATAATATTATAGTGGAGAATCCGTGTTGGCGGGACTAACCAACACGACATGGAGTAGGTCTTTGTACCAAACTTTGTAAATCCTTGTGTTTTGTGCCTTTATATTTACAAAATTATTTTAGATAAGGCTGAAAGACACAAGAATAGTGGATCGATGCTTTAACCAGCCACTGAGGTTGAATTGAAAGAAACAATTTGTAAAAAGAAAAGGGGTCACTGATTCACCCTCTCCCACTCTTAGTGATCTCTCACACTGATCCGGGCACTACAAGTGATATCAGAGCAAAGGTTGCCTCTGTAAGATCCAATAGACTATTGAGAATGGAGAATATGAATTCAGTAAAAAGTAGGGGTGTTCATACTTTCAATGGTGAGATTTATCATGGATGGAAAAATAGGATGATACCGTACCTCTTATCACTTGGAGTGGAAGCGAGAAATGCAGCTACAGTGGGATTTTCGCCCTACGTTGAGAATGATCCTATGAATTTTGAAGATAAGAGAAACTTAGAGATGGATGACAAGGCTTAAAATGCAATATTTATGGCCTTATCAGAAAAGGTATACACTAAAGTGATGGGTCTCCAAACCACCAAGGATATTGTAGGAGAATAAAATGAGAAACCGAACCCCCAAGGTGTTCTCTCTAAAGGAGCCATTGGGGTGCTTTTATAACAAATAGTAAAGACTGCACCGGATCTCAAGTCCGATGTGGGATGCAGACTTCAACACTCCCCCTCAAGCTAGGTGAACCTAGCTTGGACACATAAAGAAAAAACAAGTCAAACAAATGAAGACAAAGCAATCAACCTGCAAACACTCCCCCTCAAGCTTGACAGACCCAACTTATGTGTCCAAGCTAGGTTCACCCAGCTTATGTGTCCAAGCTAGGTTCGTTGATCCGCCGAGAGTCGCGCAAGGGTCGGGAGGAGCCGTCGGGATCGGGCGTCGGGCCGTCGGCCATCGCGCGGGGCAGGGGGAGATCACCGAGAGGCTGCCGGGACGAGGGCGTCGTACTAGGTCGCCTGGAAGTGGCTGTCGCGCGCGCAGAGGCGAAACCAGGGAGGGGCGGGCCGGCGCTGCAAATCCGTCGCGCGCAGAGAAGGCAGCGGAGGGGATCCGCCAGGAAGGAGGTACCGGCAGGGAGGAGCACCGCCGGACAGAGGCCGGCTAGGAGAGATCTGCCGCCTTGAAGTCCGCACAGGAGGCGGGGATTCCACCGGATGGGGGAGACGGCAGGGGGGGAAACCGCCGGGAGGGCAGGGTCCGGGCAAAACCGGGAGGTTGCCTGTGATACGAGCCCGGAGGGGGCGGCGGTAAAAACATAAACCTAGCCCTTCATGAGGGCCGCCGCCCCCCACGGGGGAGAAAAAATATGAAACCCTAGATAAGGGGGGGAAATAAAATGGGAGGAGGGTTCGGGATTAATTTCCCTCTGATACCATGTAGGAGAATAAAATGAGAGAAACCGAACCCCCAAGGTGTTCTCTCTAAAGGAGCCCTTGAGGTGCTTTTATAACAAATAGTAAAGACCACACCGGACCTCAAGTCCGATGTGGGATGCAGACTTCAACAGATATCTAGGATAAACTGAGAAACAGTTATGATGTCAATCTTAAAGCCAAAGAAGCTAAGTTGCAAATCTGTAGAAGAAAATTTGAAGATATCAAAAAGGGTGATGATGAAAGTGTTGATGACAATTTTGCAAGAGTAAATGTGATGTTGAATGAAATGGATGGTGGTCTGGGAGAGCTCCATCCATGGAAATCCGAGTGATTAGGGTATCGCGAGCTCAATGGCCTTTCCGTGGGATGCTGCTGCTAAGGTCGAGCGCCTCCCTAGTGGAGGTTGCCTGTGCGAGGGGAGATGCACAGGATATTAACACAACTGGGATAGAAGCCCAACCCGAGAATAATGGACCTAAAATTGAAACCAAAATTCGGGGATTCATCAATCAAAGGTATTTCACAACCCCTCACGAAGCGGATTCTGGAAGGATTCTTAAAAAAGGAGTCGTCGCTCGAGTCTATGTGAGGTCAGACGCGATCATCGAATGATTAGGTCAATGAAAGCACTCCATCATTGGATGAGTTTTTGTTCCCCAAGGTATGAATTTATAGAAGGTTGATGATCTTGTTCGTCGTTATCCTTGATTTTGGACTTCTCGAACTGGTGTTTCATATCTCTTAAACCAATTTTTCTCCGTATCCAATAATGGAGTTTCAGTTTCAACCCTTTTGAAGTCAGAAACTCTTATGCTCAAGTTTGGGTCAAAATATTTGGCTTGAATTGGATATTTTGGCATCCTAAAATCTTATATGATATTGCTTCTTCAATTGACGTTCCCATTAAAATGGATAGGGAGACAAAACAAGCTATATTTAGGCACTTTTCCCAGGTGTTAGTTGAGGTAGATCTCAATTCAGTTCTAACATAAAAAAAGTGATCCGGGCTACATTTGATGATGAGTTAAATCTTAGAATTTTCTATGAGAAGCTTCATGACTTCTGTCCTGATTGTGAGATTATAGGACATCCAAGAGAAAAATGTAGGAAGGCATTCACATGCACATTTTTCTCCTTAACTGGTCATGATTAGACACATTATAAGAAGAAGGGATCCTCGGACAGGAGTAACAAGGCTACTGGTGCTGGTGATCATGTTGGAGAGCCTGCACACTCTCAGATTGAGTCTGGACAAAATGGCATTTATTTGAGTCAGATTCCTCCTGGGAATCCTCAGGCTGTTAAAGCGCCAGCACCAATGGGAGACAGGCTAGCCACAACTGGAAAGAATATTCTGGAAAGTTGGGGCCCACTCTACAGCCTAACAAACTAGAGGAGGCTAAAGCAGGGCTGGAGTTGTTATAAAGGGAGGCTAGGGGCTGGAGTGAAGGGTAGGAATTATTCTGTTGAGGATCAGTTTGGCCGGTGTGGCTTGGGCAGGAGGAGCACTGAGGAGCCTCTCGAAGTCTCTCTCTCTTTTTCTATCCTCTTGTCTCGCATTCCTTTTTTTCCCCTGTAATTTTCAATAATTTTGTTGTTACAGCCTCTATATTTCAATACAAATAAGTCTGATTGTCACGACCCCCTCCCACCAAAGATGTCCCTCTTGAGCTGGCAATGGTGAAAGGGAGATAATGACCCCCCGAGTCCTGCCTCCAGTAGGCCCCGGAGTGGCGACTAGCACCAAGGGTATGAGTTTTCACAAATATGGGAGGCATTACCGTTTTTATTATTTAAGATCGGAAATAAGATAAGTCAAACACCAAAAAGAAAAGGAACAAGTAAATGAAAATAAACTCAAAACCAACCCATATGCATGTTTTATACAAAACTGAAACAAAAGTACAAGTACAAGAAAAACTCCAAAGTACGATACCAAAAAGAAAGCAAAAACTGCAACCAACGAAACTCCAACGCCCGACTAGCAAGGTCCCGCACAGTCCCTGAAGTTTTTCTGAAAACCTGAAAGTAAACGTAGGGTGAGCATACAAGTATACTCAGTAGGAAAACCTAAAACTCTCGTGCACAGGTGGGAAGACATCCATCCTAATGCCCCGTGAGAAAACAGAAGGAACCAAAGCCTAGCAAGGAATCTATCCACCCAACCTTACAAACCACAATCACCAAATATCACAAGTCAAGTAATGTATAGTAATAGCACATCGATGTTTGGGTACCCCGCGCCACTTTCCCACAGGTTATTGAAGACATCCTACGCATCGAACCAATCTCGTCATTCTCAACGCAGTCCCACTGCCACACCCTGCCCGCACACACCTGGGCCACTACCACACATCCCGCCCGCAAACACCTGGGCCACTACCACACATCCCGCCCGCAAACACCTGGGCCACTACTACACATCCCGCCCGCAAACACCTGGGCCACTACCACCACGCGTAACCACGCCCGCAAACACCTGGGCCAGAACAACTACTCCCACGCCCGAAGACACCTGGGCCTCATCCCGAAGACTCTTGGGAAACAATCTGCCCGCACACACCTGGGTCAACCACCACAACCATCCTGCCCGAAGAATCTTGGGTTATAATGGACCTCAAGCCGTCACAGCCTGCCCGAAGAGTCTTGGGCTATTCGGGAAAGGGAGCAGAAAAAGAGCGAATAACTAGCCACTCATAGGAGTGTTAGGAAAAACACCCTCCCCATGAAATGGGGGTGTTCGGCACTAAGTGCACAACTTGGGTAGGGTGCGAATAAGAAACATAAAACGTACAAATTTATATAATTATATCAACCACCCAGCCATTCCTAAGGCTTCTACACAAAGGATTTGAGCACATGCCTCGACACTGCTACCTCGAAAGTATGCACACAATAAACAGCCCCAAACCCCATTAAGCTTTTCATGTTTCAACAGTTTTAGTTTATCAGTTCCTTAACTACCGAGCAACAAACAACAACCAAACCAGATCAATGTTCATAAACATATTCCTGCCAACCACAAATAAAGTTAGGGAAAACACAAGCAACACAACACCATTTTCTTTTATCAGCCAAACAATTCCATTGATTTTCCGTATTTAATCAACTACCATGTCCCACAATTCATTAGCCAACTCTTCCACTTTTTATTCATATGCACAACTCATCCCTGCAGCCCTGCTGCCAACCACCATAACCACAAACACATTGGAAACAATACCCGTACCACAACATCATCCCTTTGATACCATTTGCCGCAGCTCCGCTGCCCATCACAATCATATCACACACGTCAACCCACAACCAAGCCAACCGCAGCCCCGCTGCTCACCCGTTCCACAACAACCCACAAAACACCCCTTCACATAATTAAACCCCAACCAGCACCCACAAATTCATTCTTTCATTTAGTTTAACCGGGGTGATCATACAAAGGTTCCAGGTATTTATTTAATTAGCCAACTTCTCATAATTAACCAATTTCCACATTTTATGAAATTTCATCCACAAAACAATCCAGAAAAGCAGGGAAACATTTAATTGCGCAAGCAAAGGCCCCCAACGACCGTGATTTTCAGTAGGCATAAGCCTATTCAATTCACAACATAATCAAAGGATAAGCATTGATGGAAATAAAACAACAATACCAACAAAATTTCCTGAAACCCGTTCCTTAACCAGTTATTATCTTTATTTACCGGTTCAGCCGTATCTCACGAAAACAAGAGGATACCCACCCCGCAAGATGCACAACAGAGAGAGAGACGAAGGTAAGATCCCTACCTCAAAGGTTTTTGACGAAACCACGACGGTCGAAGAACGCTCAAGAAACCCGGGTCGATTCTCCAAAAACCCGCCTTAGATCTCTCCTCCTAGCAAGATCAAGACCAAAGCTCACCATAATTGGCATCCACACACTTAGATCTACCCATAACAGGCGTAGATCTAAGAAACCGAGGGAAGAGTAGTAGATCCAAGTGGATCTAAGAAACCGAACAAGAACGATCAAGAAAGATCACATACCTCAAGAAACTGGCTTCGCTTTGCCAAGAGAAGCCTCCGGATCGCTTCCAAAACGCTTGGGAGAGATTCTCCTATCCTCAAGGAAGGGTAATCCCGAGTTATGGCCGCTTAGGGGCTTAAACGAACCATTTAGAGGTAAAACGAGTTAGATCCACAATTTTAGGATCTAAGATTAAGTGCCCGCACGGTTTGACAAACCGTGCGCTAACCGTGCGCTAACCGTGCGTTAGCCACTGCCTCTAACACCAACCTCGCACGGTTTGGCCGCACGGTTTAGACAAACCGTACGCAGGCCGTGCGAAAGCTGCTGCCCTTTAGTCTTCCTTAAAGGTCCACCCAAACGCACCCCAAAGCCATCTTGACCTTCCAGAACACCTCTAACACCGCATTTTCACAAAGTAATGGACCGGAGGGGTCCGGGCCATTACATCAGATACCTCTCAAACTATTCTCGCCCTCGAGAATTAAAACCAGACCTAAAGAAAGGAGAGGGGTCCGAACAACTCCCCCTCGAAAGATACCTCTCAAGAGCAAACCTCCTTGTTACCAAGGAGCGCCCCCTTCCTCACCTATCTCCTGAACAATCACAAACATACCGCTCCTCTCCCCCGTGCAACCACGCAAGGCAAAAGATTAAATCATCCGGTCATGTGGGTGAGGGGTTTTCCTTCCTCCACATTAAGATACTATCCGCTTTGGGCGGCACTGACTCGCCTGCACGGGTTTAGGCGCATCCACTTTAATGCGTCTTAACTAGGGATCAGGTCCTTCCCTCCCCACATTTTAGGACACTTCTTACGCACTTGAAACACATTTCATAGTTAACCAGGTCAAGCATTACATCATAAACAGGTGCGAAACAAAACAGGATAAAACTCAAAACAACTCTGGATACTGGGCACGCATCTGTGCTTCCCGTTCTCAGGTACTCTCCTCAAGCCCACCATGCCTCCATAGCACACGAACCAAAGGAATGGTTCGTCCACGAAGCACCTTCTCTTCACAACCTTAGATCATTACGGGTCGCTCCACAAACGTTGCATCGTCCCCGATATCTAGCTCTCCCCAGTCGAGGACGTGTGAATCGTCATGCAGGTACCGACGGAGCTGAGACACATGGAAGACGTCGTGCACCCTTTACAGCGGTGGCGGCAACGCCAGTTGATAAGCCACCTCGCCGACCCGCCGCAACACCTCGAAGGGCCCGACGAACCTGGGAGAAAGCTTGCTTCCCTTTCTGAATCTTCGCTGCCCGCGCCGAGGAGAGACCTTCAAGAACACGTGGTCCCCGACCTCGAACTCCAAGGGTCTCCTCCTATTATCGGCATATGACTTCTACCGGTCCTGAGCTGCCATCATCCTTTCTCGTATAAGATGAACCTTCTCCGTCGTGCTCTGCACCACCTCCGGGCCAAGAACACCTACTTCTCCGACCTCTGTCCAGCATACGGGTGAGCGGCACGGCCTCCCGTACAAAGCTTCGAAAGGAGTCATGCCAATGGTAGAGTGATTGTTGTAAGAGAACTCTATCAGAAGCAAGTGTTGTACCCATGATCCTCCAAGGCCCAAAACACATGCTCGTAGCATATCTTCCAAAGTCTGGATGGTGCGCTCTGTCTGCCCATCTGTCTGGGGGTGGAAAGCAATGTTGAGGCATAGTCGGGTGCCAAAAGCATGTTGCAATCCTCTCCAAACCCGCGAGGTAAATCGGGTATCCCGGTTGGAGATTATAGATCTCGGAACTCCGTGCAACCGCACCACCTCATTCACGTACCTCTGAGCTAGGGCCTCAACCGTACTTGACTCATTGATTGTTAGAAAGTGGGTTGATTTCGTCAGTCGGTCCACCACTACCCAGATGACGTCGCCACCACTACCCAGATGACGTCGCAACCCCCTTCAACTCTGGGCAGCCCCGTGACGAAATCCATCGAGATATCATCCCACTTCCACTTGAGGACATCTAAAGGTTGTAACAGACCTCTTGGGACGCGGTGTTCAGCCTTCACCTGCTGACACACGAGGCACTTTGCTACGAACTCTGCTACTGCCCGTTTCACTCTGGGCCACCAGAACTGCCCTCTCAAGCCCTGGTACATCTTGGAAACTCCCGGGTGTACTGCTAGGGGTGAGTTGTGAAACTCACCAAGAACTCTCTCGCGCATTGCCTCTAGAACAAACAACTTCCCCCGGAAAAGCATCTGATTCAGACCATCTTCCGACCATCCTTCCGGAGCATTGCCCTGGCTAGCCCGATCGCGCATCACTTCACTCTCTGTGTCTCGCCACTGAGACTCCTCCACCTGCCGTAGTAGGGAGGACTGCACTGTCATCTGAAACAAACAACTTCCCCCGGAAAAGCATCTGATTCAGACCATCCTCCGACCATCCTTCCGGAGCATTGCCCTGGCTAGCCCGATCACGCATCACTTCATTCTTTGTATCTCCCCACTGAGACTCCTCCACCTGTCGTAGTAGGGAGGACTGCACTGTCATCTGAAACAGACAACCTCTACCACCATCTTCCCATACATCGAGGTGTAGTGCAGCCAATTCTTCCATCGCCTTCCAGACATCTGTCGACTTTCGAACCGCGTCCTTCCTCCTACTCAAAGCGTCAGCCACCACGTTTTTTTTGCCTTCGGTGTAGGAGATTTCGAAGTCGTAGTCCTGGAGGAATTCCATCCACCTTCGCTGCCGCAAATTCAGATCCCGCTGGGAGAAGATATACTTCAAACTCTTGTGATCCGTGAAGACCACGAAGCGCTCCCCGATGAGGTAATGTCGCCACAACTTCAGTGCGAACACAACTGCCGCAAGCTGTAAATCGTGGGTGGCATAGTTACGTTCGTGAGGACGTAACTGCCTAGACCCATAGGAGATCACCCTTTGTTGTTGCATCAACACGCACCCCAAGCCTTGGCCTGAGGCATCACAGAATACCTCAAACGTTACTCCCTCCTCTGGTAATCTCAGCACTGGGGCACTAACCAACTTTCCCTTTAGATAACTGAAGGTTGCCCCACACTGCTCATCCCACACGAAAGCTCGATCCTTCTTTGTCAAGGCCGTCAAATGTGCTGCAACTCGAGAGAAGTTGGGCATGAACCTCCGGTAGTAGCCTGCTAGTCCAAGGAAACTACGAACTTCTGCCACGTTCTTGGACGCTGCCCAAGAAACAACTGCCTCGACCTTTGATGGGTCCACCTCTATTCCCTGCTCGGACACCACGTGTCCAAGGAAGCGTACTTCTCGAGTCCAAAACTTGCATTTGGACAACTTCCCATAAAGTTGGTGCTATCGGAGGACCTCTAAAACCGTTCTCAGGTGCCCAGCATGATCCTCCTTTGATCTTGAGTAGATCAGGATGTCGTCGATGAAGACGACTACGAACTGGTCTAGGTATTCTCGAAAGACGGAGTTCATGAGTCCCATGAACACGGTCGGTGCATTTGTAACGCCGAATGGCATGACCACAAACTCAAAGTGCCCATATCTGCACCTGAAGGCAGTCTTCGGGATGTCACCCTCCTTCACCCTCAACTGGTGATATCCAGACCGCAAATCGATCTTAAAGAACCAACTCAGCTGGTCAAAGAGATCGTCTATCCTCGAGAGGGGGTAACGGTTCTTGACGGTTACCTGGTTCAGTCTCCGGTAGTCTATGCACAGCCTTAGACCACCATCTGCCTTCTTTGCGAATAAGACTGGAGCACCCCATGGTGATGCACTCGGTCGAACAAAACTCTTCTTCATCAGATCGTCAATCTGAATCCGCTCCCCGACCACGCCCTGGTCGAGGTCCCTGAGGAGCGCCCTGAGGTCGGCCTCCTGCAACGTCTGCCCTCGGAGGAGCGGGAGCTCGCTGCCCCTTCTGCTGCTGCTGGAAGGGCCTGGCTGGAAACTGTTGTGGCTGAGGCGGGTGCTGTACTGGTCCACCTCCACTGTACTGTACTCAGTCAGGGCACTGGTTCCGAAGGTGCCCACGGCTGCCACAGATGAAACACCTCGGTCCCAGGCCCGAAGGAAAAGGGCGAGGACCGGGAGATCGGAATTGAAACTGCTGAGGCCTGCTCCCTACTGGTCGGAACCTAGAGGGCCCTGATGCTGGAGGCCTGCTGCTGACGGCATTTCCCCTTCGACGAGCCCAACTGAATTCCCTCTCGCGACACACCTCCCAGCGTGTGCATCCTCTCCACCACTTCAGCCTTCTTCTGGACCTCCAAGTACGTCGGTAGGGTGAAGGGGGTAACAGCATACTGGAGAGGAGGTTGAAGTGTCTCCTCCAAACGTCTCACCCGAGACTCTTCATCTGGAAAGAGGTCCGGAGCAAAACGGAGGAGATCCTTGAACTTGATCCCCAACTCTCTCACCAACATGCTCCCCTGCTGGAGGTAGAGTAGCTCCTGCCTCTTCTCAGTCTTCATTGTGGAAGAGAGGAATTCCGCCCGGAACTCCCTCTCGAAATCTGCCCACGTAACCTCGGTCTCCCTCTTCTCCCCGAGATAGAGCGTCCACCACTGACGCGCCGCTCCCAGCATCTGGCTCACAGCTAGAGGAACCCAATACTCCGCCGGAGCCCGGATCAAGCTGAAAGCTATCACCAGCTCCTCTAGCCAGCTCTCTGTCTCCATGTCAGAGATGCTGCCCTCGTACTTCCCGAGGGTCTGCCGCTGAAAGGCACGAAGCGTCTTCTGCCACTGATCGTCCTCCTCCTCTCGGTCAGTCCTCCGTCGATCAGTCAAGTCAACCCCCTGGGCCTCGATCGCTCGCACTACTCGTGGTCGTCTCCCAGATGTCATAGCTGCAAGGTAAACAAGGAATGCCTAAGCTCGAGTAGTGTAGAATATTGTTCTTAAATTTTCTTAGATTCCTTATTCATTTTAAAACCCCAAAATGCCTCAGAAACACAAGAACACAAGTCATTATGATGCATGTACCTTTCCTATGGTCTCTACCCTGCAATCAGTGTAGCCTCACTTGGTCGTTCGGTAGGTCCAGAGTCCTTGCATCGGATCACGGGGGGCCCTAAAATCCCGTGTCCTAGCCGGTCTTCCCTGTCCTATTTCAGGCTCCAAGATCATCTGACACTGTTGCCCTACCATCCCATGCAATCCTCACTGTGCCTAACTCCAGACTCCATCATATCTCTCAACCTTCTGGCCTCTGATACCATTCTGTCACGACCCCCTCCCACCAAAGATGCCCCTCCTGAGCTGGCAATGGTGAAAGGGAGATAATGACCCCCGAGTCCCGCCTCCAGTAGGCCCCGTAGTAGCGACTAGCACCAAGGGTATGAGTTTTCACAAATATGGGAGGCATTACCCTTTTTATTATTTAAGATCGGAAATAAAATGAGTCAAACACCAAAAAGAAAAGGAACAAGTAAATGAAAATAAACCCAAAACCAACCCATATGCATGTTTTTTATACAAAACTGAAACAAAAGTACAAATACAAGAAAAGCTCCAAAGTACGATACCAAAAAGAAAGCAAAAACTACAACCAACAAAACTTCAACGCCCGACTAGCAAGGTCTCGCACGGTCCATGAAGTCCTCCTGAAAACCTGAAAGTAAACGTAGGGTGAGCATACAAGTATACTCAGTAGGAAAACCTAAAGCTCTCGTGCACAGGTGAGGAGACATCCTAATGCCCCGTGAGAAAACAGAAGGAACCAAAGCCTAGCAAGGAATCTATCCACCCAACCTTACAAGCCACACTCACCAAATATCGCAAGTCAAGTGATGTATAGTAATAGCACATCGATGTTTGGGTACCCCGCGCCACTTTCCCACTGGTTATTGAAGACATCCTACGCATCGAACCAATCCCGTCATTCTCATCGCAGTCTCACTGCCACACCCTGCCCGCACACACCTGAGCCACTACCACACATCCCGCCCGCAAACACCTAGGCCACTACTACACATCCCGCCCGCAAACACCTGGGCCACTACCACCACGCGTAACCACGCCCGCAAACACCTGGGCCAGAACAACTACTGTCACGCCTGAAGACACCTGGGCCTTATCCCGAAGACTCTTGGGAAACAACCTGCCCGCACACACCTGGGTCAACCACCACAACCACCCTACCCGAAGAATCTTGGGCTATAATGGACCTCAGGCCGTCACAGCCTGCCCGAAGAGTCTTGGGCTATTCGGGAAAGGGAGCAGAAAATGAGCTAATAACCAGCCACTCATAGGTGTGTTAGGAAAAACACCCTCCCCATGAAATGGGGGTGTTCAGCACTAAGTGGTCAACTTGGGTGGGGCGCGAATAAGAAACATAAAACGTACAGATTTATATAATTATATCAACCACTCAGCCCATCCTAAGGCTTCTACACAAAGGATCTAAGCACATGCCTCGGCACTGCTACCTCGAAAGTATGCACACAATAAACAGCCCCAAACCCCATTAAGCTTTTCATGTTTCAACAGTTTTAGTTTATCAGTTCCTTAACTACCGAGCAACTAACAACAACCAAACCAGATCAATGTTCATAAACATATCCCTGCCAACCACAAATAAAGTTAGGGAAAACACAAGCAACACAACACCATTTTCTTTTATCAGCCAAACAATTCCATTGATTTTCCGTATTTAATCAACTACCATGTCCCACAATTCATTAGCTAACTCTTCCACTTTTTATTCATATGCACAACCCATCCCCGCAGCCCTGCTGCCAACCACCATAACCACAAACACATTGGAAACAATACCCGTACCACAACATCATCCCTTTGATATACCATTTGTCGCAGCTCTGCTGCCCATCACAACCATATCACACACGCCAACCCACAACCAAGCCAACCGTAGCCCCGCTGCTCACCCGTTCCACAACAACCCACGAAACACCCCTTCACATAATTAAACCCCAACCAGCACCCACAAATTCATTCTTTCATTTAGTTTAACCGGGGTGATCATACAAGGGTTCCAGGTATTTATTTAATTAGCCAACTTCTCATAATTAACCAATTTCCACATTCTATGAAATTCCATTCACAAAACAATCCAGAAAAACAAGTAAACATTTAATTACACAAGCAAAGGCCTCCAACGACTGTGATTTTCAGTAGGCATAAGCCTATTCAATTCACAACATAATCAAAGGATAAGCATTGATGGAAATAAAACAACAATACCAACAAAATTTCCCGAAACCCGTTCCTTAACCAGTTATTATCTTTATTTACCGATTCAACCGTATCTCACAAAAACAAGAGGATACCCACCCCGCAAGATGCACAAGAGAGAGAGAGACGAAGGTAAGATCCCTACCTCAAAGGTTTTTGACGAAACCACGACGGTCGAAGAACGCTCAAGAAACCCGGGTCGATTCTCCAAAAACCCGCCTTAGATCTCTCCTCCTAGCAAGATCAAGACCAAAGCTCACCATAATTGGCATCCACACACTTAGATCTACCCATAACGGGCGTAGATCTAAGAAACCGAGGGAAGAGGAGGAGTAGATCCAAGTGGATCTAAGAAACCGAACAAGAACGATCAAGAAAGATCACATACCTCAAGAAACCGGCTTCGATTCGCCAAGAGAAGCATTCGGATCACATCCAAAATGCTTGGGAGAGATTCTCCTATCCTCAAGGAAGGGTAATCCCGAGTTATGGCCGCTTAGGGGCTTAAACGAACCATTTAGAGGCAAAACGAGTTAGATCCACAATTTTAGGATCTAAGATTAAGTGCTCGCACGGTTAGTCCGCACGGTTTGACAAACCGTGCGGTAACCGTGCGTTAGCTACTGCCTCGCCAAACACTCCTCACACGGTTAGTCCGCACTGTTAGCCAAACCGTGCGCTAACCATGCATCAGCCACTGCCTCTAACACCAACCTCCCACGGTTTGGCCGCACGGTTTAGACAAACCGTGCGCAGGCCGTGCGAAAGCTACTGCCATTTAGTCTTCCTTAAAAGTCCACCCAAACGCACCTCAAAACAACCTTGACCTTCCAGAACACCTCTAACACCGCATTTTCACAAAGTAATGGACCGGAGGGGTCCGGGCCATTACACTGATCTAGCAGATCTTATCAATTGGTCCAACCTTCCACCCATTTCCACTTCGTTCTTCCTCTACCGCATCACGTCTTGCGAAGCTGCATCCACTATCGGATGCTTCCCTCACCAGGACAGAGGGCATACCAAAATGAGGGGAACACACTACTAGAATATCCAAAAAAATGTTTTCATAGAGTCTTCCGGTGGATGCACGCACATGGTAAGGAGGATCACTGTTAGATACCAAGAAACGCAACATGATACAAGTCTGGAATTGGAAGCGCTTCAGCTTGTGGAATTTCATCGGTTTTTTTCTAGAACTATGTGACGCTTGGCTAAGTGACCACTCTTGGAGGATGACCACCCATCTATGATCACGAAGGAGTCTGGTGAACGCTCGGATAGGGGTGCTACATGGGAACCGCAGGAGACAAACGATTGGGCCCGTGCTGTGCAAGAGCCAGTTTCAGTTGTCAAGGGTGTGGAGTTACCGGTGTGCAATGGGAAGGATCCTTGCTAGTGGATCACTCGAGCGGAGCTCTATTTCTGGATTCAATAGATGCCTGAATATTCAAAAGTTTCTCTTGCTCAAGTTAGTATGTAAGGATCCGTCATTCACTAGTTTAATATTCTGGTGAAAATCCATCCCGACGTAACATGGAATATGTTTTAAAAAAAATTATGGAGTGATTTGAGGGACCAAAAAACAATGAAACCCCCTATGTTGTCACTAGCATCAGTCGGAATGAAGTTGACCAGCAAAACGAAGGTGTTGGGACGCAATGAAGCAGCACTTCCCTCTCTGGTGTCAAGGGTGGAAAATTACATGCAACCCACCCATCAATGGGAGCAAGAAATACATGAATAGGCAAAAATTAAAAAATACAATGTTGGAATTCTGTCTCTTAGAGAAACAGTAAGGATGATGAGCAGTCGCCATAGATAATGGGAGAATCTGGCTCACAGTCTATTGGATTTGGAAACAAGGTTGCACAAGAGACGAAGGTGTCCTGGATGGTGAATGTTGTCGGTATCATGCGTGGCCAGGGACCGATCACTCAAGAAGTGAAGTTACCAGTGTTAGCCGGTAAAGATTCAGGGGGGTGGATTGTGCGAGCTAAATTTTACTTCCAGATACATCAGATTCCAAAGGAGTCAAAGCTCTTGCTTGCTTGGGATACTTTAGAGGAGAGCCGAAAACCCTCCAGTGGAATAGAAAAGTGCTGAAAATTTTGGATCCTATTATTAATTTAACAGTAAAAAATCGAGATGATAGCTTGAAGTGGGAAAAAGTGAGTCAGCAAGCAGAAGCTGGGAACGGTAATATATTGAGGATCAAGAACCTTTGCACCGAAAGGAGAAACATTGTATTCCAAATACTTTTTCTATGAGGCTATTGATGGATGTTTTTGACATTGATAGGAACATAATAAAAGAAACATATGGTAATAGTCTTACATGCATTCCAGAAAGTGTTCAGACTAGTAAAAAATATGGGGTTACAACTTGTGGAAGAGTTTCAGGTGGAAATAGCGAACAAGTTCTTCACCAGGCTGTTTATGGATTTGGCCAATTATTTGATTTTTTCTAGATGTTTGTCTACTTCACTACGGCGAGGATGAGGGTGTCCCGCAATGGGCGAAAAAATATGAGGGAAGCGGAAACTTTGAGAGAATGCCCTGCTCCAACAGATACTTGTTTTATTGGAAATTCTGCTTCAAAAAACCGAGGTCATGTAGGTGGGCTAGGAATATTGAGCTTTAGGGTTCTAGAGAAGGAGGGCCATACATTCCATCCGAGTCCAACAGTGATCAGTGTTTCTTGGAAGCTGTTGAACGTTTATTAAGCTTGGACAGCCAAGGCTGCACTTATGTTAAGAATGGAATACAAGTAGAAAGGCATCGATGTGGTTTGTTGGATGCACATTGCAGGGGATATATGGATTTCCAAAAGGTGGAAGGAACCACTCCTTTATTATGGAGATTCATCAGACTTCTTGAAATGGGTAGAATCTTGCCCTTCTAAACCAGAAATCAGGCAAGCACTAATGTATTCAGTTACAGCTGGGCAAGAAATACCATATGCCTCCGACTTTTAGTTGCTTATTCTCTCACACTACTACTTCAGAGCATCAGCTCACCTGGATGGAGTTAATGTTCTTGTTTCCTTGCAGAAACCAGGCTGGATCTTCTTCAGAAATTTTCAGTTGCCATGGACACTAGTGCCGACACAGCCGAGGCTGTCAGGGGAATCAGAAAGGATGTTTCAACATCATTCAAGATTCACATCCCAGACAACCTTGATGCAATTATTGTGGTGTATAATAATTTTGACATGAAGCATGAAACCGCAATGCTTCTATAATTATGTGTTGAGCAGTCTTCAAAATACTGGTTATTACAGAATGTGTAGTACTAGAACGAAGAGATACTAGAATCCATGTGTTGCTACATCGAAGCAACCCAGGTGCATTCCTCCATGGAAGTTGGCAATAAGACATGGGAAAACTACACTACTTCTGTAGCATAGAAGTGGCGTCCTGTGAAAGAAGCAATGTGGGAAGAGAAAGCCATCAACCAACAACATTTTTCTTTCCTTGGTCTTGAGGAAAAGACCGATTCTCAAGGCGGGGCGAAAGTGATAGGGACCAGGATTGGTCACAGCCTAAAAGATTATTCTAGACGGGGGATACAGCAAGCTAGCCAGGCTAGCCATAGTTGGAAAGAATATTCTGGAAAGGTGGGGCCCACTGTACAGCCTAACAAGCTGGGGGAGGCTAAAGGGGGGATGGAGTTATAAAGGTAGGCTGGGTGATTGATTTAAAGGTGGGAATTATTCTGATGAGGATCGGTGCATCCCGGAGTTAGCAGGATGTATTATTATTTACATCATCAATATTGGTGGTCGGGGGTGAAACGAGAGGTAGTTGGTTTTGTCGCGAGGTGTTCCACCTGTCAGCAGGTGAAAGAAAACTATCAGCGACCAGCCGGACTTTTACAGCAGTTATCCACTCCTGAGTGGAAATAGGTTGATGTCATGATGGATTTCGTGACTGGATTGTCAAGGTCGCCTCGAGGTAGTGATGTTGTATGGGTTGTTGTGGACAGGCTCACGAAAGTTGTTCATTCCCTGCCGATTAGGGAGACCTTCTCAGTAAATGGGATTGAGCGGTTGTATATTCGTGAGATAGTGCGACTTCATGGGGTTATTATAACTGTGGTATCGAATAGGGATTTCTAGTTTACGTCTCGTTTCTAGCAGATTTTTCAGAGGGCATTGGGTACACAGGTGCTTCTGAGCACAGAATACCACCCTCAAATTGATGGTCAGTCAAAACGCACTATACAAGTTCTTAAGGACATGATGCGGGCATGCGTCCTAGATTTTTGGGGGCTCTTGGGAGAGGCATATACCCCTATGTGAATTCACCTATAACAACAGTTATCAAGCGACAATATAGATGGTGCCTTATGAGGCTTTGTACGGTAGGCTATGTCGATCGTCCATATGTTGGCTAGAGGCAGGTGAGGCAACTTTACTGGAACCGCATCTCGTTCAGGAGACTTCAAAGAAAGTTCAATTGATTTGGAAATAGATAACTACCACACGGTCAAGACATAAATCTTACATCGATCATTGTCAACGACCTCTGGAGTTCGAGGTCGGGGATCAGGTCTTTTTATATATCTCATTGAGGTTAGGACACAGACGGATTAGGAGATAGGGTAAGCTTTCACCATCATATGTCGGTCCATTCGAGATTCTGAAGTTATTTTACCATATTATTTTGATACACCACCCCCTATATCTTCCTAGTGATGTTGTTGGATCATGATTTGGCCGGGTATATACTCACCGACCTCGCACACCTGCCACCCTTCCACCTGATGTCGCTACCATACCTAACGACTCACCTGCTCTTGATGCTTCATCACCAGAGTTTCGCATTGCGCTTCGTAAAGGATCACGCTCATGTCAGTCACATTAGGGATTATCTGTGGCTATCTCATGAGTTATTGAGACACTGGCTGCTCACTCGACACCACACATTGATTCTGAAGTCATATCTCATCCAGGCTGGTTACAAGCTATGCAGGATGAACATCAAACTCTGAACGTCAACCATACTTGGGATCTTGTCCCTCTTCCTTCGGGTAAGCAGATGACCGGTTGCAAATGGATCTATACAGTTCGTGTCAACACCAATGACTCTCTTAATCGTCTCAAGGCTCTCCTTGTTTCCAAAAGTTATTCGTAGACATATGCAGTTGATTATTTTGAAACCTCTTCAGTGACAAAGATGGCATTGGTTCGCCTACTTATCTCTCTTATTGCCTCCTCTCACTGGCATCTCCATCAATTGGATGTTAAAATGCTTTTCGTCATGGATTTATTAATGAAGAAGTATATATAGAGCAACCACCCAGGTTTGTTGTTCAGGGGGAGTCCTCCAAGGTTTGTCGTCTTCGTCGATCGCTGTATGGACTCAAGCAGTCGCCACGTGCTTGGTTCAGTCGTTCTTACACCATTATACTTAGCTTTTACACCGTTATACTTAGCTTTGACAAGTGTCAAAGCATAAAAGATCCTTCTGTTTTCTATCATCAATCTGCAATAGAAAGCATTCTTTTGTGGTCTATGTGAATGACATTGTTATTACAGGCAGTGATGTTGGCATTGGTCGAATCAAGTTTTTTCTTCATCAGAATTTTCAAACAAAAATATTTGGGTCCGTTGTGATATTTCTTAGGAATTGAGGTCTCCAGATGTAATAAAGGAATTTTTCTATCTCAGAGAAGGTATACTCTTGATCTGCTACATGAGATCAGCATGACTTGAGCTGACTCGATTGACACACCCCTCAAACCTAGAGAAATGTCACTTCACACTAACAGTGAGATGTTTTCATCAGCCAACAAATATAGACAACTCATTGGGAATCTTAACAACTTGACGATGACTCGGCCAGATATTGCTTGTGCGGTTAGCAAAGTGAGTCAATTTATGGAATCTCCAACAAAAACACTGTGGGATGTTGTTCTTCGCATTGTCAGATGTGTGAAAAAAGAACCAGACTTAGGTCTTCTATATTCTAATCATGGGCATACAGATATTGAGGCATTTTGTGATGTGGATTATATCAGACGTCTCTATTCTAGGAGATTTACATCTCGTTTTACAGTATGTTTTGGAGGAAATTTGATCACATGGCGAAGCAAGAAACAGACAGTTATCTCCCGATCTAGCGCAGAGTCAAAGTATCGTGTCATGACATATGTGACTGCATAGATTATTTAGGCACAACAAATTCTACAGGAGGTTGGGTATCCTGTCAAGAAACCGACATATATCTGGTGTGACAATCAAGCTACAATCAAGATTGTTACAAATCCAGTCTTTCATGAGCGGACCAAGCATATTGAATGTAGGTTGAGAAACCCCCTTACCTCCAAGGTGAGGTGGAGGCCTTCTTTTATAGATTGAGAATAAGTAATACACATGGGAGTATTCTGATGTGGGACTCGGTAATACCCAAAATAATAAAAAAAAAAGGTTTTTAACACTCCCCCTCAAACTGGACATGCCCAGCTTGGACAAAAGAGTCCCACAAAGAAAAAACAAGGTAACACCATATAAGACCAGATAAACTCCCCCTCAAGCTGGGCCAAAAATGCTATGGATGCCCAGCTTGGAACTAATCGAGAGGCGGGCCCCTGGGACGCCTTTGGTGAAGATGTCAGCGAGCTGGTTCGCCGTCGGGATGTGGCTAAATCTGACATGATTGTGCTCCATATGGTGTTGAAGAAAGTGGCAGTCTACCTCAATATGCTTCGTGCGTTCATGAAAGACGGGATTTGAAGCAATCTTGGTGGCTGCCTGATTTTCACACCAGATGTGAGCAGTTGTGGGAGGAGGAAAGTCAAGCTCCTCGAGGAGTTGTTGAAGCCAAAGGATCTCTGTAGTGACGGTTGCCATGGCTCGGTACTCAGATTCCGCACTGGATCTGGACACAACAGTCTGTTTCTTGCTGCGCCAAGAGATTAGGTTGCCGGCTAAGAAAATGGCAAACCCAGAGGTAGATCGTCGAGTGGCAAGGCAACCAGCATAATCAGCATCACAGAAGGCCTCAATGTTCATATGAGGATGTTGTGAGTAGTGAAGACCACGGGCAGGATCGCGCTTGATGTATTTAGCGATGCGGAGGACAGCATCCCAATGAGAGGTGGTCGGATGTTCCATAAATTGGCTCACTTTGCCAACAACGCAGCTGATGTCGGGACGAGTCATGGTGAGATAATTGAGTTAAACACAAACCGACGGTACCGCTCAGGATGTGAATATGGTTCTGAGAAGGCATAAAGTGATCGTTCCCCAGGCTCCAAAGGGGTGTCAACAACAGTGGTCTGTGTCAGCCCAGCATCCTACAGAATATCCAACGCATACTTCTGTTGGCAAAGTGAGATGGTGTTCGGAGAATAGGACACCTCGATGCCCAGAAAGTATGTGAGAGGTCCGAGATCCTTAGTGTGGAAGTGCTGGTGAAGATGCTGCTTGAAGTGAGTGACACCAGCAGAGTCGCTGCCGATGATGATGATATCATCCGCATAAACGACCAATAGGATACAGCCAGCAGGAGTCGTTATGTAAAAAACAGTGTGATCCTCCATACTTCGAGAGAAACCAAAATCAGTGACGACAGTGCTGAAGCGGCCGAACCAAGCACGAGGAGATTGCTTGAGGCCGTACAGAGAGCGGCGGAGTCGACAGACTTGAGACTTGGTGCAGGAGGCACAAAAGCCGGGTGGCTGCTGCAAATAAACTTCTTCCTCAAGAAAGCTATGGAGGAAGGCATTTTTGACATCCAGCTGATGAAGATGTCAACGATGATGCGCCGCCAGAGAGATGAATAACCGGACAGAGGCCATCTTGGCCACTGGAGAGAAATTATCAAAGTAGTCCACCCCGTAAGTTTGTGCGAAGCCTTTAGCCACAAGGCGGGCTTTGAGTCGATGGAGAGTGTCATCGGGATTAAGTTGAACTGTGTAAATCCATTTGCTGCCCACTGCCTGTTTGCCTGCTGGTAGGGGGACGAGATCCCAAGTATGGTTTTCCTCAAGAGCCTGCAACTCATCCTGCATTGCTGCTAGCCATCCCGGATGAGACTTTGCATCACCAACTGTGCGCGGAATAGATACTGTCTCCAGAGCGGACAAACCCCTGTATGAAGAGACAAATAGAGAAGTACTCTGGCAAGAACGAGTACCTTTCCGGAGTGCAATGGGCAAGTCGTCTGGTGCCGCGGCAGGAGCATCGGACGAAGCGGGGACGATGGTGTCCTCGGCCGGGACAGGGGTACAGTCGATGGGCAACGAGAGTAGACCGTACCAAAATGATGATCAGCAGCAGCAGGGGGAGACACCAGTGGAGGGTGGATGATGAGAGGAAGACATTCATCAATGTCAGTGTCGGGATGAGGAGAGGGATGTGAAAAGGGAGAACATTCAACAAACGATACGTCGGCAGAGATGATATACCGTCGTAGGTCCGGAGAGAAGCACCGGTATCCGTGCTGAGTGCGAGAATAACCGAGGAATATGCAGCGGAGGGATTTAGGAGAGAGTTTGGAGAGCCTGGGTCGGGTGTCACGGACATAACAGAGACATCCAAAGACACGCAAGGGAAGTGAGTGAGGAGGGAGAGAGGAGAACAAAGTCTGAAAAGGAGTCTCTCCCTGAAGGATAGAAGAAGGGAGGCGGTTAATGAGGTAGGTAGCAGTCAGGATAGCATCGCACCAAAAATGGAGAGGCACCTTCATGTGGAATAGGAGGGCACGAGCAGTCTCCAGAATATGGCGGTGTTTCTGCTCGGCCACTCCATTCTGCTGAGGTGTGTCGGGGCAAGATGTCTGCTGAATAATGCCTTTATCCTTGAGAAACTGCTGAAGGGTGGAAGATAAATATTCTCGTTCATTGTCGGAGCGGAGACATTTCAGGGAGATTGAGAACTGAGTATGAATTTCATTGTAGAAGGTCTGAAAGGTAGAACACACTTCAGACCGATCACGAAGAAGGTAGAGCCAGGTCATGCGGGAGTAGTCATCAATAAAGGTAATATAATACTGGTACCCGGGTTGGCTAGGAACCCTGCAAGGACCCCATACATCGGAATGAACAAGGTCGAATGGATTCGCGGCACACGGGTCCAATCGAGGTACATATGTCACTCGATGATATTTTGCAAACTTGCAGGGTTCACAATGGAATGAAAGATTAGGACTAAATTGGGGGCAAAGTTTATGTAGGATGGAAGTCGGCGGATGACCAAGACGAGAATGAAGGTCAAGGGCACGGGCTGAGGTGGATGGGCAGGCAAGAGGGTGTGGGATATCGACTATGTACACCCCGGCCTGAATATGACCTCGACCAAGTTCTCAATTCGTCGACCGCTCCTGAAACACAACACTAGAAGATGTAAAAATAGCAGCACAATTTAAATCTTTGGTGAGTTTGCTGATGGAGATAAGATTAAACTGGCTGTGAGGAATGTGAGCAACTGAAGGCAAACTAATAGACGGGGTCAAAAGGCATGCGCCAAAGCCCGCAATGGGAATTGTTGATCCATTGGCAACAGTGATTGGAGAAGCACTAGTAGAGGGATGGAAGGTAGTGAACATAACAAAATCCCCTGTGAGATGTTCAGACGCACCGGAGTCGAGTATCCAGACTGACGGTCGATGAGATAGGCAAGCGGTGGAACTCTCGGTCTGAGCAATGGTGGCTGGATAAGAGGGCGGATGCTCAGAACGGGGTCGGGAAACCGCCGAAGGTGGACCGAGAGACCGCATCGAATGCAGGAGCCGAGAAGCGTCGGGAGCCTGTCCAGCCAAACGTCGTCGAGAGTGCCGCGGGAAGGCAGGACCGGATGACCGCATTGGATCCAGAAAACAGGAAACTCCTAGATTGCGGGAGGAAGCACCG
Organism: Viscum album; assembly: GCA_963277665.1. Lineage (NCBI taxonomy): Eukaryota > Viridiplantae > Streptophyta > Magnoliopsida > Santalales > Viscaceae > Viscum > Viscum album. The sequence goes on from OY728127.1 coordinate 8,300,407, forward strand.
GGCTGGAGGGCCGCAGTTGCCTGGAGGAGTCGCGCCTGGACAGAGGCGGGGCTAGGAGGGTCTCCTGGCGGGAGGACGACTGGAGGTGCCGCGAGGTGAGCGGCCGGCCTGGATCTGCTGCCGGTGGCCGCGGGCCTAAGGGGCACTCGGCGGAGCGGCTTCGAGCTAGAACGTCGGGGAGCTCCGGCGCTGGTCGGAAGTCGCGGCGGGGCTGCCGGAGGTGCCGCGACGGGGAGACACGAGCAAAGCGGGCAGCCAGGCGCGGCGCTCGACGGGGAGGCGCGCAGGCGGGATGGTCCGCGTTGGCAGCTGGGGAAACGCCGAGGGAAGCCGCGCAGAGGGCTGGGAGGGCACCACAGAAGGGAGCCGCAACAGAGGGGCGCGCTCGGAAGGAGCCGCGACAGAGAGTCGCGCTCGGGAGGAGCCACGCTCTGGGCAGGGTGCGCCGGGGAAAGAGGGTGCAAGCCGCGACGGAGGGGCGCGCTCGGGAGGAGTCGCGCTCGGAGAAGGGCGTCGGGGTGCAGGAACGCACCGGGGAGGCGGGGTCGGACTGTGCCGGGAAGCCGCTGGAGAGGGCGGGCCGGTCTGTGCCGGGAAGCCGCTGGAGAGAGAGGCGGGGCCGGTCAGTGCCGAGAAGCCGCCAGGAGGAAGGGTCGGGATTAAGTTCCCTTTGATACCATGTAGGTTGAGAAACCCCCTTACCTCCAAGGTGAGGTGGAGGTCTTCTTTTATAGATTGAGAATAAGGAATACACATGAGAGTATTCCGATGTGAGACTCGGTAATACCCAAAATAATAAAAAAATGGGTTTTAACATTGAATTTGATTTCCATTTCGTTCAAGAAAACTTTGAGAAGGCGAAGATCACCTTCAATCATGTTCACACCTCTGATCAACATACAAATGTTCTCACAAAAGGGATGTCTGGACCACGTGTCTAATTTTTGTGTAACAAGTTAGAAATGATAAATATATATGTCTCAGTTTGAGGGGGCGTGTTAAGAGTTAGATATCTTTAATATTTGTATCCCACATCAGTGCGGGTAACCTATTGTACTCCTTTTCTCATTTATAAATTGAGCACCCTACCTCTTTGTGAGGTAGGGATTTCCATTGTAATAAGAACTATTGACACAACTCTCTAAGCTTTGCTGCCAAAGGACTTTGAAATGTCCTCCAACCCATCTCTAGAACAATCAGAATCCCTACCATCAAAGAATTCACCGTTCATGTTCTCTTTAGCTTCTCCAGCTCCAATACATTCAGGGTTTTCATAACAATCAACTCTAAAGAATGGATCAAGCACCATAAGAAAAGGTTTACAAATATTAGAACTATTGACACAACTCTCTAATCTTGCTGCCAAAGGAGCTCCAAATGTCCTACAACCCATCTCTAAAACAACAGCACAGCCCCCAAATGAAATAAAGGCACAGCCAATAGGACCATACAGCTCTACTGCTACAGCTGCAGTAGGACATTAAATCTCTGAAGCAGAATTCTGCCCCCTTGAACCAGCCATAGTAGCAAGAGAGATTAGAGCGCCCACCCACAATAGGAAAACATTCTTCAAGCACAAAAAGTGAGGCCAGAAAAACAGGCTTAACCACTTGAGTTGCAGCAGCCTTGAACTTGCTTCCTGTGGAAGTGAGACCAATTCTGGTAAATGAAATCTTATCAAGGTCAAGATGAGACGTCCAGGTTGCACCAACTTCATGGCCCAAACCAGTGAGGTCATAAAGAACACCAGCAGGACGACCTCCCCCTCTGCACACTTCGGCCATCCCCAAGCAGGATACAGATGCCAATCCGATAGGCCTCAGTTTTGTTGTGCACCCAGCAGCCTGTACTATCTCCTTATCAACAATATTTGAAACACGATGTAGCTCCTTCCGGTGTGGTAGTTCTTGATCCTCTATGTCTACCTTCACACTGACACTCCTTACTATTCCATTTCACAAAAAAACCACCACCTGGTCATTTGCTTGAGATGCGGACCTGGACACCCTGTCACTGCTAGTGTGCGGTGAAATCAAAGGATTCGGCAAAGGACTAGCCCAAGACATTGGAAATAGCCTCAGCTCATCTCCTTTCGCCATAGGTTTCCTGCCTTTGGACTGTTTGTGAGCACTAATTGCCAATATAATTTCATAAGGGAACCCTGCCTCTGTATCATCTCCTCCCCCCCCCCCCCTGAATACTAGCTCTGCAATTTTGTGAATCTTCCGCACATGATCTAGTCTCCAGTAACGCCTCTTTCCCAGGCACAGACACCAACCGCTACGTTGGCATGGCCTGTGGCAGAAGCTCTTGCGTAGCTCGAGCTGGTTTTTATTGCACTGCCACCTCGCCTAGTTCCAATGATCATATAACAGCACCGCAAGATCGACCTCCCGCACACGCTCCGCTACATTCTCCCGAAGTCGAGAATCCTGAGGAGGATCGGCGCTCTCTGTTCCTCGCCATTGGCCTAAACCAGTGAGGTCATTAAGAGAACCAGCAGGATGACCTCCCCCTCTGCACACTTCGGTCAACCCCAAACAGGAGACAAATGCCAATCTGATAAGCCTCAGTTTTACTGTGCACCTAGTAGCCTGTACTCACTCCATATCAACAGTATTTGGAACACGATGTAGCTCCTTCCGGTGCGGTGGTTCTTGATCCTCTATGTCTACCTTCACACTAACACTCCTTACTATTGCATTTCACAAAAAAGCCACTGTAACACCCCGAGATTTTATGAAAATATTCTTTTTAATTTCATTAATGTCTTGTGTTGTACGCTACACCAAAAGGAGCTTGCAAAACACGCATCCCTGACTTGGCTTGCATTACACGCAATAAAGACCTTCCTCGATAGCGTGTGTAGTACGCAATACCGAGTTTCACTAAACGAGATATTATTATAATATTATTATGAACTAGCCGTTATGAATAGTAATACCCACTTTTTGAAATTTTATAAATTTTATCTTTCAAAATGGACTTCATTTTTGGATTCGGAATATCGAAATTAGCTTAGGGTGAAATTTTTGTACTTTTCAGATAACTTTCATATTCTGATGAATAGTGAAAATTACTAAATTTTAATTAAAAACTTTTTTAATCGAAATAATTAATAGTGATAAATTATTAATTTGAGTGGTTTTAAAGTATATTTAGAATATATTTTTACAATTTAATACAATGTTGGTCATTGGATGTAATTTCACATTTAAACCAGACATAAACAAGTGTCAATCTTTTGATAGTTATTATCTCTTAAAAACACGCTATTTGTTTTGACGACGGGAATTAATTTTTAAATGAGTTAATGTAACTAATATGTTTTGAATTTGGTAAAATAGACATCATTTTTGAATTCATAATATCAAATATAGCTTAGGCCTAATTTTTGGTATTTTTCTGGAAACTTTCATTTTTTGATGAATAGTGAAACCACTAAGTGGTAGTTAAAAAACTGAATTTTTCATAAAACTTAATTTTACCGCTTCTGTGAGTGGAATTTCGAAAATCCGAGAGACACGGTTAATATCAAGGACTAAAATGTGGTTCAATGAGAGGAAAATAATTTTTGGTGAATAGTAACTTTTTACTTTTTTTTTACCACGGTTAAAAGTAAATAGGGTAATTAAGGGTAAAAGTGTTATTATTATTACCCTAACACATGTCCTAATTCTATTGGATAAGTGTAATTCGACCAAAAATAACCTTAGGAATAAAATATGACCATTTAGACCCACTTGGATTAGATTATGACATTTATTATTAGTTTATTTAAAGAATGGTTAAAATAGTTAAAATCAAAGTTTAATAACTAAATCATTTTTAATATAGGGTTATACATAAGATAAATTCGACTATAAATATTCATTAGAAAGCTAAAACGATTTCCTACATAATGGTATTTTATTTGTAATTTTTAGACTTAAAATAATGTAATTTATTTATGACACAATGATGATGCAGTAATTATCTTATTAATGAAATACTAACATAATTGATGTTATAAATACCCAAATAAATGTAATTTGAGACTTTTTATGAATTCCAATAATTTTCTATATTAATATGACATGTTAGTATTGATTTAATTAACTTTTTTCGAACTAATCATTCTGTTATGATTTTCACAAAAATCAATTACCAAATAGTGTCAAAATTGACATAAAATAGTTTTTAAAACAAATATTATATTATTAATTGTTATTATATTCCTAAAAATCTAAGGTTCGGCCAAGATACTTATATCATGATAGGTGTATCATTAATGGACCACTTGGGGGTCGCTTGGATGTATATGGTAAGTTTATTAACTATATAATATAAAAATACAAAGTGACATGGTAAATGTCAATCTAATTAACTAAGAGTTAAAACTAAAAGATAAGGTTAATATAATGACCTAAACTTGTCTAAATTCTATTGGATGAGAAGATTTCGACTCATCCCCACCTTAGCTTTGAAATATATCAATTTGGAGCTATTAAAAACCGAATATGAATTTATAATAAAATAATATTTTTAGTTATTCCAAAGGTGTCCCTCTCCTCCCTTATAAAAGGGCACCTCCTCCCTCTCTTCCTCACACCACTTTGAGCCTTCAAGTTCGGCCAACCCCTGCCAAATACTCTTCTCCACTTCCCTAGAATCATCCTAGAGGTCATGGTCTTCTTCAAAGACCAATTTTAGTGTCCTAAGAGGAGGTCTCAAAGAGGCGGCGCTTCAAAGAAGAGATAATGTCCGTTACCGATTCTTTCAACTTTATTTCTTCTTCCACTTCTTATTCTTAGGTTGTTTCATTATGAAGTAATAACATCAGTATCACTCATATACTGATATGTTATTATAAGTATGAAACAACCCTATTTCACCATCTATCCATCCTACGGAAAACGAAATCACCGCGCGTGCGTGCGTACTAAATACCGTCTCCACGCCGTGGTGTAATCTATTTTCCACCACCACCTTACTTGGATGGGTATAATGGTGTAAATAATAACTATATATGATTATTGTAAAGTGATATTGATTCTGTAATAGTATACATACACTCCAATAAAATTTCACGATCATAGGAACGATATCATCGCTCGTGCGTACGTACGGAATACCGTCTCCACGACGCGATGAGATTCATTCTCTATGATTAACCATTCATGAATGATTATAAAGTATATATAATAAGTAATCATGAAATATATGACATAATAATGATACTGGATTTATGTATATATATATGTATGTCATCCAATTAATTCCATTCAATTCAATGAGGAAACGAAAACAACGTTCATGCGTACGTACGGCCTACTGTCTCCATGAACGGTGTATTTCTTTCCATTTATCGATCTATTATATATATTTATATTCTGAATATATATTATATATAAATCATGTTTTATGTTCTGGAATTAAGTAATCATGATCTAAGTAATCATATGAATAATTACAAGTCAAAACACGGACGACAAATGAAACGATTTTACCCAAAACGCTCTTTAACATGGAATTTACAAAAGAACGGGTAATATAAAGTCATAAGTGAACCATATATGATATCATAACAATGAATATGATTCTGTAATAAGTCAATGACATTATTTAAATCATTATACAGGAGGTTCGGATACGTACGAAGCATATCGGACCTAAGGTAAGGGATAATTGTGCAAATCTCATTTTTATCCGAGATTGCTTATTCGTAAGTATTTACTGGGGTTATTGCTATCATCCATGTCCATGTTTTATAAAAGTGTATTCATGTATGTTTAAAGTCCTTTTTACCCCTTTTGACTTTTACCCCATGGTATGGAAGGAATCTTTCTTTTATTTACCCTACAAGGTACTTTTTGACTTTTCCGACAAAAGTACGAGAAGAATGTTTTTTTTAACATATACGGCATGAAAGGATTTTTGCGGTTTTATAAAGCCTTATTTTCATGAGCTTCCTCCAAAATATTTCATGACTATTTTCAACAAAACCCTTTTCTTTTAAAATTGCATGACATTTTGTGAAAAGAAAATGATTTTGAAGAAAAAAGGATATTTTCCTCAAGAATTCATTTCAAGTGTTTTATCAAAACCATTTTCATCTAAGATGACATTATTTCACATGTGTATGTTTCAAGTATCATGTCTCTATGATTTACATGGTTTCACTTTTCTTATGATGAAATGTCCATTTGTTTTATATGTATTATGAAATGATGGGATGATGTTTATGAAACCCATTTTATTCTTTGGGTTATGATGAATGTTATAAGTTTATTTTGTGGCACAAGTAAGAATGATTTCATTATGAGATGGGTGGTACCTATATCTCCCTCCAATGCATTGGGTAAAGATTTATATCTCATGAGATAGACATGGCTGAAACGGCAAGTTAAACCGGTTCAGTAATACAGGACTGGAACGAGTGAACTCGATTCAGAAAGGGACTTTGTCTACTAAGATGGTCTTGCCAGCAATGCCTTGGCTACTATGGAAATCATATAATGTGCTTAATGGTTGCCACAATTACATGTTTTATCCCCATGCTATTTTATCATGATTGATGTTCCCTTATGATATATGTCTTACGTACTTCCAAGATTCATGCCTTTGCTCAAGATTTTGATGTTTAGATTTTATGTTCAAGTTTTTGCATTCAAATGTTTATGGATTGTTTTATGTTCTCTATGTTTACCCTTACTGGACATTTGAGCTCACCCTTTTTATGTTTTCTTTTCCCCAGGATATAAAGAAATGTTTTAGGTAAGAAAAAAAAAGGGGGAATATCTTTATTGGGAGATATTGAAAATCTTTCACCACGATTAGAAGATTTTATTCCGAGTTTCCAAAGACACTAAACTATTACGATCCTTGTGTGGTTGTTTTTGTTCTGTATTAAGTATTCCGCAAATGTAATGTAATATCTATGTACGTCAAGCTTCGGGTCTCTACAGCCACCACCTGGTTTAGGGTTTATTATTTTGAGAATAGGGTATAGGGAATAGGTTTTTAGGTTCAGGGGTCAGCTTTTAGGTTTTAGAGTTCAGGTATTAGGGTTTCGGATATAGTGTTTTGGGTCCAGGATTTAGGATTTTTTTATTCGGTTTTGGGGTTTCAGTTTATGATTTCAGGGGGAGGGTTTATATTTTAAGGTTTAGGGTTTAAAATTTTGAGATTAGGGTATGGGGAAGATGGTTTTGGGTTCAGGGTTCAGCTTTTAGGTTGTCATTTTCTTGAGACGCGGACCTGGACACCCTGACACTGCTAATGTGCAATGCAATCAGAGGATTCTACAAAGGACTAGCCCAATACATTGGACGTAGCCTCAGTGTATCTACTTTTTCCATAGGTTTCCTACCTTTGGAAAGCTTATGAGCACTTATCGCAGATATAATTTCACAAGGAATTTTCGCAAATTTTACCCCCTCTAGCCGAACATAACTGGAGACAATTTGATCCTCAAGCTCACTATTGAGGACTTTGCCTGACCAAACTGGTAACCCCTCATACACATTGTTGCTTCTTCTAGTGCTGAAATGTATGGATTTCCTTGGCTAGATTCGTAACAGAACCCTGCCTCTGTATCATCTCCTCCCCCTTGAATACTAGCTCCACAATTTTTGTGAATCTTCCACACGTGATCTAGTCTCCAGTAACGGCTCTTTCCCAGGCACAGACACCAATGGCTACATTCACATCACTTGAATACTAGCTCCACAATTTTTGTGAATCTTCCACACGTGATCTAGTCTCCAGTAACGGATCTTTCCAAGGCACAGACAACAATGGCTACGTTCACATGGCCTGTGGCAGAAGCTCTTGCGTCGCTCGAGATGGTTTTTGTTGCAGTGCCACCTCGCCTAGTTCCAATAAGCATGCAGCATCACTGCAAGATCGACCTCCCACACACACTTCGCTACATTCTCATGAAATTCGAGAATCCTGAGCAGGGTCAGCTCGCTCCATTCCTCACCACTCCCGTGCAACCGGCACAATGCTCAAACTTGCTACTTCCGCAATCAGAGGTTTCGAAGACAAACTTGGAACAAGTTGCTCCTTATTATTCTCATATTTCTCCATAAGCGCTCGCTTTAGCTACTCCCAATTTGAACCAAGATTATCACACTACCATGACAAAAACCAATATAAAGTAGTGTTCTCCATACATAACTGCGTCCAAGGTAGTTTCATGCCTTCTGATGCTCAATTTATCAGGAAATGTCTTTGTTTTCGTAATCCATCCAAAAGGATCCTCACATGAGAACGAATATAACTCGATTTTCTTCAACACGCTACTCAGACCGTCAATTAGAGCAAGATCATCAGGTATCAAGCTTCCACCTGAAATGATGTTGAACTCCCCATTCTCTTCCACTTTTGCACAGAAACACACCTTACTCTGTTTTCTAGAATCAAAACCTTGTTCCTCTTGCAACTCGAGTACCTTTCTCTCTATCATCTTCTCCTCAAACGTCTGCAACAGATTCTTCAACGTCGTTTCAACAATGGTGAACCTGTTCTCCATTCTTGTTTCGCTTCCAAACAAGGAGGTATATACGACAACCACACAATGTTCGTCTAACATCAATCGTCCTCACCTTACAACAACCACGCAATGTCTAGGTGGAAACGAATGTCCGAACAGCAATCGTAGCTCTCAAAGAACCAAATTGTGAGGACTGCTAGGCGTGAGAGAGAGAAGGTAGAAGAAATAAATCGTATCGAAGTGTTGAGTGGCGGAAACACAAGACCTTCTAGAGAGATACAATATGAGAAGAAGTGGAAGAAGTGGTGGAGAACTCTCCTCGAAAGACCACTTCCAGGAGTCAGGTCGAGACCTCCCAAGGTCGAACCACCTTCTAGTCAAGTTGAGAGAAAAATAATATCGTAACCCCTCCATTATTATTGGGCCCCTATTTAATACCTCTAACCAAATATCAACAACCCATACCTGTTACAACCAACCCCAACACTATCTACAGGAAAATACCAAACTGCACTCGGTAGCTATTACCCACTACAACCCTACCCACACATTCCTACCACAGACAACCCACATCCCCCACATTCCTAACAAACCTAAATTAAATATCTAAAGAACTCTATATTTTGGTTTAAAAGTCCCTAATGTTTTGTTATTTTGCAGGAATGGCTTTTAGTCGACATCTTTGTCAAGCTCGTGCTGGTGATGTTGCACCAGCAAATCGTCGGAGAGTTGAGGTTGGTGAGATTGACGTCCGAAGGAAGACGCTACATGAGTTTCAACATCAGGGCCTACAGAAGTAAGAGGGAAGTGTTTCTGATCAGGAAACTGACGATGGATGGTTGGAGGAGTTAGAGATCGCTCTCAGTTTGATCTGTACTTGAAAGGAGCATTGGATTCCAATGGCAGTCAATATGTTGTGTGGGGTTGCTCATCAGTGGTGGATTTTATTTCTTGATGGTCAAGCGGAGTCAAAAGTTTCGTGGGAGAAGTTTCGCGATCAATTCCAAACCGAGTTTTTTTCTTCGACTATGAAGGCGGCACATCGGCGAGAGTGCTTTCTCTTTACCAGGGAAATTCTAGTGTGCGGGAGTTTGGGATTCGGTTCAAGAACCTCATTTGTTATGCTTCAGGTCTCTTTCCAAAGTGATGCATTTTGAGTAAACGTTGCACCCATAGATCCAACGTCAGGTCACCTCGTTCACGTTGTCAATGTTTATTAAGGTGCTGGTGAAGGTAGAGGTTATCGAGAAGATGCGGGATCGGGCCAAATTGTCATTGGAAGTCGTCAGGACTTTCCAAGGAGTACTCTCTTTGTAAATTTAAGAAATTTTCATGAATCATTATTAATTCACCAAGCATAACATAAGTTTCCCTTGGAATTTACAATCACTTACTAACGTGTAAAATTGAGAATCATCAGTATGCATTCAAGGTTCTTCATTTATGGAGATATCCGTATGTATTTGAGATTCTCCATCAATGGTATCCTCTAATATACTATTTCAAGATTCTTTTAATCATCGTTATGATGATACTGATTTTTAAGCCACTCAGTGGGGCACTCTGGAATTTATTGTCATCCAAGGAGATGAAGGTTTGATTTGATTTTGGGATTGTGCCCATAAAATGGGCTACCTACGTATCCTTGTAAAAGGAATTAGAACCCTCGTAGTTCGGTGCCACTAAATGGGACACATCATACCTTTTAAAGTCATGTGATAAGGACCTAGTCATACAGTTTAATGTCATGTGGTATGGACATCTAAGCAGAAGGAGCTTAGTCAAAACATAGTGTGGGACTTATACTGAAGCAGCCCAATGAACTTGGAAAGAATATGGGTTTCCAAGTAGGATCAGACCCAGTTGGGAATATGGCCCAAGGGGAACGGGGTTGATTTAAGGTATTGGGGTTTGAACCTCAAGGAGGCTTCCTACGTATCCCATATAAATGGGAATCAAAGCCCACGTAGTTCGATTAGATCTCATAGGAGAGTATAGTCCTTTGAGAGAAATGAGTTTGGTCTTACTTCCTGAAAAGGATGCCTTGGTGATTTGAGGGTTTAATTTGGGACTTATTCCTAAGGAAGATGCCCAGATTAAGGGAATTAGGGTTAGATTCCTGAAGAGCATATTCAGTGAGCCCGGGCCCTGAAAGGGCTTCCTATGTATCCTGGTTTGAACAGGAATCAGAGTTCTCGTAGTTCCTTTACTTGTGCAAATGTTGTGACCATGACAAATTTCTAAGCCCACGTGAGTCGTGCTCAGTATGAGAAACAAGAGAATGTCAAAGATTCAACAAAGGCATTCACACTTTCAAATTTTTCCTCCTCCGCTCGTGGAAGAGGGCGCGTCGACCGTGGAAGAGGGCGAGGCGACCCAGGAAGAGGGCAAGGCGACCCAGGAAGAGGGCGAGGCGACAAGCCTTCCCTCTGTTCTCTTCACATTGGACAAGGGTCCAAATGGAAGGAAGAAAGAATGAAAGTTAGGGGCTTGCACCAGGATGGTTGCCCATGGCGACAAAGCGCAGCGGGAGAGGGAAAGGGTAACAAGAGTCCCTGTGCCCATCTCCCCTTTGGTCTTTGGCACCGAAGAAGAAAGGAGGAGCACTGATGCTACCTCCTGCAAGAAAAGCTAAGGGCTTATGCCAGGATGGTTGTCCTAAAATTGATCCTGGTAGGGAAAGGAGACTTCTCCTTTACTTGCATGGAAAAGCAAGTGTGAATCGTACCTTCCCTACCAGTGACCTGAGGTTCCGAGTCTTAGAGATGAAAAGGAGAGGATGGAACCCAAACCCTAATCCTCCAAACCAGGAACCTCCCAACACTGTTTCTGGGAGAAAGGTCCATGTGACTGTGGATATACAAACCCACAGACATTCCATGTATCCTAACTCCCTTATAAAACAAATGTGGGAAACCTCAGACTGTGGAAATACAAACCCAAAATAAGAGATACGCTGATATGTCTTTCCCAAAGGATTGATAAGTCATGAGGTTTTGGTGGAGGCTTCAACTTAATCCCTTTCAGATAAAGGAACCAAGGAGATACCCTGCCACGAATGGCTTTTAAAGAGGTTACTTGAGTTGGTATGTAGGCTTTATACCAAGCTCTGTCGCGTAGGACTTCCCAAGGAGCAGATCTATGGGAAGAGGTTCCCAGATACTTGTTCAGTCGAAGTCTAGACAGCAGGGAGACGACTTCAGCTGCCCTCATCTCATCCCGCTGGGCTGGTGGTTCTCAGACCTCTACCAGGGGATCGGACATGGTTTGTTTTTCTTGTGGAGGTCATGACCATCGGAAGATTGAGTGTCCAAAAATTCTTGACAGTCAGCATGGAACCGGCAGCCCGCTTTAAGTTCAATTGCAGCAATTTCCTCTAAGACAACAGCAACAACAGTAGGGTGATCCAGGTTGTCACAACCCCTCCCTCCAAAGATACCGCAATGAGGGGAGAGAAATAATGACCCCTGAGTCCCGTCTCCAATTGCCCCGGGTTGGCAACTAGCATCGAGGGTATAAAAATATCATGTATGGGAGGCATTACCCTCTATAAAGTAGATATGATCGGGAGATAAGATGGATCATCCACAAACAACTCCAAGACACAATATAAAAGAAAACCAAAATCATCTCACATGCATGTATAAATAAAACTAATACAGATACAATAAAGTCTTCAAAGTAAATACCCACAAGTAAAGCTAAAGCAGAGACACAGCAACTGTCCAAAAGTCCGAGCTAGTAATGTCCATCACGATCCACGTAATTCTCCTGGAAACCTGAAAACAGTTTTATATACGTAGGGTGAGCATACAACAAGTATACTCAATAAAAAAAACTCAAGTCACTCATGCACATGTGAAAGAAACATACTAATGCACCTGTGAGAAAACAGCGGAACCAAAAAGCATCTATCAAGGTATACTAACCATCTCAATCTCACCAAAGCACGCTCACCAAATAACGCAAGTCAAGTAATATAATATAACATGATCAAGTCGATAAGGGTGCCCCACACCGCTTTACCATTGGTATGCCGCTCTCACACCCAACGGCGTACATCCTGACGCTCTCATCTCTTCTGTATACCACATCACCCCACAAGCACGGTCACAACACACCTCACCCGCAGACACCTGGGCTCGCCACCCCACAACCACGGCTACAACACATCTCGCCCGCAGACACCTGGGTCATCATATCTCGCCCGAAGACACATGGGTCATCACAACCACCATCTAATGCACTAACAGACCTCCAGTCATCACAGCTTGTGCAACACCTACCTCTCCTGGAAGAGAGAGCGGGAAAGAGCGGGTACCCAGTCATCTGTACTCCTCATCGGATATTGGAAAAAACACCCCCGTGTGACTATGCGGGTGTCGGCACAAAGTGCTCGACATGGGTAGGGTGCGTATAGAAATCACAAGAATATACAAGTATATATATATATAATATCAAACACTCAAATCCAACTTATGGGTTCACAAACAAGCCAACCAACTCACAACACCTTCACTTTTGTTACCGCCTCTAAATGCATAACACCACACATCAAGCCACAAACCTCAATTCACATTTCCAACCAGTTTCATTTAATCATCACATTCTTTTCATTATTTAGCATCAACCACATGTAACCACACAACCCACTTTAATTATTCAATAACAATTTTCATCCCATTAGCCAAATCAACCCATGTCATTTCTAGCATTATTAAACGATTATTTATTCATTCCATCGCCACCCGGGCATCTAGCACAAAGCAACCACCACCTCACCGCCCCAAAAGCACGGCCAAACAACCCACCTCCTCACCACCCCAAAAGCACGGCCAAACAAACCACCTCCTCGTCGCCCCCAAAAGCACGGCAAAACAAACCATCTCCTCGCCACCCCAAAAGCACGGCCAAACAAACCACATATTGCCCCACACCCCATTGCAACCACACATCGTCGTCCCACAAGCACGGCCACACATCACCACACATCAAGATCATTTTTTACAGGTTTACAAAAGGGCTTATTGCCCCACACCCCATTGCAACCACACATCGTCGTCCCACAAGCACGGCCACACATCACCACACATCAAGATCATTTTTTACAGGTTTACAAAAGGGATTTTATCACATTCCACTTTAATTTAAGGGTGTTATCACACAAACCAAAATCCCGGGACAACCATTTCATTAGCCAAGTATAAGTAATTAACCAATTTCCATTCAGGGTGATATCACACCAATCACAACCGTCACAATACATATATCCAGCGCAAACAAAGTCCCACAAGCACGGCCACACATCACCACACATCACCACACATCAAGATCATTTTTTACAGGTTTACAAAAGGGCTTTTATCACATTCCACTTTAATTTAAGGGTGTTATCACACAAACCAAAATCCCGGGACAACCATTTCATTAGCCAAGTATAAGTAATTAACCAATTTCCATTCAGGGTGATATCACACCAATCACAACCGTCACAATACATATATCCAGCGCAAACAAAGCCCCCAACGACCAAAATTTTCAGCGGGGCATCAAGCCCGTATAAACCATAATATCACAAATGATATCAAAATTGTAAAAGCATGCGAATCAATCCCCATTTGCCTCATTCAATTCAATTCTTTATCTTTGATTAAGCCGGCACAACCCTAACCCATAGATAAACAAAAGTAAAAACCCCTCCCGCGTGATACAAAAATAAAGGGAAACGAGTGAATCCTTACCTCAAAGAAGCTTTGCCGACTCGTTGTGCACCGTAGGGCAAAGAAGAAAGCTCGCAAACCACAGCCGCACTACGAGAAAACACGGATCAACCTACACCTCAACTAGAGGTCATCAAAACGCAACCCAACACACACACCAAACCATAACAACATCATCGCAGCGAATCCCCGGGAGAAGAACGAAAGAAAACCCACCAAGAAGGGAGAATAACCTACAACAGATCAACCACTAATTGCCAACAAACAACCACCGGGACCAACGGATCTAGGAGGGAGGACGAAGGCTTGAAGAACTCCTCGGGACGCCTAGGGTTCGCACAAAATGAGAGGAAGAAGAAGCCACGTCCGAATAAATGAAAATTCAACCGAAAAAGAATTTTAAAACTGCACTGGATCGGGGGTTTACAGGACGTGTAATCCCCTTTCACGCCGTGTAATCCTCAGGATTCAGTTTCATCGAAAAACGCGTCGCCTTTTTATTATTTAACCCCGAAAATTCACACGTCGTGAACCAGCCCTAGACAAGCCGTGAAACCAACTTTCACGTCGTGTAATACACTTACACGACGTGTATTTTCTACAGCAGTTCTGTTGCACCTCAACTCCCACGAAAACTCCCGGAACCTCCCCCAAACACCTCCAACAACCAAAACTGGCAAAGTAATGGACCGGGAGGGCACAGATCAATATATCAGATACCTCTCAAACGATTCTCTCCCTCGAGAATCCAAAACAAATCCCAAAAGAAAAAAGGGTCCGAACAACCACCTCGCGAGATACCTCTTAAGGATCTCGTCATACCTCAAACGCTACCACCAGCCAAGGACGCCAAACCAAATGATCACAAACATCTCGCAAAACCTCATCACCATGAAACCACAACTACAAACCATCTCCTCTCACACAACCACACTGTCACACAACCACTGCACAACCACCCCAACCTCAATGCTTCCCAAACCAACAACCGCTACAGCCAACAAACCGCACCATCCCGAACACACGAATCAATGAATTTCGTCCTCCATGTCAAGATATTATCCGCTTTGGACGACACTGACTCACCCGCATGGTTTTAATCGCATCACAGTTAATGCGTCTCGATTAGGAATCAGGTCCTCCCCTTTTCATATGTCAGGACTTCATCACACATCACACCACACACATCACAAACCAAGGAAAACAGCTCATCTCATAAAAAAAAGGATCCAAACATCACATCACAAACCAAAACAAAACTCAAAACAACTCTGGGTACTAGGCACACATCTGCGTCTCTCGCTCCCAAGTACTCTCCTTCAGACCATCATGTCTCCACAACACACGAACCAAAGAAATGGTTCGTCCATGCAGTGCCTTCTCTTGGCAATCCTGGATCTCTACTGGTCGTTCCACAAACGCATCATCCTCAATATCTAACTCTCCTCAGTCAATGACATGGGAGTCATCGTGAAGATACCGACGAAACTGAGAGACGTGGAAGACGTCGTGAATCCTCTCCAACCGCGATGGCAACGCCAACCGATATGCCACCTCGCCAACTCGCACCTCAAAGAGCCCCACGAACCTAGGAGAAAGACGTGGAAGACATCGTGAATCCTCTCCAACCGCGATGGCAACACCAACCGATATGCCAACTCGCACTGCCACCTCGCCAACTCACACCTCAAAGGGCCCAACAAACCTAGGAGAAAGCTTACACCCTCTATCAAACCTCTGCTGCCTACATCAAGGGGAAACCTTCAAAAACGCGTGGTTCTCAACCTCGAACTCCAAGGGCCTCCTTCTGCGATAAGCGTAAGACTTATGTCAGTCCTGCGCTGCATTCATCCTCTCATGAACAAGCTGAACTTTCTCTGTCGTGCTCTACACCACATTGGGACCAAGAACGATTGTCCTCCCCAACCTCTGTCCAGCACAACGGAGAATGACACGGTCTTCCGTACAAAACCTCAAATGGAGTCATGTCAATGGAAGAGTGGTAACTATTATTATAAGACCAAGGGTAGGTGTCATACCCAAGACCCACCAAAGTCCAACACGCACGACGCAACATATCCTCCAATGTATGGACAATCCGTCCTGTTTGCCCATCTGTCTGAAGGTGGAAAGCAGTGTTGAGGCGTAACTGAGTGTCAAAAGCATATTGCAATCCCCTCCAAAATCGTGAGGTAAAACGTGCATCTCGATTCGAGACAATCGACCTCAGAACTCCATGCAACCGCACCACCTCATTCGCGTACCTCTTAGCCAAGGCATCCACTGCGCCCGACTCCTTGATCGCTAAGAAGTGGACCGATTTCATCAACCGATCCACGACCACCCAGATATCATCACAACCTCCCTGAGTTCTGGGTAACCCTGTGACAAAATTCATCGAGATGTCATCCCATTTCCACTCGGGAACATTCAAGGGCTGAAACAAACCACCATGAACATGATGCTCGGCCTTTACTTGCTGGCAAATTGAGCACTTTGCCACAAACTCCGCCACTGCCCGTTTCATCCCAAGCCACCAAAACTGCATCTTCAAGCCACGGTACATCTTGGAAACTCCTGCGTGTACCGCCAAAAGTGAGCTATAAAACTCACAAAGGACTTCATCGCGCATTACTACCGGAACAAACAACCTCCCATGAAACAAGACCCGGTTCTGACCATCCTCCGACCATCCCTCCGGAGCATCACCAAGGCAAACATGATCATGCATCACCTCTGTCTCTGAGTCTCCCCACTGAGACTCATCCACCTGCTGCATCAGAGAAGGTTGCACTGTCATCTGAAACAAGCAGCTTTTACCACCATCCACCATTGCTTCTAAGTGCAAGGCTTCCAACTCCTCCATTGCACTCCAAGCATATCCCCAGACTCCTGAACAACACCCCTCCACGACTTTCTGCTCAAAGCATCGGCCACAACATTCCTCTTTCCTGAGGTGTAGGAGATCTCAAAATTATAATCCTGAAGAAACTTCATCCACCTCCATTGCCACAAGTTCAGGTCACGCTGGGGAAAATGCATTTCAAACTCTTATGATCCGTGAAGACCACAAAGCGCTCCCCAATGAGGTAATGCCGCCACAACTTCAGTGCAAACACAACTGTTGCTGGCTCTAGATCATGGGTGATGCAGTTACGCTCGTGGGGACGTAACTGCCTAGACCCATAAGAGATCACTGCCCGCTGCTACATCAGCACGCGTCCCAAGCCCAGACGGGAAGCGCCACAAAACACCTCAAACAACACACCCTCCTCCGGCAGCTGAAGCACTAGAGCACTAACTGACTTCTTCAGGTAACCGAACAATGTCTGGCACTGATCACTCCACACAAAAGTTTGGTCTTTCCTAGTCAAAGCTGCCAATGAGGCTGCAACTCGAGAGAAATCGGGTATAAACCTCCCATAATATCCTGCAATACCAAGAAAACTACAAACATCTGCCACGTTTTTGGGTGCTGCCCAAGAAACAACTGCTTCAACCTTCGACGGGTCTACTGCCACACCCTGCTAAGACACCATATGATCGAGGAAACACACCTCTCGTATCTAGAACTTACACTTGGACAAATTTCCATAGAACTGGTGGCGCCAAAGAACATTCAAGATAGTTTTGAGATGTTCGGTATGCTCCTCCTCTGACTTCGAGTAGATTAAGATATCATCGATGAATACGACGACGAACTGATCCAAGAACTCACGAAACACGGAGTTCATAAGTCTCATGAACACGGTTGGTGCGTTTATAACACCGAATGGAAGGACTACAGACTCAAAGTGTTCATACCTACATCTGAAGGCAGTCTTCGTGATATCTCCT
This sequence comes from Viscum album, assembly GCA_963277665.1. Lineage (NCBI taxonomy): Eukaryota > Viridiplantae > Streptophyta > Magnoliopsida > Santalales > Viscaceae > Viscum > Viscum album. Next base: position 8,318,443 of record OY728127.1, read on the forward strand.
CCCTTCACCCTCAACTGGTGATATCCAAACCACATATCAATCTTAAAAAACCAACTCGCTCCTCTTAGCCGGTCAAAAAGATCGTCTATCCTTGGAAGAGAATAATGGTTTTTTACTGTCACCTGATTCAACCTCTGGTAGTCTATACACAACCTTAGATTACCATTCGCCTTATTGACGAACAACACTGCAGCACCCCACGACGACACACTGGGCCGGATAAAACACTTCTGCGTCAGATCATCTATCTGAATCCTCAACTCCCGCAACTCAGAAGGTGTCATTCGATAAGGAGTCATCGAAATCGAAGAAGCACCAAGCTGCAAATCCATCCCGAACTCAACATCACGTCGAAGGGGTAGCAACACAACCTCCTCGGGAAAAACATCCAGGAACTCCCTAACAGCCCTGAGAACCTTTACTGTCACAGCATCTGTTGATTCCACTGAAAACTCAGCCGACAAGGAAAGAAGGGGCACCACACGCCGACCGCCCACCTAACAACCCCGCTCATCAACGAAAACCACACTTTGACCATACACATCCGAAAATAGGACTCCTCTGGAAGCAGTTGATAACATCACGTACAGAATACAACCAACCGATGTCGAGAATGACATCGTATGGTTGCATTTGTAGCAAGAAAAGATCGTCGCGGGACTAATGTGATCTCATCATCAGTCTACACCCCCGGCACACATCAAACAAGCTGATCTGGCCTCCGACTGGCGTACACAACACTAGGGGCACGGGAAGCCTCTCTATGTCTAGTCCTATAGCATGGGCTAGAGCGGGTGCAACAAAGGAGTATAAAGATCCTAAATCAAACAAGGCACAAACAGGAGTAATAAACAAATTGATCGTGCCTCTAACGATCTTTGGCCCCTCTGGAACAGCTACCTCCACTGTGTGCAACTAACCATGTTCAGTTCCTCTGCCTCTCTGCTGACTACCACCTCCACAACCACGCCCGGGTCGCGGTCCCTGAACATGAGGAACATCCTAAGATCGGCCTCTACCTGCTCCGTCTCCCCTTAGCAGAGCAAAAACCTGTTGCCCCTGTTGTTGAAACAGTCTCACTGGCAACTGCTACTGAGGTTGGCGTTAAACCTGTCCACCTCCACCAAACTGAGATCAGGGAACCACTGGGCACTGGTTCTGGCGATGGTCACGAACCCCACAACCAAAACACACTGGCACAAAGCTCCCAGGAAAAGCACATAAACCACTGGCCGCAGAAGGCCGGAAAGGAAGCTGTTGGGGTCGACTCCCTACCGGTCGAAACCTCAAAGGTCCTGGTGCCTGAGACCTGCCACTAACAGCTCTGCACCTCGAGGAACCCTGTTGGTTCCCCTCCCATGGAAAACCTTCTCACAAGTGTATCTGCCCGATCACCTCTTCCTTCTTCTGAACCTCTAAATACACCGGCAGCATAAAAAGAGTAATTGGATACTGGATAGAAGGACAGAGTGCCTCCTCAAGACGTCTCGCATGAGACACCTCATCCGAAAAAAGATCTGGGACAAAACATAGATGGTCCTTGAACCTGATTCCCGACTCTTGCACTAACATGCTCTCCTGCTGAAGAGAGAAGGTTTTGCCTCTTTACTGCCATCATGGTCAACGAAAGGAACTCTGCCCGGAACTCCTGGAAGTCGACCCACAAAACATTTGCCTCCTGCTCCCCCAGATACAGCGTCCACCACTGACGCGCAACTCCCCACATCTGATTGACTGCCAAAGGGACCCAGTACTCCGTCGGGGCCCGGATCAAACTAAAAGCGATCCCAAGCTCCTTCATCCAGCTCTCTGTCTCCATGTCTGAAACAATGCTCTCGTATATTCCCAAAGTCTGTCGTTGGAAAGCACGCAAAGTCCTCTACAGCAGTTCTATTGCACCTCCAACTCCCACAAAAACTCTTGAAACCTCCCTCGAACACCTCCAACAACAAAAACTGGCAAACAGGTCGGGAGGGCACAGTGCGTTACACAAGCTTTGGTCAACAGAGAGGAGACAGAGCGTCCAGAAGACAGTCACGTGATGCCCCTCGCCCACAGGGACAGAGGGCAGAGTGCAGTCGTGGAGGTGGTCAAAGTAAGGGCTAGTGAAATCATGGAGCAGGACGCGACCAGATGCATGCGATTGTCAGCGCTAGGCGAGCCAAACATTGTGTGAGATACAATTTGTCGATTTTCTACCTGGTGTATGCTTTGTTTAATTCAGGAGTTACGCACTCTATTGGGTCAGCCTTAGTCCAGACTCTAGGTTTTAAGGTGAAGAGACTTCCAGTGTCATTGGTGTTGACTATGTCTGTTAGAGATCGAATTGGCATGTATGATATATGTAGAGATTGTGAGCTGATGTTAGGGCAGCATCAGTCTTCAAGAGATTGCCTATGTTGGTAGAGACAGTCATACGATGTCATTCTCGGTATAAACTGGTTGTATTCGATGTAGGCTATCGTTGAATGCTTTGGGATGGGAGTTATATTCTTCGATGCTAACAATGAGGATGTCATGTTCATTAGTGAGCTGGAACATCGAATGGATCAGAGACATGTCAAGATCATATGTTGAGTTCACCAGAGATTCAGCCAATGGTGCTTTCGAAGGTTGTAGAAAAATACTCTGATGTTTCTCCTGAAGAGATTGTAACCCTACCCCTTATACGTGAAATCGAGTTCGCGATAGAATCGCAGTCGGGTGTTTCTTTGATTCCAATGTCTTCGTATAGGATGGTGGACTTCTAAAATGCGGGAGTTGCGGATTCAAATTGATGATTTTTTGCATAAGGGTTTCATTTAACCCATTGTATCACTTTGGGGTGCTTCATTCTTGTTCGCAAAGAAGGCGCCATCCTAGGTGTTGCTCATGGTATTATTCAAAACACGGTTATATTTGGAATCAAGAAGAGAATAAGAAATGAGAATAGAAGATTGAGTGTCATTGGTATATCCTGGTTGTTGTGGAAGAAGGCTAGTGAAATGGAGTTTTATTGTTATATTTGGTTTGTTGAAGAAGAAACTGCTGGGAAGAATTTATGGAGGACACTAGATTGACTCTCTTAACATGAAGTTGATCATATCCAGCCTATTGAAGGAAGACGTGGATTTTACTCATTCATCGCAGAGTATATCGCATTTGGGGTTTGGAGGAGTGCAACGAAGAGGATGTCGATGTAGCATCTATTTGGGCTTAAAGATGCAATCATGGAGCGACCTTCATGTCGATAAACCAAAAAGAGAACTAAAAGTCTATAAATAAAAATCTTCTGAAGCAGTGTACGGAAGAGAAGGGAGTGACCCTTGAGAGGCAGTGGGTTATTTCCTAAACCTGTGTACAAGCAGTGAGTCGTGGTGATGAGTAACTTCACTTAAATCTTGTATCCACCAAAACAGTGAGTTTGGATTTTTTGTATATCATCGCGATGTTGGGTGTGTGCTTCTTGGATGTAGCCCGGTTCAGGTGAACCAAGTGGAATCCATAGGTTCGTGAATGTTTTACTTTATGCATATGTGAGTGCATTCGAAAAAGAGATAGATCGAACTAAGGGAAGAAGATCCGAAGAGAAATGACTGAATTGAAGGAGTTTAAAATTTGGTAACTCATCGACCCCCCCCCCAGGGTGTTTCTAGTTGGAACAGGTTTCCATACTTGGAAACTCACGTATTGTTAGCTTTTGTTCCAATTCATCTGGTTCTGAGTTGATTTATTCAGTCAACTCCTCAATTGCTTCCACAGAATACAGTGGCAACGAAAACATCAACTTACTCTAAATCATGTAATTCTTAACTTCTTATACTGATTATGCTTGCATTGTAAGATAATTGTCTCCCCACTCCCGCGTAATAATTAAACTCCTGTCCAAGTGCTTTCTGTAGGTGTGGTGTGATTTTTCTAGATCAGATCAGAGGTGTCTCCCCAGTTTCTCAGCCTTCTTTGAAGTTGGACGATTTATTGTGCATCTCTTTCTACTTCACTACACTCGTTTTAGGTTGATCCAAATGAATTTTGGGGACCAATTTCCCTTGTGTAACCTGATTTTGGACTCCCAGGTTTTCAGAACTATCCAACTTTTCACTTGGATCTTTCGAATCTTTAATGATGAGGTACTCCTGTTGGGTTGTTTACTAGTGGGAAGAGAACATGTAGATGCTAAGCAAGAAGGGATCGAACAGCCTAATCAGAAACAGTAGGTGCAGAAATCGGGAAAGTTTTCATAAAGAATTGATTGGAAAAAAGAAAACTTGACATTTGTTTTGTATCCAGATCGCGGAGGAAGAGATTTAGAAACATTGAATTCTAGGAACATTCGAGCAATCAAGAGTCGAATTCATGTGGCTGTTGAGCTATCAAATCTCAGAGAGTTGTCAATTACCTTACCTATCGACGCCGGTGAGAGAGGTTTCACGGCAATCCTTCCATCCTGAACTGGAGTGGAACAATAGATGACTCGCTATTAGTACGAAACTTTGGAGTCCGTTGTAGGATTTCCAATGGGGATCCTGCTATGGACCAGGTTCTCTCTATCCAGCATCGATAGAACGAGTCTCCATCCGAGAAATTGACGAAAATATGGTGTTCATCAAGAAGACCTGCCATGGAATTATAAAATCGGATTGCTTCGAGGGACTCGTTTATGACGACCATAACGAACTACCCAGAGAAGTTCTACCTACCAGCGCCCATAGAGAATGAGAGGCAAGATCTTCGACCATGACTTCTGAGAAAGCAACAGCCGACACTCCCTCGCAGGAAAGATTTCCATCAGATCCCGAGATCGGGTTGGCGGTGTATAGCCGAAGCTCGCCTGTTTTGAAAGCTGTGTGGAGGCCATTTGAGGGCTGCGGTTGGAGAGTTGTCGTTTTGGGGGAAGTTTAGCCGATTGGGGTTAATCATGTTGGATTATGGATTTGCATTAATTAATTATTTAGATACATTTAATTTAATGTATTAAATAAGTATATTGTTTTTATAAAATACATGAATGCATTGATGTTTCGGGCTCCCCTGATGATTCATATTCCATGGAATAAATGCATCGATGTTTTGGATTCCACATAATCATAAAATAAATGCATTGATGATTCCTATTCTATATTAAATGCTAGTTTTTTTATTGAGTGATGCATGATAGTTTGGATCATAAGTCAATGAAAGGTCCTTAGTCTCGTCTTGAGAAGTCTATACAAATCATTTCACCATAAGTGGTTTGTTGTATGATGGAATAGCCGATGTGGATTTTAGATGGAGATTGATAGGCGTGTGTATTTATTGTATGTCTTATCCTTCGTGTGTTTCCCCCCATAGGCTTTGAAATCTTCTGCAACAACTCAAAAGGGAGAAGCATCATGAATCCAACAACACATGCGTCAGGTGCATGTAATTATTATTTTTATTATCTTATCAACCTATCATGATTTTATATCTACGATCCAATTCATACTTGAATTAAATTCCATATTTTCTAACAATTGGTATCAAAGTCAAGCATTCATGTATAAATTATGATTGTTTTTTTTAATTTCAATCTTCCAATATGGCTGAACAAAAATTATCCTCTCTTTTGTTTAGTTCAAATGTCATGACAAGAGCATGCATGAAATATGTCCTAATAATAAGTTTTCCCCTCTCCCATTTAATTTACGATAAGGCATCCAATAGATTTAGCATTTTATTGTTATATTATTATTACTATTTTCTTGTTTTTTATCACCTTATATGATTCATGCATTTGATTGATATTTGGGGATACACGGTTTTTAAATTAAAAATCTATTTAATTTATTTCCAACTCAGTTGATTGTCCACTTTTTAAAATATGTGCGTGTGTGTGTATTTGTTTGTTTATTTATTTATTTATATTTGTGGGCAAAAGAGTTCGAATTTTTTTGAAATCGTGCATGCAAGTCATATATGAATATCATGGAATCAATTCATTGATTTTGTTAATTGTTTTCATGCAACATGACAAATATATGTTGACAATATATTTATACATAATTTCTGATATTTTGTATAATTATAAATTCACATGCCATGATCATAATTATGCAATTTGGTGTAGTTTTTTTTAATACATGTTTTCAATTTTTTGATAACTCGCACCACATGGTGGTTTTGGGTCCTTAATTTCATTTATAGAACATATTCAAATGTTATTGAATGTTATTTTCAATACAATCAATTGCAAAATTTCCTGTTACGGGCACAAGAGATTTGAAATGTTTATATATCTTTTTCCATGACACGAGATCATTGATGTTCTGTCTTTGTAAATATTTTATTTAAATAATCATATTTATTTTCATATATTCTGCGTAATTGTGAAATCGCCTATCATGAGCACAATTATACAAATTGTTGTGCTCGATAGTTATCATCATGTATGGTTTATTCAATCATTTTTTAAAATATAAAATTTGTGAATGGTCAATATTATAACTTTATTACATGTTATAACTCTTGTTATTATGATGTATTTATGCCTTATAATTTATGCCGATATTTAATATCCCATCAGTGTTAGATTCAACGTGACATAAAACTTATACACCACAATGTGATAATTTTATAAACCACATACAATGTTATTAGTGTGATTCTGTTATTAATATGATGTATTTATGTTTTTTCCATAAAAAAACTATGTCATTTATCATTTAATACTCAGTCGACGTTAAAGTTTGTGTGACATAAGATTTGTACATCACGGGGTTTTATTTATCATGACATTGAGACCCTTGACACTATTATGATGCATATTTATGTTTTGTATTCTATGTCGATATGAAAATACCCTATCGATATTAGATTTTGTTTGACATAAAATTTATACATCATGATATTATAATTTTATTTTAAACTGGGACCATTATCATTACGTTTGTTATGCTTTGTAATTTATGTCAATATTGAATACCCATTGGTATTAGACTCTATATGTCATAAAGTTAATACATCGTAATATTGGAATTTATTTATTACGACATATGATCTTTATTAGTATTTGAATTTATTTATTATGACATATGATCTTTATTAGTATGATGATGACGTATACATATTTTGTAATTCATGTCGATGTCAAAACACTCCATCGGTATTAGATTTTAGGTAGCATAAAATTCAAACACCATCATGTTATAATTTTATGGTTTGAGGCCCTCATATAAGATCATGATAAATAATTTTCTTACGGAAAAGACATTCGTTTTTACATAAATTGAATTAATAATTAGTGTATCTTATCGATGTATTATTATTAATTAAATTTTGTTATTGATATGATATATTTTTTTATTTCATGTCAATCATATCAACATCCTATCAGTGTTTGATTTTGTGTAACATAAAATTTGTACATCATATCATTGAATACAAATTTTATTTATTATGGTTTTGGGACCCTTAGGCGGAATTACAATAGATAAATATTTTTTGAAATTACATATCTATTATGAATATAAAATTATTTATTTACTTGATCACATGACTATTTATGCATTTTTAAATTATTATTTTGTTATTTTAATGATAACATCATTGCATACTTTTATGAAAACATTAAACGAGTCTAATTTTAAAGGCTTTAAACAATAGTTGGATATTAATTAATCTGGATTTAAAGAAAATCCTCTAGATCGATGTATCTGTTTCAAAACTAGCGTGAGCAATTTTATGTTTTTTTGAATATCAACGATATACTTATGACCAATAATCGTGTTAAACTTTTGGCAGAGACAAATTTAATGACCATTTTGATACGAAATACCTTGGGGATACTTTTTTTAGACACCCAGATTCTTCATTTTGGGAGAATTTTAGCTGTTTGGGGTTAATCATGTTGGATTGTGGATTTGCATTAATTAATTATTTAGATTAGTTTAATTTAATGTATCAAATGAATACATTGTTTTTATAAAATACATGAATGCATTGATACTTCGAACTCTACTGATAGCCGATGTGAGTTTTAGATGTAGATTGATGTGCATGTGTACTTGTATATGTTATCCTTTGTGTGTTTTCCCCCATAAGCTTTGCAATCTTCTACAACCGCTCAAAAGAGAGAACAATGATGGATTCAACACATGCATCAAGTACATATAATTATTACTTTTATTATCTTATCAACATATCAAAATTTTATATCTGCCATCTTGTTTATATTTGAATTAAATTCCATATTTTTCTAACAATTGTTGTCAAAGTCACGCATACATATATAAATTATGATTGTTTTTTTATTTGAATCTTCCGATTCGATTGAACAAAAATTATCCACTCTTTTGTTTAGTTCAAATGTCGTGACAAGAGCATGCATGAAATACGTCATAAAAATATGTTTTCCCCTCTCCCATTTAATTTACAATAAGACATCAAACAAATTAATCCCTTTGTTGTTATATTATTATTACTATTTTCTTGTTTTTTGATCGCCTTATATGATTCATCCATTTGATTGATATTTGGGGATACATGATTTTTGAATTAAAATTCTATTGAATTTAATTCCAACTCAGTTGATCTCCCACCTTTTAAAATATATGTGCGCGCGCGTGCGCGTGTATATTTGTGGGCATAAGAGTTCAATTTTGTTTGAAATCATGCATATAGGTCATATATGAATATTATGGAATCAATTCATTGGTTTTGTTAATTGTTTTTATGCAGCATGACAAATATATATTGACAATATATTTATACATAACTAGTCTTTCCCCCCATGCATTCACACGGGATGCGGTCGCTACTAAAATAAAACAATTGACTGCTAATTTCAAAAAGAATAATAATTTGAATGTTTGGTTTAAAATAATGTAAACAAAATGAACGCCTTAAAAATTGATGATAGTTCACCACAATGATAAAATAAAAATAATTATTTATAACTGCTAAAACTTAAGGATAATGAAAATTGAGGATGTTGTAACCTAAAAGGCTATATAAAGTTAAAAGTGGGTTTTCCCCTTCAGATAAATATTTGTGTTCATGCATAATAGTAAATAGTAGTTTCGTGTTGTTTTAAGGTATTTTCTAGATTTCCTGTAACCGATAGAACAATTACTAAATTTGAAAAATCAAAAGATTAATGGTTAACCAAAAGATTAGTGGAAACATGAATAACTAAACTTACAAAATAAAATTGTTAATTAAAGCATTGTTATTAAAATAATAAATTCAAATAATTCAAAACTAAACTTCATGTGGCGGTACAATTCTACACCAATTTTCAGAGACTGATTAAATGATAAAGCTCCCACGACAAAAAACTGAGTACAATAAATGTGAACAAATAAAGAAAGAAAGAAACATGATTGAAAATGGGAGAGTATACACAATTAGAAATCAAAATGAATGGTATATTAGAGGAAATGTGCAAATAATGTTGGGAGGGAATGAAGCCTTCTGGCCTGTTGAAGTATAAAAAAATAATAACAGTGGATATAAACACATTAATACACTGAAATCACTATAACGACAGTGAATGGAAAGACATATTAACCATTCTTATACCATGTTAACTATTCTCTAACAACATGCTTACATGTATAGAGTACACTAACAACATATAAAATAATTTTAATACATCATACCAACAATGAATTTATGCATATTATCATGATGTAATGACAATTAATGGATGATAAAAGTAAACGATTTTATTAATGTTTGCATTTATTGTTAAAAGTATGATAAAAGTTAATATAGCATGCTAGCACTTGATATAAGATGCTAACAGTGAATGTGAACCCATTTACATCGTACTAAATGCACGACATAGTCATAGTGTAGTCGAAAGAGTTGCAACATATCATTAACATGTTCATAATTTTTATTCTTGAAGTGAACAAAATGAATGAAATAAATAAAATATCAATCAACAGTTTGGAATTATAGAAATAACCAAATTCTAGAATTCATAAAATTTCCGAACAATTTGAAATAATAAAAATAGACATGTAAAAGCATGTGGATCGGGATTCTATCCATCAACTATTTTCTTAGTTGATCAAAGATTGAACCCAATAAGTAAACCTACTCACTTACCATATATTATTTTGTATCTGGATACCATTCATTGTATTTTTTAGTGATGAACCAACTACATGCACCATAAAGGACATAAAATTATCAGATAACATGTGTTTAAAACCATTCACAATCTTGAGATACGGGTTCAAGACCCTTAAAAAACATGGGATAAACTATAGTAAGAGAAAGATAAGTTGAATTTCAATACATGAAAGTAAATATCACGAAGCAGTAGATATACATGAAATAATTATAATGGAAGTAATTCAATCTTGAATGTCAAATATATTTTAAATATATCATTGAAGCAGTAAGAAAAAATTTCTATCTCCAAGAGACTAAATAAAGGCCATATGGAATTCTACCTATAGATCATTCCACTATATGTATACATATATTCGTAAAGGGAATTATATCCCTTATTGTGCGCTAACATTTTAGAAACCGTAAAATGAAAAAGGAATCCTTCAATTGATGACAAAAAATAAAACATGTTGTTGGATGTCCATATAAATCAATAACCTAAAATACCTTTCATTGAAGCACTTATGCAAGCATGTCATGCAATCATAAAGTATAAAAACCCTAATATGTTCAAGGTAATTAAAACAACATATCATTACCTTGTAAGCACGCCTCGTCGCTCTTTCAATCAAATTCTCAACAAAAGCATGCTCATGTGATGCACCTATCATTGAAATTAGCATAAAAAATGTGTTTGAAATTGTAAAAAGTATTATATGCTTAACTTTTTCAGGAAGTTTATATTGAAAATGTTAAAAGAAAAAAATTAATATTCTAGTGATGCATCTGTCACTATAAACAAAAAACATGGGTTTAGAAATGTTGAAAGTATTACATGCTTAACACGTGTAGAAAATGACTACGAATAACATCAAAATAAAAAATAATAATATTAAAATAAAATATATATGTGTCTCAATAATCATAGGTTCTTCACCGTGCAATATTTTCTCATAGTTTGAAGGACAAAAATAACATATGTTTTACAAACTTAATATTTTTTTTGGAAAAAAAGGAAATGGAAAAAGAAAAAAATTGATATTTTTGAAATACCACATGCATTTTGAAGTAAAAAATATTATAATGGGTATTGGCCTATAGAGAGAAGAATCTAGTAGTACTTAATTTACCATATAAAAAAATCCCCACATTAAAACATTAACAAACACCTGAAACATTAAACATGATAATTCAGTTTTTTATCACATATTGAAAAACATTATAATAGATTTTATATGATAGAAATGTTAATAATGCAATAAAATTTGCGGGTTTTATTCCAAATAGTTGCACTGAAAAGGAACCAAACTATTGAAATAAAAGCATAATGTAAAACACAAGTAGAGAATTTTTTTTCAATAGTTTGGTGAGGGGGGCTACAATGAAGACAATGCAATAATACATAGATTATAATTCCCAATTCATTTCATTGTTATTCCAGACTTCGATCAAGCATATACATGTATATTAATATACACCAACAAAATAGATTGCAAACAAAATGATAATGATAGAAAAAAACAATGAAGATTAATATTCCAAATTGTAAACAAATGTGGAAAAAATATTTGGAATATGGATAGAACCATAGAACGAAGAATCATAGAGAGAAGAAAAATAAATTTAGATTTGTAGGGATCTGTAGAGTACCCATCATGTATAAGGAAGCCTAGGTTTTTAATAATCAGGGTTTCAAAATTACAGTAGTGTCGTGTGATGTGTAAGGGATGAGAAGCAGAACATAACACATTCCTCCTACAATCCAATGACTTTACCATTATCCTATAACACATATTGTATTATTATATTCAAATATATATATATATATATTTATATTTATTTATTTATTTTTATTATTATTACTATGAAAAAATAATGGGCCAAACCGTGGGCATAGGCCCTTTATTAAAAAAAAATATCCATTGAGAATTTATCCCAACACCTTCCACCTATACTTTAATGACTTTACCACTATCCTATAACACATTTTGTATTCTTATATTCAAATATATATATTTGTGTGTTTGTGTGTGTGTGTATAAATTTGTTTATTATTATTATTATTATTATGGAAAAAATGGGTCAACCTATAACCACAGTTTGGTCAAACCGTGGGTATAGGTTCTTCCTGTGATTTTTTCCCGATGAAACCTATTGCCACGTTTTACAAAAATCATTGGTATAGGGGTGAACTATACCCACAGTTTTCTGAGAACCATGGGTACACTACCACAAATGCGGACAAGGGGAGCACTTGGGTTTTATCAGCACTAATCAGAAAGCGCTGATAAAAAAAGGACTTTTACCAGTGCTAGGAAAAAGCGTTGATAAATCTACTCTTTATCATAGCTAACAAAAAGCATTGATAAAAAGGCGACTTTATAAATGCTAATAATAGCGCTGATAAAAGTTTTTAATAGAAAATATTATTAATTTATATAAAAATATTTTAATCATATTCAAAAATAATGTTTATATGTATACATTAAATAAAAATGCATGCTTATTGTGTTTATTATGTTTATGTTTCATTTATGTTTATTATGTTTATTAGTTTTAGTTATATCTTTATTATATATTTATTATACTATATGTTTATAATATTATATATAAATACTTTTTAATATATATATATACACAAATACTTATTAAATAAATAAATATATAAATATATAAATAAATAAATATATATTTAAATAAATTTATGTTTCCAAATGAATGTGTCAATTGACACATACGTTCTTATGAATATATGTTCATTGTTTACCCTAATGTTGGCCATATATACTATAGTACTATATATATACTTGGTGTATTCATTCATTTGCTATATATATGAAGCTTTTTCTCATAAATATTTAAAATCACGATAAATATATTTAAATAAACAATAAATGTATTTATTATATTTAAAAATATAAATATTTAGTTATATATAATTATTTACTTTTTAAATATATTATATATAATTATAATTATATATAACTAATTAAATATAAATATTTTTAAATAATTATAAAATTACAAAATATTTTTTTTTAAATGATAAATATATATTTTTGAATACCTTTTGAATATATTTATTTATAAATATATGTCTTTAATGAATATTTACATAGACACAAATATATATATATATATATATATATATTTAAATACATATGAAAATAAAAATAAAAATAATATATCAATTTATATTTATATATATTTAATTATAATTTAAATTATAAAATTATATATATATAAATTATAATTTATACAAAAACACCATAAATATATATTTATATATTTATATATATTTAATTGTAATTTAAATTATTAAATTATAATAAATATATTAATTATATGTATTTATAAAATTATAAATGTAATAAATATATTGGTTATAATTTATAATTATGAATAAATGGTATGTTTTATCAGTGCTAATTAAAAAGCACTGATAAAACATCCATTTATCAGCGCTTTTTTAGCGCTGATAAAGACGGGCCTTTTTCAGTGCTAAAAAAGCACCGATAAAGACATGTTTTATCAGTGCTTTCAATTTTAGCGCTGATAAAACATAATTTTATCAGTGCTTTTTATCTAGCGCTGATAAAAGTGTTGTCGGGTTTTATAAATTAACCCTAACTTTCTCCTCCTTCCCTGCACCCTCAAGATCTCGTGGAAGCCGATCCCTACCACCGCCACTATCGCCGCTGTCTCCACTGTCTCTGCCGCCGCCGCCGCCTCCTCTCCTCCCTCCTCTCCTGCCTCCTCCTCCTCCTCGGCCTCCTCCTCCTCCTCGGCCACTGACTCCTCCGCCACCGTGAACTGAGCTTCGTCATGCGACTCTCCTCCACCGCGAACTGAGCTTCGTCGCCGAATCCTCCACTAGTGGCTCTCCTCCATCGCGCCTCTCCAACAATTGGTACATTAATCATGCAATTTATTGGATATTGTTTACAACCTAGTTTATCCCTTTATCACCCATCATTTATTCTTAAGAGTATATTCCTGTGTATATGAATTATGATTCATTTTTATATGTTTGGGTTAGGGATTATTATTAGAGGGGGTGTATTAGAGGTTGGTTCTTTATTTGATGGTAATGTGTCATGCCTTAGGGTGGTGTTCTGGTCACATGATGGAATTAGCTTGATGGTAACCACCTATTTTTAGTTGTGACATGAGGAAACTAGGCCACTAAGTGAATGTTTTAGGATGTTGCCTTTTTAGTTGAGTGTAATAACATAAATAATAACCCCTAGTTGTATATAACACCAAGCTATGAGATTTTTCTCTGATGAGGCTACGTGAGTGTGATTTAAGAGACGGGTTATGTTATCAATAACCTATCAATAATATGTTCCACCTATTCACGTCAAAAAGAAACTTACACCATTAGTTCCTCATGTGTTACCTCATGGGTTTTACTTTATGTTATGCTTATTTATAATTTTTAGAATTTGAGTTTTCACTTTCTTTTGGATGCTTGCTTTGATGTTTTATGAGCGAGCATCATGGGGGTGAGACATGAATTATATGGTTATTAATTTTTTTATGAATCTTTATGGATTTTAATTTTATTATTATTTCCCTTATTCTTTACCCATGTTTGGGTGTGTGAGTTAATGTTTTATAAAGGTAAAGGAGTTGTTTTTTTAAATGAAATCCTTGAAAATTTATTCCTTTGGAAATGTGTTTTAAAACCATTGTGGGTTTGGTTTTAAAGGAAAATGTTTTAACTCTTACCATTAACACAATATACATCTCACCAAACTCAAACCATCACCTCAATAATCATCAAATCTTGACCCGTACCATCAGATTGGGGTGAACCACTTTATGACTCATGGATATATACCTCTTTACATGTCCAATCACCATTGACAATTCATTTCATATCCCAACATTCATCATCATTCCATCTCAGATTCATCATTTTATAGCCCTACACCCATTATCTCCCTATAAGGAGTCAACCAATCATCCATGAGAAACCTAATATCTTGATACCAATGACAATATTTTATATCCCTACACCCATTATCACATTTTAAAGGTAAAAATTTGTTTTATAAAATTGTTTTTGGGTAAGAAAGAAATAATTTTATGAAATGTTTTTTATATAAAAGAGGATTTTCAAGAAAGTTTCCCATTCAAAATCTAGGTATTGTGGGTTGTTTATAAAATAATATTAACTTGATATTTTCATTCCAAAATCAAATGGTTTTAAGATGGTAATTAGAGAGTATTTTGAAAAAATGAGATTTTAAGGAATTTAAGTGGGCTCCTTGTTTTCATGAAGAGTTTAATCTTTTCAAAACAAGATGAAATGGTTTAAAGTTGTGGATTATTTTTAAAATGTATAAGCTATTGAAAAGTGGGTTCTATATGTGTTTTTCTTGGTTGAGTTGTATTTCAGATTGTCTTTGGTTTATAGTGATGTTGTGTGGTTTAGATACATTTAATTTAATGTATCAAATAAATACATTGTTTTTATAAAATACATGAATTCATTGATGCTTCGGGCTCCGCTAATGATTCATATTCCATGGAATAAATGAATCAATGTTTTGGATTATGCATAATCATAAAATTAATGCATTGATGAACCGTATTCTATATTAAATGCCAATTTTTTGATTGAGTGATACATGATGGTTTGGATCATAAGTCACTGAAAGGTCCTTAATATCGTCTTGAAAAGACTATACAAATCATTTCACCATCAAGTGGTTTGTTGTGTGATGTAATAGCCGATGTGAATTTTAGATAGAGATTGATAGGAATGTGTACTTCTTGAATATATTATCCTT
The DNA here is from genome assembly GCA_963277665.1 of Viscum album. Taxonomy (NCBI): domain Eukaryota; kingdom Viridiplantae; phylum Streptophyta; class Magnoliopsida; order Santalales; family Viscaceae; genus Viscum; species Viscum album. The sequence continues at coordinate 8,334,306 of OY728127.1, forward strand.
CATGTGTTTTCCCCCATAGACTTTGAAATCTTCTACAATTGTTTAAAAGAGAGAAGCATCATGGATTCAACACATGCGTCAAGTACTTATAATTATTATTTTTATTATCTTTTCAACATATCATGATTTTATATCTATGATCTGATTTATATTTGAATTAAATTCCATATTTTTCTAATAAATGGTATTAAAGTCACGCAGTTAGATATAAATTATAATTGTTTTTTATCTGAATCTTCCAATCCGGTTGAAAAAAAATTCTCCTATTTTTGTTTAGTTCAAATTTCATGACAAGAGCATGCATGAAATATGCCCTAATGATATGTTTTCCACTCTCCCATTTAATTTACAATAATACATCAAATAAATTAATCCTTTTGTTGTTATATCATTATTACCATTTTCTTGTTTTTTGATTGCCTTATATGATTCATGCATTTGATTGATATTTGGGGATACACGATTTTTAAATTAAAAAACTATTGAATTTATTTCCAACTCAGTTGATTGTCCACCTTTTAAAATATATGTGTGTGTGTGTGTGTTTTTATTTATTTATATTTGTGGGCATAAGTGTTCTATTTTTTTTGAAATCATACATGCAAGTCATATATGAATATCATGGAATCAATTCATTGATTTTGTTAATTGTTTTCATGAAACATGACGAATATATGTTGACAATATATTTATACATAATTTTTGATATTTTTTATAATTATGAATTCACTTATCATGATCATAGTTATGAAATTTGGTGTAGTTTTTTCAATACATGTTTTCATTTTTTTGATAACCCACACCACATGGTGGTTTTGGGTCATGAATTTAATTTATAGAACATATTCAAATGTTATTGAATGTTATTTTAAATACAATCAATCACAAAATTTCCTGTTACGGGCATGAGAGATTGAAATGTTTATATATCTTTTTCTATGACATGAGATCATTGATGTTCTATCTTTGTAAATATTTTATTTATATAATCATATTTATTATCATATATTATGCGTAATTACGAAATCACCTTTTATGAGCATAGTTATACAAATTTTTGTGCTCGATAATTATCATCATATATGGTTTATTCAATCATTTTTTTAAATATAAAATTTGTGTGTGTGTATATATATATTTCATAGTTATATACTCACCTATCGTGGGACTAATTATACCCAAAAAAATTGAATGGTCAATATTATAACTTTATTACATGATATAACTCTTGTTATTATGATGTATTTATGCCTTATAATTTATGTTGATATTTAATATCACATCAGTGTTAGATTTAACATGACATAAATCTTATACATCACAATGTGATAATTTTATAAACCATATACATTATTATTAGTGTGATTCTGCTATTAATATGACGTATTTATGTTTTTTCCATAAAAAACTATGTCATTTCTCATTTAATACTCTACCGATGTTAAAGTTTGTGTGACATAAGATTTGTACATCAAAGGGTTTTATTTATCTTGACATTGAGACCCTTGACACTATTATGATGTGTATCCATGTTTTATATTCTATGTCGATATGAAAATACCCTATCTATATTAAATTTTGTTTGACATAAAATTTATACATCATGATATTATAATTTTATTTTAATCTGGTACCATTATCATTATGTTTGTTATGATTTATAATTTATGTCAATATTGAATACCCATTGGTATTAGATTTTATACGTCATAAAGTTAATACATCATAATATTGGAATTTATTTATTATGACATATTATCATTATTATTATGATGATGATGTATACATATTTTTTAATTCCTGTTGATTTCAAACACTCTATCGGTATTAGATTTTAGGTGACATAAAATTCATAAATCACTATGTTATAATTTTATGGTTTGAGTTTGTCATATAATATCATGATAAATAATTTTTTATGGAAAAGATATATTTGTTTTTATATAAATTGAATTAATAATTAGTTCACCTTATCGATGTATTATTATTAATGAAATTTCGCTATTAATATGAAATTTCGCCCGTTTGACATTTCCTTTGACGTAAAATGCATTGAAGGCCTTGTTTTAAGGGATTTAAGGTCTATTCAAATCCCATAACTCCTATATTAATTTTTTCTAATAGTCGGTAAGCCTTTACTCATTAAAAATGCATGATCTTTGATAGATCCGATCTTAATGGAAAATCCAATGTATCTTAAACCGCTGCTCTGTTAAATCTTCTAAAGGGACGAGATATCTTCCTCCCTTGTTATTCCTTATTGTTACCTGGTGTGAGACGCTTGAACCTTTCCTTCCTTCCCGTAGGAGTTGTGTGTAGTGTTGTAGCCTTGGATCATGTCTTCCCTGAAGTTTCTTCCTACTACATGTGTACCCCCTATTTTGGTGCAACCAAGAAGCGTTGATCCATCTTCGATATAAGGTATGTTCCACCTCCATTATTCCAGGTTCCTATCATTCTATTCCTCCTTACCATGTTATTTCATGTGATCTCTATGTTTCTAATGGAGTTTTCTTGGGTGTTGGTTGGTATGGTGTTGTCTCTGCGTCCTCGGGTAGATGTAACCTTCCAAGAGAGGTGATCGTGATATGTTGTGTTGGCTGTTCTCATGGAAAGAACGTTTGAAACCTTTTTAAGTAGGTGATTTGTGGATTATCTATTCTTTTACATGCAATTGTATAGTTATCATGTTTTAGCCCACTAGATCACAATGGAATTGACATAATAAATATTTGAACCAGATAAATAAATTGGTACTGATCATATGTTGTTGCCTCTTGTTTTTGCTATATAGTGTGATATATATGCTTGATTTGTTTAGCATGTTGTTATTGATGGAAATTGGTAAAGAATGTAAAGTTGGGATTAATTGTAAATTAATTGGATAAAGATAAAGAGGCATGTTTTTTAATCTGGTTGTTGATGTGGTCAACCGTTGATAATCGAATGGATGTAGTTATGCATGTTTAAATGAACAGTCTAATTCAAGATGGATTAAATAATTGGTTGTTTGATAAAAGATAATGTCTGGACGAGTTCTAAGTTACCCTCTTGCTTGTAACAGAAAAGATACTTATGCTTGGAGCCATGAGTGCTAATTGTGTGTGAAGGCTAGATGACTTGCTTAGGGATGAGAGCCCAGTTGCTTGTTGATTGTTTTCTTACTGCTTGTGTTGTGGTGTGAGCCTAGGATGGCTGATCCTGGGAGGCTGTTGTGGTATATGGGGCAGGGAGGCCCAGGGTCTGGGGCAACAGTTGACACCTAGAGTGGTGAGATTCATTGGTTTATGCATGTGGGCGTCAGGGAGGACACTAGAGATGATGAAATGGGACAATTATGAATGTCGGATGCTTGTTGAATCTTGTTGGTTATTTATCTTCTTTATTTTCCCCACTGCTTAAGGCAGTTGGTCTTGCTTACCCTCCTTCCAAAGGAGGTAAAGATGCGCGGGGTATGCCACATGATTTCCGTGTTTATCTTCTAAAGGATGGATGGTTCTATGCTCCTAATATAGGTGGTAAAGGCTCGATGGATAGTCCATCTACTCACTGTGTTGAGCCCCTTATGTTTGGTAGCTTAGTTTTTCTTTTCTAGAATGCCTGGAATTATGGGAAAGTAATAATTCTGTTAATAAATGATTGAGTAAATGATGTTAATCCATGGGGTTGGAGCTTGTTAGGATGCAATACTGAGGTAATATTTCTAAGAACTGTGGACTTGGTTTGGTTATGCCTGGAGGGCATGAAACTCTATTGTGATGCTAATGAAATGTAATGTGGAAATTGTTAATGGTTAATTAATGTTTAAATAATTAATTAACATAAAGTTAAATTTATGAAAAAGGATAAATTAACTTCTTGTAGTTATTTAAATGGTTGTGTGCTTATAAGATATCTAGTCTTAGTAGTGGAAGCCAGGAGCCCGAGGGACATTAGATGAAGTTGAGTCTAATACTAGGTTTTTCCCATAGTGTGGTTGTGAGCTATAATATATCATGTACTTTTTATATTTTTATATGCTAATCCACCCTGACGGTTAGGGAAACTGACACTCTGGGGATTTTGAGCCCTGGGGGATGTTTTCCCCAACATCTCGATGGGAGGATGGATGGATGACTACCCCCTTTAGCCCTATTCTATTCTCTTGGTAGTTACTTATGCCGGTAGGAAGGATTGTTATTTTTCTCCATATATGTGTGTAGAGGGATGTAATGGCTTGTGGTTATTCACACACACATATTCTGGTTATAGTTTCCTATGGACTACTATAAGTTCAATTTGTATAGGCTATAATGGCTTTAGGATCCTTACTCAGTGTATGGTGTAATAACCTAGATTTCCCTGGGCCATTCCTTTGTGAAAATCTAGTGTTTAGGGTGTTCTGGGGGCCGTTCGTGACTCATTCTGAGAGTTTTCCAAAAATATGGTTTTGAACCATCGACATCAGTGAGTCAAGGTGTCGATATTGGTGAGTCAGGGCATCGACGTTAGTGAGTCAGGGCGTCGACATCGGTGAGTCATGGTCGTCGACATCGGTGAGTTATGGCATCAACATCAGTGAGTCAGGGCATCGACATCAACATCAGTGAGTTAGGGCGTCACCATCAGTGAGTTAGGGAATCCTCATCGGTGAGTTAGGGTATTGGCATCGATGAGTCAGGGCATCGACATCGGTGAGTTAGGGCGTCGACATCGGTGAGTCAGGGTGTTGCCATCAGTGAGTCAGGGTGTCGACATTAGTGAGTCAGGGCGTCAACATCAGTGAGTCAGGGTGTCACCATCAGTGAGTCATGGAATCGCCATCGGTGAGTTAGGGCGTCGACATCAGTGAGTTAGGGTGTCAACATCAGTGAGTCAGGGCATCAGCATCAGTGAGTCAGGGCGTCGACATCGGTGAGTCAGGGCGTTGGCATCAGTGAGTTAGGGGCGTCAATATCAGTGATTCAGGGATGTCAACATCGGTGAGTCAGGGGTGTCAGTGGCTCAACATTGGTATCTCACCCATTGGTGTCTCAGCATCGGTGACTCACCCATCGGTGACTCATTTCCTCGTTTTTCTAGTTTTTCCCAATTTTTCAATTTTCCCCCTCTTACATCATATTTGACGTAAACTGAGTTTAAAGCCTTATTTGGGCATTTTTAAGTGTGTTCCAAAGGTTATTAAGTATATCTTTAATATCCTAACATTCTAGGGGATTTGAGATAATCAAATCATGTGATATTGACCATGATCCCATGATAATGGATTTTGAAACTGTTCTTCATTTAATATAGGATTTGGCTCTTCAAAGCCAGGATATTTCCTTCCTAATGTGTTTTTTGTTCCCTCTTGGTGCACCTATAACTTTTATCTCTAGATGAGTCGTGTTCCTATGATACAACCCTCTCCTGCTCAATTTTCTTAGAGTTTCCTACTGCTCACGTGATCCCCTATTCTTGGCGCAAGGAGGATTCTTGGTCGCCTATTGTTCCATAGGGATTTCTTCTATCTCTCTTTAAATCATGCATCATACTGGTGGGTGTATAAAGGATTCCTTGTGAAGAACATGTGAATAATTGTCTTAAAATGAGAAATAAATAAGGGAATATGATCAAAAGATAACAGGGGTCAATGAAATAATGGCCTGGGAGTGGTTTAATGTTTGATTGCCTATTTTATTTTGTTATCTTTATTTCCTTATGGATTGTTGTGGCTGTATGCCTTCTGAAAATCATGGTCGTTGGTGGTATTTACTTATGAACTGTTGGTGTTCTTTTTTCTTTTGTTATGATGTTTGATGCTTAGTCGTAACATGAAATCTGCTTAATCAGGTATACTTGGTTAATTAAATGAATGCCCCAGGATCAAACCTATTCTGTGATCACTCTGGTTATTTAAAGTGGAATCAGAGAACCTTTATTGGCTAAATATGAATACCCTTGTCTTGATGGTGCGGTCGTGTGCCGTGTGTGTGGGGTTCTAGTCTTGTGTAGGTTATGGGTACATGGGTGGATAGAGGAGTTAGTTCTGTGAGAAGGGTGTGGCATGTGTGTGCAGTGGGATTGTGGTTAATGGTAGTTTTTGTGAACTTGGTGTGTGAGGCAATACGAGTAGCGTGTTTTTATCCTAGTCTAAGAGACTGATTGATTGTGGAATGGATGGACTTGTAGGCAGTGAGACTACCTTTGTTTGTGTTATGGTCGTCAAGAAATGTTGGGCAGTGGGAATGCAATGTGGTTATGGGCTTGTTATGCAGTGGGACTGTATCTATGGTGTTTTTGTGTAGAAAGGCTACCGAGTTTGGTTGTGAGGGAATGATTGTGTGGTATAACTTTGAAGAATGACAATTGGAAGTACCAAAGAGCGATGTGGGTTGGTTGTTGTGTACTTAGTTAATCAGGATCTTTGACTTCTGAGGCGGTTGCAGATGTTGTGCTTGGTAGTTACCCTGGGTAGCACTGGAATAAATTAAAGTGAACTCTTAATTAATGAATGGAAAGTGGTTAAATAAAAATAGGTTGAGTTATGATTTGGCAGTGGTTGTTTGTGTGGTTGTGTATATAGGGGTAGCATCAGGAGTAGTCCTGGTGGGATGGTTGTTTATTTTGGGACCCATAGGTTGGGATGAGTGTTTGTTTACTTATATGTATAAATTGTAGTTCCTTGTGATTTCTATACACATCCAACCTTGTTGATAACCATGTTACGAACACCCCCATTTCATGGGGGAGGGTGTCTTTCCCAATATCCCGATGGGAGGATGGATGGATGATTACTAACTTTCTTCCTCGCACCCTCTTCAGGGTTCTTACTGCTCGAGTGTATTCAGGTAGGCTATAATGACTTGAGGCTTACCATAGTCCAAGATTCTTTGGGCAGGTTTTTTATAGATGAGGGTCCTAGGTGTTTTGGGCCATGATTTTCATGTGTCTTCGGACGAGAAGTGTGATTATTATGGACCAGGTGTCTACGAGCAAGATGTGTGGTGTGGTTGAGGCCCAGGTGTGTGCGGGTGGGTTGTGGCAGTGGGACTACATTTTGGAAGAGTGGTAGAGTCAAGACATTAACTATCAGGAATAACAGTTAACCAGTGGGAATGTGGTGTGGGGTACGCAAATGTCGATGTGCTTATACTACTACTTTACTTGACTTGCGTTATTTAACGAGTGTGCCTTGGTGAGGCTGGGATAGTTAGTATTCCTTGGTAGGTGCTTTGAGGTTCTACTATTTTATCATAGGGGCATTAGTATGTTCCCCCACTTGTGCACAAGTGGCTTTAGTTTTCCTACTATGTATACTTGTATACTCACCCTATGTCTATAAAACTATTTTCAGGTTATCGGGAGGACTTTGAGGACCACACTAGACTTTACTAGCTCACGTTTTGGGATAGTTTTTATTACTACTTAGTCTCTTTTCTTTTGGTACTTTATTTTGGAGTTTTTTGTACTTTTTATTAGATTTACTTTTGAACATGCATATGAGAATGGATTTTTCCTTTACTTTTACCTTTAGTATTTGGAGTTTCATGGGATTTGCCATCTTATCTCTCGATCCTGTTTTTATTAAAAAGGGTAATTCCTTCCATTTTGAGTGAGATTCAATACTCTTTGTGCTAGTCGCAACTCCTGGTCCTATTGAAGGAAGGACTCAGGGGTCATTATCTATCCTTAATATTGAAGAAGGAAGGGCGTGACACTTTGTTATCCCTTCCCTCATCTTGAGGAAGGCGGGTCGTGACAGAATGGTATTAGAGGTAGGTTGAGGGATAAGATGGAGTTTGGAGTTAGGCACAGTGAGGATTGTATGGGATGGTAGGGAAATTATGTTACGCAATATTGGTGTATGAAATAGGCTAGGGGATACCGGCTAGGACATGGGATTTTAGGCCCCCCTTGATCCAATGTAAGGACTCTGGACCTACTAAAACCAAGTGAGGCTATGCTGATTTCAGGTTAGAGACCCTAGTAAAGGTACATGCATCATAATTATTTGTGTTCTTGTGTGTCTTGAATGTTTTGAGAATTTAATTTAAATAAAGATTTAAAATAAATATTAAAAGGAAATTTTCATACTACCTGAGCTTAGGAGTTCCTTGATTAACTTTTTTCATCTATAACACCCGGACGTTTCCCACATGTGGTACGAGTAGTTGAGGTTCAATAGGATGACTTTTTTGATCATTGTAGGGCTGATCAGGAGGAGGAAAATGAATTGTGGCAAAATACCCTTCACGCTTTCTAGTGAAAGACCCTAGGGAAGTACAAGGGCAGGGTTTCAGACTTAGGGACGAAGGGATAACTTGAGGAGCTGACGATCACCTTTACTTTGATCTATGTTTCTAGGGAGTATTGGGTTCCTCTGGTAGTGAGCTAGATTCAAGGAGCGGCGTGTTAGTGGTGGACACTTTATCTTGGGGAGAGGAATGAGACCGATGTCTCATGGGCAGAATTTGAGAAGGATTTTTGGGTAGAGTTCCTTTCCTCGACGATGATGTTTGAGAAGAGGCATGAGTTTCTCTCCCTCTAATAGGGGAGTATGTTATTGAGGGATATGGGGATCAAGTTTAAGGATCTCTTATGCTTTACTATGGATCTCTTTCTAGATGAGGAGTTGCAGGCAAGATGCTTAGAGGAGGCACTCCAAATTTCTCTTTAGTATGTCGTCACTCCCTTTACCCTACCGACGTACTTAGAAGTCAGAAGAAGGTCAAATTAGGGGATAATATGCAATCATAGGGAGGTGTACCATGATAGGGGAGCCATATGAGTTCATTAAAGGGGAAGACAATCAGTAGCAGGTCTCTGACATCATGGCCTTCTAGGTTTCGGCCAGTGGAAAGTAGTACTCAGCAGTTCCAGTTCTGATCTCATGGTCCTCACCCTTTCCACATGGGCCCAAGAATGAGGTGATTCACTATGGAGGTCGTGGACATCTTCAGAACTAGTACCCAATTCAAGCGTAGTACAATAGGGGTGGGCAGGTTCAACACCCACCTTAGCAGCAACAGTTGCTTGTTAGTCTTTTCCAACAGTAGGGGCAACGAGCTCCCACTCCACTGAGGGTAGTCGGTGCTGGGGGAGTCCGATCTCAGGGTGATCCTCAGGGACCTCAACCAAGGCGTGATTGGGGAGGCAATCGATATAAGAGGGGTATAGAAGTTGGGAGTGGGCCGTTGGATGCCTCCAAGGCAGTAGTTTGAGCGGGGCCAGAGGTTGTTCGAGGTACGATCAGTCTTTTTAGCACTCTTTCTTGCGCTTTGTTTGATTCAAGAGCCTCACACTCCTTTGTTGCACCCAGTCTAGGACATGATCTGGGACTAGACATAGAGAGATTTCCCATGCCCCTGGTGTTGAGTACACTAGTCAGAGGTTAGACCAGTTTGTTTGATGTTTTCTGGGGATGTAGACTGATATTGGGGCTGCATCAGTCCAGTGGGAATATTCTTCTACTACAGATGCAACCGAATGATTTCATCCTAGGCATCGACTGATTGTTTTCTATGCATGTTTTTATCAACTTCTTCAGAAGAAGAGTCATGTTTTTAGGTGTGGATAGCCAGCGTGTAGTTTTCGTTGGTGAGCAGGGATTTCTGGTGGGCAGTCGGTATGTGGAGCCTCTTCTCTCCTTAATGACCAAGCTGTCAGTGGGATCAACATACACAAAAAATGGTGAAGGTTCTAAGGGTTGTCAAAGAGTTCCTGAATGTCTTTCGAGAGGAGGTTGTTACCCTACCCCCTCACCGTGACATTGAGTTTAGAATATACTTACAACCCAGTGCCCATCCGATTTCGATGGATCCCTATCAGATGGTGCCTTATGAGTTTCGGGAGTTGTAGATTCGGTTTCAAGACCTAATTAAAAAGGGTTTTATCTAGATGAGTGTGTCACTATGGGGTAATCTAGTATTGTTCGTGAAGAAGGCGGATGGTGGCCTGAGGATGTGTATAGATTACCAGAGACTGAATTAGGTAACAATCAAGAACCGTTACCCCTTCCGAGAATAGATGATCTTTTAGACTAGTTAAAGGGAGAAGGTTGGTTCTCTAAGATTGATCTATGGTCTGGATATCATCAGTTGAGGTTGAAGGAGGGTGACATACTGAAGACTGCTTTCAGGTGCAGGTATGGGAACTTCGAATTCATGGTCATTCCCTTCAATGTTACGAATGCACCAGCCGTGTTCATGGGGCTCATGAACTCTATCTTCCACAAGTTCTTAGACCAGTTCATCATTGTGTTCATCGATGACATCCTGATCTACTCAAGGTCATAGGAGGAGCACAATGAGCATCTGAGGACTATATTGAAGGTCCTCCGACACCACCATCTCTATAGGAAGTTGTCCAAGTGTAAGTTCTGGATGCGATAGGTGAACTTCCTTGGACATGTGGTGTCCTAGCAAGGGATGGTAGTGGCCCCGTCTAAGTTCAAGGTGGTTGTTTCTTGGGAACCACCCAAGATTGTGGAAGAGGTTCATAGATTTCTGGGTTTAGCAGGCTATTAATAGAGGTTTTTACCCTACTTCTCTCGAGTTACATCTCTGTTGACAACTTTGACCAAAAAATACCAGGCCTTCATGTGGAGTGAGTAGTTTGAGACAACTTTCAGCTACCTGAAGGGGAAGATGGTCAGTGCCCCAGTGCTTAGATTTCTAGAGGAAGGGGTGATGTTCAAGGTGTTTTGTGATTCCTCTAGTCTAGGATTGGGATGTGTGTTGATGTAGCAGTGAGAGTGATCTCTTATGGGTCTAGGAAGTTACATCCACATGAACGTAACTATGCCACCCATGATTTGGAACTTACAACGGTCATGTTCACACTAAAGTTTTGGTGACATTAAATCATTGGGGAGCGCTTTATGGTCTTCACAGATCACAAGAGATTGAGGCATATCTTCTCTCAATAAGACTTGAACTTATGATAGCGAAGGTGGATGGACTTTCTCTAGGAATATGACTTCAAAATTTCTTACATCCCAGGAAAGGGGAATGTGGTCGCCGATGACTTGATCATGAAGTTGCAGAAGGAGGTAGTTCGAGAATCCACAGATGATTGGAAGGAAATGGAGGAGTTAGCCTCCTTGCATCTGGATGTGAGAGTCGATGGTGGCAAATGCTGTCTGTTTCATATGATAGTGCGGTCTTCCTTGGTGTGGATGGTGGAAGAGTCTTAGTGGGGAGACTTATAGACTGAAGTGATGCATGATCGTGCTATCTAGGGTGATTCTCCAGAGGGATGGTCATAGGATAATTAGAATCGGATGTTGTTCCGTGGGAAGCTATTTGTCCCAGTGGATATGCATGAGAGAGTTCTCTGTGAGTTCCATAGATCAGCCTTGGAGGTACATTCAGGAGTCTCTAAGATGTACCGAGGCTTAAGGGAACAATTTTGGTGGCCTAGGTTGAAGTGAGAAGTGGCTGAGTTTGTGGCAAGGTGCCTAGTGTGTTAGTAGGTAAAGGTTGAGCACCATGTTTCTGACAGTCTGTTACAACCCTTAAACGTTCCCAAGTGGAAGTGGGATGATATCTTGATGGATTTTTTCATAGTATTACCCAAGGCTCAAGGAGGATGTGATGATCTTTGGGTAGTAGTGGACCATTTGATGAATTCGGCTCACTTCTCGGTGATCAATGAGTCGAGTGCAGTAGATTCATTAGCATAGAGGTATGTGGATGAGGTGGTGTGGCTGAATGGAGTTACAAGATCCATTGTATCGAATTTGGATACACATTTTATGTCATGAGTCTGTAGGGGATTGCAGTATGCCTTTGACACCTAGTTACACCTTAGCACTGCTTTCCACCCTCATACGGAAGGGCAGACCGAGCGAACTGTCCAGATGTTGGAGGACATACTGCGAGTGTGTGTTCTATACTTTAGAGGATTGTGGGTACGACACCTGCCTATGGTAGAGTTTTCTTACAATAATAGATATCACTCTACTATTGGAATTACACCCTTCAAATCCTTGTACTAAAGACCGTGTTGTTCACCCATATGCTCGAAAGGGGCTGGGAGGCAGATTTTGTTAGTCCGGATGTAGTGCAGAGCACGACGGAGAAGGTGCAACTTTTCTGTGAGAGGATAAAGAAAACACATGACCGAAAAAAGTTTTATGTCGATCATAGGAGGAGACCTTTGGAGTTATAGGTTGGGGACTATGTATTCTTGAAGGTTTCCCCTTGACATGGGTAGCAAAGGTTTAGCAGATGAAGCAAGGTTTCTCCTAGGTTTATCAGACCTTTTGAGGTGTTATGATGAGTTGGAAAGGTGGAATATCAGCTGGCATTGCCACCACAGTTGGAAAGGATCCACAACGTCTTCTATGTCTTTCAGCTCTGTCGATATCTACATGATGACTCCCACGTCATCGACTGGGGAGAGTTATATATTGATGATGACCTGACATTCGTGGAGCGACCAGTGAGAATTGAGGATCATGAAGAGAATATGGTTCATGGATGGACCATTCCTTTGGTTCATGTGTTATGGAGGCATGGTGGCCTCGAGGAGAGTAATTGGGAGCGGGAGGCATAAATGTGTGCCCAGTACCCAGAGTTGTTTTGAGTTTTTCTCTTGTGTTTTTCCTTGTTCCTTTCTTATGATGTAATGCTTGACCTTGTTCATTATCAGATGAGTTATTTCTTATTCTATGAATGTGTGTAAAAATTCATGACTATGGGGAGGGTAGGACATTATCCCTATTTAAGACACATTAATTCGAATGCGATTAAACCCTTGAGAGTGAGTCAGTGCCGCCCAAAGTGGATAGTATCTTGACATGGAGGAAGGATCTCCCTAATCCATGTGTCTGGATAGTGTGACCTTGGTGTTTACATGGTTTTTTGGAGAAATGGGGCCTTAGTGTTTCTACATTTGTTCAGGATATATAAGTCAAGGATGTTTTCTTGTATGTCTAGGTTTTCACTCCATCTTTCGAACAACACAAGGTGGTTCATCCTTGAGAGGTATCTTACAAGGTGGTTGTTCAGACCCCTCCTTATTATGGGATATTTTTAAATTATTGGGGGTGAGAATAGTTTGAGAGGTATATGATGTAATAACTCATATTTCTCCAGGCCATTCCTTTGTTAAAATTCAATGTTTAGGGTGTTTTGGGGGCTGTTTGTGACTCATTTCGAGAGTTTTCCAAAAATCCAGTTTTGAACTGTCGGCATTGGTGAGTCAGAGCGTCGACATCGATGAGTCAGGGTGTCAACATCGGTGAGTCAGGGTGTTGACATCAGTGAGTTAGGGGCGTCAACATTAGTGAGTCAGGGCATCATCATCGATGAGTTAGGGCATCGACATCGGTGAGTTAGGGCATCAACATCAGTGAGTTAGGGGCATCGACATTAGTGAGTCAGGGGCATCAACATCAGTGAGTCAGGGGCATCGATGGCTTAGCGTTACTGGATTAGCATCAATGGATCAACGTCAGAAGGTCATATCGTCATCTCACCCATTAGTGGCTCAACATTGGTGACTCACCCATCTGTGACTCATTTCTCAGTTTTTCCAGTTTTTTCCATTTTTCCAGTTTCACCCCTCTTATGTCTTATTTGACGTAAACCGGGTTTAAAGACTTGTTTGTGAGTTTTTAAGTGTGTTCCAAAGGATATTAAGTATATCTTTAGTATCCTAACATTCTGTGGGATTTGAGATACTCAAACCATGTGATCTTGACCACGATCCCATGATAATGGCTTTTGAATCTGTTATTCTTTTAATATGGGATCTGGCACTTCAAAGCTGGGATCTTCCCTTCCTAGTGTGTTTTACATTACCTCTTAGTGTGCCTAGAGATTTTCTCTCTATACGATTTGTGTGCCTATGCTATAGCCCTCTCCTTCTAAGTTTTCTTGGAGTTTCCTCCTGCTCGCGCGATCCCTTGTTCTTGGTGCAAGGAGTCTTGGTCACCTGTTATTCCATAGGGATTTCTTCTCCCTCTCTTTAAATTGTGCATCATGTGGGGTGGGTGTATAAATGATTCCTTATGAATAGTGGGTGAATACTTTTCTTAAAATGATAAATAAATAAGAAGGTAATATGATCAAAAGATAACAGGGGTTAATGAAATAAATGGCTGGGAGTGGTTTTATGTTTGATTTCCTATTTTATTTTGTTATATTTGTTTACTTATGGATTGTTGTGGCTGTATTCCTTCTAAAAATCATTGTTTTTGGTGGTATTTGCTTATGCACTGGTGGTGTTCTGTTTTTGTTTGTTATGATGATTGATATTTGGTCATAACATGAAATTTGATTAATCTCGTATACTTGGTTAATTAAATGGATTCCCAAGGATCAAACCTATTCTATGATCACCCTAGTTATTTAAAATGGAATTAAAGAACCCATGTTGGCTAAATCTGAATACCCTTGGATTTATGGTGTGGTCGTGTGCTATGTGTGTGGGGTTCTAGTCTTGTGTAGGTTGTGGGTATAGGGGTGGATAGAGGAGTTGGTTATGTAATAAGGGTGTGGCATGTGTGTGCAACAAGGCTATAATTAATGGTAGTTGTTGTGGGCTTGGTGTGTGAGGTTGTACGGGTGGTGTATTGGTATCCCAATCTAAGAGATTGATTGATTTTGGAATGGATGGACTTGTAGGAATTGGGATTGCCTTTGTTTGTGTTGTGGATGTCGAGCAACATTGGGCAGTGGGACTGCAATGTGGTTATGGGCTTGTTATGTAGTGGGACTACATCTGTGGTGTAGCAGTGTAGTGGGTATACCAAGTTTGGTTGCGAGGGAAGGATTGTGCGGTATAACTTTGAAGAATGACAGTTGGCATTACCAAAGAACAACATGGGTTGGTCATTGTGTACTTAGTTAATCAGGATATTCACCTTTTAAGGTGGTTGCAAATGTTGTGCTTAGTAGTTTCCCTGGGTATTACTGGAATAAATTAAAGTGAAACCTTAATTATTTAATGGAAAGCAGTTAAATGAAAAGGGGTTGGAGTTATGCTTTGGCAGTGGCTTTTTGTGTGGTTGTGCATATAGGGGTAGCAATAGGAGTGGTCTTGGTGGGATGGTTGTTTATTTTGGGACCTGTAGGTTGGACTGAGTGTTTGTTTACTTATATGTATAAATTTTAGTTCCTTGTGATTTCTATATGCATCCCACCCATGTTGAGAACCATGTTCCGAACACCCCCATTTCATAGGGGAGGGTGCCTTTCCCAACATCCCAGTGGGAGGATGGATGACTGGTTACTGACTTTCTTCCTTGCACCCTCTTTTAGGTTCTTACCACTTGAGCGTATCTGGGCAGGCTGTAATGGCTTGAGGCTTACCATAGTCCAAGATCCTTCGGGTAGGTTTGTTATGAATGAGGGGCCTAGGTGTTTGCAGGCCAGGATTTTTTTCCCAAGTGTCTTCGGGATGAGGCCCAGGTGTCTTTAGGTGTGAGGTGTGGTTGTTGTGGCCCAGGTGTCTGTGGGCGAGATGTGTGGCATGGTTGAGGCCTAGGTGTGTGCGGGAGGGTTGTGGCAGTGGGACTTCATTTTGGAACAGTGGTAGCATCAAGATGTTAGCCGTTAAGAATAACAGTTAACCAGTGAGAAAGTGGTGTGGGGTACCCAAATGTCGATGTGCTTATACTACTACTTTACTTGACTTGCATTATTTGACGAGTGTACCTTGGTGAGGCTAGGATGGTTAGTATTCCTTGGTATGTGCTTTGAGGTTCTACTATTTTCTCACAAGGGCATTAGTATGTTCCCCAACTTGTGCACGAGTGGATTTAGTTTTCCTACTGGGTATATTTGTATACTCACCCTATGTCTGTAAAACTATTTTCAGGTTACCAAGAGGACTTTGAGGACTATGCTGGACTTTACTAGATCAGACGTTGGGATAGTTTCTTTTTCTTATTAGTCTCTTTTATTTTGGTAATTTATTTTGGATTTTGTTGTACTTTTTATGAGATTTAATTTTGAACATTCATGTGGGAATGGATTTTGGATTTACTTTTACCTTTAGTATTTGGAGTTACTTGGGATTTACTATCTTATCTCCCGATCATGTTTTCATTAAAAAAGGTAATGACTTCCATTTTGGGTGAGATTCCATACCCTTGGTGCTGTTGGGACCACTTTGTGTATAAGGTTGTATTTGTTGTCAATAGTTGTCAATGAAGATCAAAATGAAGAAGGAGATGAAGGGATTCATGTTATAATGTGATCATACAACATCTCACTGTTCAAAGAGACCATGAAAGAGCCTACTTGAAGTGAAATGCCTTATTTTATGAGGGATAATGTGGATATTTGAAGATCTAAGAATGATCATACAAAGATGATATGATGATGCTAGTCATAATTAGTGTTGACTAGAAAGACTGATGTTGCTGGATGACAGATAAGTTATAGTACTTTCCCTATATAATCTGCACATGGATGACTAGGGAGTTTTCAAAGAATGGGGTCATACGTTTGAGACTGAAAGCAGTATTAAATGTCACCTCTCCTCAATCTATTCATCACATCACAACTTTCATGAAAGTCACCACAAATCATACCAAAAGATCTGCCTCATTGAGAGGGTCCCAATGCCACAAACGACTCGTCAATCAGACGTGTAGTTTGCAAGATACATGCATTCTTGTAAAAAGGGGGTCAGTTATGCAGAACGGTATGTTGTAAAGGCATGCGGTACATGGAATGGTACGCGGTGAAGGTATGTGGTATGTAGAATGGTGTTGAAAATAGTTCATAGTGTGGTACGTGATGAAGGCACGTGGTACACGGTGAAGGAATGCGGTATGTGGAACGATGCACAAAACTGAAAATTGTTCGCAACGATGGTATGTGGTGAAGGCGTGTGGTACGCGAAATGCTGCCGAAAATGGTTCACAATAATGGTACATGGTGATGAGTTTCAGTATGCGGACCAACAACCATATGGTACACGGAAGGTTAATGGTATGCGATAAAGGTTCGCAGTTCAGAGGATTGCAGTACGTGGTGGAGGATAACAATACGCAGATGGAGTTTAGTTGACAGATTGTCCCACATTGAAAATTTGGGTAAATCAGATTACCAAAATTTGCAGAGATCGTTCCTATTTAAGGAGCATTAACCCCCTTTGTTAATATGAGGAGATTGAAGATTAATTTTTTGGGAAGAAATTCAGTGAAGTCCGAAGTGGTACGTAAAGGAGAAGATGGTACATGGAGAGAATCATCCACATAAGGAAAACAGTTCATTGAAGAGAGTGAGGTTCGTGCAAGAAGCTCTCGAGGTATGCAGCCGAGCAAGGCAGTATGTGGATTAGGATGGTACACGGAGGAGTGGAGCAGTACAAAGTTCAGGGGAGTACGTGGAGAAGGAAAATTCATAGAAACAGCTGGATGATATGCGAAAATAGCAGCGCTACACGGAGCAGCTGGATGGTATGTGAAAATAGCAGCAGTACGTGGAGAAACTGGGCGGTACGCGAAATTAGCAGCAGTACGCAAAAATAGCTAGAAGGTACGTGGAAACAGTAAAAGTACGTGGAAACAGCTGGATGGTACGTAGAATCAGCAGTGGTATATAGAAACAGCTGAACGATACACAGAAACAGTAACGGTATGCTGAAATAGCTGGACAGTACGTAGAAATAGAAGTGGTACATGGAAACAACAACAGTATGCAGAACACCCACGGAAGCTTGAAAATTGGCTAAATCACTTTGAAAATTTAATTTCCATAACATATAAGTGTATAGAAAAATAAATTACATATTTGAGTGATTATGGGACTTCAACAAATCATCCATTTACCGTTGAGGATGCATGAATTAATGCCAAACCATTGAAGCGACCTTCAAGTCATTAAACTGAGTGAAGATTCTTCCAACGCAGTGAGAAAAGGGGAGTCAGTGGAAGTGATCCAAGGTACGCAGTGTTCTATCCCTAAAACCTTGTAAAGGCAGTGCACCTGACATAGAGTGACTATGCTAAACTTTTGTAATCCACAACTAGTGAAGATTAATGGAATTTGGTACAACCGGTAACCTGACGACCTATGCTCCTTGGACGTAGCCTTTAGTAGTGAACCCAGTAAAAAGTTTTGTGTTTTCCTTATTCATGTGAATGTTTTAATTACTACACATATCCATCATATAGGTATTAAAAAGGGTTCCTACCAATGTGGGAACAAGATCCAGTAAAGAAGAGAAAAAATTGACACCCTGATTTACCCCCCTCTCAAGGTGGTTTAGGGTCCTTTAATTGGTATCAGAGCGCAAATGTTTATGTATGTTGGATACTCTTCAATAATTATTTTTAGAAGAGTAATTGAGTTTTCTTTCCTGAGTCAACAATGAAGATCAGTCTTGATGAAAGTTTAGTTATATCTGAGCAGAATTCTATACCCAGAAAGACCATGATGAACAGGAAAAAGAAAGAGAAGAGACAATTGAATAATTCCATCTTATCTAAAGAAGAGGTAGTATATGGTTCTCCATTCCATTTGTAAAGTGATGATGTTTCAGTCCTGGAAAGAAAAGAGAAAGGAGATTGGGAGGTATGTGTTTTCACCCGTGATCAATCTTCAGCCTCAGATGAAATTGATAGACTACGAAAATACCTTTATGATATCTCTAAAGATAGAGTCATCAGTATTTGTAGAATATTTCAAAGTATGCAGAACAAAATCACCCAGTTAAGAAAAGAAGCAGACTCTATGGAGCAAGGCTTGGTAAAGAAAATATCAAAATGCCATAATCTTTCTAGACATATTGAATCCTTTGAAGAAACAAGGAGGAAATATGAAATAAATACATCAAAATGGTTCAAAGAAGTTAAAGTGGAAGAGAGAGTCAGAAATGATCTTGAAGAAAAGATCCATGTGCTTGAAGGAAAATTGAAAAATTGTACTGATTTCAATGGTCTACAATTTTAAGGGATATCCAAGAAGATCAAGGAAAATGACTCTTTGATTCAGAATAAAATGATGTTGCATGAGGAATAATTCGTTAGAATGAAAAAGGCTTATGAAGAGAAGATGACTATGATTGAAGATCAGAAGGTCATTATCAATAGTAAATGTCTAGAATTGGATGCTCAGTTGACCAATCTAGAGAATACACATATTGAGACTTCACAAAAGAACGAAATATTTGCTGCTGGTACTCAATGCTCACTGTAGGATTCTAAAGCTGAAATACCTCCAACATGTAACAAGAAGATTGTGACAACTCTTGATTATCCATATCAAGAAACAATTTTTGTTGCTACTTAATGCTCACTGGAAGATTCTACTATCAAAATACTTACAACATGTGATAATAAGATCATGACATCACTCATTGATCTATCAAAAGCAACTGAGAAAGTGAAGGTACCATCCATACCAACTTGTATAATTGTTTCTAAATATGTTTCTACAAAAAGTGCAGGATGGAAGAAAAATTATAAACAAGTATGGATG
The DNA here is from genome assembly GCA_963277665.1 of Viscum album. Lineage (NCBI taxonomy): Eukaryota > Viridiplantae > Streptophyta > Magnoliopsida > Santalales > Viscaceae > Viscum > Viscum album. The sequence goes on from OY728127.1 coordinate 8,353,709, forward strand.
AGGAAAGGTGAGGATAAGAAACCTACCACTATGGCTAGGGTGTATAGGAATAATAAGCTAGAAGATGGTTTCCTAGATAGAGCACAAAAAATTAAGAAGAAGGCCCAAAAACCTTATATAGAAGATATCAAGAAGACAAGATTTGTTGGTCAATGTTTGTACTGCAAAAAATTTGGGAATTGTGCACTGGATTATTGGCATAATCCCTTAAAAGAAAAAGCACAAAGAAAGACCATATCAAAGGGAAGAAAGCCAGAGAAGAAGAAGCAACATCCGCAGGTCCAAAAGCATCTGTTTACTGCAAAAAAATTTGGAATGCTTGATAACATCTATGATGTATGCAATGGAAGTGGTCACAAGTTAGGTACATGCCCATCTCAACATGCATTCATTATTGATAAGAAAATACGACCTCCGACACCGGTTAAGTATGAAGCAACTACCTTGGGAAGATACCAGAAGAATATTGTGAACACACATTTACCTAAGAAGATATCATGTAGGGAAGCTAAGAAGACCTTGGATTTTAGATCCATGAAATTGAACAAAAATTCATCCAAAAGAGAAACTAAGAGGGATGACACTCAGATGAACCCATGTGGAAGATCCAAACCTACTGGAAAAGTTCCAAATGACATATTGGTCATCTGGCCAGAATATTTGAAAAGAATAAGGAAATGTGAAGATGAAAAGGCCAAGGTTGGTGATAAAGGAAAAAGAAAACTTTCACATGTTTAAGATAAATTACATGAGAGAATTAAAACCAAAAGAAATACACGTGTTAAATAATTTATGTGTGAGAGATGTATGAAATTTGGTCACATTGCAAAAGGTTTCCTAACCTTAATTCCAGAGCAAGAAGCAATACTTAAGAGGAGTAAGAATGTATCATCCATGATTGATATTAATAAGAAGAACAATTCTCCACGCAATGTAGAAGTGAATTTGAAGAGATCCATGCCACATCAACATAGATAAGAAAAGGTGTCTAGATGTGCAAGCATGAAGACTGGAGTAAATGGAGTAACTTGGTTGAGAAAATAATCTCAACCATGTAGCTCATATCGATGAAGCAAGGAGGAACCGCATTATTCCTTTAATCATTTGTGTATTCTATTTGTGCTGATAATACAGGTAATTTAAGGTGAAGCATGCTCTCAGGGGGAGAACCTAAGAAGTAGTGAATGTTGTTAACTTTTGATAGCTAAGATGAAGAAGTTTCCATCCTTATAAGATTCTTCAATTGTTATTCAAATATTAAAATAATGAAGGACCATCCTTGATGAAGACGATGAGGAGTGTTTCCCTTAAGGGGGAGACAAATGAAGAAGCTTCCAGAATTATTATTTCAATCAGTATCAACTTCAGTTGGTATTAAATTCAATTACTATAGAAATTGATTGAAGAACATGTCATTGGAAAAGGTATGCCATTTCTCAATCACTCATCCTTGGTTACTCATAATGATGATCATTTTACAAAGGGGGAGTAACTGAATTAATCCGTGACATAATAAGAATGGAAAATCCCCAAGGCCACTTATCCTTCCAATTTCACTTGAATGTTTTTGATCTATTTGTTAAAGTGAAAGCAAGAGTTTCTGGTTTATTATTTCCTATCACATTCAATTTTAGGTGCCTGGAATGAAAGTGGAAAACCCTTGAAGACAAATCACATGATTTCTCATCTCATGAGGTATCATGATAAGTGAATAATGGACAACCTTGTTGTCTAAATCAAATCCTCTTGTTTTCTACACCGAGCATTGCTCAAGTAGACTTAGAGTGAAATGATTGATGGCACATTACTTAAGAAAGGACTGATACCCTTTTCTCATAAACTTTGTATTTCTTTTCAATAAGGGGGAGAGAAAGTCAAATGATAGTTCGAAAATTGAGAGATAAAGAAAAAGAAAAAGGGGAGAGAGGAGATTCTAATTTTGATATTGACACATTAATTTGAGGACTTTATGGTATTAACAAAAAAATAAAAAGGGGGAGATTGTTGGGACCACTTTGTGTATAAGGTTTTATTTGTTGTCAATAGTTGTCAATAAAGATCAAAATGAAGAAGGTGATGAAGGGATTTATGTTATAATGTGATCATGAAACATCTCACTGTTCAAAGAGACCATTCAAGAGCCTACTTGAAGAGACATGTCTGATTGCATGAGGGATAATGTGGTGATTTGAAGATTTAAGAATGATCATACAAAGTGGAGAAGATGACGCCAGTCATATTCAGTGTTGACTAGAAAGACATATGTTGCTGGATGACAGGGAAGTTGTAGTACTCTCCCTAGATAATCTGCACATGGATGACTAGGAAGTTTGCAAAGAATGGGGTCATACGTTTGAGACTGAAAGTAGTATTGAAGGTAACCTCTCCTCAAGCTATTCGTCACATCACAACTTTCATTAAAGTCACCACAAATCATACCAAAAGATCTACCTCATCAAGAGGGTCCCAACGCCACAAACGGATCGTCAATCGGACGTGCGGTTTTCAAGATATAGACATTCTTGTAAACATGGGGTCAGTTACGTAGAACAATATATGTTATGCAGAACGGTACGCAGTGAAGGCATGTGGTACGCATGATGATGTCAAAAACAGTTCATAGTGTGGTATGCGATGAAGGCGCGTAGTACGCGGTGAAGGCATGTGGTATGTGGAATTCTGTCAAAATGGTTTGCAACAATGGTACGTAGTGAAGGCATGCGGTATGAGGAATAGTGCGCAAAATTGAAAAAAGTTTGTAGCGACGGTACGCGGTGAAGGAGTGCAGTATGTGAAATGCTGTAAAAAACGGTTCGCAGCGATGGTATGCAGTGATGAGTTGAAGTACGCGGATCGAAAACCATATGGTACACGGAAGGGTAATGGAATGTGATAAAGGCTTACAGTTCAGAGGATTTCAATATGCAGTAGAGGCTAACAATATGCAGATGGAGTTCAGTTTACAGATTTTCCCACATTGAAAATTTAGGTAAATCATATTATCAAAATTTCTGAAGATCATGCCTATTTAAGGAGCAGTAATATCCTTTTTTTAAGATGAGGAGATTGAAGATTAAATTTTTGGGAAGAAATTCAGTGAATTCCAAAGTGGTACGCAGAGGAGAATACGATACATGGAGAGAATCATCTGCGTAAGGAAAACAGTTCACCGAAGAGAGTGCGGTTTGCGTAGGAAGCTCTCGCGGTATACGGCTGAGCAAGACACTACACAGAGCAGGATAGTACACGGAGGAGTGGAGCAGTATGCGGTGTAGGGGAGTACTCAGAGAAGGAAAGTTCATAGAAACAGCTGGACAGTACGCAAAAACATCATTGGTATGTGGAGCAACTAGATGGTACGTGAAAACAGCAGCGGTACGCGGAGCAGCTGGGCGGTACGTGAAATCAGCAGCAGTACACGGAAACAACTGGAAGGTACATGGAAACAGTAACAGTACGCAAAAATAGTTGGACGATACGCAAAATCAGCAGTGGTATGCAGAAATAGCTGAACGGTGCATGGAAACATCAGTGGTACATAAAAATAGTTGGATGGTACGCAAAAACAACAGCGGTACTCGGAAACAACATTAGTACGCAGAACACCCACAAAAGCTTGAAAATTGGCCAAATCAGTTTGCGAATTTAATTTCCATAATATATCAGTGTAAATGAAAATAAATTTCATCTGTGAGTGATTATGGGATTTCAACAGAGCATCCATTTACTATTGAGGATGCATGAATTAATTCCAAACTATTAAAGCGACCTTCAATTCGTTAAACTGAGTGAAGATTCTTCCAATGTAGTGAGAAAGGGGGAGTCAACGGAAGTGATTCGAGGGATGTAGTGTGCTATCCCTAAAACCTTGTAAATGTAGTGCGCTTGGCATAGAGTGACTATGCTAAACTCTCGTAATTCACAACCAGTGAAGATTAATGGAATTTGGTATGACTAGAAACCTATCAGCGTATGGTCCTTAGATGTATCCCTTAGTGGTGAACCAAGTAAAAAATGTCGTGTTTTCCTTCTTCATGTGGATGTTTTAATTACTCCACATATCCATCATAAATGTATTGAAAAGGGTTCCTACCAATGTGGGAATAAGATCTAGTAAAGAAGAGAAAAATTTGACACCCTAATTCACCCCCTCTCAGGGTGGTCTAGGGTCCTTTAGGTGCTAGTCACCACTCCAGGGCCTATTTAAGGCAGGACTTGGGGGTCATTATCTCTAATTCATCTTGAAGAAGGAAGGGTGTGACAAATTTCTATCCCTTCCCTCATCTTGAGGAAGGTGGGTCGTGACATATGGGCTGTAATGGATTGAGGTATACTACCTGATGTATAATACATGTTATGAGAGCTATGGTGGATCCCAAAAACTACCTGATTACTTCAGTTATGTGGACACGGTGGTTTTTTTGTATGGGGTGCATATTGTGGTGCTTTTCCCAAGTGTCTACGAGAAAAACTTTTTGGATAGAGATGCTTAGGACATGCGACGTTGGGGAAAACCAACAAACTAGTGGGGAAGTGGTAGTGGGGTACCCTTGATATTATTTATTATATTATATAATCTTTTATTCTATACTTGGTGAGAGTATCCATGGTGAGATTGAGAACATAGTATACATGTTTAGGTGATGAGTTAGTTTCACTTGTTGCTCACTGTGCTTTAGCATGTTTTCTTTACTTCTGCACGAGAGGCTCTAGGGAGGATCCTACTGAGTATATTGTTATACTCACCCTATGTATATACAACTCTTTTTTTCAGGTAACTTGGAGCAGGTTGGAGATCAGGCTGGTTACTACTAGCTTGGGGTTGCGGGATCTATTTGGGCTTCATGGTCACTGCTGTTTTACTTCCTTCCGGTACTTGCAGTTTTCCATTTTCAGTTGTAGTAGTCTTTAAATGAAATTACATATATGTACTTGGGTTTCTTTTTATATTTTAGTATGAGTTGGAGTTGGTTGGTGTCTGTCTTATATCTCTCTTTCTCATGTGTTCTCTTAGAGGGTAATTCCTTCCATCTATGTGATTATTATACCCTCGGTGCTAGTCACTAATTCGGGGCCTACTAGAGGTGGGGATCAGGTGTCACTATCTCCCTTATCAAATTTCCATCCCATGAGGGGTACACTTTATGGAGAGGGGGCATGATAGAGTGGTATCAGATCACTGGTTGAGGGATATGATGGAGTTTGGAGTTAGGCACAGATGAGGTTGCATGGGTTGGTAGGGAAACAATGTCAGTCAAGTTTAGAAAGTGCTATAAACACTGGAGACCGGCTAAGACATGGGTATTTAGGGCCCCTTGTGGTCTGATTCATAGACCTCTAAGTTTACAATGGCCACTAAAATAGGTGATACTTGTTGTAGGGTAGAGACATAGGAAAGTATCATGCATCATTCTTCTTTACGCCTGTGTTTGAATGGGTAGACCTTGGGATATGTTAACCTAACATGAATAAAAGAAAATAATTAATTAATTTTGAGTATTCCATATTCTAGGTTTAGGAGATCTAACTGCTTTTTATTTTGTAGGTATGTCTCCAGGTCGACGTCCTTGTCAGGTTCACGCAGAAGATGTCCAATAGGCTACTCCAGTAGATCGCCAGAGAGTGGAGGTCAACAATGATGCCACTTGAAGGAGGACACTCCGAGAGTTTCAGTTCCATAGTCTATAGAAGTATGAGGGATCTGTTTCAAATGCAGTCATAGAAGATTGGTTTGAGGAGGTTAAGATAGCTTTCAGCTCAATCCATGCTCGAAAAGAGCACTGGGTATTGTTGGTTGTGACGATGCTGCGTGGGGTAGTGAGGCGGCGGTGGTTCTTATTCCTTGAAGATCTTGAGGAGTCGACGATCTCATGGGAGGAGTTCCGAGACAAGTTCAGAGTCAAGTTTATTTCTTTGACCGTGAAGGTGTCCAGTCGCCAGGAGCTACTTACCCTTCAACAGGGGAGATCCAGTGTGTGAGAGTTTGGAATCCATTTCAGGAACCTTTTACGACATGGTTCAGACCTGTTTCCAGATAAGGAGGTCAGGGTGCGACATTTTAAGGAGGCTTTGCATCCAGAGATCTGGTGCTAGGTCACCCCATTTATGCTGAAGACATATCTTGATGTGTTAGTGAGGGTAGAGGTCATCAAGAAAACGTTAGTCAGAACTAGATCTTCATAAGAGGGGAATCTTCAGGATTCTTCATGAAGTAGAGTTGTGGTCTGGGGTTCCCAGTTTTTAGGGAAGAAGAGTTTCTGTTCGGCCGGGGGTAGGTCCCATCCCTCAATATCTTGTTTCTCTAGGGGAAGCAGCTCTTAGGACTATTCCAAGGGATTAGACACTTGTTTTTCTTGTGGAGGATGAGGTCATAGGCAATGAGAGTGCCAGAACTTTCAGAGTGGTCATCGTGCAATGGGTGTTCTGCTCTAGGTTCCTTTGTTGAGGCAGTTCTATCTAAGGCAGCAACAGTAGGCTACACCATCTTTAGATCAGTAGAGAGTAGATGGGGTAGGTAGAGGATATCCCTGGGATGCTCCCCATCCTCTAAGATCAGAGCGCGACTATAATGGTGGTCTTCATCAGGGTCAGAGAGGCTGTGGAGCAGGTTGTGGTCAGCTTCATGCTTTAGCATTGTCAGCACTAGACGATCTAGACATCATTCGAGGTACCCTTTGCTTGTTTTATACTTGGGTGTATGGATTGTTTGACTCAGGAGCCACACAATCCTTCATATCACCTACCCTTGTCAGTCCTTTGGGACTTGATATAGAGAGGCTTCTAGTGCCCTTGGTGTTGACTACACCAGTTGGAGGTCAAGATGACTTGTTTGAAGTATGTAGAGACTGTGATCTAGTGCTGGAGAAACACCTCTCTTGGGGAGATTTCCTATGTTTATGAATACAACCATATGATTTCATCCTCAGCATGGATTGGTTGTATTAGGTGTAGGATATTGTGGATTTATTCCGAAGGAAGGTGGTGTTCTTTGATGCTGATAGAGAGCCAACAATGTTTGTTAGTGAGAGAGACCCTCAAATGGCTTAGAGGCATGTTCCCTCTTTGTCATCATTGATAGATGAACTGATGTTGAGTTTGTCAAAGGTTCAGCAGTCAGTGTTTCCTAGGGTCATTGAAGAGTACCCTGATATCTTTCCATAAGAGGTTGTAGCATTACCCCCTCAACAAGAGATCGAGTTCGGGATCGATCTACAGCCAGGAGCATCTCCTATCTCTATGTCTCTATATAGGATGGACCCTTTTGAGTTATAGGATCTGTGTATATAGATCAATGGTCTATTGAAGTGCGGTTTTGTTTGGATGAGTGTGTCACCGTGAGGCACACCAATTTTGTTCATGATGAAGACTGATGACAGTTTGCGGTTGTGTATCAATTATCGTCACTTGAACAAAGTGATAGTGAATAATCTTCATTCTCTTCCACTAATTGATGATTTATTCGACCAAATTAAGGGTATGATTTGGTTCTTTAATATTGATTTGTAGTCTGGGTATCATCAGATGTGAGTGAAGTATGAGGATATTCCAAAGACCGCTTTCTGTTGTCATCATGGGCATTACGAGTTCTTGGTGATGCCATTCGGCATGAAAAATGCTCCAGCTATGTTCATGGGGTTGATGAATGTTGTGTTCCATGAGTTCCTGGATAAGTTTGTGGTGGTTTTTATCGACGAAATCCTTGTGTACTCCGCATCTGAGTAGGAGAATGCTAAGCATCTGCATGCCATTTTTGGAGTTCTTCACTGACAAAATCTATTTGGGAAGTTGTCGAAGTGTGAGTTTTAGGATCGAGAAGTCCATTTCTTAGGGAATGTTGTTTCCCAATAGGGATTAGATGTGGATCTGTTGAAGATAAAAGAAGTTGTGTCTTGGGAAACCCCCAAGACAGTGGAAAATGTGTGAAGTTTCGTTGGTAATGAAGGCTATTATAGGAGGTTTGTGTCCTATTTATATCAGGTTGTGACTCCTATGACAACATTGACTAGAAAGGATCAGGTGTTCGTGTGGACTAATTAGTATTAGGAAACTTTTGAGTATCTAAAGGAGAAGTTGGTCAGTACTCTGGTTCTTTTTCTGCCAGTAGAGGGAGTTTAGTTTGACATTTTTTGTGATGATTCACATCTTAGGTTAGGTTGTGTTCTCATGCAGTAGATATTGGTCATTTCTTATGGGTCTTGGCAGTTGAATCCTCATGAACATAACTATACCACCCATGATCTTGAGTTGGTAGTAGTAGCGTTCTCTCTGAAGTTGTGAAGACATTACCTCATCAGTGAGCACTTTGTGGTTTTTACCAATCATAAGAACTTGAGGCATGTTTTCTCCCAGCGTGAGTTGAACTTGAGACAGTATTAGTGGATGGAGTTCTTACAATATTATGACTTCGAAATTTCTTATACACCTAGTAAAGGGAATGTTGTAGCCTATGTGTTGAGTAGGAAGTTGCGTAGTGATACAATACATGAATCTGGCGATTTCTGGAGAGTGATGAAAGAGCTTTCAACATTACATATGAATATGGGAGAAATCAAGAGTAAAGGTTGTTTTTTCCAGATGACGGTGCAGTCATCTCTAGTGCAGTAGGTAGAAGATTCCCAGTTGGGGAACCTTGAGGTGGAGGTATGGAGAGACTGAGTTGTTGTGGTGAGGCCCCTAAATATTGTTCTGAGGATGAACAACACTAGTTGTTGTTTCAGGGAATGCTTTTAGTTCCTTTAACAGTACAGGAGATGGTTCTCAAGGAGTTCCATAGTTCATCTTTAGCGGTACATCCTTGTTCGATGAAGATGTATTGAGCTTTGAGGAGTTAGTTTTTGTGGCTTGGGTTGAAGTCTCCAGTTACAGAGTTTGTGTTTTGATGTTTGTTATTCCATAAGGTGAAGGCTGAGCATCGTGTTCCCAGTGGTTTGCTCCAGCCATTAGATGTTCCTTAATGGAAGTGGGAGGAAATATCAATGGAATTTGTTATAGGTTTTCCTCGAGATCAAGGAGGCTATGATGCTATATTGGTGGTATTGGATTGTTTGACGAAATCAGCTTTATAGCAATCAAGGAGTCAATATCAATGGAGGTTTTGTCGAGGCAGTACCTGGAGGAGGTGGTGAGAATTCACAGAGTTCTGAGGAAGATCATTTCCAATCAAGATCCTCATTTTACCTCCAGGGTGTGGAGAGGTCTCTAACATGATTTAGGTTCTCAAATATTCCTTAATACTTATTTTCATTCATAGATGGACGATCATATAGAGAAGACCATCCAGACTCTTGAAGACATGTTGCACTCTTGTGTCCTGGATTTTGGAGGTTCATGGATAAGGCACCTGACCTTGGTAGAGTTCACTTACAATAATAGTGTACACTCCACCATCGGTATGGCACTGTTTGAATCCTTTTTATGGATAACCTTTCTGTTCTCCATTATGTTGGACTGGGGTTAGAGAGTCATCAATTCTTGGGTCAGAGCTAGTACAGAATACGACATAGATGGTTTAGGTAATTCACGAGAGGATGAAGGCAGCGCTGGATCGTCATAAATCCTATGCTAATCATAGGATGATACCTCTAGAGTTTGATTTTGGGGATCATGTCTTTTTGAAGGTGACTCCTCATCATGTGAAATGAAGGTTTGGTTGTGGGAGTAAGCTTTCTCCCAAGTTTATTGGGCCTTTTGAGGTGTTGGATCATGTTGGAGATGTGGTGTATCAGGTAGAACTTCCCCCACAGATGAGCTGGATACATGATGTTTTTTCATGTATCGCAGCTCTGTCGTTATCTTCATGATGACTCTCACATCATCGATTGGGGTGAGATCGATATTGATGATGATGAGACCTTTGAGGAGCAACCTGTAGAGATCTAGGACCGCATGGAGAAGGTATTGTGAAGGCATGTTATTCCCTTGGTTTGTATCTTGTGATGACATAGTGGCATGGAGGAGAGTACTTAGGAATGTGAGTCATAGATACATGATCAGTTTCCCGAGCTGTTTGATGTTTAACTCTTTCTTTGTATTGATGTTTGGTCCATGGTTGTAGACCTTTCTTGTTTATGAGATGTATTTCTCTTTTTTCTTGTGTGGATTTCTCTCTTTTGAGAGGTATCTCCCCAAGGAGAGTGTTTAGAATCTGGTTGTGGGTGTCATGTGGTTTTATGTGCTCTTTTTTGAAGAAGTTGAGATCATTTGTTGGCGAGATCCTTGAGAGGTATCTCAAAGAGTGGTTGCTTGGACCCCTTTTTCTATTTCCTATTTGGATTGGTTTTGGATTCTTAGGGATGATAATGTTTTGAGAGGTATCTTATGTAATATCCTGGACCACTCTGATCCATTCCTTTACAAAAATATAGTGTTGAAGGTGTTTGTGGAAGTCAAGATGACTTATCCCCAACACTTTTCCAAATTTCCAAAACGGTGGCACAAAAATGGTGGCACCAAAACGGTGGAACCAAAATGGTGGCACAGAAATGACGACACTGAAACAATGGCACATAAATAGTGTCATCAAATGGTGGCATGAAAATGGTAGCACTAAAATGGCGGCACTGAAACAATGTCATGAACAATTTTTCCAGAACCGTGTCATTTCGTTTGTCAAATTTCCATATTTTTTCCATATTTCCTACAATTTTTCCCATTTGACATTTCCTTTGATGTAAAATGCATTAAATGCCTTGTTTTAAAGGATTTATGGCCGATTCAAATCCCATAACTCCTATCTTAATTTTTCCTAATAGTCAGGAAGCCTTTACTCAGTAAAAACGCGTGATCTTTGACAGATCTAATCTTAACAGAAAATCCAGCGTATCTTAAACTGCTGCTCTATTAAATCTTCTAAAGGGCTGAGATATCTTCCTCCCTTGTTCTTCCTTATTGTTCCTTGGTGCGAGACACTCGAAACTTTCCTTCCTTCCTGTAGGAGTCATGCGTAGTGTTGTAGCCTTGGATCGTGTCTTTATTGGAGTTTCTTTCTACAGCATGCACACCCCTGTTTTGGTGCAACCAGGAAGTGTCGATCCGTCTTTGATATAAGGTATGTTCTACTACCATTATTATGGGTTAATCTACTTCCTTTCTTCCTTTCCATGTTATGTCATGTGATTTTCATGTTTCTAATGGAGTTTTCTTGGGTGTTGGTTGGTGTGGTGGTGTATCTGCATCCTTGGGTGGATGCAGTCTTCCAGGATAGGTGACCATGATCTGTTGTATTGGCCGTTATCGTGAAAATAATGTCTGAAACCTTTTGAAGTAGGGGATTTGCGTCTTCTCTATTCTTTTATGTGAAACTATAGAGTTATCATGTTTTATCCCACTGGATCACAATGGAATTGAAATAATAAATATTTGAACCGGATAAATAAATTGGTATCGATCATATGTTATTACCTCTTGTTTAGTGTGATATATATACTTTTTTTTGTTTAGAATGTTGTTCTTGATGGAAATTGGTAAAGAACATAAAGCTGTGATTAATTGTAAATTAATTAGATAAATATAAAGAGGCATGTTTTTTAATATGATTGTTGTTGTGGTAAACTGTTGATAATCGAATGGATGTAGTTATGCATGTTTAAATGAACCGACTAATTCAATATGGATTAAATAATCAGTTGTTTGATAAAAGGTAATTCATGGTAGGGTTCTGAGTTACCCACTTTCTTGTAAAGTCCAAGAGCCTTATGCTTGGAGCTGTGAGTGCTCGTTGTCTGTGAAGGATAGATGGCTTGCTTATGGAAAAGAGCCCAGTTGCCAGTTGATTGTTTTCCTACTACTTATGTTGTGGTGTGAGCCTGGAATGACTGAGATTGGGTGGCTGTTATGGTATGTGGGGTAGAGAGGCCCAAGGGTTGGGGCAACAGTTGAATCCCAGAGTGGCGTGATGCATTGGTTTATAAATGTGGGTGTCGGGGAGGGTACCCGAGATGATGAAACATGTTAGTTATGAATGTTGGATGCTTGTTGAATATTGTTGGGTTTTTATCTTATTTACTTTCCCCACTACTTAAGGTAGCTAGTCTTGCTTACCCTCCTTCCAAAGTAGGTGAAGATGCGTAGGGTATTCCACATGCTTTCTACGTCTAGATTCACGAGGATGGATGTGTCTATGCTCCTTCTATAGGTGGAAAAGGCTTGACGGGCATTCCATCTACTCACCACGTTGATCCCCTTGTGTTTGGTACCCCAGTTTTTCTTTTCTAAAATTCCTAGAATTATGGAACAGTAATAATGCTATTAATAAATGATTGAATAAATGATGTTAACCCATGGGGTTGGATCTTTATGGGATGCAATGCTGAGGTAATATTTCTAAGAACCGTGGACTTTGTTTGGTTATTCCTAGAGGGAATGGAACTCTATTGTGATGATAATGAAATCTAATGTGGAAATTTTTAATATTTAATTAATGTTTAAAGAATTAATTAATATAAATTGAAATTAATGAAAAATTATAAAGTAACTTCTTGTATCTCTTTAAATGGTTGTGTGTTTATAGGATATCTAGTCTTAGTAGTGGCAGTCAGAAGTCCGAGAGATGTTATCTACAGTTGAGTCTAAAACTAGGTTTTTTCCCATAGTGTGGTTGTGAGCTATAATATATCATGTACCTTTTGTGTTTATATACTCTACTCCATCCTGTTGGTTAGGGAAACTGACACCCTAAGTATTATGAGCTCTGGGGGTGTTTTTCCTAATATCCCAATGGGAGGATGGATGGATGGATAACTACCCCCTTTGGCCCCACTCTCTTATCTCGGTAGTTACTTGTCCTGGTAGGCATGATGGTTATTTTTTCCCATATATGTGTGTAGAGGGATTTAATGGATTGTGGTTATTCACAAGCATATATCTTGGATTTATTTTCCTATGGACTATTATAGGTGTAACATATATACGCTATGATGGCTTGAGGATCCTTACTCGGTGTATGAGATGTAATGGCTTGAGGTATAATACTTGATGTATGATAAACATTATGTGAGCTATGGTGGATCCTGAAAACTACCTAGTTACTTTGGTTACGTGGATGTGGTGGTTTTGTTGCATGAGGTTCATGTTGTGGTGCTTCAACCATGTGTCTGCAGGCAATCCTTTTTGGAGAGAAATGTTTAGGACATGCGACATTGGGGAAAAGAGGAAAACCAGTGGGGAAGTGGTAGCGGGGTAACCTCGATATTCTTTATTATATTATATACTCTTTTATGAACTACTTGGTGAGAGTATACATTGTGATACTGAGAACATAGTATACTTGTTTAGGTGATGAGTTAGTTTCACTTCTTGTTCATTATGCTTTAGCATGCTTTCCTTACTTTTACATGAGAGGATCCAGGGAGGATCCTATTAAGTATACTGTTATAATCACCCTAAACATATACATATATTTTTCAGGTCACTTGGAGTAGGTTGGAGATCAGGATGGTTACTACTAGCTTGGGGTTGCAGGAGCTGTTCGGGCTTCATGGTCATTGGTGTTTTACTTCCTTTTGGTACTTGTAGTTTTCCCTTTTCAGTTATAGTAGTCTTTGCATGACATTACATATGTGTACTTAGGTTTCTTTTTATATTGAAGTATGAGATGAAGTTGGTTGGTGTCTGTATTATCTCTCTCTTTTGCATGTATTCTATTAGGGGTTAATGCCTCCCATCTGTGAGATTATTATATCCTTGGTGCTAGTCGCTAACCCGGGGCCTATTGGAGGCGAGACTTGGGTGTCACTATCTCTCTTCTCACATTTCTATCCCATGAGGGGTACACTTTGTGGGGAGGGGGTCATTACACATCCAAATTATTCATGATAAGTCATGTGATATTTTTTATGTTTTCTCGAAGAGGATATATTAAAAGATCCTCAAGAATGTTAACACAAGTTCCTGCTCCACTTATACTAAATTGGTTTTTTAAAGATAGAAGTGTAATAAAAACATGTCTCATAAGTCTATTATAAATTTTATATATTCTCAAGATTATATTTTTCCTGATATTTCTTTTGTTGTTAATTTTTCAGGGCTATGTTGAGTTGAAAGTTTACTTTCAACACTTTCTAACCATACTTTTGAAAATCACAACTCACTTACTTAAAGGTTTTATTTTACTAACTTTTATACTTCCCAAGATCTGAAGAATGTTTTTTAGGAAATCTATTTTATTGGATGTAGAAAGTTCATACAATTGGATTAAACTTTATACAATATTTCAAAATAAAGGAAATTAGATAGAAGCTTCTTAATTGGACGTACCTATACCTTTGTACATCGAACAAATACAATTCCATTAGACATAGATTTATAAATTCCAACTAATGAAAGTATATCCAAGTATTACCAGATGAAGTTATACTGAGTCCGCCATACAAACATTTATTGGATAGAGGAAGACATTCTTTCCAGATGAACATCTATAAAATCTACTAGATAAAGAAATCCATTCCACCAAATGAAGAAACATCATTCTATCAGATGGAATACTAAATCATTATAATGGTTCTACCTATGTGATCATCATATGAAGTTATGATGAACCTTTCAAACGAATAATGAGTACATTCAAAGTCATTTAAAAAAACTTCAAAGAATGAAAAACATGAACATTGAATAAATGTATATAAATAGATGTTGAATTCATGGAGGGGGAAGCTTTTTGCATCATCAAAAATCTAGAGTTACTATAAATATTCTGCAACATCTTGTTACTCAAGAGTGCTTCCTTATAACATTTAGAGTTTATTTTTCTTAAGTCACCTATGTGAGGATTTTTTTTGTAAATACCTTAAGAATTCTTGATCTTGTAACAGCTGTTTATTCGATCTGGTGTAATCAAGGGCTTTTGAGGTTACTGATATTGCTGATTGAGGGTTACTAAGGATAGGGAAACAAAAGTCATTTTGATCTTAGTATTAAGGGATTTCTTGGTGAAGGAATACAAAACTTTATATCTTTTTTAAAACCATATATTTATTGAGTTTTATTAAAACTCCCTTAAAAATGGAGGTTAAAGTGCGGTAACTTTCTTAGGAAAATTTTTGTAAGTTTTTCTTACACTATTTATAAAACTTGGGTTAATTTGGTATTTTTTTATTAAATATAAGTTTTTACATATTTTACATTTTACATACTTTAAGTAAAGTTTCATGTTGTTTGTCATAAACTTTTCTTAACTTTGATTTTATAAAGTATTAGTACAAAAGTTTTTCTGAATACTTTCTTATAAATTGGATAAAATCTTTGTATGAAATACCTTTATAAAGAGGTTAAGTAAATTGAAAGTTTTATTTTAGAAACTAAACCCCCATATTATAGTAAAACTATACTCTTATGATCCTATATTTTGTATCCTAGGAGGTTTTACTTATTATAAGTTTTTTACACCAACATGTTTTGTAGAAAAGGGTATTTTGTTTTTAATTATGACATGCTTTTTCATCGGGACACTTAAAAATATGAATCCTAACAGACCACCTATTTTAATGGATATGATTTTGAATATTGGAGGGATCAAATGAAGAAATTCTTTATAAACACTAGATTAGAAATTTTTTTTATGCTGATAGGAGATTATAAAATTCTGGACAAATAATTTACTACTTTTACTAAAGATGAAAAGTTGGAATATCAACTTAGTTAAAGAGTCAGAAATACTTTGTTAAGTTTGATGAAAAAAATATATATATAGTCATATTTACTCATGTGAAACTACTAATAATATTTGGAAAAGGCACGAGGTTACTCATTTTGGAACAACTAAAGTTATTAAAATAAGAAGAGTTACGCTAAGAGATGATTATAAAGTTTTTTATTTTTCACCTAGAGAATCTATTTCTACGATGCATAAAAGATTCATGAACGTTGTGAATAGTTTAAAATATTTGGGATATAAATATTTGATAGATGAATATTTGGTTGAAAAATTTATTGATATTATTCCTAATTAATGAGAATAAAAAAGAACAGCTATTGATGATACTAAACATTTTACAAAGCTTAGTCTGGATGATTTAATTGGAACTCTCATGCAATATGAGGGTAGATTAAAAATGTATATTGAAAAATATAATAAGAAAAATGGTGTATATTTTACCTCTATAATAATCAAGAAAGTTAAATCAACTGATAAAGTTACTAAATCTTCTAAGAAGAAGAAAATTAAAGTTACGACAGAAAGCAGTTCTTCTAAGTAGAGTGAGAATGAACTTGTTAATCTTTCTAAAAGAATGAAAAATACCATTAGAAATAAATAATTTAGATATAAGTATAAAAAAGTTAAAAATATAGAGATTAAAATAATTACACTTCAGAAATGATATGTTATGAATATAAGAAGCCTGGACATATAAGACCAAATTATCTTAGGTTGAAGAAGAAAGATAAGAAAGATATAAGTTCTATAAAGTTTTATAAGAACAAATGAAAGAAAATTTTGAAATTAGTAGACACATGGACTGCCAGTGGTGGAGACATCTCTTCATAAAATTATTTAGATGAAAGTAGTTATATTCAGAAGATTATTAGATTATATACTAAAATTTAAAAGATCAACAAGTGCTTTATGGCTATGGTATTTATTGAATCCTTAAAAAATATTAATTTAAATGAAAATTATCTTTATTCTGATGATGAAAACAATTTTATATCTTTGGAAGAAGAAAAATAAACTTCTTTTTATGAAGAATATATTTTACTAAGCTATGAGGAAGTTTCTAGATTTGCAACTTTATTATAAAGACAAAATAACAAAGTTTTTAAAAACTATGAAAATGCTAAAGAAGAAATAGTTAAAAAAATTATATAATTTCAAAAAATCCCCTAGAGATTTCAAATCTTACTAAATAATTAGATAATAAATCATTTTTACCCTATAAATTGATAATAAATATTTAGTTGTAAAACTAAATTCTGAAATTTTAAGTTTAAAAAAATTACTATCGAATTTTACCTTTGGAAAGGAAGATTCACTACTAGAAAATGACCCTATACCCATGGTTTTACAAAAACCATGGGTATAGGGATTCTTTTAGAAGCTATACCAATGTTTTTGGTAAACCGTGGGTATAGGGTTAGCTTCAATACCTATACCCATGGTTCTTAAAAACTATGGGTATAGCTTTCCTGCGTAAGCATGGGGAAATTTTTTTTTGCAGGGATAAAAATATTTACGCAAGAAAACCATTACCCACAATTTTCCTCCTATAGCCATAGTTTATAAAAATATATATAAATAAATATATATTTATATATGTATAACTGTACTTATTGGTTAGGCATGTCGTTTGTGAAGAGCTGGTCCTGGGTTCAGATTCAGACAGAGGATTTTTTTTTAAATTCTATAGACACAGTTTGAGAACTGTGGGTATAGGGTTGTTGATAGGGTAGAAAATTTCCCATACAAATATTCACATGGTTCATAATTGTGGGTATATAATTTTTCAAACTGTGGGTATAACTCAGTGCTATACCAACGCCTCCCACTACCACGGTTCCTAAAATCATGGGTATAGCCTATACCCACATTTTTAGGGGCTACACTCACAGTTTAAAAATGCGGGAATAGGGTAGTTTTATAGTAGTGATTTTTATTACATGTACATAAAAATGAGACCACATTGAAATACTCTACTAATGGGATTTACAAATTCTAAACCTTATTTTTAAAATAATTACTTGGTTCCTCAAAGTACCCCCTTTTGAAGAACTTGTCAAAGTGGTGTACACTAGAAGAACAAATGTTCTCTGAATAAATTTAAATATTTTGGTTTTAATAAATCTTATATTTCTAATTAATTGGAAGTTATACTGAAATGTGCGGTCGATTTTCACCTATCGACCGATCAAGGTTCTGGTGCTCTGCTAATGTGTATAGCAGCACTCAGGTCGAATCCTCGGTGATGACACTTTTTTTTAATAGTCGTTTGTTTTTAGTTGATTGTTTTTTTTGATTGGGGGGTTTGTTTGCAGAGATTATGAAATAATTTATGGATGATGTTTGATTTAACAAATTGATAAATATTGGGGTGAGTTCATTATTAGGGATTTAAGCTTGTGATATCCTTGAGCTTTGCTTTATATTGCATTTAAATTAACACCCACTTCACAAGATAACATTGATTGGAATTCCTAAGTGTTAAGGCTTTAATCCAAGCCTTAACATAACTTAGGGTTCTAATAATTACCATTACTTGTTTATAGTAGTGTATTTATGGTTCCAATAATCCATGGAAACCACATGTTAAACAAAATATGTCATTAATCCATGACATGTTAAGTCCAACATACACAATGTTAAATTAACGAATACTCATCGAGCAAATACTCTCAATCACTTAACATCCCTAAATTTTGACTCACCCCAATGAGAGATTTACTTATAAATTTGGGTGTTTAATAATCTGGTTATAATGATTATTATGATAAATTAATAATAGAATAAAAATAAAGGTATAAGAAAAGAGTGGTGCGTTGAACACACACACACGAACAATGATGAGAATTAAAAAAACATACTTTCGATTGAATGAGAAAGCAAAAGAAGGGAAGGGGATTCAACCATATTTAAACTATTTCAAGAAAATGAATATTAAACTACAGAAGGTGGACAAGAATAAGAGACATTGAAGAAGAAACTTTCATTAAAATATAATTACAAAACACAAACTTACAAGATTACAAATGAAGAACAACACAAAAGTGAAAGGAAGAAAAGAGAGGAGGAAGGGTATCTCAAGTGAAAATTTGAGTATTGAAGGTCCTAATAAGACTTTGTCAAGTCTTTGGTCATGACAATTGATTCTCATCTCTTCTGAAATGCCAACCCCTTTGAAGGAGTGGAGGGGGATGTATTTATAGCCCAAGGAAGTGGACTGTTTGCATTCCCAATCTGTACCTCCAATTGGCTCGACTATTTGGACATCCAGAAAGCAGAATCTCGATATATCTCATTCTTCAAAATTGTATATAATAACTTTGGATTACTACTCTAAAAATTTGGTGGCATTTAGACCTATGTATCCAAAGTTATAGTTGGCTGATTAAATAATTTTAATCTGTCTATTTCAATACAGTCTTTTTGAAGTCCAAAATGTGAAAGGGTTTTTGAATAGGAATATGCCTTCAAAACCAAATGATTTATTCAACAAAGTCGGCCGACTATATTTCCTATTTCCCACTGCAAAATATCACCTCGATTTGATGATTACATCATGAGATATGTCATGAATAGTGTTCGGATTTTAATTCTCAAACAGAATGGTGGGCTGGACTTCAAAGATTCATTTGGGACCCTTATTATTAGAGTTGGGCCTTGAAATTTTTACCCATTATTCTTTTGGATAATTAAGAACACATGGTGGAGTTTCAAAAAATATGGGCTTTGGGAGTGATACCAGTAACTCAATCATCATGAATGGTCCAGTTTCTTCACAAATTCTTTGGGTCATCTTGTGTGGTCCATATAGGCCTTCAAATGGAAGAATTGTCCCATGATCCCTTCTAATGAAATGTTGGATATTGAATAAGGAATCCTAAAAAACAAGAACCACACAATTTTAATCATTAGGGTGAGAGTTATAAATAAAATAGTAAACTGACTCAATTGGACTACTTCTAAAAATGCTAAAAAATAATACTTCGTATTAAAACATTAATATTTCACACAAATTATGCACATTTCATATAAAATAAGTAAAGGGAGTGTATAATAAGTAATTAAAATATTAATAACATCAAATCACCCACAATTAGTCTTGTTCATGTCCTCATGTGCAACAAATATAAAAACATGAAAAAACCATTTTCACTCACCAACAGATATTAAAATTTTGTTTTCTCCAATCAGGGGAGGTTTAGACTATTTCACTCATCCATTTTGAATTCCACCACAAGTTGTAACAGAAAAAATGTTCCAAAACTAATTAATTTTTTCATTCTCAAATTTAGAAATGTAAAATGTGGACACTCAAAACTCACACCTCTCAAGATGATAAAATTCATTTGTGGAGGTTCACTCTTTCACCAACCAAAAGTGAAAATCTTAGAGTTTGGAAGAGATATTAGCTTCCAATACCTATCTAAAGTGCACAATAATCAAGATGTATTTTTAAGGGGTTATTCTATGGCTATGGGATGTTAGGAATATAATGTCCAAGAGAGATAAGAATAGGGGTAAAACACCAACGTAGAAAAATCAATGCACATTTTTTTTGAAATAAAACATAGAAGGAAATGAAAACACATATTTACAAGGGAATGATTGTGTGAAGAAAGACGCAATAGAGGATAAAAATTTTAAGGGGATGAGAAGATAAAATATTTACAAACCACAAAACTTCTCCCAATGAAATAAGTATATAATGCAAGTGTTCTTTTTTTCTTTTTTTTTCTTTTTTAGAAAGTTAAACTTGGAAAAGATCTCACACTCATATCCCAACCCATGATTGATCTCCTCACGACACTAATTGTAATAGTTATAACAAGATCAAAGGTTGAGGAAGAGTGATTCTCGACCTACCCAAGAAACAAACCAATTTTTTTTGTTCTCTTTTTTCTTTTTTTTTCTTTTTTTTTTCTTTTTTTGAAAACTTGTCAATAACATTTACAAAATTACATAAATTAAAGTACATTACATTCCCCAAAACACACTAAATGAAAACCTCTCCCCCACACTGAAATGGATGCTTGCCCTAAAGCATATGATAACATGGTAAAATCAACAAAGGGTACCCATAATGAAATCTGTTCTCCCCACACTTAAATTTCAAAAAAAAGCACTAAAAATCCATGTTGATATTGGGTGGGAAAAGGTATTGGTCTTGTAATTTGGCTATCAAAGAAAAGGTTTTCATAGGCTCGAAGGGGCTTTCAAAAGGAGGATTAATGTAAGGGAAATGGAAGGCTATTTGTCTATTTTGATTCTCATGTGGTTCAGAAAATGCCTTTATCATATTAATGCACACTACGGTAGGAAATTCAGCTCGAAGGTCTACAAACTCAATACTCACAAATGGGGGTGAAAACAAAATTTTTGGAAAGATGGACATAGGTGTCCTTGGAATGAAAGAAAATGTTGTTCCTCACGGTTTGAGAAAATAATTTTCCAAATCAAAAATTGAGCATTGAAATTTTTTTAATTTTGACACAAAATTATTTATCCAAAGTCATGATGAAAATACAAAATTTTTGAGATGAAAACATGTCTGTTAACTCCCCAAAATGGTTGGAAAAAATTAGAAAATTGAAAGGTGAGTAATCACGACTCTTGATTTTTTTGTAATTTTTTATGATGTTTTTTTTGTTTTTTTTGTTTAGGTTTTTTTAGTTTTTAATAAAGATACACCCACAAAAAAGAGAAAGTGAAAAAGAAAGGGTTTGATAAAGAAAGTGGTAAAAAAATAAAAGAGAGAGGAAGAAGAAGAAAGAGGTAGAGAGAGGAAGATATAGAGAGAGAGTTAAAGGGAAAGAGGTGCCCCCTATTTTTGATTTGGCGGGTCGCCATCTCCATCTAGTGGTAGGTCGACTAGAGAAGTTGGTGATCTAGTGGAAGTAGATGATGATCCAGGATTTTGAGTCCTCTCATGGTGATGCTTTAACCTATGTCTATTAACTGTGAATGTCCTTTTGGAAGAGGGGTCATGGACTTGCACTGCACCAAATGGGTAAACATTAGTAATAACAAAAGGACCTTCCCAATGAGAATTAATCTTACCTGGGTGAAGCTGAAATTGAGAATTTAAGAGAATTACCTTTTCACCTTCGTAAAATACCTTTCTCAGGATGTGTTTATCATGGAGTGCCTTGGATTTTTCTTTGTAGAGATTAGAATTCTCATAATAATCAAGTTGAAGCTCCTCCAGTTTAGCCAATTACAACAATCTTTCTTCACCGGATTTTTCAAGATCAAAATTACAAGTTTTCACTGCCCAAAAAGTCTTATGTTGTATTTCAACTGGTAGATGACATGCTTTACAAAAAACTAGCCTTAAAGGAGACATCCCAATGGGTGTTTTATAGGTAGTTCGATAAGCCCAAAATGCTTCACCAAATCTTTTAGGCCAATCTTTTCTGGTGGGTTTTACAATTCTCTCAAGCACTCTTTTCACTTATCTATTAGAAAGTTAAACCATGCCATTTTTTTGGGGGTGATATACAGTTGAAGTTTTATATACAACCCCATTCTTTTTCAAAATATATTCCATGGTTTTATTACAAAAATGGGTTCCTAAGTCACTTATCAAGGCACGAGGTGTGCCAAATCGGTGGAAGATGTGTGTCTTTAGGAACTCACTAACAGTATGTGAATCATCCTTTCTAGTGGGTTTGGCCTCGACCCACCTAAAAACATAATCAACTGTAAGAAGAATGTATGAGAATCCATTGAAATGGGGGAATAGTCCCATGAAATCAATTCCCCAAACATCGAAGATCTCATATAAAATTAAAGGCTTTTGGGTCATTTCATTTCTCTTTGAAATTGTGACAAGCTTTTGGCAAGTGGGACATGATTGAAAAAACTCATGTGAGTCCTTGAAGAGTGAAGGCCAGAAAAATCCAGAGTCTAGGACCTTTTGGGAGGTCCTTTGTGGTCCAAAGTGTCCACCACCAGGAATTGAGTGACAAAATTCCAATATGGAAGAATGTTCATTTTCATCAACACATCTCTTTATTACCATGTCAACCCCAGTTTTCCAAAGTTTATTTTCTTCCCAAAAATAATATTTTGAATCACTTTTCAACTTCATTTTTTTTATCTTTTGAAAAATTTTCAGGAAAAACACCAGAAACCAAGTAATTTACAATTGGAGAATACCATGGTGACTTTGGAGTGAGAGATAAAAGGTGATCAGTGGGGAATTCAGGATCAATGATTTCTGAATGAGAAGAATTAGAAATTCTACTCAAGTGATCAGCCACAGGGTTTTCTTTTCCTGGTCTATCTTTTATTTCAATGTCAAAATCTTGGAGCATTAGGATCTATATTATTAGCCTTGTTTTGGAATCACTTTTCTTGAATAAGAACTTTATGGTAGAATGGTCTGTGAAGATGATGATTTTGGCACCTAAGAGATAGGTCCGGAATTTATCTAAGGCAAAAACCACTGCTAAAAGTTCCTTTTTCCGTGACAGTGTAGTGAGATTGAGTTTCATCCAATGTTTTTGAGGCATAATAGATGACATGAGGAATATTTTCTCTTCTTTGACCAAGAACAACCCCAACGACTCTATCAGAAGCATCACACATCAACTCAAAGGGTAAGGACCAATCTGGGGGTTGGATTATTGGGGTAGATGTTAGAGTAGTTTTGAGTTAACAAAGGCTCTCTTTAAAACCTCAACGAAATGGAAAGTGACATCATTTTGGATCAACTAAGTGAGTGGGAGGGAAATCTTACTGAAGTTATGGATGAATCTCCGATAGAAACCATCATGACTGCGGAATGAACATATGTCTCGAACAGAGTTGGGTTCAGGAAGTGATTGGATCACTTCAATTTTGGCCGGATCAACTTCAATACCCTCTTTTGAAACTATGTTCCCTAGAAAAATCCCATTTGCAACCATGAAGTGACATTTTTCAAAATTTAACACAAGGTTACACTTGACACACTTTTGAAGGACTAGAGAGAGTTAATTCAAACAAGATTCAAATAAATCACCATAAATGGTGAAGTCATCCATGAAGACTTCCATGCAGTGTTCAATGAATTATGAAAAGATACTCATCATACACCTATGGAATGTTTCAGAAGAATTTCAAAGGCCAAAATGCATTCTTCTATATGCATATGTTCCAAAGGGGCATGTGAAAGTAGTCTTTTCTTGGTCCTGAGGTGAAATTGGGATTTGGAAGTAGCCTATGTATCCATCAAGAAGCAATAGTGTGAATTTCCGGCTAATCGTTCCAACATTTGATCAAGGAATGGAAGAGGGTAGTGATATTTTCTTGTTCCAACATTCAATTTCCTATAGTCGATGTACACACGCCATTTGTTTTTCACTCGAGTTGTGACTACCTATCCATTTTCATTTGTGACAACAATTATCCCACCCTTCTTAGGTACAACTTGAATTGGACTAACCCATTCACTATCAGAAATTGGTTAGATAATACCAGCTTGAAAAAGCTTGGTGATCTCTTCCCTAACTACCTCAAGGATGATTTAATTGAGTATTCTTTATGGTTGTCTAATTGGTTTGAATGATTCCTCAAGATGGATGTGATGCATGCAAAGAGCTGGGTTGATTCCTAGTATGTCATCTAGAGTCCACCCTAAGGCCTTTTTGTTTTCCTCTAACACTTTAACAAGTTTGGACTCCTCAGTTTCGGTAAGTGAATAAGAGATAATGATAGGATAAGAGTGATCATGGAAAAGGAATGCATATTTTAGGTGTTCAGGTAGAGGTTTTAGATCAGTCTCACATTTCATTTGTGGGTTAGAAAATTCAATAATGGAGGAAGGGACTTCATTTACTTCAAATTCATTTTCCTTAATACTGTCCAAGGTGGAGCAGTAGAGATCAGAGTTGATGTGGGATTCAAGAGAGTTTTCAAGATCCTCTAGATTGATGGAGTCTATGAATGAGATGTCAACATCGACTTCACCATTTATAACTTGGTTAATAATGGTACATATTTCACAAGATCCTTTTTCATTAGAACATGAAGAACATGGTGGATTGGGGTTCGATTGACTCTTAGAAGTTTCCTCAGAAGCATGGATTGAGAATGTAGAGTGATCCTTAGATGGGTATCTCATGGCTTGGAAAATGTTGAACTTGACCAGTTGGTCACCGAATTCCATGGATAAGATGCCTGAATGGACATCAATCTTAGTTCTCGCAGTCATGAGGAATGGTCTTCCTAGAATTAGGGGATATCGAGAATAGTTAATCTCACCTTCCATGTCAAGGACATATAAATCAACAGGGAAGATAAGATCATTGACTCAGACAAGGAAATCCTCAATTATTCCCTCAGGACTAGCTGTGCTTCGATTGGCCAATTGAATGACAACACCCGTTGGATGTAAGGGACCTAGACCAAGGTTGTAGAAGATGGATTTGGGCATGACATTAATTGAGGCTCCTAAGTCTATGAGTGCATCATCAAAGTTGGAACTTACAATTTGGCATAGAACCGTAAAGGTCCCTAGATATTTGCACTTTATGGGAATAGACTACTGGGTGGAAACATTTTAAAAGGTCCTAAGTTACCTCTTGTGGGTACACAACTCCTTGAGAAACTTGGAATACTTAGGAATTTGTTTTATGGCATCTAATAGGGGAATGTTGACTTCAACATGTCTAAACATGTCGAGCATTTTAGGATTGGGTTAAAAGGACTTCTTTGGCTTATAAATGGCTTGAGGAAAATGAATTGGGTTCCTAAGTGGAATTGAAGGAGGTGAGGGAATGGTTTCAGGTTCCTTTTCAAGTTTATTTTTATTTTCATTTTCTAGGTCAACATTTAAAGGTGGTTTATATGACTTATATTGAGGTATAACAATTTACTTTCTTGATCTAAGAGAAATTGCACTTACATTACCCTTGGGGTTGGGTAATGGTTGATCTGTAAGTTGGGAAGAATTGGATGGTTGCAACTGACTAAGGTGGGATGCAAGTTGACCGATTTGGGTTTCAATGTTCTTGAGGCTGGAACGGGTGAAGGAGGCAAGATCTTCCACTGCACTTTCCCATGGTTTCTTGGAAGAAGAGGCTTGTCCCGGATTGGGATTACCTAGATTCTGGTTCTTGGGAAATCGATTGTATTGGTTTTGGAATTGGGAAGGCTCACTAGGATAATGGAATCCAGGAGGAGGATTGTTCCTTTGAGGTTGAGGAATAAAAGGATAAGGTTGTTAGAAATTACCAACACCTTGACCATATTGAAACTGGTTTGGGTTTTGAGGAGGTAATTGAGGGGGATGAGAGATGGGATTACCATACCTCAGGACTTGGTTATAGGAAGAAGAGAAGGGCTCAGAGTGAGGTTGGTTGAAGTTTCTAACAAATTGACCTGATAGTTGAGGGTTGGTGTTCCACTGAGCATATTCTGCATTGAGTTCTATTGGTCCAGATGAATCAGATTGATCCTCTTGAAGTTTTGGACATGTGTCTGTTGGATGAGATGAAGAGTTGCAGATTCCACAGTTTTTGACAGGTCCAGGAAACATTGATTGCGAAGAGGATGAGTTTGGGGATTTGGTAGCCACAACTAGTTGTCGCACAAGACCTATAAGTTCACTCATCCACTTGGTCGTCTTGTTCGGCTCAATTGATTAATTATCTTGGGCTTGTTTGACTTGAAAATGTGCTCGAGTATGGAATTTTTGTGTGTTTTCAGCCATGTTACTTATGAGATCTCTTGCAGCTGCATGAGTTTTATCAACAAGAGCACCACCACTTGTGACATCAATGAGAGTTCTCTCCATAGCCAATAAACCCTCATAGAAGTATTGGATCAAGAGTTGATCAGGGATTTGGTGATGTGGGCAGGTTGCAACAAGCTTTTTGAACCTCTCCCAGTACTCATGGAGTGATTCACTTGGGAACTGACGAATACCACTTATTTCTTTTTGGATAGAAGCAGTACGAGAAACAGGAAAGAATTTCTCTAAGAAAAGTCACTTCATGTCATTCCATGTGGTTATGGAACCAGGAGTAAGGTAGTAGAGCCATGAATTAGCAGTGCCAGCCAGGGAGAAAGTGAATTCTCGGAGTTTTATTTGTTCCTCAGAAACCCCTTGAGGCTTCATGGTAGAGCACACCACTTGGAACTCTTTAAGGTGGAGATGCGGATCCTCACCGGCTAGCCCATGGAAATGAGGAAGAAGATGAATCAAACCCGATTTGAGTTCAAAGCCAGCTTCTATGTTTGGATATTGAATACCAAGAGGTTGGTAATTCATATCAGGGATAGTAAGTTCTTTAAGTGTTTTTTCCCTAGGATTGGCCATATCTAATTCAATTGGTTGGACAAGGACTAGTTCTTGAATTATTTGATTGTCTCTTATGTTCCTCCTAAGTTGGCGAAGTGTTCTCTCAATTTCAGGGTCAAACAAATCCGAGGGATTGTTTGGAAGGCTACGGGGCATTCAGAGAGATTTTGGAAGAAAGAGGAAGATGAGTTTTTCTTTTTTGTTTTTTTTTAATTTTTTTTAATTTTGTTTTTTTGGATTTTTTTACAATAACCAGAAACTAATGACTACATAAATCACCATCCCCGGCAACAGAGCCATTTTAAATGCATGGCCAATTATCACCTATCGACCGATCAAGGTTTTAGTTCTCTACTAATGTGTATAGCAACACTCGGGTCGAATCATCAGCGATGATACTTTTTTTAATAATCGTTTGTTTTTAGTTGATTGTTTTTTTGATTGGGGGGTTTGTTTGCAGAGATTATGAAATAATTTATGGATGTTTGATTTAAAAAATTGATAAAGATTAGGGTGAGTTCATTATTAGGGATTTAATCTTGTGATATCCTTGAGCTTTGCTTTATATTGCATTTAAATTAACACCCACTTCACAAGATAACGTTGATTGGAATTCCTAAGTGTTAAGGCTTTAATCCAAGCCTTAACATAACTTAGGGTTCTAATAATTAACATTAATTGTTTATGGTAGTGTATTTATGGTTCCAATAATCCATGGAAACCACATGTTAAACAAAATATGTCATTAATCCATGACATGTTAAGTCCAACATACACAATGTTAAATTAACGAATACTCATCGAGAAAATACTCTCAATCACTTAACATCCCTAAATTTTAACTCACCCCAATGAGATATTTACTTAGTAATTTGGGTGTTTAATAATCTGGTTATAATTATTATTATGATAAATTAATAATAGAAGAAAAATAAAGGGATAAGAAAAGAGTGGTGCGTCGAACACACACACACGAACAATGATGAGAATTAAAAAAAACGGACTTTCGATTGAATGAGGAAGAAAAAGAAGGGAAGGGGATTCAACTGTATTTAAACTATTTAAATAAAATTAATATTAAACTATATAAGTTGTATGAGAATAAAAGATATTGAAGAAGAAACTTGCATTAAAATAGAATTACAAAACACAAACTTACAAGATTACAAACAAAGAACAACACAAAAGTGAAAGGAAGCAAAGAGAGGAGTAAGGGTATCTCAAGTGAAAACTTGAGTATGAAAGGTCCTCCCAATAATTTGTCAAGGCTTTTTTTGTTCCAATTTATTCTCCTCTCTTCTGAAATTCCAACCCCTTTGAAGGAGTGGAGGGGGATGTATTTATAGCCCAAAGAAGTGAACTGTTTGCATTCCCAATATATCTCTCCACTTGGCTCGACGATTTGGACACCCATACAGCATAATCTCGAGATATCTGCTCCTTAAAAGTTGTATATAATAATTTTGGATGACAAATCTCAAAATTTGGAGGCATTTGGACCTATGTAGCCAAAGTTATGTCCGTCTGATTAAACAATTTTAATCTGTCCATTTCAATCTAGTCTTTTTGAAGTCCAAAATGTGAAAAGGTTTTTGAATAGGAAAATGCCTTCAAAACCAAATGATTTATTCAATAAATTAGGCCACATATATCTCCTATTTCTCACTGAAAAATCTCAGCTCAATTTTATGATTACATCATGAGATATGTCATGAATAATGTCCATATTTTAATTCTCTGCCAGAATGGTGGGCTGGACTTCAAATATTTATTTGGGCCCATTTTTCTTAGAGTTGGGACCTGAAATTTTTACCCATGATTATTTTGGATAATCAAGAACACATGGTGGAGTTTAAAAAAATATGGGTTTCAGGAGTGAGACCAGTAACTCAATCATTATGGATGGTCCAGTTTCTTCACAAATTCTTTGGGTCATCTTGTGTGGTCCATATGGGCCCTCAAATGGAAGAATTGTCCCATGATCCCTTCTAATGAAATTTTGGATATTGAATAAGTAATCCTAAAAAATAATAACCACATAATTTAAATTATTAGGGTGATATTTATAAATAAAATAGTAAACTGACTCAATTGGACTACTTCTAAAAATGCTCAAAAATTATACTTAGTATTAAAACATTAATATTTCACACAAATTATGCACATTTAATATAAAATAAGTAAAGGTAGTATATAATAAGTCATAAAAATATTAATAACATCATATAAAACATATGTTTTTTGGATATATGTGGAACCATAAATTATTATCTGCTAATAATGTTGGACTCAAGCAAGTTTAGGTACCAAAAACCTATCTTTTTTATTTTCAAGAAAATAAGAAGAGTATCAACATAAATAATATTTGGTACATGGATAGTGGGTGTTCTAGATACACGAATAGAAAAAAACTATTCTTTTATAATATTATAAATATGAAAGTTGATAAAGTTACTTTTGGTGATAATTCTCAAGAAGAGATATATGGTATATGTAATATTGTGCTTCTTGAAAAAACATTAATTTCAAATGTTTTATTTTTTGTAGGACTTAAGAACAACCTAATTAACATAAGTAAATTATGTGATGAAGGATACCTTGTAAACATCAATAATGAAAAATGTATTGTTCAATGTTTAGAAAGTAAATTTATTCTTTCTACCGATAGTCATGAGAATGTATATACACTTAACTTAGAAGACTTTAGAAGACAACATATACCTTACCTTAGTGTAATAGAAGATTAATCTTGGTTATGAGATATAAGATCATGAAATTTTAATGTTATAACTTTATCCAAAATCTCTAATAAAGGACTAGTTTAAGATTTACCAAAGATAAGGTTTAATTCTTCTAAATTTTGTGATCCTTGTCAATTTAGAAAGCAATATAAGTCGAGTTTTAAATCTATTAGTGAAGTTTCAAATTCTGATTCTTTATGGTTAGTGAACATGGATTTATTTATCCAAAAAAAATTGGAAGTATTGGTGGAAATATTGATAGAAATATCATGTGAATAACTCTCACCAATTTTATTTTTAGTTTGTATGTTTGATTTCAGTTCATCCGATTATCTTTTTTTGTCCGATAAGCAAGAATGATTTCATCCAATTATTTCTCAAAAAGAGAACATGTAAATGAAATGTTGATAGAAATATCTTAGTATAAAAAGTATGATTCTTTTCTTAAATATGTTATTGTTTACAAGTTTGGTAAAAACTCTATGTTTCAAAAGGATTATTTTGATTTACATTATCCTGAAATAGTCAGAGTTTTATTCTTCTGCAGAGTTTAGTGAGTTTGATAGTTTAAAAGTTAAAACCTTAACTTTGTTTGGAATCTTTTATAATTTTAATATTCATAAATTATCATATTTAGTAAAAATACCCCTATAATGATAATAAAACCTAGTAACTCACATGTTTCATAAAAATCTAGGAAGTTTTGATAATTCCAAGGCTGAAAATTCTCCTTTTACCTCATATTAAAAAGTAATAAAAGTTTCCCATCTTCTTTTGGATGCATGAGTTGTTTCTCTTTGACTAAAAAATTTCTTAATACCATGAAAATGTGATAGAGACACCCTCAAGGTTAAAGAATTCTATGTTTTATATTTTTTATTCAATATGATAGAATTAAACCTTGTTAAGTACTTTTTTTCAATTGTATTAAAGCTATGAAAGTTGGGATGGTAAATTTGAATATACTTATTTATTTAAGATCTATTAACAATTTTTTGGTTAACTTAATAGAAGTTCAAAAAATCAAAAATTTATAAGACATAATAAGGGAGAAGGTTTCCTACATTTTTGAAAAAATTATCAATAAAATGCTTCTTATCTTTGTTCCTCATCTAAATAAGTTTGTTGACAAGTTAGAAAAAACTACATCTGTTATAGTAACTAATAAGCTAAAAGAGAAAGTTTTAGAGAAGATTAATATAGGAGAAAATTCACCCATGTTTCCTAAGAATAAATCCAAAACTATGTGTGATGATACATTTGTTTCTTTTATGAAAAATAAATAAGAAGAGAAATCTACTGATATAAGATTTGGGTTAGACAAGGATGAATCTTTAACCTTAAAAGAGAAAACATATAATGATCTCATAGAAAAAGAGAAAAGGAAAAGGAAATAAAGATAGAGAAGCCAAGATGGATAAAAAATTCCTAAAATGAGTTGAGTAATTTCATTCCAAAGTTCAATTTGTAATGAAGGAACAAGTATCTTTGTCTGTTTCTCCATTATCTATTGTTCAACAGGAAAAACCTCAGTGCATTCAATCAGAAGGCCTATCAACACATGCTTTAGTACCAACTCCATTTATTGAAAAAGACAAAGTAAAAGTTGTAGTTGTTTAAATTTAATCAGAATGTGTTCAACAAAAAGTTTAAAAAATTCTAAATAAAAGGAAGATGCTCTTTTATAGAAAGAGTTAAGAAAACCTCTGAATTTTGAAGAATAGTCTGCTGATACTTAAACTCCCTTATACTCCCAAACTCAAAAAGTTTCTGATCTTTCTATTTTGGACAGAGAAAAATATTTAGAGGAAGAATACCATCATTCTCAAACCGAATAACCGGAAAAAGAAGAATTAGACAAAGAAAAATATGAGAAAGAAGCTGATGTTATTGAGATTGTAAAATCTCAATATGATGAAGTTGGAACTTATAAACCTCCTTTGTCATCTATTGCTAATGTTTCTTCAGATTCCACTAAATCTTACCCCAGTACAAGTGCTCAAATGATATAAATGAAAATGAGCCACTTCATTGAATTTTTAAATAGGCATAAATATACCTTACATTTCATTCCTAGAATTTAAGAAATATGAAAGTATATATAATGAAATATTGATTTTTTTAAATTCAAATTCTTTGAAACAACTTGATGAAACAGTGATTCAAAATAAGGTATAATTCAAAGACTTCAAAGGAAAATAAAAAATGGATTCAATAAATTTGAAGCATATTGTTAGATGGATTAATAATATTAAGGGAGATATAAAGTTTTATGATGAGAAAATAAATGGAATAAAAACAAAAACAAATTCATTATCAAATATTTAAAGAAATATCAATAATAAGTTAATGTGAACACCAAATCAATTGATAATATTAAATCCCTCATAATTACTCAAGATGACGTGACATTAGAATAAGGGAAAAAGATTCAAGTTCTAAAAGAAGAAGCGTCGAGAATAAAGAATGAGAATTAAAAAGATAACAGTTCTTAAAGAGGGAGTAGGAAATATCAAGGTGGTTGTTTCTAAATCTGTGAAGTACCAGGAATATATAAAGAATATGGAATTCATTGTCAAGAATATATCAAAGAAAGATTTTTTTAACTCTTCAAAGTTTTGTAATAAAAAACTTAAAATTTTTGATGTATATTTCAAATAAACGTTCTTCCTAAATTCTTTGATAGATTTTTTTACTTATTTAGATGAATGTATTTCATATATATTTTTCAAATGAATGTTTTTATCTATATAAATTGTTTCATAGAATATTTTTTTTCTAACATTTCAAGTATACTTTCTACCTCCTTAAAACATTTTCAAAAATCAGAAAGGGGGATAAATAAAGAAAATCTAAACTTTCTAAAACTTTTAGAGAAAATGGAGAAAGGGAAATTTCAAACAAATAGGAATATATAAATAATGTTATAACCTTTAATAAAAAAGGGAAAATGTTAGAGTTATATTAGACATGGGTAGTAAGTATTAAAAGTTTTTTAAAATTTAATTTTTCTATTTAGTAGTGTGTTTTGTGCTTTTCAAAAAGGGAGAGATTGTTGAGTTGAAAGTTTACTTTCAACACTTTATAAACTTAGTTTTTAAAATCATAACTCACTTAATTAAAGGTTTTATTTTACTAACCTTTATACTCCCCAATATATTAAGATTTTTTTGTAGGAAATCTATTTTACCGAACGTTGAAAATTCATACAATCAGATAAAACTTTAGACAAGTTTTCTGAATGAAGGAAATCACACAGAACCTTTTTAACCATATATACCTATAATTTTTTACATCAAAAAGATATAATTTCATAAAATGTGGATTTATAAATCCCAACCTAATAAAGCATAAAAAAGTCTTACCAGATGAAATTCTATCGAGTCCATCGAAAAAACACCCATCAGATGAAGGCAAACATGCTTTCTGAATAAGCATATATAAAATCCACCAGATGAATACTTTTATTCCACCAGATTAAGAAACATTATTCCACTGGATGAAATAATAAATGTTATCCCAACCAAGTTAAATACCCTAATAGGGGGGTGAATCAGGGTATGAATGATTAAAACAATTTCCTCTTTGGATCTTATTTCATCACTAAACAAGACACTATTTCCTCCCTTCCTAGTAGTAATGTATGAGTAAAAATGAAAGTATGCATGAGACATAATAATTTTACTTGGTTCACTAGTATTGGGATACGTACAAGGATCATAAAAAGGAAATGTGACTATGTACCTAATCCACTAAAGCACATTATTATTACAAGGTTCAGAGCAGACTCATTATCCCTCCTAGTTTACAACTAAACACAATTTTAAAGCTCACCGATATCTCAACTAAAGTGTGCTAACTGATCCTTCAAAATAATATTATTTTGATCACTTTAATCAATATGTTTTACACCTCATTTGGTGTATCATTAAATTCCACTTTCATGAACATGATGAATACCAATTTTACCACAGATTTACTATGAAATTATTTCTAGTTCATGAAGCTCACCACCTTCATGAAACTACCTAATTCTTAATAAGAATGTACTATTTTCATGAACCCCACAACTTTTGCGAAGCTCACAACTTTTGCGAAGCTCGCATGTCCTTCATGAATCACCCTCCTTTCGTGAAGCTCACTTAGCCTTCACTAGCTTAATAGTGTTAATTAGTGGCTAATGAATTAATTAACATAAAGTGTTTTTTAATTAAATGGAAGTAATTTAATGAAATCATTCTTAATGATTGTGTGATTATAGGATATTTATCTCTTAGTATTGGAAAATGGGAGTCTGAGAGACGTTAGTTGTAGTTGTGTCTAATATTAGGTTATTCCCATAGCGTGGTTGTGAGCTATATTATATCCTGTATGTTTTGTGATTTTATATGCTTCCCCACCCATATCAATTAGGAAAAATAATTCCCAATAGACTCTAGGAGGGTGTTTCCTTTAATATATCGGCAGTGAGGATGGATTCCAAACTTCCCCCCTTTATCCCCAATCTCCTTTCTTGGTAGTATTATGTACTAGTATGCACGGTGGTTAGTTTGCCTATATACATGTATAGAGGGTTGAAATTGATTGAGTTTATTTCACACACATGTATCTCTAGATATAGCATCCAAATGGTTATTATATGTATGATGTGTATAGGCCGTGATGGCTTGAGGTACCTTAATCAGTGTATGGCCTATTGTGACTTGATGTATAATACCTGGTGTATGATACATGACATACAGGTTGTGGTGGATCTCAGAAAACACTCGGTTACTATATATGGAGATGTGGATGGGATGATGTGATGATGTGATGCATGAGGTGCATGGTGTGATATTTATTTGAGGTGTCTATAAGCTAGATTCTTTAGGAGAGATATGGCACAAGATGTGCGATGTTGGGGAAGAGCAGCAAACCAGTGGAGAAGAGGCAATGAGGAACCCATGTTATTTTATCACTATAAAATATGATCTATTTTATGAGATACTTAGTGAGAGATAACCATGGTGAGACTGATAACTTAGTATACCTGTTTAAGAGATGAGTTAGTTTCACTTTTTTTTCACCAAGATTTAGTTTTCTTTCTTTATATTTTTCACGAGAGGCTCCAGAGAGGATCCTATTGAGTGTACTATTATGCTCACCCCATGTATATATAAACTATTTTCACACTACTGGAAACTTGGGTTTTACCAACGGTTCATAACCCTTGGTAAAGGCTGCTGAACCGTTGGTATAATTTATACCAACGGTTCAGCAAACCGTAGGCAAGTAAGCCGTTGGGAAAAGATTTTCCCAATGGTTTACATAGAACCGTTGGAGTAGGGGCAGGAAAGTTAACCTTTCCCAACGGTTCTCATAAAACCGTTGGGAAAGGTTTTACCAACGGTTGTGCTAAACCGTTGGAAAAACCAAAGGAGGAGGGATTTCCCAACGGTTCTACAACCGTTGGGAAATCTTTTTACCAACGGTTCAAAGAGAACCGTTGGTAAAAATCTTCCTACAAGACCTATGCCAACGGTTTCAAACCGTTGGCATACCCTATGTTGTGCAAATTGCACAACATCCCTGCAATTTGCACAACAGGCAGAGGTGGAGGTGTCTTGCAATAATTTGATGCATAATTTGATGCACATCAAGAATTAAATCATAATTCATTTTAATTCATATACATTTAACATATGATGCATAATTTGATGACAAACACATACATAATTCATAATGTAATTATAAACATACATACAAAAAAAATAAACATACATAATTCATTTAGAATATAAAAATACATAATTATAAACATACATATACAAAAGTGAGCCACTTTGAGTGGTTCACTCGTACACGTCACAATAGAACCATTGATCGTTGTCCTAAAGTTTCAACAGAATCCGAATGCGTTTGGTCGGTTTTCCGTATGCTATTTGTTATTTTCACTTAAAATCATGTTCATTTTAAACAAAAGAGATACACTTTGAGTGGTGCCGACAAAACCTTTCCTTGAATTGAGGCTGGGTTGACACATACACGCCACATATGACCCATTGATCATTGTACTAAAGTTTCAACACAATCAGAATCCGTTTGGTTGGTTTTCCATATGTACATAAAATTATGTCCATTTTAAACAAAAGACAGACACTAAGAGTGATCCCTGCCACAACGCGCCTCAGATTGAGGCGGGGTTGACTCATAAACGTCACAATAGACCCATGTATCGTTGTCCTAGAGTTTAAACGGAATCCGAATGCGTTTGGTTGGTTTTCCGTATGTCATTTGTTATTTTCAATTAAAATGGTTTCCAATTCAAATAAAAGTGAGCCACTTAGAGTGGTGGGGGACACACCACGACTCAGATTGAGGTGGGGTTGACTCACACTTTTACATGTCACAATAGAAACATAGATCATTTTCCTAAAGTGTCAACATAGTCCGAATGTGTTTGGTCGGTTTCCCGTATGTCAGTTGGTGTTTTCACTTAAAAATAAGTCCATTTTGAACAAAAGAGAGGCAGTTTGAGTGGTCATGGACACACCGTGCCTCAGATTGAGGCGGAGTAGACTCATACACGTCAAATTTGACCCATGTATCTTTTTCCTTAAGTTTCAACAGAATCCGAATGCATTTGGTCGGTTTGTCGTATGTCAGTTGTTGATTTCACTTAAAATTAAGTCCATTTTTAACAAAATAGAGGCACTTTGAGTGGTGTCGGCCACAATAGGCCTCATATTGAGGAGGGGTTGACTTGTACACATAAAATTTGACCCATAGATCATTTCTTTAAGTTTCAATAGAATCTGAATGCGTTTGGTTGGTTTGCAGTATGTCAGTTGTTGATTTCACTTAAAATTAAGTCCATTTTTAACAAAACAGAGGCACTTTGATTGGTGTAAGCCACACTGGACCTTGAATTAAGACGGATTTGACTCTTAAACGTCACATATGAGTCATGGATCGTTGTGAAAAAGTATCAACACAATCAAAATCCATTTGATCGGTTTGGCGCATGTATATAAAATATTGTCCGTTTTAAACAAATGAGGGACAATTTGGGTGGTTCCGGACACACCACACCTCTAATTGAGAATGGGTTGACTTTTACACATCACATATGACCCATGGATCGTTTTCCTAAAGTGTCAACAAAATACGAATGTGTTTGGTCAGTTTCCCGTATGTCAGTTGGTGTTTTCACTTAAAAATAAGTCCATTTTGAACAAAAGTGAGGCAGTTTGAGTGGTCCCGGCCACACCGTGCCTCAGATTGAGGCAGAGTTGACTCTTATACGTCAAATTTTACCCATGGATCGTTTTCTTTAAGTTTCAATAGAATACGAATGCGTTTGGTCGGTTTTCCGTATGTCAGTTGTTGATTTCACTTAAAATTAAGTCCATTTTTAACAAAACAGAGGCACTTTGAGTGGTGTCGGCCACAACGGGCCTCATATTGAGGTGGTGTTGACTCGTAAACATCAAATATGAGTCATGGATCATTGTGAAAAAGTATCAACATAATCAGAAACCTTTTGATCGGTTTGGCGTATGTACGTAAAATATTGTCCATTTTAAACAAAAGAGGGACACTTTGGGTGGTTCCGTCCACACCGCACCTCGGATTGAGGCAAGGTTGACTCTTAAACATTACATTTAACACATGGATCGTTTTCCTAAAGTTTCAACACAATCCGAAGACGTTTGGTTGGTTTACCGTATGTCAGTTGTTGATTTCACTTAAAAATAAGTCCATTTTGAACAAAAGAGAGGCAGTTTGAGTGGTCCCAGCCACACCACACCTTGGATTAAGGCGTATTTGACTCTTACACGTCAAATTTGACCCATGGATCGTTTTACTTAAGTTTCAACAGAATATGAATGTGTTTGGTCGGTTTTCCGTATGTCAGTTGTTGATTTCACTTAAAATTAAGTCCATTTTTAATAAAAAAGAGGCACTTTGAGTGGTTTCGGCCACACTGGGCCTCAGATTGAGACAGAGTTGACTTGTGAACGTCACATATGAGTCATGGATCATTGTGAAAAAGTATAAACACAATCATAATCCATTTGATCAGTTTGGCGTATATACGTAAAATATTGTCCATTTTAAACAAATGACGGACAATTTGGGTGGTGCCGGACACACCGTGCCTCGTATTGAGGCGGGGTTGACTTTTACACGTCACATATGACCCATGAATTGTTTTACTAAAGTTTCAACATATTCTGAATGCGTTTGGTCGGTTTCCCATATGTCAGTTGGTGTTTTCACTTAAAAATAAGTCCATTTTGAACAAAAGAGAGGCAGTTTGAGTGGTCCCAGCCACAACGTGCCTCGGATTGAGGCGAAGTAGACTCGTACACGTCACATTTGACCCATGGATCGTTTTACTTAAGTTTAAACAGAATCCGAATGCGTTTGGTCGGTTTTCCGTATGTCATTTGTTGATTTCACTTAAAATTAAGTCCATTTTTAACAAAACAGAGGCACTTTGAGTGGTGTCAGCCACAACGTGCCTCATATTAAGGAAATATTGATTTTTACATGTCAAATTTGACCCATAGATTGTTGTATTTAAGTTTCAATAGAATTAGAATGCATTTGATCGGTTTTCCATATGTTAGTTGTTGATTTCACTTAAAATTAAGTCCATTTTTGACAAAACAGAGGCACTTTGAGTGGTGTCAGCCACAATGGGCCTCGGATTGAGACGGAATTGACTCTTACACGTCACATATGAGTCATGGATCATTTTTAAAAAGTATCAACACAATCATAATCCATTTGATCGGTTTGGCGTATGTACGTAAAATATTGTCCATTTTAAACAAATGAGGAACAATTTGGGTGGTTCCGGCCACACCACACCTCGTATTGATGCGGGGTTAACTCGTACAAATAACATATGACCCATGGATCTTTTTTATAATGTTTCAACACAATCCGAATGCATTTGGTCAGTTTCCCTTATGTCAGTTGGTGTTTTCACTTAAAAATAAGTCCATTTTGAGAAAAAGTTAGTCATTTTGAGTGGTCCCGGCCACACCACGCCTCAGATTGAGGCGAAGTTGACTCGTACACGTCACATTTGACCCATGGATCATTTTCCTTAAGTTTCAACAGAATACGAATGCGTTTGGTCGGTTTTCCGTATGTCAGTTGTTGATTTCAGTTCAAATTAAGTCCATTTTTAACAAAACAGAGGCACTTTGAGTGGTGTCGGCCACAACAGGCCTCAGATTGAGGTGGGGTTGACTTGTACACATCACATATGAGTCATGGATCATTGTGAAAAAGTATCAACACAATCAGAAACCTTTTGATCAGTTTGGCGTATGTACGTAAAATATTATCCATTTTAAACAAAAGAGGGACAATTTGGGTGGTTCCGTCCACACCGCGCCTCAGATTGAGGCGGGGTTGACTCTTACATGTCACATATGACACATGGATCATTTTACTAAAGTTTCAACATAATCCAAAGGCGTTTGGTCAGTTTATCGTATGTTAGTTGGTGTTTTCACTTAAAAATAAGTCCATTTTGAACAAAAGAGAGGCAGTTTGAGTGGTCCCGGCCACACCACGCCTCGGATTGGGACGGAGTTGACTCGTACATGTCACATTTGACCCATGGATCATTGTACTTAAGTTTCAACAGAATCTTAATGCGTTTGGTCAGTTTTCCGTATGTCAGTTGTTGATTTCACTTAAAATTAAGTCCATTTTTAACAAAAAAGAGGCACTTTGAGTGGTGTCGGCCACACCGGGCCTCGGATTGAGACAGAGTTGACTCGTACATGTCACATATGAGTCATGTATCATTGTGAAAAAGTATCAACACAATAAGAAACCGTTTGATCGGTTTGGCGTATGTACGTAAAATATTGTCCATTTTAAACAAAAGAGGGACAATTTGGGTGGTTCCGACCACACCACACCTCAGATTGAGGTGGGGTTGACTCGTACACATCACATATGACCCATGGATAGTTGTCCTAAAGTTTCAACAGATTTGGAACGCGTTTGGTCGGTTTTCCGTATGCCAGTTGGTGTTTTCACTTAAAAATTAAAGTCATTTTGAACAAAAGAGAGACAGTTTGAATGGAACCGTCCACACCGCACCTCGGATTGAGGCGGGGGGTGTTTGGGGGGTGTTCGGGGGGCAATTCGGGGGGTGTCTGGGGGGCTGTCCAGGGGGTGTTTGGGGTGTGTTCGGGGGGCTGTCCGGGGGTGTTCGGGGGGCTGTCCGGGGTCTGGGGAGGAGGGTGAGGGGGCTGTCCGGGGGGTGTTCGAAGGGCTGTCCGGGGGGCTATCCGGGGGATGTTCGGGGGGCTGTCCGGGGTCCGGGGAGGAGGGTGAAGGGGCTGTCTGGGGGGTGGTCCGAGGGGGGGGGTGTCTGGGGGCTGTCCGGGGTCCGGGGAAAAGGGTGAGGGGGCTGTCTGGGGGGTGTTCGAGGGGCTGTCTGGGGGGTGTTCGGGGGGATGTCCGGGGTCCGGGGAGGAGGGTGAGGGGGATGTCCGGGGGGGGGGGGTGGTCCGGGGGGGGGGGGGGGCTATTTGGGGGGTTGTCTAATGACCAAGGAGGAGGGTGGGGGGAGGGGGGGCTGTCCGGTGTCCGGGGAGGAGGTTGAGGGGGATGTCAGGGGGGGTCAGGGGGGGCTGTCCAAGGACCAAGGAGGAGGGTGGGGGGGCTATCTGGGGGGCTGTCCGGGGTCCGGGGAGGAGGGTGAGGGGGATGTCTGGGGGGTGTTCGAGGGGCTATCCGGGGAGTTGTCTGGGGGGTGTTCGGGGGGCTGTCCGGGGTCTGGGGAGGAGGGTGAGGGGGCTGTCCAGGGGGCGGTCTGGGGGGGGGGGGGCTATCTGGGGACCCACGAGGAGGGTGGGGGGGGGGCTGTCCAGGGGGCTGTTTGGGGGCTGTCTGGGGTCCAGGGATGAGGGTGGGGGGCTGTCCAGGGGGCTGTCTAGGGGGGCTGTCCAGGGGGCTGTCTGGGGGACATACCCGCATCATATCATAAAAAATAACACCAAGGATCAGACAAAATAGAAGCAGACATGCAGAATAATGACAAGTGCACATACAAATCAGAAGTAGCTAAAATATTATTGCATACATGCCATGATTATTTCCTAAAAAAATGTAAAACAAGAAAAATGATGAAACTCTAGAACATAGGTTGCCTCCCAGGAAGCATTAAGTTTTACGTCTTCATCCAGACAGATGGAAATTGGTCAATCATCTTGGTCCATTAGCTCATAATTCCTCTTCCTCTTACAAGAACTGGTGGACGTGTCATCAAGCTCATGAGGACGCTTAGTGGGATCGATCACTTCAGGAGCGTAGCGGCCGTGAATCTGATGCGGAAGTAAGAGAATCTGGTGCTTGACATCAGCTAGATGTTGAGTCACCCATTGTACGAGGTCAGATGGTGACGGGACGTGCCCATCGATGATCATGGAAGAGGAAGACGAGCTAGACATTTCTGGTTAAGATGCATCCACAAATGGATTCATTTTTATATATTAGAACCTTTATAAATGTTTTTCCATTTTTACCAACAATTAATGTGTGAAAATTATGAAAAATAACTTATTGGATATTTAAAAATGGATTTACTCTTGGACATGATGCATAATATCTCAAATATTCCTCATTGGATCCCAATTTTCAATTTTACTCCATTATCAAAAGTCTTATATCAATTTATTTTTATTTGGATCCCTAAGGTGTACTTCTCTACAATGAATCGACTGTCTTAGATTATGTTTGAAAAAGAAATTTCCTCACGATAATGTTTTAATTCCATTAAGGAATTTTTTATTTAAAACATTCTTCCTAGGGAGATCAATGTCCACCACACACACTTACCCCAGACATCCCCCACTCACCTCGGACAACCCCCCACTCACCCTAGACAACCCCCACCCCTCAGACAACCCCACACTCACCCCGGACAACCCCACAACCCTCGGATAGCCCCCACCCCTCGAACACCAGCCCACTCACCCCGGACAGACCCCCACCCCTCGGACAACCCCCCACTCACCCCAAACATCCCCCCACCCCTCAGACAGCCCCCCACTCACCTCGGACAGCCCCCACCACTCGGACAGCCCCCCACTCACCCCGGATAGCCCCCGCCACCCCTCGGACATCTCCCCACTCACCCCGGACAACCCCCACCCCTTAGACATCCCCCCACTCACCCCGGACAACCCCCACCACCCCTAGGACAACCCTCCACTCAACCCAGACAACCCCCCACCCCTCGGACAACCCCCACTCACCCCGGACAGCCCCCACCCCTCGGACACCCCCCCACACCCAAATCAAACAGAAAAAAAATTCATACACACAAGAAAGAACTTTAATTAATGAAAACATTAAGGAAAACATTAATGAAAACATTAATTGAAATAAAACATTAATGCAAACATTAATGAAAACCCTAAAAACAATTAATGAAAACATTAATTGGATATTTTTTTACATTGATGTAGTGATTCGAGTACACAATTCGTCAAGGGATTATAATGAATCATAAAATTTTCCAGAATCCCTAGAAATAGGGCAAAAACTACATGATAAATGGATAAATAGTGAAATAAATGGATAAATGTTGAGAATAAAAGGATATATTTAACTAATATGAGAAGAATTTGAAAGAATCTAACCTGAATGGGGGAGTTGGATATGGAATATTTACCTGGACGACCGCTTCTGATGCGGGGGATCTGATTCTGGGCGGTCTGGGAGGTTCTGGGGGAGTCGGGGAGAGTTTAGGGGAATTTGGGGGTGAATTTTCCCAATGGTTTTTAAAAACCGTTGGGAAATCAATTCTTTTCCCAATGGTTTCATCAAACCGTTGGGGAAAGAATGGAAATACTATGCTTTCCCAATGGTTTCTTCAAACCATTGGGAAAGACAACTCTTTTCCCAACGGTTTCTTCAAACTGTTGGGGAAATCCTTCCCAACAGTTTCTTCAAACCGTTGGGGAAAGCCTTCCCAACATTCATTTTCCCAACAG
Source organism: Viscum album (assembly GCA_963277665.1). NCBI lineage: Eukaryota > Viridiplantae > Streptophyta > Magnoliopsida > Santalales > Viscaceae > Viscum > Viscum album. Next base: position 8,396,402 of record OY728127.1, read on the forward strand.
TTTCTTCAAACCGTTGGGAAATCTTCCCTAATAACACCTTTACCAACAGTTCAAAAGAACCGTTGGTATAAAAGCATTGGGAAAGATACATTTTCCAGTAGTGTCAGGTCATTAGAAGTATGTTGGAGACTAGGATGGATATTACTAGATCATGGTTTTACATGAGCTGTTCAGGCTTCGTGCTTGCAACTAAGTTTACCTTTTTGGTACTTTTACTTTTCCTTTAAGTTGTTTTAGTATTGTATGACATTACATGTATTCACTTGTGATATCTTTTATATATATTTGAGTAGATATTGATTGATGTATCTGTCTTATCTCTCTCTTACACATGTTCTCTTAGAGGTAAATGCCTCTAATTTTTGTTTCATTACTACATATTCTACTTTTAATAGTGTTTGGATTTATAAGCATAGAAAAATTGCTGATAAAGGGGGCCTTTATTATCGCTAAAAAAAGTGATGAAAAATGATGATAAAGTCCACCTTTATCAGTAATAGAAAAAAAATCATTGATAAAGGGGATCCCTTTATCATCAATAATAAAAAGGCACTGATATAGGGGACTCTTTATTAGTGCTACAAAAAAAGCGCTGATAAAGAGGGGCCTTTATCAATGCTCGTAAAAAAGTGCTTATAGGGGGGGCTTTATCAGCGTTTTTTACAAGTGCTGATAAGTGCTTTTTTTAGCGTTGATAATGGGTATATTTAATAAAAAAATATATTTCATTAAAAATATATATTAATATATAAATATATTTATATAGATAAAAATATAATATATTTTTAAATATGTTTTAGATAAGGGTAAATATGCATTTACAATTAATATATATGATATTTAGTGAAAATAACTTATAAAATAATTAAGAAATAATATTAATTAACAATTTTCTAATTATTATCAAGTAATATTAATTTAATAACAATTGGATGACGTAAAAATTAAATTAATTAATGAACAGTCTAAGATAAGTTGAAAATAAAACTCAAACTTCAAATGACCATAAATTTTGATCCAGGTATCCGTTTGAACTCTACCACATATCAAATCAAATATTGTGATGAACTCTACACACTAATGATTAGGGGGACCCCTAGTCACATTTTTTGAGGTAAAAAAAGGTCTATAAGGCCTCCAAAAATGAGTTTTTAGTCAGGGTATCCCAATTTTTTTAACATTTGATGGAATTTCATCCTCATTTAAGGGGGTATTTTTTCTCCTTTTTAGTGAGGAATGAATTTATTCACATATATTACATTCATATTTATATTATGGTTTTAAATTTTACCATTTTTTATAATTTAGTTTTATTTATAATTAAATATATGCATATTTTCTTATATTTACTTATAATAAATCACCTGTATAAATACATATATCAATATATTTACGTAAAAATGTATTTTTAAATATATAAAATAAATATTTATTATTAATTTTATTTAACTTAAAAAATTATCCATTTAATTTACATTATAAAAATGCAATAATATGTATATATAATGTTTTTATATACATATGTTTATGTATTAACACACACACACACATATTTGTATTCTAATATATATAAATTAATATTGATATATAATATATTTAAATAATTATAATTATATATATATTAGAAATTTCTATATACAAATAATTAGAAAAGTAATTAAATATCCAACAAAACATGCATGACATAGTGGTAAAGAGCATCCAGTCACGGGTATTTGGAAAATATCCATGCTCGCTTATGGAGATGAGGCCTCAGAGTGGCTCCATCTCTCCTATCTATGGCGCCTAGGGTTTTGACAGGGTAAGTTTCCCCTTCCCCCTCCGACCTGGGTCAGATCGGCGGCTTCTCTGGTGTCAGCTTGGTGGGGTGCGTCCGGTCTCGGTGTGGCGTGACAGGATCTAGTGGTGCTTCATGGTCTCCATGTTTTCAGTGGTAGAGCAGCTCAGCGGAGCTCAACATTCAGCTTGGAGGCTTGGCCTTCAGGCGATGACGCGACTCCTCCCGGTGATGACTTGGCCTGGCTCTGCTCTGATCCGCTCGGTTCAGTGCGACTTGGTTTGTCCGACGGAGTTTCGTGGTCTCCGTGTTTTAGGGGGAAACAAAGCTCGGTGGAGCACGACCTTCGGATTGGTGGCCTAGTCTTTAGGCGACGACGCGACTCCTCCCGACAACGTCTTGGCCTGACTCTGCTCCGATCGGCTCGGGGTTCGGTGTGGCTTGGTTCGTCTGGGCATCGTTGTGGTTTCAGTTCTGTTTGTCCGGCGTGGCCAGGTGTTGTCTCTGGCGGGTTCCAGGTGTGGCTCCGTGTCAGATCTACAGTGCATTGGAGGGGGGAGGATCTTGATCTGGCACAACTGTGAGTTTTTTTTGGCTTTTGGGTTTGGTTTACTATGGATTTTTCCTTTTGTCTGTGAATCTGGTGACCCTTGGTTCTGGTTTGTCATGGCTGGTTCACCCTATCCCTTCCCGGTCTTCTTGCCACCACAAACTTGCTTCAAAATCCGATTAGGTGCAGTCTTGATTCTGATTGGAGTAGATCCATGTCCATAGAGACGCTTCTATTGCAGGACAATCATGATTCCCTCATCGGTGGCATTCTCATGGCACGGGTTTGATCCATCCAGTCCTAGGTGACGATGGATTGGACTCCCGTCCCTTGGATTGTCTTTCGGGCTTCTTCAGCTGTGGTGGATGGGGTGTCTCATGGAGTGTGCAGGGTCTTCCAGGTTGACGGTTGATGGTGGTGTTTGGGCTCTCAAATGTTTTGAACTTTTCATATTTCTATTGGGTTGGTTTTTGAGTCTTAGATTTTGAAGATTCATTCGGACTCGTCATCAAGGATTAACCTCAGCGGAGGATTCAGAGTAGGCGGTTCACCTATACAGGCTGCATGAAATTGGATGTTTGAGAGGGTATGACGTTTGCCATCGGATCAGGCCTGTTCTTGACATATGACAATTTCTTTCCATACAGTCTTGCAGTGGTGAAGCGTTTTTTTCATGTTTTAATGCTGGGGTGAGGCTGCCTAGAGTCAGTCTGGGTTTTATTTTCTTGATCTTTAGGTCGTTTAATGTTTTATGTCCTTGAAGTTTATTCGGTTTTCACCCCCTTCTTCCCTTAAAATGGGGCTTATCATATAATAAAAAAAATCTACAGCTTTCGGGCCATTGGAAGGAAGAGCATCCAGTTTCATAAGGGAGGTCCTGGGATCAAATCCAGGCGCACACATGTATTTAGGGTAGCCTTTTAGCATTGAAGAAGGGGGGTGGGGTGTGTGATAGTGGTTGGGGAGGGTTGAAAAACCTTATAGGTAGCCTGATGCCCCAGCTAACACTCTGAACCCTCAACGATATCCAACTGAACACAAGACCTCATCACTGACCACCCGGGGCTACCCTCGTCGGTCTACAACCACCCCAAACGATCCCCAACATATCTCAACCAACTCTGAACGTTCTGTTCCAACACCAACATGATTCCAAAGAAAATACCACCTTAGAACCCCATCTCACCATGTGACTAGTTCTAATTCCAAACCTTAGAAGGTTGACTCACTCCCCACCTTTTGGAAAATCCACCATGAACATGACCACTGGATATCCCATCATGAGAGACCTCACAAAAAAACCTCAACACTTCACAAAAAGTATCTCTTCTATAGAGAACAAACAAGGTTTCCCAACTGTACACAATGGGTCTTACAAGCCCTCATGAAACCATCACCAACGCATGAAACCGACCTCAAAATCATAGTTTTAAGTAAATCATCTACCACACCTCGACACTATCCACTTTGGGAGGTACTAAATCAACTGCACAGTTTTGGATCGCGCCTTAAGTATGTGTCTTAGTGGGTGAAGTTTCCATCCTTACTGTGAATTTGAAGCTACAATGAACCACACCACAACCTCCTCGAGCATCCCATGTACAAGCTGACATTGATCACATGAGGGAACCAATGAACAATAAAGGCCTGACCATACACTCAGAATGGGTCTTACCAGGCCCTCATCTACCAACACACTTCCAAGCCTCATGTACACAAGTCAAAGGGAATTAACCACCACACCTCGATACTGTCCACTTTGGGTGGCTCTGAACCACCCACACAGTTTTCATCACATCAGAAAAACGCATCTCGATGGGGGAAGAATACCTATTCCTAATTTAGTAAAAGATATGTGCAAAAAAATCAACATGAACAAATCCATCCACGGCTCGGTCTGATAGGATGAATCCACCTGAATTCTTAGAGGCAGGTCAATGCGCTGCTTGACGGGTGGTGGCTTCACCAGCTATACAACTGGAGGAGAACCTTCCTTATGACCAATCCCCTACAAGGTGACCTTGTCACTAATTATTTCATACAACAAACCCATATGTGTAACCCTCAAAGTCTACCGTCATGGAAATATCTTGAACAAATTCAGGACTCACCCCAATCAAAGAGTATATCTAGGGAGGTGACTCAAAAAGGATAGGAAAAACCCAAAACCAAGTATTATATGATGCATGTACCATTATTTCCCCTGAGAACAATTTCCTAATGTACTGAGTAGAAAGAAAGGTTATCATAGTCCTGGTGTATGGATACATCGGCTGCCCGTACCAACACTGGAGTCCCTGGCTTGAAAGATGAGCTCAAAAAACTCTAACACTGCCACTATGAAACCCAAACCAAGCTCATGACTGCAGTCCCAAAGTGGGACCTACTCTGATACCACTTTGTCATGACCTGACCCAATGGGGCTTAAGCCGCGACTCCCCAATCCCACCTCTATAGGCCAGGTGCTGGCGTCTAGTGCTGAGTAGGCTATCACACACAAGGAGGCCTTAGCCTAAAGTACCTATATGAACGCACCCACATAAACCTCCATGAAACAGTGCAGCGATATATACAAAAACTTAAAACTAAAATGCATGCATAAATATATCCCTAACTAGATTACAGTAAAAGTACAAAAGGGAAAATATAGACCCCACTAACAGAAAACTGCAAAGTGTCCAACCTGCTCTGAAGGAGGGGATCACTGTCAAACACCTGCTAGTAAACTCCTCGGCCAAGCTCCGTTGAAAACCCTGGTAAGTCCAGCAATTATGATTTTCCTACTCTGGGTCCAACTGGGACTCTGTTTAAGGAATTTTGGTCTACAAAATACACAAGACATGTTCAAGAAAAGTCTGTATAGGGGTGAGTATAATAATACTTAGTAGGATCCCCAAAAAACTATAAAGAAAATGGAGAAACTGAAATGAAATAATCCTCTCATCCCATCTAGAGGGAACCCAAATGAGAGGGAAACCCCATCTCAAGACCATCCTCATCAATACCTAACTAGTCATCTCGATGTACCTAGCATGTCAACAAAATGAAAAATACCACAGGGACTCCCAGAAAAGTCCAAGATATACTCAGCTCTAAGTCTCATAGTCTCGACTATAGACTATCCATGGTAAATGACCTGAGGTTCCAATGAAACAACCATAAAGGTCTTATGAGGTGCTGACCTTATAGACAACAATGAGATCCAATATATCCTTGATAGTTCACAAAAATAAAGGGGGAAAGCATCGAAAAATTGAAGTCAATGATCCAACCACACCATCCTAGATGGAACTCAACCGAGTGATGCCACCAATGATAACCTACGCCCTGCACAAGGTCAAAATAACTGTAGAGAGTCCCACACATCACCACTGCCCCATAAACGAGAGAGTACTATCTTCTAAACCAACCCACCAAAACTTCTATATCTTCTGTCTAGAGGGGTATGCACCTCAATATGTTTAGGGAGCACTAAATCCTAACCAGGAACCATGCGTAACAAGTAGAGGGTCCCGCTCCCCACTGAAACTCGAGAATGGAGGAGCACTACTCTATAAAATTGAGACTTTACACATGGTATGGGAGAACCAATGCGAGAGACGTGAGCCCACACCCATGGAAGGGGAACACCACTTTGTGAAACATGATCCTGCACCCATGGCAGGGGAGCACCACACTAAGGAACGTGAGCCCATACCTACGGTAAGGGAGCACCACTGCGAGTAACATGAGCCCACACCCATGGTAGAGTAGCACCACACTGATAACCATCACCCTAGTACATTAGGGGAGTACCAAATCTACCATCCAATGAGATTAGAGATCCCAAAAACTGTCATGGTAGGGGAGAAGTCCAACTGTACGGATGTCTTGGGGAACATGCACCCTAGTCCATCATGGGAGTAACAAACCCTAAGGAAACTACCCAAAGGTAACGAAACCACACCCACAATGTGTGGAGACCCGTCTCTACCTAAACAGATAGGTAAGGGAAACCCACACCCTGGTGCCATAAGGGAGTACCCGACCCAACATCTCTCTTTACAAACCACCGATCTCCAACATCAGTCCAGCACCACTCTGCAATCCTCTTGCTCAATTCACACCACCTCATACCTTGTAATCCGTAATAGAGGCCCCCATCACGTTCCACACACAAAAACACACATGATATACTATTTTCTTGCCATAATTGGGAAACTGATGTAAAGGGTGCTTTTCACCACAACACGCCAAGAAGGAACTTTTAGGGACCACACCTCGATCTTGGAACACATTTGATAGATCACACCATTGTGATCCTCATGAAAAAACACATGGGATCAACTACTCATTCATCCAAAATGGACACCCAATGAAAAAGTCACGTTTCACCATAAACACCCAAAACGAGACTCATGGGGCCCACACCACACTTTTGGTTTAAGAACATGAAATCAATATTGAAACTTCTACAGAAAATTCAAGGTCTCAATGCTATTGATGATGCATCAATCGGACATCGGACACAAGAGATACGTTTGATGCAAGAATCTCCAAATAATAATAATAATAATATTATTATTTTAATTGGACATTTCATGCCACTAAGCCTCGATTCCACAATAAAATGTCCTCAAAGTGGCCTCAAAAGGTCATCCTAAAATAAATGATCATGTTTTCATAGATGGAACAAAAATAGGACCCCTAGTTTGTAATATACATGGTTTTTTAATAAAAAACCCTGGCCCAAACCACCTGGACCATCTCAGATCGGCCGGTCTGGCTCACAGTTGCTGGCCCACAGCCCAACCCACTGAACTGCGGCCCATGGAACAACCTTCCAAACCGAGGCCCATGGCCCTCCACCCCATCCACCTGCTATCCTCCTTTGTGCCTCACACCGCACCACTGAAACCTTCTGTAGACCACCGGGAACACTTCAGTGGTCAAAAAACAGATTCATGACCAGATCTGGGATCCTTGGATCCTGATCTACACTAACACGGTGAAAATTTTCACAAAAATGAAGAAACAACCAAGGGGTACGGGATTAAAATTCAAATCACCTACCTCATGGTAGATCACCAAAGCTTTGAGGCTATATCCGCACTCTGCTGCTATCGCTGCTCAAACCAGGAGTTATCGCCATCAAGATCAGAGTCCAAAGGCACCTCATTTGCTCGATTCCGACTGGTTGTTCATTAGTGAAGATAAAGGAGGAGGAATTCATCCTACATGCACTAGGTAGAGGTGAGGTATGTTAGGGTTAGGTTATTTAATTAATTAAATTTCCATTTAATTAATTATTCCACCATAAAACTACTCGTCCACTCGCCTTCGTCCAAAACACCCACCGAAGACAACTTTATGTTGCGCTTAAGGTAAAAATGATGTTCCAGACTCAACCGTGGGCTCAAATTTTTTACCCAAGACCCCATTCAAGAATTATTTGATCTTACATCCAAAATAAATTATTTCATTTATTTATAGAAACGACCTTGATAACTTTTTTTTTTCTACAGTAGACCCGCGTCGACAAAACTTATGCCTCGCTTAAGGTAAACAACACGATCCGGACATAACCGTACCCTCATATTTATGATCTGAGATACCATTTGAGAGGTAAACCATTTTCTACATGTGCATAGTATAAAAATACTTTAATATTTTTATAAAATTTATTCTGGGTACACCGGGCCATGAAATTGCACGCCGTCTCAGCACCTAGCTCTAGAATTATTCGTAAGAATATTCCAAAGTTTGATAGGAAAAAAACACAAGTCACTACAGGATTATTCTTAGAGGGAAGAAGCTTTAATTCTAATGGTTAATGAAATGTGAAATGGAGTAATTTAAGTTCCTTAATAGTGTTAGTTAATGGATAATGAATCTATTAATGTAAAGTGAATTGTTTAATAAAAAGGAAATAATTTAATGAAAGTCTTCTTAATTATTGCGTGCTTATAGTATATCTAGTTCTTAGCAGTGAAAACTGTGAGTCTGAGAGATGTTAACTACAACTGAGTCTAAGACTAGGTTATTCCCATAGTGTGATTGTGATATATATATTACATCCTATATGTTTTATGATTTCATAAGCTAACCCACCCATGTCGGTTAGGGATACTGACACTCAGTGGACTCTGGGAGGATATTTCCCTCAATATTCAGGTAGTGAGGATGAATGGATGAATACCCCCTCTAGACCACTCTCTTCTATTGGTAGTATTATATGTTGGTATTAATGGTGGTTAGTTTCCCAATATATGTGTGTAGAAGGATGTAATGGCTTGTGGTTATTTCACACATATGTATCTCCAGATATAGTATCCAAATGGTTATTATAGGTATAACATGTATAGGCTATGATGACTTATGGTACCCTACTTGGTGTATGGGTTGTGATGGCTTGAGGTATAATACTCGATGTACGATACATGATATACAAGATGTGGTGGATCTCAAAAACTACTCATTTACTATATATGGATATGTGGATGGTATTATTTGATTATGTGATTCATGAGGTTCATGTTGTGATACTTTTCCCATGTTTCTATGAGATGGATTATTTTGGAGAGAGATGGATTAGGACGTGCGGTGTTGGGGTAGAGTGGAAAACTAGTGGGGAAGTGGTAGTAGGGTACCCTTTTTGTTTCATTACTATAATATATGATATCTTGTATGTGATACCTATAGAGAGATAGCCATGGTGATTCTGGGAACTTAGTATACCTATTTTGGTGTCGAGTTAGTTTCACTTTTTGTTCATTGATATTTAATATTCTTTCTTCATCTTTTTCATGAGAGGATTTAGGGAGGATCATACTATGTGTGTTGTTATTCTCACCACATGTATATATAAACTATTTTTATGTTATCAAGAGAAGTTTGTATATTAGGATAGATATTACTAGATTGTGCTTTTGTAGGAGCTGTTTGGGATTTATGGTCACTTATAAGTTTACCTTTTTTGTACTTATAGTTTTCCTTTCAGTTGTTTTAATACTATATAACATTACATGTATTCACTTGGAATCTATTTTATATATATCTGAGCAGGAGATGATTGTTTTACATGTCTTATCTCTCTATTCTATATATTCTCTTAGAGGGTAATTCTTACCATTGTGTGCATGATATACCCTTTACGCTAGTCGCCAACCCAGGGCCTACTGAAGGCCAGACCCAGGTGATAACCATCCCCCTTCTCTCATTATTGGCCCAGGAGGGGTACTATTTGGGGGAGCAGGTCATGATAATGTTCTAGAGTTTTATACTCGAATTGAGCATCTTCCTACATATAGTGTGTTGGCTAACCCATTAATTAGAGACTTAACCATTTAGAATTATCATAGTAATGTTATCCATATGGGTTTGGTTAAGTCTCTCGATGTTTTGGGTTATTGGTAGTTTGAATCTCTCTATAAATTCATTTGTTATTTAAGAGATATTTTTAATGAATTCATTTTGAATATTATATTTCTTAATTCATTTTATAATGATTGGACCATTAATGTAATTGAATATCTTATTTTAATTTAATTATTCAATTATTAATCCATTTTTTTGTATGAGTATTAACACTTGTATAAATAATTTTCCTATCAGATATTATTCCTATTAGTTTAATATTCCAAACATTGGATTGTAATGTGCTTTGATTTAATTGATACATTTTTTTATTTCAAATTTACTAATGCAATCCAAGTGATAAATTTTTGGATTATAGATTTTAATTAATTAATCATTTAGATACATTTAATTTAATGTGTCAAATAAATACACTATTTTTATAAAATACATGAATGCATTGACGCTTCAGAATATTCTAATGCTTATACTTCAATAGAATTAATGCATTGATGTTTTGGCTTCTGCATAATTATAAAATATATTCATTGGTTCTTTGTATTCTGCACATTCATGGATATTAAATATTTACTTTTTGATTAAGTGATACATGATGGTTTGGATCATTTAATATTTAGTCAATGAAAGGACCTTAGTCTAATATTGAAAAGTCTGTATAAATCACTTCAATATAAAGTGGTTTATTATGTGGTGTAATGGCTGATGTGACTTTTAGATAGAGATTGATATGCCATTATTTGTACTTCTTGTATGCACTTTCACATGTTTTTCCCTTAGGCATTGAAATGTTCTACAATCATTAAAAAGTGATAATTATTATGTATTTTAAATGTGGGTTAATCATAAATTGGTTTTAATTTAAACCTACTCAAGGGAAAAGTTTTTAGTTTTAATCTTACGTGAGGATTTCACTATGCCGTGGTGCATAGGCTGCATCCATTTTGGGGTTTGGTTTGGGTGTTTAGGTGGTCTGTAGCATGGTTCTGGTCATTTTGGTGAGTGTGGAACCTAAATATTTGCGATGGAAGCCCCATGGAAAATGAGGAAGGTAAAAACACCCATTTTAGGATCCATAGTGGTTTCATTCCATAGTTATGGGGTTTCTTTGGCATAGTCAGATTTTTTAAGTATGTTGGAAATGATGAGGGAGGTTCCTTTACACCATGGTGTATCTTTGAATGGAGTTAAGGTTATGGTTAATATGACAATTTTGGGAACCATTACGTCATACAAAAACCAAACCCATTTTTAAAATGGTCAAAATGATTATGATGTTTGAGAGGATATGGTTGTTTCAAATGACTAGGATTAGAGTTCAATATTTGAACAAGGCTATAATATCCGTTTTTGAATCTACCACACTATGGTGGAGGTCATCCAAGTTTTCTCTATAAATAAGGGTTGAATTTTCTCCTTATTTTAACCTTATTTCTCTCTCTCGGACCCTAGCTAGTCCCAAGACCTATTTTAGAGTGTTTTGGTCATCCCATTGTGGATACTGACCTCTCGATTCATATGATTGATACTTCTTTTATCCAAGATGTTTTTTATTTATTTATCTATCCTTTACCTTCCAATTACATAGTTCTCCTCATTCTCATGAAGTTATGGAAGTGGGTTCTTTTGGTCTTTAATGGTGTTTGGTTGAGTTCTTGATGAGCATTTCATGTTTTTATGTTCCATAGCGTATCCTTTCAGATTTGTTGGTGATTGATCCCTAATTTCTTTGTCTTTATATTGTTGTATCTTGGAAGCTTTAAAAGATGTGTAATATTTATATACTCTTCTTCAATCTCTTAGAATAATATGGTTGATTGGAATAATGTGATTTATTCCAATGACCATCTCATATTCTTTAGACTTATTTGGTTATAGCTTCTTGAGTGTTCTTGATTTGTGAAGAAAGGGAAAATTATGCATAATTATCTTTAATAATAATGAATTAAATGTAGTCAATGATCTGGGTTTGAGGAAATTATAATGGGGAGAGGAAGGTTTCATATAATTTATGTGCTCTCATGCAATTTTATTATGCATTGATTCTTATTGACTAAGATTTTTTGTTGTGATTTCTTACTGCCTATTGTTGATGATGAACCTTGAAACCTTCATAAACAGATAAAAAATTCAATAAGTTAATGAAAGGGGGATGGTAAAATCTATAATTCAGAAATACATTTATGTTCTTAACTCTTTTTACATTGGTTTTTTGTTGTTTATTATTTATACTTATAATGATTGAGGTAACCTTAGTGGGAATAGTTTGTTTTAGTTGAGAAGGGGATGTTATGATTTGATGTTTTTGTGATTTCCTTTGATATTAATAATATGATTTATGATTTTATGATAATAATAATGGGGTATGAAAGTGGAAGGCCTATTTAGTATTAATAATCATGATAAGTTAATTATATATTAAAACATGGGTGTTAGAATTTGTGGGGTTGTCATTATGCTAGGGTGATGATGTTGTCTTGTTGCAATTCTGATAGAGGTCTTGGTCAGGGTGGAGTTGTGATAATTAATTGTTAGGATTTTTTTACTTTTTAGATTTCATTATGATGAATCTATTAGGGCTATTCTATGATAATGGGAAGGTTTTTGGAGTTGGTGCCTTATTGATATGGTTCCATTAGAAAGTTGAGATGGGTGGAGAGCTTGTGGACTGTCCTCTTGTATACTTTGTTATCTAATTGTTTTCATGGTATGCGCATGAATTTGGGAGTCATCTTACTGTTAGATTAAAGGATAAGGTAATGCGTTTAGTGTATTTAACTATATTGGGTATGAGATGGTGTTAAATTTAAAGGTGATGGGTTAAAAAGTAATTTGGAAACTGACTGAATTTGATATTAACATAATGATTAATATCTTGTGAAAACTAAAATTAAATGAATAAAAAGGATGGTTGATATGTGATGAAGGTATGGGATGAACATGTGAAATGTGAACAATGAATGGTTAGAGTAGGAAGTGCTTTAAGGAAAGGTTTGACATTAAATGTGGATAGACAGATGACTTAATGGATATAATGTAGTTGAAAAACTATAATTCTAGAAGACTATAATAATGATATGATTAAATGTGAATTTTTTCTCATGTGTATTCCTTTTCCTATAGTTTTAGTTATGTTATTATTGATTATTTGTTATGGAAATTTGTTTTTTGGTGTATAGTTTCTATGTTGTTATTTAAATATGGTTATGGGGATATTTTTTGGTAAAATAGGATGATGGGTGGGAATTTTCTCGAGCTGTGACGGTTCACAATAGGTGTATATACACATGAGCTATAATGACTTTCAGTTTTGGTGTATATATGTACTAGCTAACATGAACGGGTCATGATGGATCATGATAGGTATGTATATATACAAAAAAATATTGTTTACAGTCTTGATGGATATATATACTGGGTAACATAGATATGTGGTTGTGATAAGTGGGTATGTTGTGATGGATTTATTAAGGATGACATGGTATATGGATATGTGGTGTGTGATGGGTTTTAGAGATTCATTTAATGAACTTGGAAGTGGAAGAAAACCCATGATATGCCCAATCTATCATCAATATAATCAACTTGATAAATAAATAACACAAATAAATAATCATACCTATACTACAACAATCTACAGATTTTACTCTCCGAAGGAGTATGATTGATAAGGATTAAAAATAAAAAACCTTAGAGATATTACCTCTAACAAATTAATATCATCCTTGGATCCTCATTTGTAAGGATATGATTCATGTTCTTCAAAGGTGTGTTAGCATCTTCCTCAATAAAGTTGAATAAAGAACTAGTTACTAAATAGATATTCAAATTAGGCTAACATGCATAATAATACACACCAATGAGGGAATCCCATCCCTTTTATAGACTCTCATTATTAAATGAATAGATTCAGAGCATTGAGTACCATATCACGATTTCCAACATTTTTTATTACTTGTTGAAGCTTTTATAACCATTTTAACACTTAAAATGATCAAACTATAAATGTTTATCCATTAAATTAATCAATATCATTAATTCATAATTAGATAAATCGATCTAGAAGATGTGGCGGTGACCATGCAATCATATGCACTCACATCCCATGTTGTAATCCTATCGTACAATATGATAGAGGCTAATGACATCATCCAATGCCTCTTATGATATGAGAATATCATAAACTATGATGTTAATCTCATGCATATCACATATTATGAATCAAGGGATATCATATTTTATAATATACCTTATTTTAGTGCATTTCAAATAATCTCCCACTTTCACTAAAATCCATAAGAATACACAAAAATTCACAACTCTGTGAATCCATCCAAAACTCTTTTGGATACTGTATATAAAAAATATATTTATTTTGGAACAAAAACTTTATCTAAAACCAAATACTTATTATAAGTCTTAACCATGCGACCTTATAGTTCTTTTTATTATTGACAACAAATATGAAATTCTGATTTCATAAATGTAAGCAATGAACAACCTTTAGCAAAGCATCGATGCTACTCAAGCTACAAAGGGGTTGGGTGAGATCTCCATTGAACATACTCATATATCTATATGATTATTCCTACCACTATACATATCATATATATCATATTTATACCTATATAATCCCTTTTTCCATGACATCAAGTAACCACTAGACATGGAACAAGTCAATCTAGTATAGGCCAACTCATATATTCACGATTCTTTGAAAAAAGATTGACCTAATCGACAAATACATCACATGTCATTAATCTAGAAGATTAGAAAAACACATGTTCCTCATCCAAGTAGATAAACATCACATGTCACTCAAATAATCATGGACATGCATTTCTCAGTGTAATTAAATTAAGAGATAAGAGTCTTTTCTTATCATATCAGTGGAAAAAATCCTATCTTGGTTGGGCTCCACTCGATGAAATGATCAATAACATACCCAACCACCCACTAATTAACAAATCCTAAAGGATTTAAAAAGAAAGGTATCAAATCATGAAGGTTCTCATGTTAGGTATCTTTCCAACATCGAGTAAAAAAGGATTCATAATAATAATAAACCCCTATATATATTGATTATTGTATGATATTTCATTAGATATATTTTGGTAGACTAGTCCCAATACTAAGTTTACACTTATTATCTCATGATTCAACTACTTATATTAATCTTATTATATCATCTCAACCCATAATAATTTTTAATGATCATCGATTAGGGATAACTCAAAGTCATATTTTGAGGGGATATTATTGTTCCACTATTCATGTAATATAAATTTTAGTACACATGAATGAATGATAAATATAGATTACCTTTATTATAAAATCATGCACATTATAAAACCATTACATACAATCTCCCATGTATCTTATACCAAGAGATTCAACATGATATTAATGCTTTTGTTATAGTAATAGTTTCATCAACCAATCCACTACATTCTCCTCTATATCCACCCAATAAATTTTTTACATCACCCCTATCAATTATCTCTCTAATAAGATACTATTTTTAGAGTACATATTTGGTCCTTTTGTGAGATTTGAGTTCCATCGACCAAGTAATAGATCCATTATTTTCATGGTAAATATCTATTTCTCCCTCGATGCTAGTAACTACCCCAAGTTCAAAAATGAACTTCTTGATCCAAAATAGATTCCTTCACAATATCTGATATAGTGATGTACTTTTCCTATATTTCTGAGTCCGCTACAGTGGGTTATTTGGAATTATTCTAATTGATAGCTCCACCATTTAGTAAAAAAAACTAAATTTAAATCTCACACCATATCTATTAGATTAGAAACTAACATCAGTGTAACCCTTAGTTCTTATCAAGTACTTAATGATGTTATTTACAATAATATCACAACTCTCACTAGGTTTGGAATAATATCTACTTGTAATACTAAAATTATAAGAGACATTGAGTCAAGTTAATGATATAACATACATGATAGATCCTATTGTGGATATATAAGGAATTATATCTATCCTTTCCAACTCCACAGAATGATCTTAAATCTTCTTAAGATTTGTTTGATGCGATAATGGTAAAGAACCCATTTTGGAGTTCTACATGATAATCCACTTTATCACATTACCAATATATGTGTTCTAATTAAGTATAATAAGCCTCTTAGATTAATCTTTATAGATTTTCATACCTGGTATGTAGGCTACTTCACCCATGTCTTTCATTGAGAAGCATTTTCCTAACCACATCTTCACAGACTTTAAATTTGGGACATCATTTTTGATAAGAATTATGCCATCCACATAAAATATTTTAAATATTAAAACACTCCCACTAACCCAATTGTATACACTAGAATCATACAAATTATTGATGAAACCAAACTCTTTGATTACATCATCAAATTGGATATTCTAACTCTAAGAAGCTTACTTCAATACATAAATAGACCATTATAACTTGGAAACTGTAGCATACTCATTTGGAACTTCAAAACATTTAGGTTTTATTATATACATGTCCTCAAATAAATTCCCATTTAGGAAATTGGTTTTAATATCCATTTGATATATCTCATAATCAAAATGAGCTGCTATGAAAAACAATATATGAATGGACTTTATCATTGCAACATGTGAAAAGGACCCTTCATAGTTAATGCCATGAATTTTTTTGTAACCCTTTTCCACCAAGCATAATTTATAGGTATACACTCCACTATACCTGTTATCTTTCTTATAGAAAACCCATTTTTACCTTTTAGGTCTCACCCCTTTAGGTGCATCCATCAAGTTCCAAACTTAGTTAGTGTACATGGAGTACATTTTAGATTCTATAAAATTTAACTATTTCTTAGAATCTAAACACTCAATGGACTCACAGTTGGTAGTAGGTCCATTTCTTATGAACATTGACTCATCATAATTCACCACAATAAATCTTCATCTCTCAAGATCTTAGTGAATCCTTCCAGACCTTAGTGGTTCTCATATAGCTTGAGTCAGTTCTTCCAAAAATATTTGTGGAACTGACTCAATTTCCATCTCAATAACACTCCCTATTTGTCAGTCTTGAACTTATATATGTTTGAATTCTCTACCATTAAACCTATTACTAATATATTATTTCTCAAGTATAACACCACAATAGGCCACAAAAATTTGTGTCTAGTAATATTATAAAATTATTATCCCTTAGTTTCTTTGAGATAACTAAAAAATAAGGATTTATAATATTTAGATTTAAGTTTATCAAAATCTAAATGTATTACATAATCTTCACAACCCTAAATACTCATAAAAGACATGTTGGGGTGTTTCACAATCCATATTTCACATGGTGTCTTTATGACTGCATTAGATGGAACACTATTAAGTTAGAATACAATAGTTTTCAAAGAATATCCCCAAAATGATATAGAAAGGTCATGCTGACTCATCATTAATTGAATCATGTCTAAAATGGTAGACAGTGGGAGTGAGTTGCAGAATAATTTAACACTCATCATTCCTCCTCTAAAATACACCATTCCATTGTGGTGTTACAGTGGGAGTGAGTTGTGGAACAATTCCACAATCTCTCAGATGATCAGTGAATTTCTGGGTCAGGTAATCACTACTCTGATCTTATTGGAGAATTTTAATACTCTCACCTAGTTTATTATTGTTAGGATCACATATAGATGTGTCCAAAACTAAGGGGGTGAATCAGTGTTGGTATGATTTTATTACAATTTCACTTTTTATCCCCTTTTCACATCTTTACTTATTTAGTGAGTGATTTTATCTTTCTCTTTATCTTTCCATTGGTCGGTATGTATATAAATATATAATGGAAAAAAATATAGGGTAACATCATGATTTTTGATGAGTTTTTCCTTTATAAGGATGGCTAAATCCCCAGTGTATAGCAGTTTTTATCCCCCACACACAACTTCCTTCTTATTATAAAAAGAAACACAGTAAATGGTATAAAATTGAACCAGTTATCCTGGAACCAACCAATTATAATGAAATAAAGAAATTTATGTTCTATTATCTCAAAAAAATATAAGATTTGACCCACTCCTTATGATTTTGATCAACAATGGAACCCCTATGTTTATCCTGGATAATATGACCAATCTTTTTCCTCAACTAAAATAATAAAATGGGATACCTCAAATATTATTCATAATTCTACAAAAGACGACTATAACTTGGATCCCTCATCTTTTCAGCTTGAATATGATCCATAGTATACTTAGATGAATATTTTATTCTCTTATTATTCTACTTATTATTCTTTAGTACATAGGTAAGAAAATTTGTATGCAATGATGTTTCTAATTATTCTCTCTTCAACCTCACATAATAATCAGGAACATGTAGTGTTAGGTATCTATTTTCTTTTTCTTTAGTGTTAAAGAATAACACTAAGAATCTCTTTCTTTTTCTTCAACCTGTATGATATAAAACACATAAATAGTCTGATCTCTTCACATCTTTCTTTAAACTTTTAGAGTGTTTGTAGTGTACACTTAGTCAAGAATCACATAAATTGTTTTCTTTTTTTTTCTTTTCATACTATTATATTCACTCTAACTTTAGAATATAAACTTTTGGATTTATATAGTCTTTATCATTCACAATTCTAAAATATCAGTCATTCACTCCACCTTTATAATATTACCTTTTGTATTTTATAGTCATGGTTACTTCTTATTATTCATCATATAGCTTAATCTCTCATGTGTATCACCACAGTAATCTCTACGTCAAGATCTAACTCATCATTTCTCATAGGTAAACATTCTTCTTGAAACCCTCATTATTATAACATAGTGTTTATTGTCTAATTGTTTTTAAAACATAATTCTCACCATGGTTTCCAATACTATGTTTCCTTCATCCATTGATCATTTCACATGCACTATGAATTCCACTATGGTATGGCCATACTCATCATATTATTTCACCATATTTAGGTCTGTACACATACTATGACCTTTACTTCCTTTTATTTATAATAGAATCAAAACCTACACTCTAATGTTTAATCCTTTAAGAGTATATCACTTGAATAATTTAATTATATATTCAATTATTCAGAATATTTAATTTTGAAATATTTATCATTTTCACTAAATTTAGAAGATTCTACAGTTTGTAGAATACTCATAATTCAATAAGTGTTGTATTACACATATGTTGAGCATATAAAATATAAGGTGTTATGAATTCACATGTACAAAACTTAGAATCACACTTATGGTGAGGAGAATCACTCATAAAGTGGAAAAAATGACACATATGTAGCTCCCCAATCAAACACATGTTTACAACCCTTTTACAAAAATCAATGACTAATGAAACATATGAAGTACTCAATTATACTTATGTTGAGGGAAAATGACACTTACATTGGCATGTCTTTGTGAATATTTCAGCATCAGTATGGACTTCAATCAATCAAGATAACCATCTATTAAACTCTTCTTTAAGGAATCTCAACCACTCAAAATAACTTCAAAATTCATCTTAAGGATCTCTATTTAATGTATGGTCACTCCACTTGTCTTTAACACTTACCTTATCAACCATGTCATCCAATGTCATCATCCATATATGCTATCGGCTTCATCAAACCATCTTTTCTAGGATAATGTATCTTTATCAACCCAATGGAAAGACCTAATTTATCTCATGTTACTCATTACTTTTCCATATTTATAATATAGAAACTTCCTACACATATTCTTTACCTCACAACCAGTGATGACAACAACTTGTATCACTTCCATGTTTGGGAACTTCATGAACCTTCTCAAAATGCTGGGGAACTTCCAACTTCCTTCCAATCTATCTATATTCCTCTCATATTGACATCATTCATGTTGCCTCCTTCATTGAAAACAAATAAAACTCAAACACAATGTGAGTTTAATACTCCCCCCTTTATATTTGTTTTCAAAACCAATGCTAGAAAATGGCATATCAATATATGGATTTATTTCCTTCTTATCCCCCTTTTCTCATTAATCGCTTTCATTTTCTTATTTTACATCTTTTTAATTACAAATAAAAATAATTATAGAGAGATAATGGCATCACTTAATTATTTTTTAATGTTCCATTAATCATTCTACTCTAAGTCTATGTGATCAATGATTGATGTATAAAACAATAGGGTTTGAATTAGACAATAGAGATATCCATTTAATAGTAGGATATTATACCAACTTGAATTTATTACATTAACTCATTTAGAGATTGTGAAATAATTTTCAGGTTGAAACCAACTAATACCAATTATTAACTATATTTTCCTTGGAAAAAAACTTGGGTTCTTACACTAATCTCAATATACATGTCAACAACACTCAATTAAATGTAGAAAGTTTTAGATTTTAGCAATGATATCTCCTATAAATTTTCTTATTTTATCTTCATTTATTAAAATACCCCCCTTAGTGTTAGGTTAAATTATTGTAAAAATTATGAGATAATGAGAAATTATACTATTTTCAATAACTAAAATTCAAAACCGTCCAAAAATTCCAGATTTATATGAATTACATGAACACAAAAGCTCTTCAGAAAAAATCCACATCAAGGGATGATATCCATATCCACTTCATCAAGGTATATCCATTTCTTCACATGTTATTTTGATTAAAAATTAATGAATCATACTAATATGGTGATTCCTTCAGATCTGGAATAGTTATTCCATCTTACTTTGCTTCATTTTTCTATCCAGTTTTGATAACTCACATTTCTTCTTTAGTTATTATCTTAATAACTAACTTTACCTTCAATTACATACATAGTTATAACTAAAATAACACACAAAATATAAATGAATAAGGTGAAACCTTCTTGGATATTTTAGAGAGGGAAATAAGTCTAAGAGTCCCTTCTCAACCATGATACTCTTTTCTTTTACACTCTATCCTTGTAAACTTTCTTCATGCATGATATTTTTTTTATATCAACACTTAATTTAGGAGGGATGGATTATTTTCTTATCACATCATTTGGGATCTTACTTTTAACATGATCCATCAAGTCACATGCATCACTTGGTGTAATTTTCACATTCTTTAAGATTTCTTCTTAGACTATTGTGATTATTAAACAATCCTTTGAGTAGTGTCAAAACTTATTTCACCTTCTACACAACACCTCATAGATTCTTTGGTTATCATTTTTTAACAACCTCTCTTGAAATTTGTTTTCTTCCTTCTATAGAAGATTCTATTTACCCTTAGAACTACCTCTACTTGTGATTCTTCCATTATTCTTGCTTCATCCAATTAAGATGGCCAAATAACCAAAAATTCCTTAGGTATATGATTAGATTTATTGAATTTTCCATATGGATTCTTAGATGTTCTCTTCACTAATTCATTCCTTTAATTTATCTTTTTGACTATTCTTTCATTAATATTCCAACTTGTTTCTTTCAACTCTTATACTCAAGGATTATTTTCAAGTGTCTATGATGTGTCCTATTTTTCCACATAAGAAAAAAAATTTCCCTTTTGGTGAAACTTCTATATTTGAATTCATGTGCATGTTGTGAACTACAATTTTATCCTATTTATAACCTAAGGCTAACTCAAATTTATTTATTTATATGTTCTTGGTAGTATTATGCTCAATAAATTTTTCTTGACTTTATTCCCAAGGGTGGATTATCACCTTCATCTAGTTTCTATAGTCTTTTATTCTGAATTATTTTGGATTCATGCCGTATTGATTTTGGTAGACATGCTCCACTCCCATGACCATAATTATTGAAAAAACTACAGATATCTCTAATCATTTTAATCTTCTTTGTAACATACAAAATTTTATTCTTCATTTGTGGATATTTCATTTTCTCAGGATTTATCCTCCTCAATGTTGGATTCTCATTTTATTTATTAATTAACCAATTATTCCAACAATACAAAGAATTATACTTGAACCTATTATAATATAAACAGTATCCCACAAACCTTGTTCTTGATTGATATGTAGTCTATCCACTTTTAGTTCTAAACCTTTTTTACCCTTGCTTACATTTTTTGAGATTTATCTAGGGAAAATGCTCATAAAAATTCTTGAAATGATCTTAGATATAGCGGTGGAATCCCCATCACTTTTCATCATTCATAATTATATAAATTTTATGTTTTCACCCGCATAACTAAGAAAAATATATTTAGTACATTTAATGATTTGTGATGTGGATAGTACCTTTTCTTGTCACAAACCAACCTGAATACCCTAGTACACCGACACCTATGATGATATTAACATATCCCAAAGGGAATTCCTAATCCCCACAGGCTGGTGAATAACACCTAGCCATAATCAAAAGGTTTAACAGAATGATTCCAACCCAAGAAGATACAACATGCATATCATAGTAGAATATAAAAAATTAACAATTAGTATGCCAAATAATCCTTAAACAGAAAAGAGTAACACATGAATAAAAATTAAGATCACAAGGTATATATCATCCAAAAAGAAAACATCCATCAAGAAAAAGTATCACAATCCCTGCGCAAGAAGTGAACCATAGCTTTAACGGTCACCACCATCACTCTAAGATCCCATGCTCAAGCACACCCACCACCCATAAGTATCTCTTTCTCTTTTCATAGACCTAGAATAAAAAAATCTATAAACCTACTAAGGAAAAGGTTGGGTGTGATCAAAAAATCTCATCAGTATTTCACAAAATGTTCCCTAAGTAATCCCAATACAAATAAACCATATATGATTCAACTTAAATAAAGACAAGGCATGGAAAATAATTTTACATTTTCAAAAATAACATGCTTCCAAATCAAGTATATGAAAAATATATCAAAAAATAGATTAAATGGACATTTCAATAAAACAATAAGGCATAAATAAAATAGTTCTATAATCACTGGCATATAATAATCAAGTCAAAACCAAGAAAAATGTTCATAATCCCTACGGTTAGTTAGTTATAGGCTATGATATTATCACACATTCTTGATCAATATTCACAACTCAGTGTGTGTTCATGTCCCTAAGATCAAGCCATCGTGATATAATCAATCAATACCCCAGTGGTGAAATCATGATGAACTAGGTTCAGTTAGAGTTGTCATAATTAATTCATTTCTAGGGAGTAAGAGTACTAGAATTTTTATACTAATCACCCACTAACTATCTAGGATCACATGTTCTTTAAATCAATAAATTTTGGGAAAAAATAATTTAATTCAATTCAATTAATCAATCACGGTTCAAATTCCCAAATTCAAGTTTCAACATGCCATTTCAACTTCAAAACTATATCACATGTTTTCATAAAATTCATTTCATAAAATTCATGCCTTTAAAAATCATCTTTCATTTAAAACCCTTTTCTCAAGAATCAACATTAAATAATTTCATCAAATTAAATATCACTTCATGAAATCTTTCTAAAAATTCACCAAATTTCACAATCCTTTGAAAAAGGGTGTTTTATTTCACAAACTTCGTGCCTTTGAGATCAATCATCAAAATCATCCCAATTTAAGGTTTCAAAATCAATTAAAAATATATTAAAAATCAAGAAGAAAATAAAGGTTTTAATTATAGGGAAAATTCTTATGTAACCAACTCCCTTTAATCACATGATCAAATTATCAATCACTCAAAATGGGAAACTCCAAAAGAAAATCAAAGGTGATGAAGATCAAGGGAGAATTACTAGGATCATAATCCATAAAATAAAAGATCTAATATATCAATAATATGAGGATACATATCTCTTAAAGGAGGATAGAATAGAGAAATAAGGAATCTAAAATTATAGAGGAATCACTTACCGAAGAGGGATTTATCTATTCTATAGGTACTTTGATTCACAAGAGAAGAGGTTTAAGGAGTCAAGAATGTCTTCAGATATCCTCAAAAAGCAATGGAATTTTCTTAGGGTTGAATGGTGGTGTTTAAGATTAATAATATGGGTTTTAAGATTTTAATTATAATTTTTGGGGCATTAAAAACTTGTCTCTATAGTTTTTTAGGGAGGCCGCATGGTTAGTACTAACCGTTCTCCTAACCATGCGCCCTCACTGGACATCTAGAAAGGGTGAAAATTTTGGAAACACGGTTAGTTTAGGCATGAACAAACCATACAAAACACACTATCCAAGGCATCATTGTTTAGGGGAAGGCTGTATAGTTTGAAACTAATCATGTGACCCCTCTAGTGTCTCACAATAGGCTACACTATTTTCTGGGTGAAACAGCACATTTTTACCTAACTATCCACTAGTAGTGAATAGCCCCATGGGAATCCAAAATTTTCAAAAATATCCTAAAACGACCCATAACAATCCCAAAACCAAGGGATACCAAAACAAGGGTAAAAAAGTACCTAAAATTGGGTAATAGGGTGTTACAACCTCCCCACATTAAATGCTTTCTACCCCTAGACTACCTATCAAGAAGAATCCATGTCAAAGATATGAGGACACCGCTCTCTCATTAGTACCTCACACTCTCAACTATAATGTGAATCAAAACCATGATGACATAACACCTGGACTAAAGGTATGTATCTCCCATGAGGAAACTTCATCTCATAGTCAAAAATCTATACTGGATGCTCAGTCATAGATAAATTAAGTTCCACATCATGGTCCTCCCATATAAAAACATGATATGGGTCAGATTGATACTTTTTGAGTTGAGAAAAATGTAACAAATTATGAAAATATGTCAATAATGGTATAAAATCTAAGCAATAAGACACCTTTCCAATCTACTCAACAACATCAAATAGTCCCACATATCTCAGTGCAATCTTTCCCTTTTACCCAAGCCATCAGTGACCTAACTAAGGTGAAACTATAAAAAATACCTAGTCACCAATTGAAAACACTATAGTGTATCTATGATGATCTATATAATATTTATACTGACTCTATATTGTCACCATTCTATGAAAAATCAATTGAATCTTTGTTGTCGTCTCTTAGACCAAGCTAGGCCCAACAAAAGAAGATTTTCTAATCTTTGAACATCACAATGGAGATTTACATGGATGATCATACAAGACCTCAAAGGGTTTCATATGGATGGATGAATGGAAACTATTTTTGTATAAAATTTAATCATTCCCAAGTGGATATCCCAAGATCCACCAAAGTCAAAAATGCAGGCATAAATCACGTCTTACAAGATATTTATAGATCATTTTGAACATCTATCTATGGATGCTAAGACAAGCTAAAACTCACCTAAGATCTCATTTCCTCCTCTAGGCCTCTCTAAAAAATGAGAAGTAAAATGAGGATCTCTATTAGAGACTATAACAGATGTAACTCCATGTAATATGATGATTTTCTGTACGTACAAGCTTCCCAAGTCCTCAACTTTAGTAGTATCATGAATGTGAATTAAGTGAGATGATTTAGTCAACTGATCAATCACCACCCATATTTAATTATTACATTGAGGAGTACGTTACAACCCAACCAAAAAGTCCATAGTAATATCATACCACTTCCAAGTCAAAACAGGAAGGGGATAAAGTAAACCTGAAGGTTTCTGGTGCTCGACCTTGACCCAATAACAAGTATAACAATGAGAAAAAAAAACAAGTGATATATCATTTAAAAAATAGAGACTATAATCATCACCACATGTCATAAAACATCTTTTTGGTAATCAGGTTCACTTTCCACTGGGAACTATGTCTGTCTCCCATCACATTTTTCTCATGGGAAATGGAAAAACATATCGGTTCTGAAAGCATAGGATAACCTCAAAAGAGAATAACTACTTGTTGATGGTATTCCCACCATAAAGAGAGTATCTAATTCTAAGAAAATCATCATCAGGTTTCTGATCCTAAAGAATCATCTCGAGAAGAGAGGATGTTAAATACAAAATCACCAAAAAAACCTCAGTCCCATTCTCCTAGACTCCCAAATACATAAGAGCAAAGAGAGCCATCAAGTTTCAATCTTATAATGATTATTTCATGTCTTGGGTTAGAAATTTATTAATCAAGGAATAAATAACAATATTACCCTTTATAGGGGTGTATGAAATGTTGAAATAAAAAACTATAGATAATATACCCAACACCTCTATTGGAGATTCAAATCTTTTACAAGAAGATATAACTCAAGATTTTTTGGTCTGAATAAATGGTAAACCTTTCTCTGAAAAGGTAACACCTATAAATATTAAGGTAATACATCATGATTGTGAGTTTTAGGTCATGGGTCATATATTTATTCTCATGTGGCCTAAGATGTTGGGAACTATAGGACACCATGTGATCAACCTTCATAATAACATATCCCAAACTTGAACCTGATGTGTCACAAAAGACCACATAGACTTACCCAACCTCTAGAAGAGTTAACATTGGAAAAAAATTAAAAATATTTTTCAAATCATCAAAATTATTATGAAATTTATAATCCCATAATAACTTCACTATTTTTTCAGTGAGAGAGGTCATCAGTAGATTAAATAAATATTTGACGAACTGATAGTAATACCCTGCCAAACCCAAGAATCTATGAATCTTGAAAAAATTATGTAGTTGCTCCCATGTCATAATATCCTTCACCTTCTCAAGAATAATTTAAATAGCATGTTCTAAGACCACATGTCCCAAAAAAATAACTTCCAAAATCCAAAAACTAAATTTTGATAGCTTGGAATAAATTTAGTGATCTCCCAAGATTTATATAATTACTCTCAAATGATGCACATGACCCTCCTTGGTTTTGGAGTAAACTAAGATTTCATCCACAAATAATAATATTAATGAGTCAATTTACTCATAGAATATCCTATTCATCAGATCCATACAAACTACATGATCATTGGTTATAAAAAATGGCATAATAAGATACTCATAATGTCGATGACTACTCTGGAAGGCAATTTTCAGGATGTCATTTTTTTTAATTCTCAAATAGTGATAACCAGACCAAAGATAAATCTTCGAGAAACACTTTTCCCCATTAAAATGGTCAAATATATCATCAATTGAGGAAAAAAAATACTTTTTATTTACTATAACTCGATCGAGTTTTTGGTAACCAACACAATATAAAAGTGTCCAATTATCTTTCTTTGAAAAAAGAATAGGATTCTCCTAATGTGACACACTCAAGAATATAAATACTTTATACATTAAATCATATATATGGGTTTTCAACTCTTTAAACTCATATGGTTCCATATTGTAAGAAGTAATAGAAGTAGGTTGAGTACCAGTTACCAAGTCAATAGAGAACTCTACTTCCCTTACTGGTGAAAAACTAGAAAAGTTAGATGGAAACATGACAGGAAACTCAATGACCACTAGAGGAATATCACCACTCAATGATTCTTACTCCAAATCAAAATAAAACACTAATATCATCTTTCCCAACTTTGGAATAGGAGGTATGTATCTAATCGATCTCGGGTCCTTTTCTCCCTAGAAAACACGGTACACCCTATTGGGTGAAGTAAACAATACATGCTGAAGATAGCAATCAATACGAGATTTATGGAAACTTATCCAATACATATCGAGAATGATATCAAGAGGTTTCATGTCAAGGATCATAAAACTCCAGACGATCTTGATCTATGATATAGAGAAGACACAAGAAGGGCATCTGAGAATTTGTGCTCTCTTCACTCTAAGAGGCATATAAATACCCATCACATAAGACATAAGATACATATGAAGATTTAGAAAATTCACAACATGATTCAATATGAATGAGTGAGATGCAATGGTATTAAATAAATTTGATAAAGATGAAGCTATAGTGATGGTACCTCTCACTTTTATTGGACCCACATCAGCTTCCTCTAGAGACTCTTCCACTATAAGAAGAAGCTTCATTTTGTATGCCTATGGCTAGAACCCCTTAGTTATTGAAGAACCTGATTATGCCAAAATACTCTTAGGTGATGATGAGACCATGCCATTACATAGGGTATAGAAGACATGAAAAAACTTCTATATGTGGCCTAAGTGACCACATGAACTATAAATCTTTGGTGCCTCAGTACAAACTCATTTTAAAATACTAACCTTGACACACTGGAAGCAAGTCAAAGCGCCTCTGAAAGAAACCAAATTTTTTTTGGATGATACCTGCTATCATGATACACTATAAGAATCATCAAACTTACTCTTTCCTTTAAAAGAACTAACAGAACTACTACTGGGAGTAAGAGAAAATCCCATCAACCCTGACTTACTAGCTAGGTCAAGCTCAACCATCAATGCTCTATCCAACATGTCAGTATAAGAAGTGAGATTCCATATAAAAAACTGATATTAGATATAAGATCAAAGACCCATCTCAAATATTCAGTCCTTCATCTTCCTTTTCACTACTACTTTAGGAGAAAATTGAACAAGTTCAACAAAGAAGTTTTCATACTAAGTCATGGTTTTATTACCTTGTTAGAGGATAAGAAACTCTATAGACTTCACAAAAATATCAAATATAGATAGATATGTTCTATGAAAAGAGATCTGAATTATCCCCACTCCAAGCCCTCACGTTTCTCTGATGTAACCATTAAATCCCACCAACTACTACTAGGCCATCCAAGATTGAAGGTAGAACACATAACCTTTATCAAACCAGGTGTTTCTAAGAAATAAAAGAGAAGATCAATATTTTTGAACCAATAATTTGCCTCTTGAGGATCATTCAAGCCTTAGAAAGATGGTATCTTTTGAAAAAGAAACTCTTGAGCATGATCTCTAGATTCTTCCCTTTGAGGTTCCACTACCAGAGCCTAAATAGGAATGGGTGTGGCTACTTATCCCAGTTCTTGGATGGAATTCACCACTTTCTTAATGATATTATGATCAAATGTTGTGTTTTATTTCTGTGGTTCATAAGTATCTCCCTCCTAAGGTCTATTCAATGTCTTATCAGGGGAATGGTACTACATAACATCAACAAGAAACATGAAAACATCAGAAAATATACTTATATCATTAACTCAATAAAGAGATACATAAATATCAAAGCACTCAATCCAAACTGGGAAAAGACTAGTATTATATCAATTAATCCTTAAAGATTATTTTCACAAACACCCATGATGACTTAAGGCTCTCTATGATGAGAGTTGACCAGACACTCAATCGTAACTATACCCTAAGTCCCAAAAATCCTACCCCATGTTTACCAGGACATCCTAGACTACATACCAACATCAAAGAAAGATAATCAACCTGAACCTCTCTCTGATACCACTTTATCACAAATAAACCTGAATAACCTAATACACCAGTGCCTTAGCTGATCCTGACATAGCCTAAAGGGAATTCTTGATCCCCAGAGGCTAGCGACTAGAACTTGGGAATCATAAAAAGGTTTGAGGTAAAGATTTCTCCTCAAGAATATACAACATGAATATCATAGAAGAAGATAAAAAACAAACAATCAATATGCCAAACACTCCTCAAGGATAAAAGAGTACTGTATGAATACAAATAAATATCACAAGGTATAATTCATCTAAAAAGACAACATCCATCAAGACAAAGTCTCATAATTCCAATGTGAAAAGTGGACCATAGCTCCACCGGTCACCACCATCACTCCAAGATCCCATGATAAAAAACACTCGCCACCTCCAAGCAATGGTTTCCATTTTCCTATACCCAACATAATAAAATATACAAACACCCAAAAACAATGGTGGGGTGTGATAAAAAAACCCCAACATGATTTCACTAAATGTTCCATAAGTAATTCCAATAAAAATAAACCATATATGGTTAAATTTAAATAAATAAAAGGCAAGGAAAATAATTTTAATTTTTTATAAAAAACATGATTCCAAATCAAGTAGATGGAAAATATATAAAAAATTGGTATAAGTTAACATTTCAATAAAATAGGGCATGAATAAAATAGTTTTATAATCACTGGCATGTAATAATCAAGTCAAAACCAAGAAACATGTTCATAAGCCTTGCAGTTAGTTAGTTCCAGGATATAAGATCCTCACAAATTCTTGGTCAATAATCACTACTCAATGTGTGTGAACACATCCCTAGGATTAGTCCATCAGGATAAAATCAATGAACACACCATTAGGGAAATCATTCCAAACTAGGTTTAGTTAGAGTTATCATTGTCAATAAATTTCTAGAGAGTTAGATTACTAGTATGTTTCTCCTAATCACCCAATAAATAAACTATCTCACATGTGATTTCAATCAATAAATTTTGGAAAAAATCATTCAATTAAATTCAATTTATCAATCAGAGTTCAAATTCCAAAATTCAAGTTTCAACATGCCATGAAAAATTTAAAACCTAATCATAGGTTTTCATCAAATTAACACCTTTTAAAATAATATTTTATTTCAATACATTTTCTAAATAATAAATATCAAAAAATTTCATCAAATAAATCATCACTTCAATGCATATTTCTCAAAATTCACCCAATTTATCAATCCTTTAAAAATGTGGGCTTTATTTCACAAACCTCATGCCTTTGAAATAAATTATCAAAATCATAACAATTCAAGGTTTTAGAATAAATTTAAAATACATTAAAAATAAATCAATAAATCAAGGTTTCACTTATAGGGTAAATCATTATAGAACCACTTACCTTTAATCACATGATCGAATAATCAATCACTCGAAATGGAAAATGACAACAGAGAATCAGAGGTGATGAAGATTAAACGATAATTCCTAAAATCATAATCCATCAAGTCAAAGATCTAATCCATCAAAAAATTGAGGATCCATACCTATCAATGGAAAAGAGAGGATAAAAATAAGGAATTATAAATTAGGGAGGAATCACTTACCAAAGAGGGATCAATCTCTTCCTCCGACACTTTGATTCACAAGAGAGGTGGTTGAAGGAGCCAAGAATGAGTCTAGAGATCCTCCAAAATCTAATTAATTTTATTAGGGTAAAATGGAAGGTGTTTAGGATTAATAAATAGGTTTTTAGGATTTTAATTATAATTTTAATGGAATTAAAGACCCATCTTCATGATTTTTTGGGGAGGCCGTATGGTTAGTACTAACCATGCGCCCTCACTAGGATTTTGGAAAGGGTTCATGGTTTGGATGCATGGTTATTTTAACCATGAAATAACCATGAAATCTACACTATCCAAGGCCACATAGTTTGGGGGAAGGATGCACAGTTTGAAACTAACCGTACACCCCTAGTGCCTCACAATAGGGTGCATAGTTTTATGGGCCAAACTACATGGTTTTCCCGAACCGTGTGCCAACCATGCATATCCCATGGGCTTAATTTTTTTTTAAATCTCCCAAAACAAACCATAATAATACCTAAACCAAATATATATCCAAACAAGGTTTAATAAGTACCTATAATTCGGTAACGAGGTGTTACATTTCTTCTGAAGATGATTTAGATTTATCATTAGATGATCTTAGGATGTTATTTCTACTAGATGGATGTATTTTGATATAAGAATCCTCCTTATAAGTTTGTGTGGCACTGAATCTCATTTTAACTTGTTGTGAGGATTTATTTTGTGCCATTTTCAATAGAATTTCCAACTCTAGAAACTATATGTTGAGTCTAGTTTTCTCATCCTCAATTGATCTCACTTTTTCTTCATGTTTTATTTTAATTTTATCAATACCACCTTCATTTATCCATACCTTTTCTTAAAAGGAAGCATTAAAATCCTTAATATTAAGGGATTTGACTCTTAGTTTTCATCCTTGATAGTTATTATTGCCTTTTGTGCATGGATTTTATATTAAAGAACTTTCTTAGATTCTTAATTCTCCTTGACTATGTCAAGACACTTATTTTAAAATCTAGAGAATATTTCCTCTAATTCTATATTCATTGCACCTATTAATCTAATTTTTTTGGAGAGATCAACATAAGTTTACACTCTTCCATCTAAAGACTTTTCCATGTTTTCATACTTTTATTCACGGTGTGTGATCTCTTCTAACATAATTCCAAAAATTTCATAAATGTATGAGACTATTTATTTAGGATAGTTATATAGGATACATTTTAAATCACCAATTTATTCATCTTGTAAATATTTAAAATTTATATCTTAAACAATAATGCATGGATATTTTATGGGATAATTTTCATAAGAAATATTTGTTACCCCCTCTTCATGTAGAGATTATGAAATACATGGGTAGAACCATTATCCAATTACTTAGTAGTTAATTCCACCAGTTCTTCTTCTTCCATGTTTGATTTTTTCTTGATCAAGGTTTCTACATGGGGAAACTGATACATCTTCCTATATAATTAGTAGGTGTGAATTATAATAATGGGTTTCTTTAGGAGAAAAATTATAAACACAAATATCATAATGATATTTAATTTTATTATTTTCAACTAGTAGAGAGTTATAATTCTATTTATTTTTAAATGAGGTTTTCCTTAACTTCCATCTCTTTTCTCATTGTTCTTCAATGTCTAAGAATTTGTTTCTTTATTGGTTTCTTTTGATAGGTAATTCACCAGATTACTCAAATATTAACTTCATAAAGCCTTTGAAAGTGGATAAAAAAACTTTTAAATATGAGAATTCAATTAAGGTTTGACCATATATCTGATACTAATTGTTAGGATCACATAGAGATGTGTTCAATATTGAGAGGTAGGGGTAGGGGTGAATCAGTATTGATATACTTTTATTCTAATTTAACATTTTATCCCTTTATCACCTCTTCACATATTTAGATATAAATTATCACTTTCTCTCTATCTCCCATTTGATCGGTATACATGCAGATGTAGAATGGGAAAAAAACACAAGAGACCACCATATTTTTTTGATGAGGTTCAGATCTCTAAGTATTACTACATACTCAGTGTATCATGTTTATTATATCACATACAAAAATTCATTCTTATTATCAAAATAATCATAGATAAGGGTCTAACCATGAACGAATTATCTTGGTACTGACCAGGTACAATGAAAGAAAGATATTTCTATTTTTCTATCTTAATACAATATAATATTAATCCTAATACTTGTAAAGTTGATCAATAATGGAACTCTGGTGCCCCTCATGGATAATATTAAAGATCTTTTTACTCAAATTAAATAATCAAATGGGGCCTCAAACCTTATTTATACTTATAAAATAGATTACTGTAGGCTGGCTCTCTCATATCCTTAGCTTGAATATGATTCATATCATACTTGGATAGATATTTTCTCCTCCTCCTAATCCTCCTATTCTTCTTCTTAAATGCACAAGAAAGAACCACTGTATGAAAATCTATATTTACTTCTTATACCTTCAACTTTGTAGAATAACTAGGTACATATAGATTCACATATCTCTCTCTTCTTCTTCAGTGTACAAGAATAATAACGGGTATCTATTTATTTTTCTTTGAATTTTAGGATATGCATCATGTATCTAGTCAGATATTTTCACTTTTTTTCACTTTCATCTTATAAAGTGCTTCTAGTGTAAAAAAAATCAGGAATCATACACACTATTTTATTATTTGTATTATATTATTATATTCATCCCACCTTATGAATAAAACCTTTTGAATTTTTATAATCATAAACATTCACAATCCTGAAATCACATTCATTAAAAATTAGAATCTTTGATATTCAATTTATTCAAACTCTTAATATAAATTTTCTTGAAGAATTAGCTCTTTACTTCCTCAATATATTTGGAAATATTTTGGTCTTCTCTCTATTTATATTCTTCAAAAAAAATTATCATAATCAAATTCCATGTATGCATGAATTTCATGCATATTTTATAGTTTTAGTTACTCTTCTTTATTTAGTGTGGAGTCTCATCAATCACATGAATCACCATGGTCAAATCCATGTAAATTTATAACTCAATATTTCTCATTAGTAAACATTCTTCTTAAAATACTAATTGTTAAAATGTATTTTTCATTGTATGACCATTTTTAAACATAATTCTCACCACAGTTTCCATTGTGGTGTAGCCTTTATCTATTGCTTGTTTCATAGGAACTACAACTTCCACCATGTTATAGACATATTCATCATCTTGTTTCACCATCTTTAGGTCAATGCACATACTTTTACCAATACTTACTTTTATTTCCACTAGAATCACAACCTCCATTGTGGTGTCTAATCCTTGAAGAATAGAGAACTTGCATCATCAAATTATATCTTCAATTTTTCAGAATATTTTATTCTAAAATATTATTCATTTTTCATAGAATTTTGAATATTATTCAGTTTACAATATACTCATAATTCACTAAGTTTTGTGGTGTTATATATTCACACATATGAAAATTATAATCACACTTATAGTGAGAAGAATCATTCATATGGTGATCATAATGACATGTATGTAGATCTCCAATCACATATACACTAACAACCCATTTCCAAAAATCATTTTCTAATGAAACATACAGAGTGTTCAATGAAACTTACATTAATGAAAAATGACACTTACGTTGGAAGGATTTTGCGAATATTTCTCTACCAGTTTGGACTTCACTCAATCAAGATCAACAACTATTCAACCCATCTTCGAGACATCATAACCACTCAAAATAACTTTAAACTTTATCTAAAGGATATCTATTTAATGGATGGTCTCTCCACTTATATTTAATATCTTCCTTAACAATAATGAATTCCAATTTAATTATCTATACATTCTATTGTGAAAACATTGAGATATCCAATGAAAAATGATTCCAGAAAAAGAGTAAAAGGAAGGAAAATAAAAAATAGAAGAGGATCACATAACACATATATTTATGTGGTTCAAGAAATGATCCATGTGTATATGGAGGGGTATAAATTTCACTATGTTTGAGATAATAATTATAGGTAAAATCATAGAGTGTATAATCCCTAGATCAAATGAGATTATAATGAAACATGATGAATAGTAACCCATGTTGCAACAGTGCCCACGTAGTAAGTTCACTGTGCTATAGTATTAGTGCCAGTAAATTATGATGAGCTACAATATTCTTTTAGTGTTGGAAGTTATTCATGTTATAATGACTATAAAAAGTCTGAGATGATAAATCCCCCTTTCACATACTGCTATAGTAAGTCTACACTACTATAGTACTCTATTATCGTTGTCGGTCAACTCCACTACAATAGTCAACATTAATATATTCACTCAAAATTTTAGGCTGGGACCCTTCACCCCTGAACCCCTAAGCAAGGGAATGCTACCCCCTAATACCCCAAAGACCTCACTATGGATGTTAAATTATAGTAATTTCTACCTGGTGTGTGTACAAGCTGTAAGTATTCAACCCAATTCCATCCAATAGAATCGAGCTCCACTAATCCCACAATATCCCACTTGGAGCTAGATCCAACATGCTAACTTACTTCAATTCTACTGACTTAGAAAAGTTACTTAACCCGAACTCCTCCTCCTCTTCACTCTTCACTCACTAATGGATACTTTCCCATTCAATGCTTCAATTTCAAGCTGATTATTCATTAAATAACACATTTTTTCCCTTCCATGATCCCATAGTGTTCTCCCATATTTTCCTATCACAATCCAATCATCAATGAAAACTAACAGAGGTAAAACAATATCAAGCCTCTAATAAAATGGTTCATTAAATGAATAGGCTTTTTCCAAGAATAAAATATTGGGTTCTTTGTAAGATGTATGAAACTTTGAATTTCATAGTGAAATACATTTTCCCTTTTCTTTCTACCTAGTTCATCCAATAAGTTCTTCTGATAAACTATCCTCTTCTTGAATTTTATTACATCAATGTATTCTGCCCATGTGGTTAACAATGTAACTACCTTTTGTAGTTGAGATATCCAACATACTGTAGTTCCTCCACAAGTAAAAACATACCCTATGGTACTCATCCTGGTGTCAACATCACCTCTAAGGTTAGAATCCACATACCCCTAAAATGAATTTCATTTCTAAAAGCACACATATACTTACTTTCTTCTATAAATATACCTCAATATCCACTTCACAACTTCACAATATTTCCTTCTAGTGGTTTCCATGTACCTGATCACAACTCCCACTACATGAGCAATTTTAATTCAAGTATATACCCTGACATACATCAAGATTATAATAAATGATTCATATAGAACCTTAAATGTACTCAAACTCTTCCACTATCTTTGGTTCTTTATCCTTCAAGAATTTGAAATGTATTTCTAGAAGAATAGAAATTGGATTTTCTTTCAACATACGAAATATTCGTAAAACCTTTCTAATGTAGCTGGATTATGATAACATCAGTGTTCTTATTGTGTGATCTCTCTTGATATTCATCCCCAAAATCTTGTTAGATTCTATAATATCTTTCATCTAAAACTCCTTAACCAACTTCCCTTTTAGATCAACAACCCTCTAAAGACATGATCCTATAATGAGCATGTCACCCACACACAAAAGTAATATAATGTATCCACCATCAAAATAATTGATATAAAAACATTTATCCATGCCAAACCATTTGTATTCATTTTTTATAATGAATTCATCAAAATTATTATTCCATTGCATGGTTGTCTACTTTAACCAATATAATATCTTTTGGGGTTTGAACACTAGGTCTTCCTTTCCTGACTAAACATATAACTCTATATATTACATATACATATCCTCCTCTAGATCTCCATAAAGGGAAGTAGTCTTTATATCAACCTACTTAGTATTTAAATCCTTTGATTAAAAAATAATAAGAACCACCTATATAGTGTTAAGCTTCACTATAGGTGAGAAAATTTTAGTGATGTCCACACATTCCTTCTATTAAAATCTTTTCACCACCAGCCTTGGATTTTACATCCTCTTACCATCATGTGCTTACTTGAAATGGTAAAGCCATTTTTTCAGAAATGGTTTCTTTACTTGTGGAAAATGTGTTAGCTCCTAAGTATTATTATTATCATGAAGTGAATAAATATCCTCCTTCATATCCAATTACAACTTTCTTGACTCCTTTAACTACATTTACTTTTAAAATAATTTTAGATCTCATCTAATAGTTAAGATAAAATAGCATGAGGATGATGAATACCACTTTACTATCCTTATCTCACCTTTTTATCTTCTCAACTCCACTCAAGGAGTAAACAATACTGCTTCCGATACCACATGCTCAACTACACCTTCAAGATCTACTTGATACTAACATTCTAATCCTTTATTCCCACCACCAGTTTCAACATCATTATAGTTCTTGTATATGAAAACTTTATTAAATATAAAATTATGGATTCTGATGAATATCTTGTTTTTATGATCCTATAATTGATAAAAAATCTCTTCAACACCATAACCAATAAAGAAACTATATCTAGACTTAGCAGCAAGTTTTTTCCTTGCATCAACATCTATATGTACATATGATAAACAACCAAATACTCACAAATGAGAGAGTATTACCTCATTTCCTGACCAAATATTCATAGGTATACATTCTACCATCAGTACATATGAGAACCTATTGATGATATATGCTTCTATGTTCACTATCTCTGCCCAAAAAGTATTGGGTAACCCTGAGTGCAACCTCATACTCTTGGAACATTCATTCAATTTCATATTCATCCTTTCAGCTACACCATTATGTTGTGGTGTACTTAGAAGAGTATTCTCCAATCAAATTCTATTATTATCATAGAATTACATAAACACTTCACTAACATAATCTCCTTTATTTTAATAAATTAATAATTTCAGCCTTATTCCCAACTCATTCTTTACCAAAATCTTACATTTATGAACCATGGTAAATACATCATATCTTTTTTTATAAATTAAAACAATACTGTACTTGTTTATTCAAAGATGAACATCTTGTAATATTGTGATCCTCCAAGGGAATGTACTAGTGCAGGCCCCTAAATATCAGTGTGAACTAGGTCAAGCTTACAAACCTTTAGTGTTCCATCTCCCTTTACAAAAGATTATTTCTTATTATTTTCAAATACATATCCTTCACATTAGAAAACTTCCACCAATTTCTACTTTGGTAGTATTCCTTTTGTTTTTAGCACTTCAATCCCCTTCTTACACTTATGACCTAAAATATAGTGCCACAGTTGTGAATCTACAATATAATTTATTATTATAATCATGTCCATGAATGTTTTTGTCATGTTGTATATGGTTACATTGTTTACTCCATGAGCTATAACCATATCTACCTTGTTAATATTTCATGAACCACCAGTGAATTTAGTGATAAACCTAGAGGGCGATGGATCTCAAGTCTCTGAGTTCTCCTCTCCCCTCATGCTAGGGTTTCCCAACGCCACCGCTCCCTCCCTCTCGTTACCCTATCATGGTGAGAGTTCTCTGACATTCCTCCTCCTCTTTACTCTCCTCTCATCCCCTTGATTGGAGGCTTTCCACTGTTCTCTCCTAGATATCTCCTCTCCCATCCCTTCGAGCACTGTTCTACTCCTTCCTCTCACCCTCTTGGCTTCAATGGAACTTTAGTTCCATTGCAATGACGATGGAGACTTTTTTCATGATGGATTCTTGGGCCCGATGACAATTTTGTGCTGAAGAGATCCTTGGCCACTCAACCAGCTCTGACCCAAGTGTCTATGCTCCCTCCTAGTTGGATTTGACACAGAGTAAACTTACTGGTTTTGGGATTTTTGGTTTAGTGTTCGAAGGGATTCGAGGTGCTACTGGATTTGGAGTGTTTTCACCTTGTTGTATTTGGTTTTATTCCTCAGTTTCTATGTTTCTATGGTTTTTGGGATTCTTGATTTCTGTTTCTATAGATATGACACTCCAGTTCCTTTTTGGGTTGACAACGGCTATTTTTGAGAAGTCCTATTGGGCCCGACAATGGTAGTGTACTGAATCTCCTTGGTTGATCAACATGATTTGACCCCAAGTTTCTATTTTCCTCTCCCAGTTAGATCCGATGTAGTGGTAACGATGTGGTTTTTGGATTTGTGGTTCAATGTTAGAAGGGATTCATGGTGTTTCTAGAGTCGGTGTGCTTTGGATTTTTTGGATTCAGTTTTATTTTGATATTTCCTTGGTGCTCTATTATGGTTTTCTTGGAGGTGATGTTGGTTTCCAGCTTAGTTGTCTCCAACATTGATGATTTATCGACGTGTTAGACAGTGATATTGGTTTGGAATTTTTTGTTGCGTATTATGGTGGTAGATGTTGGTGATGAGGGAGAGGTTATGGGATGATGACATAAAAGTATATATAGTATTTTTATTCCTCGGTCGGCTCACGGGATTTTCATGATTTGTGGTGAGGATGGTTTGAATTTTTAACAGGTGTGTGATGATGGTCTTGGCGCGGTGTTTTAGTTAAATTTTATTTTTTTGACTTTTGAATTCTATAATGTGTGTTTTTTGAGGGTGTGACTTGATACTGAATGGTTCTTTAGGTTCCCACTTACCCTCAAAGTGGATTTTTAATAAAATAAAAAATGGATTGTGGAGGTGTATCTTGCTAAAAATTTTAGAGTCAAAATTATTTATGGAACCCTTCTCTGAAGTGGAATGGAAAGGTTCCCCTGAGACTAAAATATAAGATTCAATAGGGATATATATGATCAATAGTAACACATCATCAATTTTTTCATCTGATGTGTTTGCTATATTGGTTTTAGGTTCATTCTATTTTTTTTATACAATTCTTCTTGACATGTAGTTTCTTGCCACAAATCTAGTAGATAGAACCATGATACTTTTCCTTATCTCAGATCTTTCCCCTTAACTTTGATTATTCTCTATGATTATCTCTATACAAATATTTACCTCTTTATTACACGTCCATATAAGATCCAAATAATCTTCATGGTTCTCTTTTCCAAATATCCTCACCAAGGATCAAGTTTCGCACAACATTTAACTTCAACTTTGTATTTCCTAAAGAACCACTCATGGATGTTACAGTATATTCCAAAAAGTTTGGTAATGGATACAGTAAAACCAGTGAACATGCCTTATCATCATGCATAATTCCCACTAATTACAACTAACTTGTGACATTGTTGAATTTGTTGACATGATCAAAAACAATATTCCATTTAATAATCTTCATATTGAAAATTGAGTAGTAGAAAAATGTTCTTTAATTTTGTTATTTTAACTTTTTTTCTTCAAGACTGACATTAAAAGTCTTCCATGAGGACTTTTAACATTGGTTCTAGAAAAAACGATGTTAAAATTCATCATAGAAAAAATTTAATTTTAGTTATTTAGTAACCAACATTAAAATCCTACTTTTAGCACTGGTTCATGAAAAACCGACATTAAAAGTCCTCATAGAAGACTTTTAACGTCAGTTTTTTTTCAGGTACCAATGTTAAAAGTCACTTTTAACATCTATTTTTCAAAAAATGTTAAAATTAATGAACAAGTTTTAATTAATTCCACAAAATTCGATTTGATTAGTCTTGAAGCTAAAATGGACTTATGGATCAAAAGTTTTGGACATCAAAAGTTTAACTTTATATGGATTTTGATGTTAGTTTTTTTTCAATAAATGGAGTTAAAAGTCACTTTTTACATCAATTTTTCAGAAAAAAAAACATTAAAAATATTTAAAAAGTTTTAGATAATTTCTTAATATTCGATTTTTCAGGTTGTGGTGGTCAAACTGAGTTAGAGATCAAAAGTTATGGCCATCGAAAGTTATACTTCTCTAAGACTTATCTTAGAGAAGTTCAACTTCTAACATCCATAACTTTTGATCTGTAAGTTTTTTTAACTCTATGACCTATAAAATTGAATCTTGGGAAATGAGATATAACTTGGTAATGATTTTTAATTTTTTTTTTAAAAAATGA
Organism: Viscum album; assembly: GCA_963277665.1. Taxonomy (NCBI): domain Eukaryota; kingdom Viridiplantae; phylum Streptophyta; class Magnoliopsida; order Santalales; family Viscaceae; genus Viscum; species Viscum album. The sequence goes on from OY728127.1 coordinate 8,436,878, forward strand.
CTTCAAATGTGACTTTTAACATTGGTTCTTGAAAAAAACTGACATTATAAGTCTTCTATGAGGACTTTTAACATAAATTTTCATGAACCAACATTTAAATAAGGATTTTAACATCAATTACTAAACAACCAACATAAAAAGTGATGTAGATATCCTCTAACATTAGTTTTATAAAAAATTGACATTAAAACCCCAATACATGAAGGATTTTAACTTTGTTTATATATTTACCCAACGTTAAAAGTAAAATTTCAAATATGCAGGATCAATATTTCAATTTCTTTTCACAATGGAAATTTCATTTTTTAAAATAATGATTAAATTTTAATACAATTCTACTAAAAATATATATTTTTTCCTATATATAAATCTATATTCTCTTTCTTTCAACATTTTTGACCCCTTCGATTCAATAAAATTTTCAAAACATCTTCAATCACCGATTTGAACATGATATCTAATCTAATAATGTAATTTATTTATTATTGTTTCATTCATTGATAAAAATCTTGATAATTTTCCTTATAATGATGAAGTATTCTTCCGATCTAGTTACGAAGTTAAAAAATCTTCATGAGATTTACCAACTGATGTGAAAAATTCATTATCGATCATCATTTTCATTGCCGCATGAGTTACACCCAAAAAAGAAGAGAAATGATGATAAATAACATATCGATTCAAAGGAAACTCCTAAAATAATTGAAATATGTTTGATTCCTTATGTTTTTTTTCATTTAGTGTTTGTAATTTTCATTAATGTTTCTCATGTTTTCTTTAAAACAAGTTGTATCTATAAAAACTTAGAGAAGACCAACTTCTAACAACCATAAATTTTGATAAGTAACTCTATTTTAGCTCCAAGACCAGTCAAATGGATTTTTTGGAAATGAAATACAACTTGATAATTTTTTTTTTATTTTTTTGAAAAACTGACATAAAAATGACTTTTAAATTTGGTTCATGAAAAAAATGACGTTAGAAGTTTTCTATGAGGAAGTTTAGCATAATTTTTTCCTAAAATGATGTTAACAGAATACTTTTAACATTTATTAATGAATAAAATATATTAAAATCCTTATATGAGGATTTTTAATGTCATTTTTTATAAAAAACCAATGTTAAAAACCTTTTGGAATCAAACTCTCGACATCGGTTTTCCAAAAAACCAACTTCAAAAGGTAAAAATTTTACTTTTTGATGTTAGTTTATAAAAAATGACATCAAAAGTCCCACTTTTAATGTTGGTGACAAAAACATCAGTTAAAAATCGATGTTAAAGTAACAAAAATGACGAGAAAACAATTTTTTACTACTGATTCATCACATTAGGTACACTTTGTTTGATATAGAAGGATTATCATATATATTAATGAGTGATTTCATTAACCTAGTCATCAAATTATCCTCTCTAATGTTGAATTCCACTTTTTTATCCAACATAAGGTGCACTACTCCTAGAACTTTTCAATCTAGTAACCCCCATTTTGTATTCTCTATCTCCATTGGGTTTTCACCTTGAAGTGGAAGGTGTATCTTTTTATAATAAAGATATTATTCTATCTGCATCCACTAGTAACTATTAGTTCTATTGAAATGATCAATATTCACCTTGACTTCTTCCATACCCATAGTTCAATTAAAGAGAAACTAAACTCGACCTTCCAAAATTAGGCTATGATACTAGATATTGTGAAAACACTAAGATATATAATGAAAAATGATTCCTAAAGAAGAGTAAAAGGGAGAAAATAAAAAATAAAAAAAAGAAGGATCAGAGACATAGATATTTACATGGTTTGGGAAATGATACCTATGTCCATAGAGAGGCATAAATTTCACTATGTCCAGGAGTAAAATTATAGGGAAAATCATAGAGTATATAAAACCTAGCTTGAATGATCTCATAAATCAATATGATGAATAATAAAATACATTGAAATAGTGCCTGGATAGTAATTCCACTATTCTACAATAGTGGTTGCAGTAAAGTTTGATAAGCTACAATGCTCTATCGATGTCAGTAGTCTGCCCTACTATAATGACTTTGAAAAGTATGAGCTACTATAGTCCCTTGTCACATGCTGCTATAGTAAGTTTTCACTATTATAGTACCCTATTGGTTCCATTGGTTGGATCCAATATAGTTTAACAATTTTTACCATCACTCTAAATTTTGGTTCTGGGTCCTTTCCCCCAAACCCCTAAGCATGGGTGCACCACCCCTTAAAATCCTCAAATACCTCACCATAGAGGTCAAAATGTGGATGTTGTAGCCTAGTGTATAGTACATGCCACAAGTATTCAACCCAAATTCATCCAAAATTATTGATCTCCACCAATCAAACAAATCCGAGCAACTTCATCAAACCATCTCTTCCAAGATAATATATCTTTATTAACCCAATGAAAACCCCTACTTTAGCTCATTTTCACCATTTCTTTTCTATATGTATAATGGATGAACTTCCTTCACATATTATTTTCCACAAAAACAATTATGGAAACAACTGACATCACTTATATGCTTGGGAATTTCCAACTTCCTTCTAAGCTATCCATATTCCTCTCATATTGATATCATGCATGTTTCCACCTTCATTAACAACAAATAAAACTCAAACACAAAGTGGGTTCAAAAGTTATATTCTTTGTTCTGAAACTCTATATTTTTTTTTAAAATTTAATACTTTTTTATCATTAGAAACACATAACCATACTAACTAAATTAATTAGTAAAAGTAATAAAGTACCCAAACACACCACTTTCTTGAGTACTCAACAATCTACATACATACCTATGTATAAGATCAAATAGTCTACTATCCCTTTCACCTTTTCAACTAAAATTTTATTTGGTAATTTTTCTAAATAAACATGATTTTTAGTTTTCATATGATTCATAACTGTATTGTTCCAAAAATAAATCTCTATGGAGTATTTGGACACATTTCTCATTTATATGTCCAAGGAGACAATTCCAAAGGTATGTGGGATTAGAACCAACCCTAACGATATTATATTGAATGTTATAGATAGGATTATCCATATCTAGAATGTATAAACCATTTATCATATTCCCAATTCCATAAAATATTTCATTAATATATATAAAAAAACTCTTTTTCTTAACAATGGATTAAAATATCTTATTATCTAAACAAGATACCGATAATCAAATTTTGTTTATGGTGGAAACATAATAACCATTCTATAATTTTATAACTAATCCATGATGTAGAATTAGATCACAAGTCATGGATTTTAATGTAGTAACTCTTGTTTCATTGCCAACATAAATATCTACTTCACCTTTCTTCAATTACCTCATATATATAAGTCTATGTTTATCAGTATAAATGTGTCATAAACAACCCGTATCTAATACCAATGAGTTAAAGTTAGAGAAAATTATTTTTATAACATTCACATTCAGATTCCCAAAATATTTTTATTTGAGAACACTTCTCAAACTTAAATACTAATATGGAATTGTTTTATAGGTAACACCTATAAGATATCTCAAAATAATAGACATTATATATTCTAAAATTTACCATAAAGACATAACTATGGGTGAGTGTCATGTTTTATATCGTTTCACTAAGAATTTTAATGAAATTACTCCCACTAAAGATGATGACTCCATATGTTATATTCATCTAGTGAGTCAAAACCCATATTTCTAAATAAACAAGTTTTTTAGTTTTTATATGATTCATAACTGAATTGTTCCAAAAATACATCTCTATGGAGTATTTGAATGTATTTCTCATTTATATTTCCAAGGAGACAATGCCAAAGGTATGTGGGATTAGAACCGACCATGACCCTATTATTATGAATGTTATAGCTAAGATTATCCATATCTATAATGTATAAACCATTTACCATATTCTCAATGCCATAAAATATTTCTTTAATATATATATAAAAACTCTTGTTCTTAATAATGAATGAAAATATCTTCTTGTCTAAACAAGATACCGACAATCAAATTTTGTTTATGTTGGAAACATAATAACCATTCTCTAATTATATAACTATTCCATGATGTAGAATTAGAGAAAAAGTACTGACTTATAATGTAGTAACTCTTGTTCTATTGCCAACATAAAGATCTACTTCACCTTTTTTCAATTCCCTCATATATATAAGTCTATGTTTTTCAGTATAAATGTGTCATGAACAACCCGTATCTAATACCAATGAGTCAAAGTTAGAGAAACTTATTTCTATAACATTAACATTCATATTCCCAAAATATTTCTATTTGAGAACACTTCTCAAACTTAAATACTAATATGGAATTGTTTTATAGGTCATACCTATAAGATATCTCAAAATAATAGACATTATATATGGTAAAATTTACCACAAATACATAACTATGGGTGAGTATCATGTTTTATATCTGTTCACTAAAGAATTTTAAAGAAATTACTCCCACTACAAATGATGAATCCATATGTTATATTCATCTAGTGATTCAAAACCCATATATCAGCAAGTTTTGGGTCTCTTTAAATATCATCTCATTACTTAGTTATTTAGGTAGGCTGTCATACCAATATCATATATGACTCTTGGATAGTTGAGTGGATAACTCATTATCCAAATCCATAATGTGTATTCACTCAACTTTATTCCTCTCATATCCTAATCGTTAGGGTTTCCCAGCTATAAGTGTAACCCAAAGAAAACAATAAGAACATTACATATAACTATTAAGGCCATCTTATCAATTCCTTTCCTTATATAAGATAATCTATGGACACCCAAATTTGGCATGACCAATATTGTTGGATGATCGAGTGTAACACCATAGAACTACTGGAAATATAAGCATTTGCGACGGGGTCCCATCGAAAATGACCCATTATAGAAAATGTCATTATAGATTCTTTTTTTGCAATGGGAAAGTCTTCCGTCTTAAATACTTTATCCAAGTTTAAAAAAACCACTTTTGCAATGGGATTAACGCCCCATTGCAAATTTTTTTAAAAAATAAAAATAAAAAAATAAAAATTAATATTAATTAAAATTAATAAAAAAATAAAATAAAAATAATAAAAAATAAGAAAAACTAATAAATTTAATAAAAAAATAATTAAAAAAATAAATAAAATAATAGAAGCTAATGAAATTAATAAAAAACATAATATTCACAACAATATAAAATAATAATAATAATATAAAAAAATAATAAAAATAATAAAAATAAATAATAATAATGATAAAATAATAATAAATAAATAAAAATTTAATAAAAAAAATAAAAAAATAATAAATAATAAAAAACAAAATATTCACAACTATATAAAAAACACAATATATAGAAATGTAAATATATGGATTAATAAAAATATTACAAAAAAAATTTACATTCAAATGTTTATCATAAAATTACATAAATCAATGGGGGGTCATCTAGAGGTGATAGAGGAGATAGTAGAGGGAACTCCATCCCTAAACCATGAGTTAGACACCGCATGCACTCCATCATCTACTCGTCCTCCTCCTGCATCTCCTCCTCCTCCTCCTGCTATTATTGATGGAGCTCTTCCTGCTCCCTACGTATGGTCTCTACAAACTCACTCTAAGCCCGTAGGTAGCTGCACACCGGCATCACAACGGTACCATAATAACTTATAGGCATCAATAAAGAGCTTATACCAATAAATCGACCTTTCTTAAAGGCATACCGAGTCACCTGCATCTATACTACATCATCAAATCCTACTACATTGGAGTTCTGATCCTCGGTCTCAACCTGACTCTCAGCCTGTGTCTGAGACATCACAGCCTCATATGACTTCTTCAATTGAAACTTAAAATTAAAATTGTTAAAATATTATTTATAGTTAGTTTTAAAAATCAAAACCAAATTATACTGACCACAATATGATACTGGAAATCACCTCTAATCTGTCACTTGATAGGATCACTATACATCCTCCTATAAACGTCAAACACTATAATATCAGGTTGTTTAACTTTCGATATGAGTATAAAATAAGCAGTTTATATTTAAAATTATATAAATTATTAAAAAAAAGTACTTACCATATGTCTTCTATGCATACTAAATGTATGATCGCTAGCTCAACACGTCACCCCCCGCCTCCCCCAATTTTGTCGTCCTAATGATGCTCTCCTCTAAAATGTAGCTCTTATCCAATATGAACATAAATCATCCCAAACATTGGAGTATATGTAATTTGGTTGGTGGGTGCATTAATACTAATCAAATTCTACGACTCCAGCCTTCCACATGGCTGTCCTCATCAGATTATGAAAAAACTAATGGAAACACTCACGCATACAGATATCTCGTGCCTCCCAGGTAGGGTCCCACATGATATCATCAACAGGATACCATAAAACCTATAAATAATTTATAATATCAAGTAATTAAGTAAATAAATTTCAAAATAACTATTATTTATTTACGTACCATCCAATTCTCAATCATACATCATTGAACATCATTAGGAATATGATCCCATGTCACCCATGCTCTAGAAAAGTAATTCCACAATCTAGCACTACCCTATCCAATAACTATATGTGAAAACTGTGAAAAACAGAACAAATAATAAAATAATTAGTATATAAATAAATTAATGATAATTAATGAAAACTAACTAATACACACAAGTAAACATACCTCTGTATGCATGGATTGAAGTCAAGACGTGGACATTACTCAGGGATAGGGTTAGGAATCATCAATTTCGCAAGATGAGGACCCCTTCGAGTCATCACTAAACTTCCATCCATATGAGGGTCAAATGATGAAACATCATTCTTGTTACTAGGTAGATCAACCTCCTCTAACTCATAAAAAAAATTAGAGTCCATCTGAATCACGAAATAACTCTTATTAGAAAATAGTTGAAAACAACTATTACATATAGATATATATTATATATGATTATAACTAGAATTTAACTAATCTTCATCTCCATCCTCATCTTTATATATGACGATGTTAATATCTTCATTTTCCTCCTCAAAATCATAAATTTCCATAGGAGTTTTAGTTTCATTATCTATTTCCATTTCAAATTCATTTATTACATCAATAACATCATCATCACCATCAACCCTTAACTGAAGGGTGTCATCATAAATATTGATGTCTCTTTGTGGAAAATATGGATTTGGAGTAATCTCTTTAAAAATTTCAATTCCTTGCACTTAAGTGGAACCACATTAACTTTGAATAAACTTATTTCCCTGAGATTTTATTTTCATTATACTCTACCAATCAACTAACTCTCTTAAAGTAGCACAATAATTTTCATAATAAATTTTATGTGACTGATGGGCCATAAAAAATGGTTCATTTTATGTAATAAGTCATTTATATTTAATATAAACGACTCCATGCCATGGATGAACATGCAATCATCTCTCAGTATCCAACCACTGAAATTTAAACATCGTTATGTAATTCTATCCTAGATAACACAGTTCAATTATTTTTTCTAGCATACCATAAAATTCAACTTCACTTTCTCTATGATGAGATCCTGTCAAGAAAACACCACTATTCATTGTTTTTTATTCCCCATACACACATGTATGAAATCGAAAACCATTCACCACATATGCATTATAACATTTAACCATTTTGAATGCTGGGTTACTCAATACACACAATAGATTATCAATTTTATCAGCATGTTGAGATACCTGAAAAATTGTAAAATAATTATCAATATAACATGAAATAAATTGATTTTATATGTTAAACCTTAAATAATTTATTTTACTAGTTTTTGAAACTAGTAGGAAAAATTATTTTTCCAACTTTCTTCAAGAAGAACTTCTATAATTTATGGAAAATATTTCTTGATATGATTATCATATAATCTAAAAATAAAATAATATTAATTTACTTAAACAAAGATTATAGAATAAGTAATAAGAGCACTCATAATAAAAATGGTTTCATTTCTTCACAGTTGATCAGAACATATGTGCGAGCCCTGTGATGTTCATCATCTAAAATCCAGCATTCATGAACTCCACCAAAGCCAAGTTCAGGATGATTAAAACCTGATAATTAATTTTTAATTTCATCGTTAAAATTTCTCTCATTACAGCCCATGCAATTATGTTTTGAGGTATATTCAGATTAAAAATAATGAGAGTAAAATAAAGAAATTTCCTCCTACAAATAAGATTCTTCAATTGATACTTCAACCAATGCTTTGTTACACAACATTTTCTTCAATTTATGCATGCATCTCTCAAATGGGTAAATCCATCGGAACTGTACCAGACCTCTGCATTTTTCTTTATGTAGAAAATGTAATATCAAATGTTCCATTGAATCAAAGAAAGCTGACAAGAAGATTTTTTTCCAGTTTTTATAAAATTTAAACAAAATTGTTGGAGGTCCATCTCTATCAATTGTATCTTTTCTGAAATGATATCCATTTCTCTAAAAAGGATGATCGGTAGGAATAAATCTTCAATGACAGTTGACTGAACAAGGTTTTCTTCCATTGATGAGCATAAATTCTTTCTTGTCTCTCATATAGTACGAACATGATTTTGAACCATGTGTACTCCAGCCAGATAACATGTCATATGATAGGAAGTCAATAATTTTCCACATTAATGCTGATTTCATTAGGATTTTTTTCTCAACAACATCATACGTACCGACACCATAAATCCACGATAAATTTAACTCATAAATCAACAACTTCAAATAAATATCAATATTCTTTTTTAAATGTCCTAGAATTAATTATAAATAATTACTTCAAATTATTACTAATTACTACTACCTATAACTAATTACTGCTAATTATTACTAATTATTACTAATTACTGCTCATTATTACTATTTTTTATTAATTAATGCTAATTTTTAATAATTATATTGATCTATTAACAATTTTTACTAATTACCACTAATTAATACTAATTACCATTATTTTTTACTAATTACTGCTATTTGATACTAATTTCTGCTATTTTTTACTAATTACCAATAATTTTTACTAATTATCACTAATTATTACTAATTACCGCTAATTATTACTAATTACTACTAACTAACACTTATTATTACTATTTTTTATTAATTTATAATAATTTATTAGTAATCACTGCTAATTTTTAATAATTAATTTGATTTATCAGTAATTTTTACTAATTACCATTAATTTTTACTAATTACCACTATTTATTAATAATTACCACTAGTTTTTACTAATTATCATTAACTTTTACTAATTACCACTAATTTTTTCTGATTACCAATAATTATTACGAATTACTGTTAAATATCACTTATTATTACTATTTTTTATTAGTTTATAACATTTTTTACTAATTACCGCTAAATACCACTTATTATTATGAATTTTTATTAGTTCATAACAATTTTTAGTAATTACCACTAATTTTTAATAATTATATTGATTTATCAATAATTTCTACTAATTACCGCTACTTTTTACTAATTATGGCTAGTTAATACTAATTACCACTAATTATAGCTAATTACTGCTAATTATAGCTAATTACCACCAATTTTTACTAATTTATTACTAATTATTACTAATTATTACTAATTATTACTATTTATTACTCTTTATTACTATTTATTACTATTTATTACTAATTATTACTATTTATTACTACTTATTACAATTTATTAATATTTATTACTAATTATTACTAATTATTACTATTTATTACCATTTATTACTAATTATTACTAATTATTACTAATTATTACTTTTTATTACTATCTATTACTAATTATTACTATTTATTACTATTTATTACTATTTATTACTAATTATTACTAATTATTTCTATTGATTACTGTTTATTGCTAATTATTACTAATTATTACTAATTATTACTAATTAATACTATTAATTACTATTAATTTCTATTAATCACTATTTATTACAAATTATTACTATTTATTACAAATTATTACTATTTATTACAAATTATTACTATTTGTTACAAATTATTACAAATTATTACTATTTGTTACTATTTATTACTAATTACTGCTATTTATTACTAATTACCACTATTTATTACTAATTACTGCTATTTATTACCAATTACTGCTATTTATTAATAATTATCACTAATTCCTACTATTTACCCCTAATTATTACTAATTACCGCTATTTATTACTATTTATTTCTAATTATTACTAATTATTACTAATTATTACTAATTTATTATTAATTTATTACAAATTATTACTAATTATTACTAATTTATTACTAATTATTACTAATTATTACTAATTATTACTATTTAGTACTATTTATTACTAATTATTTCTAATTATTGCTAATTATTAATAATTACTACTAATTATTACTAATTATTACTAATTAATTCCAATTAATACCAATTAATACTAATTACACATATTTATTTTTAATTAATGATAATTGAACCAAATTATTACAAATTAATACTTTTTACTTTTAAGTAAAAACATTAAATCTTAATGAAACAAAATATTTGTAAAAATAAATAATGCAAAATAAAACTATCTAATTCTAATTTGATTTAATCATTACTAATTAATAATAATTATTAATAAAATAAAATAAAATAAATTAACTAAAAAATAAAAACTATAAATAAATACCTTAAAACTGAATATTTCACTAGATGCAAACCTTGAAAATTGCTCTGCTATAAAATTTAAAATTCTGAAAAAACTAAAGAGAAAAATATGAAATGAGAGAAGGATAGAGGAGTTGAGAGACGAGTGAAATGAGAAAAACTAGATGGGAGTATATATAGAATAGATCATTTGCGACGAGATCTGTCGCAAATGCTAACCCCCTATTAATTAGGGGTGGCAGTTAAAAAGATATTTGTGACGAGTCCCGTCATAAATACTAAAAATCACAGGATAGTATTTGCAATGGGAGATTACTCCCATCGCAAATACTAAAATCTTCAGGATACTATTTGCAATGGGTGTAAACACCCGTCACAAATAATCTTCCCGCGGTTTGGCGTGCACCACGCGTCAAAGTCTTTTGTGACGAGATACATATTCCCATCGCAAATAAGTTATTACAACCCACTATTTGAGACAAAAATAGAGTCTCATCGCAAATAGTAGCTCCCATCGGGCTATTTGCGATGAGACCCTACCCCATCGCAAATAACCCATCACAAATACTGCTTTTTCCTGTAGTGCAGCTTCAATTATAATAAATAAACTTTTATTTGGAAAGAAATTATAACATAATGCACATATGTTTATTCAAGAATATGATTAAAATATAATTCCAATATTTTATAAATTGAATTTGAAAAAATTAATTTCATTTTTGAATTCATAATGTCAAAATTATCTTACAGTTAATTTTTTAGATTTTTCAGAAATAGTTAATTTTTTGGGTGAATAGTGAAAAATACTGATTTTACTAATATGGTCACTTTTATGAAATTGTAATGATATAATAATAATGTGAAAGTTTAAAAAAACTTTTTTCTAAATGAAGTATAGATTTAAGAAATAATATAATTCATATGAAAATATAATGTTGAACTTAGAAATATATGTGTATTATTTTGGAAATCTAAGTAAAGTTTTCATTCAAATAAAAACTGTTTTTAGTTTGTCTCTCTTAATCAAATATTTACAAGGTTACTTTTGATTTTAGTTTGGTATTAAAGAAAAACAAGTCTCATTTTGTTTAATATAATCCAATTAATTCTATTGGAATCTACATTATACTTTATTTTGCTATAAAATCATTTTTATGCTTAAAACAACCATTTTTCTAAAAACAGGTTTCAATGCATTTTACAAACATATATTAAAAGTAATTTTTATCACTGAATGAAATTTAATCTTTAAAAATGTATTCCATATTTGGAATCAACATAATTAATAATTTGTAATAAGTTCAACTTAATTTTTACTCAAAATGAATGATAATCATAATAAATATTTATCACTTCGATTAAGGGTAAAATGAGTTAAAAGGGTTAAAAATAAAGGGATAAAACTTCAAGATAACATAAAATAATTGCTTAAATATTATAGGTTTTTTGTATTTCGACCTTACTCTTATCATATTTGAATATATGATAATTTTTATCCACTTTACTTGAGTAAGATTTATATTATATAATAATGTTTTAAGTATTCATAAGTTTTCCACCACCTCACTTGTAGAAGGGCACCCCTATCATATCTTCGCTAAAATAATTGATCCTTTTATCTTAACAAATACCTACCCAAATACCTTCCCAACATCCCTACTCACGTCCTAGAGATCCTGGTCTCACCAAAAGACCTCTTCAAGAAGGTTTTAGGTGTAAGCCAAAGGTGGTTACCAAAAGAAGAGGTACATGTTCTTACCGATCTTTTTCAAGTTCCTTTATTATTAAAACTACCCTAAATATTAAAAAACCATATTAAAATAATTACATCAGTATATTAACAGTATTTAGATGTTTTTATGTTAAGGGTTCATCCATTTTTTATATCCTTTCCATCATATAGAAAATGAAAACATCACTCGTGAAAACTTATCCTATTGTCTTCATATAGTGGTGTAATTTGTTTTTCATCACCAATCAACATGGATGGTTATAAATATCAAACTAATTAATATATATGATTTTTATAGAAATATAATATATCATACAACTTCTTACCCTTCCATATGTTGGAGAATGATAATTTCATTCGTGCGTATGTGTGGATTACCACCTCCACAAAGTAATGTGATTTATTTTTCTATTATGACCATGAATAGCTGATTATAAAATTGTATATAATGAAAAAATTATATTAATTAAATTATTAACATTATAGAGATTATGGAACCATTTTATAAAACCATTAACCATGGTAAATATATCAAATTAATTTTGGAGAAATTGGCCGAACAAACTTAAGTGGCCAACGTCAACAAGAACTATTCAATGAATGGATGCCAAATGACTATATAAAGACCTTAGAATTTTAATATATATGAAAAATGTTTTTAATAAAGTATTTACTAAATTTAAATTGATTATTCAGGAGGGTATAATGCTTCAAACCAATCGAAATTCTTTGTTAAGGGTTTATTCTACAATCTCATTTTTTTGAGATTGTTTGTGTTTAAATATCCATTGAAGTAAATTATAAGATATTACTCTTTTAAACTCTATATATTTTTATTCTCCTCTTGTTATCTATGGGGTTTACATGTTTTCTTTCATTTTCCTCTATTTGGTACTTAATATGACTAAGAAAATGTTTTTTAAGAAAAGTCGACCTTATTTCCTCTTTGGCTGATGAACTTTTTATTCCATGTCCATGTTTCTTAAAATGTTTTCAAGAATGTTCTTTTCTATGATAAAATAATTATTTAAAGTCATTTTCAACCATACTTGACTTTCTTTTCAAAGTTTTAAAAGGAATATTTTTATCCATGTCCAAATGAGGTACTTTTGACTTTTTACTAAAAGTGTGAAATGAATCTTTGTTTTAACATTTACCGCATGAATGAATTTTCTCACAATTATAATAGTTATTTGATTTGAAGCTTATATTACATGTTTCCATGGTTATTTTCAAATAAATACATTTTCCCAATATTCTGAATTTTTTTATTTAAAATGTTATCAAAATAAAAGGATAATTTTCTCAAATATTCAAAGAAGTGTGAAAATGTTCTATTAAAAGTATTTTTATCTATGTTAATATCCTTTGATGAATCTTACGATTTAATAGGGATATAATCTAATGATACCATCCTCCATATTACTCTGGATGACTTATGATCATGTTGTTCTAGTTATCAACTAAGGAAAATATTATCATTTTTCATTTTAGTTTTTCAATACAAATGTTTATATTGATTATGTATTGAATTGTTATTCATTTCTTTCATATGATTAATTAATTAGACTTAATAAGTGATGTGTAGGGCCCATTATATCCCCCTAATGCATTGGTAGGTCTCATAAGACAAATTAGTTTATACATTTGGCGTATGAGTTACCTATTTATGTTTGACATCTTAGCATGATAACTTGACTATAAGATTATGATATTCAAAATTATGTATTATATCATTATAAAATTAGTTATTGTTATCCATGTGATTATTTGTGTTTTTATGTCATCCATGTATATATTCCCCTTTTATGATATTAGTTATATGGAATATTTTATTATTGTTTATCTCCACCATATTACTAATGATTTATTTATTTTACGATAGCTTCTGTTGTAAGATTTCCCTTACTAAGCATCTGATATCACCCTTTTATTATATTTTCCTTCCCTAGGATACCAAGAGGATATTTATAAATGATTTCAGTGATATACTAGAATAAATAATAAAGTTCTCACTAGAATTTTAAGTTTCATTTCTTATTTTCAAATGTAATATGATAATCATGTATGTATCTAGTCTCTCAAGACTACTAACTATTTTATCATTTAGAATTATATCTCTTATATATTTTACCAGTTTAGTAAGATAACCACTGACTTTGGGTATGGCATCACTCCTTTTTATTACACAACTTTTCATTTTATTTTACAAACAGAGGATCTTTAAAGTCTTGTGTCTTAGAAAAAAGGTAAATAATACATGAAAACATATAACATTACTTTAATCCTCTTGAAATAATTCTTGAAAAGTTCATCCTATATACAATTACTACATCTCATAACCTGGAGACATACATCAAAGGAAAGGGTGAGTAGAAGACCCAGTAAGGAAAACAAGTGAAACGGTTTACAAGTGAACTTGACCGATATCAATAAGAATACAAGGGATACCATAAAGGAATTATAAAGAGGAATATAATAATAATAATAACTTGAAATATAACTTGAAAATTTGGATACAACATTTAATTTATACATTCATAAGAATATCACCAAGGTCCATCCCCAAGATGTCATAAAAATTACCAAGGTTTTTCACCAAGGTATCGTAAAACTTGTCGTCTCTAGAGAATAATTTCTTTACCCAATGCATTGGAGAGATATCATGGAGAAAAATTAATATGTATTTATTTTCATGTGATCCATATAGATCATAATAAAAAAATTCATAAATAACCCAAATAGAATAAAAGAAATGAGTTTCATATCAAAATTGTGATGTTTTAAAAGTGCTTAAAATCAAGATCATTAAGTCATTTATAAACCATGGAAAGAGATTGAGGATTTTATGAATGCAAATTCCAGAATAAAATATATCATTTTTATGTCTTTATTAATACCCCTATAAATTAAATAGGCTTTGGTATTCACATGAATAAAATAAGATAATTTCTTGATAAAAAGAGAGAGATTTTGAGACGAAAATTCTACAGCATAATGACAATACAACAAGGTTTTAGAAAACATTAAAAAGAGAGGGGAAAAGGGTATCCAATACATAAATAACTCATAATAAATTAGGGGGACATAATAAAATGGAAATAAGAAAATTTTATGGAAACTTGAAAGTTATACCACATAAAAGAGAACTTGAATGGAAAAAGAGAAGTTGAGAATTCCCTTACGAAAATTCGGTAGCCTAATGGCATCACTTAAAATTCAGAAAATTAGTTGATGAAAGTGGAAAGGGTATCTCATCATTTGAAAATAAAATATACATAAATAAAGATATATAAGAACATACCACAACATAATAAAATGAAAACTAGAAGACATAACATAAAGGAAGTCTTGACTAAAAGAGGAGGGTGAAAGGATCCCTACCTTGAGGAGTAACTTCAAAAACTCAAAGGTTGGGACCATGAGGGGCTTGAGGGAACCTTTGGAGGACTACTTTGGAGGTAAAAAGACCATATCTTCGTTGAGGAGTAATTTGTAAAGAAAGTAATGAAGTAATGGGTTGGTATCTATAGAAAAAGTGAGGGAATGTTTTATTAATTTCCAAGGGACACCACATTAGTGGTATTTGAAAACCATGGGCTTCCCCATGGTATTTTCCCATGGTATTTTACACTTGATAAACCCCATATAATATTTTACTGTACACAATTTGACCAACATTTTATATTAATTAATACATTATTATGATGTCATTAAACATATCGAAAACTCAAAACTGTATTTTTACTATTCATGAACAACCCAAGTATTTTAGAAAAATCCAAAAAATTCACCCTAACCATTTTTCGAAGTGTATAATTCAAAAATTAAATCCATTTTTTGAAAATAATTTTATAAATAATTTTAATTTAGTTTTTAAACAAAATCACAATTTATTCCAAAAAAACAACTTTAAAACTATAACTCATTTTATAACACCTTGAGAAATTAATTAAGGTCGCATAAAATTATCTTATAAATAAGAAAATAAAGCAACAATTTATGATTACATTTTATGAAAATACATTTCTATTTTAAATTATTAAATTAATCATAAAATTGTAATTAAAATATTTATGACATACAAAAATACCAACACTTACACTATGATCATTTTTTCACATATAAGATGTCTAATTTTTTTTATACATTCATGGGTGGAGTTTCTATTTTTTGGCCGATTTACTATTCATTACTATTCATAAAGGTATGATACTATTCATAAGGGTATGTCACTATTCATCAAAAATTAACTTGATCTTATTAGACTCTAAATTTCTTGCTGATAAAAACTATATATGTTCATTTTTTGAAAATCATTTCACATTATTAATTATTTAAAGTATAAAAAATATTTTAAAATACTCTTTTTTTCAATATTCATCAATAATATGAAACTTCTAAAAATTCACCCTATATTTATTTTGACATTTGAAATTCAAAAATTTTACCATAATAAGAAATAAAAAATTTATTTATACAAAAGGATTACACAAAGTAACTAAGGCCTCATTACATAGCCCCTTATAACACCTACATAGGACCTAAGAGTAAGGTGTGAAAAAGTGATATAATCTTGGGGCGGCTCAGACAACATTTCCTGAGTGGTGATTTCTATTAGCTTGAACTTCTCCTGTAGGAGATTCCGTTCAAGATTAACATGTTGAAGCTCGGCTTAGGCTTGGTCCAGGGCAAAGCCTAGTGACGCTACCTCCTACCCAAGCTCTGATAGATGGGCTTCGTATGACCCGAGTCTACTGGATAAGGGAATTGAATCTTCTTTATTTATTAATTAACCATGATCATTTGTATTTATAAACAATAATCATAACATTAAGAGTATATTTTCCAATGGTCATATTGACCAATGGTCATATAAAATTTGAAACCTAGTGGTATTATTTTAATTATACTCACTTCATTAATAAAAGGATATAGTTTTGTTGAGTACAAAATAAAATAACACACAAATTCTAGAAACAAATATTATTAAAAAGTTCAGGTCATTACATTATTCCCCTCTTAAGAAATTTCATCCCCAAAATTTCAACTCGTACCCTCATAAGAGAAAAGGTGTGGGTACTTCTGCCTCACAAAATTCTCTGGTTCCCACATGGCTTATTCATATTTTTGGTTCCTCCACAACACCTTAACAAGGTGGGTAGTATTTTCGCATAGAACCTTGTCTCTATGATCTAAGATCTCCATCGACTACTCCTCATAAGAGAGGTCATGTTCCAGTTGTAACACCTCTATATTTAGTACATGTGAAGGGTTATTTATGTACTTACTTAAGAGGGATACATGGAAGACATCATGAACTTGTGCTAGATTTAGAGTAAGTGAAAGCCGATAGGCCACTGCTCCTACATGATCAAGGATTTCATAGGGGCCAATGTACCTAGGGTTGAGATTCCCTTTCTTCCTAAACCCCATGAATCTCTTCCAAGGTGATATTTGAAGAAAGACTTTGTCACAAACATCAAACTCCAAGTCCCTTCAACAGTTGTTGGCAGAACTCTTTTTCATACTCTGAGAAGAATTAATGTATTTCTGGATGACATGAATCTTTTTTGTCATCTCTTGCACAAGATCAGGCCCAAGAAGATTTCTCTCACCAACTTCATCCCAACAAGTAGGAGTTCTACAATACATCCCATATATAGCTTTATAGGGTGACATTTGAATGATCGAATGGAAACTATTATTTTAAGAGATCTCAACTAATGGGAGATGTTGATACCATCCACCTTTAAATTCCATTGAGCATGTTCTCAACATTTCCTCGAGTGTTTGAATAGTCCTTTCAGATTGGCCATCAATTTGGGGGTGATAGGCCGTACTGAAATTCAATTCGGTACTCAGATCATGTTGAATACTTCTCTAGAATTTTGATGTGAACATTAGATCATGATTAGATACAATAGAAAGTGGAACTCCATGAAGCCTTACCACTTCATGTAAATCCTAGCATGTTGATCAAGAGAGAAATATTCCTGAATAGAGATAAAATGGGCAGTCTTGGTGAGAGGGTCCACCATAACCCATACCACATTGTTTCCTTTAGAAGTCCTTGGGAGACTAGTGAAAAAGTCCATAGTGATATTATCCCACTTTCATGTTGGTATGGGTAGCAGTTGTAATACCCATTTAGGAATTTTTTACTCTACCTTTATTTTCTGACATAAGAGGTACCTTGTAGTATAGTCAGCAATCTCATTTTTCATATTATCCCACCAATAATGATCATGAAGGTCCCTATACATTTTTGTGCTTCCGGGATTTATAGAGAAAGTAGAGCTATAAGCTTCATCCATCATGTCCTTCTTTATTTCTAGAATATATGGAACACATAGTCTTGTGAAAAATTTCAGTACACCTTCTTGATCAATATTGAACTTTGAAAACTTTCCATCCTTCACAGCCTCAAACTTCTCCTGTAACAAAGGATATTATTTTTGAGATTTCTTGATCTTCTCTAGTAATGACAGTTGATAAGTCATTTGGGATAGGTTTGATGATGTCCCATCCCTTATAATTCCCATGTCCAGCTTTACTAGGTCATTGATAAAAGGATCTCTTTGAATCCTCATCATGGACAAAAAAACTGGGTCTTTCCTACTTAATACATCAAAAACTTTGTTTGATCTTTCAAGATGATAATGAGTTGAACAATCATAGTCTTTAAGAAGTTCTAACCATCACCTCTGTCTCATGTTCAATTAATTTTGTGTGAAAATATACTTCATACTTTTATAGTCTGTGTATATATATCACATTTCTCTCCATAAATATAGTGCCTCCATATCTTTAGAGAAAAAACAACCGCAACCAACTCAAGATCATGCGTAGGATAGTTTTTCTCTCAAGTCTTTAACCATTGAGATGCATAAGAAATCACCTTGTCATTTTTCATGAGGATGCACCCAATCCCTTTCATTGATGAATCACTAAAAATAATGAATCCTTCTCCACTTGAGGGAATATTTAACATAGATATAGTAACCAATCTCTTCATCAGCTCTTGGAATCTTTCCTCACACTCCTTTGTCCAGATGAACTTGACCCCTTTTCAAGTTAACTTGGTTAATGGATTAGAAATTCATGAAAAGTTTTTCAAAAACCTCCTATAATATCCTACTAATCCAAGGAAACTACGAATATCAGTTATTTTTGTAGTCCGAGGACACTCCTCTATAACCTTTGTCTTTGTAGGGTCAACTTTGATTCCTTCATTGGTTACAATATTCCCCAAGAAAGCAACTTTTTTTAACCAGAATTCACATTTTCTAAACTTTCCAAAAAGACTCTCCATCCATAGAGTTTTCAAAATAACCCTTATATGATTCTAATGCTCCTCGCAAATTTTGGAATATATCAGAAAATTATCAATAAAAACTACCACAAAGTTATCAAGGTAGTCCTTAAAGACTCTAATCATCAAATCCATAAAAATAACAAGTGAATTAGTCAGTCAGAAGGGCATAAAAACAAAATCATAATGCCCATATCTTGATCAGAAGGTGGTTTTTAGAATATCTTATTTCCACACCCTCAATTGATGATAAAAAGATCAAAGATCAATCTTAGAGAAGAATTAGGCCCCACAAAGTTGGTAAAATAAGTCATCAATTCTTGGAAGAGGGTATTTTTTCTTCACTATGATCCTATTTAGTTCTCTATAATCAATGTATAGCCACATTGATCCATACTTCTTCTTTACAAAGAGAACACGTGCTCTCTAAAGAGACATAGTCGGTTGGATAAACCCATTCTCCAAAAGATCTTAAAGTTGTTTCTTTAATTCCTCCAGCTCCACATTTTCTATCCTATATGGGATCTTTGATATCGAATGAGATCCAGGTATGAGTTCAATGGAGAACTCTACCTCTATTTCTAGGGGAGGTACGAGTAACTCCTTAGAAAATACATCAATGTATTCCAAGATGATGGGGACATTTTATATCATTATACTATATTTTCCTTCTTTTTCATCACTGATCAACTCCATAAATAAGGATATAGGAGTTTCTTCTAGACAAAGATTAGGTTGAGATATATCTCCTTGGAAGATAACTGTAGTTTTTCCATTCAAGACTACTGAGATTTCCCTTTTTCTATATTTGATCTTAGCATTATACTTTGAGATCTAGTCCATCCATAGTATAATGTTGAATTACAACATGGGAATGAATACTAGATTTGAAATGAGACTATTCTCACTAAAGTAAATACTAGAGTTTCTAAACACTAATGATGCTTGGATAATCCCACTAGGAGTCTTGACTGATAACTCTACTTTTATAAATTCAGGGGTTGATTCTAAATTCCTAGCAAACTTGGAGGAAATAAAGGAATGTGTAGAACCAGAATCAAACAAAGTACTTTATAGCTTTGAGAGAACAACAAGAGTACCTACCACAACATCATTTGGTGCTTCAACTTCAGCTGTAGTGATAGAAAAATCACAACCTTGGTCCCTTTTCCTTTGCTGAGGCTGATGGTGATTCCCCTCCACTACCCTCAAACTTGGAAAATGATTGGAAAAGTGCCAAAGTTGTCCACACTTATAGCATTGGACTTCAGGTAGGAACTACACCATATTTCCTTTTTCATCAGTGTTGGGAAGTTGAGGCTTTATCTCACTATGACAATTTTGCACGATATCGCCATCTCTTTCACACTTTTAAAACTTCCCGCTCCCAAGCAGCAGTTCCCTCAATGTTTCTTCCCACATTTATTACATGTGGTAAGTTGCACTTTCTTGCATCCTATTCCCTAATCAAAGGTCCTCCCTAATATGGGATCCATTTATCTCTTATTTTCATTGGATTTATGAGACCACTACATCTCACCGAACTCCATTTCGACTTTCATAGCACTCCACATGATCTCCTCATAGCTATCATAGTATCAGTTGGATGGATTCTTCCACACATGAGGTCTTAGTCCACCAAATAATCTATCAACCTTCCCATTAGGATCCATGAAAAAGATTGAGTTGTAATGGTTAATACTTATGAATTTCATATCATATCTTCCAATATATTCATTCTTCTTCTACTTCAGCTCGAGAAACTCCTTCTCCATTTTCATTCTCACAGAACGAGGGAAATAATTATTGAAGAAGATCCCTATGAACTCTTACCAATCCATAGATTCAACCTACAATCTTGGAATCATGTTTTTAATCAGTTCCCACTACTAATAATATTCTCCCTCTAATCAGTAAACATCTAGGGTGACCTTCTCTTGTTTTGAACAGCGGAGCACATAAAAGATCTTCTCAATAAAGCTAATCCAATGTTTAGAAATCAATGGGTCAGTAGATCCACTGAAGGTTGGTGGTAATTGACGCATAAAGGACTCAATAAAATTTTGTTCCCTTCATGGTGAAATCAGTCTCTAAGCTTGATTCAAGTTATTTCCCATAACTTGAGTCATTTGGTTCATCATTCTCATGAAAGTTTCCATTACGACTTCCATCAGAGGTCTATTAGCACATGGTCCATTGCGGTCACCATTTTCATGATTCCTCCCATTGCCCTCAATTTTCTAAAATAATAAAACCTTAGTTATAAGAATAATTAATTTATAAATATTTTAACTATAAAGGATCTTTATGTCTTAAAACTGCATGCTTAAACATATTATTCTTTAACAACAATTACATTTCTCTATAAATCCTTCATAATGATTCATAAAAAGATTGTGATTAACCAAAAATATCCCCTGAGAGTGTCAAACCATGAGTGCATCAAGGCCTGTTATCATGCACCAGTTCCTGTTTGAGTCTAGCTCAAAGTGGTGTTTTCAGGTTTTACCCTCAGATACATCTATGCCAGAGCCACATCCCCTTGTTCATATCCATACATGGATTTATTTGTTCGGAAACCACTTACTTAATATTTCAACAAAATACCAGGAAGTTTTACTATATTTAAAATTTTCTATAGGTTTATTTATAAAGTTTTCATATCATAATTTCCACAAATAACTAAACTATTCTTTGATACCAACTATGGATTCCCACCTTTTTATTACATAACTTTTCATTTCATTTTACAAAAAGAGGATCTTTAAAGTCGAGTGTCTTGAAAAGAAGGTATATAATACATGAAAACATATAACATTATTTTAATCATCTTGAAAGAATTATTGAAAAGTTCATCTTATGTACAGTTACTACACCTCATATCCTGAAGACATACATCAAAGGAAAGGGTGAGCAGAAGGCCCATTAAGGAAAACAAGTGAAACAATTTACATGTGAACTTGAGAGATATCAATAAGAACATAGGGAATATCATAAAGGAGTGATAAATAAGAATATAATAATAATAATAAATTGAAATATAACTTGAAAATGTATCTACAACATTTAATTTAGATATTAATAAGTATATCACCAAGGTCCATCCTCAAGGTGTCATAAAAATTACCAAAGTTTTTCACCAAGGTATCGTAAAACTTGTCATCTCTAGAGAATAATTTCTTTACCCAATGAATTTTATTACTATCAAGGTGAACCATTAGTATGTATTTATTTTAATTTGATCTGTATAGATCATAATCAAACATTTCATAAATATTCCAAAGAGAATAAAAGAAATGGGTTTCATATCAAAATCATGACATTTTAAAAGTGCTTAAAAACAAGATCATTATGTCATTTATAACCCATGGAAAGAGAATAAGGGTTTTATGTATGTAAAATACAGAATAAAATATATAATTTTTATGTATTTATGAATACAACTAGAAATAAAATATGTTTGGGTATTCACATAAATAAAATATGGGAATTTATTAAGAAAAAGAGAGAGATTTTGAGACGAAAATTCTGCAGCATAACAACTATAGAACATGGTTTTAGAAAAAATTAAAAAGAGAGAGGAAAAGGGTCTACCATAAATAAATAACTCATAATAAAGTATAGAGATATAATAAAATGGAAATAAGAACATGGTATGGAAACTTGAATGTTATACCACATAAAAGAGAACTTGAATGAAAAAAAAGAAGTTGATAATTCCCTTATGAAAATTTGGCAGTCTAACGACGTTGCTTAAAATTCAAAAAATTAGTTGATGAGAGTGTAAAGGGTATATCATAATTTGTAAATAAAATTTATAGTAATAAGGATATTTAATAACATACTCCAACATAATAAAATGGAAACTAGAAGACATAACATAAAGGAAGTCTTGACTACCTTGAAGAGTAACTTCAAAAACTCGAAGATTGGGACCTTGGGGGGCTTTATGGAACCTTGTAAGGACTCATTGGGAGTTAAAAATACAATATATTAATTGAGGAGGAATTTTTAATCAAAGTAATAAAGGAATGGGTTGGTATTTATAGTAAAAGTGAGAGAATATTTTATTAATTTCAATGGGACACTTCATTAGTGGTATTTGAAAACTATGGGCTTGAACATGGTATTTTTTCATGGTAATGACCACTTGGGACACCTCATATCATATTTTACTATACAAAAGTCGACAAAAATTTTATATTTATTAATACATCATTATGATGTCATTAAACATACCGAAAACTCAAAACTGTATTTTTACTATTCACGAAAAACTCAAGTATTTTAGAAAAAACCCAAAAACTCACCCTAAACATTTTTCAATGTATAGAATTAAAAAATGAAATCCATTTTTTGAAAATAATTTTATAAATATTTTTAATTTAATTTTTAAATAAAATCACAATTCATTCCAAAAAAACAACTTTAAAACTACAACTCGTTTTATAACACCTTGAGAATTTAATCAAGGTCCATTAAAATTATCATATAACCATAAGAAAATAAAGGAACAATTTATGATTACATTTTATGAAAATACATTTCTATTTTAAATTATTAAATTAATCATAAAATTGTAATTAAAATATTTATAACATACAAAAATACCAACACTTACACTATGATCATTTTTTTACTTATAAGATGTCTAAATTGTTTTTATACATTTATGGGTGGAGTTTTTATTTTTTTGGCTGATTTACTATTCATTACTATTCATAAAGGTATGTTACTATTCATAAGGGCCTATTACTATTCATAAAAAATTAAATTGATCTTATCAGACTTGAATTTTCTTACTGATCACAATAATATATGTTTGTTTTTTGAAAATAATTTCACATTATTAATTATTTAAAGTATTTTTTTAAAAATACTCTTTTTTTCAATATTCTTTAGTAATATGAAACTTCTAAAAACTCATCCTATATTTATTTTGACATTTGAAATTCAAAATTTTTACCATAATAAGAAATAGAAATTTTATTTATACAATAGGATTACACAAAGTAACTAAGGCCTCATTATACAACCCCTTATAACACCTACATAGGACCTATGAGTAAGGTGTGCAATATGGATAGAATCTTGGGGCGACTCAGACAACATTTTTCGAGTGGTGATTTCTATCAACTTGAACTTCTCCCATAGATGATTCCATTCAAGATTAACATGTTGAAGCTCATCTTGGGCTTGGTCTAGGGAAAATATTGGTGATGCTACCTCCTTCCCAAGCTCTGACAGATGGGCTTCGTACGACCCGAGTCTACTGGATGAGGCCATTGAATCTTCTTTATGTATTAATTAACCATGATCATTTGTATTTATAAACAATAATCACAATGTTAAGAGTATAGTTTCCAACAGTCATATTGACCAACGATCATATAACAGTTGAAACCCAGTGGTCATATTTTAATTATACTCACTTCATTAATAAAAGGATATAGTTTTGTTGAGTACAAAATAAAATAACACACAAATTCAGGAAATAAATATTATTCAAAAGTTCAGGTCATTACATTCTTCCCCCTTAAGAAATTGCATTCCTGAAATTTCAACTCGTACCCTCATAAGAGAAAAGGTGTGGGTAATTATGCCTCATAGATTCCTCTAGTTCCCACATGGATTCTTCACATTTTTGGTTCATCCACAACACCTTAACAAGGTGGGTTGTCTTGTTGTGTAGAACCTTGTCTCTACGATCCAAGATCTCCACCGGCTGCTCCTCATAAGAGAGGTCATGTTCTAGTTTTACCACCTCTCGATTTAGTACATGTGAAGGGTTAGGTATGTACTTCCTTAAGAGGGATAAGTAGAAGACATCATGAACTTGTGCTAGATTTGGAGGAAGTGAAAGCCAATAGGCCACTGCTCCTACACGATCAAGGATTTCATAGGGGCCAATGTACCTAGGGTTGAGCTTCCCTTTATTCCCAAACCACATAAATATCTTCCAAGGTGAGATTTGAAGAAATAATTTTTCACCAACATCAAACTCCAAGTCCCTTTGACGATTGTAAGCACAACTCTTTTGCCACTCTGAGCAACGTTAATGTGTTTCTGGATGGCATGAACCTTTTCTGTCATATCTTGCACAAGATCAAGCCCAAGAAGATTTCTCTCACGAGATTCATCCCAAAAAGTAAGAGTTCCACATCCTTTACCTTATAGAGCTTCACAGGGTTCCATTTGAATGCTCGAATGGAAACTATTATTATAAGAGAACTCACCTAATGGTAGATATTGATCTAATCCACCTTTAAATTCCATTTAGCATGTTCTCATCATGTCCTCGAGTGTTTGAATAGTCCTTTCAAATGATCCATTATTTTGGGGGTGATAGGACGTATTAAATTAAATTTGTTACTTAGATCATGTTGAATAATTATCTAGAATTTTGATGTGAACCCTGGATCTTGATCATATATGATAGAAAGTGGAACTCCATGCAGCCTTACCACTTTCTTCACGTAAATCCTGGTAAGTTGATCAAGAGATAAATCTTCTTGAATAGAGATAAAATGGATAATCTTGGTGAGAGGGTCCACTATAACCCATATCACATTTTTTTCCTTTGGAAATTCTCAAGAGATCAGTGAAAAATCCCATAGTGATATTATCCCACTTCCATGCTGGTATGGGTAGCAGTTATAATACCCCTTTAGGAAGTTGTCACTATTCCTTTACTTGCTGACATACCAAGAACCTTGTAGTGTAGTCAGCAATCTCCATTTTCATATTATCCCACCAATAATGATCACAAAGGTACCTATACATTTTTTTGATTCCAATATGTATAGATAAAGTAGATCTATGATCTTTATCCATCAACTACTTCTTTATTTCTAGAATATATGGAACACATAGTCCTGTATGAAATTTCAGTACACCTTCTTGATCAAAATTGAACTCTAGAAAATTCCCATCCTTCACAGCCTCAAACTTCTTCTGTAATAAAGGATCTTCTTTTTTAGATTTATTGATCTTATCTAGTAATGAAGGTTGAGAAATCATTTGGGTTGTGGTTGATGATTTACCTTCCCTTATAATTTCCATGTCCAACTTTACTAGGTTATTGATCAAAGGATCTCTTTGAATCCTCATCATGGATAGAACAACTAGGTCTTTCTTACTTAATGGATCAATGACTTTGTTTGCTCTTTAGATATGATAATGAATTGAACAATCATAGTATTTAAGAAGTTTCAACCATCTCATCTATCTCATGTTCAATTCCTTTTGTGTGAAAATATAATTAAAACTTTGATAGTCTGTATATATATCACATTTATCCCCATAAAGATAGTTCCTTCATATCTACAGAGCAAAAACAACCACAACCAGCTCAAGATCATGCATAAGATAGTTATTCTCATGAGTCTTCAATTGTCAATATGCATAATAAATCACCTTATCATTTTACATGAGGACTCACCTAATCCCTTTCAGTGATGCATCACTAAAAATAACAAATCATTCTTCTGTTGAGGGCAGGGTTAATATGGGTGCAGTAACCACTCTCTTCTTCAGCTCTTGGAAACTTTCCTCACACTCATTTTTCCAGATGAACTTGACCCCTTTTCGAGTTAACTTGGTTACTGTATTAGAAAGTCATGAAATATTTTTCACAAGCCTCCAATAATATCCTGCTAATCAAAGGAAACTATGAATCTTAGTTATTATTGTAGGCTGAAGCTACTCCTCTACAAACTTTATCTTTGGAGGGTCAATTGTGATTCCTTCATTGGTTACAATGTGCCCCAAGAAAGCAACTTATTGTAACCAAAATTCACATTTGATGAAATTTACAAAAATCCTCTCCTTCCATAGAGTTTGATTAATAACCCTTATATGATCCTCATGCTCTTGGTGACTTTTAGAATATATAAAAATATCATCAATAAAAACCACCACAAATTTATCAAGGTAGTCCTTAAAGACTCTATTCATCAAATCTATAAAAATATAAGGTGCATTAGTTAGTCCTAAGGGCATAATAATAAAATCATAATGCCCATAACTTGATTGGAAGGCGGTTTTTGTAATATCTTCCTTCCTCACCCTCAATTAATGATAACCAGATCGAAGATCAATCTTAGAGAAGAATTGAGCCCCACGAAGTTGGTCAAATAGGTCATCAATTATTAGAAGAGGGTATTTGTTCTTCACTGTGATCCTATTTAGTTCTCTATAATTAATGCATATCCAAATTGATCCATCCTTCTTATTTATAAAGAGAACATGTGCTCCCCAAGGAGACACACTCGATCAGATAAACCCATTCTCCAAATGATCTTGGAGTTGTTTCTTTAATTCATCCAGCTCTACATTTTCCATCTTATACGGGGTCTTTGATATTGGATGAGATATGGTATTAGTTCAATGGATAACTCTACCTCTCTTTCTAGGGGAGGTTCAGGTAACTCCTCAAGAAATATGTCAATGTATTCCTAGATGATGGGGGCATTTTCTATCATTATACTATAATTTCCTTATTTTTCATCACTGATCAACTCTATAAAGAATGATATAGGAGGTTCTTTTAGATAAAGATCGGGTTGATATATCTCTTCTTGGAATGATATTTCTTTGCTTATGAATTTGATCTTAGCATTATAATTTGAGAGCTAGTCCATCCCTAGTATAATGTCGAATTAAATCAAGGGAATGACTACTAGATTTGTGATAAGATTGTGATCACTAAAGTAAATACTAGAGTTTCTAAACACTGAAGATTCTTGGATAATACCACATGGATTATTGAATGATAACTATACTTTTAGCAATTAAGGGGTTGATTCTAAATTCCTTGCAAACTTAGAGGAAATAAATGAATTCATAGAACTATAATAAAAAAAGTACTTACTAGCTTTGAGAGAACAAAAAGAGTACCTTCCAACACATCATTTGGCACTTCAACATCAACCGTAGTGATATCAAAAGCATGACCATACTCCATTGTCCTTTGCTGAGGCTGATGGTGATTCCCCTCCACTGCTCTAAGACTTGGACAATGATTGGAAAAGTGCCCAAGTTGTCTACACTTATAGAATTGGAATTCAGGTAGGTCCTGCACCATCTTACATTTATTGTTAATGTTGGGAAGTTGAGGCTTCAACTCACTATGACAATTCAACATGATATGAACATTTCTTCCACACTTGTAGAAATTCTCTGCTCTCAAGCTGGAAGTTCCCTAGATACTTTTTCCCACATTTATTACACATGGTAGGTTTCACTTTATTGTCTCCTATTACCTGATAAATGGTCCCCCCTAAGCTAGGATCTGTTGATATCTTCTTTTCATTGGATTTATGAGACCACTGTATCTAACTGAACTCCATTTCGACTTTCATAGCACTCCGCACGATATCCTCATAGCTATCATAGTCTCGGTTGGCTAGATTATTCTGTAGATGAGGTCTTAGTCAACCAAAGAATCTATCAACCTTCCCATTATGATCCATGACAAAGCTTTAGGTTTAATAATAAAGCCTTGTGAAGTTCATCTTGTAGCTTCCAACAGATTCATTCTCCTTCTGCATCAGCTTGAGAAACTCCTCCATTTTTGTTCTCATAGAATGAGGGAAATACTTATTGAAGAATACCCCTCTGAACTCTTCTCACTACATAGATTCAAACACCAATCTTGGCATCATTTTTTTAATGAGTTCCCACCACTGATTATATTCTCACTCTAAGCAGTAAACATCCAGGGTGACCTTCTCTTGTTTTGAATAGTGTAGCATAGAAAAGATCTTATCTATAGAGCTGATCCACTGTTTAGTAATCAATGAGTTGGTAGATCAACTGAAGGTTAGTGATCATTGAAACATAAAAGACTAAATATAATGTTGTTCCCTTCATGGTGATATTGGTATCTCATCTTGATTCAAGTTATTTCCCATAAATTGAGTCAGTTGGTTTATCATTCTCATAAAATTTTCCATTCTGGCTTCCATCGATGGGCCGTTAGTGCATGGTCCATTACAGTCACCATTTGCACGGTTCCTCCTATTTCCCACCATTTTCTAAAAGAATAAACATTTTTTAGAAGATTATTTCATTTAATAATATTTTAACTATAAAGTATCTTTATGTCTTAAAACTTCATGCTGAAACATATCATTCTTTAACAATAATTACATTTCTCTATAAATCCTTCACAATGATTCATAAAAATATTGAGATTAACCAAACATATACCCTAAGAGTGTCAAAATAGGAGTGCATCAAGGTCTGTTTTCATGCACCAGTTCCCCTTCGAGTCTAGCTCAAAGCAGTGTTTTCAGGTTTTACCCCTAGATACATCTGTGTTAGAGCCACATCCACTTGTTCTTATCCAAGAAAGGATTTATTTTTTTGAAAACCAATTACTTAATATTTCACCAAAATAATATGAAATTTTCTTATATTTAAACTTTTATATAGGGTTATTTCTAAATATTTCACAGCCTAATTTCCACAAATAACTAAACTATCCTTTGATACCAACTATGGAATCCTTCCTTTTTATTACGTAACTTTTAATTTTATTTTACAAACAGAGGATCTTTAAAGTCTAGTGTCTTGGAAAAAAGGTACATAATAAACAAAAAAATATAAAATTATTTTAATACTCTTGAAATAATTCTTTAAAAGTTCATCCTATTTACAATTATTGCATCTCATAACCTGGATACATACATCAAAGGAAAGGGTGATCAGAAGACCTAGTAAGGAAAACAAGTGAAAAAGTTTACACGTGAAATTGAGTGATATCAATAATAACATAGGGAATATCATAAAGGCATGATAAATAGGCATATAATAATAACAATAAATTGAAATATAACTGAAAAATGTGGCTACAACATTTGATTTATACATTCATAATCATATCACCAAGGTCCATCCCTAAGGTGTCATAAAAATTACTAAGGTTTTTCACCAAGGTATCGTGAAAATCGTCATCTGTTCCACATATATCATAATAAAAAATTTCATAAATAACCCAAATAGAATAAAAGAAATGGGTTTCATATCAAAATTGTGGCGTTTTAAAAGTGCTTAAAAACAAGATCATTATGTCATTTATAACCCATATAAAGGGAATGAGGGTTTTATGTATGTCAATTACAGAATCAAATATATAATTTTTATGTTTCGATGAGTACCCCTAGAAATAAAATAGGTTTGGGTATTCACATAAATAAAATAAGATAATTTCTTGAGAAAAAGATAGAGATTTTGAGATGAAAATTCTACAGCATAACAGCTATACAACATGGTTTTAGAAAAATTAAAAAGAGAGGGTAAAAGTTTATCCCATCCATAAATAAATGATAATAAAGTATAGGGACAAAATAAAATGGAAATAAGAACATGATATGGAAACTTGAAAGTTATACCACATAAAAGAGAACTTGAATGGAAAAAAGAGAAGTTGAGAATTCCCTTATGAAAATTTGGCAGCCTAACGACGCCGCTTAAAATTCAGAAAATCATTTAATGATAATGTAAATGGTATGTCATAATTTGGAAATAAAATGGAAAGTAATAAGGATATATAATAACATACCCTAACATAATAAAATGGAAACTAGAAGACATAACACAAAGGAATTCTTGACGCCAACGAGCTCGTACCCAAGTGGTAAGGGTTCCTGCTTGGCATCCAAGAGACCCAGGTTTAAAACCGAGAGGAGGAAAATTTATGGGGGTACTGTAGCACTATAACAGTACTGTAGAAGGCACTATAGTAGTACTGTAGCAGGCACTGTTCGGTACTATAGTAGCCAGACTATTCACCTGATTTGGGATTTCGGGCCACCGGTTTGGGCCTATGGGTCTCAGGGCATTCGGGCCACATGGCCTTCGGGCCATTGAAGACCATGATGTAGACCAGTTCACACAGATCATGCCCTAGATGAGGATCAGAGCACCAATAGCAGTCACCAGAAGCAGAGCTAACCAGATTGGAAGAATGAGAGGGTATGACAACCGCCATCGGGACCAGGCATCGTGCAGCTTTCTACGGGGCAATGCTAGCCGATCAGCAATGCAGGTGGGGAGCTAAAGGCAATCAATGATGCAGAAGCTAGGGAGGGGCAGTTCTAGTGGGCTAGGCCTACAGGTCATGTATTGGGCATGGTATGTCTTATGGGCCTTCGGGTCATGTATTACGAGTAATGTCGGGCCTTGTGCCTTGGGCCTACGGGTCATGTACGGGTTCCCCTTCAACCCTTAAAAGTGGGATTATCTATAATAAAATAAAAAAGAAGGCCTTCGGGCCATTCGGGGCAAAGGAAGTCTTGACTAAAAGAGGAGGGTGAAAGGTTCCATAACCTTGAAGAGTAACTTCAAAAACTCGAGGGTTGGGACCTTGGAGGGCTTGAGGTAACCTTGGGAGGACTCCTTGGGAGGTAAAAAGACCATATCATTGTTGAGGAGGAATTTGGAATGAAAGTAATGTAGGAATGGGTTGGTATTTATAGCAAAATTGTGAGAATATTTTATTAATTTCCAAGGGACACCTCATTAGTGGTATTTGAAAACCATGGGAATGCCCATGGTATTGTCCACTTGGGACACCTCATACCATATTTTACTATACACAAGTCTACCAACATTTTATATTAATTACTACATCATTATGATGTCATTAAACATACTGAAAACTCAAAACTTTATTTTTACTATTCACAAAAAAACTCAAGTATTTTAGAAAAAAACCCAAAAATTAAACCTAAATTTTTTGATGTGTAGAATTAAAAAATGAAATATAATTTTTTTAAATAATTTTCTAAATATTTTTAATTTAATTTTTAAATAAAATCACAATTTATTCAAAAATAAAACAACTTTAAAACTGTAACTCATTTTATAACACCTTGAGAAATTAATCAAGGTCCCATAAAATTATCTTATAACCATAAGACAATAAATCAAAAATTTATGATTAAATTTTATGAATATACATTTCTATTTTAAATTATTAAATTAATCATAAAATTTTAATTAAAATATTTATGACAAACAAAAATACCAACACTTACACTATGATCATTTTTTTCACTTATAAGATGTCTAAATTGTTTTTATACATTTATGGGTGGATTTTCTATTTTTTTGGCCGATTTACTATTCATTACTATCTATTACCATTCATAAAGGTATGTTACTATTCCTAAGGTTATGTTACTATTCATCAATAATTAATTTTATCTTATCATACTCTAAATTTCTTGCTGATCAGAACTGTATATGTCCATTTTTTGAAAATCATTTCACATTATTAATTATTTAAAGTATAATTTTTTTAAAATACTCTTTTTTTTCAATATTAATCAATAATATGAAACTTCTAAAAATTCATCCTATATTTATTTTGACATTTGAAATTCAAAAATTTTACCATAATAAGAAATATCAATTTTATTTATACCAAAGGATTACACAAAGTAACTAAGGCCTCGTTACATATCCCCTTATAACACCTACATAGGACCTAAGAGTAAGTTGTGCAATATTGACAAAATCTTGGGGCATATTAGACAACATTGCCCGAGTGGTGATTTCTATTAGCTTGAATTTCTCCCGTAGGCGATTCTGTTCAAGCTTAACATGTTGAAGCTCAGCTTGGGATTGGTCCAGGGTAAATACTAGTGACACTACCTCCTTTCCATGCTATGATAGATGAGCTTCATACGACCCGAGTCTACTAGATGAGGCCATTGAATTTTCTTTTTGTATTAATTAACCATGATCATTTGTATTTATAAACAATAATCAGAATGTTAAGTGTATAGTTTCAAACGATCATATTGACCAAGGATCATATAACAGTTGAAACCCGGTGGTCTTATTTTAATTATACTCACTTCATTAATAAAAGGATATAGTTTTGTTGAGTAAAAAATAAAATAACACAAAAATTAAAAAAAATTATTATTTAAAAGTTAGGGTGGTTACAATGTGTTATTGGAATTGGGGTGTTATAGTTGGTATCAAAATAAGTTTAGTATAAACCTTGGTAGCTGGTTTTAGGAAAACATAGATTATAAAACATAACCATATGATATAATCTAGGGATAATTCTAAGTATATGATGATATCATGAAGTTTTTGTAAGGTAGATAATGCGTGGTTTCCTAGAAATGGAATCCCTTTATTGATACTGGCAAGTGGATGAGGCTGTGGAACATATGCACCTGGGGATAAACACCCAGAAAAAGGATAGTTGAGCATCAAATATATCATTACTTGGTGCATGGTGAGTAGACCTAATACTACAAACCCAACTAGACACTCTCGAGGGATATTTTTTGGTTGACTCACATGCTATTTATAAACCATTATGAAAGATTTGAAAATATTGTTATGATATGAATATATTACCAAAGATACCAAGGTTATAATTTTGATATTATATATGCATAAATTTTCAATTTATGTGTAATGTTACAAAATATTTATAAATATACAATATATTTTAAAATTCATAATACTCTGAGCTAATCCACTATATGCCATTGTTTATAAATGATTCCTAGTGGAAGGAATGAAAAACACATCAATTCATGTAATTTATGTAGGGGTTTTTCTTCTAAGAAATACAATAAATATAGAGATGAAAAAATTACAACTATATTGGGGAAACTAACTCAAGTATGACTAATAAACTTACATGTATAGAGTAGTCTACTGATCTCCAACATGCTGCAATAATGTTGGACAACTTCATATGATAAAAATTTACAAAATTCAATAGGACTACTAATCCATTAGTATCTGAGTAATGGATCAAGTACCTAAAGAAGATATTTCTCACTTTGAGAAATAGTGAAAGAGATAAAGTTTTCATGGTAGTTTATTATATTAAAGGAGATGCTAATCAATGGTGGTCATTGATCTGGGACACTAAGGAGTCAGGGGAAATAAATAGTATATAGTGGAATATTTTCAAGGATATATCCTTTAAAAAACACTTTTATCATTATAAGTGAGCTGATATGGAGAGGTAATTCCTCAATCTAAGGCAAAATATGAAGAAAATGTTACTGAATATGAAGCTAAATTTACAAGGTTAGAAACTCATTCTATTAATTATTTATATAATTCAAGAAGTACTATTTATTATTTCTTTTATGGGATAAATCCTATCTATATAATGGAATTAATCTCTTATACATTTTCAGTATATTAGGATATTGTATTAAGCACCAACAATACATAGAAATAATTCTAAAAGTCTTATGTTTTCTAAGGAAAAAAAGAAAATAAGTGGGTGGATAAGTACTCTAAAATAAAGAAATACAGAAAAAGGGAATAATGGAAGGGTGTAATTTAAAGCTTATAATAAATGTGAAAATAAAAACCATGGAACATGCTTGATAGGAATAAGAGTTTGCTTTAAGTGTGGAGAAACAGGACATCAGGCTCATGATTTCAAGAGAAATAAATAATATTCCAATGTGTAATGCTTCAATTATAAGTATATAGGAAAATATTTGAATGAATGCTCCAATTTTCATGGAAATTTTTCTCAAAAAATCCATGGGAGAAAGGCCAAGCTTACGCGATCACTACAGTTGAGGTTTAAGTTCTTAAAGATATAGAGGCAAGTACTTTGATCATAACCTCAAATTTAGATAATGATTTATTTGATTCTAGATCTTAACACTATTTTATATCTTCAATTATTTCCAATAAAATTATATTTTTTCCTAGAAACTTAATAAGGGAGTTTTAAATAAAACCTCCCATTGGAAATATCATTGCAACAAGGATGTGTTAGTCAATCCCCATTACGAAACATAGACATACCCTATTTGAAAACATGATTATTATAACAATGTTTTAGTTTTATATAATCCTTAGTATGTATTGGATTTCAAATTATAATGTGAAAATTTATTTCCAAGAGAAGGAGATTATGATTCGTGATGGAGATGTGTAATTCCTTGTCTTCAAAGGGGAGTCTACATCATCTGAATCATGTAGCACCCCAAACATTTTATGGTATGTTTCTATTAAATACATTTTAGTTATTGAATATATTTCAATAATAATGAAGTCTATATGGAACAAAACATGGTTACTTATAGGAGATAGCCATAACCTAGCCATAGAACTTAAATTTGTCAGCTCTGTGATTTAAATTTTAAAAATCTAACATACACAGCTATGATTAAGATGATAATTAGAGTCTGATAGAATTAACTTAATTTTTGGTGAATAATAACCTAACCTTATGAATAGTAACCTACCCTTATGAATAGTAACTTACCCTTATGAATAGTAATATGTCTCCTATGAATGGTGTCCATGACCTTGAATGTATAAATGAATTTAGACACCTTAAAAATGAAGATGAATATTTTAAGTGTTTATATTTTTCGATTAAATAATTATTTTAATTAAATATTTAATTAATCATATTTAGAAATTTATTTTTGAAAAACGAACTTCCTTTTTGGATTCTACACATTGAAAAATGGTTAGGGTGAATTTTTGGGATTTTTCTGAAATACTTAAATTTTTGATGAATAGTAAAATCTGATAATTCACAATAAATGCTAAATAATGGATTAATTGAGTAATTGATGATGATATTATGATGTAAGCCCAATTGGTTCTAAGTAACATGCATATATTACTGTTATTGTTCATTGAATACTCACTATTGGTTGTCTTGAGAGGAAATAATAAATTAATGATTATAATATTAAGAAAACTCCTCTCCCGTCCACTATATAAAGCACCCCTCACCCCCTCTTCCTCTCACACCACTAAAGCCTTGTTCCTTGACAATATTATTCCAAAGTCTCTCCCCAAGATCCTCCCCCATGTCCAAAAGCTCCTAGCCTCTTCAAAATACCAAAACCTCTCCCCTTAAGAGGTTCTCAAAGGAGGAAGTCTCAAGAGGTAAATTCCTCTTTCCAATTCCTTCAATTCTTTTAAGTT
The DNA here is from genome assembly GCA_963277665.1 of Viscum album. Lineage (NCBI taxonomy): Eukaryota > Viridiplantae > Streptophyta > Magnoliopsida > Santalales > Viscaceae > Viscum > Viscum album. The sequence goes on from OY728127.1 coordinate 8,473,511, forward strand.
CTTTTCTTTTTGTTTCTTTACTCACCATAATAGTATGATAAATACAGTAACATAAATTTACTGTAATGTTTTCATGCTAATGGTATATTTAATTACCTTCTCTCCTTTCCCCACCATTTATTTGAAAGAAATGAAAGCACCATTTGAGATGTGCTAATTTAGCACATTCAAGGACAACAGTTTATCAATTTCTATTATAATATTTAATTATGGTCATGAAACCATTTATGTTATGGTTGAACCAGATTATTATATATATAATATATCCTATTTTTTATTTCTGTAATCCTTTTTTACAAATGGTATTAAGTTATAAAGCAAAACATGTTCATTGTAATCAAACCCACCGTTTAGCCAAAATAGTTGTCACTAAGGTTATATATATAATAATTCAACTTCACTCTAAGTAACAAAATTAAATTTAAAACCATGTAATATTATGGATTTTTACTAATAGAATATAAATTCATTTCTGGACAATCACATCCATCTTATATATTTATCCAAACTTGAATATAAGTGAACCGATCATTTAAAACCAAGTAAACAAACGAGCCCGAACAATGAAATTGAACTTTATAAATAATAAAAAAGGCCACTAATGAACTAAAAAGGGTTATAATAAATCATTTACATATAGAAGATGTTCTGTACTTATGAATTAATAAGCCTAATTTGTTTATTCAGGACTTAAATAACAAGTCAAGAACACCTTCAAGCATAAGGTAAGAAATCCTCTCTCTCACTTTTTTTCAAGAATCTACCCTATGTTGTGCCATTTTATTTTTAATTCCCAATGATGAGGCATGTTTTATAACCTCAATAATACCTCCCTTGTGACATATAAATAATTGAATACCCCTATACCTCTCATTAAGTCCTCAAAATTACACTCGTTACCATGCTGAAATGTTTGTAAGGGGTTTCTCATCTCACTTTCATTTCTGTGAGATTTTCATTGTTCGCCACTTATTTCTTGTATGTGGTATATGTGCACTACCATTTGATATATAATAACATTATTCTATTTATATTCATGTTATTAAATGATTCTTTTGAGGGTTATTAAGTTCTGGTCATGTGACTCGATCGATTACATTGTGGTAAGAGACTTTGTCTCAACTACTATTTTGTTGTGACTAACTTTGTATTATGCACCTAATAATCCTTATGTGGTGTACCTACTACCCATTTGAGATCAATTTTCATTTTAAATTATATTTATATTAAATATCCATAATCTCATATCATGGATATGTTTTTTCCTAAACCGTATACCATTTTACATACGGTGTTTATTTGGAAAGTTTTTTTAATTATTAAAATATTGATGAATCTGTATACTCTACTCTATACGGATATTGAAAAGGAATATTAATCTTGTATTGAATCAATGTATAAATCATTATTTGGACATGAAGTGTCAGGTGGGGCCCACTATAGCCCCTCGATTCATCGGTAGGTCTCACGAGACAAATCGGTTGGTGACAAACCCTTCGAGTTTGTTTCCAAAAATCAGACGGGTTTCTACCCACAAAACCAAACCGTTTTATGGTATTATAGTTTTATGCGCCATATAAATGATGTCCAATTAATAATCATTCTATTTATTCATTATCAATTATTACTATCCATGAGGTTTTCACTATGACAAAATCTATGGATGCAGTTTCATTCTCATTTTATTAATGGCGTGAGTTTTTTATTTATTCACCATGCCACATTGATTATGTCAGATTGATTATGATTCAATTATTACTGTATTAATGCTTCCACTATTTGTAACCCTTACTGAGCATTTTATCTCACCCCTTTCATTGTTTACCTTCAACAAGTGATGAAGAAGCGATCGTTTATTGAGTTCTTGTGGTTGCAGTTTTTAGTTTTTGTTATGTATTGTGTTTTATAACCTTTTACAATGTAATTTGAGTAACATATATGTATTTAGTTTCTTCAAGACTACTAAACTGATCATTCCTTCAGGATTTTCATTCCTTCTAACCATGAAAATATCACAAGTAATGCACCGACTCCAGTCTAGAGGGGTCGGGGTGTTACAAATCATGTTTTTATTCACCTCCAGTAGCTCTGCTTAATAAAATTCTTAGATAAAAATAGAAAATGAAACTTACTAATGGTAAGGGTATCCTTAGAATAATGGATGTACATATTATGCAATAATACATTGATATGATTCTTAAATAACTATTTGGACACCCACCTGAGTATGAAGTTGAGTTCTCCATTGATCTCACCCCAAATACAAAACCTATATCTAGGAATCCTTACAGGATGATCACAAGGAAATTAGTGGAATGAAAGAAAAAACTATAGGAGTTGTGTGATAAGGGATTTATATACCCTAGTGTTTCATCATGGGGATCCCCAGTTCTTTTTGTTAATAAGAAATATGGGTTAATGAGGTTATGCATTGATTATAGGAAAATTAATGCTATTCCTATAAATAAAAAATATAATATACCATGCATTGATGTCTTATTTTATCAACTTCAAGGAGATAAATATTTTTCAGAGATTGATCTTTGTTTTGGGCATCATCAACTATGAGTAAAGAAGAATGATATTCCAAAGATGACATTTTTTATAAAGTATGGACATTGTGAATTTATAGTAATTCTCTTTGGATCGACTAAGGCACCCTCTATTTTTATAGATCTAATGAATCAGGTATTCAAGGATTATCTTGATAATTTCACTATGGTATTTATTGATGTTATCTTGATATAATATAAAATCTATGATGAGTATAAGATTCATTTTTGAATCATTATTAATACTCTTATAGAAAAGGAGTTATATGTAAAATTTAGAAAATGCGAGTTTTGGATTAAAGAAGTTTCTTTTCTTGGACATATTCCCTATAAGGATAGAATATTAGCTAATTATATAGAGACAATGGTAGTGAGGGAATGGATTAATCCAAAAAATATAATTTTGGTATGTAGTTTTCTTGAATTAGTAGGTTACTATCAATGATTTATTCAAATTTTTTCTTGATTAGCTAATTCATTAACCAAGTTAACACATAAAGGGGTTAATTTAACATGGTCAGAATAATGTAAAGAAAGTTTAAAATAATTAAAGAGGAGATTGGTCAATGCATCGATATTGACATTACCATCAGGAAGGGATGAATTTTTGATATATATTTAAACATAAAAGAATGTACTTGGATGTGTCCTTATTTAGAATGATAGAGTTATTGTTGATTCATCAATGTAGTTAAATATCCATAAACAGAATTATTCAACCCATGATATTGAGTTGGAAGCCATAATATTTTTATTGAATACATGAATTCATCACCTTTACGGTTAAAGATATGAAATATATATGGATCACAAAAGTTTAAAATACATTTTATCATATAAAGAGTTAAACATGAGGAAAATATGATGGTTATAACTACTCAGGGATTATGATTTCTCAATACACCACCACCCTGGGAAGGAAAATAAGGTATATAATGCATTGATTGAGAAATATCATGGAGTTTTGACTAAAATGAGGATCGATAAAGATTATATATTCATATATTTAGTAAAGTTGGATATGGGAATTATTAAGAAAGGAGAAACATCACATCTATTCCAAATGATTTCCATACCATCCTTATTAGAGAAAATAAAAAATTTCACAATTTCATGATAAGAATATTAGGATATGCATTGTATCCATGAATGAGATGAAAAGAGAATTATTAGATGAATCCCATAGCTCAAATTTCTTTATTCACCTTGGTATCACCAAAACGAATTAATATTTGAAGGAGTTTTTTTATTGGGATAATATGAAATAGTAAATTGAAGATAATGTATCAAGATGCTTAGTTTTTTAATAGGTAAAGGATAAGAGACAACATCCTAAAGGATTCATGCAACCTCTACCTATTCCTGTGTGTAAATGAGATGAAATTACTATAGAATTTTCCATTAGTTTTTCAAGTACTCCTAGAAATAATGATTCCATATGGGTTATTATTGATCACCTTACCAAGTACACACATTTCCATGAATTAAGGTAAGATCTATCTCTTGATAACCTCATGAAACTATATATTAATAAAGTTGTGAGACTTCATGGTGAACCTATTATTATTGTATCTGATCATGATCTATAGTTTAAATTAAAATTTTAGAAGACTCTTCAGAAGGATCTTGACACTAAGCTACATTTGAGCACTGCCTATCATCCTCAAACTGATGGGCAGTCTAAACGGACTATTCATACATTATAAGATATGTTGAGGTAATTCTAAATCAACTTTTAAGGTATGTGGGATCGTTATTTACCTTTAGTGGAATTTATATATAATAACATCTTATATTTAAAATTTTAAATGACACCATATGAAGCATTGTACTAAAAAATGTGTCATACTCCAACTTTTTGGGATGAAGTTAGTGAAAGGAAGATTATAGGCCCAGATCTTATGGAATAGAAAATAATGAAAGTGAATACTATTTAGAATCATATTATGGAAACTCAAAGTAGACAAAAAATACATTCCAATAACCAAAGGAAGGATTATAATTTCAAGTAGGAGATCTTGTTTTATTAAAGTCATCTTTGTGGAAGGGTGTTATAAGGTTTGATAAGAAAGGGAAACTAAGTACTAGGTACATTGAACCTTTTTGAAATTATATATATAATTAGAGCTATGGATTTCCATTTGGATATGCCACCTAAAATCTCTAAAGTTAATAATGTGTTATATATATCATTATTGAGGAAGTACATGCCAAAACCAACACATGATATCACCTATGAGGAAATATAATTGGAACATGATTTATCTTATTGTGAAGAACCAATACAGATTCTTGATACTAGAGAACATGTGTTGAGAAATTAGACGACTCAAATGGTAAAGGTACTTTGGAAAAATTATAAGATATAAGAGGCAAAGTGGGAACCTGAAGAAGTTATAATGAATAAATACCCTCATATGTTCATGAGGTTATATTCTTGGAATTTTTAGGATGAATTTTTTGAGGAGGGGGGCAGAATATAACACCTAAGCTTCAATTATAGCTCATAAAATTTTCTTTCTAAAGAAGCTATAACATATTATGCATAAATTTATTCAAGAATGTGATTAAAACATAAAAAAAAATATAAATTGAATTTTATGAAATTAATTTCATTTTTAAATTTATAATGACAAAATTATCATAGGGTGGAATATTAATATTTTTCAGAGATAACTGTTTTTTGGGTAAATAGTGAAAAATAATGATTTTACAAATACTATCACTTTTATGAAATTATAATGATATAATAATTACTTGAAAGTTTATAAAACCTTTTTTATATAATATGAATATATTTAATAAGTAATATAATTCAAATAAATATATAATTTTTGAACTTAGAAATATATGCCTATTATTTTGGAAATCTAAGTAATGTTTTTGTTCAAATAAAAATTGTTTTTAGTTCATCTATCTTAATCAAATATTTACAAGTTTGATTTCAATTTTGGTTTGGTTTAAAAAATAAATAATTTTAATTTGATTTAACATAATCCAATAAATTCCATTGGAATCAACATTAAAATTTTTTTCCCAGAAAATCCTTTTTATGCTTAAAACAAACATTTTTTTAAAAATGGGTTTTGATGCGTTTTACAAACATATATTAAAAGTAATTTTTACCATTTATAGAAATTTAATATTTTAAAATAGATTCTATATTTTATAATAAGAATAATTAATAGTAGGTAATAAGGTCAACTTAATTTTTTTTCATAATTAATAATAACCACTGTAAATATTTATCACTTTGGTTAAGGGTTAAATGAGTTAAAGGGGTTAAAAATAAAGAGATAAAGCTTTACGATAACATAATAAACTTTATTAAATATAATTGGTTGTTTTTATTTATAAATTATCCTTATAATATTCTAATATATTATAATTTATATCCAATTTACATGAGTAATTCATATATTATATAATAAAATTTCAAGTATTTACAAGCTAATCACCCACCACACTTATAAAAGGGGACCCCTATCATATTTTCTCCACAATAATTGAGCCAATTATCTCAACCAATAACTATTAAAATAACTTCCCAAAATCCATAACCACATCTTAGAGGTCCCAGTATCACCAAAATACCACTTTAAGAAGGCTTAAGGTGTAATACAAAGGAGGTCACCAAAAGAAGAGGTATATGTTCTTACCAATAATTTTAAATTTTTTTCTTCCAAAAAATCCTCAAAATCATCAATAAAAATCTTAGAATAATTAAATAATTATATTAAACATATTTAGATGTTGTTATGTTAATTTTATATCAAATTTATATCTTCTTTACCTCCTATAGAAAATGAAAACATCACTCATTTGTACGTACAACCTATCATCTCCACGTAGTAATGTAATTCATTTTTCATCACCACTTTAATTAAATGGTTATAAATATGTAAATAATTAATATATATAGTTTTTATGAAATAATTATGGCTCTAGAAATATAATATATAATATACTTTATTACCCTTCCACCCGTTGGATAATTATAACCTTATTAATGCATACATGTGGATTTCCACCTCCATGAAGAGATGTGTTTTTTATATTACCTCAATGCATGGATGATTATAAAATTGTTTATAATGAACAAAAAATATATTAATGATATTATTAACATTATTAGATGGTGGAAAAATATTACTGTATCATCCACAACCCTAGTATACTAGAGATGGAGTCTTCTTTATTATATTGTCATAAGATACATGGAATCACATCCTGAAGAACAAAATATTTTAGTAGTATTGAAAAATTGAATACATACTTAAAGTTCATATTAAATTCAAAAAATAAAATACACAAAGAATTTTCTTTGATAATTTCATTATTCACCTTAGCATATTCCTACATATCAATCACCCAACACTTCCTCATATCCTAGGTAAAATAAAACATAATAAAAGGGTAAAATCAGATGCTCAATAAGGGTAAGAGTACAACAAAAGCTATGAATAAATAAGGCATAATCAATATAGTGAGGTAAATGATTGAAAAACATGACATTTAATCAATAACATGATCATAATATGGTAGGAATACAAGATGGTAAAATAATTCCATATAAATAATCACATGATCTTGAAACATGACCATGGATATTATAATTAATAAAATAATCACATAGGATACCAATAAAATAATTCATAATGATGGAATGCATAATACTGGATATCTAAAACATACAATCAATGTTTGTTCCAAGACATCTAATACTATTGATATTTGTTACAAGACATATAATACCACTGAGGACTGTGCTAAGACATATATATAAATGGGTAAGGCCTCAGCCAAAACCAAATTTAGTTTTTAACATGATACCCACCGATGCATCGAGGGGCTATAACGGGCCACACTTGTCACTTACAAAGTCCAATGAATCCATAATATGAAAGGGGTGAAACAAAATAAATATAAATATTCATATTTAAGCTATCATATGAAATTTAAATAATTTTCCCAATTAATAAACATAATAATAAACCATCTAGAGTAAAATTAATGGTATTAACAAAGTACATCCCTAGTCAAACTAATCATAAAACATCTGAATAAATAATAAGGATGGTATCATTGGGGTATATCCCCATTAAATATTGATTAACATCAAGTAATGACTTCTTAGATGTAAAATTATTTTTAAAGATCACTTGTAACATTTCTTGAGGAAAATAACCTTTCTTTGAAAAGAAACCTTTTATTTTAAAATAGAAAATTCATAAAATATTTTCAAAATTCATTTCATTAAAATCAATTTTAAAAAATAATAATTTCCAAAATATTAGGGAAATTTTTTTCTTTAAAAATAACATTGTAAACTTGAAAATGAAACTTCAAAGAATTGATGATCATGATGGAAAGTAATTTTTTACATGTCTTACAAGTTAACAAAGAATATTCCTTTTGCACTATAAAAAGGTTAGAAAAGTTCCTTGTTTAGAAAATTACAAGACTATTCCTTTAAAACTATTTTTTAAAAGTAAAAAATGGGTAAAAATTTCTTTAATAAGTAATTTGTATAATGTTAAAACATTTTTGAAAACATTTTTAGAAAACATGGTTTTGGAAGAAAAATATTTTTGACCAAAGAGAGAAATAAATATGGATTATCATAAAAACATTTTCTTAATCATTTTAAGTACCAAATAGAGTAAAAATGGAACTATTACTTTAAAAATTTCATGAATAACTATAGTATAAGAAAATAGACTGATTTTATAAGGCCCCAGCCTTAAACCTTACTTAATCTTGAGTTATTACAAGATTACACATTGAGGATCTTTTCGGGTTTAGAGTTTTAGAGAATTAGATCATAAAACTTGCGTTACATTCCACATATAAACAAAGTGGTTACATAAAGATAGTATTCTTCATTCCCATCAATGAAAACACATTTAAAAAAAACATGGATTATTTATTGACACATCCTTGACTCTATCATCTTATCATGTACCTTTCCCTTGACCTGTGAAAAACATTTCAAAAACTTGGGATGAGCATAAAACTCAGTATGGGTTATAAAAACATGGAAAGGAAACATGGGTACATACATACATAAGAGTGAAATCATACTTTACCCATAAAACATAACCAATTTAACATACCTCATCAAATCATGAATAAATCATAGAAATCATAAGTCATAAAGGTAACTTGAGGCATTCATAACATTCTTACGTAGGGAGTAACCCTCTTGGTTACGTTTGGAATACCCATCACAGTATATTCCCTAAAATCTCTTCGGAGAAACCTTAACGTTTCACTCCTTCGCGTTACCCAATGCATTGGAGAGCTATAACGGTCTCACCCACCCTTAGTTTATCACGGAACCACCCGTCTTCATAATAATGCCCAAGAACCATAACATAATCATATCACATAAAACATGCATAAAGGAAACATAAAATTTCCACATTTCAATCACGAGATATCAATACAACACATTGATATAACAGCATTATGAAAACCATTTTCAATACTAAAAGAAAAGAAAAGTAAAACATGGTATTTATTTTTCTTTTAAAAAGAAGGTATGGCTTGTAGAGGAAGCCGAAACTCAAATAACGGTTACGACGGCGGAGAAGTCGTTGTCGCCGCATACGTACGACAAAAACATTCCCTTTTGTCGTTTAGTAAACGCTTCGTATAAAAAATATTCCTTTTGAATAAACGTAAAAGTCAAAGGGATTTATACACCGTATAAAAGAAAGTTGTGTATAAAATAAAATATGCCTCAACGAAAGGAGATTGAGACGAATTCCCATACCTCGTATCCGACTTGACCCGACCGTTCTTTAATCTCCTGAATAATAAACTTGAGTTAATCTATACTTGATTATGAATCTTTTTCAAGTTCATTATTCCTTTTATACCATGTTATGAACATCATGTAATCAGTTAAGTTAATAATGTTAATTTTGTCGGTATTTGGTTCTTAAGTCAAAAATAGACTTCTTACACTTACATGTTGTTAATTTGGTCAAAGTTCATTATATCCAGAATGGTATTCATGATGTAGATATCATATATGTCATATATATCCAGTACATACATGCATTTATAATATTACATAATCATTTAGAGGTAAGAAATGAAATGCACCGTTCATGGAGACGGTAAGCCGTACGTACGCATGAACGCTACTTTCATTTCTATTTCATATTTTATAGGATGGAATCATAATTATATAAAGGTATATTATAATTCCAGTATAATATCACATATAATATTATAGTTCCATCCTTTATATGTCCCACATATGGTATTTAACGAATCAAATCACTTTCAGGGGGCGGTAGTCCGCACTTCCTAAAATGAAGATATCGTGTTTACCCATAATGGAAACCATAAATGTATGCCCAAAATGAATAAAAAAGAAGCTTAAGGAAAACATAAACATATTATATATCATATATAAAAATAGTGACATCATAATGGCCACCTTTGAAGGTGTTAAATGAGTGTTGAACAATCATCGTTTCGGGAGGCAGAATTTCACCATCCACGGAAACCGTATGTTCTTTAACCATTTGATGTAGTTGTGTGAGAGTGTAGCTCAAATAAATCTTATAAAAAAATCCTAGTATATTTAATATACTGGTGTTGTTAAAAAGGAAGTAAATAAAAATAGTTTAGGGTGTTGGAGAAGCAAAATAAAACAAATGAACATGAGAGAATGAATTACCTTTAAAAGTGTAACTCCTTTTGATTTGAGCCTAAAGGCTTCCTTTGAAAGGATTATGCCCAAAGGGAATCCTCTAGGATGAGGAGAGGGATGTTGAGAGAGCAAATGGGCAGGGTTTGGCCGAGCCAAAGGCTTGAAGAGTGTGTGAAATGAGGTAGAGGTGGGGGCCTTTTATAAGAGGAGAGGAGGGGCACTTTTGGAAAGTAAAGAAATATTACATTATTTGAAAATGTGTTTCGGTTTTAAAAGGTCCCACATTGATATATGTCGTGGATAAGGTGATAAGGGTTCGAAATCCACCCATCCAATAAGTTTTTGACATGTGTAGTTCATAGATATTACACTATAGTTCCATTTTATTTTAATTGTTAAATAATGATGTCATCACTGCATCATTATGATGTCATAAATAATTTAATTTATTTAATGTCTAAAAATTATAAAAAAATTACTATGATGTAGGAAATCGTTTTAGATTTCCAATTAATATTTATAATAAAAAATATGACTTGTATAACCCTACTTACAAATTGTTTTAGTAAAACATATCATGTTTGTGTCAATTTTACTTTTCCATTAAATAAAAATATATTATTGTCATTTTCCAACTAAAGTGGCTCCATGGGGTCCCCAAGTTGGCCCATGGCTTGTCTTGGTCGGCCATGACTCACCCAATATGTGTAGGACAAGTGTCATGGTGTTTTCACATTCTTATAATATCATTTTTACCTTAAACTACACTAATTACCACTAATCGCGATTAAAAACTTAATAAATTACTATTCACCAAAAAATTATTTTTATCCCATTGAACCACATTTTACTTCTTAATGAAAACCATGTATGTCGGATTTTCAAAATTCAATACACATTAGTGATAAACTTTCATTTAACTGAAAAATCAGTTTTCTTGATTACCACTTAGTGGTTTCACTATTCATCAAAAATTGAAGTTTTTCAGAAAATTACCAAAAATTCACCCTAAGCTATATTTGATATTCCAAATTCAAAAATGAAGTATATTTTACAAAATTCAAATCATATAAGTCACATTAATTAATTTAATAATTAATTCCCGCTGCCAGAGCAAATAGCGTGTTTTTACAAAACAATAAGTATCAAAAGATTGACACCAGTTTAATTCTAATTTCAAAGTGAAATTGATTCCAATGACCACCATTGGATAAAATGTTAAAAATATATTCTAATTTAACTTAAAAACCAATTCAAAACATAATCTAATCATATAAATAAATTAGATTAAAAAGCAGTTTTGATGTAAAATGCAGTATTTTTCACTATTCATTAAAAAATGAACATTGTCAGAAAAATACCAAAAATTCACACAAGGTAAATTTTGATGTCCCAATCATAAAGAATAAGTTTATTTTGACAAACATAGTTTATTAAATTGTCAAATATTGATTTAAAAATGGTTTGCCATCAAAAGGTAGTAAAACAATCTTTTAAGAATATTAGTGTATTCCATGCATAAGATTGTATTTATTTTCATTTTAAGCCGCTATAACACTATCTTAATCATTAATAGACATAGATAAAAATATCTATTATTCATTACTTAATTGGGATGTTACATCCTTCCCCCCTTTAGAAAATTGCGTCCCCGCAATTTATTTACTTATCGAATAAATGGGGGTACTTATCCCTCATTGCATTTTCAGATTCCCATGTTGCCTCTCCAATCATGTGGTTTTTCCACAAAACCTTTACCTGATGAATCACCTTATTCCGTAACACTTGCTCCCTGTGGTCAAGAATCTGGACTGGTTGTTCCTCATAAGATAGGTTCTCTTCCAGCTGAACTACCTCTGGGCTCAAAACATGAGATGGATCTGGCATATACTTTCTCAACATCGAAACGTGAAAAACATTGTGTACCTGAGATAAACTCGGAGGTAAAGCCACTCGGTATGCAACTGATCCAACTCTCTCCAGAATTTCGTATGGCCCAATGAACCTTGGACTCAACTTTCCTTTCTTACCAAATCTCATCACACTTTTCCAAGGAGAAACCTTGAGAAAAACATGATCACCTACCTCGAAAGATAGATCTTTCCTCCGGTTATCCACATAACTCTTCTGCCTGCTCTGAGCTGTTCTCATGTGTTTCTGTATCAGCTGAACTTTTTCTGCCATCTCTTCTACCAAATCTGGTCCCATCAACTTCCTTTCACCCACTTCATCCCAGAAAGCTGGAGTGCGACACCGCTTCCCATATAATGCCTGAAATGGTGCCATCTGTATACTGGAATGAAAACTGTTATTATATGAAAACTCAACCAAAGAAAGATGTTGGTCCCAACTTCCCTGATAATCCATAGAACAAGATCGTAGCATATCCTCCAATGTCTGAATTGTTCGTTCTGACTGCCCATCTGATTGAGGATGGAAAGCTGTACTAAAATTTAATTCAGTACCCAACGACTTCTGAAGGCCTTTCCAAAAGTTAGAAGTAAACCTTGGATCACGATCCGATACAATGGATAGAGGAACTCCATGTAACCTAACTATATCTTTAAGATACAAACGAGAAAGTTGATCAAGAGAGAAAGTATCTCGTATAGCAAGGAAATGAGCAGATTTGGTCAAGCAATCAACAATAACCCAGATTGCATTATTACCTCGAGATGTCTTCGGTAATCCAACAACAAAGTCCATGGATATATTCTCCCATTTCCACTCTGGCACTGGTAAAGGTTGAAGCATCCCTTTCGGTAGCTGCCGCTCTGCTTTAACCTGCTGACAAGTCAAACACTTCATAGTAAAATCAGCAATGTCTCTTTTCATTCCATCCCACCAGTAATACTCCCGCAGATCTCTATACATCTTAGTACTGCCCCGATGAACTGAAAACGGAGAACTATGAGCTTCACATAACAAATCTCTCTTCAACTGTGAATTACAAGGCACACACAATCTCTTCCCAAATCTCAAAACACAATCACTATCAATGTTGAATTCAGGCAACTTACCTTTCTGAACCAGCTCTACCTTTTTCTGCAACTCACTGTCTTGCTTCTGTGCTTGCTTGATTCTATCTGATAGAGAAGATCTCACTGATACCTGAAACAAAACAGAAGGACTTCCTGCACCAATAACTTTTATGCCAAAGTTCAACAAATCCTTAACTAAAGGATCACGTTCCAAACGCAACATTGTTAATGAAGCATTACTTTTTCGACTCAAAGCATCAGCCACTTTATTTGCTTTTCCTGGATGGTAATGAATTGTACAATCATAATCTTTGATTAATTCCAGCCATCTCCTTTGTCTCATGTTTAACTCTTTCTGAGTGAATATATACTTTAAACTTTTGTGATCGGTATATATTTCACACTTTACTCCATACAAATGATGCCTCCAAATTTTTAAAGCAAAAACAACAACATCTAATTCCAAATCATGTGTAGGGTAATTTACCTCATGAGTTTTCAACTGTCATGAAGCATAAGTAATTACCTGATCATTCTGCATTAGGACGCAACCAAGTCCTTTCAATGAAGCATCACTGTATATAACAAACTCACCATTCCTGGAAGGTAGTGCCAAAACTGGAGCATTCACCAATCTTCTTTTCAATTCCTGAAAACAATCATCAAATTCTTTTGTCCAGATAAACTTAACACCCTTCCGAGTTAGCTTAGTCATTGGACTAGATAACCGTGAAAAATTTCTAACAAACCTTCGGTAATAGCCCGCCAAACCAAGGAAGCTACGAATCTCGGTTACATTTGTGGGTCTTGGCCATTCTTCCACAACTTTTGTTTTTGCAGGATCAACAGTTATTCCATCTTTAGAAACAATGTGACCAAGGAAAGAAATTTGTTGCAACCAAAACTCACACTTGCTGAATTTCCCATACAGTTTCTTTTCTTTTAAGGTTTGCAAGATAACTCTTAAATGTTTTTCATGCTCCTATTTACTTTTAGAAAACACCAAAATATCATCAATGAAAACCACCACAAACTTAACCAAGAACTCATGGAAAATTCTATTCATTAATTCCATGAATACAACAGGTGCATTGGTTAGCCCAAAAGGCATTACTACAAATTCATAATGGCCATATCTCGTATGGAACGCGGTCTTCGGAATATCTGCCTCTTTTACCTTCAGCTGATGGTACCCTGATCTCAGGTCAATCTTTGAAAAAAACTGAGCTCCCTGGAGCTGATCAAACAAATCATCGATATGAGGCAAAGGATATTTGTTCTTAATAGTGATATTATTCAAGGCTCTATAATCAATGCATAGTCTCATAGAACCATCTTTCTTTTTAACAAATAAAACAGGAGCACCCCATGGTGATGTGCTAGGTCTAATGAAACCTTTCTCTAATAAATCTTGCAATTGCTCCTTCAACTCTAAAAGTTCAATTTGTGCCATTCGATAAGGGGGTTTTGAAATTGGCTTAGCATCAGGAACTAAGTCAACAGTAAACTCAACTTCCCGATCTGGTATTATTCCAGGCAACTCATCAGGAAAAACATCAGGATACTCATTTACCACTGGCACATCATTAATCTGAACAGTTCCTTTATTTTCAACGACGTGTGCAAGGTAACATTCATTTCCATCTTTTACAAGTTTCTCGGCCTCTTGATATGTTATCAAAAGTAAGGGTTCATTCTTGTAAACAAACTGAAAGTCTTTCTGAAAAGAAACTTCTTTAGCTCTACAGTCAATATTAGCATGGTAAATAGAGAGCCAATCCATACCCAGGATAACATCAAACTCTACTAGAGGTAGAACAATAAGGTTTGCAAGTAGGTTCTTTCCACAGATAAGTATAGGAAGATTCATATAAATTATTTTTTCCTCGACACTTCCCCCAGGTGTTTTTACCAAAAGTTCAGGAGTCATTTCTTGAGATGGTATTCCCATTTTACTAGAAAAGGTTTCAGAGATGAAAGAATGTGTAGACCCCGAATCAAACAACACACTGGCATAATCTGAAAAAACAAACAAAGTACCTGATACAACTTCATTTGATGGCCCGACATCTGCTGAAGTAGTTGCAAAGGATTTCACCACCCCTTTTTGCTTGTAGTCTAACTGCTTCCCATCACCCAAGCTCCTTGTCGGACACTCGTTTGCATAGTGACCCATCTCATTGCACTTATAACATTTCACTAACTGTAAATCAAATTTGTTCTTACCTTCACCTTGATCCTTTTCAGTGCAATCACGAGCCTTATGTCCCATCTTACCACATCGGTAGCACTTCCCAGAATTCAGAAGGCATTCCTCAGCATGCCTCTTGCCACATTTATCACAAACTGGAAACTTAGTTCTCTTACCATCAGACTTTTTTGAAGAATTCTTACCTTTATCCTGCCACCTCGGTCTCTTCTTCTGATGGTTGTTATAGAACACTTGGTCATCGGCAAACTCCATTTCCACCTTCTCAGCACATCGAACAAGCTTTTCATAACTTTTAAACTCACGAGAAGCTAATGCCCTTCGATACTTTGGATTTAATCCTGAGTAAAAATGATTGATTTTACTATCAAGGTCCCGGATAAAATTTGGAGCATACCTTGCCAATCGAGTGAACCTTTCTTCATAGGCAGCCACTGAGTCTTCCTCTTGCCTAAATTCCAAGAATTGATTTTCCATCCTAAGTCGAACAGCCTTAGGAAAATACTTCTCAAGAAACATACCTTTGAATTCATCCCAGTCAAGAGCATCAATCTCATCGGCGTCCCTGATATTTTTAACCATAGACCACCACTGATCTGCTTCACCCTCCAAACGGTAAATAGCAAGACTAACCTTTTGATTGTCTGAACACCCCATGACATCAAAAATCTTCTCCAGTGCTTTAATCCACCCTTCAGCTAACACAGGGTCAGATGATCCTCTGAATGATGGTGGATGTTGCCTCATGAAATGTTCCACCACTGACATGTTCCTCTGCGGTTGATCTGGATGATCTCGTGCATGGATACCACCGCCATTTATCGCTTGAGTCAACTGCGCCATTACTGCAACAAACTGTTCAGTTCCAATTCCGACCATTTCTAGATGCTGATTCGGAAGGTTATCTCCTTCTGTATGCCTTCCTAGCACTGCTTCCCTGTTTCCTCTGCGGAAAACCATTCTGAACAAACATGTATTAGATGAATCAACATGGTAATCTTTAAATGGTATATCATTTCGAAAAAAAATATTTTTGGATAATCATTTAATAGAATTCTAACTCCTAAAGTTATCTAAACCGACCTCTGATACCAACTATAAGGCCCCAGCCTTAAACCTTACTTAATCTTGAGTTATTACAAGATTACACATTGAGGATCTTTTCGGGTTTAGAGTTTTAGAGAATTAGATCATAAAACTTGCGTTACATTCCACATATAAACAAAGTGGTTACATAAAGATAGTATTCTTCATTCCCATCAATGAAAACACATTTAAAAAAAACATGGATTATTTCTTGACACATCCTTGACTCTATCATCTTATCATGTACCTTTCCCTTGACCTGTGAAAAACATTTCAAAAACTTGGGATGAGCATAAAACTCAGTATGGGTTATAAAAACATGGAAAGGAAACATGGGTACATACATACATAAGAGTGAAATCATACTTTACCCATAAAACATAATCACTTTAACATACCTCATCAAATCATGAATAAATCATAGAAATCATAAGACATAAAGGTAACTTGAGGCATTCATAACATTCTTACGTAGGGAGTAACCCTCTTGGTTACGTTTGGAATACCCATCACAGTATATTCCCTAAAATCTCTTCGGAGAAACCTTAACGTTTCACTCCTTCACGTTACCCAATGCATTGGAGAGCTATAACGGGCTCACCCGCCCTTAGTTTATCACGGAACCACCCGTCTTCATAATAATGCCCAAGAACCATAACATAATCATATCACATAAAACATGCATAAAGGAAACATAAAATTTCCACATTTCAATCACGAGATATCAATACAACACATTGATATAACAACATTATGAAAACCATTTTCAATAATAAAAGAAAAGAAAAGTAAAACATGGTATTTATTTTTCTTTTAAAAAGAAGGTATGGCTTGTAGAGGAAGCCGAAACTCAAATAACGGTTACGACGGCGGAGAAGTCGTTGTCGCCGCATACGTACGACAAAAACATTCCCTTTTGTCGTTTAGTAAACGCTTCGTATAAAAAATATTCCTTTTGAATAAACGTAAAAGTCAAAGGGGTTTATACACCGTATAAAAGAAAGTTGTGTATAAAATAAAATATGCCTCAACGAAAGGAGATTGAGACGAAGTCCCATACCTCGTATCCGACTTGACCCGACCGTTCTTTAATATCCTGAATAATAAACTTGAGTTAATCTCTACTTGATTATGAATCTTTTTCAAGTTCATTATTCCTTTTATACCATGTTATGAACATCATGTAATCAGTTAAGTTAATAATGTTCATTTTGTCGGTAATTGGTTCTTAAGTCAAAAATAGACTTCTTACACTTACATGTTGTTAATTTGGTCAAAGTTCATTATATCCAGAATGGTATTCATGATTTAGATATCATATATTTCATATATATCCAGTACATACATGCATTTATAATATTACATAATCATTTAGAGGTAAGAAATGAAATGCACCGTTCATGGAGACGGTAAGCCGTACGTACGCATGAACGCTACTTTCATTTCTATTTCATATTTTATAGGATGGAATCATAATGATATAAAGGTATATTATAATTCCAGTATAATATCATATATAATATTATAGTTCCATCCTTTATATGTCCCACATATGGTATTTAACGAATCAAATCACTTTCAGGGGGCGGTAGTCCGCACTTCCTAAAATGAAGATATCGTGTTTACCCATAATGGAAACCATAAAGGTATGCCCAAAATGAATAAAACAGAAGCTTAAGGAAAACATAAACATATTATATATCATATATAAAAATAGTGACATCATAATGGCCACCTTTGAAGGTGTTAAATGAGTGTTGAACAATCATCGTTTCGGGAGGCAGAATTTCACCATCCACGGAAACCGTATGTTCTTTAACCATTTGATGTAGTTGTGTGAGAGTGTAGCTCAAATAAATCTTATAACAACATCCTAGTATATTGAAGATACTGGTGTTGTTACAAAGGAAGTAAATAAAAAGAATTTAGGGGGTTGGAGAAGCAAAATAAAACAAATGAACATGAGAGAATGAATTACCTTTAAAAGTGTAACTCCTTTTGATTTGAGCCTAAAGGCTTCCTTTGAAAGGATTCTTCCCAAAGGGAATCCTCTAGGATGAGGAGAGGGATGTGGAGAGAGCAAATGGGCAGGGGTTGGCCGAGCCAAAGGCTTGAAGAGTGTGTGAAATGAGGTAGAGGTGGGGGCCTTTTATAAGAGGAGAGGAGGGGCACTTTTGGAAAGTAAAGAAATATTACATTATTTGAAAATGTGTTTCGGTTTTAAAAGGTCCCACATTGATATATGTCGTGGATAAGGTGATAAGGGTTCGAAATCCACCTATAAAATAAGTTTTTGACATGTGTAGTTCATAGATATTACACTATAGTTCCATTTTATTTTAATTGTTAAATAATGATGTCATCACTGCATCATTATGATGTCATAAATAATTTAATTTATTTAATGTCTAAAAATTATAAAAAAATTACTATGATGTAGGAAATATTTTTATATTTCCAATTAATATTTATAATCAAAAATATGACTTGTATAACCCTACTTACAAATTGTTTTAGTAAAACATATCATGTTTGTGTCAATTTTACTTTTCCATTAAATAAAAATATATTATTGTCATTTTCCAACTAAAGTGGATCCATGGGGTCCCCAAGTTGGCCCATGGCTTGTATTGGTCGGCCATGACTCACCCAATAGGTGTAGGACAAGTGTCATGGTGTTTTAACATTCTTATAATATCATTTTTACCTTAAACTACACTAATTACCACTAATCGCGATTAAAAACTTAATAAGTTACTATTCACCAAAAAATTATTTTTATCCCATTGAACCACATTTTACTTCTTAATGAAAACCATGTATGTTGGATTTTCAAAATTCAATACAAATTAGTGGTAAACTTTCATTTAACTGAAAAATCAGTTTGCTTGATTACCACTTAGTGGTTTCACTATTCATCAAAAATTGAAGTTTTTCAGAAAATTACCAAAAATTCACCCTAAGCTATATTTGATATTCCGAATTCAAAAATGAAGTATATTTTACAAAATTCAAATCATATAAGTCAAATTAATTAATTTAATAATTAATTCCCGCTGCCAGAGCAAATAGCGTGTTTTTACAAAACAATAAGTATCAAAAGATTGACACCAGTTTAATTCTAATTTCAAAGTGAAATTGATTCCAATGACCACCATTGGATAAAATGTTAAAAATATATTCTAATTTCACTTCAAAACCAATTCAAAACATAATCTAATCATATAAATAAATTAGATTAAAAAGCAGTTTTGATGTAAAATGCAGTATTTTTCACTATTCATTAAAAAATGAACATTGTCAGAAAAATACCAAAAATTCACACAAGGTAAATTTTGATGTCCCAATCATAAAGAATAAGTTTATTTTGACAAACATAGTTTATAAAATTGTCAAATATAGATTTAAAAATGGTTTTCCATCAAAAGGTAGTAAAACAATCTTTTAAGAATATTAGTGTATTCCATGCATAAGATTGTATTTATTTTCATTTTAAGCCGCTATAACACTATCTTAATCATTAATAGACATAGATAAAAATATCTATTATTCATTACTTACTTGGTATGTTACATATTTTAAAATGGATAATTCCCCTAAGGAATACTTAAACAAAAATAATCCAGAATAATGATGAGATTGTGAAATAAACCCTTACCACTTTGGTAACTTTTGAATCATAAGCCCAATAAAGGAAATAATTTTAAATGAAACTTTAAATATCATTAAGATAAATTAGTTCATGATATAACATAAAAAAGGGAAATATATACACCACATAAAAGAAATAAATTGTGAATATGGTGTGTGTATCACGAAAGTAAAAATGAGATGAGAAACCGTTACCTCATGCTTCCTTTTAATTGAAAATTATTTAACCTAATGTATGGTGGATTTAAACATGTTATAAACTTAAACCATATAAATATTAATATTTATAATATCTTATATGATCCTTTTATAACATCTTATCACTCTTTTTTTAATAATATTTCATTATTTTCATTGTTTCAGGTGTTAATTCCCTTGTTTTCTCATTTGTTATTTGTCATGAAAGTTACAATTCTTGTGAATATTATCTAGTTTCATCATATAAAAAACAATAATTATGAAATAATTATAATATTTATAAATCAATTATGCTTTTAATAACAATCATTAATGAATGTTTTGAGAAATGAAGTATTTCATGATCATGGAGATGGTAGGTCGTACGTACACATGAGTAACATCTCCATTTTTCAACGATCATTATGTAAATGAGGTAAGTAATATTTTAACTTTACATAATTATCATAATATCATATTATTTCTTTAAATATACTTATACATATCATTTATGTGGTGTGGTGATGAAAATAGGGTCACATCACTTTGTGAATGCGGTAATCCACATGTACACGAACGATGTTATCATCTTTATGTGTGTGAAATGGTAATAAAATAAAATGATATATTATATTTATATAATGATAAATATTTAATTAATATAATAATTATTTTATTTATATCACATATATTTATTAAATTTTATCCTTATCACCTTCCATGTTACATGTTAGTGAAAGACGAATCACATTGCTTCATGAGGTGGTAGTCCGCCGTACACATGAGCAACGTTATCGTATCCCCTAAGGAATGTAAAGTAAAAAAGTATATATGATATAATGACTCAAGAGGTATAATTATATTATAAATATCATATATATACTTTATATCCATCATTATAGCTAACTGTGAGAGGTGTTAATGGAAAAACAAATGACATCGGTTCATGAGGTGGTAGTCCGCCGTACACATGAATGATGATTTTGTAACCCATTTGATGAAATTAGGGATAGTTTTAGGTCATTAAATTATTATAAAAACATATTAGTATATTGAAGATACTGAGGTTATTATATAATCATGTTTTATTAATAATTTAATGAGGTGGAGGAATAAATAAAATAAAAACTCTCATTGAAGAACATTACCTCTTCTTTGGGTAACCTCCATAGGTTTGCACCAAATCCTTACAAGGTTGGATTTATAAAAAAATAAGGATTATAGGATGAGGGGAGTGAAGTTTTAATGTTATTTGGGTAGTTATTTTATAAACCAAAAGGGTGTAAAGCTGTAAAGAAAAGTGGAGAGAGGGTGACCTTTTATAAGTGAGGTGAGTGACATACTTGTAATTTTTGAAAATAAAAATGTAAAACCACGTTTTTAACATTTAAAAAGGGTAAAAAATGTATTATTCTAGAGAATTATACATTATAGGATAGAAATATTTCCATAAAATATATTTTAGACAAGTGTTTAGATCAACTTAACCCTTATCATTTTAGTTTAACCCCTGGTAAATCCATTTTTACCTTAACCATGGTAATTAATTTTTATTGTTTTCACTATTAATTCTAGTCAAAAATTAATTCGAAATTTTTAGAAAATATAAATTATGATGATTAAAAATATGTAATCCAATTTTCCAAATTCCATTCAAATGAATGGAAAAATTTAATTTAAAATTATTTCCACAGATGTGACGAGAAAATGGTTTTTCAAAGAGAAAATGTTCAAAAGTTTACAAATATTTTATATCAAAATTCAATATGAAAGATTTAACTTTTTAAATAATTTAAATGAAAAGTCAGTTTGCAATTAAAATTCAATATTTTTCACTGTTTATCAAAAAATGAAGCATTTTATAAAAATCCCAAAAGTTCACCCTAAGATAATTTTGATATTCTGATTAAAAAAATGAAGTTTATTTTTTAAAATAAATTTTATAAATATGGTAAAAATTAATTTTAAATTATGTGTTCAAAGCATGACTAAACCATCATTTAGAAAAAATACAGTTTTTAGAAGACCTTTCTTTTTTATTTTAAATTATTCTCATTTTATTTCTAATAAATAGATAACCATAATTTTCATAATTTAGTTAGTAATATTCATGCCCACAAACCTAAAAGTTAGGTTATAATAGTATACTATATTATGGTTCATTTCAAATTGAGGTTGCATATCCTATAAGATATTAGAGAGATTACATTTATTTAAAAAGAAATATTTCATAAAGTACCAGGTGTTATATTTTCTTATAATTTTTTTTCATGTCATATACGCTATAGAAAATAATGTTCTTATTTTAAAATATCAAGGTGTTACATTCTCACTAACTTAAATAAATTACATCTTCACTATTTAAACCTGATCATAGTAATCAATAGTTTGATATTTGAAAATACCATTATTCTCGCTATTTAAACTTGATATCAGTAATAATTATTTTGACATTTGGAAATGCCATTGTTGAAAAACCCACATTGTAAATTGGTCAATAAAACATCCTCTTAATAAGAGAGAAAAAGAATTAAAAAGTTTATATGGGTAACACATAACGTGGTTTCCAAGTAGTATAACATAAGAGGTAAATGAAAACATGGACATGGAAGGAAATAATAAATAATTATAGATAGTGATAGAGGTCATTGATCATAAGAAAGTGAATGATCAATGTAAAATTGAGGACCTCCAAACCATAAATCTACGATGATTTAAAAAACTCATTGATTCATCAGATATGAAGGTAATAG
This sequence comes from Viscum album, assembly GCA_963277665.1. NCBI lineage: Eukaryota > Viridiplantae > Streptophyta > Magnoliopsida > Santalales > Viscaceae > Viscum > Viscum album. Next base: position 8,496,589 of record OY728127.1, read on the forward strand.
GATAACATTTTTGTTTCAAGATCATTTTTCTTAAAGTTGAGGAACTATTTTATTGTCTAAGATTATAAGGAAATATACTTACATGATATGTTTCTATTCCATATGCACAATTTCATACTTTGGTTGTGCTTCAGTCAATTTCTAATTAATCACTTAATCTGAGAAATGAATATACAAAAATGAATTTTTTTATGACTGAAGAACTAAAATTAACTTTTAATATATCATAATATCTATAATAGAATGATATGTCATTCCTTAGATCTATAGTTATTATTATAACCAAATGGTTAGCACAAGTTATCCAATATGCATGAATCTCTATATGGTGAAGTAATACATTAATCTATAAAACCTCATATAAAGTTCAAATTAAACCATTTCATAAATGGTTAAACTTATGGCCCTTAAAAAATATTAATATCCCTAACTTTAGAAATAATGTCACTAAATTTCCAAAATGAACTTATTATTAATCTGTTCCAAGGTAGTTAGTACTATCTAATTTACTTTATCCATATCAATCATCACTTTATCCAAACATAATTATCTAAAACTTAGGATCATATTAAGGTTTATTTTTTCTTCAATTATGTGTTTCCCATGAAGTTCAACTTTCCACTAAATCATTTTTCTTGGTCATCGGTACCGTTCAACATACTGTTTCAAATCCTTAATGAAAAATTACTACAGTAAAATCCTTATAAATTTCTAGAATTTCATTAATAAAATACCTTTACAATATATTTCTTGGAGACAAATAAACAAGCACTGTGATCATTCCAATTCATCTGTAGTAATAACATACGCTTGACCTTAACCACTTATCTCCTTTTGAGGTATTTTCCTTGATTCTTGGGGAATTCATTTTCACAGTGCCCCATCTTCTTATCATGGAATTATTGTGCATTGGTAGATTATTTATTACCATTGAAATCATAAGAATGGTTTCCTTTTTATCCATACTTAAAGGAAACTCCTTTTTATTTTAAGCATGTACCAAGGCATTTCCTTCCACAAGTATCACATTTTGGAAATTCCTTCTTTCCATTTTTTTCTCGACCATCATCTTCTTCTTTTGTATCACTTAAAATCTATAAGACTTGAAGATTTATTTCATTGTATTGATAGTACATGATACTATTTACTCATATAATGATAATTTTGGGGATACTAGTGACCTTAATAGGATTGGATTAAGCCTATAAAATAAATGTACAATCTTTCTCTTTGAATTATGCTGGTAGTCCAAATCATGCCTTAATAACCATGTAAAGTTGGTTTCATTCTTAGTAAAATTTTCCTCTTATTTATATCTTGGACTCAAGAACTGTCTTTCCATATTCAATCATTTATCATGAGGTTTTTTCTTTCAAAAATACTACATTTAAATCCTCCCACTCTATACTTTATATTTCCTACCCATCCTTAGTGTTTTGAATCAATGACCCCCATTGATCTGCATCTCTTGAGAGATGATAAACTGTAATGAAAAATTTCTCCCTTTCACTACTTCATAAATCAATAAATATTTTCTCTAAGGAACTTATCCATTTCTCAACTAAAAATGGATTTGTAATCCCATTGAATGATGGAGGTTGCTGATACATGAATAGATCTAACATTATTATATTTCATGGTGGATCAGTAGTATTCTCCATAAGGGAAAGGTTATTACTCATGAACAGAGTCAACTTCCCCAATATGGTTATAATTTGATCAGTTCTAGCTATATCTCCAACTATAGCTTCATTATATTTACCTAGAGGGAAATACCTATATGGAGTATGTGCATTGATATGGTTTCCATTACTTTCATTAGGTTCCATTTCTAAACAATTTCATATAATAAATTAGATCATAACATTATGAAACATAATTTATAATCCCAATACTAGTGAAACACTTAACATAAATTAAAAAATTTATATACATATAATCTCATAATAATAAACATGGTTTCTTTAGGGATATATTTATTTTAAAATCCTTAATAATTATTTTTAAATATAATTTGAATTATCCTAAGAATATCCCCTAGGAGTTTCAATATAGGTGTGTATTGAGTCCCATTTTCATGCATCAGGTGATGATCAGGTGAATAACAATGAATCCTTTTCAGAGTTATTACTCCTAAGTACATCTATGATAGAACCAAGTCTAATTATACTATCCATATAGGGTTGTATTTTTGAATAAAAACCACATAATATATTCCTTATCAAAACATTATGATGTTTTTCTATACTTATCCTCAAAGTCTATCATAAGTTTATGTTCTCTAATCCATGTTTTCCTAAATATAGTTCCCAAGGTTTCTACTAAACTTCCTTTGATACCAACTATAGTTCCCCTATCCCCAGTATCTTGGAGATGGGGTTTGCTTTATTACACTGGAATAAGATATAAGGAATCATATCCTGAAGGACTGAATAGTTTAGTAGTCTTGATAAAATAGATACAAACTTAAAGTTAACATTACATTTAAAACATAAAATATACATAGAATTTTCTTTGATAATTCTATTATTCCCTTTAGAATATCCCTGCATATAAATCACATAATACTTCCTCATATCTTGGGGTAAATAAAACATAATAAAGGGGTGATCTCAAATACTTAGTAAGGGTACAAGTACAATATAAGCTATGAATAAACAAGGCATCATAAATATGGAAAAGTAAATAACTGAAACACATGTCATTTAATCAATAACTTGAGAATTATATAGAAGAAATAAAATATGAAAAAATAATTCAATATAAATAATCACATGAGCTTGAAACATGACCATGGATGTTATAAATAATTGAAAAATCACATGGAATATCAATAACTAAATTCATAATGACGGAATACATAATGATGGATATCTAAAACATACTATCGAGGCTTGTGCCAAGAAATATAATACCACTGAGACTTATTACAAGATATATAATACCATATATTCTTATGAAAATACATATATATATATAAATGGGTAAGGCCTAAGCCAAAAATCATATCTAGTTTGTCACATGAGACCTATTGAGACATCAAGGGGCTATAACGAGCCATAATCACAAACCATCTAGAGTAAAATGAATATAAAAAAAAGAGAGAAAAAATAAACATAATCACAAACCATCTAGAGTAAATATAAAAATTCATATTTAAACTAGAATATTAAATGTAATAGAAGTATTGACCATGGATGTTATAGAAGTATTGAAACATAATAAATATAAAAATTCATATTTAAACTAGAATATTAAATGTAAATACTTTACCTAATAAATAAACATAATCAAAAACCATCTAGAGTAAAATGAATGGTATCAACAAAGTACATCATAAGTTAAGCTGATTGTAAACCATCCAAAGAAATAATAAGGATGGTATCATTAGAGTATATCCCCATCAATGCATAAGTAATATCAAGTAATATATTATTAGATAGAAAATTATTTTAAAATATCACTTGTAACATTTATTAAGAAAAATAACCTTTCTTTGAAAATCACATTTTCAATTTTAAAACTAGAAAATTCATAAAATATTGTCAAAATAATTTTCATTAAAAATCACTTTTAAAACTTATAATTTCCAAAATATTGGGAAAAAAATTTTCTTTAAAAAGTAACTTTTAAATTTGAAAAGTAATCTTCAAAGAAATAATGTTTATAATGGTGGGTAATTCTGTACATGTCATATAATTTAAAAAAGAACATTTCTTTTACATTGTAAAAATGTTAAACAAGTGCCATGTTTAGAAAATGACTAGAAGATTCCTTTAAAAACATTTTTTTAAAATTAAAAAATGGGTAAAAATGTGTTTAATAAATCATTTTTAGAATGATAAAACATTTTTTTAAAACATTTTAAAAAAATATGGTTTTGGAAGAAAAATAATTTTCGACCGAAGGGAGAAATAAAGTCATATTATCTTAAAAATATTCTCTTAATCATTTTAAGAAAAAAAGAGAGAAAAAATGGTATGATTACTTGATAAAGTTTATGAATAAAATTATGATAATAAAATATATTGATTTTAAAATATAAATATCATGTAATTACCCCAAGGGAGACTTAAATAAAACAATTCTGAATAATGATGAGATTGTGAAATAAACACTTACCACTTTGGTAACTTTTGAATCATAAACCCCATGAAATAAATAATTTTAAATTAAACTTTATATACCATTAAGATAAATTAATTAATGATATAAAATAAAAAAAGTTTTAGTATGTATGCCATGAAAAAGAAATAAGTGGTGAATATGACGTATGTCTCACGAAAGTAAAAATGAGACAAGAAACCCTTACCCATGCTTCTTTTTGGTTAAATGTTATTTAAAATCATTTATAGTGGTTTTAAACATATTATTAACTTAAAAAATAACCATATTAATATTTATAATTTCATTGATGATCCTTTTGTAATATATTATCACCTGTTTATTAATAATATTTCATTATTTTCATTGTTTTGGGTGTTAATTACCTTGTTTTCTCATTCGTTATTTCTCATGAAAGTTTAACTTATTGTGAATATTTTATAGTTTAATAATATCCATAATAATAATAATGAAATAATTATTATATTCATACATCAATTATACTTTTAATACCAATCATGAAATATTTCTTTGAGAAAAAAAGTATGTTATGATCATAGAGATGGTAGGTCGTACGTACACATTAGTAATATTTACATTTTTCAATGATCACTATGGAAATGAGGTAAGTAATATTTTACGATTATATAATGATAATAATATCATATTATTTATTTAAATATACTTATACACGTAATACATGTGGTGTGGTGATGAAAATAAAGTCACATCGATTCATGAAAGCGGTAGTCCATACGTACACGAATTTTGTTATCATCTTTAAGTGAGTAAAAAGGAAATAAAATAAAATGATATATTATCTTTATAGAATGATAAATATTTTGTTAATATAATAATTATTTAATTTATATTACATATATTCATTAAATTTTATCCTTATCACCTTCCATGTTACGCGGTAATGAAAGATGAATCACATCGCTCCACGAGGCAGAAATCTGCCGTATACACAAGCGACATTATCGTATCCCCTAAGGAATGAGAAGTAAAAAATTATATATGGTATAATGAATAAAGAGGTATAATTATATTATAAATATCATATATATACTTTATATATATCAATATACCCAACCGTGAGAGGTGGTAATGGAAAAAGGAATGACATCAGTTCGTGAGGTGGTAGTCCATTGTACACATAAATGATGAATTCGTAACCCATTTGATGGAAGTGAGGATGGTTTTTGGTAATTAAATTATTATAAAAATATCTTATTATATTTAATATTATAATTTTATTATATCATCATGGTTTAATTATAATTTAATGAGTTTGAAGAAGAAATAAAATAAAAATGCTTGTTGAAAAACGTTACCTCTTCTTTAGGTAACCTCATTGGGTTTGCACAAAAACCTCCCATGGTTTGATTTATGATTAAAATAAGGATTATATGATAAGTTAAGGGAATATGGAAAGTGATTTGGGAAGTTATTTTCTGATCCAAAATTGTGTGAAGGTGTTAATAAGAGTAGATAGGGGTGGCCTTTTATAAGTGAGGTGAGTGGAACACTTGAAATTTTTGGAAATAAAAAATTGTGCCCATGTTATTAACATTAAAAAAGGGTTCTAAATGAAGTATTATAGATAATTATACATTATATGGTCTAAATATTTCCATAAAACATATTTTAGATAAGTTTTTAGGTCAATTTTACCTTTATCTTTTTAGTTTAACCCCTGATAAATGTATTTTCACCGTAACTGTGATAATTAATTTTTATTGTTTTCACTATTAATTTTGGTAAAAAATAAGGTGAACTTATTATAAAATATTAATTATTATTATTAAAAATATTTAATTCGTTTTTATAAATTCCATTCACATAGGTGGAAGAATTTAATTTAAAATTAATCCCATCGGCGCGATGAGAAAGCGGGTTTTTAATAAGAAATTGTTCAAAAGTTTACAAATTTTTTATATAAAAATCCAATATGAAAATGATTCCAATGAACTAAATTGAATTGATATATATATATATGTATAATTGAACTAATTTTACTTTAAAACTAATTCAAAATCTAACTTAACTTTGTTAATAATTTAAACGAAAAGGTTGTTTTCAATTAAAATTTTGTATTTTTCACTATTCATCAAAAAATGAAACATTTCAAAAAAAATACCAAAATTTAACCCAAAGATAATTTTTATATTATTATTTAAAAAATTAACTTTATTTTTTTAAATAAAGTTTATAAATTATGTGTGCAAAGCGTGACTAAACCATCTTTTAGAAAAAATATAGTTTTTCAAAAAACATTTCTTTTTCTTTTAAATGATTCTTATTTTATTTATAATAAATATATAACCATAATTTAAATAATTTAGTTATTAATATTCATACCGTAAAACTTAATGACTAGGTTATAACAATATACTATATTATGGTTTATTTTGACTTGGGGTTGCATGTTCTGCAAGCTATGAAATATTTTAAATCTATTTAAAAAGAAATATTTTATAAAGTCTAAAGTGTTATCTTTTATTCTATGATTTGTGTTGTATTTAATATATGATATATTAAAATTGTTCTTTTTTTAAAATCTTGAGGTGTTACATTTATAATACCTTTAACTATGGTCAATATATTGAAGTAATTTTGGAGAAATTGACCTAACAACCTTAAGTGGCCAATGTCAACAAGAACTATTAAATGAATGGATGAAACAATGATTATAAAAGGAAATTAAAAAATAAAATATAGATAATTTTTTTTAATAATTTATTTAATAAATTTAAATTTTTTATTCAAGAGTATATAATGCACCTGACTAAGAGGAAGTCCGAGGTATGGGTTTATTATACAATCTTATTTTTTATTTGGGATTGTTTGAGTTGAAATATACGTTAAAGGAAATTATAAGATCTTATTTTTTTTAAAATTATTATTTTTATTTCCTATATATATATATTTATATGTTTTCCATTAATTTACACCTCTTTGGTACATAATATGTTCGAGAAAATGTTTTTTAGAAAAGCCGATCTTATTTCATCTTTGGTTGATAGATTTTTATTCCATGTACATGTTTCTTAAAATGTTTTCAAGAATGTTATTTTATATGATCAAATAATTATTTAAATTCATTTTAAACCATATTATAATTTATTTTCAAAGTTTTAATAGAAACATTCTTGTCATTTTCCAAATGAGTTAATTTTAACTTTTTACCAAAACTATGAAATAAATATTTGTTTTAACATTTACCACATAAATGTATGTTTCATCCATCATAACTATTATTTTATTTTAATATTACATTAAAAATTTCCATGGTTTCAAATAAATACATTTTCTCAATATTTTAGAAATGTTTATTTATAATTGTATCAAAATAAAAGGATATTTTTCTCATATTTTTAAATAAAGATTAAAATGTTATTTTAAAAGTATTTTCATCTATGTTAATAACCTTTGATAAATCTTATTACTCACCAGGGATATACTCTAATGATACCATCCACTATATTACCCTGGATAGATTATGATTATGTTGTTCTAGTTATTGACTGTAGAAATTATTAATATTTTGTATGCTAGTTTTCCAATATAAATGTTTATGTTGATTATGTATTGAAATGTTATTAATTTGTTTCATAGGATGAATTAATTAGACTTAATAAATTATGGGTGAGGCCACTTATATCCCCTAAATGCATTGTTAGGTTCATGATAAAAACTAGTTTGGGTATTTGGTGTATGCCTTACCAATTTATGTAGGATGTCATAGTACGATACCTTGATGGAAATATTATGTCTGACATTATACATTCTATACTTATGAAATTAGTTATTATTATCCATGTGATTATTTAAGTTGTTATGTCATCCATTGATATATTCCCCTTTTATGATATTAGTTATATATAATATTTTATTATTTCTTATCTCCACTTTATTATTTAGGCTTTATTTATTTTATGATAGTTTTGGTTGCATGATTTCCCTTATCAAGTATTTGAGATCATCCTTTTATTATGTTTTCCTTTACTCGGGATAATAATAAGGGATATATGAATGATTTCAAAGATATAATTAAAGAAATAATAAAGTTATCACTACAATTTTAATTTTTATTTCATATTTTCAAATGTAATGTGAGAATCATGTATGTATCTAGTATCTCAAGATTGATAAACTATTTTTCCTTTTGAATGTGATATCTTGTATCTTGTGCCAATTTAGTAAGATAACCACTATCTATGGGTTACATGAGTCATGGAGTTAATTAGAGATATTGAAAACTACCCCTTTGGAAGGAATATTACTCATAGTATTTTTAGGATTTTTCTTTTAAAATTATCACCAATTTAACATAAATTTTATAAATATTAAATTCATAACTATTTTATCATATAAAATATTTATTATCTCATGTTTTATTCCTTTATGTATGAATTATTTTAAAAATTTATTTTTGTAATATCCATTCCAACCACTAAATTAATGTCCACACCATATTAATGTGTAACTATTTACACAACCCACAGTTTGTGTTACTCACCCAAAAATAGAAGCTAAACATATTCACATATATCCAAATGTATCTTATTTATAAGGTATATGAACTCTTAATGTAATGTAGTTTAATTATATGAAATTGATAATATCCACAGGGGTTATCTCAAATCCAATGACAGCTGACCCCCACATTTTTAGAATAAAGAATAAGCCTCTAGGGTAGTAGGAAATCTGACCCATAGTCCCTCTACTCAGGGATAATTTACTTAAGAGAGAATCAAAACCATCAAAACTCTAAAACCAAATATGTATAACCTACATATAATAATTAAATTAAATCCAATAAATTTAATTAAAAACTGAGGTCATGGTAGATGAAAACTAAATATTATGTTTTTTATACATAATATATAATATATGGATAGATAATTTTATAAGAAGCAATTTATCTCATAAATTAAAGCATACAAAATATTCATATTTTGTAAACAATTTATAAACACCAATATTCTAAAGGAATAAAAAAATAAATAGACTATTTATTTATTTTATAAACATGAGATAAAAATATTAAAATTCCATATTTAGTTTAGGAATGAAAAATATTATTTTAAAATTCCTAACACTCATAATTTATAAACAATTTAAAAATTATAAACAAAAATAGTCAAAAAATTAAATTTTATCATTTTTAGAATATATTTTAATTTATAATTGATAATGACAATTATAAACTATATTTTATGATTGATACATAAAATTAACCCCACATGACTCTTATATATCAAATATCACCTTATGTCAGGCACTTTTGTAAGGTTCTAATAATATTTGATGATATCCCCTATACAACCAATATGACACGATGCTCTATTTTTTTTTTGTGAATATGAGATTCAATCATAAGTTTTCTATATCAAATATATCATATCTTATGGTGTAATAAAAATCCATGTTACTTCTATATATTTTACCCTATGATATATGATAGTTGTACATTTTGACTATGCTAAAATAGAAGCAATCCTATATTCTGTATGCTATGCTATGACCCTAAACACGTTATGATATACATGTTATTCAAAAAATTATAATATTTTTTTATACTTTCAAGATCAATGCTCTGATACCACTGATGAGTTTTCAATATTCATCTAATGAACTTGGTAGTATATGTAAACCTATGATATACCCAATCTATTTTCAATAGAACCAACATGATAAATGAAGAAAAAAAATAACCAAGTGTACCTATATTGCAACAAGCTCTATTTTTTACTCTTCGATAGAGTACACTTGATATGGATCACTAAGAAACAACCTTAGGACTCTTACCTCTAAGGGTTTAACACCAACCTTGGATCCCCATTCGTATTGAGAGGACTCCTATTCTTTAAAGGTGTGTTAGAAACTTCCTTGATGAAGATGAATAAAGAACCATAAATTAAAGATACCTCCAACTTAGGATATCATGCATAAAAATAAACATCAATAGGGGGATATCATACCATTTATAGACTCTTTTCATTTAATAAATAGAGTTAGAATGTAGGGTTACATATCATGATAATCTATATACATTAATTCCAATTAAAACATTCATAACTATTTAAACACATCAAATGATTAAACTATGAATGTGTGGCCATTAAATGAATAAATATCACTGATTCATAATTGAATAAACTAATAATAAATACTTAAAAATGACCATGCACTCACATACCATATTATAATCCTACCATACACTAATATAGTGGCTAATAATAACATCTAATTCCTCTTACAACATGATAATATCATATATTATGATATACATCTCATGTATTTCACAACTTATAACTCAAGGGATATCATATTTTAAAATATCCCTTATTTTAGTGCATTTCCAACTATGTGGTGGTTGGATCATGGAGTTAAAAGACGGTTGTTGATGTGGTGTTGTTGATATTTTATCCTTGATTCATGGTTAGTTGGTGAGGGGATGTCCAACTGTGGTTTTATACCCCGTTGTGAGTTGGATAAGACTTTGAATAAATAGGTTAAAGAGGTTGTAATTTGCAGGGCCTTTTTATTTTGTTGATTTTAGAGATATTTATTGCATTGATAATACTTATTATTTTTTGATTTGTGTTTTTATATCCTAATTAATATATTGGGAGTTGTCTTGGGTTCTTGATAGGGAGAAGAGTTTAAAAATGTTATAGGAATGGAGGGAGTTATGGAGTTGAATCAATTTATATTTTATATTCTTATTCGATCTCTACTTTTAGTTTATGTTTTTTATTATTTATTATCACACTTTTTTACTCTTGAAAATTTATTTCACATGGATTCTGATTTTTTAGAAGGATTATCCTATTGATTACTCCAAAATACTCACCTCTATATAGTTTATTAATGTGTATTGCAGGACAATTCAAAGGAGAATGAAGCTGTTGTTAGGGTAGCCTATATAACATCCTGGGTAAATAAAGAATATGAAATTATAATATTTATCAATATTTGTGAATAAAATGTTAATATTACTTTAAAGGGAACACTATGCTCAATGGCGTATCCAAAACGCAACAACGAATTTTTTTGAAATCTTACGTTGCACACTAATAATAAACTAATATTATTTTAAATAGTAGTTAACGCCTAGCCGTTGTAATGGTGGGAATGAACATAACTAACTAAAAAATGATTATATATGTTTTTAAAATATTTTTACTTTTATTAAATAAATGTTGGAGTCTTAAAATGCGAATGAATCCAATTTTAAGCGTAAATATTCTAATATTCTTTAAAAGGTCTATTAACCGCCTTTTGATGGAAAAACCTTTTTAAATATACTTTTTGACAATTTCATATGTTATATTTTACAAAATAAAATCCTTCTTTAGAATCAGGACATCAAAATTTACTTTCTGTATGTTTTTGGTATTTTTCCGATAAAGTTCATTTTTTAATGAATAGTGAATGATGTTGTATTTTAATTCAAAACCTAATTTTAATATAATTTATTTATATGGTTATATTATATTTTTAATTGGTTTTAAAGTTAAATTAGAATATATTTTTACCATTTAATCCAGTGGTGGTCATTGGAATTAATTTCACTTTGAAATTGGATATAAACAAATGTCAATCTTTTGATAGATATTGTTTCTTAAAAACACGCTATTTGTTTTGACAGTGGGAATTAATTATAAAATTAATTAATGCAACTTATATGTTATGAATTTGGTAAAATGGAAATCATTTTTGAATTCGGAATATCAAATATAGCTTAGGGTGAATTTTTTGTATTTTTTTGAAAAACTTCAATTTTTGACGAATAGTGAAACCACTAAGTGGTAGTTAAAAAACTGATTTTTCGTTTAAATGAAAATTTACCACATCTATGAATTGAATTTAAAAAATCCGACATACATGGTTTTCATTATTAAGTAAAATGTGGTTCAATGGGATAAAACTAATTTTTTGTGAATAGTAATTTTTGAGTTTTATTAATCACGATTAGAGGTAATTAGTGTAATTTAAGGTAAAAATAATGTTTTAATAATATTAAATTACCTTTAAACATGTACTACCATTATTTGATGAGTCATGTACAACCAAGAAAATCCATGGGTCAACTTGGGGACTCCATGGAGCCACTTGGGTAAGAAAATGACATTAATAACTTTTTATTTAAAGTTAAAATAAAAATGTCACAAACATGTATTGTTTTACTAAAACAATTTTTACTTGGGGTTATATAAGTTATCTTTTTGACTATAAATATTCATTAGAAATCTAAAAATATTTCATATATCATGGTATTTGTTTATAATTTTTAGACATTAAATAAATAAATTTATTTATGACACCATGATGATGCATCGATTACCTCATTAATGAACGATTTAAATAAAATGAAAAGATAAGGTAAAATCTAAGACCTACACTTGTCTAAAACCTATTGGATGGGTGGATTTCGAACCCTTATCACCTTATACTCGAAATATATCATTTCAGAACCTTTAAAATATGAAAATCATTTCATAATAAAGTAACATTTCATGACCTTCCAAGAGTGCCCCTCCTCCCTCTTATAAAAGGCCCCCACCTATACTCCCTTACCCACATCTCTCAAGCCCTTGGATCATCCAAAACCTGATTCTATTGTCTATAAACATCCCTATATTCATCCTATAATCCTTATCTTAGGTAGAAAGCTCTTCATGAAACCCTTTTGGTTCAAACCAAGGGGAGTCACCCGATTTAAAGGTAATGTCTTCTCTTATGTTATTTTGTTTTATTTTGATTCTCCAACCCCCTAAACTCTTTTTATTACTTTATTTTGTAACAATAACAGTATCTTAAATATAATAGGATGTTTTTATGATAATTATTCTAGATACACTTACACACACCTCCGTCTAATGGTTAAATAACATACTGTTTCTGTGGATGGTGAATTACTGCCTAACGAAACGATGATTGTTCAATCATCTTTTAACACCTCCCATGGTGGACATTAATATGTAACTATATTTATATATGATATATATTATTTTTATGTTTTCCTTATGCTTATTTATTTTTCATTTATTCCATACATTTATGGTTTCCATAATGGGTAAACGCGATAATTTCATTTTAGGAAGTACGGACTACCGCCCCCTCAAAGTGATTTGAAACGTTAATGCCATATGTGGGATTAATAAAGGATGGAGTTAATGATGTTATATATGATATTATAATGCAATTATAATATACCTATTTATCATTACATTTTCATTCCATTAAAGTATGAAATATAAATGAAAGTAGCGTTCATGCGTACGTACGGATTACCATCTCCATGAACGGTGAATTTCATTTCTTATCTCCAAATGTTATGTACTATTATAAGTACATATATATAATGGATATATATGATATATATTACATATAAATGATGAATATAATTCTGGAATTATAATATATATATCTATCATTTAGTTTTAATTCCATTGATATGACAAAGAAATGAAAGTAACGTTCATGCGTACGTATGACCTACCATCTCCATGAACGGTACATTTCATTTTCTATCTCAAAATGTTATAGAATAGTATAATTTGAATTTATAATGGATATATAGGATATTTAAATCATTAATACTATTATGGAGATTATGTACTTATAACTACATGGACAATTCTTTTCCAACAAGTTCATTTTTGACTCATGTACCGAACATCGACAAAAACATCTGATATGAACTCTAATAATTAACTAATTATTATAACATTATAATATGTGATATGGATTGAATAATAAAATTTAAAGGAGTTTCTTAATAAATTATAAATTGAACAAAGTTTATTATTCAATAATATAAAGAAACGAACAAGACAAGTCGGACTTAAGGTAAGGGATCCGACCTCTCTCTTTCTTTTCAAGTACTCTCTTTTATGTCATTTCTTTTATGATCCATGTTATTTTGTTGGAGGATTTTCTTTTATATTCACCATATTGTAATTTTTATTTTCATATGATGAGATACCCCCTATTACTCTAATCAATTCATTTTAATAATTTTTAAGTGGCGCCGTTAGGCTTCCGAATTTTCGTAAGGGATTTCTTATCTCACTTTTAATTCCGTGATATTTCCATTGGTCGCCACTTATTTATGGAATGTGGTGTATTGTGTACTTACAATTTATATATATTATCATTATTCTATTTATATTCATGCTGTTCTGAAATTCATTTGGTGGTTATTATCTTTTGGTTATACGACTCGATTGATTACAACGAGGTAAGGGGTTTTTATCTCACTTTTTATTCCCATGAGATTCATGATACATTTTCCACTATTTACTTTTGTGTGGTGTATGTACTACCCATTATTATACTATTTGTGTAACATAATATTGTTTATGGGTATTTAAATCTTCATTGTATGACCCTTCTTTCATGGGGTGTACGTTTCGAAAGTTACCCAAATCGGTAAGGGAACCTTTCACCCTCCTCTTTTTAAAAGACTTATTTTTGTTAGGTATTTTAATTTACATATTCTTATGTTATGATATGTTCTTATATATCCTTATTTATGTAAATGATATGTCCAAGTGATGAGATACCCTTTTTATCTCTCATCGTCTCATTTTCTGAATTTTAAAATGACGCCGTTATGCTGTCGAATTTCTGTAAGGGAAATTCTTAACCCAATTTCAATTCTTTGAAAAAGCCTCTACTTCTTGATTATGTCGTACTATGAATATGTGTGGATGACCTCTGATTGTTTTACACTTAATATCCTCTTATATTGGGTGTATTTATATTTGTCACACATAATTATGTAATTGATTTATCCTTAATCTAAGGATACCGACTTTGTAAGGGTTTTCATCTCAATCTCCTTTCATTGAGGCATATTTTTTTTCTAATACAAGATTTTATTTTATAAGCTGTATAAACACCTTTTAATTTTCATTTCATTCAAAGGGAATCTTTTTCTATGAAGCATTTTACTAAACAACAAAAAGGAATGTTTCTTTTAACGTACGCGGTGACAACGACCTTTTCCACCGCCACGAGTACTATTTGACCTTTGGCTTCCTTAACAAGCCGTAATGTTTTTAAAAGAAAATAAATACCATATAATATTTTATTTATTTTGGTATTAAAAATTGTTTTGATAATGGATTTTTTATGTCAATATATTTTAGTGATATATTTTGATTTAAATGTGGAAATGTTTTTTCCATTATATTTGTTTTATATCTTATGATTTTGTAATGGTACTTGGAAATTTGACGGGTGGTTACATGATAAACCATATGACGGGTGGTGCCGTGAATACTAGGATGGATGTTTACGTTATAACCTCCAATGAATTGGGTATGGAAGTCGGCCGTATGACTATTCCATTTAGTGATATGTGTGGAATTTGACCGTATGGTTATTCCATTTAAGTATGTTTATGTCCAAAGTTACCTTTATATGTTATGTGTTCTTTATATGGGTTTTATGTTAATATTTAGGTTACAAAAGGGGTAAGTAATGATCTTTTATTCAGTGAAGAGTATTTACTACTTCATAAAGGTGAAAGGTATTACTTATGATAAAGTATTCATGATTTACTTTTTGTTTTGAAAAAAACTAACAGTTTTCCTTCTTTGTGTATCCTTTGCTGGGCTTTTTATGCTCATCCCAAGTTTTTAAAATGTTTTCCATAGGACTTAAATATGAATAGGGTCAAGGAAGGGATCAAGGAAATACATGCTATCTAAAACATGGAACTAGACATGTTTCTTTTTAAGCGTTTTTATTTTATGGAAACTTAGTAGAAGTATCTACTTTGTAATCTTTTGAGATATTATAGTTATGTCCTAATTCTCTAAAACTCTAAACCTGAAAAGATCCTCTATGTGAATTATTCATTTAATTCAGGATTATGTAAAGTTTTAAGGCTGGGTCCTTATAGTTGGTATCAAAGGTCAGTTTAGATAACTTTAGAGGTTAGGGTATTCTTTAAGCACAAGTGACATTATAATAATGGTCAGGATTTCAGAAAGAGTCACAGTTTTTGATAAAGTGAATGAGTTTAAGATAACATGAATAATTATATATTAGTATTTACCCTCCTCATAAGATATTATATGATGATTCTAATGATATACTCACACTGACCTTTTTGGTTTTAGTAAATGGCTGGATCTAGCAGGCACCAAAGTAATAGTGGATGTGAAGAAAACTGTGACGGTTTTATGAAAGAACAACTGAATGATATGGGAGCTACAATAAGAACTCTTGTGGTTATTATCAACAAACTATCAGGAGCCATGATTAACCAATTGAACATTGGTGAGTTCTCTAATGCATCATGTATGAGAGAACCAACTCGATGTGGAAGTTCAGGTAATAATTATAAAGGTAACCATTAGGTTTTATATGATCCTTACTTTTGAGGTAATTATGGGTTACTATATTTTATAATGGAAAATGAAAGACAAGAGATAAAATTGAGGTTAATTATATTATGGTTATTGTTGAAGATTTTATCTCCTTTTGGGGAATGTTTTAAGAATTACATAGTTTTTGGAAAAAGGACAACACGCAGACCGTGTGACAACCTGTTGCATCGGATGAAGCTGTGGGAATCGAACCCACAACCAAAGTGCGACTGACATTTATCGCCTACCACTGGACTACATGAAGTCCCTGGTTAGTATGACTAATTATTTTTAGTTATATTATCTTATGAATCGGGAATAAGTTTATTTTGGGTTATCTATGGAAATTATTAACCTATCATGGAAGATATTTGATTAGGTTAATTAATTTTCAGTATGAGACTTTAAGAGTAACTGATGTTATTTGAAGATAAATGTTAAGATTTACCTTAGAAGACTATGTGATTAAATCCTTCAGATATTTGGGTTTCAATCAAAGTTTGGTTTATTTTTGAAGAATTTTAAGGGCAATTTTGTATTTACTGGTCTCTATTGAACTTTGGGTTGCTTGAAATTTTTTGAAGATTAAGAGTAGTTTTTATTTTTGTAAAAGATTATCTTTTTTTGGGATTATCTGATCTTATACTAACAATTTGGTTCTGGTTAAGGTCTAAAGACATGAGAAATATATAGTTCCCTTTTGTGGATTAGGTGATTCTCTATAAGTTGATTATAGCGCTCTTAATGTGAACAAGTCATCCTAAAAACTCACCTTTTGGAGAAAATATGGGTTTGTGTAAGAAATATAGTAAGAGATGAAAGTATACACGATAAGTAAGTATGTTTTCTTATGTTTTAGTTAAGTTCATAAATAAATTCCCCAATTAAAAGTAACTAAAAATAAAAACATTGTCTGTTAACTTTTCCTACCGGGGAATCAAATACCGTTTAACCCATCACAAGTTTGTGATTTTCTGGTGGTTAACTTTCTCCTAGACATATTTTACCATCACTCTCCATCAGAACTTGATGGTTTGTTTTCTCCTCCATATCCATGTTTTCATGGAATCTTAGTATCTGTTGTCTCGGGTGACCTTTTTACTTTTATTTCTTTCTTTTAAAGTGATAGTTTAATTTACTCCTTTTCCGATGTGGGGCTTTCAATGAAGATTTCGAGCCTAATTTTAAAATTGTGAGGAAACAATTACCAAAAGGGGGGAAGGATGTAACATATCGGGTAAATAAAGAATATGAAATTCTCATATTTATAAATATTGGTGAATAAAATGTTAATATTACTTTAAATGGAACGCTATACTTGATGGAGTACCCAATACGCAACAACGAGTTTTTTTGAAATCTTACGTTGCACACTAATAATAAAATAATATTATTTTAAATGGTAGTTAATGCCTAGCCATTGTAATGGAGGGAATGAACAGAACTAACTACAAAATGATTATATATGTTTGTCAAATATTTTTACTTTTATCCAATAAATTTTAGAGGCTTAAAATGCGAATGAATCCAATTTTAAGCGTAAATATTCTAATATTCTTTAAAATGTCGATTAACCGCCTTTTGATGACGAACCCTTTTTAAATCTACTTTTTGACAATTTTATATGTTAAATTTGAAAAAATAAAATCCTTCTTTAGAATCGGGACATCAAAATTTACTTTCTGTATGTTTTTGGTATTTTTCTGATAAAGTTCATTTTTTAATGAATAGTGAACGATGTTGTATTTTAATTCAAAACCTCCTTTTAATATAATTTATTTATATGGTTATATTATCTTTTTAATTGGTTTTAAAGTTCAATTGGAATATATTTTTACCATTTAATCTAATGGTGGTCATTGGAATTAATTTCACTTTGAAATTGGACATAAACAAGTGTCAATCTTTTGATAGATATTGTTTCTTAAAAACACGCTATTTGTTTTGACAGTGGGAGTTAATTATAAAATTAATTAATGAAACTTATATGTTATGAATTTGGTAAAATGGAAATCATTTTTGAATTCAGAATATCAAATATATCTTAGGGCGAATTTTTGGTATTTTTCTGAAAAACTTCAATTTTTGATGAATAGTAAAACCACTAAGTGGTAGTTAAAAAACTGATTTTTCGTTTAAATGAAATTTTACCGCATCTATGAATTGAATTTTAAAAATACAACATACATGGTTGTCATTATTAAGTAAAATGTGGTTCAATGGGATGAAAATAATTTTTGGTGAATAGTAACTTTTGAGTTTTATTAATCGCGATAAGAGGTAATTAGTGTAATTTAAGGTAAAAATAATGTTTTAATAATATGAAATTACCTTGACACATGTCCTAACCTTATTGGATAAGTCATGGCCGACCAAGAAAATCCATGGGTCAACTTGGGGACCCCATGGATCCACTTGGGTAAGAAAATGACATTAATAAATTTTTATTTAAAGTTAAAATAAAAATGTCACAAACATGTATTGTTTTACTAAAAAAATTATTACTTGGGGTTATATAAGTTATCTTTTTGACTATAAATATTCATTAGAAATCTAAAAATATTTCCTACATCATGGTATTTGTTTTATAATTTTTAGACATTAAATAAATGAATTTATTTATGACACCATGATGATGCAACGATTACCTCATTAATGAACGATTTAAATAAAATGAAAAGATAAGGTAAAATATAAGACTTAAACTTGTCTAAAACCTATTGTATGGGTGTATTTAGAACCCTTATCATCTTATCCTTTAAATATATCATTGTGGGACCCTTAAAATCTAAAAATCATTTCATAATAAAATAACATTTCATGACCTTCCAAGAGTGCCCCTCCTCCCTCTTATAAAAGGCCCCCACCTCTACTCCCTTACCCACACCTCTCATGCCCTTGGAGAATCCAAAACCTGATCCTATTTTCTCTCCACATCTCTCTTTTAATCCTACAAGCCTTACATTAGGTATAAATATCTTCAAGAATCCCTTTTGGTTCAAACCAAGGGGAGTTACCCGATTTAAAGGTAATGTCTTCTCTTATGTTCTTTTGTTTTATTTTGCTTCTCCAACCCCCTAAACTCTTTTTATTAATTTCTTTTGTAATAAAAACAGTATCTTCAATATACTAGGATGTTTTTATGAGAATTATTATATCTAAACTTACACACACCTCCGTCTAATGGTTAAAGAACATACTGTTTCTGTGGATGGCGAATTACTGCCTCACGAAACGATGATTGTTCAATCATCTTTTAACACCTCTCATGGTGGCCATTAAGATGAAAATATATTTATATATGACATATATTATGTTTATGTTTTCCTTATTCTTCTTTATTTTTCATTTATTCCATACCTTTATGGTTTCCATTATTGGTAAACGCGATAATTTCATTTTAGGAAGTGCGGACTACCGCCCCCTCAAAGTGATTTGAAACGTTAATGCCATATGTGTGATTAATAAAAGGATGGAGTTAATTATGTTATATATGATATTATACTGTAATTATAATATACCTATGTATCATTAAGTTTTCATTCCATTAAAGTATGAAATAGAAATGAAAGTAGCGTTCATGCGTACGTATGAATTACCGTCTCCATGAACGGTGCATTTCATTTCTTATCTCCAAATGTTATGTACTATTATAAGTACATATATATAATGGATATATATGATATATATTACATATAAATTATGAATATAATTCTGTAATTATAATATATATATCTATCATTTAGTTTTAATTCCATTGATATGACAAAGAAATGAAAGTAGCGTTCATGCGTACGTACGACCTACCATCTCCATGAACAATGCATTTCATTTTCTATCTATAAATGTTATGGAATAGTATAAAATGAATTTATACTGGATATATAATATATTTAAATCATTAATACTATTCTTGAGATGATTTACTTATAACTACATGGACAATTCTTTTCAAACAAGTTCATTTTTGACTCATATACCGAACATCGACAAAAACTTATGATATAAACATTAATAATTAACAAATTATTATAAAATTATAATATGTGATATGAATTGAATAATAAAATTTAAAGGAGTTCCTTAAGAAATTATAAATTGAACAAATTTTATTATTCAGTAATATAAAGAAACGAACAAGACAAGTCGGACTTAAGGTAAGGGATCCGACTTCTCTCTTTCTTTTCAAGTACTCTATTTTATGTCATTTCTTTTATGCTCCATGTTATTATGTTGGAGGATGTTATTTTATATTCACCATACTGTAATTTTTATTTTCATATTATGAGATACCCCTCTTACTCTCATCAATTCATTTTAAGAATTTTTAAGTGGCGCCGTTAGCCTGCCGAATTTTCATAAGGGATTTCTTATCTGACTTTTAATTCCGTGAGATTTCCATTGGTCGCAACTTATTTATGGAATGTGGTGTATTGTGTACTTTCAATTGATATATATTATCATTATTCTATTTATATTCACGTTGTTCTGAAATTCATTTGGTGGTTATTATCTTTTGGTCATACGACTCGATTGATTACAACGAGGTAAGGGATTTTTATCTCACTTTTTTATTCCCGTGAGATTCATGCTAAATTTTACAATATTTCCTTTTGTGTGGTGTATTTACTGCCCATTATTATACTATTTGTGTAATATAATCTCATTTATGGGTATTTACATCTTCATTGTATGACCCTTCTTTCATGGGGTGTACGTTTCGAAAGTTACCCAAATCGGTAAGGGAACCTTTCACCCTCCTCTTTTTAAAAGACTTATTTTTGTTATGTATTTTAATTTACATATTATTATTTTGTGATATGTTCTTATATATCCTTATTTCTATAAATTATATGTCCAAGTGATGAGATACCCTTTTTATCTCTCATCATCTCATTTTCTGAATTTTAAAATGACGCCGTTAGGCTGTCAAATTTCTGTAAGGGAACTTCTTAACCCAATTTCAATTATTTGGGTTAAACCTCCACTTATTGATTATGTCATACTATGAATATGTGTGGATGAAATCTGATTGTTTTACACTTAATATCCTCTTATATTGGGTGTATTTATATTTTTCACACATAATTATGTAATTGATTTATCCTTAATCTAAGGATACCAACTTTGCAAGGGTCTTCATCTCAATCTTCTTTCATTGAGGCATATTTTTGTTCTAATACAAGACTCTCTTTTATACGATGTATAAAAACCTTTGACTTTTTATTTCATTCAAATGGAATCTTTTTCTATGAAGTGTTTTACTAAACGACAAAAAGGAATGTTTCTTTTAACGTACGTGGTGAAAACGACCTTTTCCTCCGCTGAGAGTACTATTAGACCTTTGGATTTCTTAACAATCCGTAATGTTTTTAAAAGAAAATAAATACCATATACTCTTTTATGTATTTTGGTATTGATTTTTTTTGATAATGGATTTGTTATGTCAATATATTTAAGTGATTTATTGTGATTGAAATATGGAAATGTTTTCTTTCCATTATATTTGTTTTATGTCTTATGATTTTGTAATGGTAATTGGAAATTTGATGGCTGGTTACGTGATAAACCATATGAATGGTGGTTTCATGAATACCAGGATAGGTGGTGACGTTATAACCTCCAATGCATTGGGTATGGAAGTCGGCTGTATGACTATTCCATTTAGTGATATGTGTGGATGTTGACCATATGGTTATTCCATTTAAGTATGTTTATGTCCCAAGTTACCTTTATATGTTATGTGTTATTTATATGGGTTTTATGGTAATATTGTGGTTACAAAAGGGGTAAGTAATGATATTTTATTCCGTGAAGAGTATTTACTACTTCATAAAGGTGAAAAGTATTACTTATGATAAAGTATTCATGATTTAATTTTTGTTTTGAAAACAACTAACAATTTTCCTTTTTTGTGTATCCTTTAATTGGATTTTTATGCTCATCCCAAGTTTTTGAAATGTTTTCCACAGGACTTATAGATGAATAGGGTCAAGGATGGGACCAAGGAAAGACATGATATCTAAAACATGGAACTAGACATGTTTCTTTTTAAGAGTTTTTATTTTATGGAAACTTATTAGAAGTGTCTACTTTGTAATCTTTTGAGATGTAATATTTATATCCTAATTCTCTAAAACTATAAACCTGAAAAGATCCTCTATGTGAATTATTCATTTAATTAATGATTATGTAATTTTTTAAGGCCGGATCCTTATAGCCTAAGTGGAGTTCAATGGGTGATTTGGGATCTTGAGAGCTCATTATTTTAGGCTCTTTTATTATTATTGTATTCATTTTTATGAAGGTAACATTTGGGTCATTAGAATTAATTATTTAATGGATTTTATTTGAATTTTATTGGTAGTTTTATTTGATTATTCCTATGTTTATGCGATTAATACCTCCCATTTGTGTGTTTTATACCCTAGTGCTAGTATCCAATTCATGTTCTATTGGAGTTGGGATTCGAGGGGCTACTATTGCCTTCACTATCAGTCCAGGAGGGTTTCCAAATGTAAGTGGGTCATTAAAAAAGTGGTATCAATGCTTTTGGTTACAATTAAATTTAGATTTAGGTGTAATTAAGTATTTTATGGGGCCAATAGGGAAGTGGTGTTGCTCAAGATTAACAGGTGATATATACCAAGGATATTAGTTTGGAAAAAAATCCACCCCATGATCTGATGCAAGGACCTTTAGAAACTACTAAAATGTTTAATTTAAAGTGTAACCATTGAAGGGAATAAATCATAGGAAGGTTATTGCATACTTATCATTATATATATTGGCATTTATATTTCATATATTATCTATGTTTCTATCTTTTTGTTTTTGTGATAAAACCATTGATAATTTATAATCCACTTACTAACATGGTTACATTATCTTAAGGTAATGTAAAATGGTGATTAAATATAATATATGATTTAAATAAATCCTTATTTATTATTGAATATGTTGTTTCCATGTTTTCTATAACACGTTTTCCCTTAAATTGACCTTCATTATCATTGCTAAAATACATATAAAGTTAATACACTCTCATGATATTTATAATTTTTAGTAAAAAAATGTTTAAGAAACCCTTTATACTTGTGATTTCAAACCTGTAAAATATTTTTGAATTATGTATACCCATCATAAGAAATTTCATGTTAACAAATTAGAAGAAATTATTCTAGAAACAAATTTTAGGAGTTTTGAATTTCATGATCAAATTATCATTCCATGAATTATTTTTTGAAATATAGATATACATGCTTAAAGATAAATTATTAAAATTAAAAATTAATCATGTTCTAGAAATAGTAAATGTGAACTACTTATTATAAAGAGCATGTATAAAGTTGAAAGAATGTTTGGGTGAACTATTGTGAAATCCTTTTGGAATAAATGATACATGTTATTTCAATGATTTTTTAATTTAAATAAAAAAAATGTATTTCTTCAATCATATTTTTTTATGGATCATAATTCAATTAAAATATAGAAGTAAAAATATGTCACCTATTATATAATATGAAATTATGTTTCATTGGTTATAATATGTTTAAAGGATGTTTAGTATGATCATAAATCATGTAAAATTTTTTATTTCACAATTAATGATCACGTTTAAGTAATATTATTAAATTTCAAGGCTTGATGATTTCTATGATATGAAATTTAATGAAATTGTGCGTTGTTTAAGAAGTTATATTTAATGATTGTTTCCTTAAAATTGTTGATATATTTTGTTGATAGCTCATTTACCTAATCCATAAATTAAAAATATAAAATCTAGCTAAATTGAAGTTTTCCTGTAATAAAATTTATGCCTGGAAGTTCAATATATTTTTAAAAAATATGTGTAAAGTGATCATTTTTGTTTGGAAGGTAATGATAATGATGTTTCCCAATGATATATTGATATTTTTACTGTTTGAATAATCTGGTGGATGGAGAGGGATTGGTATTGTGATATAAGTTTCTTATGGTGGTTGGATGGTGGATCGATGATGTGAGGACTGATGATGTGGCTATATGAAGTGATATATAGATTTATTAGTTTGATTGGTAGTATATGAGTTGATATATTTATGTAAAATGTTACTATCCTCTGTGATATTGATGAACTTTGTGTATTTTATGATAAATCTAATATTATTTGACATTGAATTGAAGATATGAAACCAAAAAAATCATCTATATGTTAGTAATGAGAATAATAAAAAATAATATTGGTATAGAGAGTTATTAAAGTTTCAATAGAAAGAAGTCAGAAGTTCCTTAATGGTGAATTTATCCATGTTTATAAGGAATAGTTAAAAGATATTGATGTTTTTTAAGTTATTAGAGACTCCAAATTGATTTTAAGTTTCTTTGGTGGTTATTTTGTTTTGGAAAGTAGCTCAAAGGTGGTGGGTAATGAAGCACGGTAACCCTAAATAGATGTAATGAGAGTAATTTTCTAAACTTTTCTAGATGGATTTCATTTTCTCAGTGTAGATGGGTGATCATATAAAGGATCTTAAGGATATTTAGCAAGGACTAAGAACATTCATAGATTTGGGGATCATTTTATATATTTCATTGGTTGGTTTATGTGTTTTATATCTAGTGAAGGAGAGTGGGAATAATAGTAATGACTTCAAATTTTCTGTTTTACAATTTAGAATATTTCAGATATTATTTTCATTTTAGGACATGTGTTTATGTGGAATTCTTGGACCCGTGGAGCCTCTATGTTGATATATTAAAAATATTAAATATAATATAACATGCACAAATAGTTTTTTATAATTAATGGAATAACTCTAAGATGGTTTCTTGGATGGGAAAACCGATACCACCATTAAATCAAGACTACGAGTTTTACTCTATGTTTTGAATAATTCTTATTGGATTTAGATGCTTCAATAGATCATATTCTTAGATAGATTAAATGAATTAAATGAATTTATTAATATAATTAACATTTAAATTTACAAACCCTAACATCTCCTCTATAAAATATCCAATTTGGTTAATTCCTTAGGGTTATCCACAAAACCCTAGAGTATTGAGAGGATGGATAGAACTCTAGTGGAAAGAACGTTGGTTGATGATCATGGGGTCATGGATCAAGGATTAGAGTACCATGAGGATCACCATAATTAATGGAGTTCTTATATCTCTACAATTAAAATGATGCTAAAATGGTCTTCATTAGCGATCTATCCAACTTGAGCTATGTAATTTAATTTTTTGGTTTGATCCCCATTTATAGTTTGAGATGAATGAAAATTAATTCATTTTAAATTAATTAATGGATCATTATTTTTTGATTTTTACAATAATTAATTTATCTTCCTAGATCTAGGAATTTAATTTTTATTCTCCTTTGAATTTATTGATTTCATAATCCACCCAATTCTTTGGTTCAAAAAATGATGACTAAATGAACACGACCATCAATCAAAGATCACTTTGTGTTACTTTATTTTTTCCTTACGTTCTTCAATGTTCATCAAATTTTTTTTGGATGGCCAATAATTCAATGATACATGGGAGGAAAAATCATCATGCATTAATTTTTTGGCACTAATAATCATGTTTATAAGTTTGATTTTGAGTTTTAGAGATGTGTCAGAGGCATGATGGTGATGATGGGAATACAATGATGGGTTGGGTGATGGTGGATCTGTGATCCGTATTGAGAGGATCTCTCTAGAGGAGAAACGATAGGTGGTTCCAAGTAATGGGTGGCTAGAATCCATCCACCAATGACAACAATTATCCAATTATGTCGTGGTTAATGTAGTTTCTAGGATCCAGACAGCGTGGCGCCCTGGGATAGAGACAATGATCATTTTTCTAGGGAAGAATGATTAAAATTAGACTTCTGACCAATTATTGATGGTGTTAAACTCCATTATGAGAGTTAAGACCATTTTTAGTAGCTGATTTGAAGGTGGTAACAATGTGGGAAAAGACATGTGAACAATCTGTAATTTCTGACAAATTATGATGTAAATTATATATAGTTTTGTAAGAACACATGCTGTGTTGTCCCCTCTGTGTGATGACTAGGGTTTACATATTTAGTTAAATATCACATGCCATGTGGGAATTCCACATGCTGTGCGACACATATCCAGCTAGCTTGACATGTATAAGGAGTACATTCCCAGGAGGATATGTGTCCCCACACACCATATGTGACAAGGCACTCCCCATGTAATTTGGAATGTACACATGATTGGGTAGATAACACACAATGAGTGTCGGTCCATCCTCTACATTCCATGTGATTTATATAGAACACCCTATGTACTTTATAAAGTATATGGGCTTGAGCACATGACACATGCCAAGTACTAGCCTAACCACTTTATGTTTTGTGTTGTAATAACACAAAGTGTATCTCGAGGAAGACATGTTGTGTGAGATGACATGACATGGGTAGTTCTAGGCTCAGTGATACATGTTGTGTATCCCATGAGACACACTATATACTTATTCTAGGGTAGTTTAGAGCACTTTTTCTCCTCATACTATCTTCTGTATAGGGGAAGTTCCTTTGGGTGGATAGAAAGCTATGTCTCCACCCATTGAGAAATGTACTAAACCACCTATGATAGTTTAGGTGGGTTATCCCCATCAGTTTGAGCATCATTAGTCCCAAAAGTACTATAATATGATTCACCATTGTTGGGAACACATCAAAATTTTTGGAGATAGAGACCACCCATGTAACGTCCCACATATGGATTCCACTCAAAAGTGCCCCGTACCGAGTTGGCTACATGGTCTCAAGCGCATTTCCACAAACTCTAGAGGATGCCAACTAGCAGCGAGGGACTAGGTTTGATAGTGGGGGTTTTATGCCCTCATTGGAAGAGTGTAACACAACAGAATAATAATATACAATATCAGAAGTATTAAATTCCAACAACTGAAGTAAACAATGGAGGACTGATAATAGAGATAAACAGAAATCATAACATACAATAGATAATTCTTTTTTTCACATGTTCTAGGAAAGAAACCAAAATAGGATACACTACAATCAAGTAAAATATTCAATACCAAGGTGAAAAAATACAAAATAAAACTTAGAAGCATTTCAAGCCTTGACTTGGTCCCATTATCTCCTACTCCTAAACAACATATCAAGTACTTATATAAGAGAGCTTATCCTTATCAACACTTGCAATCATATAATATGTTTGGGCCAAAAAACATGACCCAAATAGGGTGTGAGAAATAAATACTAGTAGGAAACCACCAAATATCTGTTCCTCTATATCTATGAGTATATAAAAAAGGTAGTGTACATAAAATAAAATCAGTAAACTAGTAAGTAATAAAAAGTAAACAATCCTACAAGTACTAATTTCTATTTATTCAGTTCATGTTCATTAAAAAATTCAATTTTATTGAATTATAAAGATCACGAGATCTGGCCTCAGCTCGTCAATATCCCATATAAAGTATGCACAACCAATTCCTCAAAAGACCATCTAAATAGATATAAGGTAAGATCAAATCTAAGCTTGTGCTTTGGCTTGGCAGATGCGTCAAAAGTCATCCATTTCAATATTCAGTTTAAAACATCACCCTTAAGCATGAAAAAAACCTTGCCCACAATAATAGAAAAACCTCTCCCACAGGCATAGAAAAACCTCACTCTTAAGAATTTCATCAATCAATTAGGGCCAAGCCTAGTATATAATCATTTCAGCATGTGTTAGGGTAAAACCTGGTCTATAAGAATTTCATCATATGTTAGGGTAAAACCCGATATATATGCATTTCAGTATAAAAACAACACATGTAAATTACACTATTTCATGGTTAAAAAAATAATAACTCATGTGGGCATGAAACATGTCACAAAAATTTCAAGTAATCTAAACATTACGAGGCTTAAAAATTATAAACTCACATGGAAAACTCATATCATAATCCTAACATGTGAATTAAAATATCACAAGGTATAACCATTTATTATCTCACATGGGAAAATTATTCAATTTACCAATTCCATTTTAAATAACCCATAAAGATGAATCAAAGGCATTACCATAGTCATCCTAGGCCAAATGGCTAAACATTGGTCATCCAAGGGAAAATTCACCCACGATGTGGCCCTCAATCAAGGCTAACAATATCAAAAATTACTTATAATCATTTAACCAATTACCTAATAAACATTAGGTAACAATATAGGTCAATATTCAATTTAGGCGACACCAAAAAATGGGTGCACAAGACTTCGACACATATAATCAACTTGAAAATTAGCAAAAATCATAATACCACCTACCTCATAATCATACAACTCTCCTCATCTAGTATTGACCTATAATTCGACCTAGGATGGAGTAGATCTAAAAAATGGATATAAATGATCAACCTTAGATAAAAATATTGAGAGAAAAAATAATGAAGAATGGATCAATAGGAATCGATGGCTTATTGATTGGGTTCCAACACATCTGAAGGTGATAAAAATAGAGTTCAGACAGACAATTGGAATCCAAAATGAGCTCCAGTGTTGCTGCTCTGGATACCCAATAGATGGGTTCTATTCGTCTGAAGAAAATGAGGCTAATTTATGTCTTAGACAAAAAAATAAAGTACACTCCATGTACATGAAAATACATGGCGTGTATATTCCAGATCCTATTTTCTACTTAATTCCTCTTCCACATCATAAATTAGTCACACCGACATGAATACACGACATGTACTTGGAATACACATCGTGTAACCACAAAGTCAAGTCGTTTAAGGTATGGAGTCATCATTTGACCCCTTTTTCTACTTTTCCTTATGTATAAACCAAAAATAAAATATTCATACATCAAAATAAGAACCGGGTTCTTACAAACTTCTCCCCTTAAATAAATTCCTCCCCAAATTGCCCTTCCAAGGGTGGTGAAGGAACAAATGAGAAAAATCAGGCCATTTTGATCGTACATCGGTCTCTCTCTCCCAAGTCTCATCCTATACCTGACTGTGCTTCCATAAAACCTATAATAAAGGAACATACTTATTAGGGAGAACCTTCATGCTATGATCTATAATTCATATTGTATGCTCCTCAAAGAACGCATCAACCTAAAGTTCAACCTCCTCTAGTTGAAAAGCATGAGACGGTTCTGGAAAGTAATGTCACAACTGAGAAATGTGGAAGACATCGTGCATAGCCCTGTACCTATGAGGTAACTGCAATCGATATGCAACCGGCCTGAATCTCTCTAGAATATTGAATGTCCTGACATATCTTGGTGAAAGTTTACCCCATCTCTTGATCCTCTTGTGTCCCAATATCAGTACGACACATAGGAAAACTTGATCCCCAAACTTGAAATCCAAAGGTCATCTGCACTGATCAACGTATGATTTCTGATGAGACTATGTAGTAGCCATCTGCTTCTAAATCAACTGAACATACTCAGTGGTCTCCTGGATAAGACGAGGTCCCAACATAGCTGCCTCTCCTTCCTCCATCAAACACAGGGTTGATCGACATGGCCTACTATATGAAGCCTCATATTACTCCATCTAATAATTAGCCTAAAAGATATTGTTATAGGAAAACTCAACCAAGGGTATGTGTGCCTCCCAAGAACCCCCAAAATCCAAGATACATGCCTGAATCATGTCCTCTAGCACCTTAATCATGCACTCTGATTGGACATCTGTTTGAGGGTGGTATGTCATTATTAGAAGCACCTATGTACCCAATTCACTCTGTAGCCCTTTCCAAAAATGAGAAGTATAATGAGAATCAAAATATTAAATGATAGAATGCAGAACCCCATGTAGTCGTACAATCTCATGGATGTACAACCTCCCAAGATCATCAACACCGAAGGTTTCCTTGATCGGTAGGAAGAGAGAAACCTTCATGATCCTATCAAGAACAACTCACATGACATCATTAACAAAAAAACTACAACATTGGAAAACTCCACAAAGAATTATCCTAAGCGTTCCATCAATGCTACCAGGATGATTTTCCTTAAACTGGGAAAATCAGACCACAACTGAGGTCATAACAATGTCCTCATAGTAAGGAACAGTCTAACCTTAACAAAAATGGTCACACAATCTTCCATAGAAAGGAATTGTGTAATTTCACATCATACACACCTTAAATCAGTAGAGTGTTCAAACTGGTTTCCTCAAACCATACATGAGGAACAAGAAGGATAATGAGTCAACCATCACTTGATGATTTATCTCAGAAACACTCAGCTTAGGAGGCCGGAATATTGTAACAGAAATACAACACCTTCTCTCAAATCACAATGCACTCACAATGATCCCATTTACTGAAGCCCATACATGTCTCTCAATGACACTCCTTTGTCAAACCATCCCTTGATCATTTAGTAAGATCATGACACAACACAAGAAAAATCATAATTTCAGATCCATCCCACCAGAATCATTAACTCCTTTTAAATAATCATGTCCAAAATTGATAATAAGTTCAAGATAACCTAATATTCACCAACTTAGAGTCTAAGGAACTCACCAAGGTGATCCATACTCCCTATTACAAGTGACACTTTGGTACATGTTCAAAATTCCACACAAGAACACTCACTGAACCTAGAGAAGTGGTCACGTCAAATAAAGCGATAGGAATCCATAGTTTATTCAAGGAATTCCTACACGAAAACCCAAGTATCACTACAGATTAACCAAGCCTCATTTAAAACCACACATCCAGCACAAAACACAGGAAGATATCATGAACTATCCCAAAAAATTTCAACTGTAGCGCGATTTATAACCAAAAATCACTTAGTGCATCTGGGACGATGTTAAGGTAAGGGAAATGCTCATATATTAAGAAATATAACACTAATAAGATTTCAAGGATCACCATAAAATGATAGTTGAACCACTACTGGTCAAAATCTTGAAAGAAACTCAACTTCACTTTCCGACGCATCACCATTTAACTAACCACAATGCCTTTATCCCAAGTAATTTTCGTGATAGTTCACACTTAGAAACTGAGGTCTATTCATGATCATTGGTTCCTCACAAGGGATACACTCATAGATAACCACAACAACATCATTCTTCCAAGAAAGAATCAACATGAAACAAGACTCATTAGTTTCAAAAGCATTCATGTAGAATCGACCATTTCCAAATTCTCTCTGATTGTGATCCTTCTACCTGTAAGGTCACGTTTTAAATATAAATGATGTGATTCTCTCTACCTAGGAGTGTCTTATACGTAAATAAGAAGGAACAACCACTCTTAGACACACTAATTCATAACCAAATTAAACACATGAGTGTCATTCCATGAACCATGATCACTTTGTCATATCACTTGGCATGAAATCCAAAATTAAAACGATCGACATGTCAAAACAATCAAGTCCCAGAAAATTCTCCTGAGCAGTGGAAAAAACTTGGTTACACAAATATCAGGTCACTCTACTTTGGAGATAACCTAAGGACATACACAAGAAATCAAAGCTCAACGATTTAACTGAACTCAACGTATCATTTTTAATATTTAACACTCGACGGGTACCACATATGTCAACATATAATACCTTGAGTTTACAAGAGAAAATGACACATTATACATACAATTCATAGGATTCCCACCCTATTCATCCTTACAACAGATTGATCATGTAGGAACTAGCTCAAAAGCACATCATCTAAACAACCATTTACACAGATGATGATGTACCAAGTCACCTGCCACTTAAGGAAGGAGAGGTTCACACGACCTCCTAAACAGCTGACCATGCCTGAGGCATGTCTAACCTTCCAAACCGATTCCTCAATTCTCATTCCCATATCAAGGGTTAAGATACAAGGATCACTCATCTGAAGAAGAGAGTCCTCGATAAAAACCAAAAATCCTATCAGGGAAAACGACACCTGAGAAACACCAACATCATAAAGCTCACAGTGGAAAAGAATACAACATGCTTTATGGGTGATACCACCTACGGTCTAGACCCTTACAAAGCATAAGCATTGACTCCAAACACTAGGTCATGTAAAAAAAGATTTACTAGGCTCAAAATACCTTTTTTAATTAAGCAAAATCTAAAAGAAACAACCTACAGATGATCATTCACATCTCCGTTCTAAGGAATAACTCCAAACAGTTAAACTACCCTTACATGAGGGTCTCTAGGTGTAAGAAAAACTCATAGATCAAAAGTGAAAATATCAAAACAGGAAAGGTAAACACCTTCCTCTAAGAACTTACCCCTATTCCTACCTCATGGGTCAGTTCTAGGTGTCAAACATAGAGAGATACTACTAAAACACCACTACTAAGGTTGGGTTTGGTCAAGTAAAACAATCAGAGGCATCCAATATAGGATCCTCCTTATAAACAAGAGTGAAAGAATCCTATAGTAGGGATCCTTGAAAATAGTACATAGTAGATTAATCCTACAAGGGACTCCCTATAATAGCATAGGTCAAGAGAGACAACTCAAATCTCATCTCATATCAAAATTATCAACTAGGTTGGTCCGAAAACCTAACCGATCATCCACTCCAAGTCTCACTATCAGGTGATGATTGAAAACGGTAACTATAGGAAGAAAATATACAATTATATAGAAGCCCCAAAACACCCATTAAAAGTACTCAAAACACTCCCTGGGTTTCACCATCGCGATCTATGTGAAAAAATACTCATAAAGGACTAATCGAAGGTCCCAAACTATCAAAGGGGGATAAAACAGGAAAAGAACCTCAAAAAGTATTAGAAAATAATTACACAATGTGTAGAAACCACACATTGTTTGTTCCCTCAAGATCTTACATAGGTGTGTACTCCCACTAGACTAGGAATGTAAACATCCCAAGTACATGAAATTTCAGCCTAACACACACCGTATACTCAAGTTATCCCTCATATCCATGTACTTCCACATGGACAGAGTCACACAAGGTTTGCCTACGTAAAACTACACGGTGTATATCTACCGTACATGGTGTGCACTA
Organism: Viscum album; assembly: GCA_963277665.1. Lineage (NCBI taxonomy): Eukaryota > Viridiplantae > Streptophyta > Magnoliopsida > Santalales > Viscaceae > Viscum > Viscum album. The sequence goes on from OY728127.1 coordinate 8,530,074, forward strand.
ACCAAAAACCAACAACACGTGTTCTCTATCACATGGCCAGACACACAGTCAATTACTACACAGTGTATACTCCGAGTACACGGCGTGTACTTAAGAAAAATTCTCTCTTCCCGAATAGAAGAACATATAACATGTGTTCATAGAATCACATGCCCTGTTGTTTGTTTTTCTGGATAGTAAGCCTTAAAAACTTCCCTAAACCCTTGTTTTTGTAAAATAAAGCAATGATATGCCAAATTTTGATCCGTGGGGGGCCATAATCCCCGCAAATCAAAGCTTAGCATCTGTATATAGTACATAACTACACAATTTTATCTCATGGCTGAAACATAATCCACCAAATTCCGATCCAAGAGGGCCCATACTCCACAGGGATGAAAGCTTGGCATCCATACAATTAAAACAATAACACTTAGAAATACACCTATCACAACATTAGGTATATCTATCATGGTACCTATCATAACAATATGAATATCTAACATGACATCTATTACAACAACATGAAATCGGTAATGCTCTCTAAATGGAATGACAAGAATGCATGGAATGTGATTTATAACAAGTGCCTATATGATGCATGAGATGGAATAACCTCATATCATTAGGTTTCAATGTAATAGAACCACAATAATATAAATTATAATAGAAAAAAACAGTTGTGTCACCCAACGGTGAAATCGAATCAACTATAACAACTCAAAATCCAAAAAATCACAAGTCAATTCGAGGCAATTTAGATTTTCCCTCTAAGTGGGGTAGATACTCTTAGAAACAGTTTATTACCAAACTCTAGTTCCTTTTTATCCCTGATAATGTCTTTAAATAGTAAATAAAACTAGAAAAAACTCCTATGATACCACTTTGTAACATCCTCGATCTGGATGCTAATCAAAAGTGCCCTGTACCCAATTGGCCACATGGCCTCAAGTGCATTTCCCCAAATTCCAGAGGCTGCCGACTAGTAGAGAGGGCCTATGTGTGATAATGGGGATACTATTCCCTCATTGGAATAGTGTAACACAATAAAACAATAATATATAACATTAAAAGTGGTAAATACCAACACCTAAAGTAAACAATGGAGGACTGATAATAGAGATAACCAGAAGTCATAACATACAATAGATGATGCTTCATGTCACATGTTCTAGGAAAGAATCCAAAATAGGATACACTGTAATCAAGTACAAGATAAAATACCAAGGTACACAAATAAAAAAGAAAACTCATAAGCATCGCAAGCCTTGGCTTGGTACCATGCTCTCCTGATCCTAAACAACATATCAAGTACCTATAGAAGGATGCTTTCCCTTATCAACACCCTCAATCATATAATCTATTTGGGCCAAAAACATGACCCAAACAGGGTGTGAGAAATAAATCCCAGTAGGAAACCAACAAATATTTGTGCCTATCTATCTATGAGTATATACAACATGTAGTGTACACAAAATGAAAGCAATAAACTAGGAAATACTCAAAAGTAAACAATCCTACAAGTACTTATTTCCATTTATTTAGTTCATGTTCATTAGACAATTCAATTGTATTGAATTATAAAGTTATCGATATTTGGACTCAGCCTGTCAATCCTCCATATAAAGTAAGAACATAGAATTTCTCAAAAGACCATATAAATAGATATAATGGAAGAGAAAATCTAAGATCATGCTTTGTCTTGGTAGACACATCAAAAGTAATCCATTTCAATATTCATTTTAGAACCTTGCCCTCAAGCATAGCTAAAACCTCACCCAAAGGAATAGAAAAACCTCACCCGCAAGCATATAAAAAACTTTAATGTAGGTATTTCATCAATCAATCAGGTCCAAGCCTGGTATATAAGAATTTCAGCATGTGTTGGTTAAAACCCGGTATATAAGAATTTCAACAAGTGTCAGGGTAAAACCCATTATATAAGCATTTTGGAATAAAAAAAATAATTGTAACTTACACTATTTCATAGTTAACAAAAATAATAACTCATGTGGGAATCAAATATGTCACAAACATTTCAATTACTCTAACCATTACCAAGATTAACAATTATAAACTCACATGGGAAACTCATATCACAATCCTAACATATGAATTAAACTATCAAAAGGTATAACCATTTATTATATCAAATGGGAAAATCATTCAATTAACCAATTCCATTTTAAACAACCCATAAAAGGGAATAAAAGGCATTACCATAGGCATACTAGTCCAAATGGATAAATGTTGGTCATCCAAGGGAAAACGCACCCGTGGGGTGGCCCTCAATCAAGGCTAACAATCTCAAACATGACTTATAATCATTTAATCAATTACCTAATAAAAATTAGGTAAAAATATAGTTCAATATTAAATTTATGTGACACCCAAAAAAAGGTGCATGGCACTCTGGAACATATAATCAAATTGAAAATTAGTGAAAGGCACAATACCACCTACCTAATAGTCGTACAAATCTCCTCGTCCAGCTTTAGTCTCTAATTTGTCCTAGAACGAGGTAGATCTACAAAACATGTATAAAAGATAAACATTTGATAACAAGGTTAAGAGAAGAAATCATAAAGAAAGGATCAAGAGGAATCAAGAGCTTACTGATTGGGTTCCAATGCATCTAACGACAATCAAAATGGAGTTCATACGGACAATTAGGATCCAAAATGAGCTCTAACGCTACAAATCGTGATACCCAGGTGAGGGGTTCTATCCGTCTAAATAAAAAGAGGCTACTACACGTTTTAGCCAAGAAAAAGAAAGTATGTAAATGAAAATACACAACATGTATATGCCAGATCCTCTTTTCTACCGACTTCCTCTTCCACATCATATACGAGTCCTACCGACATGAATACACAATGTGTACTTGGAATACACAGCGTGTAACCACAAAGTCAAGTCATGAAAGTCCTGGAGTCAGGATTTGACCACTATTTCTTCTTTTTCTTAAGTATAAACCAAAAATAAAAGATTCATACCTCAAAAGAAGAATCAGGTTCTTACAGCCCAAGTTTTGTAGTGAGACATACCCCCCTCAGGCGGTAGAGGACTGGCTTGAGACTATGGTGAGAGTATTCCTCTAGGCTAGGAACCATATTTATGGTGGTACTAATAGAGATACTTCTCTGATGTGACATAGTTAATTGGTGTATCCCTGCATTGGAGATGTTTTATGTGGATTCAAGAATGAAAAGAAGAGGAACACTTCCCCCACTAAGACATGTTCTCTTGTGATGTGATTTAAATATTTATGAGCGAGTCAGTGTTTTCCAAAGAAGATAGTGTCAAGGTGTGGTATATGATTTCCTTTTATTTTAATTTTTGATACCATTTTTGATGTGATAAGTTTTCTAATAGAACCCTGGTTATGGAGAATAGGAAGGTAAGGGGAAGGATGGATTCAGGTAGTAGGGGCTTGTGACCTGGAGGCTTCGGATGTGTTTTGAGGTATTACCTGTGTATTATTTTCTCCATCTATAGTTTTAGTACATATTTTCAAGACAATTTTTCTAAATTTACCCGTGTTCGAGACCTATAAATTCTAGTTGATCCTTTTAGAATGACCCTTGCATTGGGAGGTTACCAATGAAGATTCAGTGATCACATGCTTCTGCTGATAGTATGAACTATCTCAAGGAAGAGAGAGAGACTCACATATAATCATTAAATGGTGGTGATGACTCCCTATAATGTTTTCCTTGGTATGGAATGGTTAATAACTATACAAGCCTAGTTTTATTATTTATAGTGAGGGTTGGAGTGTATCCAAGTTAGTGGGATGAAATTTTACTTCTTTAATGGGAAGGGATCCTAGGAAAATCAGGACAAGATCATATGTAGGAGTATACAATCTATTCCCTATATGTTAGATAGTATGACCCTTGGAGTAGAAGATTATCTAAGTTTTTAGTTTCCTATGGTGGTGGAGGAATACAAGGGCATCTATTCTGAGGATGTATTATGCATACCTCCCCATCAAGAGATTCAATTCTGTATAGAACTACACCTTTGTGATATACTGATATATATGCCATAATATCAAATAACCATGTAGAGTTTTAATATATACAGGTGTAGTTGGATAATATATTAATTATGGGGCTTTGTTAAACTCAATTTTTCCCCTGGATAACCCCAACGTTTTTCATCAAGAAGGAGAATGTGAACTTGAGATTATGTGTAGATTAAGGCTTCCTGAACCAGGTGACTATCAAGAAGGAGTATCCACCCATGATAATCAATGAATTATTTGACTATTGGTTAGGGGAGAAGTGGTTCTTGGAGTTTTACCTCAGGAAGAGTTATCACCAGTGCTGGGTTTGAGAGGGGGATATACCCAATGTAGAATTCTAGAGTCACTGCAGTTACTTTGAGTTCTTGGTGATACATTTTGGCATGTAAAAAGCCTCAAAATTGTGTATGGGACTTATTAAATAGATATTTTAAGGTTTATTATACTATTTTATGGTAGTATTTATCGATAAAATCCTTGTGTACTTGGTGTTAGAGGTGGAGCATGTGAGACACTTGAGGATGGTGTAGGACATGATCCGAGATCGCTGAATTTATGGGAATCTCTTGAAGTGTCTATTATGAATTTGTGAGTTCTAATTATTTTGCTATATCTTCTTCTATGTGGGAATAACAATGAACCCAACAAAGTTTTAGGTATTTCTATATTGGTATACACCCAATAATTTGGTCGTGGTAGAATACGATCACAATAAGGTTTTTATGTTCATTATTATTAAGTGAGGTGATAAATCAGTTGACCTATTTACATAAAACTCTTAAAGACCAGGATGATGAAATGTACCTACAGTAAGTGGTTGTTTCCCCTCCTATCACTACTAGCAACTGGACCTATACCAACAGACCTATACCAATGGTTTTGGCCAAACTTCCAGTATAGGTACCTTAAAATGAACCTATAAAAACGGTTTGACCAAAACTGTTGGTATAGGTACCACAATATGACCTTATACCAATGGTTTTGGAATTTTTTTAGTATAGGTCATAACTACTCCAATGGTTTTAAAACCGTTGGTATAGGTATTTTGATTTTTAATGAATTCTTTTATCAAATAACATTGAATACATTTTTTAAATATACATATAGATATTTATCATATTATCTTTCCAAAAATAATTATAGCTTAGTGGTTAGGTTTTTGAAATATAAATTAGAGGTGCAGGGTTCAGAAATTGTCAAGGGTTTTTTTCGAATTACCTATACTAATGCCAGACAAGCTAATGGCCACCAAAACCATTTGTATAGCCTATACCAATGGTTTTGGGGGCTATACCAATGGTTCTAAACCGTTGGTATAAGATTTTTTTCCAATAGTGTGTTCTTCAACATGTTAGAGAGAAATAACTTGGGGATATCTATTGTGAGATCTTACATGACTAGATATTCATTGGACATGTCCCTAATGCATTTCATAAAGGTGGGGAGAATTCCATCCTTGTTCAAGGATGTATGATGACCCAATCACACTACGAGATTAGGTAATAAGAAGGTTTCATACTTTCCCCTTAACAGTACATATGATAGAGGTGAGGATATACCAGGATCCTTTGGCATTGGTTTGGGTGGCCAAGGATATAGTAGTGTGTTGCTGAGTTTATCTCTTGATGTCTTACCTACCAATAGGTGAAGGCCCAGGAGACCGAATGGAAGTGTAAATGGAGTTATATCATCATATATTTCATGATGGGGATTCTATGATTAGCAAGAGGTCAAGGATCTATCTGAGCTATTATAGAACAACTCACCAATTCAGACCACTTCCTAACCATCTTAGAGTAGATATTAGTGGAGAGTGTGGGACACTTATGCATACAGGAGGTAGTTTGGATTCATGAAGTTTCCTTGATGATAATTTTAGACCATAATGATCGCTTAAAATTACTATTATGGAGAGGGTTATGGGAGGATTTTTGATTTAATTATAGTTGATCACTGTGTTTATACCCCCAGATGAATGGACAGTAAAATAATACTATTCAGGTTGTGGAGAATATTTTTAGGATTGTATGTCAATATTGACTATAGATGTGAGGATCATCTAACATTGGTGGATTTTGTGTATAAAAATAGTTACCACTTCACCATTAGCATATCACTATTCGAGGCCATGTATGGGAGACCCTACACATCATCACTATACTGGTCAAAGCCAGGGAAACGACACTTATGGGACCAGAGTTAGTATTAGAGATGGTAGTGAATGTGTAGTTTATCTAGGTGTAGATGAGGGAATTATAGAGATGTTAATATTCCTATTCATACCAATAATATAGGTATTTAAATATCGATGAGAGAGACCACATTTTTTAGGGGGTCACAACTCAGTGAGGGTTACAAAGATTTGGGTGAGGTGGAAAGCCATATCCGAGTTTCTTAGGCCCTTTTTCTAGTTACTGTGTAGGGTTAGAGAGGTGTCATACTATTTATACCTACCACCAAAATTATACTAGGATAATGATGTATTCCATGTGTTAAAGTCAAGGAGATATGTGTATGATCTATTGGATGTTGTCGACTGAGGTGAGATAGATATTGAGGGTGGAGTTACCTTCTTGAGGTACCCAGTGGAGTTTGAGAATTGGTAGGTGAAGACCCTTTATGGTATTTTTTTCCTTGGGTGAGTATTTTTTTTCAACACGGGAACCTCCAATAGAGCTCATGAGAGTGGGAGATATAGATGTGATCTTCTTATCATCACCTAGATAAGCAGGTTTTCTCTTTTTGGGTTAAAAATATTGAAGGTGAGGAGAATGTAATGACTCCAAAATTTCTATTTAACACTTTATAATATTTCAAATAATATTTTTGGATTAAGGTGTAGATTTAGTGTGGAATTATGGGGCCCAAGGTTCCTCAATGTTGATATAATAAAAATATTAAATATAATATATCACATATGAACAGTTTTTTTCAAAAATAAAAGAAAAATTCTCATATGGTGTCTCAGATGATAAAATTTGGATCACTATTAAATTATAAGCATGAGATTTACCCTAGGAATGACATAAGTCTTATCAATGTTAGAGGATTATATGGATCATAATCGTGGTAGGATTAAAATAATTAAATTAATTTATTAATTTAATTGACATTTAAATTTAAAAACCCTAATAGATCCTCTATTTAAAAACCTCTTTGGAGAATTCCCTAGGGTTATACACATAATCCTAGAGGATTGATAGTATGGATGAAAATCCATTGACGATCATTTTTTAAGATGATCACTGGGTTGTGGATTGAGGATTGGAGTACCACAAGGTTAGACATCATCAATGGAGTTCTTGGATATCACAATAAAAATAAAACAGAAATGTTCTTCATTAGTGATCGATCCAACCCAAGGTAGGGTGTTTGGTTTTTTCTTTAATACCCATTTATAGTTTTATAAAAACACAAATTAATTCCATCTAAGTTAATTAATGTATCATTCTTCATTGTTTTGTTCAATGGTTTATTTCTCTTCCTGGATCTAGGAATTTGAGTTTTACTCTCCATTGAATTTATTGATTTGATAATCCAACCCATTATTTAGTTTTGATAATGATGACCAAATAAACATAACCATTGATCAAATATCACTTTGTGTTATATTCCTTTCTCCCACCGTTCTTTGAAATTCATCAACAACATTTTAGTTGGATGATGATTTGACAATACTTGGGGGGACTGATCATTGTGCATTCATTATTTAGCATAACAGATCATGATCATGTGTCCGGTCTTGGGTTTTGGAGATGTGACAAAGGTATGATGGTGATGATAGGAATCCAATGATGGTTTGGGTGATAGTGGATATGTGAGATTAATTGAGTAGATCTCTATGAAAGAGCAATGATGGGCGGTTCTAAGCAATAGGTCACTATAATCCCACCACCAATGATAATGGTGATCTGATGATGGAATGAGAAGTGTTGTCTCTAGGAGATGGATCATGAGGTGCCTTAGTATGATGACGATGATCGTTTTTCTAGTGAAGAATAGCTATAATTTGACTTTTGAACAACAATTTATGGAGATCAACTCCTTTATGGGAGTTATGATAAAGTTTAGTGGATGATCTAAAGGAAACAATGGTGCGAGTAAAGATGCATAACCATTCTAGAGTTTTTATGATATTATGATATAGATGACATGTATTACAATATATGTAGTAGCTTTATTTTACACATTGAGTTAAATATAAAACTCTGTATGGACATCCCACACATTTTTTTATCCCTTAACTGGCCATATCAACTTGTACAAGGAGTATATTTCTGGGAGGCCATGTGTCCCCACATGCTGTGTGTGATGGGGCACACCCCATGTACTTAAAAAAGTATATGGGATTGGGAAGAGGAAACATGATAAGTTCCAAACTGACCTCTACATGCTATGTATGTTGTAGTGTACACCCCATAAAATTTATAAATTACATGGGCTTGATCAGATTACACACATTATGTACTATCCTGACCTCTATAGAGAATGCGTTGTAACAACACACCATGTATCTTGAAAAAGACATGACTTGTGAGATGATAGGATACAGGTAGTTCCAGAATCAGTAAGACACTATTTAACCCATGGGACATGCCATGTACTTATCCTAAGGTAGGTTTGATCCCCTTTTCTCCTTAGACCAGATTCAGTATGAGCTTGGGTGAGTCCCCTCGAACCGTTTTAGTATGGCTTTACTCCATTATTCCATCCCTTAGAGGGTACATTGAGGTATCTCATCTTGAGCATAATATGAATGACCCCCTCTATAGGTTAGTTATAGATAGAGTCAGGTATCCTTCTATGTGTCTTGGGGTGTGATCCTCTATCATTTGTCCCTAGGTTGGGTTAGGTTTCCCATTTATAACATCCAGGGTGTGTGATCCCCTTCCTAGTGGGTTAACCTTGTTAGGGTTAGGTATCCTCCATAGACCATGGACACGATCCCCTATATATGCATCGAAATCTATTGTCTCCTAGTAAGTTCTAGTTCAATTGATTTGTATCTCAGAAGATCCCTTTATGTTTAATTTTTTTTCTTCTTTATTGCATGACCCAATGAGTATATCCTATCAGATGAGTTCTATCAGTATAGTGAGACACAATGAGTTAGATCACTTAGATGAAGGTTAATTTTGATCCCATAGTATAATCCTAGACTAGTAGTGAGAGATGAACTCACCCTGACTTGGTGTCTACCTTTGAGAATATTTAGGTTATCTTGTTTATTCCATTATATTTTTGGTTTAGATCTGACTCCCTCTTTGACTCTTTGTGTTTGGTGATTTCAGAGTGTCTTGCTGGGTATGTTTATAATCACCCATATATGATCTCTTTCTGAACATGTCTTGTCTTATATAGATGGCATGAATTTCTGTAGAGTCCTAGGAAGACTAGGAGAAGGAGGATCTTAGTTATGCTAGATAGAACGTGGATGGTTCCAGGATTTGTAATCTTGAAAGAACTCCCCTTTTTTAGTAAGAAAGACTCTTTTTCATCTTTTTGTGGGATTGTATTTGGCCCTTCTCACTTTTATTTCCCCCTTTATTGCACTATAATCTGGGATAGATGTTATGAATTCATTTACAATATTAGTTATTTATATTTTCTATATTACTGGTGTATGGAGATGTATCTGTGTGTACATGCACATTAGTCCAAGGCCTCCCATGTGTGTGATATGAATACTCAGGACCAATCACCATACCCTAGACTATTGGAGTGGGTTTTGGGTGTCATTCTTAGCTTACAACCATCTATATTGTCCCTGGTGCGTTAGTTCATGAAAAAAAAATTCTATGACCACCCTGTGGAAAAAACTTCAATGATCTATCATGGATTTTTAATTGAATTCTTGTATGGTGGTGAGAGATCGAGTAGAGATCATGGATAATGGTTCAACCATGGTGGTATATTATAATAAAGGCCTTTACTAAGAAACTAGGAAGTTTTATATTAATTATATGAGTTATGGTTATTTAGGTTCATGGAAAAATGGTGAAATTAAATCTTCTATAATTAGAGTATTTATTTGAGCCCTAAGATTGAGTATATTGAGGTGGCTTTTATTAGGTGAGTCGACCAGTTTCCACTATAAAACCACAAGGAATAATCAATATGATTTCCCTAAGGATCAATGTTATTTTTAGTATTTATTAGGTATTTAGTTATGGGTTTGTAAGTGAGGCATATTCTGGTATGGTGATCTTACTCCTTTCACTAAGGCCAGTATGGTAGATTTTTGACCCATTTTCAAAGCAAGTGTTGTTTGAGATTTAAAATTTAAAGATAATATATTTTACTTGTGAATCCTTTGGGGTTGTTTTTTCAATTTTTTCTAATATTTTCAAAAATTATTTTTAATGGGTATTTATTTTGAAAGAATGTTGAGGTGAAATGATTCGTTAGTGAGAAATCGATTGTGAGTCAGGGTGGTTGGAACTTCATATAGTTTTCCCCGATGGTGATGTTCTGGTTTGATAAAAATATTAAATGGTCATGGGGTTTTATGGTCATTGTTTTTATTGTATGAGATTTATTTTTGTGGATTAGACCTTTCCTTGGGTGTGTTGGTTATGCATTTATCTTGTTTGAGAGGTATCTCAACTTAGTAAATAAGCTTCAAATTTTTCCTTATCCAGGTTTGGTTTTGATTCTTGTGGATGAGAATAATTTTATAGGAATATAATGTAACACCCTAGGTTTCTAAGACCTTTAATTTTATTTTTCCTAGGATTTTGAGGCATAAAAAAGAACTTTTAAGGTGGTTCATAGGTTGAAGGTCTAGTTTTGGATCTATAAGGTCCAAAACACCCATTTTGAAAGCTATGGTGGAGACTGTTTTAGTGTTGTGGTCATGGATAGTTGGATATTTTGAAGGAGATTAACCAATTTGGGTTAATATTTTATGTTTTTTAATTTAATCCTACATAAGGTGTGGGTTTCATAATTTTATCTAATGTAAAGAGCTCGCCATGTCATGGTGCATAAGCCACAGGTTTTTTGGGGGTTTGGTCTAGAAATTTAGGTGGCCCATGGAATGATGATGAGTGTGGAACCTAGAGATTTATGGTGAAATATGAATGCTAAATAAGGAAGGGTGAGATTTATATTTTATAAGATATTTTATTGTTATTTAATGGTTATATGGTTCCTTTTTCATGGTCAAGTTTTGAATGTATGTTAGAAACCATAAGATTTCCCCCTCTACCCCACGTTGTATCTTTGAAAGTAGTCGAGGTTTAGGTCAATATGATCATTTTGGGTACCACCACACCATGGTGGACGTCAAAAATATTTTCAAAATGGTCAAAATGATCATGATGTTTGGGGGGATATAGATATTTCAAATAAATGACATTTTGGATCAAGCTTTGATCGATTCCATAATGACCATTTTAAAATCCACCATGCCGTGGCATAAGTTGATCATATTTTCTCTATAAATAGGGGTCAAACTTTCTCTTTAGTTTGACTTTATCTCTCTCTCTATCTCAAAACCTAGATGATCCCTTGGACCTTTTTAGATCATTTTGGTAATCCCATTGTGAATCTTAACCACTCAATTCATGTTATAGATCCTTATTTTATTTAAGGTGATTTTTATTTCTCTCTTCATCCTTTCCCTTCCATTTTTTATCCTCTTTCTTATGAAGTTATAACAATGGGTTTATTTAGTATTATATGGTGTTTGTTCGAGTTATTGATGATTGTTTCTTATGGTTAGGTTCTATAAAAAATCATTTCATATTTAGTGGTTCTTGATCCTTATTTTATTCATCATTTTAGTGATTCAGTGTCAAATATTTAAAAGCAGTAGATAATTTATAATCTCTTCTTCTATATCCAGGAATAATATGATTGATTTTATTACTATGAATTATTCTAATTAACTTCTCATATTCTTGATATTACATTATTTGGTTACAACTTATTGAGTGTTATTTGTTTTTGAAGAAAGAAAAACTTGTGGGGAATTCTATATAAGAAGAATGGATTAAATAAATACAATGAACTGGGTTTGAAAAAATTAGAAGGGGGAGAGATATTCACATATACTTTATGATATTTCATGTCATTTTACTATGTGATGATTTTTGACTATTATTAGTGGATATGATTTCTTATGGACTTTTGTTGATGACGAACCTTTTCACCTTCATAGATGGATAAGCACTTAAAAAATATAACAAAATGGGGATGGTGGAATCTATAATTTGTAAGTAATTTTTTTAACTATTTTTACATTGGTGTTGTGTCATTTATTATTTATTCTTGTTATGGTTGAGTTAACATTATTGGCACTAGTTTTTTATGGTTGAGAATGGACTGTTGTTATAATGTTTTGTTCGCGTACTTTCCCTTGATATTGATAACCTAATTTATGAGTAAAGGATGATAATGAGAATTAGTGATGAAATTTTAAGTCTAGGTTGGTATTAATAATCACGAAAAGTTAAATATATATTTAAAAATGGGAATTTGAAGTTGTTCAGTTGTCATTGTGCTTGGGTGGTAATGTTTTCTTGATGAAATTCTAGTATAGGTCTTGATTGGGGTGGATTTGTGATAATTTAGTGTTGCGATTTTATTTTTATTCTTGAATTTCATTTGTATAAGTTTTTTGGTGGTAGGGGATGCAATGTTAATGGGAAGGTTATTGGATTTGGTGCCTTTTGATATGGTTCAGTAAGTAGGTTAAGTTGGGTGGAGAGATTGTGGGGTGTTCTCTTTTCTTATTTGTTATCTAATTGTTTTCATGAGATATGTGTGAGTTGGGGAGTCATACGGATACTATATTAAAGTATAAGAGTATTTTTTTAGTGTTCTTAGGTTTTATTGGTATGGTATGGTGTTAAATGTAAAACCGATTGGTTAAAAATTAAGTTGGAAACTGACTGAATTTGATATTAATATAATGATTATTATCTTGTGAAAAAATAAAATGAAATGAATAAAAGGGAAGGATAGTGTAGGATTAAGGGATAAGATAAACATGTGAAATGTGAATAATGAAGGGTTGGAGTGGGAAGTGGTTTAATGAACATTTTAACATTGAATGTGGATAAAAATATAGATTAATGAATGTAATGTGGGTAGAAAGTGGTAATTCTGGAAGATTGTAATGAAGATATTATTAACTATAAATTTTTATCATGTAGTTTTTTTCTTATAGTTTTGATTATAATATTGATGATGATTTATTATGGAAAATGGTGTTTTTGTGTGTGGTTGTTATATTGTTATTTGAAAGTGGTTGTATGGATATATTTTGGTAAAAGAGAATTACATGTGGAAATTTCTTGATCCATGATGGATCATAGTAGGTATATATATGGGTTGTAATGGATTTCAATTTTGGTGTATAATATACTGGTTGGAATGAATGGGTTGTGATAGCTCACAATAGGTAGGTATATATATGGGATGTAATGGATAACCTAGATATATGGTTGTGATAAGTGGGTATGTGGTGATGTGGTATATGGTGATAGATTTATAGTTGTGGTTAGGATGATGCAGTATGTGGATATGTGGTGAGATGGTTGGATCACGGTGTGAAGGAATATTTTTTTGATGTGGTGTTGTTGATATTTCATTATTTCTTCCTCATCAATTGATGAGGGGATATCCTATTGTGGGTTTCTACCCAACTGTGAGTTGAAGTGGCCTCTGAACCAATAGGTAAGAGTGATGTTAATTTTTAGGGTCTTTTTTTAGTTTTATATATATTTATAGAATTGACAATACTTCTCATTTATTGTTCATTGTTGTGATATCCTAATCCTTATATTTGGAGTTTTCTTGGATTCTTGATTGGTTAAAGGGGTTAAAGATGTTTTAGGATTATAGGGAGTTATAGTGTTAGAGTGATTTATATTTTTATGATTTTTTTCTACTTATAGTTTATGTTTTTATTAGTTATTTTAAAACCTATATACTCCTAAAAATTTATTTCACCTATATGCTAATTTTTTTAGAAGGATAATCCTACCGAGTACTCCTTTGTGATCACCCCTCTATAGTTTGTTAAGTTTTTTTATAGTATAGTCTGAGGGAGAATGGTGTTACTAATTAGGTTACCCAAGTATAGTGTTGAGGATGATTTAAGATATTGAGAGATCATTATTACATGTTATTGTATGATGATTATATCCATTTTCATTTAGGTAAAATTGGGGTCGTGGGAATTAGTTTTTGAATAAATTTTTTAGAGTTTATTGGCCACTTTGTATCATTATTTCCTATGTTTACATGGGCAATGCCTCCCATTTTCAGGTTTTATACCCTTGATTATAGTCACCAAACTATGGCCTATTTGAGGTGGGTTTCAGGGTCCACTATCATCTTTACTTCTGGCCTAGGAGGGGTTCTTAGTGGTAGTGGGTCATGATAGAGTGGTATTAGATATTTTTCTTGAGATTTGGGATAAAGTTTGGAGTTAAGAATAGGATAGGATCACATGGGGTTAGTAAGTAAGTAGTTATACTTGAACTTAACATGTGATGTAAACTAAGGAGACCATCTAAGACTCAAAATTTTGGGCCCCCTTGTGATCCAATGCAAGGAACCTGATAATCTACTAAAAAGTTTAGGTGAATGTGTAACTGCTACAGGATAGAAATCATAAGAAGGTACATGCATCATTATCATTAGCTGCATTGATATTTACATTTTGGTTCTTATCCATTTTTATATGTTGTAACTGCTAATAATTTACATTTCTCTAACTAAAATGATTACATTATATTAAGGTAAAGTAACATTGTGATTAATTGGAATGTACAGTTTAAATAAATCCTTATTAATTATTAAAAATTATTTTTCTATTCTTGATACAACATGTTTTCATTTAAATTTATTTTTATTATCATTGTTAAAATACATAGTAAGTTAATATATTCCCATGATATTTATAATTGTCAGTAAAAATATGTTTAAGAATCCCTTTATACATATGATTAAAAACCTATAGAATATTTTTTAATGAAAAAATGTAAGGAATTATTCTAATTAAATGTTTTAAGAGTTTTGAATTTCATGATCAAATCATCATTACATGTATAATTTTCTAAAATACTAGTATACAAGGTTAAATATAAATCGTTAAACTTAATAATTAATCATGTGGAATAAAGAGTAAATATGAAATAATTATTATAGACAACATATCTAAATTTTAAATAATGTTTTCATGAACTATTATGAAATCCTTTTATAATGAATATTACACGTCATCTCAGTGATCTTTTAATTTAAAAAACTGATACATATATCCTCAAGTATGTTTTGTAGTGAGCATGATGCAATTAAAATATGTAAGTAAAAGTATGAAATCTTTTATATAATATGAAATTATGTTTCATTGGTGATAAAATTCTTAAAGGATGTTTAGTTTGATCATGTCAAGCATGAATAATGATAATAAAGCACAAAGTGTTTTTCATTTTAGAATTCAAAATCATGTTTAAGTAATATTATTAAAGTGTGAGGTATGATTATTTTTATGATATGAAATTTTATGAATTTGAGCATTTTTCATGATGTTCTATTTTATGATTTTTGTTTCAATGTATTGATATGTTTTACTGATATCCAATTTTCTTAATCCATAAATTTACAATCTAAAATATGGATAAGATTAAGCTTTTCTCTACTAAAATTCATTCTTGAAATTTCTATGTTTTTTTGTTACAACCCATGTAAAGTGATCATTATTTTTTGAAGGTGTTAATAGAGATTCTTCCTGGTGAGATCTTGAAATGCTTGTTATGTGAGTAATCTAGTGGATGAAGATGGATTGGTATTATTTCTAGAGTTTCTTGTGGTGGTTGGATTAAATATTATTTATGCGGGGAGTGATGGTGTGGCTGTGTAAAGTGTTGTATGAATGAGATAATTAGGAACGATAGTATATGGGTTGTTTTATTTATATGAAATGTTGATTTACTCTATGATATATATGTGTTTTTTGGTTTATCCTCACTTTATTTTTATTTGATGTTGAATTGAAGATATGAAATTGAAAAATCATTGAAATTTTAGGAATAGGAAGGAGAATAAGGAATATTAGGATAAATTATTTTTTAAGTTTCAATAGTTATAAGTATATATATTACTTGGTGGATCATTTATCCATGAGGTTGGGGGATGGCTAGAAGAGATTGAGTTGAATTTGAGTTAGTGAAGACTCCATATCAATTTTTTGTTTCTTTAGGTGTTGTCTTGTTTCAAAAATTATCTCAAATATGGTGAAAAATAAATCATGTAAACCATAAAAGGATGTCATGGGAGGAATTTATTGAACTAATCAAGAAGGATTTTGTTTCTTAAGTGAATATGAACGATCGTATGAATGATCTTAAGGATATTAATTAGGGGTTAAGAGTATGCATAGCTTTGAGAATCATTTTATGGACCTTATGGGTTAGTTTTCACATTTTCTAGCCAAGAAGAAGAATGGGTGAAACATTTTAAGCCCAATTTATTGAGTAATCCTTGAATAAAAGTGATAGATTGAGTGAAGATTTTCGAGAATGGTCTATCCATGGTAGGAGATTCCCATGAAGGACCCTCCCAAGCGGTTGGGAAAGACGAGATGAATGAACTGAGTTGTAGATCTTTAGGTTCATATAAGAAGAGTGTGTGGGGGATATTCTAGAGTTAGAGTGTGGATTTAAGGAATAAGATTGAGTAACTCAAGGTGTCCTATGTCGAAAGAGTTGACCGATTTTTATTTTAATACACTAGGGAATCATCTGTATGATTTCCCTAAGAATCAACATGCATGTGGTTAATTAGTTGGGTATTTGGAAGTGAATCATATTCTTGGATAGTGATCCTACTCGCTTCACTAAGACCTATATGGTAGATTTTGAAACTATTATCAAATCATGTATTGATTAAGACTTAAAAGTTAATGCATTTTCATTTAGAATCCATTGAGTATTATTTTAAAAAGTTTTTAATATTTTGAAAAAGCATTGTTTTCAGTGAGTATCTATTTTAAAACATGTCTGATTTCAGATGAGTAGTTAGTGAGGAGTCAGTTATGAGTCAGAGTGGTTGGTTCTTCATTTGGCTTCCCCTAATGGTGATATTATTTTTTAAGAGGTATCCTTCTTGGTTTTAGGGGGTTTGGATTTTGTTCTTGTTATATGATAGTTAGTTTTGTGTCTTGGACCTTGCATTGGGGGTGTTGGTATTGTATTAATATTCAAGTCTTTACTCATTTGTGTTTTTTTTATTCTTGAGGATAAAAATCATTTTATAGGTAAATAATATAACTACCTGGGTTTATTGGAACTTTAATTTATTTTTTTCATAGTTTTTTAGGCATTAAGAGGAATTTTGAAGGTATTATGAATGAAAAGGGTTGAGTTTTGTCTCTTTAAGCTCTAACACACCTATTTTGGAAGATATGGTGGAGACTGTTCTAGAGCTACGGTAATAGAGAGTTGGATATTTTGTGGAATCCTAGTCATTTTGGGTTGATATTATGTGGGTTATAATTTTATCCTATTTAGGGGTCATGTTTTTAGATTTAATCTTACATAAAGATCTCACTATTCCATGGAGCATGGGCTACAACCATTTTGGGGATTTGTTTAGGAATTTAGGTGGTTTGTGGAATAGTTATGATTGTTTGGGTGAGCATGGAGCATGAAGATTTATGGTAGAATACCTATTGGAAATAAGGAGGGGTGAAACACTCATTTTAGGAGCCACAGTGGTGTCATGTCATGGTTATGAGGTTTATTCAGTGAAAATGGTTTTTTTCTGTTATGTTGGAAATAATGAGGGTGGTATTACTGTGATTTTTTGGATCTATAAAGGCATTCAGGGTTGAGGATGATATGAACATTTTGGGTACTGCTATTCCATGGTGTCATTAAAACCCATTTTTAAAATGATCATAATATTTATGTAAATATGGTTGTTTCAAATGACTAAGATTTTAGATCAACCTTTATCTGAGGGAATAAAAACCATTTTGGAATCTACTATACTATGGTGGTGGTCAATTAAGTTTTCTCTATAAAAAAGGTTCAAAATTTATCCTTAGGTAAACTTTACTTCTCTCTCTCAAACCCCAGCTAATCCCATGACCATTTTAGAGCATTTTTTTCACCTTTTTGTGTATCCTAACATCTTGATTTCTACTACCGATTATTCTTTGATATGAGTTTCGTCTTCTTTCTCTCTTTATCTTTTCCCTTCTAATTTTTTAGTTCTCCACTTTCTCATGAATTTATGTAAAATGATCCCTTCAGTATTTTATTATTTTTAGTCAATTTATTGATGAGAGTTTCTTGTGGTTAGGTTCCATGTCAAATACTTTTATATTTTCATTACATGATCCTTAGTTTCTTCATCTGTTTTTGTGTTTCATTATCAAATATTCAAAAAAGATAGGGTATTTATAGTTTTTTATTCTATATCCTATAAGAATATGATTTTTGTTGAATTGTGATTTATTATAATGAATTTATCATATTATTTATTCCATGTTATATGGTTATATATTCTTTAGTGTTCTCAACTAATAAGAAATGGGAAACTTGTGAATACTTCTCTTTAATAAGAATGAATTAAAAGAAAATAAAAAATTGTGTTCAAGCAAATTAAATGCATAACATTTTCCTTGAAATTTGTGGAGTTCTCATTGTGCTTGTGTGGTTATATTATATTTTTTTAATTATGATAGGGGTCTTGGTAGAGGTGGAGTTATGATAATTCAATGTTGGGATTCTATTTTACTTATTATATTTCATTGGGGAGAGTCTATTGGTTAGAGAGATTATGGGGTGTTCTCATGTCTACTTTATTCTCCAAGTGTTTTCATGGGATGTGTGTGAGTTTGGGATTCATGTGTCTAGTGGACTATTGGATAGAGATATGTGTTTAGTGTGTTTAGTTGTGTTGGGTATGAGATAGTGTCAAATGTAATAGTGATGCATTAAAAAGTAAGTTGAAATTGTCTTAATATGGTATTAATATAATGATTAATGGAATGTGAAAACTAAAATGAAATTAAGAAAATATAAGGTCAATGTTATATGAAGGGATGGAAAAAACATGTGAAATGTGAATAACAAAAGGTTAGAGCGGGATGTTTTTTAATGAATTCTTTAACATTAGATATGGATAAATAGATGGATTAATGGATCGAATGTGGATGGTTAATGGTAATTCTATAAAACTATAAGGAAAATATTATTAAATGTGAGGTTTTTTTCATGTGTATTTTTTTATTATAGTTTTAGATATGCTATATATAATGATTTGTTGTGGAAAGTGTTGTTCTAGTGCGTGGTTTCTATACTATTATTTGAAAGTGGTTGTGTAGATATTTTGTAGTTAATAAGGATGATAAGTGAGAATTTCCTTGGTTGTGATTGGTTATGGTAGGTATATATATATGTGTTTTAATGTCTTTAGATTATAGTGTATATATTCACCAATTGACATGAACAACCCATGATGGTTCGTAATAGGTATATATATACATGGTATATAATGGATTCCTATTTTGGTGGGTATATATACTAACTGATCTGGATATGTGGTTATGATAAGTGGGTATGTGGAGATGTGGTATGTGATGGTGGATTTATGGTTTTGGTTGGGATAATGTGATGCATGGATACATGGTTTGGTGGTCAGACCATGGTATGAAGATATGGTTGTTGATGTGGTGTCCTTAATATTTAATCCTTACTTCTTGATCAATTGGTTAGGGGATACCCTAATTTTGTTCAGTACCCATTTGTGAGTTGGAGAAACCTTTGAACTAACAAGTAATAGTGGTGGTAAATTTCTAGGCCATTTTTTGTTATTTTTTATGGTATTGATAATAATTTATTCAGTATTGTTGTGATATCCTAGTCCTTGGACTGAGAATTGTCTTAGATTCTTGATTTGGTAAAGAGGTTGAAGATATTGTAGGAATAGAAGAAGTTATAGAGTTATAGATAATTATATTTTGTATACTTATTCTATTTCTACTTGTGGTTTATTTTTTATTGGTTGTTTTCACACATATTAACTCTTTCATACTTACTCACATGGATACTAATTTTTTTATAATGATGATCCTATCGAGTACTACCAAGTACTCACCCCTCTATATTTTGTTACACTAGTTTTTCATGATAGTATAAGGGAGAATAGAGATACTATTTTTATAGCATTAGTGGAGTCCAGTGGAAGTTTTGGGATCTTGAGAGCTCTTTATTGCATATTCTTTTATAATTATTGTATAAATTTCCATGTTGGTAACATTTGGGTCTTGATAATTAATTATTGAATGGGATTTATTTGTATTTGATTAGTGGTTTTGTTTCATTATTTCCTAAGTTTATAAGGGAAATTCCTCCCATTTATCTATTTTATACCCTTTGTGCTACTTACTAATCCATTTCCTATTATAGTAGGGATTCATGGATCATTCTCACCTTCAATTCCAACTAGGAGGGGTTACCAATGGGGGTGGGTCATGATAGAGTGATGTTAGAGATTTTGGTTGGGAGTTAGGATAATGTTTAGAGATAGAAACATGTGAGGATTGCATGGGGTTGGTAAGGATACCATGATACTTGATCTTAACATGTGATTTATACCAAGGATACCATCTATAACATAGATGATTGGATACCCCAGTGATCTAACATAAGGACATTTCCAACCCACAAAAATATTTAGGTGAAAGTATAACCATTGCAGGGAAGAAATCATAGGGAGGTACATGTATCATTTTTACTAGCACCATTGAAATTTACATTTGGGATATTATCTATGTTTTTATAATTATATTTTTGTGCTATAACCATTGATAATTTATAGTTATCTTTCCAAAATGATTACATTTTTTAAGGTAAAGTAAAAGGGTAATTAACTGAAATGTATGGTTTAAATAAATCCTTATTTTTATTAAATATATTGTTTTCATGCTTTCTATAACATGTTTTCCCTTAAAGCTACTTTCATTATAATTGTTAAAATTTATATTAAGTTAATAAACTCACATGATTTTTATAATTTTCAATAAAATAATATTCGATAAGTCCTTTTTATATATTATTATAAAACTATAAAATATTTATGAATTAAGTGCACCAATTATAACAAATTTCATGTTTACAAATTGAAAGGAATTTTTCTAGTGAAAATATTTAGGATTTTTGAATTTAATGATCAAATCATCATGCCATGCATAATTTTTTTAAATATTGATATATATACTTAAAGATAAATTGTTAAACTTAATAATTAATCATGTGTCATGAAGAGTAAATATTAACTACTTATTATTGATATCATGACTAAAGTTAAAATAATGTTTGTGTGAACAATTGTGAAATCCTATTGGAATAAATGTAACATATTATTTTAGTTCTCTTTTAATTTGAATAAATTATATGTATTTATGAAAGAATCATTTTTACTGAGCATGATTCACCTAAAATATTAAAGTTAAATTATTTCACCTCTTATATAATATGAAATTATGTTTCATTGGTTATAATATGTTTAAATGGTGTTTAGTTTAATCATGTAAAACATTAAGTGTGAGAATAAATCATATACAATTTTTCATTTCACAATTCAAAATCATGTTTATGTAATATTATTAAAGTGAAAGGCACGATTATTTTTATAATATGTAATTTTAGGAATTTGAGTGTTGTTAATGATGTGATATTTGATGATGGTTTCATCAAATTGTTGATATGTTTTTCTGATAACTTGTTTTCTTAAGTCATAAAATGTTTATCCAAAATATGGCCAATATGAAGTTTCCCCTTAAAAAAATTTATGCCTGTAAGTTCTATGTTATTTTGTTAAAATATGTGTAAAGTGATCATTGTTGTTTTGAAGTCATTGACAGTGGAATTTTCCAGTGAGATCTTGATATATTTTTCTTTGGGAGGAATCTAGTGGATATAGAGAGATTGGTATTGTGGTATAAGTTTTTATGGTGGTTAGATGGTGTAATGATGATGTGGGAAGTGTTAAGGTGGTGTGTGAAATATTGTATGGATGAGATAGTTGGGAAGGGTAATATATAGATTGATGTGTTTCTATGAAATTTTGTTATAATCTATAATTTTTCTATGATTTTTGTAGTTTATGGAAATTTTATTGTTATTTTATGTTTGAATTAAATATATGAAATACAAATTTCATTGATACATTATGCATGGGAATGATAGAATTGTTGAAGTTTCACTGACAAGAATTATCATTGTTCCTTAGTGGATCATTTAACCATGAGTCTAAGGAATGGTTAAAAGATATTGGAGTTACCTTTGATTTAGTGAGGAGTCTGAATCAATTCTTAGATACTTTAGTGGTTTTCTTATTTAAAAAAGTAGTTATAAGTTGGTGGAAGATGAAGTGTGGAAGCTATAAAGGGATGTCATGGGATGAATTTCTTAAACTATTTAAAAAGTATTTAATTTACTAAGTGTGTATGGGTGATCATATAAAATATATTAAGGAGATTTAGTAGGGGATGAGAGTTTACATAGCTCTAAGGATCATTTTATATACTTGATTGGTTGACTTCTATATTTTCTAGACATAAGAGAAGAGCAGGCACAGCATTTTGAGTCTGTCTTAAGGATGAAGATTTAATGATATGTTGTGTATTTTAAGTTGAATACATGGGAAAAGGTGAGATATTTTCTATAGAATCCAGATAAGGGTTTAACCATTATTGGAGATTATAATAAAGGCCCATCCTGAGTAGTTAAGAAGGTCTAGATTAATACTTTGAGTTTTGGGTCATGAGGCTCATGAAAGAAGAGGGTGTGACGATCTTCTAGAGTTAGATCATGGTTGCAAGTCATAGTCTTGAGTATCTCTAGGTGTCCTATGTTTGGAGAGTTGTTTTGTTTCCATTATAATACTATAGAGAATCATTAGTGTGATTATATCAAGTATAAACCTACTTTTTAGTCTTTAAAATGTATTTTATATTGTCTTAGGAAGTAAGGAATGTTATAGGATAGTGACCAAACTAATTTCACTAAGACCTCTATAGTGTATTTTGAATCCATTTTCAAAGAATATATTAGTTGTGATTTAAATGTTAAAGAGAATGTGTTTTACTTGAAATTACCTTAGGATTATTTTTCAAAATATTTTAATATTTTCAAAAAGAGTTGTTTTCAATGGGTATCTATTTTAAAACATTGTTACAGTGACTAGAGTAGTTAGTTAGGGGTCAACTATGAGTCCTAGTGGTTGGTGATTTGTTTGGTTTCCCCTAAAAAAGATTTTCTTATTTGAGAGGTATTTTTCATGGTTGTGGATTTTTATGTGTGTTGTTATTATAGAAGAAGAGTTAATGTTGTGGATCAGACCTTTCCTTGGGGGTGTTGGAAGTGTGTTTATCCTGTTTGAGAGGTATCTTCCCTTAGAAAATAGGGTTCATGTTTTTTCCTTTTTTGGGTTTGATTTTGATTCTTGAGGATGTGAATCATTTTATGGGTATCTAATGTAATGAAATGAGTTTCCTATACCTTTAAATCATATTTTCCTAGTATTTGGAGGTGTTAATAGGAATTTTAAAGATTTTTTGAAGGCAGGGGTTTAGTTTTGGATCTCTAAGGTCCAAAAAAACCATTTTGGAAGTTGTAGTGGAGAAAATTTCAAGGTTAGAGATGTGGGGAGTTGGTTGTTTAGAGGGAGCTTAACCATTTTGTGTTAATATAACATGAGTTATAATTTAATCCTATATAAGGGTTAGGTTTTTAGATTTAATCTTCCATGAGGACCTCACTATGATGTGGTGTATGGGATATGACTATTTTGGGATAGAAGAAATGACTAGTTTATGAGTTATAGTGGTTTTATGTGCAAGAACCCAGTTTTTCACTCAGGTATGGATCCTTTAATTTTCATCTAAATATTTAATTTGGACCTAATATGGATGCCTAATGAGTTAGTAATGGTTACGAGGGTGTCTATGGCTTGTTCGGAGCCCGAAACCCATCTTTTTGGAGAAAATAGACCTGTCATACGGTTTAGAGTTAATCGTGTGGAATTCCACACAGTTTGGATAACTGTGCAGATGGAGTTTTTTTAGACAGAGCCACCTCCCATGGTTGATGCATGGTTGTGCGACCTAATCACGTGAACACCCCTTTTTCCCAGGTACCTGTGCATGGGTTGTCCATGGTTTGAAAAACCGTGCAGACCAAACTATTCGAGTAGAGACATCCTGCATGGTTTGAAAACGGTTTGAAAAACTGTGCGAACAAACTGTGCACATGCTATTTTTATGGTTAAATTTCCATTTTTCCCTTGATGATCTAATTAAGCCACTATTTCCTCATAATCTGAGTTTATGCAGGATTGAACTTTTTCTCTCTCAATTTGGGGCTTTTTGAAGATCTAAACTTGGAATAAAGAGATCTCCATCATCCAACATCCGTTCGAGCTTCCGTTTGTCACGTTGGATTCACAATGGTAAGTAATCAAGTTCTCTTCATCCGTTCTTCTTCTCTTTCAATATCGAACTAGATATCGTCATGTGATCATTTTTAACCTTTTCTTATATCTACTTATATTCGAGGTAGATCAAGGGACGATACCGGTGGAGAAGGATCATACAACCCTAAGGTGGGTGGTCTATAACTTATCCCTAAAGTTTTTTGTTTTTGGAATTTTTGTGTGGGGCCCACCAATTTCGTTGGGAAACGTTTCTTAAAATTGCATGCCATGATTATACTTGATAGAATCGTATGGTTATGATCTTTCCAAATATGTTATTAGTTGTTAGTGGTTACACCCGCAACTCAATTCAACTCATGTTGAACGTTATGGCATAATTAGGTTTTTAGTGTTTTTTACAAGTTTGAGCCACCATTTGGGTGTGCCTTTGCTTGAACTTCCTAAAGGTGAGCCTTTCTATAATAAATGACTTGTTATTTATGAGAATTGGATAATGGAATGTACCATGTATGGTCACCACTTGATCCGCCTAAGGTAAGTACTTACAAATGATTATGATATGTGAAATGTGAAATGGAAAGTATACTAAGTATATAACTTGTCCTTATCAAAAGAGATTGAATAAATGTTACATTTCTGTATCACCCCTTTCCATGTTGATGGAAGGTAGCGGAGTGAACCTCAATAATTGAATATGACTTAATGGTTAATAAAGACTTGATTAAATGACTGCAATGCTACTTGGCCTATCCACACTAATGGAAGACAAGGATTGAACTAATTAATAAATGGTTTCAACTCTAGTTGACCTATCCACACTAATGGAAGGAAATACTTGAACCAAATGAATTATTACATGATTATAATATCAAATAGGAATGGATTGACTCAGTCTCACCTAGGATTATGAGAGAAGAATACTTTGTGTCTCGGGAATCCCATTCTGATTCAAGGATGAGGTTTTCTTAGGTTGATACCCACCTAGACTTTAGTTCTTGTCTATTCCTTGGATTCCTGGTATACTATCATAGGTTCCTTTTCATTATTACAGGAAACCTCAGATACACTCCTTAGACCCATCATTGACTAGTAGGTGCCATGGTGAAAGCCCATAGGGCCCTATCTTTTCTTAGCCCTGTTTTACCTTGGTCAATCACCTTAAAATTGGTAGGCGCCTTATTGTGGAATGCCTTGGATTACACTCCTTGGATTACACTCTTACCCCTTATCTAGACTCAGATACTACTAATTTAGCATTCTGGGAGTTTTACGTTACCTTGGTTATTACCCTGGAACTCCCTCACTCGATATCTTTGGAAGCTTTCCTTGTTACATCTTGGGACCTTCACTACTTATACTATCACAAGGTGATGTCAGTGTTGGCTATTCCTCACATGACTATTAACATTAAATTGTGATTTCTTAATTAATGAACTGGTTACATGTTCAAATACCAGCTGAGGGCTGAAGCAGGTACTTGGGTATTCAGTTATACTATACTACTTGATTTACTTTATATATATTCATGCCTATAAAATGATATATTCCATTACACGGGCCATATGTTATAGACACCGTTAGTGGTGGCCCACTGAGATTTATCTTACACCCTCTCTGGGTGCTGTTTGGTACTCGAAGTAGATTACATGGTTGCAGGTGTTGACAAAGGGAAGCATACAACTTCAAACAATTGATTTATTGCTGTTTAGGATGGATTTTGATAGCAGATGACCGAGTTTGATCTCATTATGCTTAGAGAAGTCTTGTTTCCTTTTACTTGTGGAACTGTTATGCCTTCTATTTTGTATCTATGTTTTCTAGTTTTCTAGTGACATGAAATTATATCATCATTGTTCTAGTTGATATGGTTATTATTATTCTCATTATTCTATTGCATCAGTTTTCTTCCACTATTTAATCTATTTATTATATTGGTTACATTGTTTAATACTATTCATTTTATTCCTTACACTGTGCTACACTCTGATATTGAGGGAATAGTATTCCCATGGACACAACCTAAGCCCTCGCTACTAGTCGGTATCCTCTGGCATTCAGGAAGATACGCTTGAGGCCATATGGCCCACCGGGCTCGGGGCACCCATTAAGTGACATTTGGGTATGGGACGTCACAAAGTGGTATCAGAGATGGTTTATTTTCTTACTTTACTATTTGGAGACAATATATTGTAGAATAGTAACACTTGGGACTTGGCCATAATCCATGCTTGGGCGTCATGAACCCATGTTCAAGGTAAAAACCAAGTTTCCTAAATTATAATTGTTGTTCTATTTTTCTATTACAGTTGATATTATTTCACCATTGGGTGGCACAAATGTTGTGTGACGTTATTGATTCTTACTCTTTTGAGAATTTATTTCATCCTTATCCCAATTATATGATGGAAAGTAGAATTGATTCATGCATCATTATAGGCACCTATAGTTCACATTTCATGCATATTTCCATGCCATATAGGTGAATTTCACTACTTTGCATTGCTTGATATGCTTTTGAATGTTGAGTGATGTTGTGATAGTTGCTTTTACATGTATTACTTTGTCTTTGATTGAGTAATTTCTTGTCTCAATTCATGAGGTGTATGGTCCCTCATGGGTTGGGATGAGTAATTTACTGATTCGAACTATTATACTATAAAGAAACGAGTGTCGTTTCTGGTGATAGGTGTATGGGAACTAATTAATTGGAAATGGATATCCATTATAAAGTGAATCATTAAATCTAAAATGAATTGGTTTCACATCCTTATTCTTCCTTGTCATATATATTAAAGGTAAAGGAGTGGACCTGAAAATTAATTGCAAAATGGCATGAAACTTATACTTGAGAACTTACCGATCCCTGACCATATAAGAGGGTAGTTTGAGTATTATACCCTGGGTAGTGAGTTTCCTTATGTTCATTTTCCAATAGTGATGTTATATTCTGATCCTAAGCTTGTTCTAAGGTGTGTTATTGGCATTTTTAGACCAATTCCACCAAGAAATCCTCGTGTCATTTGCCAGGAAGGTGGTGGAGATCATGCTCTAGACATGGTGGGACCTGAGACACCAGTCTTACTTCCAAGAGTTCCACTTGAGGCACTTCCTACTTTACTTGATCCAGGCACTGATTCCCAAGTCCATGATAGTTTCTTACGTTTAATGCAGTTTATGTAAGGTGCTCCATGGGTTGCACCAACAATGGATGATCTATCCCACGAGTTCCAGTAACAACATCCTCCTACTTTTTCAGAGGATGACGCTTCTTAGGCTACTGAGTCTTGACTAGAGGCCATTCTGTCTATCTTTGATCATCTAGAAATGCCTCCAAAGTGGAGATTCAATATTTCTACATACATGCATCAGGATTCATCCAAGCATTGGTGGGATGTGGTTACCTAGGCCGGTCATCATCAGGGCATGTTATGGGTTGATTTCTAGACTTCCTTCTATGATTAGTTCTTTCTTCAGGCACTGAGAGATGACATATCCAGAGAGTTCATGAATATCAAGTAGGATTATATGTTATATATGGAATATTCAGCACATTTCAAAGATTTAAAGTGCTTTGTACCGCTTATAGCCGATGATGAGATTTTGCGTGCTAGAATTTTTGAGGATTGGATCCAGTATGCGATCCAAACATAGGTGAATGTCTTTCACCTTCCTACCTTTTCTGCAATAGTTGACATGCCCTTATCACTAAAAATACCCTAAGGGATGACACAAGTACTAGGTTTAAAGAATCAATGCCGTTTCAGGACAGTAGTTCTTCCGGTGGTAGGAAATTTTCCTTTGAGGTTTCTTATTAGGGAAATGGCAGTCATAGTATCCAGTTTGATAGCTCTGTGGTGTGTCATTAGTGCGGAAGACCAAAGAATAAAAATCCCCATTGTGATATAGAACCTATAGAGTTCCGAGCTTGTAGCTGTATGGGTCATATTCAGACTTTCTGCATGACCTTTCAAATAAATTCGAGTGGAAAATGATTATCATTCGCTCCACCTACATGAGAAAGTTATTTTGCATCACGTCAAATGGGGAGTTGGACTAGCACCGACAGGTATGGATGACGAGGAGGTCGTGGTGGTGGTAGTCCGACCCCTGATCACCAGAAGATCAATCATTATCGTGGTAGTCTATTTGTTTCATAGGGACGTGGATCAGGTCAGTTTCATGCTTTACAACCGATACCCAAGGATCAGGTTGTGGGACCATCTATAGTATGAGGTACTATTTCAGTAGCCTCCACTATTATCTCTGCTTTTTTTGGTACAGATGCTTCAAAATATTTCATTTATTTATCTATTGTGGAATGTCTTAGACTAGAGATACAATATTACTATGATGTAATGAACCTCGATACACCTTTGGGAATACAGACTGAGGGCATATGCTAGTGCAGGGACTACCCCCTTGAGGTAGGTAGTTACCCTTTCTTGTGGAATCTCTTTGTTCTCGAGATGACGGGCTTCGATTTCATTCTCAGGATGGACTGATTAGTCCACTATCATGCATTATTAGATTGTTATCGCCATAGGGTCTCTTTTACATCACTAGAAGGAAACAATTATCTTTTCAAGGGTGAGTGGGATGTCCAGGCTGGAAGAGATGGACTGAAGCATCATGGGCTAGGTGAAGTGACTTCCCAGATTAAAAATATTTTCATGGAGGATCAAGTATTGATTTAAACTAATTTCCATCCAATATTTGATCATTTTAGGGAATTATTTCTTGATTAATTTTCTAGATTTCCTCTTAAGAGAGAGGTATAGTTTACAATTGATCTTGTTCCAGGAGTATATCCAGTGTCCATTCCTTTATAAAGGATGGCACTTACTGAGCTTCATGAGCTCAAGCGGAAGATAGAGGACCTAGAGGCCAAAGGTTTTATATATCCTAGTACATCCTCATGGGGTTTTCCCATGATTTTCACCAAGAAAGCGGATGGAACCTTACGCCTATGTGTGGATTATAGAAGGTTTAACTAGCTTACGGTAAAGAATCGGTATCCACTTCCTCGAATATTCTTTGTGGATGACATATTGGTGTATTCTTGCACTCATAACGACAATGCCAAATATCTTGAGATCATTTTGAGTACACTAATAGAGAATCATCTTTATGCCAAGATTTATAAATGTGACTTCTAGATCGTTAAGGTCCACTTATTGGTTCATATAATTTCAGAATCAGGGGTATCTGTTGACCTTAAAAAGGTTAGTGCTATAGTTTCCTGGGAGCAGCCGAAGAATGTGTTAGATATAAGGAGTTTCTTGGGGATCTATAGATTTTATATAAATTTCATAAAAGAATTATCACATCATTATTCACCTCTTACTGGACTTAAAAATAAGGGTGTTAAGTTCTTGTGGTCAGAAGCATGCAAGAAATCCTTTTAGAAACTGAAAGGCAAGCTTGTCTCGACACCGATTATGATTTTTCTAGAACCTGGTATAGGTTATATCATCTTCTGTGATGCATTAGTCATTGGATTAGGAGTAGTGTTGATGAAGGAATACAAATTTGTTGCATACAGATCTTAGAAATTGAGGCCTCATGAGAAAAATTACCCAATGCACAACCTCGATCTAGCAACAATTTTCCATGCCTTACATTGCTAGAGACATTACTTGTTGGGTGAGAACTTTGGGGTGTATAAAAATCATAAAATCCTCAAGTATATATTTTCTCAGCATGAACTGAACCACATATAACAAATATGGGTCAAATATCTACAATCCTTTGATTTTGAGATTGCCTATATGCTTGGAAAGGGAAATGTGGCCGCTGATGCACTGAGTCAGAAAACTCAAATGCATGCCATATAAGAAGTGAGTGATGAATGGAAGTTAATGGACCTCTTTTCTGAATTTCATCTAGAGTTTCATGATAGTCCCAAGCAGTCTTACCTCTCAGCCTTAACAGTTACCTCTTTCCTCTTTGAGAAGGTAAAGAGTAGGTAATTTTCAAATCCGGAAGGTTTGGTTCTCCTTGAGAGTATATCAGGAGATAACCCACCTCCGGGTTGGTCTGTAGATAGAGATGACGTCCTGCATCTACGTGGGCATATCTGGGTTCTTGCATATATGAGAGAAGAGTTAATGAAAGAGTCCCATGCTTCTTAGTGGGCAGTTTATCCATGCATATCTAAGATGTATCGAGATATGCAATGCCATTATTGGTTGCCTAGAATGAAACGTCAGATTGCAGGATTCATCACTAGGTTTTCCACCTATCTGCAGGTGAAGGTGGTGCACCAGAGACCTATAGGCTTGTTAAAGCCGAATTCAGTCCAAGAATGGAAATGGGAGGATGTTGCTATGGTTTTCGTAGTCATCTTACCTAGGTTTATAAGGGGTATAAATGCTATATGTGTATTCATTTACCGACTAACGAAGTCATCCCACTTCATTCCTATAAAGGATACTTTCTCAGTTGATGATTTGGGAAGACTGTATATTCGTGAGATCATACGACTACACGGGGTTCCATGTACTATCATTTAAAATAGGGTTGATTGTCTCAATTCACAGTTCTAGAAAGGATTACAGAAATATATGGGGACTCAGGTGCTTCTAAGTATATCTTTTCACCCCCATAATGATGGAAAATCGGAAGAGACAATACATGTTCTGGAGGATATGCTCTGAGCATGTGTGCTTGATTTCAGCGGTTCTTGGGAGAAGTATATCCCTCTCATAGAGTTCTCTTATAATAAAAATTTTCAGGCGATGATTCAAATGTATCCTTTCAAAGACATATATGGTAGTCCATGATGTTCACCCTTATGCTGGCTAGAGGTAGGTGAGGCATCCCTACTAGGTCCTTATCTCGTTTAGGAGACTTTAGAACTAGTATAGCTGACTAGGAAGCGTATGACTACTGCTCAGTCTAGATAGAAATATCATTCCGATCGCCATCGACAACCTCTTGAGTTTGGGGTTTGGGATCATGTTTTTCTTTGGGTATCTCCCAAGTTAGGGCATAGACAGTTAAGGTAGAAGGGAAAGCTATCACCTCATTACTTCAAGACGTTTTAAATTATAGAGAGAGTCGGGTCGGTAGCCTATCAGTTTCTACTACCTCAAAGGTACCATACCATGAATGATGTCTTTCATGTCTCAAAGATTCTCCAATATCATGTTGACCTATCTCATAACTTTGATCCCAAGAAAGTTGAGTTATATGCTGATGATACCTTTGAAGAGTATCTAGTACGCATCATTGACCAAAGCACAAAGGTTATCTAAGGCAAGTCTATCACTCTCGTACATGTGATACCACAAAACGACTGAGTAAAGAACAAGACTTGGGAGAGGGAAGCCAATGTATATGTTTAGTGTCTAGAGTTTTTCTCAGACAATGTTTCTTTACCCTTAGAAGGAGAACTTATGGGTGAGTTTTTTAAGGGGGGAAGACTTTAAGAACCTATTTTTTTCACTCTGGTATGGATACTTTAATTTTTTTTCTCTAAATCTTTACTTTGGACCTAATATGGATGCCTAATGAGTTATTAATGGTTCCAAGGGTTTCCAGGGATTTTTTGGAGCCCATAACCTATCTTTTTGGAGAAAACAGACATGGCGCACAATGTAGAGTTAACCATGTGGAATTCTGCATGGTATAGATAACCATGCAGATGGTATTTTTTTGGATAGAGCCACCTCGCACGGTTAGTGCATAACTGTGCGGCATAACCGTGTGAGCACCCCTTTTTCCTAGGTACCTTTTCATGGGTTGCGTACAGTTTGACAAACTCTGTGGACCAAACCGTTTAGGCAGAGACATCCCGCACGGTTTGTGCACGGTTTGACAAATCATATGAACAAACTATGCGTAGGCTATTTATCTGGGTAAATTTCTACTTTTTCCCTTAATGATCTAATTAATCCACTATTTCCTTATAATCCAAGTTTATGTGGGATTGACCTTTTCTCTTTTAATTTGGAGCTTTTTGAAGATCTAAACTTTGAATCAAGAGATCTTCATCATCTGACATCTGATCGAGCTTCTATTCATCACATTTGATGCGCAACGGTAAGTACTCGAGTTCTCTTTGGCCGTTCTTCTTATCTTTTACTCTTGACCTAGATATTTTCATGTGAGAATTTTTAACCTTTTATTATATTTACTATGATCTGAGGTAAATAAAGGTCTGATACAGGAAGAGAAGGATTGTACAACCCTAAGGTGGGTGGTCTATAACTTATACCTAAAGTTTTTTTGTTTTTGGAAAGTTTGTGTGGGGTCCACCGGTTTTGTTGGGAACCATTTATTAAATTTACATTCCATGAATATACTTGATTGAATCATATGGTTATGCTCTTTCCAAATATTTGATTAGTTGTTAGTGGTTACACCCATAACTCAATCCGCCTCATGTCGAAGGTTATGCCATAATTGGGGTTTTAGTGTTTTTGAAACGTTTGAGCCACCGTTCGAGTGTTACTTTTCTTGAACTTCCTATAGGAGATCCTTTCTATAATAAATTACTTTTTATTGATGATAATTTCATAATGGAATGTTCCATGTTTGCTCACCACTTGACCCACCTATGTTAAGTGCTTCCAAATGATTATGATATGTGAAATGTGAAATGGAAAGTATACTAAGTATATAACTTGGACTTATCAAAAGATTTTGAATAAAGGTTACATGTCCATAGCACCCATTTCCATGTTGATGGAAGGTATTAGAGTGAACCTTAATAATTTAATATGCCTTAATGGTTAATAACAAATTGATTAAATGGTTTCAACGCTACTTGGCTTATCCACACTAATAGAAGACAAGGCTTGAACTAATAAATAAATGATTTTAACTCTACTTGAACTATCCACACTAAAGGAAGGAAAGACTTGAACCAAATGAATTATTACATGATTACAATATCAAACAGGAATGGACTAACTCAGTCTCGACTTGTATTCTGAGAAAAGAATACCTTGGGTCTCAGGAACCCCATTCCAATTCAAGGATGAATTTTCCTTAGGTTGATACCCACCTAGAATTTGGTTCTGGTCTATTCCTCGGATACTCATTATACTACTGTAGGGTCCTTTTAATTATTATAGGAAACCTCAGATACACTCCTTAGATCTAGCATTGACTAGTAGGTGCCATGGTGAAAGCCCATAGGGCCCTGTCTTTTCATAGCCCCGTTTTACCTTGGTCGATCACCTTGGACTCAGTAGGTGACTTATTATGGAATGCCTTGGATTAAGCTCCTTGTATTACACTCTTACCCCTTATACAGACTCAGATACTATTGAGTTAGCATTCTGTGAGTTTTACGTTACCTTGGTTATTACCCTGGAACTACCTCATTGGATATCTTTGGAAGGTTGCCTTGTTACATCTTGGGACCTTCACTACTTATACTATCACAAAGTAATGTCAATGTTGGCTATGTGTCACATGAATATTAACATTAAACAGTGATTCCTTAATTAATGAACTGGTTACATGTTCAGACACTAGCTGAGGGTTGAAGCAGGTACTTGGGTATTTAGTTATATTGTATTGCTTACTTTGGTTTATATATATGCATGACTGCACATAGCTATATTCCATTACATGGGCCGAATTTTATAGACACCATTGGTGGTGGCCCACTGAGATTTATCTCACACCCTCTCCAAGCACTATTTGGTACCTAGAGTAGATTACATGGTTGTAAGTGTTGATAAAGGGAAGCATACGACTTCAAACACTTGATTTCTTGCTGTTTAGAATGAAGCTTGATATCATATGACCAAGTTGGATATCAGGATGCTTGGAGAAGTCTTGTTTACTTTTACTTGTGGAATGGTTATTCTTACTGTTTTGTATCCATGTTTTCCAGTTTTCTAGTGACATTACAATACATCATTACTGTTCTAGTTGATACAATTATTATTATTCTCGTTATTCTATTGCATCAGTTTGCTTCCACTGTTTAATCTGTTTATTATATTTCTTCAACTGTTTACTACTATTCATTTTATTCCTTTTGCTGTGTTACACTCTGCTATTGATGGAATAGTATTCCCATGGACACACCCTAAGCCCTCACTGCTAGTCCGCAACCTCTAGCATTCGGGAAGATGCATTTGAGGCCATGTGGCCCACTAGGCTCGGGGCACCCATTAAGTGGAATCCAGCTCTGGGACATCACATTATATCATGATTATGAGGTTTATTCATCATGGTTGTATTTTTTAGGTATATTAAAAATGATAGGGGGGATACCTCTATGTTTAGGTGGATATCTGAAGGGAGTCAAGGTTGAGGTTGATATGACCATTATGGGAATTTCCAAACCGTGGTGGTGGTCAAAACCATTTTTAAAACGATTTAAATGAAAATGATGTCTGAGGGGATATGTAAATTTCAAATTTTTTAGATTTAAAATCATTATTTTATTGAGTAAATAATAGTCATTTTGGAATCCACAATGAAATGGTGGTGATCGATGATGTTTTCTTTATAAACAAGGGTTTACCTTTCTCCATAGTTTGAATTTATTTCTCACTCTCAAACCTTGACCAATCCCTTGGTACTTTTTGGTGAATTTTATCCATCCTTTTTATGGTTCTTAACCTCTTTATTCATGTTTTTAGTTCATATTTGATTTGATTTATTTTTTATTTCTCTCTTTATCCTTTCACTTATGATTTTTTGTTTCTCCTATTTCATCTAAAGTTATGGTAATGGGTTCCATTAGTATTTGGTGGAGTTTTTTTTGAGTTATTAATTATAATTTCTTATGATTAGGTTTCATAGTGAATAATTTCATATATTTTTGTGCTTAATCCTCAATTTATTTGTTTTTTAGAGTGTTTTTTCATTGAAGCTTAAAAAGTGATAATAGATTTATAAAATATTATTCCATATCCTAGAATAAAAAGATTTATTATATTACTATGATTTATTACAATTAACTTCTCATATTCTTTATTATATGTTATTTGGTTAGGGATTCTTGAGTGTTTTTAGATTGTGAGTAAGGGGAAACTTGTGGGGAATTCTCTTTAAGAGGAATTAATTAAATGAATATAAAAATCTGGGTTCAATAAAATTAGAATTATGGGATATAGTCTTTTTAAATTTATTAACATTCATGAAATTTTAATATGAGTTGATTCATATTGACTAATATTCATTGCTATGATTTATTATTTTCAATTGCTGATGATTAATTTTGTCACCTTCATAATCATACATGAAATTAAAGAATCTAATTAAAGGGGGATGATGAAATCTGGAATTTGGAAATACATTGATATTGTTAATCTATTTAAATAGGTGTTGTGTCATTTAATTTTTATTCTTGTTATATTTTAGATAACCTTAGTGAGACTAATTTACTAGGGTTAATAATGGGAAGTGTTTCTATGACTTAATGTTTCTCTACTTTCCCTTGGTATTGATAACCCAATTTTTGATTTAAATATAATAATGATAATGAGGGATGAAATTGTAATCCAATGTTGGTATTAATAATTATATATATATATATATATATATATATTAAAACATGGGTTATGGAATTCATGGGGGTTATCATTGTGCTCGGATGGTGATGTTGCCTTGTTACAATTCTTATAAATGTTTTTGTTTTGGTGGTTTTGTGATAATTTAGTGTTTCCAATCTATTTTACTTCTTGATTTTTTTTGGGATGAGTGTGTATGGGTGGTTTCTATTATAATGGGAAGGTTGTAGAATTTGGTGCCTTTCTGACATGGTTCCATTATCATGTTTAATTGGGTGGAGAGATTATAGGGATTTTTTTGTCTGATTTTTTTCTCTAAGTGTTGTAATGGGATGTGTATGAGTTGGGGAGTCATGAAACTAATGGATTAAATTATAAGGGGAAATGTTTATCATTTTTAGTTGTGTTGGGTACAAGATGGTTTTAAATGTAATGGTGATGGGTGAAAGAGTAATTTTGAAACTAACTAAATCTGATATTAATATAATGATTAACGTCTTGTGAAAACTAAAGTAAAATGAAGAAAAGGGAAGGATGGTGTGGTATGGAGGGATATAATGAACATGTGAAGTGTTAATAATGAATGCATATAGTGGGAAGTGGTTTAACATTAAATGTGGATAAAAAAATGGCTTAATGAATGTAATGTGTCAGGTAAATTGTAATTCTAAAAGACTGTAATGATGATATGCTTAAATATAGAGTTTTTGTAATGTGTCTTCCTTTTACTATTGTTTTAGTTATGATATTGATTATGATTTATTGTGGAAGGATGTTTTTTTGGTGTGCGATTTCTATATTGTTATTTAAAATTGGATGTGAGGATATTTTGTTGTAAAATATGATGATAGGTTGAAATTTCTTGAGATGTTATGTCTCACAGTAGGTATATAAATACGGGTTGTGATATTTTTTTGGTTTAGGTGTATATATGTACTTAATGAAATGAATAAGATGTGATATCTCATTATATATATATATATGGAGTGTAATGGATTTTGGATTTAGTGTATATATAAACTGGATGACTAGAAAATATGGTTGTGATAAGTGGGTATGTAGTGATACGATATGTGATGATGGATTTATGGTTTTGGTTGGAAAGATGTGGTATGTGTATACATGGATTAGTGTTTGGATCATTTTGTAAATAGATGGCTGTTGAAATTTCATTCTTTTTTCCCATTTAGTTAATGGGGGACAATCTAATATGGTTTTCTACCTAGTTGTGAGTTGGAGTAGCCTTTTAATTGATAGGTAAGCGTTTTGGTAATTTTCTAAGACCTTTTTATATTTTTAGTTTTGGAAATATTTATAGCATTCATAACAATATAATTTTTTTATTATTGTTTCACTAATAAAAAATTTATATTATGTTTTAGGGCTTTAACATCGGTGATTTTTAATCGATGTGAAAACCCTAATGGTTAGGGAGTTGACATCAGTTATTAGTATAACAGTGTTAAATCCCCACCATTGGATATTTTCATGTTAGTTATACATTTTTAAGGGATATAATTTTTTTCTAATTTGATAAGAATGAAATTCAAATAACCAATTGCAGAATAGGAGAAATCCAATGTACATAGGACATCAAATATTTTTTCCAATGGATCATCCTTATCGAAGACTAAAAAAGGTATTTAATGGTTTATAAGAGAGTGGATTTCCTCTATAATTTATTTGAACTGAATAATATTACAACTTTGTGAAAAAAATTTATTTCAAATTTAGTAATATAAAGAGTTCAGGACGTCAACAAAATACTGGGAAGAAACGGTCCACCTTATTTGATCTAAGTTATTGAGGATTTTCGTATATAAAACAAAAAATTTATATTGTGTTTATTAAGAAAAAACATGTGATAGTTTTATTATAACTTTGTTAGAAATAAAATTAAATACAAAATATATATATCATGCAAGATAAGACTTAATATCTATGGGAATACATTTGCAATTAGCTATCACTGTGAAAGGAAACATAACATATTTACCTTTGGACTATCACACGTTAAACAAGAGTGGAAAGATAAATTTATGTTAGTGTTTTCATGATATTAAAGTTAATAGTGTGTATTATTCAAATGTGAAAAATTTTATATCATTAAAATATATGAATTTAATGGTATGAAATATCATGACTGTTATGTTTTGTTGCAACAATTACTACCAGTTTTACTATGTAAAATATTGCCAATGCATATCAGAAAGTTTATTGTCATGTTGTGTTTCCTTTTCAATTCCATCAGTAGTAAATTCATGAATAAAAATTTGTTAAATTAATTTTAGAATGAGTTTATCATCAAACTTTTTCAACTTTAAATGTATTTTATACTATTGTTTTTTGATATAATGGTTTATATGATGATTCATTTGGTGTGGGGGATAAGAATATGTTGGCATGAATATTTACATTAGACGTATCCTTTTTAATGATATATGAAAAATCATAAAGGGATATTTTAAAAATAAGCATTGAATAGAGGCCTCAATTATTTAAAAATATATATCAGATGAGGTGATTAAGTTATGCACTAACTACTTGTGCGAAGTGAAGTATATTGATCTCCCTATATCTTGACATTTGGATGTCAGTAGCGATAGTAAGGGGATACATGGATTAAAATTAAATCTAATTACATGTGATATAGTGATGTA
This sequence comes from Viscum album, assembly GCA_963277665.1. Lineage (NCBI taxonomy): Eukaryota > Viridiplantae > Streptophyta > Magnoliopsida > Santalales > Viscaceae > Viscum > Viscum album. The sequence continues at coordinate 8,568,686 of OY728127.1, forward strand.
GATATATTTATATATTTTTAACAATATTGGTGAGGTTCAAACATATATATCATCACATATTATTGAATTGAAGGCACAATATCTGAAAATAAATGAAAAGTGGATGATGAATGATTATAAAAAATATATTTGTTTCATGGTTTATGGAGAACATTGAAATTGATTCATCTGTATCAGAAATCTTGAAATTTTTATCTATAGAACCATATGTCAATATAATCACATGGCCTGGTTTTGACATTATTAGTTACACATTTTACAAAAAAATCAGGATGATAAGAGTACCGTTCAAAATTGTGGAGTAGTGGTCATCACATAAGCACTATATTTTTCATGTAAAAAAGATAAAAATCCAATTTACACATCAATAATATAATTTGGAGTCATTAAATATATATGGAAAAATCTTTATACTAAATTATGAGTACCTGTGGTTAAGTGTAACTTATTTGATAGTAATAGTGGTGTGAATCATGATGATTTTGGAATTACACTTATTGATTTAAAAAGATTTAGTTACAAAGAGGAACTATTAATCATGGAGAAACATCTAAATTAGTTTTTTATGTTATCAACCCATTGAATAATCAGCGTTGTTTCTTTTTCTAATGGAAAAAGTTTATTTGGGTGATGTGAATATCGATGATGTTATGGACTTATATGAGGTTTATTCATCTATTAACTGATTACCTAATGATAAAAATGAATGTGTTGTAGACATAGTCTATGCTATATGAAATGATTACATATTAGGGATATGAGAAAATACTGAGTTACTCACTTAATTATTTAGTTAAATATCTATTTTCAAATTTTTATAAAACATATACATGTAAAAGCTGTATTTTTTAACTTGAATATTCAAATTTATAGATTTTGATAATTTTTGTCATTTTTTTGTATTAAATTTTATATTCATCAATTTTAGTTAGATGTTTTTTGGTTGAGAATACTCGACATCATTATTTTTTTGTGAAACGTACCCATGTAAAAATACATTTTTTAAAATTGGATATTTATATTTATTTATGTTAATCATTTTTTCCATTTTTGAATTATTTTTTATATTAATTAGTTTTAATTAAACATTTTTAGTTGAAGAATACTAATATCATTATTTTTTTATGAAATTTACACATGTAATGACACTATTTTTTAGATAGGACATTTAAATTTATAAATATTGATCAGTTTTTTTGATTTTTATATAAATTTTATATTCATCATTTTCAATTACACATTTTTTGGTTGAATAAGCTTAGCATAATTTTTTTTTGATTATTTATTTTTATTTATCAATTTTAGATAATCATTTTTCTTCATCTATATTAATTAAAACAATAAATATAATAGTATTTATATTATTAAAAATATATTTTTTCTTCTAACAATAATTTAATTATAAAAAATATAGGTACCCAATTTTTTTACATTCATTTATTTAAATTACCATAAAAAACGTAGAGGAACATTTAATGAGGTATGTGTATATTTTTTCATATTAATATATCTACAATAATTAAAAAATTTAATGAAATTATGTTTTTGCTTATAAAAATTATTTTCTGAACTATTGGTATGCCTCCTTTTTTAGTGTCTTATTCTTCTATAGAGAATAAGATACCCAGAGTTGGTATATGTGATATTAAACATTTACTAAAAAAATTCACTTCATAATGGGGAATAGAGGTTGAGAATTAAATTTTATGATAATAATAATACAGTATACCAGAATGAAAATAAATTTAGGAGTTATATGTCCATGAATATCCATTTTAGGATTATTATTTTATATCATGATTAAAGGAGAATCGACAAGAGGGAAAAATATTATCTATGCGAATTCATAATAGTAACATTTTTATCTACTTTATTTTTCTTCTAATTATTTAAATATTATATATTTCATGACTAATATTTATTTATTTAATTATAGGTGACATTTTAATTTCATTATATGAATGAAATTAAGAAGTGGTGGATATATTTTTCATCAATTATATGGAGATATTTTAAAAAAAATCAACTTCACATTATATTTTCAAGAAAGAACATAATGAACACCCATGAATTAAAAATGTGTTTATAGATATTGAGACTTGGGAGAAGTTTTTTTCCAGCTAATGGGAGGAATATTTTTAGGTTTGATAATTATTGTATATAAAATCCAAATTTAAAATTATTTATAAATTACTTGAAAACTTATTTATTTATTCTAATATATTAGGCCTCCAGGAGATCTCATCAAGATATCCATTCAGAGAATGTATACCCTCATTATTTATCATGAGGAGTGTCTCTGTTATCTAAGGAGAAAATTATTACTAGGAAGTTTAATGAATTAAGAGCTAAATACAATAGTATCTCGGAAGTGGTTCACTTTAACCCTATATCCACCCCAATCACCATAAAAAATGAAATAAGTACTAGGATAAAAAATTAGGAATTTTCTTATAGATCCATCAAGATAAATGGATGATAAGATTATAAGAAGACAATTATTATTTTTCTTAAATATTAGTCTTTGTAAATTCATTTCACTAATATAATATTTTCATATATTATTTTAGGATTCCCTTCAGGAGTATGAATTGTAGGAGACCTTTATCCCTGAGGGTAGGATTTTAATTCTATCTATTTCTTTAAGAAATGAAGAAAACTTGGTCCACATAAAAGGATATGAGGTGAGTGTCAGTATTAGAATTTTTTTGGTTGTTTTAGTATGACATTAAAGGAGGAAAAATACAGGGGATAAATATATTCTTTGAAGGTTGATCTTTAAGAGATAAATCAGTTGATAAAAGATCAAATTAAATCATATATACTGGTTATATTTTTAGAAATAGTGAAATAGATACAACCTGCATAGACTCCCTAGCCTACCCATTCTGCCTATCTAGGCCCTCCACCTCCTCATTCAAGTTGATTGTGTACTATGAGTTTCATGTTGGGGATCCCCATTTACATATTATAGCATACAAAATCATACATAATATGGGGGATTACAAACATCACCATAATATGTAGTTATATCAAGTAAGAGTAGTGGTACATGATATTATTAATCTAACTAATCCAGTTCCATTTAATACTAAGGATGTGGCCATAATTGGAAAAAGTATGGGTCATTTTTTAATCTAACCATCAAGTCTTTATCTTCAGTTGACATATGTGGTATCCATTATTTTTTTTAATTTTTATTTAATTTTAATTTTAAATTAATTATATTATTTTCTTACATTTACTTTATATAAGATAATCTAAAACCTAAGGATTAATTATAAAAGAAACAACATTTTTGAGAACTCATACCTTGAGATACTTCTAAGATTTCTCAAAGTTTAACAAAATTAGTAATGAATTATATTATATTAGAGAATTATTATTATTTTATGATTAAATCCACAATATAAGGGATATAATATCCATTAATAATATTTTAAAAATACATCATGGATGTTTTTATTGGTGATTATCTCTCCATAACCATGTTTTAGTTGTTTTCCATGTAGAAAAATGTCAATTTCAATTTTCATTTATTTAAATAAATATAACTTACAGTGATTTAAATTATTAATTTTCTAATTAGGAATATGTACACTCCTTGAATTAAATATGAGAGAATATATATTTATAAATTTATGGATCAAGAATATATTTCAATGACTATACAATATCCAATAAAAAATGGTAGAGTGAAATATATATATGAAAGTTCATAAAACCCAAAGATTAAGTGTCAGTTTCTTCCCTTTATTAAAGGGTAATAAGTCTTATATAATTATAGACTACTATTAATTATAACATTATTCATGTTGATATTTTTATATTTTAATGGGAATTTGATGTTATGCATATTTTCTCCATATAAATGCTTAATATATTGATTATTCTCTTTACTGAGAGAAGTTTGTGAAAGTTTTCAAGACTTGTTGATTTATTCTGATTTATACTATTTTATTAGTTATTTAGTCTAAAATTTTCATGTTATATATATTTTAGTTTTCAATATATGAAAACAAAATAGGTCATGAAAGACATTTATCAAAAAATCCCTTAACGATATAGAACCTAAATGAAATTAATTACGTGAAAGTATTGGAAGATAACTTTTATAGTATAGTTAATACTTTTTATCTTATATATAATTTATGTTTTATTTTCAAAGTGTTATTTCATAAATTTAGTTTCATCATTAAATAGGACATGCTAATCATTAATATTGGGAATTTTAATTGATTTTTGAGACTATAATGACTGGAATGGTGATAATTTTTCACAAGGTTAGTTCCATTATAGATTTTATGTTTTAAATAAACATGTTATATTCTAAATTTTATAATTTTTTTTATTTTGGTATGTTTTTGATGGTGTTAAATCATATTCAATTAAATACTTTAACTACCTTTGAGATTTATTTGAAAATTATTTTATAGGCTTTATTAATTCATAGATGTATGTTTAAAAGCTTCATTTATGTGTATTATCTTTATAAATATAATATAAAAGTTTTCATTATGTTTTTATTTTATTTCAACTATTGTTTTCTAGTTTTTTTAATACCATTTTCCTCTGTTGCAACTATTTTATACTAACAAGGATATGATATTGTATTTTAATTATTATTTAAAAATAATAATTAAGTTTTAACATAATTTATTAAGATAACTAATGTTAAAATAGGATTTTTATGTCTTTTATAATCATAAATGATGGAAAAAGTGGTTTTTTATTTTTTTATTCCTAAAACCAATATTGAAAATTTCTTTTGAGGACATTTTTTTTGAAAAATGATGTGGAAATAATTTTTTAATATTGTTTATAATTATAAAAAAAATTTAAAGTTCCACTAGAAATTGATACCAAAAAAATTTCAATAATGGTTATTAATAAAACCAATGTTGAAATCATATTTCAATGTCTGTTATAAAAAACTGATGCTAAAACTTTAATTTTGATATTAATTTCATTCACATCACCTTTTAACCGATGTTAAAAATGAAAAGTACCAATGTTAAATAGTTATTTTAAAACATTATTATGATATCCTAATCCTTTTATTGAGAGTTAGATTAGATACTAGATTAGGGAAAGTGGTTGAGGATTTTGTAGGAATAAAGGAAGTTATGGGGTTGGAGTGATTTATATTTTGTATGCTTATTATGTTTCTACATGTGGATTATATTTTTATTAGTTTTTTTTCAAACATTTATAATATTTAATATTTATTTTACATGGATACTATTTTTTTTAAGGATGATCCTATTAAGAATTCCCAAATTCTCACTCCTTTATTGTTTTCTAATTTGTTTTATAGGACAATATATGGAATAATGGAGTTGCTGGTGTTTGGAAAACCCGAGTGGAGTTTGATGTGTGACTTAGGGTATTGAGAGATTGTTCTTACATGTTATTTTATTATTAATATATGAAATTTCATGTAAATAAAATTTGGATCTTGATAATTAATTAAAAGAATGGGATATCTTTAGAGTTTTTCAGTGGTTTCATTTCATTATTTCTTGGTTTTATGAGGGTAATTCCACCCATTTTTGAATTTTATATGATTATTGCAAGTAACTAACCTATGTCCTATTGATTTTAGGCTTTAGGGGCCACTATTTCCTTCACTTTAATCTGATGAGGGGTCCTCAATGGGGGAAGGTCATGAGATAGTGGTATCAGAGATTTTAGTAAAGTGTTAGGATAGAAATTGGAGTTGAACATAAGTAATCATTACATTGGGTTAGTAACGAAGTGGTGATAATCTAGATTAAAATGTGATTTAGACTAAGGTGTCCAGATAGAACATAGATTTTTAGAGGGCCCTTTGATATTATGTAATAATTTTGAAAACCTATTGAAATGTTTAAGTAAAAGTATAACAATTATTAGGAATAAATCATACGGAGGTACATGCATTATTTTCCTTAGTTGGATTGGAATTTATATTTTGGATCTTATCTATGTTTACATGAATATGTTTATGTACTATATCCATTTATAATTTATATTTCTCTTTCTGAAATGATTACATTGTCATAAGGTAGAGTAAAATTATGATTAACTGTAATGTAGGTTTAAATAAATCCTTGTCGATAAGCAAATATCTTTTTTCAACGCTCACTATAACATATTTTTCTCTCAATCAACATTCATTATCATTTATAGAATACATATAATGTTTATACACTCCTATGATTCTTATAATTGTTAGTAAAATCACATTTAATAAAACCATTATATATATGACTTAAATCCTATAAAATATTTATCAAATAGATATACCCATTATAAAAAAGTTTATTTTTATTTTTTAAGGAATTTTTCTAGTGACATGTTTTAGGAGTTTTAAATTTCAAGATCAAATCATCATGCCATGTATTATTTACTTAAATAATGATATATATACTTAAATATAAATTGTTAAACATAATAATTAATTATGTGACATAAAGAATAATTATAAACTACTTACTATAGAGAGCATGTGTAAAGTTGAAAGAAGTTTTTTGTGAACTATTATGAAATCCTGTTGGAATAAGTGTTACCTATTTTTGTATACTCTTTAAATTTGAATAATTGATATATATTTACTCAATAATGTTTTTTACTTAGCATGATGCACCTAAAATATGTAAGTAAAAATATGTAACCTCTTATATAATATGAATTTATGTTTCATTGGTGATAATATGTTTAAAGTATGTTCAGTTTGAGCATGTAAAGTATAAAGCATGAGAAAAAATCATGTACAATTTTTAATTTCACAATTCAAAAGAGTGTTTAAGAAATATTATCAAAGTGAAAATTATCATTATTTCTCTAATATTCAATGAAACTAATTTGAGTGTTGTTCATGATATTATATTTGATGATTATTTTCTCAAAGTATTGATATATTTTGGTGATATCCTATTTTCTTAAGCTGTAAATTGGTAGACAATGGGTTGGATAATATGAAATTTTCCAATTATAAAATTTATTCCTATAAGTTTTATGTTATTTTATTAAAATTTGTTTAAAGTGATCATTGTTTTTTGGAAGGATTTGTTGGTGTTGTTTCCTGGTAAGATCTTGGTGTGTTTTATATATGAGGAATATAGTGGATGGAGAGATATTGGTGTTGTGGTGAAGGTTTCTTGTGGTAGTTGGATAATTGATCATTAATGTAGATATTGGGTAATGTGGCTATGTGAAGTGTTGTGTGGATGATCTAGTTGGTAAGGTTAGTATGTGGGTTGATGTATTACAATGATATATTTCTATCCTCTATGATGTTGTTGTATTATTTATCAAAATGGATTCGAAATTTGATGGTTGTATTTAATGTTAATAAATAATATGTAAAGGAAACAATCAATGTGTGTAAAGATGGGTGATGGAGTGAGAATCCACCCACCAAAGGTTAATGGTGTTACCCATGTATTTGGGTAAAGAAAGAAAAATGTAAGGATGATTGGGGATTGTCCCATTAAATCAGATGTTATTTTGATCATATCTTCATGGTAAAAAATGAAATGTATTGATAGAAGTGTTCAAATTTTGTCTATAATAGTTTGGAGAAGTAAGAGTGAAGATTTATATATTGGGATAATGAAGACCTATATTTGAAGTATTAAAAATTGGTTATAATGTAGAATAATCCATTATGGAGTATTTATACTGATTAATACTATATTTTGCGTTAAACAACAATTTAATGAAGGTTTTATAAAGCCTGAATTAAATATGAAAGTGTGTAGGAAGTGAAGATTCATGAAGAAACTCATATTTGAGTTTAGATACTGCAATGGAATTTGATATTGATTTGAAAAACTTTGGAATTATTTTGATAATTTAAAAATTCATTTTAAGTCATTTTGAGGTGATTTGAAGTGTTTGTGAAGGCCTAGAGTTGATTTGAAATTATTTTGAATTATTTTGAATTAATTTGGAATTTTGGAGATAAATATGAAAAATGGATAATTATGGAATTCATATGGATTTAAGAATATATCTGTATGACATCTATAGAGAAGGGATAAGACTTCATATACATGTAATAATTTAGTGCTTTTAAAAATTTTATATCTCATAAGACTTTTAAGGTGCACATATGAATTTATTTTTATTAATGTGTGACTTTTCTTAATTCAAGGAATACATTGAGATAGGCATATGACCTTTGATTTTGATGTATTTTGGAAAAATCCAATCCCATGAGATTTATGTGGTGGATATATGGAATTTTAAAGCTACCACATATAACTTTATAAATATTCTATATGAATTTGGAAGTGTATTTAGACTTTAACTATGTATTTATGACTTTTTATGTTTGTGTATGACTTTGATCTTAGAGAAAATTTGAGATATCCATAGCTTAAAAATAGAGAATTCAAAAATATTTGATATTATGAGGAAATATATTTGAGATGATGATTAATCTATTATCATTTGATATAAACATCATGAATCTATGGTTATCCATAATATAATCTTCGTTTGAGGAAAATTAAGAGAGATAATATAAAAAAATCACTGCTATATTTTATCTGGTATTTTAAAATAGAAAATTTGAAAATCATCAATCTATGATCAAAATATAATTAAATCAAATTATTTATCTTTAATGTTATAAACATAAAAAAAATATTATTATTCAGGCTACTTGATAGAGAGAATAAAAATCAAAGAGCATGATGAATTTATAAGAAATAAATTAACCCTAAACTTTTAAATTCTAAATTTATTAAATCAAGAAATTAAATATTGATGATGCTTGATCTATGTTGAAATGTTTTAAATATCACCAAACCTTTATGATATGTATTGAGAATGAGTGGATCTAACTATAGAGTTCTCATATATTTGAGTTGGCAGTTGACGATTTTATTGAAAGTTCATAGACTCTCACTAATACAAAGAGAGGAGTCAATATGAAAATATAAGTGTTTCATATTTTTAATATAGTAAGGAAAAAATTTTATCTTTGGATTTAAGTGGGAAAATGAGAAATAATAGAAGAGTCTCAAGACTTGATATAAGATTAAAGTATTTGGAATATTTTTTGGCTAAGATTAAATAGTAAGAGGGGAAAAGGAAGGTAAATCCTATAATTGTACAAGAGACAACCATTGAGGGGAAAAAAGAATAACCAATCATGGGAGACACCCAATATAGAAAAAGTGAGTAAAAAAAGAGAGGAGATCATGGGAACATAATTCATTGGATACTTTCTATATTCTAAATATAGAAAATATTATTTCTATGGATTTATGTGTAAAATGAAAAATAAGGAGATACATTTTCATGTTAAAGAACCGAGAGTCTGTAATGAGTGAAATAGTAGTGTGAACTCTCAAAGAAGAAGAAAGATATTTTGTTCCAATTATGAGTATATTAATTATATAGGTATCAAATCTAAAGGAATAATAGGATCTTATAACATCTATTATTTCATAATCTTGATAAGAATAAATAATTATTGAGAAAATAAGAACTATTATACTGATATTCATATATCAATGTCGAACCTTTTAGGGATTTGGGAGCTACACGATTTATGATGATCATAAGATCATGAGTTTGAGTTGAGAGAGTCAAGTGAGAAGTTTTTATAAAATATCTATGATGTTGATATAGAAATAAGGATTTAGTTTCATACACTTTTCTTAAATACCCATATACATTCTATGATTATACTATTGAGGAGAAGAAACTTTATTCTAAGGATGTGGTGACATCATTGTACTAACCAGAAATCGACTTAGAAAGGGATGAAATAAAAAAATTCATACACATGATGTGAAGCTATGAAACCAGTGTGAATCTAGGTATGTAATGAAAGAATGGTGTGAAGTTGTGATTCTAGAGAGAAGATGGTTGCGAATAAGTCTTGTGAGACATTATAAATTGTATACACAGTTCAACTCTGTATGGGTTTGAAAAGAACCAAACCATCGTAGTTAGAGATTGAATATAGTGCTGAGTTCATGATTGGGGAAAATAACCAATCAAGATGAGTAGTAGATCTCATATTAAGGGGATAAACCTTGTAAAAATACCTAATGTCATCTTTACTTACTTTACTTGAATTTTATGTGTTTTTTACATGTTGGGTAAGATCTGAAATAGGCTCATTCATACTCTAATTGATAACAAAGGTTCAAGTACCAAGGGGGTAAAAAATTTAAAAATAAGAAATTATAATTTCATAAAAATAAGAAACACCTGATTTATCCCAATTTATGGGGTCATTAATCGATCCATCAAGCATCTAAATTATTATTTTATTTTAAAAAATATAATATCTCAATTACTAGCATCTCAATTGGTAGTAAAGCCTATTTTTATAAAATTAAAATTTATTATTTTTAAAATTTATACCCCCTTTGAACTTAAAACTCTGTAACTTATTAGGGTATGAATGAATCTATTTTATATCTTACCCAATATAAAACAACCACATGGAATGAAAGTAAATAAAGTAAAGATGGAATATAATATTTTTACAAGATTCAAACCCTTCATAGGAGACCTACTCTTTACCATGATTGGTTGTTCACCCCAATCATGGATTATATATATAATCAATATCTTACTATAATAGTTTGGTTCTTCTCACACCCATATAAATTCAAAATATGTATCTAATTTCCAGTATCTTACTAGAATTATTCACAAAAAACTACTCAATAGATTCTAGTTTCACACTATTATTTCTATTGGGACCACTTGAGGATACACTCAACACTGAGGGGTGGGGGTGAATCCCTATTGGGGACTTTTTAAACAAATTAATAATTTTTATCCCTTTATCTTTTAGTCCTTTTAGGATATTTATTCTCTTATTTTTTTTTTCATTTTCATATTCAAGTAGATGAAATAAAGTAAAGGATGACACATGATGTTTTTGTAAGGTTCACAACCTAATACAGGTATCCAGTCCTTGATGTGTATTATGATGACCAACACAAATATTATCCAATATAATGAGATATCAGTTACAATGTTTTGGATTGGAAATAATCCCTAACCTAAGTATGGTTTCCTATACTTAAAATAGGGGGGATAGAAAATAATATTTATTCCCCAGATTGGTGAATTCCTTGTCCAACTAAATCACCTTATTAGATCATTATACTTCCTATTTAGGTAGTATTCAACTTATTTAGATTCTTTGAAACAACAATAAAGTATTAAATTAATTTGACTTCCATTTAATTTTACAATGATTCTTTATAATTCTTCATTTTATTTTACTTTCACAATAGTGTGCAAGAAACTTTTCTAATTATCTTGTATATAAGATAGTGCACACAACATTATACCTATTCAAAGAAGAAACTTGGATAATTATTTTCTTACACTGGTTACAAGACTTATTCTTATATTTTTATTATTCCTTCTTCGTCTGTTACCTATTCATCTAATTATTTATTTATTTTTATGATACTATTCATTCCAAATTTCTCCATCCGATATCATTCACCTGGTATAGGTTTTTCTGAAATTTCACCATTCAGTTTTTTATACCTAATAATAGTTCATTAGATACCTTCTTTACCCAATACCTTACTACCCCATCCGATGCCTTAATAATCAATATGATGAATTACTACTCCATCTGATACCTCTCCATTAGATACCTCTATGTCTGATACTTATAACTAATGAAAATTTATAAGTTATCATATTCTACAACTCCACACTAAAATTATGATAGTACCTCCTCTTTTTGATGAATTAACAGTTAATTATTTGTGAAAATTATCCCCTTTATAAAGGAAACATTTATTTGAAAATCAAGGGATAAGGGAGGACTTCAAATTCAAAGTTCCCACTCAAAATTTTAATATCCCACTCAAATCATTCTTCAATTAACCGCATTAAAAATTTAAAGTTAATTCGATAAAAAAACTTTATGAAGAACATTCCTAAAAACTCAGAAATAATATTGTTCAAAATTTATAAAATTATAGATTGAATAATGATATTCCCTTTGTGGTTATTGGGGATTGAAAAACTATCTCAGCATTGTCACATTTTATGAATTTATAAAGTTTTTTAAAGATCATAAAATATTTATCTAGTAAATTTTCATAGGAACTTCTCTATATTGTAATCTTTACAGATCCCCTCTATCTAGAAGACTTCATATTTGTCTGTTCAGTAATCTTGAAACATTTCCACTGTTCATATCTCATCAAGTTACTATGTCTGAAAGATCTGTTTGATGGCTATTTCCGATGACATTTCTCAGAAACGTCTATCTAGTGATATTAATTGGATTTTTTTATGATGGATATTTTTGGAAAACTTTGTTCAATGCTTCCCCAAACTTATTTTTTATCCAAAGATTCCACAAAAACTTCTCTACTTTATGACACTCACATGTTTCTTCCACCTGATGAATTTGTTAGAAAACCACTATCCAATCATTCATTTTTTTGAATAATTTCATATATATCTCTCTATCTGATACAACTTCGACCGATCATCTTGAACCCTGAGAATTTTTTGTAATCATGATGTTTGGTAATTTAAGGAGAAGAAAAGAATCACCTGATTTCCTTTGTTTTACAAACTTAGTTTGATAGATTCATACTTCTTTGTTTGGTAAACTTTCATTCTATTTAGAACACTATACATCCAAAATCTTATAAAAATATTAATTATAATCAATACCCTTATATTTTATCTTTATAAGAACACCTCACTTGGCATTGATTTATTTATCTCCATTTCACCAAGGTTATTATTCTCCCAATATTCAGCTTGAATCACAACCACATAGCATTATGGCGTTTAATCAATGAGAAATACATCACCATGAATCAACCGATATCCTTTTTACAGTCAATATATCTAATTGAATAATGAATACAATTGGTCAAATAATTAGTTCCACCATTTTTCCATTCATCCCCATCCGTTTGTCTCAGCTTTCTCTATCCAGAACTTTCTATACAGAAATTTTATATGATGGATCCAACTTCATTTTTTGATAACAAATGTACATTTCCAAATATCACATTATATGTTACAAACATTAATATCAACTCATTAATTGTTACAACTATTCCAAATCTTCAAAAAATATTTTTTCCTTCAAGTAATGAATATACTCCAATTCTCACAAAGGAAAGAACACCATTTATATTATCCCAAGATAACAATACTTGGTAACTTATTATCTTCTTCAATAATATTGTATTATAACTTCTTCTCTTCTTTATAGTCTTGAATTTATCATCTCCATTCAGTCATACAAGATACATATTCTTTATTAAAAAGCTTGGATACTTAAAGAAAACTTCCAATCAAATTAGTCTCTACAAGTTTTTCAACATCTTGACATCAATGAAATCCTTATACTTCTTTTGAAATCATTGAGAACCATTGAAAACAAATAAAACACTTATATAGTGGACTCTTCAATATCTCCCTTTTTATTTGTTGGAAATACCTTTAAAATGAATATTTCAATATGAGAATATTTTATTATTTATCACCCAATTTCTTTTTAATATTTAATTTCAATTTATCCCCCCTATTAAAAAGAAATAAAAATTACTTTGGAAAAAGGTATTAATTCACTCTTAATCAGTGTGCCATCAATCATTTCACTATATGTCCATGTGATCCATGTTTAGTGTAAAACACAATAGGATTTTATTTAGACAAAAAACTGCCTATTTCCATCTAAACTTTACACCAAATGTTATGATAACACACAATATTTTCTTTAAGGTCTTTCCACCTTCATTATAATATGAAGAACCAAATGTGATATAAAAAGGTATCAATTCATCCTTAAGTAGTGTTCCATCAATCATTTCACTCTATGTCCATCCGATCCATGCTTAGTGTAAAAGACAATAAGATTTTATTTGGATAACAAAGCTATCTATTTCTAACTAAACTTTCTAAAAAATGTTATGAGAACACACAATATTGTATTTAAGGTCTGTCCACATTCATTCCAAGCTGAAGATACCAATTTTGATATAAAATAGTTATAGAAAAAATTAACCTAAAACTCCTGTATTCACTTTAAAAATAGATTAAAAACATTCAATTAAAAATAATAGGGTTAAAAACCTTGATAAAATTTCATTATTCCAATTTTATTATGTCAATGATTAATTCAATTTATCTCCCTTTATGGTAAGTTTTTTATTTTTAGTAACCAAAGATGAGAGCTTAATAAATTTTTTCCTTTTCAATAACATACCTTCAATAAAATTCCTGAATAATTAGATATAAATGAGATAATGATTATAGAAGATTTTCAACATTCTCATCTTGTCTCCCTATCAAGGAGACATTCCTCATGATATTTATAATGGTTTATCTCTTCCATATACACACTTTAGGATTTCCATGTTGAGAATACACTAAAATGGATATTTTTCTTGTGATTTTATATAATTGGAAATTTATACAAATTCACCAAGGATAATATTCTTGAATATATTCCGTTGAAATTACAAAATTAAGATAAAAATAATATGGGATCTTCTTCACTTTGATATCATGTGTTGGAAAAAATCATTTCAAATTCATCTAGGATGATCCTCACATTAGATTTATCATTATATTGATTTATGAATCATTCTAGGATAGTAATTTAGTGAATTATGTCCAATGTTAACAACCCATCCAATTCCTTAGGTTCTCCCCCTGAGATCATGATTCAAATTCAATTACCTATATAATAATAATATATTCAATTCATAAAGGTTAAGGGAATAAGGTGGATATTCCTTTATTCTTAATGTGAAAAACATGGTTGAAATGATTTTCTCAACCAAGTTTCTCTATTTCCTTCATTATTCCTTCTCAACATCTAAAATTTAATTTTTATTGGGTCAATATTGATCTTATCACTTATTCAATTTATTTAAGTGTGAATTTTCTCTTCTTAAGTGACTTTTAGGAACTTGTGTAACTCAGTTATAATTTCATCTTCTTTAATAAATAGTCTTGTACTAGAATTATTAAATAGGAATCTGTAGGAGTGTTCCCAGCTATGTTTCACATCACATAGAGAAATTTTTTAACACAAGGGTTTTTAATTGTTGGAAACCTCTCATGAAGTTAATGATCTTCATGTGGAATATTATCTTTTATCTTCATACTAGATTCTTCTTGTTATTTGTCCATCTTTCTTTCCTTCTCTAGATATTTGGGCCAAACAAACAATATATCTTTAGTGTCATTGTAATAATTCTTGGAATATCTATATATTTTATTTCTAGTGCCTTTCTTTATAGTAGTTATTTTGGATATAACACTCCTCTTAATCTACTTGAATTTGATATCAAAATACCTTTCATTTATCTCCACTGATATCTTCTTGAGAGAATTCTTGTTTGAAACATTATTTTTGTTGCTTCCCAAAGTTGTTTCTTCTTTATTATTCCCCCTTAACATGGGATTCCTTTTTGATTTTGTATTTATAGGGTTGTACCAAAAATCTAATAAAAAATTCCCAAACCCATTACAACTACAACATTGATCCAAAAAACTATATATTCTTATATCCACTACATGCCGTTCAAAATTTCTAGAAAAATAGGAATTATATTTTTGGGTTTTCTTCACAACTTGTTGGGATCTTCATGGGGAACCGACTTCCATACTACTTCTCCTATCCACCATAGACATGGTGGTAGGATCCTCATTTCTATTATTCATTAATAATTGTGAATATTTTTTTTAATCTTACACTATCCATGAACATATATTTATATAAAACATTATAAAAAGGTATGGATGATACTACATTTTTCACAGATTCTTGAGATATATCCTTATATGTTGTCATGATCTTTTTATCACATGTTATAGGTCATTTAGCATTAGAATAATCTATTGATCATTATGTATCATCACCTTTATTCTTATTTTATGAAGGCATAATATATTCCCTTTCAAGATTGACTAATTTCTCTTTTAATTATATACATATCATTTTTAGGGTGTTTTTATTAACTTCAATCAAGATAACATTCTATTTAAAATCCTTATCTATTATGTCAACCTATTCATCATAAATGTTAACTTTATTTTGTAATAACAAGTCAAGTTCCATGATATTATTAGACTTAAATTCCAATTGAAAATCCTTGACATATTTTTTTCAACTTTTCTTCAAGTTCATAGATATCTTCTTCAATATTATTTTTAACTCCATATTTCTCTTCAACTTGTTTGAGCCATTTGTTTTCAAAATTTTAGGAACTTATTTCAAGATCCACATTTATCATCTAGAAGTATCTAACATACTTGGATAGATTTATATATTCTAACACATTTTTCTATAAATCATTATTTATATTATTTTTATAACCTTCTAACTAGGTGATATATTCCTACATGTTTTCAAAGACTCCACAATCAAGATAGACTATTTCTTTGGGAATGTAATATATAATCTATTTTAATTAACTAACTAATTTATCTTGAGAATATATAGATAAATAATCATCCCCACTTATGATGGGTTTTTCTTCTTGAGGATAGTTTGTGAAAGAGTTTTCACATACCTCAGGATCACTTAGCCTTGATCCCTTTGAGGTAAGAATGTTTTCCTTCTCCTTAGTGGTGATTTGAACAACCTGTTATTAACTTTAGAATCTAGATCTATATTATTTGTTATCATGGAATGTGGAGACTAAATTTCCTTCTACATATTAGCTTAATAGATAAATCTTCTTCATCTTTAGTTTCTATTTATTTATCTTATTTATCATGGTCTTGATATGAATATAATTATAATATAACATAAAAAATTATTCACCAAAACTTAACTTCATTGTAAATACAAGAATGAAACTGAATTATTTGAAAGTAAATAACTTCAAAGTAGAGAATCCAATAGATTCGATACTTGGCTCTGATAGAAATTTTTGGACCGCTTTGATATATTCGCAGCACTGGCATGGGGGGTGAATTAGTCTTGTATAATTTTTAATATAACTAATAATTTTTATCCCTTTACATCTTAGTCATATTAAAATATTTATTCTCTTATTATTTTTTAATTTTCTCATGAAAGTATATGGAAAAATTTAAAGGATGAAACAAAATGTTTTTAAAAGGTTTACTATCAAATAAGAGTAGCTAGTACTTTCTATGTATGTTGATGAAAAACACATAGATTATTTACTATAATGAGATATCAATTATATGGGTGTGTCTTAAAAATAATATTTAACCTAAGTGTGGTTATCTACACTTTAGGAGGGGGGATAAAAAAGAATCCTAATTACCCAGACTGGTGAATTCCTAGTCTAAATACAATTATTTTTTGGATATTTATACTGCTTGTGTAGATAGTATTCGACTTCTTTAGATTATTTATAACACTAAGAAAGCCTTCAACTTGTGTGACTTTTATTGAATGTCACAGTGCTACTTTGTTCTTCTTCCTCTTCTCTTACTTGCACAAAAATGTGCTATAAAATCTTCTTATTATCTTCTATGAAATGTTGGGAAAAAAAACTTCCACCTATTCACACCATCAACTATAACACTAATTTTCTTAAATTGATTTCAATACTTATTATTCTTCTTCCTTGTTTATCTGGTACTTGTTCATTGGATTATTCATCGATTCATCTAATACTATTTGTCCATAATTTCTCTATTAGAAACTGTTCATCCAATACAAATTTATTTAAAATTTATCCATTTGATTATATACATTTGAAAACTATCCATCTGATACCTTCTTTATATAGTATCTCACTTCATTTTCTAGTGCGTTACTGCTCCATATGATGCCTTACTACTTCATTCGATACTTCTCCATTTGGTACCTCTCTATTCAATACTTTGACATAAATAAAATCTATAAAACTTACTAGTCAGAACCTCCATGGTGAAATTATGATAACACCTCCTCTTTTTGATCAACTAGGAGCTACTTCTCATTTCACTTACAAACCTTTATATAGGTAGTGTTTTTCAAAAATCAAGGTGAATGACAAACTTAAAATATAAAGTTTATTCTATAACTTTGAATATCCCTCTCAAATTTTTCTTTAGTTTATACCATTAAAATTTCAAGTTAATTAAATTTAATGAACATTATAAAAATTTTCCTCAAAATTCAACATCAACATTATTTAAGCTTCCTAAAATTTATCTTGAATCACAATCTTAAATTTTTGATTATTGGGGTATTAAACATACAACTCATCATTGAAACATTTTATAACATTGAAAAACTTTGTAAAGATCTAAAAAACTTAGTCCAGTATATTTTCATAGGAAATTCTCTTCTTGGTAATATTTATAGATTCCCTATATCTGATATACATCACATCTATCCATTCAATACTTATTACATGTATCCTTTATTTGTATATCTTTGTGTTATTATATATAATGGATCCATATGATGATATTACTTAGATAAATATATCTGATAAACTTGATAATAAAACCCCATCTAATTGATCTGCTCGAAACCTCCATGTGATGCTTCTTGAAACTTATTTATCATATAGAGATTTCAAAACAACTTGTCTATTTTATGATCTTCACATGGTTCCTCTATCCAATGAATTTTTTAAGGAAACCTACATATTTTTATTTCAAAATCCTCTATCCGATGAACTTCATATATATCTCCTTCCAATACAACTTTGACCGATCAACTTGAACCATGATAACTTTTATTAATCATGATGTTTGGTACTTTGAAGAACAGTAAAGCATCACTTGATATCTTTTTTCTGATAGATCTAGTCTAATAGTCCTAATTATTTTTCTAGTACATTTTCCTTCTATGAAGAACAATTTTAATCCAAAATATTATATTAAGAATCATGATAATAAATATCATGATATTTTATGTTTATTAGAAAACCTCACTTTGCATCAACTGACTTACCTCCATTTTAAAAATATTTTTCTTATTCCAATATTTAGATTGAATCAAACCCATAAGGAATTGTGATGTTTAATTAATGTGGAATAATTCAGAAAGAATCAACTGATATCCTTTATCAAATCATATATTTATGATAGAACTATGAATGTAATCATACAAACAATTGGTTCCACCCTCTATCCATTCATTTCCTTCCATTCATATCAGTTTTATCTATCTTGAAATTTCCATATAGAAACTTTATATGGTGGAAAAAACTTCATTATATTATTAAACAATGTTCTTCTATAAATATCATATCACATGTTATAAATATTAATATAATCTCATCAAATTTTATAAGTAATCCAAATCTTCAAACCATCATTCCCCTTAAAGTAATGAATATATTCCAAAGATTCCAAAGGTAAGAACACCATTTATATTTTCCCAAGATAATTTGACTTAGGAAATTATTCTTTTCCTTGTTATATTCTTCAAAAAACTTAGAATATAAGTTTTTCTCTTATTTATAGTCAAAACGTTATTATCTTTATTCAATAATCCAAGCCACATCTTCTTCATTAATAGACTTTGATACTTCAACCAAAATTTCAAGAAACGTATTGTATACAAACTCTTTGACATATTACCATTAATAAAAGATTTATAATTATTTGAAAACCATTTAAAACCATTTAAAACTAATACAACACATAAAAAGTGGTCTCATCACTTTCCTTGCATACCCAATGTCACTCTGGTTCCATAGTTTCCCACCATGTATATAAACGTGTTTTCTTTCAACCCTTTATGAAGTTGATCTATAGTTAGCATAGGGATGTCACTATATCCTTGAAAAATTTCTTTTCCTCCATAGAACCAGATTATTAAAATTATATCATTTATTCAAGAATAATGTATATAACTCGGTCCTTGTTTCTAGATTACCTTCATAGATATTCTACAGAAAGTGATCACTTGGATTTTTCAAATCAAACTCGAGATCCTATTATCATCAAAGATTGATGAACTGCTAGATTTATGATGATTATAGGAGCTTGATTTTTAGTTAATAAATCTAGGTAAGTATTTTATATATAATATCTATAAAACTGATCTAGAAACATGAACCAAGTTACATGTATTTTTCCTAAAGATCTTCTGGAATTCAAAGACTTTATTGATGAGGAGAAGAATATCTATTATAAGGATGCAATGACATCCATGTGCTAAACAGAGATCTAATTCATAAAGAATTGAAATAAAATACTTGTATATACACAATGGGAGGCTATGGAACCAGTGTAACTCTAGGTATATAAGGAAAACATAGTGCAAAGCTATGATTTTAGTGAGAATCTAGCTATGAAGATGTCTAGTGAGATTGTAACATCCCAGGTAAATAAAGAATAAATCATTTTTATATTTATTAATATTTACGAATTAAATATTAATTTTATTTTAAAGGGGTTGCTATGTTCGATAGCGTACCCGATACGCAACAATGAGTTTCATTGAAATCTTACGTTGCACACAAGTAATATAATAATATTATTTTAAATGGTAGTTAACACATAGTCTTTGTATTGGTGAGAATGGATATAAATAACTAAAATATGATTACATATATTTTTTAAATGTTTTTACATTTATCCAATAAAAGATAAAGGCTTAAAATACGGAAAGAATTCAATTTTAGGCATATATACTCTAATATTCACTAAAGATCCACTTATCGCCTTTTGATGGAGAACCGTCATTAAATATATTTTTGGTCACTCTTATACATTCTATTGGACCAAATAAAATTCTTCTTTAGAATCGGGACATCAAAATTTACTTTGTGTAAATTTTTGGTATTTTTTCGATAAAGTTCATTTTTTAATGAATAGTGAAAAATGTTGTATTTTAATTCAAACCCCCTTTTTAATATAATTTATTTATATGATTAGATTATCTTTTGAATTGGTTTTAAAGTGAAATTAGAATATATTTTTACCATTTAATCCAATAGTGGTCGTTGGAATTAATTTCACTTTGAAATTGGACTTAAACTAGTGTCAATCTTTTGATACTTATTGTTTCATAAAAACACGCTATTTGCTCTGAGAACAGGAATTAATTATTGAATTAATTAATGCAACTTATATGTTTTGAATTTTGTAAAATAGACATCATTTTTGAATTCGGGATATCAAATATATCTTAGGGTGAATTTTTGGTATTTTTCTGAAAAACTTCAATTTTGATGAATAGTGAAACCACTAAGTGGTACTTAAACAACTGATTTTTCGTTTAAATGAAACTTTACCACTTATGTGTTTTGAATTTCAAAAATCCGACATACATGGTTGTCATTAAGAAGTAAAATGTGGTTCAATGGGATTAGAATAATTTTTTGGTGAATAGTAACTTTTAAGTTTATTAATCGCGATTAGAGGTAATTAGTGTAGTTTAAGGTAAAAATAATGTCTTACTAATATAAAATGAACTTGACACATGTCATACCATTATTGGATGTGTCATGGACGACCAAGACAATCCATGGGTCAACTTGGGGACCCCATGGAGACACTTTGGTAGGAAGATGACATTAATATCTTTTTATTTAATGTTAAAGTAAAAATGTCACAAACATGAGTTGATTTACTAAATTTTTTTTTAAATGGGGTTATACAAGTCATATTTTTGACTATAAATATTAATTAGAAAGATAAAAATATTTCCTACATCATGATAGTTTTTTTATAATTTTTAGACATTAGATAAATTAAATTATTTATGACACCATGATGATGCAGCGATTACCTCATTATTTAACGATTTAAATAAAATGAAAAGATAATGTAAAATATAAGACCTACACTTGTAAAAAACTTATTTAATGGGTATATTTAGAACCCTTATCACCTATACTCGAATTATATCAATTTGGGACCTTTTAAATCCAAAACTCATTTTAAAATAAAGTAACATTTCTTTACTTTCCAAGAGTGCCCCTCCTCTCCTCTTATAAAAGGCCCCCACCTCTACTACCTTACCCACACTTCCAAAGCCTTTGGCTCTGCCAAAACCTGACCATTTTGTCTCTCCACATCTCTCTATTACTCCTTGAAGCCTCAATTTGGGCAGAAGTCTTCCCAAGGAATCCTTTGAGCTCAAATCAAAAAGAGTTACCCGATTTAAAGGTAGTGTTTTCTCTTGTGTTCTTTTGTTTTATTTTGCTTCTCCAACCCCATAACTCTTTTTATTCATTTATTTTGTAACAACTCCAGTATATTCAATATACTAGGATGTTTTTATAAGAAGAATTATAGCTACACTTACACACACCTACATCTAATGGTTAAACAACATACTGTTTCTGTGGATGGCGAATTTCTGCCTCACGAAACGATGATTGTTCAATATTATTCCAACACCTTCAAAGGTGGCCATTAAGATGTCACTATATTTATATATGATATATAATATGTTTATTTCTTCCTTAAGATTCTGTATTTTTCATTTATGGCACACCTTTATGGCTTCCATTATGGGTATACATGATATCTTCATTTTAGGAAGTGCGGACTACCGCCCCCTCAAAGTGATTTGATTCGTTAATGCCATATGTGGGATGTATAAAGGATGGATTTAAAGTTATTATATATGATTTATGTTACATATAAATGATGAATATAATTATGGAATTAAAATATACATACCTCTCATTTAGTTTTAATTCCATTAATATAACATAGAAATGAAAGCAGCGTTCATGCGTACGTACGACTTACCGTCTCCATGAACATTGCATTTCGTTTCTTACCTCTAAATGATTATGTAATATTATAAATACATTTATATTATAGATATATATGATATATATGATATCTAAATCATGAATATCATTCTAGATATAATGAACCTTTGACCACATGAACAACATGTAATTGTAAGGAGTCCACTTTCGACTTAAGAACCAAATATCAACAAAACAAACATTATTAACTTAAATGATTAAAAAATGTTTATAACATGGTAATAAGTGATATAAAAGTAATAATGAACTTGAATAAGGTTCTTAAGCAAGTAGAAATTAACTCAAGTTTATTATTCAGGACGTTAAAGAACGATCGAGTCAAGTCGGACCTGAGGTAAGGGACTTCGTCTCAATCTCCTTTCATTGAGGCATATTTCCTTTTATACAAAACTTTCTTTTATACTATGTATAAACCCCTTTGACTTTGACTTTTATACAAAAGGAATCTTTTTCTACGAATCATTTTACTAAACGACAAAAAAGGAATGTTTCTTTTAATGTACGCGGTGACAACGACCTTTTCCACCGCCGCGAGTATTATTTGGTCTTTGGCTTCCTGAACAAGCCATAATGTTTTTTAAAATGAAATAAATACCATATAATCTTTTATGTATTTTGGTATTGAAAATGGATTTTATAATTGATTTGTTATGTCAATATATTTAAGTGATATATTGTGATCGAAGTGTGGAAATGTTTTCTTTCCATTATATTTGTTTTATATATTATGATTTTTATAACGGTACTTGGACATTTTAAGGGTGGTTACGTGATAAACCATATGACAGGTGGTGCCGTGAATACCAGGACGGGTGGTTACGTTATAACATCCAATTCATTGTGTATGGAATTCGGCCGTATGGCTATTCCATTAAGTGATATGTTTGGAAGTTGACCGTATGGTTATTCCATTTAAGTATGTTTATGTCCCAAGTTACCTTTATATGTTATGTGATCTTTATATGGGTTTCATGGTAATATTTTGGTAACAAAAGGGTAAGTAATGATCTTTTATTCAGTGAAGAGTTTTTACTACTTCATAAAGGTGAAAAGTATTACTTTGATAAAGTATACATGGTTTACTTTTTGTTTTGATAAACTGACAGTTTTCATTCTTTGTGTATCCCTTACTGAGTTTTTTATGCTCACCCCAAGTTTTTTGAAATGTTTTTCACAAGACATAATGTGGAATAGGGTCAAGGATGAGATCAAGGGAAAGTAATGCTATATAAAACATGGAACTAGACATGTTTCTTTTTAAGAGTTTTTATTCTATGGAAACTTAGTAGAAGTGTCTACTTTGTAATCTTTTGAGATGTAATAGTTATGTCCTAATTCTCTAAAACTATAAACCTTAAAAGATCCTCAATGTGAATTATTCATTTAATTCAATATTAAGTAAGTTTTAAGGCCGGGGCCTTATAGTTGGTATCAGAGGTCGGTTTAGATAACTTTAGGAGTTAGAATTTTATTAAATGATTATCCAAAAATATTTTTTTATGGTCAAATTGAAATGATATAGAATTTTAAGATTACCATGTTGCATCATCTAAGACATGTTTGTTCAGAATGGTTTTCCGCAGAGGAAACATGGAAGCAGTGATGGGAAGACATACATAAGGAAATAACCTTCCGAATCAGCATCCTGAGATGGTCGGAATTGGAACTGAACATTTTGTTGCAGTGATGGCACAGTTGACTCAGGCTATAAATGGTGGTGGTATCCATGCACGAGATCAGCCAGATCAACCGCAGAGGAACATGTCAGTGGTGGAACATTTCATGAGGCAATATCCCCCATCATTTAGAGGATCATCTGACCCCGTTCAAGCTGAAGGGTGGATTAAATCATTGGAGAAGATTTTTGATGTCATGGGGTGTTCAGAACATCAAAAGGTTAGTCTTGCTGTTTACCATTTTGAAGGTGAAGCTGATCAGTGGTGGTCGATGGTGAAAAATATCAGGGATAGTGATGAGATTGATGATCTTCACTGGGACGAATTCAAAGGTATGTTTCTTGAGAAATATTTTCCTAAGGTGGTTCGTCTTAGGATGGAAAAACAGTTCCTAGAATTGAGGCAGGAGGATGACTCAGTGGATGCTTATGAAGCAAAGTTCACTCGATTGGCAAGGTATGCTCCAAAATTCATACAAGATCTTGATAGTAAAATAAACTGTTTTTACTCAGGGTTAAAGCCACAGTATCGAAGGGATTTAGCTTCTCGTGAGTTCAAAAGTTATGAAAAACTTGTTCGATGTGCGGAGAAGGTGGAAATGGAGTTTGCCGATGATCAGGTGTTCTTTGAAAAACAACAGAATAAGAGGTCCAATTGGCAGGAAAAGGGGATGAATTCGTTAAATAAGCAAGGAGGTAAGAAAACAAAATATCCATCCTGTGATAAGTGTGGTAAAATGCATCCTAGAGAATGTTTATCCAAGTCCGGAAAGTGATTTTAGTGTGGTAAGTCTGGTCATATTGCTCGTAACTGTAAGGAAGATTATCAAGCAGGCAATGAAAAGCCAGCGGTAAGATGTTTTAAGTGTAATGAAATGGGTCATTATGCAAATGAGTGTCTAACGAAGAACTCAACTGGGGGAAAGCAGCCAGACTACAAGCAGAAAGGGGTGGTGAAATCCTTTGCAACTACTTCAGCAGATGTTGGGCTGTCGAATGAAGTAGTATCAGGTACACTATTTGTTTGTTCAGATTATGCCAATGTGTTGTTTGATTTAGGGTCTACACATTCTTTCATTTCTGAGAAGTTTTCTAGTAAATTGGAAATTCCATCTCAATATATGAATCATGAACTTAAGGTAAAAACACCCAGAGGGAATGTTGAGACAAAAAGGAATTATAAGAACCTTCCTATCCTTGTGTGCAGAAAGAATCTACCAGCAAACCTTATTGTTTTTCCTCTAGTAGAGTTTGATGTTATTTTGGGAATGGATTGGCTTTCTATTTATCATGCTAAGATTGACTACAGAGCTAAAATGGTTTATTTTCAGAAAGATTTTCAGTTTGTGTATAAGAATGAACCCTTGATTTTGATAACATATCAGGAAGTTGAGAAACTAGTAAAAGATGGAAATGAATTTTACCTTACACATATTGTTGAAAATAAAGGAACTGTTCAGATTAATGATGTGCCAGTGGTAAATGAGTATCTTTATGTTTTTCCTGATGAGTTTCCTGGTATTATTTATGATCGGGAAGTTGAATTTACTGTTGAATTAGTTTCTGATTCTAAGCCAATTTCAAAACCCCCTTATCGAATGGCTCAAGTTGAACTTTTAGAGTTAAAGAAGCAATTGTAGGAGTTATTAGATAAATATTTCATTCGACCTAGCACATCAACATGGGGTGATCTTGTCTTGTTTGTTAAAAATAAAGATGGATCAATGAGAATTTGCATTGATTATAGAGCCTTGAATAATATTACTATTAAGAATAAGTATTCTTTTCCTCATATAGATGATTTGTTTGATCAGGTCTAGGGAGCTCAGTATTTTTCATAGATTGACTTGAGTTCGGGGTACCATCAGTTGAAAGTAAAAGAAGCAGACGTTCCAAAGACTGCGTTCCATACTCGATATGGCCATTATGAATTTGTAGTTATGCCTTTTGGGTTAACCAATGCACCTGCTATATTCATGGACCTTATGAATAGAAATTTCCATGAGTTCGTTTTCATTGATGATATTTTGGTGTTTTCTAAAAGTAAAGAGGAGCATAAAAGTCATTTAAGGGTTATCTTGCAAACATTAAAAGAAAAGAAACTATATGGAAAATTAAGCAAGTGTGAGTTTTGGTTACAACAAATTTCTTTCCTTGGTCACATTGTTTCAAAAAATGGCATAACTGTTGATCCTGATAAAACAAAAGTTGTTGAAGAATGGACAAGACCCACAAATGTAACCGAGATCTATAGTTTTCTTGGTTTGGCAGGTTAATACCAAAGGTTTGTTGAAATTTTTTCACGATTATCTAGTCCAATGACTAAGCTAACTCGGAAGGGTGTTAAGTTTATCTGGACAAAAGAATGTGATGATTGTTTTCAGGAGTTGAAAAAAATATTGGTGAATGCTCCAGTTTTGACACTTCCTTCCAGGAATGGTGAGTTTGTTATCTATAGTGATGCTTAATTGAATGGACTTGGTTGTGTCCTTATGCAGAATGATCAGGTAGTTGTTTATGCTTCACGCCAGTTGAAAATTCATGAGGTAAATTACCCTACACATGATTTGGAATTAGCTGCTGTTGTTTTTGCTCTAAAAATTTGGAGGCATCATTTGTATGGAGTAAAGTGTGAAATATATACTGATCACAAAATTTTAAAGTATATATTCACTCAGAAATAATTGAACCTGAGACAGAGGAGATGGCTAGAATTAATCAAGGATTATGATTGTACAATTCATTACCATCCAGGAAAAGCAAATAAAGTGGATGATGCTTTGAGTCGAAAAAGTAATGCTTCATTAAAAATGTTGCATTTGGAACGTGATCCTTTGGTTAAGGATTTGATGAGATTTGGCATGGAAGTTGTTTGTGCAGGATGTCCTTCTGTTTTGTTTCAGGTATCAGTGAAATCTTCTCTATCAGGCAGAATTAAGAAATCACAGAAGCAAGACAACGAGCTGCAGGAAAAGGTAGAGCTGGTTCAGAAGGGTAAGTTGCCTGAATTTAACATTGATAATGATTGTGTTTTGAGGTTTGGGAAGAGATTATGTGTGCCTGGTGATTCACAGTTGAATAATGAGTTGTTATGTGAGGCTCATAGTTCCCCGTTTTCAGTTCATCCTGGCAGTACTAAGATGTATAGAGATCTGCGGGAGTATTACTGGTGGGATGGAATGAAAAGAGATATTGCTGATTTTACTATGAAGTGTTTGAATTGTTAGCAGGTTAAAGTAGAGCGTCAGTTACGAAAGGGATGCTTCAGCCTTTACCAGTGCCAGAGTGGAAATGGGAAAACATATCCATGGACTTTGTTGTGGGATTACCGAATACATCTCGAGGTAATAATACAATCTGGGTTATTGTTGATCGCTTGACTAAATCTACTCATTTCCTTCGTATTCGAGATACTTTCTCTCTAGATCAACTTTATCGATTGTATCTTAAAGAGATAGTCAGGTTGCATGGAGTTCCCCCCTCCATTGTATCTGATTGTGATCTCAGGTTTACTTCTAACTTCTGGAAAGGCCTTCAGAAGTCGTTGGGTACTGAATTAAATTTTAGTACAACTTTTCATCCGCAATCAAATGGGCAGTCAGAATGAACAATTCCGATCTTGGAGGATATCCTACGAGCTTTTTCTATGGATTATCAGGGAAGTTAGGACCAACATATTTCTTTGGTTGAGTTTTCATATAATAACAGTTTTCATTCTATTATACAGATGACACCATTTGAGGCGTTATATGGGAAGCGGTGTCGAACTCCAGCTTTTTGGGATGAAGTAGGTGAAAGGAAGCTGATGGGACCAGAATTGGTAGAAGAGATGGCAGAAAAAGTTTAGTTGATTCAGAAACACATGAGAACAGCTCAGAGCAGACATAAAAGTTATGCGGATAACCAGAGGAAGGATCTATCTTTCGAGGTAGGTGAACATGTTTTTCTCAAGGTTTCTCCATGGAAAAGTGTGATGCGATTTGGTAAGAAAGGAAAGCTGAGTCCAAGGTTCATTGGACCATATGAAATTCTGGAGAGAGTTTGATCAATTGCATACAGAGTGGCATTACCTCCGAGTTTATCTCAGGTACACAATGTTTTTCATGTTTCGATGTTGAGAAAGTATATGCCAGATCCATCTCATGTTTTGAGCCCGAAGGTAGTTCAGTTGGAAGAGAATCTCTCTTATGAAGAACAACCAGTCCAGATTCTTGACCGAAGAGAGCAGGTGTTGTGAAATAAGGTAATTCACCAGGTACAGGTTTTGTGGAAAAACCATATGGTTGAAGAGGCAACGTGGGAATCTGAAAATGCTATGAGGGATAAATACCCCCACTTATTTTGATAAGTGAATAAAATTGCGAGGACACAATTCCCAAAAGGGGGCAGGATGTAACATCCCAGGTAAATAAAGAATAAAGCATTTCCATATTTATTAATATTTATGAATTAAATATTAATTTTACTTTAAAGATGTTTCTTTGTTCGATAGCGTACTCGATACGCAATAATGAGTTTCATTGAAATCTTACGTTGCACACAAGTAATATAAAAATATTATTTTAAATGGTAGTTAACACGTAGTCATTATATTGGCGGGAATGGATATAAATAACTAAAATATGATTATATATTTTTTTAAATGTTTTTACATTTATCCAATAAAAGAAAAAGGCTTAAAATACGGAAAGAATTCAATTTTAGGCATATATACTCTAATATTCACTAAAGGTCCACTTATCGCCTTTTGATGGAGAACCGTCATTAAATATAGTTTTGGTCACTCTTATACATTCTATTGGACCAAATAAAATTCTTCTTTATAATCGGGACATCAAAATTTACTTTGTGTAAATTTTTGGTATTTTTCCGATAAAGTTCATTTTTTTAATGAATAGTGAAAAATGTTGTATTTTAATTCAAAACCTATTTTTAATATAATTTATTTATATGATTATATTATATTTAGAATTTGTTTTAAAGTGAAATTAGAATATATTTTTACCATTTAATCCAATAGTGGTCGTTGGAATTAATTTCACTTTGAAATTGGACTTAAACTAGTGTCAATCTTTTGATACTTATTGTTTCATAAAAACACGCTATTTGCTCTGACAGTGAGAATTAATTATTGAATTAATTAATGAAACTTATATGTTTTGAATTTTTTAAAATAGACATCATTTTTGAATTTGGGATATCAAATATAGCTTAGGGTGAATTTTTGGTATTTTTTGAAAAACTTCAATTTTTTATGAATAGTGAAACCACTAAGTGGTACTTAAAAAACTGATTTTTCGTTTAAATGAAACTTTACCACTTCTATGTTTTGAATTTAAAAAATCCTACATACATAGTTTTCATTAAGAAGTAAAATTTGGTCCAATGGGATTAAAATAATTTTTTGGTGAATAGTAACTTTTAAGTTTATTAATCGCGATTAGAGGTAATTAGTATAGTTTAAGGTAAAAATAATGTTTTAATAATATGAAATGAACTTGAAAGATGTACTACCCTTATTGGATGTGTCATGGCCGACTAAGAAAATCCATGGGTCAACTTGGGGACCCAATGGAGCCACTTTGGTAGGAAAATGACATTAATATCTTTTTATTTAATGTTAAAGTAAAAATGTCACAAAATGAGTTGATTTACTAAAACAATTTTTAAATGGGGTTATAAAAGTAATATTTTTGACTATAAATATTCATTAGAAAGCTAAAAATATTTCATACATCATGATATTTTTTTTATAATTTTTAGACATTAAATAAATTAAATTATTTATGACACCATGATGATGCAGCGATTACCTCATTATTTAACGATTTAAATAAAATAAAAATATAATGTAAAATCTAAGACCTAAACTTGTCAAAAACCTATTGGATGGATATATTTCGAACCCTTACACCTTATACTCGAATTATATCAATGTGGTACCTTTTAAATCCGAAACTCATTTTAAAATAAAGTAACATTTCTTTACTTTCCAAGAGTGCCCCTCCTCTCCTCTTACAAAAGGCCCCCACCTCTACTACCTTACCCACACTTCCAAAGCCTTTGGCTCGGCCAAAACCTACCCATTTTTTCTGTCCGCATCTCTCTATTACTCCTTTAAGCCTCACTTTGGGAAGAAGTCTTCCCAATGAATCCTTTGAGCTCAAATAAAAAAGAGTTACCCGATTTAAAGGTAGTATTTTCTCTTGTGTTCTTTTGTTTTATTTTGCTTCTCCAACCCCCTAAACTCTTTTTATTCATTTCTTTTGTAACAAATCCAGTATCTTCAATATACTAGGATGTTTTTATAAGAATAATTTGAGCTACACTTACACACACCTACATCTAATGGTTAAAGAACATACTGTTTCTGTGGATGGCGAATTTCTGCCTCACAAAACGATGATTGTTCAATATTCTTCCAACACCTTCAAAGGTGGACATTAAGATGTCACTATATTTATATATGATATATAATATGTTTATTTCTTCCTTAAGATTCTGTATTTTTCATTTATGGCACACCTTTATGGCTTCCATTATGGGTATACGCAATATCTTCATTTTAGGAAGTGCGGACTACCGCCCCCTCAAAGTGATTTGATTCGTTAATGCCATATGTGGGACGTATAAAGGATGGATTTAAAGTTATTATATATGATGTTTGTTACATATAAATGATGAATATAATTCTGGAATTAAAATATACATACCTCTCATTTAGTTTTAATTCCATTAATATGGCATAGAAATGAAAGTAGCGTTCATGCGTACGTACGTCTTACTGTCTCCATGAACGGTGCATTTCATTACTTACCTCTAAATGATTATGTAATATTATAAATACATGTATATTCTGGATATATATGATATATATGATATCCAAATCATGAATGTCATTCCAGATATAATAAACCTTTGACCACAGGAACAACATGTAATTGTAAGGAGTCCACTTTCGACTTAAGAACCAAATATCAACAAAACAAACATTATTAACTTAAATGATTAAATAATGTTTATAACATGGTAATAAGTGATATAAAAGTAATAATGAACTTGAATAAGGTTCTTAATCAAGTATAAATTAACTCAAGTTTATTATTTAGGACATTAAATAACGATCGAGTCAAGTCGGACCCGAGGTAAGGGACTTCGTCTCAATCTCCTTTCATTGAGGAATATTTCGTTTTATACACAACTTTCTTTTATATAGTTTATAAAACCCTTTGAATTTTACTTTTATACAAAAGGAATATTT
The DNA here is from genome assembly GCA_963277665.1 of Viscum album. NCBI lineage: Eukaryota > Viridiplantae > Streptophyta > Magnoliopsida > Santalales > Viscaceae > Viscum > Viscum album. Next base: position 8,600,301 of record OY728127.1, read on the forward strand.
TTCTACGAAGCATTTTACTAAACGACAAAAAGGAATGTTTCTTTTAACGTACGCGGTGACAGCGACCTTTTCCGCCACCGCGAGTATTATTTGGTCTTTGGCTTCCTAAACAAGCCATAATGTTTTTTAAAATGAAATAAATACCATATACTCTTTTATGTATTTTGGTATTGAAAATGGTTTTTATAATGGATTTGTAATGTCAATATATTTAAGTGATATATTGTGATCAAAGTGTGGAAATGTTTTCTTTCCATTATATTTGTTTTATGTCTTTTGATTTTTATAATGTTACTTGGAAATTTGATGGGTGGTTACGTGATAAACCATATGATGGGTGGTGCCATGAATACCAGGACGGGTGGTTACATTATAACCTCCAATGCATTGGGTATGGAAGTCGGCCGTATGGCTATTCCATTAAGTGATATGTGTGGAAGTTGACCGTATGGTTATTTCATTTAAGTATGTTTATGTCCCAAGTTACCTTTATATGTTATGTTATCTTTATATGGGTTTCATTGTAATATTTTGGTTACAAAAGGGTAAGTAATGATCTTTTCTTCAGTGAAGAGTTTTTACTACTTCATAAAGGTGAAAAGTATTACTTTGATAAAGTATACATGGTTTACTTTTTGTTTTGATAAACTAACAGTTTTCATTCTTTGTGTATCCCTTACTGAGCTTTTTATGCTCACCCCAAGTTTTTTGAAATGTTTTTCACAGGACATAATGTGGAATAGGGTCAAGGATGGGATCAAGGGAAAGTCCTGTTATATAAAACATGGAACTAGACATGTTTCTTTTTAAGAGTTTTTATTCTATGGAAACTTAGTAGAAGTTTCTACTTTGTAATATTTTGAGATATAATAGTTATGTCCTAATTCTCTAAAACTCTAAACCTGAAAAGATCCTCAATGTGAATTATTCATTTAATTCAATATTATGTAAGGTTTAAGGCCGGGACCTTATAGAGATGGTGGAAATTTGATTCACAATGTGACTTTTTATGGGCATGAGAATCACCAAAACTTGTATTCATAGTTTTATTATAGTGGAGAATCCATGATTGGGGTGAAAATAATAATGATAAGGAATAAATATTCTATAAAGGCTCTAAACCTTGTAAATATACCATGTTTTATCTTTAGATTATTTATTTACATTACACGTAGTTGTTTTATATTGTTTAAGCGACAAAATAGATTCATTTATATGCTAATAAGTAACAGTTGTTCAAATAATGAAGAGTTAAAAAATTTTAGAACGAGAAATTGAAATTTCATAAAAATAGGAATAACATGATCTATCCCCCTCTTAGGTGTATGCACTTGATCCACTAGAAATTTAAATTTGTATTATAGCATAGGTTACCACCGATGGGATTCAAATTCTTATTTCACTAAAAATCTTATTGAAAGTTGATGAAGTGTATATTTTAAGAAGATCCTCAAGTGTATGAATTGGTTTCCATTCCTATTAATATATAATTTAAAGTTTCACCTAATACAATACAAAATAGGAAAAATAGGCAATGAATATGAGGAAAATATAAAAGAAATTTTCGGAAAAACCATTAGATAAAGGTGGTCAGAGTGGTAAGTTTATAACTAAATTTGTTTATTATTATTCCTCTAAAGTATCATTTTCAAGATTTGATGAATATTAGTAACACATGAATGATTATAAACTTATATATTTTTACTCTCAAGTGAAGGGTTATCTTGAAGTCCTCCCCATTGAAGTTGTTGCATACATACTTGTACATATTAAGGGACTATAAAATGATAAATCATAGTTGAAATAAGAATATAATGATATGGAGGATATATTGACTAAAAAGGTTGGTAGATTAAACAAACTTATAAAACTTGTGAGAGTAAATGATGAATCTTAATCACTTTAAAATGAAAGATATATTTGAGCTAATGAAGAGTTACAATGATTGGGTTTTGAGATGGAACTATTAAAAAATATTATTACTGAAGTGATCCATGAATTATAGAAGCCACATAAAGTCTCCATGAATGTTAAAGAATCTCAGTTGGAGGTAAAATCCAATATAATGAAAGTTATGGATAATTATCTAATAGAGACTAATAAAATTAATGAGGATCATATGAGAAAGGTAAAATGATATTGTGAAGAGAGGGTGAAAACTATTTATTTTAGGAAGTACTTGATAAATATGAGATATCTAGAGTTGTATGTCAAGATAAAAACATGGATGTCATCCCTATATAGAATTCAAAATCTGCTGAGAGAAAGAGGGCTACCAAAAAAAATGATAACTAAAATGATCTTGAGATATTCTGGAGAAACATTTATCAGTCAGTTATGGAAAGAGGTATCTCACTTTCCTATAAAATTTGTATACACTAATTCTTTTATGATAAATAGTTTAGGAAAAAAATTAAAACCTGAAAAAATATGAAGGAATAAAAATACTAGAAAACCCATAACACAATCAAGGGTGGTGGTGTGAAAGTACAAGATGATTATCCCCCAAAATGGAGCCTGAATGAGTGGGATTTTACCTTAATAACAACTTGGAGTACAATCTAGAAAATCTAGATAGATTGTTACTGAAGATAATGTAATGTGATTTGTTGAAATATGTTGGGTTTTAGAAGTTTGGGTACATGCCCATAGATTACTGGCATGATATGTCAGTGTATGTAAGTCAAAGAAGGCCTAACAAAAGGGGGAAGAGAGCTGGAAATATAAGTAAACCTTATGGTATGAATTATACTTCATATAAGGGAATAAATTTTTCAATGAGAAATAGATTTGAAACACTTGATAACTTCTATTCTTATTGTAATATAAGTGCCTATTGGTTTGAATAATGATGGTATTAAATAGAGAAGAACAACACTTGCTCCTCGAAGAAAGGAAAACAAAAAAAGTTTGAAAATAAGGTGAAAAAGAAAGAAAAAAAGTATTCCTTGTGACTTTAATCAAATAATAAATCATTAGAAAATGCCACTACTAAGAAAGAAGTGATGAAATATGAGAATTAGGTCAAAACCAAGAAGAGAAGATGATTTTATTATTGTAAGAATAGTAACATCAAGTAACATTACAAATATGATAAACCAAGATCCTAATCACATCATAATTACATGACCTAAATAAATTATTTCACTATTATACATTTTTACAATATTTTTGGTTTAGAGTTTTAGAGAATTAAGATAAAAAATTAAATAAAAAACCCCTTTCATTTTTTAACCAATAGAAAATTTTCCCCCTATATAAGAATCTATTTAGTCCATAATCATTATTCAAGATATCATATAAATTCTATACATAATAAAATCTTCTAGAAACATCTAATGTATTAATTTTAGTCATAACCTAGGTAAATATAAACATAATAAAGGGGTTAGATTAGATTCTCATGGAATATAACTGGGTATACAATGATACTAAATAACTTTATTGGTAGTTAAGATATAAATAAGTATATGTTATTTAAATTGTATAGATAAAACGTTATATGGTTTAGTTAATAATTTATTCAATCAATGAATGCATTACGTCTAGGTGAATTCCCTCCAATCAAATAAATATAAAACAATTTATTCATAAAAGAAAGGTATTAGAAGAAACTTTATGCCCATTCACAGTGGATTGTTAATAAAGAAAAAGGAATTTATGGATCACTCCTCTGATAGAAATTAAAATTTCATAAGCAATCCAAATAAAATATTAATTTTATAAAATTTTAATAACATCCTTGATCATGTATAAATTATGTCAAAAGATGCTGATGTAGGTGATAATGATTCTTAGGAGCATTATAAAAATCACTTTTGGAAACAAAAAATATCCTTGACCTTTTAAAAATATTTATAAAAAATAATTATTTTATAAAACTTCGAGTATTATAATTTCATTTAGAAACCAAGGAAGTTTATAAAATAAGTTTCATAGAAAAATACAAAATTGTGGAAATATGTGTTCACATAGAAAATGTGAAAAAGAGATTATTTTCACACTTTGATGAAAATAGACCATATAGAAAAAGTAAAAAATTCCCTTAAAACTTTTTAATTAAAGTTTAATTAGTTTAAAATTACCTTAATAAATTATTGAGGCATATATAAAGACATTTGAAAAATCATCCAATGAATAAAGTCATGGGAAAAAATTATCATTAAAGAGAATGAGAATTATTCTTAATAATGTCATAGTTTTATTGGGAAGAAATTCATCATGTAAGGAGAATTGAATTAAAAATTAGTTTCCCCAAAATCTATAATTTTATGGTGTAAGAAACTATTCATGGAAGAAATAAGTTCTAGAAGAAATATCATAACTCAAATAATGAATTTTTAAGTTAACAATATCTTTTACGGGTTAGAAACATTTTAATAAATACCTATCGAAATAGAGGTATTAAAATTGAAATTAATGTAATATGAATAGAATATAATTAATTATATGATATATCCAATAGGAAATATAAAAACCATTTAAAATAATTTGGTGCATTAAAAAAACATGTCGCAAAGAAATGAAATTGAGACGAAACACCCTTATAACCTTGGTATCCATTGAATTGAAATACATTTAAAGAAGTAACAGGACATGGATATTAAAACCCAATGAATTACATGAACATGGTAAAATAAATTCATTATAAATTAATCACACTATATCAAAGATATCATGTTCCCAATATGAAATATTTCTTAAGAAATTAAATTTGAGACAATAAACCCATTACCTTAATCCCAGATTTGTACTAAAGCACATAAATATCATGTATAAAAAAATAACTATATTAAAAACCTATTTAATAACATTTTTCATATCTATAAACTTATATAAAATCCATTTATAATTATTCTCTACATTTATATTAGTTATTTATTATCTATTTTCGATATTGGGTGTGAGTAATCTTGATCGTTTTGAACTAGCTTCATAATCAAAGAGTTTTTCTTCATTTTTATACCAAAGTTCATCATTACTAGATCATAAATGGTTATATAATATATTATTTATAATTATTAACAATTTTATAATTTATTTCTATGGGATTTTTTTTATGATCCTTAAATATGAAATCGACGATGAACACGTTTCAATGATATTTAACGAACACACATTGGTATCTTAATTAATGAGTTAAATATTAATATTACCATTATAAGACCAAAATAAAATAATTATTTACTTATTTATATAATATAGTATCATTAATTAAGTTCTTATAGTGATTCATGATATTATTTTATACCAATTTTCAAGTAGGTGGTTAAACTGGACCAAACATTAACAAACTATAATTAATGGGTGATTATAATTATGAAAGTGGTTTATTTTGGAATAATATCATTATTTAATAACAATAAAGATATAATATTGGTATTTTTAAGTCCTATAAACATATTTTAATAGAGTTTAATAAATAATAAAGAAACTAAATGAAAAATGAGATACATTACTTTGTGGAGATGGTAGTGCGCACAAATATATGATTGGCATTTTCATTTTTCATAATGGAAAATCAGAAATGTGGTTAATGATTGTTACCTTAGAATAATAAAATTAATAATATAGATTATAATTATTTAATTTTATTTTAATTATAAAATTATTTTTAGAAGAATAATTTATAAAAGAAAATTAATTTGGGAAAGATTAATACTCACGTTGAGAACTTGAGTTTTCCCTCAGAGGAATCCTTGGAAATGAAGGGTTTGGGAAAAATTATTGTGAATAAAATATAAATTAAGTGGTAAATTCTTATAGGTGAATGAAAAATGGAATATTTTCAATATTAAATTGTAATTTAGAGTATTCTTGAAGGGGTGGTCAAATTCTCCTTTTATAAGTGGTGAGAATGACATTTTTGTAATTATTTCATCTTAATATAAAGAGAGAACATGTTTCACATGTCAAGAAGACTATAAAATAGAAAATAAGAGAGTTTTTATAAGTTTTTTTTGATACACACATCAAAAACTCAATTTGAAACATGTTTTTATCATGTTAGGCCCTGTACCCCATTGGTTAACCTTTTTTATCCTTTTGACTTTCATCGCGGTAACTAGTTTTTACCAAAGTATTTATTTTTTATTTTCCTAAAAATACAACAGAAATTATTACACAATTAATAACTACTTATTAAAAATATTTAATCAATTTTATTATATAAAATTTATATGTGTAATAAAAATTAACCTTATCAATAATACATGTAATGCATAAAAACCCATTTTTTAGAAAAAGTGTATTTTTAAGCTTAAAATTTATTTGCAGGTTAAAATTATCAATGTATTTTATTTTCATGATATAAAATATTTTATTATAAAACAAATAAAATATATTTATATTTAAAATCAATCCAAATCCAAATTTTGTAAAAATAATATTTAATTAAAAGAAAAGACCAAAAATAGTTTCTTTTATTGCAAAATATTGTCTTAGTTCATAAAATGTTAAAATTAGGTTTTATAAATTTAGAATGGTATTTAAAAATTTATAATTTTACTCCTTAGATAAATTTTTAATTATCAAAAATATTTTATAAGTTTTTAAGTAATACTCACTTCTCGATAGAGTCATAAACACTAAGGTTTTAGTAAAAACTATATTTTCACTATTCAATAAAATAAATTATTTTAGAAAAATTTAAAAAATAATACTATGATAATTTTTAAATTCTAAATTAAAAAATTAATTTAATTTTTCAATTTTTTTAATTTATGAATTTATCATTTAAATTAAAACAAAATATATAAAGAAAACATATTTTTATTGAAAAATTCCATTTTGAAACTTCAAATGTTCTTAACACTATTTTTTATGCATTTCTAATTGATTAAAATCTGTTAATTATATGAAGGTTTTATTATTCTTAAAATTTCTTAATAAAATTCATCTAATATTTCATGAATCATTTTATTTTGATGTTGTGTGTGAAACAATCTATCGAACATATTATTAATTTTGAGAAAAAAGATATTCAAAAATCTCAGGGTGTTATATTCACCGCTCCCTAAATAAATTCTATCCTTGAAATTTTAATTTTTTCTAACTAATGAAATATTTAAGGGTATCCATAATATATACATGACTCAAGATTTGACTTTTAATGTGGTTTTATCCCCATTATCCTTGGTATGACTAATGAAGTCATATTTTACCTAAAAATATGAATATAACTAATTTTGAGTTTTCCTTTAAACATTTGCGCTAAATACTCTATTATAATTGGTGTAATGTTTTCATAGGGAGTTTGTATTTATCTTTATATTAATAGGTAGTAATGGGTTGGTTTTATATGTGATTTTCCTATGTGGGAAATTATCTTGGCCTCTATGTTAAGAGAGATAATTCATGCATAATATCACATCAAATTTGACTAAATGAAGAGAAAAAAGATTTATAGGAGGAAAATTAATATAAAAATCTATTAAAGGGGAGTTATATACTTGGGATATAATAATACCATTATTAGGAGTTAATAATTAAAAATCTAGTTAATGGGGTGGAGATATTATGCTCATATCAAACATTCTAGGTATATATGAGTTAGTTAAAAAAGAAATGAATATAATACTCACAATTCTTGAGTGGGTGATTACTATTCCTCATTCCATATCATTTTCGGAACCCACTTTCATAGTTTTAGTTTCATAGGATTTCTCTTGTTTAGGAAATTACTGGTGCATCTCATCCTTTTTAACCCTTGGATTAGGGAATTTTCTTGGGTAATTTCCAAGTTCCCCACATTTAAGACATTAAATTATTATTGGTAATTATAGATGAAATATATTTCCTTTCTCCATGTCCACTGATCTCTTCAGTTTCCCTAAAAAATTATATTCTCTATTTCCTCCTTCTCAATACATAAAAATTATCCTAGTTCCTTTGTGACATTTTCCCTGGTGCTTATTCCCACATTTTTAGCATGAAAGAAATTTAATCCTCTCTCCTCCATCATTTTCATCACTTGAACTTCCATAAGACTCCTTCATTCTATTCTTTTGTGTTTCTAGAAACTCAAATAAGTTCACATTTTGAATCATAATTCATGATAACTAATTAGGAATAACCACAAGATTTCTTAGTCAATCTATTATCTCATTAGGTTTCTCATTGGGAAAATATTTTCATTGTATATGGAATCTATTTTTAGATTGATTACTCAAGGATTAAACCATTAATAAAACAAAAAGGAGTTAATGTGAGTAATGAACACCACAAGATAATAATTGTAAGATAATTATATGATAAATTCAACCTTACAATGTCCTATTATTAGAAATTATTACCTTATATTTCAGTTCAACCTAAAGAATTCTCTATTTACTATAAGTTTATTTAGGTTGTGCTATCTAAAATTATTTAACCTAAATCCTTAATGTATTGTAAATATAATGAAATTAACTAAATCATATCCCCTAGAAGTTTTTATCTAGGTGTGTAGTCTTAGGCCCAATCTTCGTGCACTAGAGTGAATATTGAGTTAACACTCAAATTTCCTTTTTAAGTGTGATTTCCCCTAGGTAGATATATGGCATATATTCATCCACTTTATGGATGTAATTTCTAGGAGAATGAGACAATCTATACTTTACTAAAACTTTTGGATTTTATCCTATAATTATACTTATATCTAGGGTTTATTCAAAATTTATCTTATCATAATCCTTAAAATGTTAAATATCACCTCAACTAACCTAAATGGTTATTTATACCTTTGAAATTATGATTAAACTTATCTTATCACCCCTTTATGAAATTTTTATCCTCGACCAATAACTTTATAATCTCTAAATTTATCTATTGTAATGACCAAAACTATTATAAGTAAAATTTCCATTTTGATTTAATTAAATTTCTTTTTAAGTAATATGGTTATAGAAAACACATGCACTTATTTTTTTTTAATATCCAATTAGATTTAAAAGACCATTAAGTATCTTTACTGTTGATAATATAGCTGTTGAAAATTGATCTCATGGTTATTATAAATATAGGGTTCTAGCAATCCAATTGACATAGAAAAAGGAAGTGATAACCTCAACCAGTAGGATATTACCTTATGAATCCCATTTATCAGAGATTTTGAGGGAGATATTATCTCTAGGATTTTCCCTTGACTAATCCCAAGCTGATATCGAACAACTTAAGCATGAGTGAAACCATTTATAGGAGAAGTTCAAGCTCATTGAGATCACAACCCAAACCATATTCGCCAAACCGCCCCATGAAAATCCCACGATCGTTCACCTTACTGTTAGGGAATATGATAAAATATTAAAGGGATATATATCAAGACCCTATCAATATGAATATGTAAATTATTTTTATAGAATAATGAATATATTTTCAACATATTATTATTACCATGTAAATGTTTTTTATTTTCACACAATACAACACAAATCATATATTTGGTTAATATTAAAATTAAATTAATGAATTTTTGAAATTAATGGATTTTTGAAATAAATAAAATATTAATAAAATATTATTATTAAATAATTTTTATCAAATATAAATGATCATGTAATCAAATGTAGTTTTTATAAGTGTTGGAAAACTGTTATTGTTAAAAAAATCAGCATTTCTTAATAAATGTCAATTTTATTTTAAAAGTGAAAAATAAAATATTTAAAAAATTATTTATATAAAATTAATATTATTTTTGGAATCATAGCATCAGAATTATCTAATGGTTAATGTTTCATAATTTTTTGAGATAGTTTTTTTGGGTAAAAATTAAATTCTGTATAAATATACTTTGTGTTTTATGATATCATAATGACCCAAAATTGATATAATAATTACTATAAATAGAATAAACGGAAAAATAAATGTTTTTACTTTAAAATATTGTGATTTTAAGTTTATTTTATTTATTTTTGAAATCTATTATGAATCCTCCAAAACCAATAATATATTTTAATGTTTTGAAATCATTTCTTTAAGAGTGTGACTCACATCCACATAAGAAAGAGAATTAATTTAATAATTTAGGAACTTAGAATTATAAAATAATAAAAACCACTTCCATTTGGAAGAAATAATGGGAAAAACATGAGATGATTTGTGGTTTTGGATATTTTATTTTGTAAAGTCCAAAACCTAAATAATAAAGAAATCCCCCACTTTTCCTATAAAACCCACCCAATATCCCATTTTCTTCACTAACAATCCTTGGATCATGACCAAAATTTTTCCTACACTTTCTATAGTCCTTCCAGGGTGCCCCAAGGCTCTCAAAAATCCACTCCCAAGACTTTGGAGTCACACACTCAAGTAAGGGATCCTCCACTCTCCTATTTTATCAAGATCTCCTTTTATGTTATGTATTTTAATGTCAATTTTTTATATGTTGGGATTTTTTATTACATACCCACTTAATTTCCATTTTATTTATAAATTATGAGATCCACTTTCACTCTTATTCCCCCATATGAACCCTTATGTACACTCATTACGATGCTGAAATTTTATAAGGGTTCGTTCCTTTCTATTATTTATTAAAGTTTATTCAGTATTATATGAATTCAATTTCAAATTAATTATGTTGGGAAATGTCTTTAAATTTCCTAAATAATTTTAATTTAATTTATAAATTATGAGATACCTCTTTCTCTCTCATAAACCCATTTTATGAAATTTTATGTGATGCTGTTATGCTGCCGAAATGTCACCACAATTTTCAATGCCAAAACAATTGTGTAGTAAATATCATACACATTTAATATCAAGGGTATTCATATTTATGAAAATATACTTCTTATTGGGTACTTATATATGTGTATTACACACTTATTTATCATGGAATGAATTATGATCATGAATGAATCCATGTTGTATGATCTATGTGGAACACATAAACATGAGTATGAAATGAATATGTTGGGTGCACCCAAATAGTGCTCCAATGCATCGGGTAATATTTAGTATCATGATATGTCATGTTGGGATATGAAGTAAACATGAGTCCATTATGGTACTTTTTCAACCATGATGTATTTGAGGGTTTAACCTTGGAATATGTTTTTGATGCATTGTTTTAAGTTGTTTCCAAATTTCCCACGTTATGATTATCATGCTATATCACATCTCTTTGTTCATGTTTATGATTCATACTCTATTTATGCCTAATTTATATTCCCATTGCTTAATATATATTATCTTCTTCATGTTATTGCATGTTTATTACCATATTGGGCTTCATAGCTAACCCCTTTCTTATTTTTCCCCTAGTTATCCCATGCAGTTTTAAGTACAAAGGAATATTATGAACATGTTATGTAGGTTTTCAATAAAGACGATGTATTTTATGTTTAAATTTTTTATTTAATGTACCCAATTACAACAGAAATTATAATTATTGATCTTTTGGGGTGTACTAAGTGTATTATTATGCAATAAATCATGTATTAATATGATATAAATAGAAGGGTTGTTATAGTTTATATCAGAGAAAAAGTTTTGTTATTTTTGGGATTAGGACTAGAAAACTATAGCGAAAAGCCGTAGAAATGAGACTAATCATAAGTAAAAATCCAAAATTTTGGTGATTATATATTAAGTGGTTTATCAAGAAAATACATCCCTATATGGATACTATAAGTGGGCATGGTTCTGACACATATGTACCTAGGAGTAACAACTCTGACAAGGTGTTTTGATCCTAACTCAAGGTAATCTGGTACACAAAAATGGGCCTTACTACGCACCTAGTTTAACACTCCCAGAAGATATAATTTGGTAAATTAATAATCTCATTATAAACCATTATTAAGGGATAAAATTACCATAAGAATGCATGTTAGTAAATAGATCATGGATAACATATATTGAAGCCTTGAAATTCATAAGTTAAGTAAATAAAAGTAATTTATAAGTTATACCTTTAAGGTCATTAGATTTCATTTTATGAGTTTAATCATTTAAAAATAATCACCCATAGTTTTCCTTTTATTCTACCCAATGGACATAAATAGTAGGAATCAGGTAAAAAATCAATGCAATGAGTAATGCGATGACTACCCCAATGAGATGCCAAACCCAATGGGAGCTAGAACCATGAACATCATAATGATACTCTATCAGCTGACTTAGGTTATTAATAGAAACCTAGATCAGTAGGAGATTCAAAACCCCCCTAATAGAGAATAATCCATAATTGACATCTTTATGTGATAAAGGCCTCCTACTTTAAATGGGTCATTGGATCCCTTAATCACAAAATAATGGATCAACTCCATTGAGAAGATATTCTCTATCCTCCAATGTTCCAAAAAAGGTAAGGTTCTTCTTGTTGTTTATCATATGGAGGGAGAAGCTGATCATTGGTGGACATTGATCAATAATACAAAGCCTAAGAAAGAGATCTAAACAACGAAATTAAAGGAATCCTGGAAAATGTTTTTTGATATATATTTTCCTTATACTCTCCATATTAAAATGGTAAGGGATTTACTTGAACTCAATAAAAAGGATGAAAAATCTATTAGTTCATACAAGGAAAACTTCATAATACATGCATAATATGTCTATGGTTTTTTCATTACCCGAGAATGAAAGGTTGACTACTTATTTTGTGGAATAAGACCTAGTATACAAAAAGCATTGGCGATCCATGACTTTGATAGCTATGAAGAAATTTTCCAATGTGACCTCCAAGTTGAGATGAACATCAATTAATATAAAGGGTATAATAGGGAGAATAAGTGTAAAGTGGAGTTTAATTCTAGTGGTCCGATAGAGAAATATAAAAGTGCCAAGAAATTCCAACATACCACTTGTCAAAGGTGCAGAAAGAAGCACCCTAAAAATTTCTTAATGGTAATGAAGAAATTCTTTTGGTGTGGAAATAAAGGACACATGGATAAGATTTACTGATAAGGGAAACCAAAAAATGAGATGGATGAAAGGAATTATCCAGTAAACCCTCAACACAGTGTTCATTTCTTCAATTTCAAAGAATACGGTACTTTGAAAATCAATTCCATAAGCTAAAGGTTTTCAGAGACAACCAACAACCTCCAAGGAAACAAGGGAGAGCTTTTTCCATCACAACCACTGAGGTGGATCCCAACAATGAAGTGGTGACATGTACACTAGTTATTCATTCAAGAATAGTGAATGTACTTTTTGATTCTGAATCTATGCATTCCTTCATGTAATTAAATTTTAGTATAACTATTCAAACATCACCACAAAGCTTGGAAGCAAATCTATCAGTGAAAATGGAAAATGGGTCAATTATTGCATCCAAAGTATATAACTCTTCCCCTATCACAATTTTTTGGCTTAACTTCCCAGAAAACCTTGTCATATCGCCTTCGGTTTAATTTTATGCAATTATGAGAATGGATTATCTTTCCCTATATTGAGACAAAATAAATTTCCATAGGAAGGAAATCACTCTCCATATAAATAATTTATCCTCGATTCTGTATAAGTTTAAGGAGGAGGATTAATCTTCTTTAGCACAATCATCTCAAGCATGGATATTATTTACCTATGAGAAAACATATCTAGCTCAAATGATTGAGTCTAAGGAAAGGATCATCCTTGAAGACATGCTTATTTTGAGGGAATATGGTAATGTGTTTCTTAGAGAATTTCTTGGTCTTCCTCCTATCCAAGAGGTTGAATTTTCGAACAATATTATACTTGAGGTATTGAAAATATCCAAGAATACATATAGGATGGATGTTTTAGAACATGATAAGATAAATAAAAAACTAAAAAATAATATGGATAAAGGTTTTATATTTCCAAGTTATTCACCATGGGGTGCACCATTCCTCTTTATCAAGAAGAAGTATGGGTCAATGTGCCTTTTCATTGATTATTTTGAGCTCAACATGATCACAATAATGAAAAAGTATCCTATTTCACATATTTATGACTTATTCAATTAGCTATATAGGGAATGATTCTACTCCATGTTGGATCTTTGGATAGGATATTATTAAGTTAGGGTGAAGAAGGCAGATATCTCTAAGACTGCTTTTTGTACAAGGTACAAGCACTAAGAGTTCATAATAATTCCATTCAGAATCACTAATTACCTATCAATATTCATGGAATTGATGAATAGAGTCTTTATAGATCACCTAAACAAATTTTTGGTATCCTTTATAGATAATATTTTAATATAATCTAAAACCAAGGAGGAGCATGAGGAGAATCTAGTCACTATGATAAAGAATATGGGAAAGGAGAAGCTTTATGAAAAGTACAACAAGTGTGAGTTCTAGTTGAAGCAAGTATCATTCTTGGGGAATATCATCATAAGAAATGGGATATCTATGGATGCAAAAAGAAATTGAAGGATGGTTATGGCCAATATCTGTGATAGACATCTGTAGTTTCTTTGGGTTATCTTAATATTATTGCCGATTTGTGAGAAATTTATTGTGATTTTCAAATCCTCTTACCAAACTAACTTGGAAGGGAGTCAAGTTTGCTTGGAATGATAAATTTTAAGAAAGATTCAATGATTTGAAAATGAGGCTTATAATTTCCCCTATGCTCACATTACCCACAAGTGGATAACTTTTCATAATATTCTGTGATGATTTGAATAAGGGATTGGATTGTGTGTTGATGAAAAATGAGAAAGTGATAGCCTCTAATTTAAGGCAGTTGAAAGTTCACAAACAAAAATATCCAATGTATGATATATAGTTGGATGCAATGATATTTTATTTGAAAATAAGGCATCATTATATCTTTGGGTATAATTTTGAAATATATACGGATCACAAAAGTCTCGAATATATATTCACAATGAAAGAGTGGAATATGTGCCAATGAAGATGGTTAGAGCTTATCAAGGACTATGAATACTCAATTCAATACCATCCTGATGAAGCGAATAAATTAGTGTATGGTCTAAGTATAAAGAATCCAAAATTTTTATCATTGATAAGAATTGATAAGTATCCAATATTCTTAGAATTTAAGAAGATGAACATGGGTATCATAAAGGAAGGAAGACCATAAATCCTTTCACAAATTATTTCTCAATTGTATCTTCTTGAAATGTTAAAGGATGTTCAAAAAGATGATGTGAGAATTTAGAAGAAAGTATAAACTATAAGAAAATGAAAATCCTTAGAGTTCAATATTAATGAATAAGGAATTGTAAGATTTGGGTCAAGACTGTCTGCTTCATCAAATCCTAAGTTAATGAAGGAACTATTAGATTATTCACATAGTTGGACTATCGTTATTCACCTAGGAAACACAAAGATATATCAAGATCTATGAGTTAACTATTGGTGGGAAAAAATAAATAAGGAGATCGTTGAATATACATCAAAGTTCTTGGTATGTCAGCAAGTGAAGGCTAAAAGGAATAAGTCTAATGGGATTATGCAACCATTACCCATACCAACATGTAAATAGGAAAACATGACTATGAAATTTGTCACTGGAATTCCAATGACAACCAAAGAAACAATGCTATATGGGTTTTTGTGGATCATATTACAAATACTACACACTTTATTGTAATTCGATAGGATTTATCACTAGATCAACTTGCATGGATATACATAAGATAAGTGGTGAGGATGTATGGAGTAACACTATCAGTTGTGTTCGATCGAGATCCAAGATTCCTCTAAGTTTTGGAAAGGTTTCCAGCATGCTCTAAAAACTAATCTTAACTTTA
Source organism: Viscum album (assembly GCA_963277665.1). Lineage (NCBI taxonomy): Eukaryota > Viridiplantae > Streptophyta > Magnoliopsida > Santalales > Viscaceae > Viscum > Viscum album. The sequence goes on from OY728127.1 coordinate 8,615,977, forward strand.
TTACATATTATTACCCTCAAACTTGTGGCCAATTTGAGTAGAATATCCAAACACTTAAGGACATGTTGAGAACATGCTCAACATACTTCAAAAGAGGATGGGACCAACATATTACTCTGGTCGAGTTCTCTTACAAAAATTGTTTCCACTAGAGCATCTAAATATCTACATATGAATATATTTATGTGAGGAGGTGCAGAACACATGCATGTTGGGATAAAGTTGGGGAACAAAAACTTCTAGGTCCTGAAATGGTCGAGGGAATGGTAGAAAAGATTAAGACCATTCAACAACACATCAAGGCTACTCAGAGTCAAAAAAAGTGATATGCTAAGAATCATCAACGAGACCTAGAGTTTGATGTTGGATACATGGTATTACTATGCATATATCCATGAAAAAAAGTGCCGAGATTTGGGAATAATGGAAAGTTTAGTCCAAGGTACATCTACTATTTTGAGATCCTTGATCGCATCAGAATAGTGGCCTATCAAATAGCACTCCTACCGAATATATATCAAGTACCTGATGTATTCCATGCATCCCTCCCGAGGAAGTACATACTAGACCCATCAGATGTACTCAATCTATAGGTGGTATAATTTTAGAACAACCTTTCCTATAAAGAGCTGACAGTGAAAATCTTAGATCATAGAGAAAAAGTTCTACGAAATAAGACAATGTACCGTATCAAAGTGTTGTATAGAAACAAAATGTTTGAAGAAGTAATGTGGGAACTAGAGGAGGTGATGAAGCATAGTTACCCTCATCTATTTTAGTGTGGTAAAATAAAATTCTGAGGGTGAAATTTCTTAAGGGGGGAATATTGTATTGACTCAAACTGTTATAAATAAACTTTCCCTTTTGATTTAATTAAATTTATTGTTAAGTAATATGGTTATAGTAAACACATGCACTAATTTTGTTTTATTATATACAATTGGGTTTAAAAGACCTTCATGTATCTTTACCATTGATAATATAGATATTGAATAGTGATCACATGGTTAGTATAAATATAGGTTTTTAACAATCCAATTGACACAAAGGAAGTGATGGCCTCAACTAGTAGGATCATACCCTATGAAGCCCATTTATCAGAGATTATGAGGGCGATAATATATTTGGGAATTTATTTTGACCAATCCCAAGATAATATCCAATATCTTAAGCCTGAGTGAAACCGTTTATGGGAGATGTTTAAGATCATCGAGATCACATCCCAAACCATATTCACTGAACCGCCCCATGAATGTCCCACCATCATGAACCTTACTCTTAGGATGTATGATTGTGTATTAAAAGGATATGTATAAATAACCTAGTAATAGGAATATGTACATTTTTTTATAGAATAATAATTATATTTTTAACCTATTATTGTAACCTTAAAAATGATTTTTATTTTGATATAATAAAGAAAAAAAAATACTATTTTTGGTCAATATTCAAATTCAATTGATGAATTTATGAAATTAATGGAATTTTAAAATAAATAATATTTTAATAAAATATTATTATAAAATAATTTTTATCAAATATAAATTATCATATAATCAAATGTAATTTTTGTAAGTGTTAAAAAAAATTTAGTGTAAAAAAACCCAACATTTCTTAATAAATGTTGATTTTATTTTAAAAGTGAAAATTCATATATTTAGAAATTTATTTAGATAAAATGAATAGTTTTTTTGGAATCAGTGCACTGAAATTATCCAATGGTGAATTTTTTATAATTTTCAGAGACAGTTGAATTTTTGGGTAAAAATTAAATACTATATAAATATACTTTGTGTTTTATGACATCATAATGAACCAAAAGTGATATAATAATTACTATAAATGAGATCAAAGAACAAATAATTTTTTCCCTTCAAAATAATATTATTTTGAGTTTATTTTATTTACTTTTTAATGCCATTATGAATCCTTCAAAACCTATAATATATTTTAAAGTTTTAAAATCATTTCTTTAAGAGTGCGAATCACATCCACATATGAAAGAGAATTATTTTAATATGTTCAGTACTTGTATGTATAAAATAACAAAAAATCACTCCCATTTTTTAGAAACTATGGGAAAAAACTATGGTATGGTTTGTGCTTTTGGATATTTTATTATGTAGAGTTCAAAACCTATATAATAAATAAATCCCCCTATTTTCCTATATAAAACCACCAAAGATCCTATTTATCTTCACTCAAACTCCTTGGATCATGACAAAAATCTTCCCTACACTCCTTATAGTCCTCCCAAGGCACCCCCAAGATCTCATGAAGCCCATCCCAAGATTTTAGAGTCACACACTCAAGTAAGGGATCCTCCGCTCTCCTCTTTTATCAAACCATCCTTTTATGTTATTTATTTTAATTTCATTTTTCAGATGTTGGGATATGTTATTCCATATCTGAATTACTGTAAATTGTATTTATAAATGATGATATCCCATTTCACTCTCATTCCTCACCCCTATGAATCCTTATGTTCACATGTTACCATACCGAAATTTTGTAAGAGTTCTTTCCTTTCTCTTCTTTATTAAAGTTTATTCAATATCGCATGCCTTCTATTTCCAATTCCTCATGTTGGAACATGTATTTACATGTACCTAATAATTTAAATTTTATTTCTAAATGATGAGATACCCCTTAATATCTCATCAACCCATTTTATTAATTTTTATGTGATGTCATTATGCTCATGAAATGTCACCGCAAATTTCCATGCCAAAAACAATTGTGTAGTGAATACCATACCCATTTCTTATCAATGGTATTCAAATTTATGCACATATACATTTTTTATTTGGGACTTATATATTTTTATTCTAAACTTCTTGATCATATAATTAATTATTATCATGAATGAATTCATGTTGTATGATATATGTAGCACACTTAAGGATGAGTATGAAATGAATATGATGGGTGTTCCCAAATAGCGCTCCAATACATTGGGTAATGTTTAATATCATGATACATCATGTTGGGGTAGATATTGAACCTGATTACTTAATGTGACTTTTTACACCATGATGTCTTGGAGGGTTTAGCCTTGGAATGTGTTTACGATGAAATATTTTAAGTTTTTTTCACATTTCCCATGTTATGATTATCATTCTATATCATGTCTCTTTGTTCATGTTTAGGATTTCTACTCTTTTTTTACCTCATTGATATGCCCATTTATTAACATGTATTATACTATTCATGTTATTCCATGTTTATTCCCCTACTGGGATTTATAGCTCACCCCTTTCTTATGTTTTTACCTTGGTTATCCCATACAATTTTAAGTAAGAAGGAATATTATGAACATGTTAAGGATGTTTTCAATAAATATGATGTATTAGATGTTTTAAGTTGTTTTTTAATGTACTTAATTCCCAAATACACTAGAATTATCTATCTTTTGCTTTGTATTAAGTGTATTCTTATGTAATAAATCACGTATTAATGTGATATAAAGATAAGGGTTGTTATATCTAAACCCTACTATGATAGAAACTTTAATAGCCCACATACATGATGATCTCATAATTTAATGACTTAAATTAAATATTTCATTATAACACATTCCCATGATCTTTTATATTTATAGTTTTAGAGAATTAGGACAAAAATCTAACTAAAAAAACCCATGTCTTTTTTTTAACTAATGAACATTTTCACACTATATAAGTAAATTCTTAATCAATAACAAGAATTTAACATATCCACAAATTATCTACATAAGATACTATTCTAGACACATCATACATATTAATTTTCTTCATAAGATATGGAAATGTAAATATAAGAAAGGAGTGAGATCAGATGCTCTATATGGGAAGCATAAGTGATAACTAATGATGATCATAAGTGGGAAAAAGATAACCACGTGGTTATGAGATCATAAAAAATATTCATGAACATAAAATTATGAAAATATACCTAGATAAAACATGGAACATAACACATGATCCATAATAACATGAGTATATGGAAAAATATAATAATGTGGCACAAATATAAGCATATGAATCATGACATAATGGATAAAACATAAAAACTTATTTCCCTTGGTGGATTGGGCATCACTCACCTATTTCCCTTGGTGGATTAGGATTCAGTTACATGTTTTCCTTGGTGGATCAAGTCTCATAAATTTTATCCTAATATATCATGAGATATAAAGCTTTAACCAATGCATTAGAGGGCTATATAGGTCCCAACCATCAGTTAATGAGAAACCATACATATGTGTTCCATAATAAAATCAATCATTTGTTTATACTGAGATTTTATGTTTTTATTTGTTTTATTATTTTGTTAAATTGAAATCACTTTTTTTAAAATATTTATTGAAAATATTTTATTTGTTTAATATTATTATTTCATGAGTTAATATTTGAATAATTATTATAATAATTTGTTAAAATTTAGTTTTACTAAATTTATTAATATGATTTTTGCATTAATATTTTTTATCTCTTATGTAAAATAACTTCTATTATATTTCACCAATTGATGTTTTTGAATTTTCCAAGAAATTTTTCCACTGATTTTTTAATTATGTTTTTTTAATTGTAATTATATATTATGTAACATGTTAATATTATTATTTTATCATATATATTTAATGATTTGTTTTTTATATATAAATATATATATATATATATAAATATATATATATGTGATTATATATAAATTTTTATTGATTTTAATATTATATATTATTATATATTTTTAAAATAGTATATATATTTGAAATAATATTTTTTTAATTTATATATACATTAGGAAAATCAATGTATAGATTATTCTTCATATCCTATGTGTGAACTCCACTCCAACCTTTGAGTCGTTCACACCAGTCCTCATCATATCACCACACATTGATCAGCCATGTCCAACAACTCTATGTATGCAGCTCCAATGAGTGGCACTAGATACCGGTGTTCAACAACTACGATGGTGACACTTTCTCAATCACAACAACATCACTGAAATTTGATTGTTCAACTAACTCACCCATTATTCCACTTCTCCCATGTGTTACCAGTCCTTGGTTTGATACAACATGTGAGCTCCTTTGATGACATCCATGTATTCCCAATGATGCATCACCAGTGTAGTTTGACCTTTCTCATTGAATTCACACTTCACCGATAATTTCCAATGCAACACCAGTACACATATCATTCCATAATAACACACACACCCTTCTCTTCTCGACTTGTCTTGGATGGTTCGGTGATGAAGTGACAATGGAGTGCTTATTGTGAGTGTGAGCCCAATCTAATGTGAGGTTATTGAAGATAATATGAAATTAAATTACATACCACATGACTAATAAGAAACTACCACGAAGCATTGTACACTTACCTTGAGTTCGAGGAAAATTACCATGAATGTAATATTCAAGTAATAGTGAAAGTAAAATTTACCTACCATGAATGTTTTTTCAAGTGATTGTGAAGCCACTCCTAGTGTTCATAAACATTTTTTAAAATTAATGCATGTATTTGTTATCATGAATTAATTTTATTAACTGAACACATGTTTTTTAAAGTGTTCACATGGTCAGTGTAATACCTCGGGTGCCATAATGTTTTTTTGTATTATTTTATCTTGTTAAAGATTGGGTTTGAGCACTGGTAGTTAGTAGGGAAAAGATTTAAATTTTAGAGGTTTTTAGCTATTTCATGGTTAGCCCATATAGTCAGTAGTAACCATTCAGTGCCCATGCGGGTGCCCAAGTGATTCTGAGGTAAGGCACATGACTTTCTCATAGTCTATTAAACTATGGAGCAAGTGTGCAGTTGAGATCTATAAATTTATAGTGCTGAGTGGCATAGTTTGAGAATGGTTTTATTTACCATGCATCTGCTTATAGGTAACTGTGTGAGGGGGTTCATAGACTTTCCATTGGAAAGAACATGGTTAGAAAACATTTTGGTAAATCATGCGCAAACCATGTAGTTTCCTTTTATTTAAAAAATGTTTTCATTTGGTTTTATTTTATTATTTTTTTCTTTATTTTTTCTCTATCGCCTTATCCTCCCTAGTGTCGTATGATTCCCACTCCCCCTTTTTCTCTAGCCATGCATGCAAACCCTCCCCCTTAGCTCCCTATTTCTATGTTGTTCCTCTGGATTTCTCCTGGATTTGTGGTCATCGCCCCAAGGTATGGACTCCAGCTCCATCCAATTCCTATTTTCTGAAGATTTTTGATTCACCATCACCCCACCATTTTTGGAAGAACCCTAGGGTTAGGGTTAACCTATTTTTTTCAATTTTATTCTATCGTTAGGGTGTGAAACAGGATCCTTGGTCATATTTAGTCATGTTTCAGTTTTCACCACTGAAGGCATGGCATTTCAGATAACTTCAATTTTCCGCTACTGCTTGAGGTAGGATTTTCTTCTATTTCTTTATCTAACCTATTTATTATTTGGGTCCTTATGGTGATTTTAGGTTCCGAGTAATTTTTGTAGTGCATTTTTTTCATCCTTGAGGTGGGTTCAAGTTTCTAGAGTCAATGGAGACTTACCTTCACATAGATAGGTAGGCATATATATATATATATAAGTTCCTCTATTATATATATATATATTCAATCATGTAAGTGACTATTTATATTGGGGCTCGGCGTGCTTATGTATATATATGAAAAATGAATATGTGTGTAAGTGTAAATGGGTATATGCATATATGAGCATATATGTAAGGATCCACTTGCACATATTCATGGCCATACAAATATGTGCATAGGGGCTAGTTGTCCTTATGTATATGTGAATGTGAATATGCTTGGAGGTGGGGAAGAGCAGCTTTGAGTGGTCACCAATTAGATCTTCAATTGTTGAAGTTTTCCATCTTGATCCTCTTATCTTTGAGTTAGGTGTTACTTTGCATTTCATTTCCTTGTGTAATTATAATATGTTTGTGCCTTTTAAATTTCTTTTTTATGAATGTATAAAAATATGTGATATCCTTATGATGATTTAGACCCATTTTTTTGTTCCTTGGGCTTGGCATAAATGGTTTTTTTCCATATTCCATGTTTTATGATTTAAATCAGATTATTTAATTGTACTAAGATTTTCATAAAATTCATTTGTAATTTTTGAATGTTTTTAAAGTTGGGTGATGGGTTTTGACCTAGTTTGGTCTTAATTGAGTGAAAATGGTATTTTAAGGGGAATTTGATCTTAAATTACAGTGTTTACATTAAATTAATTAAAAAGAGTTTATTTTTATTTAAAATGGTTATTTGAAATGTGTAGGTGGTTTAACTTTTGTGGAAAATCTTGGTTATCTTATTTAAGGATGGTTTGGTGGAAATGAAAAGGGATTTTTCCTTGTTTTGGTTTCTCATAGGGTATCTTGAAATATTTTATGAAATGATTTATTTTTTTGAACCTCTAAAAATGTTTTAAGTTGTGGTTTATGGAAAGTGTGAAAGAAGAAATACCTTTTTCCATGTTTTGGATTTTAAAAGAAGAAATCCATTATGTGGGGGTGACCTTGATATGCATTAAAGTCTTCGGTTTTTCCTTTGTAAAGAGTGGGATAATTTCATTATATGGTGGAAAATGGTTTTGATATGGGGTTTTACACATTCTTCATATTGATAAAAATTATAATGAGGGTTTTCATTGTGAATTGAATTTGATCCTTAGAATTTAGGCCCAATGGGTTTTTAAAGTGGGATACCTTTGGTGTTTGATGGGTTTCCTTATTTTAAAAAGGATGTTTTGGGTTAATAAATTTAAAATAGAGTTTACCTTAACTTATGTAGTCATGCTTGAAAGTTTTTATGATTCCCTTTGGAATTATGTTTGAAATTTTAGATTATTTTAGAAAGGAATTTATAAATGTATATGATATGTGTGAAGGTCCAGTTGGAACTTGTGATGTGATGTTGATTTCCCTTGTTGAACCCTCTTGGTTTTAGATGAATATTATGTTTTTCATGTGATTGATGCTTGTGATGTGATAAATTATTATGCTATTTGTATATTCTTGTTGTGTTTTTAGGTTCCCTTGGCGAGGAATGATAGATTGATTTATTAAATGATAAATTGAAACCATCATGATCTCTGGGGGATGAATGCAGAATGTTAGGGTTGGGATTGAGGCTATCCATGGGGTGTGCCGTGTTCATGAACTTGGTTTCAGGTTTTTAAATATGAAAATGGTGGAACTTAAGAGGTTAAACATAGTATTTCTATTTTTAACATGTTAACATGTTTTTATGAAATTATATCATGAGAATTGGGTTTAATTGGTTAACATTTGATGAAAATGAAATTTATGTTAATTGTTCTGAATTGATAACATGTAATGAGGGAGTGTTTGGTATAATTTTAATGGGTTAATGAGAAATGATTTGAAAATGGTAAAATTTTCATGGATTATGGAATGAGAATGATTTATGTATTGATTAATTATAAATTGTGAATGTTTGATATTGTTTGAATATGGTTCTGAAATGGTATATGTAGTAAATGGTTAAAGAATCACGGGCACATGGATTGGTAGTTTTGGGGTATTGGATTGAGGTTCTACACCCATGGGTCAGGTTTGAATAAGGATCTAAACCCCACCCCATAATTCAAAGTTCATGGAAGTTGAATGAGGCTCTATGACCCTAATAATTGCATTTGATGAGACTACCTAGATTGAGGCTCCAAGTTAAGTGTGTTGCATTGTTGATGAAATGCTTATCCCTTGTGAGATAAGGAAATGGAATTATTCCTATTTGTTTATTAATTGATCGAATTAATCTATTGTGTAAATGATTTAAATTCCTAACCGATGGAACACGTGATGAAAATCAATTAAGTGGTGAAGAGGGTATAAGTGATTAAATGGAAATCATGAAGAAAATGATTAATGTGAATATTTTTCGCTAATGGAACCTTGTTAATTCTTATTTACCTTATTATTACTTTAACACATGCTATGTTTTTTCTGATTGGTGACCTAGAGGTTGGGATGACCAGACACGACATTCTAGACCCCTTGATATGTTTGTTTCTTAGTTGGTCTTGTTTTCTTTCTTGATGTATTTTTTTAGTTCCATGTTTGACATTATGTATTGAGATATGTTATTCACATTATGTTCATTGAGTATATGTTGATTATTATGTTATTCTTTTCCATGCCTTGTGGATACTTGATCATGTTGTACTTAAGTTTCCATGTGTGTTTATTTGACCCTTGTTGTAAAATGTTTTAAAGTGATTATTTTTGTCAAATAAAGAAAGTGGGTTGTTTTTGAGAAATTATAACGATGTTCATGGGTTATGATAAGGATTAGGCTTGTGGATTTGTTTTCAAATGCGCGTGTTTGGTTTTTGGAAAGTAAAGAAAAATGTTTTGGAATTTGTCTATGGATTTGATTTATTTTTCCTATAAATGATTATGTATATAAATACTAATTTATATAAATATTCTCAAACTAGAATTTATGTTTGGCATTAGGAAACCTATTTCATAGTTTCAATGGATTTTGGTGACCTTTTGGGATTTTAGATCACACCAATATCTTTCCAGGATCTCAGTTGGATACCTTTTGTTCTTCTTGGACAGTGTGGGGGAGATTTGGGTGGATATTTTTGGGATCTCATCTTAAGTTAGTTAGTTTTCCTTATTGATTTATTGTGTCTATTTATTTAGTTAGTTTTTTCTGTTATAACCTGATTTTCTTCTTATATATTTATTTTTGTTATTGCATTTAAATATTTTGTTATTGTTTAACTCTGTTTTGGGTGAAATCATTCCCAAAAGATTTCCAGTGATTCTTAGGTGCTAGTAACCAGCCCATGGGGATTAAGAATTCCCTTCGGGTATTGTAGAGAATTGATTCAGGTGTTAGGTAGTATGAAATCTAGGGTCGATTTGTTATAGTCAGTATACCAACCACACAAAAAACTTTGTATTTAGGGTCAGTATAGCGACTAAACAACAAACTTTGTTCACATGGTCAGTATAACAACCACATGATTTTTTTACACAAGGATAGTATATAGACTGCAAGAATAATTTTTCATGGATAGTATGTTTAAAATTAAGTATATTACTTTTCTTATTTTTGAGGAAAACTATATTTTACAAAACACTCCATTTTAATGTTATTTTGATATTTTTATTACCATAATTTCATTAAATTTATTTTTATCATTATAATGATCTATAAAATAAATATATTTTATAAAAAACATGTCATAAAATTTTGAGTTAATAATTATCAAGGAAATTATTATGGAAACATTAATTTCCATAATAATTATTTTATGTTATTTTTTATATATCTTTTGAATTATCTAATCAATTCAATAGTGTTTAAATATTTTTTAATGTTTTATTAATTTGAATAATTCTAATTTATGTTAACATTCGAAGTACTGTGAAGTTATTTAATATAGAAATAAAAGATTATGGGAAATCTCTATGTATAAAAGAATGATAACTTAAATCATATATAGAATATATATTTTCAATTAAAATTATTTTCTAACATGGATTTCTATGATTATCTATTGAGATGATCCAAGATCTTGGAGTTAATGAAATTCAATTAATCGTGAAATGTGAGTAAAATAATGTGATAAAATAAACTCAACAAAGTTTATTCAATAAGATTGATAATGATGATTTGTACAATTATAGAGAGAGAAAAATAAAAATATTGATAAAATAATTATGAAGTAATGAATTTATTCTGCAACTACTATTCCATTACTACAATTATGAAGGAATTCATCATTTTGATCATCCACTACTAAAGTTATAAAAGATATTGAGATGAATTGATGTTCATTATCAGCTATTATTCTACTGATCTTAATATATGTCAAATTTTTCATCATTGTATTTATTCTATATTTTTTTTTACATCTAGAGTTAGATTAAGATTTTCCCATCCAAAATCTATTTATTTTGGTCATTCTTCCTATCTAAAAGGAATTTAGGGTTGTGAATCCCAGACCAAAGTCATTTAGGTTGTGAATCCTATAAAATTAATTTGGGGTTGTACCACCAGGTTAGTTTAAGGTATGTACATTTTTAATTAGGTTATCACTCCCTATAAAAAGTGAGGAATTAGTGAATACCTGTCTTGTAACTGAGTATAAAATATTAAACAGTAGAGTAGGATCTTGATGATATGAACTACTATAAAAATGTCATTAACTATTTGTTTTATTTTCCACTCCACAATTAATATTGTTAATCACTCTAATAATTATATTTAATTGATTAAATTTTTAAAAGGTATATTCACTTCCCTCTACTCAATATTACCATATCATTGGGACTTAACAATTTTTATTAGAGGGTGTCACCTTTTAAGGAGTTGGTTATTAATATTTTATTATATTTTTAAACTAATTATTATACTAGACCTTAAAGTTTAAGGAAGGATCCACTATTTTATTATAGCACATCAGGAAGTTGAGATGAAAAATACCATTATACCACCTCACTTCAATTGAAGCAACTATATTTACTTGAAGGATTGGATGGATATATTTCTTAAAATTATAGATCCTAAATTTTGGGTTATTATGTCAAAACCTTATAAACTGGATGATGTATATTTATAAACTATAATGAGAAATGATTCTGAAAAATGTGTTCTAAAATCCAAAGTTAGGAATTATCTATATTTTTATTTAAATAGAAATATGTATATCAATATTTATTTATGTAAAACTACTTCTAACATCTGTAGGACTTTAAAAGACACTCATCAAGGAACTGATAAGTTACAGGGAACCAAGTTGGACATTCAAAGAGATGAGTTTATAAAAAAACATGGTTTTACTTAGGGAGACCATGAAAAATGAAGTTCTCATTGAAATAATACTTTGAGACATACCTAAAATATGGAACTTAAAGAAGGTTATAATTTAAGAAAGTAGGGATTTCACTAAGTATTCAATGGATGAACTGATAGGATCACTTATTCAATATAAACTGGAGTTATAGAATGACAATGGTGAAGAACATGATAAAAGGAAATTTATTTCATTCAAATATAATATAAATGGTTCTTCTAATTCATATTATTTTGAGTTTTATCAAAGAAAGAAATATGAAAAAGAAAATTTTTATTAAAGGATTCTATAAGTAAATGAAAGGAAAGAAAAGTTTTAAGAAGTTTACCAAAATAAATCATCAAACGGATGAAAAAAGGGAAGTAATAAAGGTAAAAGTATTAAATACAATGTTTCATAATTAATATTATATGGGTATAGGATAAAAGGAAATATAGAGTCAGAATACCCAAAATTGAAACAAGAAGGGAAAAACAAGAAATATAAGGAGTTAAAATGTGCACATCATGCCGGATAAAGTTTTATAGAGGAGTCAGACTCAAGTAGTGATGATTTTGAGAGTGAAAAAGAATAATCCAATATCTGATTAATTACAACATCTATGAATAAGGTAGACATTGATTCTAAATATAGTTATAATTTTGAGTCTAATATTGAAAAAAAGTTAAATAATCAAATAAAAAATGAAAAGTTTCAAAGTTATATTTTGATAATGGATAAACTGTACAGAGAAATACAAATATAAAATAATAAAATTAAGGAAGATGAGAAACTAAATGTTTCTAGTTTAAATAATGTATAAGAGAAAAAGGTTGTAGATTATGAACTAATAAATCTCAATAATGATAATGAAATAATGAAAACATTAATGTCAAAAACCAATGAAGATCAATAAATGAGATTTAAATTAGTTTCTGATGATTTATTTAAAATTGAATTGGGATTTAAGAATATAAAACATGAAAAATAAGAAACTAAAAAAATATAGGATCACGTTTAAATATGAAATTTTATGATGACCTGGATATTATTAAAAAAGAGAAATAAAATCTTAAAAGGAAAATTACTGGATTAAAAGAAACCTTAATTATTTTTGTTAAAAGTCGAGAAAAAATTTGACAAGATAATGAATATGAAAAAACCTAATAAATATAAAATTGGATTTGGTAATAATAGAAAGATTCTTAATCTATATAGAACTACATTTTTTAAAATATCTAAAGGAAATGTATCAAATTTCAAATTATTTATATGTAATCTAAATGGGAATTATGTAAATGAATGTTCTTTAAGATATACTCAATAAATAGGACACATTGAGACTTTTATATATAAGAATCTGTCTTCTAGATTACCATAAATTAAATTTATTAAATTAGTATGGGTTATTAAAAGTTTTATTACTAATATAGTTTGACCAAAAATAGCTTGGGTACCCAAACAATTATCTGATTAATCTGTATTTTAGTAAAATATCATAAAGAGTTTAAAAGATACATGGCATATGGACAATGGGTGCTCTAGGCACATGAATGGCGACACATCTAATGTTTTATCTTTTAATTCTTATGATGGAGGCACTATCACTTTTAGTAAAAAATTTAAAGGCATGGTTAATGGTTTTGGAGAAGTCAGAATATTAAAATATATTATAATTTCTAAAGTACTATTTACCAAGGGATTAAAACACAATTTAATAAGTATCTCACAACTTTGTGATGATGGAATGACTGTTAAGTTTTAATATAATAAATTTATTAATTTTAAAGATAATACTATTTTATTTTATGCTAATAGAAAATAAAATATCTACTCTACATATTTTTCATAACTAAGCCAAAAACATGTAAAGTGATTAAATGTTGTAGAAACATACTATATTATTTGGAACAAAATATTGGTATATGTTAATCTTTAATATCTGTACAAGTTGAAAAATTATGGACATGTTATAGAACTTCCAAAATTTAAATCAAGTATGTATTTTGTATGCGATTCTTATCTAAAGGGTAATTAGTACAGAGACTTTTAGATCTGTCAATAATTTCAATATAACCAGATACTTAAAACTACTTCATCTGGATTTATTTAGACCCATGAGAACAACTAGTTTAGGTAGTATGATACATAAATATGTAATTATAGAAAATTTTAATAGATTCACTTGGACACTTTTCTTATCTCATATTATTAAAACCTTAAACAAGTTTATTACTTTCTATAAACAAATTCAAAATAAAAAGGGTCATTTAATAGAATCATTTAAAAGTGATAAAGGTGGAGAGTTTGTTAACTTATATTTTGGAAAATTTTGTGAAGATAATGGATATTTCAATAATTTTTCCTAATTTAGAACACCACAGGAAAATTGTTTATAGAGAGGGAAAATATGACCATTCAAGAAATCACTACTGGAAAAGGAACCTATACCCATGGATTTGAACTATGGGTATAACCCCCAAAACCATGGGTATAGGCTATACCCATGGTTTTTGGGAACTGTGGGGAGTTTATCCATTGGTATAGCTCTAATCTATACCCACGGTTTGAAAATTTTATACCCACGGTTTCAAAACCATGAGTATAGGTGTATACCATCGTGCCATTAACCATATACCCATGGTTTCAAAACTGTGGGTATAGGTTTTCAAAATCTACAGCCATGGGTTTCTATCCCTAGACCACGTGTTTATAATTATCATGACTAACCAATAACCCACATTGAATTATAGGTATATAAATATATATTTATATATATTTATTTATATAAACCGGGGCTATAGGTGAAAAACCGTGGGTATGGGTGTTCCCATTAAAATTTTATTATCCCGAAGAAATATTTTTTTCCCACCTTAATGTGGGAAATATATATGCACAATTTTAGAAAACCATGGGTATAGGAATGACCCATACCAACAGTTTTTTGAGAACCATGGGTATAGGGTTTTAAAAAAACCTTATACCCATAGTTTTTCAAAACCTTGGTTATAGGTCTCGAAAAAGAACCCTATACCCAAAGTTTTTCAAAAACCGTGGGTATATGTGAAAATTTACAACCTATACCAATGGTTTTCCAAAAATGCGGGTATATATTCCCATCTAATACCTATACTCACAGTTTTGAAAAAACCATGGGTATAGGGTCATTTTTCAGTAGTGAATGGAATTCACAATGCTAAATGAATTCAACCTACCTAAATATTTTTGGGACGAATTAGTTAAAAATAGTTGCTATATATTAAATATATTTTACATTAGAACCATATTAATGAAAACCCCTTATAAACTATTTAATGAAAATAATCTTAAGATTGGTTAATTTAAATATTTTGGCTGTATAATTTATATTTTAAATACTAAAGATAACCTAGAAAAATTTGAGGCTAAAAGTGATGAATGTATTTTTTAGGATATTTAAATAATAATAAATATTATAGAATATATAAAAATAAACCCATGTTAATGGAGGAATTTTTGCATGTAAAGTTCACTGAAAATATTTGAAAAAAAGAATACAGATTCTTTTGATCATATTTTAGAATTTAAAGAATTAAATTTTGAGAAAGATAAACCTAAAAATGATAATTCATTAGTTGTGAGGAAGCACACATCTTCTCAATCTAATCCTATGAACTAGAAAAATCAAATAGATCACTATTTAAAAAATATAATTGGAAATTTTGAATCTGGAATAAGAACTAGAAAACCAGCTTTGAATTTTTATGATAATTCTGTCTTTATTTCTCATTTTGTATCTATTAATATTAAAGAAGAATTAAATTATTCAAATTTGATAAATTATATGCATGATGAACTTAATCAGTTTAATTGAAATGAAGTTTAAATATTATTGAGTTACCTAAAGATAAACTATTTATTAGAAGAAAATTATTTTTTCAAAATAAATTGGATGAGTCTGGTAATATAGTTAGAAATATGGATAGATTATTTTCCTAAGGACATTTACAATAATAATTCATTTATTTTTATAATTAATTTTAACTATTTTCTATAATATAATCCATTTGGTTTAAATTATCTTTTGAAAGTTATGAAAATTTTAAATTGGTTTAAATGGTTTTAAGAATTGCATTTTTAAATTGTGTAATTTTTGAAGAGGTGTATATTAATCAACCATTTTTTTTAGAAAATGATGAATTTTCAAATCATGTTTTCAAAATATCTAATGATTTTATGGTCTAAATAAATATCTAAGAGATTGGTATGAAATAATAACTATATTTTTACTAAAAAATTATTTTAAAAAAAGGAAAGGATGATCCAACATTATTTATAAATAAAGTTTTTAATGATATTTTAATTGTACAAAAATATATTGATGATATTGTATTTGGATCTAAAAAGGATATACTAAGTAATTAATTTTTTGAATTAATGAAAAATGAATTTTATATGAGCTTAATGGTTGAATTAAATTTTTTCTTTAGGCTTCAAATTTTACAAAGAAAAGATGAAATTTTTACAAATCTATGAAAATATAATAATGATTTGGTTGAAAAAATTCAATATTGATTCATGTAAAAATATGAGAACCCCAATGAGAAATAACTCTAAACTGGATGTGGATGAATCTAGAAAATCTATATATGATAAAATGTATATATAAATGATGTAAATCATACTTTACTTGACTTCATAAAGGAATGATATTGTCTTTTCAGTCCGTATGTGTGCAAGATTTCAGTCTAATCCAAAAGAAAGTAATTTAAAGGGTGTTATAAGGATAATTAGATATTTTAAAGGAAATTTTAACACTAGACTATTTTACTCCAATTAGAACTTTTTCAATTTTTTTATCTTACTCTAGATTTGATTTTAGAGGCTGGAGACTTGATAATAAAATCACATCAGGTATTTGTTAATAATTGGTAAAATTTTAATATCATAGAGTTATAAAAAACAATTTTTTGTTGTATTATGTATAGATGAGGATGATTACACTATTGCTAAAAATTTCTATGCTCAAATTATTTGGATAAAACAAACTCTATCTAATTTCAATGTTTATTTAAATAAAATTCCCATATTATATGAAAATACATATACTAATTCAATATCTAAAAATACTTTTAGAATTATAGGACCAAATATGTAAATGTTATATTTCACTTTTTAAGATATTTTATAAATGAATAGGATATCATTATGAAATATATTCCAATAGAAAATCAACTTATAGATATATTTACTAAATCATTATATTCTGTGAGGTTTGAAAAATTAAAGTTTGAACTGGCCATGATGGAAATTTAATTTTTGAGAGCATGTTAAACTTTTTTTATTGTTTTTATTTATCTGTTAGAAATGTATGAATTTAGTGGGTGTTATAACTTACTTTTATTATTATAAAATATTTTTATAAAATATTTTTTTCTTTCTTTTTTATTTTTTATAAATTTCAAAAAGGGGGATAAAATTGAGCTTTTTTATAAAAAAATAAAATAATGATTTTGGTTTTCCAATTTATAAAAAGGGAGATATTTATTATGTTGAGAGTTTATGTTTTTATCATTTTTATTATTTTGTTAAATTTTAATACATTCTTTTAAAATATTTATTGAATATATTTTATTTGTTTAATATTATTATTTCATGAGTTAGTATTCTAATAATTCTAACAATACTTTTTTATAATTTATTTTTACTAAATTTGGTAATGTGATTTTTCATTCATATTTTTATGCCTTATATAGAATATATTCTCTTATATTTCAATATTTTAATTGATGTTTGTGAATTTTCCAAGAAATGTTTTCCACATATTTTTTAATTCAAATTTCATATTATATATCTTGTTAATATTATTATTTTATCATAAATATTTGATGTTTATTTATTTTTATATATATAAATACATATATGCGATTATATATAAACTGTATATTTATTTAAATCTTATATACCATTATACATATACATTTAAAATAGTATATATATTTGAAACAATTTTTTGGAATATATATAGATATACACATAATAAAAATCATTGTATATATTCTTATTCATCTCCCATACATGAACTACTCTCTAGACTTTGAGCATCATGCAACGATGCTCATTATAACACCACACAATGATTAACCATGTAAACACCTCCATGCAAGTATCTCAACTGACTGACACCATCCACTATCACTAAACCACTATAACAATGAAACTATTTCTCATTCATGACACTAACACTGCAATCAGCTGGTTTGACTACCTCACCCATCATGCCACTAATCCCATGCATTACCAGTCCTTGGTTTGATAAATTAGGTGAGCTTCTTCATCCATGCCTATGCATTCCCATCAATGCATCACCACCACTTAGTTCGACCTTCCTCAACTTCACACTTCGATAACAACTTCCAATGTGACACTAGTATGTGTATCATCCCATAGTATCACATGAACCCTTATCTACTTGACTTGGATCAACTGGTTCATGGAAGCAGTAGCAACAGAGTACTTATCATGAGCATGAGCCCAACCTACATGCGGGTGTTGAAGTTATCATGAAACTTTAGTACCTACCGCATGAAAAATATGAACATACTATGAAGCTTCGTGTACCTACCATGATTTTGAAAAACATTACCATGAATGTAATATTCAAGGTAATGTGAAGGTAAAATTAACCTACCATGAATGATTTTTCAAGTGACTGTGAAGACACTCCAAGTGTCTATGCAGGTATTTTAGAATTACAGCATGAATTAATTTTAACCGAAAGCATGAATTTATTTTTAAAGTGTTTTCATGGTTAGCATACCAAATTCATGAAAAAATTTGTTCACATGATCAGAATAACTACTATAAGATTTTTTTTTCATGGTCAGTATACCAACCACATAAAAAATTCATCGTATGGTCAATATACCTATTGTAGGACTAATATATCACAGTCAGTATGTTTCCTAGTCATTATATTGCTTGACTAATTTTTGATAAAATCTATATTTATCAGAACACACTTTTAATGTTATTTTTATACCTTTGAAAACTGTAAGTTTATAAAATTTATTGTTTTTCATTATAATGATTTGTAAAATAAACATATTTTATAATGACCATGTTATAAAATTTCACTACTACAAAAAACATGCAAGGGAAGCGCTACCCTTTATCAGCGCTTTTTTTAGCGCTGATAAAGGGGGGATTTATCAGCACTTTTTCCCAGAACTGATAAATTTTAAGTTTCAAAATAAACCATGAAAAATAAAATATTGTTATATAAGTATATTTATATTGATATAAATATAATATATATTTTTTAAATATGTTTTAGATAAGTATAAATAGACTATTAAATTTAATATATAAGAAATTTAGTGAAAATGGATTTAAAATATTTAAAAAAATATTATTAACTAATAATTTGATAATTATTATCAATTAAAAATTACTTAATAATAATTTGAAGACACAAAAAATCAAAAAAATTAATAAAAGAACTAAAATAAGTTGAAAATGTAACTCAAACTTTAAACAGCCATAACTTTTGATCCAGGTGTCTGTTTGAGATCTACAACATATCAAATCGAATCCTATAATGAGCTCTACATGCTAAAGACTAAAGAAAAGCTTTTTTCACATTTTTTGAGCCCAAAAAAGGACCAAAAGGCTTCCAAAAATAAGTTTTTAGTCGGGATACCCTGATTTGTTAACATTCAAACAAGTATAACTTATGATCTGGATATCCATTAGGCCTGTACCACATATCATATTGAATATTGTTTCATTTTATTTGATTTGACTGGTTGTGGAGTTGAAACAGGTTTCTAGATTATAATTTATGTTCATTTTAATATTCTATGGCTTTTCAAATACACATATATATGTATTTATGCGTAAATATATATGTGTGTGTGTGTGTGTGTCTGTGTGTGTGTCTGTGTGTGTGTGTGTTGTATCTATGTATGTATGTATGTATTTATTTATTTATAAACACACATAAAAAACATATTTTATAAATGTATTTAAAACTAATCTTATAAATATATATTAATATACAAATAAATATACAGATAAAAAATTATAACTAAAAATATATATATAAATATATATAAATATATATTATTATACGAATGAATATATATATACTAATATATTAATAAATCTATATGTATTAATATAACTAAATATATTTATATTAATATGAATCTATATTAATATACGAATAATATAACTATATATATATATAAATATTAATATATATTAATATAAGAATAAATATATATATATATTAATATATGAATAAATATATATGTATTAATATAACTAAATATATTTATATTAATATGAATCTATATTAATATATTAATAAATATAACTATATATATATAAATAAATATATATATCATTAAATAGAGAAAAAACTAAATGGCTTAGTGGTAAAGGTGCAGTCGTGAAAGGGGGGAGGCCGCGAGTTTGAGTTCGGGTGGAAGCAAGGAGGTGTGCGTGTGTGGGGATACGTGGGAAGGGAAATGTGTGGGAGAGTGTGAGGGGGGTGGGGGGTGGGGTCCACCTAACACTGATAAAGGGGGGGGGGGGGGGTTAAGATCTGTTAAAAGATCCCCCTCAGGATTATATATTTTTTTTTAATTTTTTGACTTTTATCAGTGCTTTTTTTAGCACTGATAAAAGGTGCCTTTATCAGTGCTTTTCTGAGCGCTGATAAAAGGGACCCCCTTTATCTTCGCCTCAATTAACATTACTTTTTTTGCACTGTTAATGCACTTTTCTAGCGGTGATAAAGGCCATATTTTTAGTAGTGTTTTGATTTAATTTTTTTTGAAGAAATTATTAGAGAAATAATAATTTTCATAATAATTATTTTATGATCTATTTTATATATCTTTTAAATTATATAATCACTACAACCTTGTTTAAATATATTTTATTATTATATTCATTTGAATAATTCTCATTTATATTAATGATATTATTTTATGTGTTGATAAGTTATTTCATATATAAATAAAATCACATGATAACTCTCTAAGTACGAGCATGAAATAATTCAAATCACAGGAAACGTTTATATTTTCAATGTCTATTATTTTATAATGTGGATTTATGTGACTATTTGTTGAGATGTTCTAAGATCTTGAAGTTAATGACACACAATTGGTAATTACAATGCAAATCAATAAATGTGATAAAATAAGCTCGACAAATTTTATTTAACACAATTGAAGATGATGATTGATACAATTATAGAGAGAAAAAATTACTACATTAATACAAGATTGGAAAAGCACTAAATTTATTATATGAATAATGTTCTATTACCATGATCATAAAGGAATTCATTATTTTGATCATCCATTAATGAAGTGATAAAAAATATTGAGTTTCATTGACGTTCATCATCATCTTCTCAACTGCTGATCTTAAATTATGTATGGTTTTTAATTATTGTATTTCTTATATATTCTTTTTTTTTGCTTCTACAGTGGGTTTAATATTTTACCATCCAAAATATTTTTAACTATATAATTCCCCCAATCAAAAAGTATGTTATGGTTGTGACTCTAAGAAAAAAGTCAGTTGGGTTGTGACTCCTATAAAAGTTATTTGGGGCTATACCACAAGGTGAGAAAAAGATATGCATGTTTGTAATTGGGTTATCACTCCCTATAAAAAGTGAGTAATTATTGGATACTAGTCTTCTCACCAAGTGAATAATATTGGAGAGTAGAGTAATATCTTGTTAATATGAACTACTATAAAAACATCATGTGTTCTCTATTTTATTTTCCATTGCACAATTAACACTACTCATCACTTTGATAATTATATCTAGCTGATTAAATTATCAAATGGACCATTCACCCCCATATAGTCAATATTTCAATATAATTGGGACCTAAGATAATTATAATATCATAGAGAACCCATGTAAATAATATGGGTTACATATCCCTTTCAAATGGAATAAAATAAGGAAAAAAATCATAATTTCTTCAATAAACATGATAAACCAATTCAATATAAATGTGTATCCAATGATACTAAATAAATTTATAGGTAGATAGAATTTAAATACTTTTATGTTATTTTCACCATATAGATAAAGGATATATATTTTATTTAATAATTTTACTAATAAATTGATTCATGGAATTTATATCAACATCAATCAATCAAATAAATGGAAAATAGGATATTTACAAAGGAAATAAATTGGATTAAAAGTTACGTCCATTAATAGTGGATGGTTAGGAAAGAAAAAGGAAATAATAGATCAATCATATGATAGAATATAAAATTTAATAATATATCCATAGAAAAAATTTGGATGGTAACATTTGGATAATATCCTTTATCAATCATAGAATATCTCAAAAGATGTTGATGTAAGTGAGAAACACCTTTTAGGATCATTAGAAAAACCACTTGGGAAACAAGGAATATCCTTGAAATTTTTTAAAATATTTATAAAAAATATTTTATAAAACATGTAGGATTATAATTTCTTTTATAACATAATTAATTGTATAGATCATCTTTCATAGAAAAGTAAAAAATGGTGGAAAGATGCATTCACATTGAAAACATTAAAAAGATATTTTTTCACACTTTGATAAAAATGACCCATACAAAAAATGTTAAAAATTAATTTAATTTTCTTTAATTAATGTAAAATTAGTATAAAATAACCTCCATCAATTATTGAGGAATATATATGGACATTCTCAAAAGAATCCAATAAATACGGACAAAGAAAAAAATCATCATTAAAGCTAATGAGAATTATTCTTAACAATGTCAAACTTTTATCAGGAAGAAATTAACCATGTAAGGATCATTGAATTAAAATTAATTCCCCCAAAATATAAAATTTTATGGTGGAATAACCTAATCATGGAATAAATAGGTTCAATACATAATATCCTAATTCAAAGAAAGAAGTTTTGAGTCATCAATATCCTTTACAACTTATATTTTTTTTAATAAAAACTATTGAAAGAGAGGGATTGAAATTTAAATTAAATTACCATGAATAAAAGATAATTAATGATATTTTATATCCAATAGGGATTATACACACCCTTTAAGTTAAATTATGTGAATAAACAAAACATGTATCCAATAATGGAAATTAAGATGAAACAAACTTACAACCCTGGTATCCTTTGAATCAAAATACATTTAAATAAAGAAAGAAATATGGATCTTCAAAACACATGAATTACATGAATATGGTAAAATAAATTAATTATATTTTAATCACCCCTTATCAAATATATCATGGGCACAATATAAAATCTGTCTTAAGGAATTAAATTTGAGACAAAAAACCCCTTATCTTAATTCCTAACATACACTAAAGCACCTGAATATCTTGTTTAAAAAAATTATTTTAAACACCTATTTAATAAAATTAGTAATATATAAAACATTTTATAAAGATAATTTATGATTATTCTCTACATTAATATTAGTTATTTATTACCTATTTTCAATATCGGGTGTGAGTAATCTTGATTGTTTTTAACTAGTTTCATAATAGCACTGTTGTTCTTCATTATTCTCTCTAAATTCATCATTAATAGATCATAAAAGTTATTGTAATTAATTATTTATAATGATTTATAATTTTATAATATCATTCTATACGTTTTTTGGTTATTATCCTTAAATATGAAATCGATGATGAGCATGTTTTAGTGATTTTTAACGAACAAACATTAGTATCTAAATTAACGAGTTTAATATTAATTTTACCATTTTATAACCAAAATTAAATAATTATTTACTTATTTATATCATATATTATCAATAATTAATTTCTCATGGTCATATATGATGTTATTTTATAGTATTTTTCAAGTAGGTGGTTAGACTAACCCCGACATGAGCATACCATTATTAATGGATGGGTATGGTTATGAAAGTGGTAGCTTTTAGATAATATCATTACTAAAAAATCATAATGAAATTATTTATATATTTTTAATTTATTGAATCATATTTTAATATATTTTATTAAATATGAAAGAAACTATATGAAAAAGATGATATGTTACTCTGTAAAGGTGGTAGTCCGAACAAACACACAAATGAGATTTTCATTTTTTTAAATGAAAATGGGGAATGGTGGTTAAATGATTGTTACCTTATAAAAATAATATTTAGTATACAAACAATAATCATGTAATTATATAGTAATTAAAAAAATATATTTGGAAAATTAAGTTATAAAATAAAATAAATTTGGGAATGATTAGTACTCACATTTAGAACTTGAATTTTCCTTTGGAGGAATCCTTAGAAATAGAGGGCTTAGGAAAAATTATTGTGAATTAAAGATAAAGGAAGTATAAAATGTTTATAATTTAAGGAAAAATTGTATTTTTTCAAGAGGATACCAAAATTTAGAGTGGTCCTGAAGGGGTGGTGAGAGGCTCCTTTTATAAGTGGTGATATTGGAATTTTTTAATTATTTCAACTTAATATAAAGTGAGAATGTGTGTTACATGTAAAAAAGAATAAAAAATGGAAAATAATAGATTTTGGATAATTTTTGGTCGATTCAGACCTCAATAAATTAATTAGAAACCTGTTAGGCCATTTAACCCTTTGGTTAACCCATTTTAACCTTTTGGTTTTTACCACAGTAACTAGTTCTTACCTTAGTAATTAATTTTTTAACAAAACATTAATTAAAAATTATTTAATAATTTGGACCAACTGATTCCAAATATGAAATAAATTTTATCATATAAAATATCTACGTGTAAGAAAAATTATTTTTAGCATTAGCACATATAACATGTAAAATCCCATTTTTAGAAAAAATATATTTTTAATCATAAAATTTATGTGTAGGATAAAATTATAAATGTAATTGATTTTATGAAATAAATTTGTTTATTATAAAACAAATAAAATTCATGTTTCTTTAAAATAAATCAAAAATTAAATTTATCAAAAAAATATTTAATTAAAATAAAATACCAAAAAATAGTTTCTTTTATTGGAAAATACTACTTATATTAATAAAATATTAAACATAGTTTTTATAAATTATGAATAGTTTTTTTAAAATTTATATTTTTATTACTAATATAAGTATTTTATCATTAAAAATATTTTATAAGTTTTAAATTTAGAATTACTTATCGTTAGTTTCATAAATGCTATGGTTTTAGTAAAAACTATATTTTTCACTATCCACTAAAAATAAATTATTTTAGAAAAATTATGAATAATCATACTAAGATTTTTTTTACATTCCATATTCAAAAAATAATTTCATTTCAAAAAATTAAAATTATAAAATTTATAAATTTATCTTTTAAATGAAAATACGATATATAAATAAAAACTAATTTTATTGAAAAATGACCTTTTAAAACATTAGTGTTCTTAATATAATTTTGAATGTATTTTTTACAGATTACAATATTTTTATTTACTAGATTTTCTATTAATCTTAAATTTTCATAATATTATTTATCTAATATGTCATGAATCATTTTAGTTCAGTGTTGTGTGTGAAATAAGCTATCAAACATAATATTAATTTAGAGAAGAAAATATATTCCAAAATCTCAAGGTGCTACAAAAAAATTTCCACGAAGATCAATGTTCAAGGTAGAAAGATAGAAAAAATTGAAGAGTTAATCAAATAATGTAATAATAATATTGACATGGTGGAGGACATCATAGATGATGAGTTTGATAAGTTTTTTAAGAAAGGAAACTCAAAGGATGATAGGAAAGTTTTTTGAAGGTGAAAATGGGTTGGCCATAGAGTTATCAGATGTATGACATGGATTCCTGGTTATAAGGAGATTAAAATGAAAAAATGGAAAGCATTATTGATTCCAAAAACTAAAAATAATTCTACAAAGATAGAGTATAAACCTACGAAAAAAACTAGTAATGTAAAAAAATTACACTTTACAGTATTGAAATATCAGTTGGAGTTGAATAAGAAGACAAAAAAGGATGAAAAGAGTGAAAATGACATGATTTTAAAAGTCAAAAATCCTATCCCAGCTATATGGAAAGATTAAAATATAGATAAGACTATTATTCCCAATGATGTAATGTAATCACCCAATGTTTCATCAATGGAATTCACTTCTTATAATTATGTCTTATAGTATAATCACATAATATTACATATAGAACATAATAAAAATCTTATAAATAAAGAATGTGTGAAATAAAATGTATCTTTAGAAGTGAAGAAACATTTACTAATGAAATAATAACTTGACCTTTGTAATAGTAATGTGACCTTTAAACATAATTTTTCCACTTTTGTGATTGGAATTTTGAAAATCTGACATATACGGTTGTGATCAGTAATATGTTTGGAGTCTGTTAAGAAAAACTTAATTTTTTGTGAATAGTAACTGACCCTTATGAATATTAAATCGGACAAGTGAATAGTAACCTTAACAATGGATGTATAAATAAAATTTATCCATCTTATAAGTGACAATATTATAGTGTTGGTATTTTTGGTAAGTCACAAATAATTAATTATAATTTTATGATTAATTTAATAATTTAAATGAAAATTTATTTTCATAAAATGTATTCATAAGATAAAAATTTTATTTATTATGATTATAAGATAATTTTATGAGACCTTAGTAAAATTTCAAAGTGTTATAAATAAGTTACAATTTTAAATTTTTTATTTTTCAAGTAAAATATGATTTTAATTAAATATTAAATTTATCATATTTAGAAAATTATTCTTATAAAATGGAGTTCATTTTTGGATTCTAAATGTCAAAAATGGTCATAGTGAATTTTTTGGATTTTTCTGAAATACTTGAATTTTTGGAAAATAGAGAAATTTAATAAGTTATGAAATATGATAAATAAATGAATTTATGCATCATGATTGAGTCATGGATGATGTAAATGGCCATTGGTTTTAAATCACAATCACTTATTATTATTTTTGGTCACAAGAATCATCGCTATTTCTTATCTTGAAAAAAATTACAAACTAATGAATTAAATATTATGAAAACTCCCCTCTCATCCACTATAAAAACCTCCTCTCACCACCTCTTCTTCTCACACCTTTAAATCATTCTGCCACCACCAAATTCTACTAAAATATCTCCCAAATAATCTCTCCTACATACAGGAGCTCTTGGTCTCATCAAAATACCAAAACCTATTCTCTAAGGAGGTTCTCAAGAGGAAGGAATCAAGAGGTAAAACTATTTTCCGTTTTCTTTCAATTTCTTTTTCAAGTTCCTTTTCTTTCTTTATATCCTCACCACTCCTTATCTAAAAAGTAATAAAAATTAATTACCTTAAACATACTTTAATGTTTTTATTCTAGTGGGATAATTCTTCATCATATCTCCTTTAACCTCCTTTTATACTAGAAATGAAAACACCATCCGAGATGTGATAATTTATCACATTCAAGGACAGAGGGGTTTCAATTTTTATTATCATCTTCAATTATGGTCATGAAACCATTTTTATAGTGGAAAAAAATTATTATGAATGTAATATATCCTATGTAATTTTCTAAAATATTTTTTTACAAATGGTATTAATTTATAAAAAAATGAGTTTGTTGTTATAAAAAAACCACCAATTAACCCAAACAGTTATCACTAAAGTTTTATATAATGATTCATCATAACTCTAAATAAATAAATAAATTTTATAACCATTTAGTCTTATTAATTTTCTTTAATAACATATAAATTCAATTTTAGAAAACCATCCTCATATTAAATGATTATCCGTACATGTATATAAGTAAACCGATCATGAAAACCAAGGAAACAAATGCTCCCAAACAATGAAATTGAACATCTTAACCCCTAAGAAAGGACACAAATGAACTTAATAAGGTTATAATAAATCAATAAATTTTATAATAGGGTTTTTAATTATTAAATAATGAATCAAATTTTATTATCTATGACATTAAGATCAAGTGAAGAACACCTTGTGACTTAAGGTAAGAGATTATACCCGAACCTCCATTATTCCTTCAGATTGCTCTATCATTATTTTCACCAAAATAAAGTTATATTTTATTTTTATTTACATATTATAAATTATTTTCATATATTATAAAATCTTGTATTAATATAAATTCATAATTCTCTTTTTTGGATATACATATTTGGTTCCCTTCTATATTCTTCCCGTTAAGCAAGCCCATTTTAAGGGAACTTCCCAAATTCTTACACAATTTCAAGTGAACTATATCATCTATTTCAAGCCACCATTATTTTTATAAAATCAATTTTTTTATTAATAAAAAATTATTGGTTCACTTCTAGTTTTATATAAAATATTATTCCCTTTTCAATTTTAAACACTCTTTAGTATTTTCCTAAAAACCGCACTAAAATGTTTTAATTCTAAAATTTCTTAAATACACTTTTTACCTTTTATCACTTATGATTGACATAACTTACCATTATATATTCTTATTTTACCTTATTAATGTCCATTCATATTGTAATTCCTTTCTTTCATGGACACTTTTATGATATGCCCATTTAATATGCTATATGACATGATTATGATACCGATTTATTTCCATGGGTATCCTTATGTTTATGTATGATTTATTATGTATGATTCTTTATGTGGAAAAATATTCATGAAGATGTTAATATGGGTGTGATGATATAGAGATCTAATGGATTTGGTAAAGTTTAGTCTAATGAGATGTTATGCGCAATGGCCTTGGCGTTTATCCTTGACTCATTCTCCATGTGCAACAGTCTTGGCAATTATCCTTGACTCGTACTCCATGTGCAATGGTCTTGGTGGTTAACCTCGACTTATGATCCTATATGTAAAACAAGATTTTATTGTTCTAAATCCATGTTTTATGTTTCTTACACATTACTATGATTCCATTATTATATGATCCCATGATTTATATGTTATGAATCCTTATGTTTAGTCATGTACCATGGCTTTTTATATCATTATGTTATGCCTTCTAACCCATGTGATAAGATTTATTCTTATGTTTATTCCCTTACTAGGATTTTATCTCATACCTTTTTTCATGTTATCCCTAGGTTATCTTATACTAATTTAAGGTCTCAAAGAAAGTTAGGAGCTATTTATGAAGATTAAGTAAAGAAATGTTTTATTTAGTCTCATGTTTTCATTTTTATGTACCTAATCTTCCAAGACACTAGACTCTATGATCATTGTATTTTAATTTTATGTTTAAATACATTTAAAATCATTTAATTATATATGTAAAAGTATGGGGTTGATATAGTTGGTATCAAAGGATGATCTAGTAATTTTTGGAGATTAGTAATAGAGCACTTTAGTAAGAACCTTAGGGATAATACTAAGTATAAGACAACATCCCTAACTTTTGGTTAGCGTAGAGTAAGTGGTTTACCAAGGAAATACATCCCTATATGGATAATACAAGTGGATGTTGTTGTGGTATATATTTACCCAGGATTAACAACTTTGACAAGGTGTTATGTGCCTGACACGGGGTAACCTGGTACATGACAACTGGCCTTACCGTACACCTGGTTTGACACCCCCGGGGGATATTCTTTGATAAATTCATAATCTCATTATGAACCATTATATAGGGAACAAAAAAAGAGATTATAATAATATATATAAAGAAACAGAACAAGGATATCCTAGATTTAAACCTAGGGAACACCAAGTTAAGATATGCTTTTCCTTTAAAATATTATCATTTTATGTTCAAAGTTACCTTTTATACTTATTAGATAAGTATTCAAACCTCCTAATTGAATGTTATTTTCTTAGTTAATGGAGAGAAATAAGAGAACACATTCCAAAAATCAGTATGGTATGCAATGCGATGATTTTACTAATGATATTACAAATATAATGATAATGGGTTCTCAAAAATTCATGACAATACTTGCTAAGTAGGCTCAAGTTATGAATAATAACTCGAATCATGTGGAATTCCCTCCTCCTTTAAGGAAAGTAAAAGTTCCCATCTAATCCTTCATGTAGAAAAGACCACTTATGTTTAGTGGATCTTTTGATCCCATCCTCGCATAACAATGGATTAACTACATTTAAAAGATATTTTCTATCCTAGAGTTCTCAAAAGAAGAGAAAGTTATGCTGGCGGTCTATCTTTTTGATGGGGAAGCTGATCAGTGGTGGAAAGTGATCAAGAATACAAACTCCCAGGAGGAAATTGATTTCATGGATTGGGAGGAATTAGAGAAAATGTTTTTCAATAAATATTTTCCCTGAACCCTCCTTCTCAAGATAGAAAGAGAGTTATTAGGACTTAAACAGAAGGAATATGAGTCTATTAGGGTGTATGAAGAAAAATTTACAAGGATTTCAATATATTCTTCCTGCTTTTTCATGAACACTAAAAGTAAGGTGGATCAGTTCTTTAGTAGACTAAATCCATGCATATGAAAATAATTGGCGATTTGTGACTTTTATAGTTATGAGAAGATTGTCCATTATGCCCTCAAGTTTGATATATATATCAAAGACTCTCAATTCTATTATGGTCCCAGTGAAAAAAAAAGCAGAAAATAGAGTCTAATAAGGGTTGTTCAGAAAATAAATCCCATGATGGAAAGAAGACTCAACATCCCATGTGTAAAAATTGTGGGAATAAGTATCTTGGGAACTTTCTAAATAGAACCTAGGATTACATAAAATGTGGAAGAATGAGAAATTTGGACAAGAACTTTTGGATGGATATGAATAATTACACAAAAATGGAAGGATAAAGGAAGTTTTAGATCAACACTCATCCCATAGTGCAATGTTACAACTACAAGGAACACATGAATTATGGAACATTTTCCCTAATATAAGGGTTTTCAGAGGAAATCAACAATAACCACTAATGGAATAAAGGATTATGCTATTATTACTACTAAGTTGGAGCTAGGAAATGATGTTGTAATAGGTACACTAGTTATTAATTAAAGAATAAATAATTTACTATTTGATTCTGGTTCTATGAATTCTTTTATATCTTTTAAGTTTATTAGAACTATTCAAACACCACCTCAAAATTTAGAGTTTGAGTTATCTGTGAGAACATATAATGGGGAAATTATTAGTTCCATGGTTTATAACTCCTCCCCAGTAAATATTTGTGGTCTAAACCTCTCATAAAATCTTGTTATACTTCCTCTAGTAGAGTTTGATGCAATTTTGGGAATGGATTGGCTATCTTTATACAAATACAACATTAACTATTGGGAAAGGTAGATCACTTTTCACATCCCAGAGTATCCTACAATCTTGTACAAGTGTAAGGAGGAAGATGAATCTCCTTCAGAATCATTATCTCAAGTGTGGATATTGTTGCCTTTTGAGAAAGAATATTTTTCTAAAATGATTGAGACAAATTAGTTGATACTTCTCAAAGATGTTACCATCGTGAGGGATTACACTAATTCTTTCCTAAATAATTTCTTGGTCTTTCTCCTAATCATTAGGTTGAGTTATCAATCGAACTTATTCTTGGATCCCTACCTATATCAAGAACACCTTATAGAATGTCCACCATAGAGATGGAAGAGCCGAAGAAGCAGTAAAAGGAGAACTTGGAGAAGGGTTTTATACACCCGAGTGCTTCACCGTGGGGTGTATCAGTACTATTTTTTAGGAATAAGTATAAATTAATGTGCCTCTAAATTGATTATCATGATATCAATAAAATCATGATAAAGAACAAGTATCCCCTTACTTGGATAGATGACTTATTTGATCAGATTTGTGGGGACAATTATTTCTCTAAGGTAGATCTTCAGTCAGGATACCACCAATTAAAGGTGAGGAAGGAAGATATTCCCAAGAATTCCTTTAAGATGATATAAGTCCCCAGCCTTAAACCTTACTTAATCTTGAGTTAATACAAGATTACACATTGAGGATCTTTTCAGGTTTAGAGTTTTAGAGAATTAGATCATAAAACTTGCATTACATTCCACATTTAAAGAAAGTGGTTACATAAAAGATAGTATTCATTCTTCCCATCAATGGAAACATATTTAAAATAAAACATGTATTCTTTCTTGACACATCCTTGACACTATCATCACATCACGTACCTTTCCCTTGACCTGTGAAAAACATTTCAAAAACTTGGGATGAGCATAAAAAGCTCAGTAAGGGTTAAAAAAAATATGGAAAGGAAACATGAGTTCATATATACATAAGAATGAAATCATACTTTACCCATAAAACATAGACACTTTAACATACCTCATCAAATCATGAATAAAACATAGAAATCATAAGACATAAAAGGTAACTTGAGGCATTCATAACATTCTTACGTAGGGAGTAACCCTCTTGGTTACGTTTTGGAATACCCATAACAGTATATTCCCTAAATCTCTTCGGAGAAACCTTAACGTTTCACTCCTTCACGTTACCCAATGCATTGGAGAGTTATATCGGGCTCACCCGCCCTTAGTTTATCACGGAACCACCCGTCTTCATAACAATGCCCAAGAACCATAACATAATCTTATCACATAAAACATGCATAAAGGAAACATAACATTTCCACCTTTCAATAACCAGATATCAATACAACACATTGATATAAATACATTATGAAAACCATTTTCAATACCAAAATAAAAGAAAAGTAAAACATGGTATTTATTTTTCTTTTAAAAAGATGGTATGGCTTGTAGAGGAAGCCGAAACTCAAATAATGGTCACGACGGTGGAGAAGTCGTTGTCTCCGCATACGTACGACAAAAACATTCCCTTTTTTCATTTAATAAACACTTCGTATAAAAAAGATTCCTTTTGATTAAATGTAAAAGTCAAAGTGGTTTATACACCATATAAAAGAAGGTTGTGTATAAAACAGAATATGCCTCAAGGAAAGGAGATTGAGATGAAGTCCCTTACAAAGACGATATCCTTGGTTTAAGGATAAATCAATTACATAATTATGTGTGACAAACGAATACACCAAATATAAGTGGATATTAATTGTAAAATAATCAAAGGTCATTCACACATATTCAAAGGATGACATATTCAATAACTACATGTTGAACCCAAAGAAATCAAAATTGGGTTAAGAAGTTCCCTTGGCACCCTAACGGCGTCGCATCAAAAAAAGGGTATCTCATCACTTGGACATAAAATTTACATCAATAAGGATATATGAGAACATATACCAACATAACAATATGTAAATTAAAAGACCCAACAAAATAAGTCTTTTAAAAAGAGGAGGGTGAAAGGTTCCCTTACCGACATGGGTATCTTTCAAAACATACGCCTCGTGAAAGAAGGACAATACAACATTGATGTAAATACTCATAAATGAAAGTATATTACACAAATAGTAGAATAATAGATATTAAATACACCACTCAAATGAAATTTTGGCAAATGTAGCATAAATCTCACGGGAATAAAAGTGAGATGAAAAATCCCTTACGAAAACTCGGCAGCCTAACAGCGCCACTTAAAACTTCCAAAAATGGATTGATGAGATCAAATAGGGTCTCTCATCATATTACAATAAAATTTACAGAAATATGAATATAAAAGAACATCCCCCATCATAACAAAGAGGAGCTTAAAAGAAGTGACATAAAGGAGAGTACTTAAAAAGAAAGAGAGAGGTAAGATCTCTTACGAAAATTCGGCAGCCTAACGGCGCCACTCAAAACTTCCAAAATGGATTGATGAGAGAGAATAGAGTCTCTCATCACATGAAAATAAAAATTACAGTAATATTAATATAAAATATCATCCCAATAACAAGAAAGATGAGCTTTAAAAGGAATGACATAAAAGTGTATACTTAAAAAGAAATAGAGGAGTAGGATCCCTTACCTCGTGTCCGACATGACTCGATCGTTCATTAATCTCATAAATAATAAAATTTGGTCAATTTATAAATGCTTAAGGACCTCCTTTAAATATTATTATTCATTTCATATCACATATTATAATGTTATAATAATTGGTTAATAAAGTGAGTTCGTATCAGACGTTTTTGTCGATGTTTAGTGCATGAGTAAAAATTGAGCTTGTTGGAAAAGAATTTTCCATGTAGTTATAGGTACATCATCTCCATAATAGTATTTATGTTTTAAATATCATATATATCCAGTATATATTCGTTTTATACTATTCCATAGCATTTGGAGATAAAAAATTAAAATCACCGTTCATGGAGACGGTAGGCCGTACGTACGCATGAACGCTACTTTCATTTTTTTTTCCATATTAATGGAATTAAAACAAAATGAGAGATATATATATTATAATTCCAGAATTATACCAATAATTTAGATGTAATATATTACATATATATATCCATTATATATATGTACTTATAATAGTACATAACATTTGGAGATAAGAAATGAAATGTACCGTTCATGGAGACGGTAAGTTGTACGTACGCATGAACACTACTTCCATTTCTATTTCATATTTAATGGAATTAAAATATAATGATACATAATAGTATTTTAATTCCAGTATGTTATCATATATAATATCATTAAATATATCCTTTATACGTACCACATATGGTATTAACGAATCAAATCACTTTGAGGGGGCGGTAGTCCGCACTTCCTTAAATGAAGATATCACGTTTACCCATAATGGAAACCATAAAGGTATGCCATAAATGAAAAATACAGAAGTTTAAGTAAAACATAAAAATATTAGATATCATATATAAATATAGTGTCATCTTAATGTCCACCTTTGAAGGTGTTAGAAGAATGTTGAACTATCATCGTTTCGGGAGGCAGAAATTCGCCATCCACGAAAACAGTATGTTCTTTAACCATTAGATGTAGGTGTGTGTAAGTGTAGCTCGAATAATTCTTATAAAAACATCCTAGTATATTTAAGATACTGTATTTGTTACAAAATAAATGAATAAAAAGAGTTTATGGGGTTGGAGAAGCAAAATAAAACAAAAGGACACAAGTGAAGACATTACCTTAAAATCGGGTAACTCCCTTTGGTTTGAGCTCAAAGGCTTCCTTGGGAAGACTTCTGCCCAAAGTGAGGCTTCATGGAGTAAGAGAGGGAAGTTTAGAGACAAAATAGGTAGGGTTTGGCTGAGACAAAGGCTTTGGGAGTGTGGGTAAGGAGGTAGAGGTGGGGGCCTTTTATAAGAGGAGAGGAGGGGAACTCTTGGAAAGTAAAGAAAAGACACTTTATTTTAAAATGATATTCGGATTTAAGAGGTCCCACATTGATATAATTCGAGGATAAGGTGATAAGGGTTCTAAATAAACTCATACAATAAGTTTTGGACATGTGTAGGTCTTAGATATTACATTATCTTTCCGTTTTATTTAAATCGTTAAATAATGAGGTCATCGCTGCATCATCATGATGTCATAAATAATTTAATTTATTTAATGTCTAAAAATTATAAAAAAAATACTATGATGTAGGAAATATTTTTAGATTTCCAATTACTATTTATAGTCAAAAATATGACTTGTATAACCCCATGTAAAAATTGTTTTAGTAAAACATCTCATGTTTGTGTCATTTTTACTTTAACATTAAATAAAAAGATATTTATGTCATTTCCCAACCAAAGTGGCTCCATGGGGTCCCCAAGTTGACCCATGGATTTTATTGGTCGGCCATGACAAATCCAATGAGGGTAGGACATTTGTCTAGGTCATTTCATTTTATTAAAACATTATTCTTACCATAAACTACACTAATTACCTCTAATCGCGATTAAAAACTTAATAAGTTACTATTCACCAAAAAATTATTTTTATCCCATTGAACCACATTTTACTTTTTAATGACAACCATTTATGTCGGATTTTTTAAATTCAAAACACAAAGATGGAAAAATTTCATTTAAACGGAAAAATCAGTTTTTATAAGTACCACTTAGTGGTTTCACTATTCATTAAAAATTGAAGTTTTTCAGAAAAAACCCAAAAATTCACCCTAAGATATATTTGATATTCCGAATTCAAAAATGAAGTCTATTTTACAAAATTCAAAACATATAAGTCACATTAATTAATTTAATAATTAATTCCTGCTATCAGAGCAAATAGCGTGTTTTTATGAAACAATAAGTATCAAAAGATTGACACTAGTTTAAGTCTGATTTCAAAGTGAAATTAATTCCAACGACCACTATTGGATTTAATGGTAAAAATATATTATAAATTAACTTTAAAACCAATTCAAAAGATAATCTAATCATATAAATAAATTATATTAAAAAGAGGTTTTGAATTAAAATACAACATTTTACACTATTCATTAAAAAAATGAACTTTATCGGAAAGATACCAAAAATTTACACAAAGTAAATTTTGATGTCCCAATTATTAAGAAGAGTTTTATTTGGTCCAATAGAATGTATAAGAGTGAACAAAACTATATTTAATGACGGTTCGCCATCAAAAGGCGATAAGTGAACCTTTAGTGAAAACTAGGGCATATACGCCTAAAATTGAATTCTTTCCGTATTTTAAGCCTTTATCTTTTATTGTATAAATGTAAAAACATTTAAAAACATATATAATAATATTTTAGTTATTTCTATCCATTCTCGCCAATACAACGGCTACATGTTAACTACCATTTAAAACAATATTATTTTATTATTAGAGTGCAACGTAAGATTTCCAAGAAACTTGTTGTTGCATGTTGGGTACGCCATCGAGCATAGCGTCCCCTTTAAATTCATATTAATATTTTATTCAAAAATATGGATAAATATGAAAATGTCATATTCTTTATTTACCTGGGGTGTTACATCCTTCCCCCCTTTTGGGAATTGCGTCCTCGTAATTTTTAAAATTGAGCTTGGAAACATCCTTGAAAGTCCCACATCAGAACAAGAGTCAGTAAAACAATCACTTTAAAATAAAGGAAGATAAGTACAGAGGTCACCCAAGTTAACCCATACTAGGATTCCATGTAGAAAAACATGGACATGGAAGAAAAAGCAAAGGGTCCTGTTCTTGAGGGAGAGTGATAGTAAACATGTTTAGGAGAAAGTTAACCATAAGAAAATCACAAACTTGTGATGGGTTAAACGGTATTCGATTCACCAGTAGGAAAAGTTAATAGACAACATTTTTGTTTTAAGTTACTTTTTATTGAGGAATTTATTCATAAGGAAACATAATCACTTATCATGTTGACTTTCAACTTTTACTAGATTCCTTAATCAAACTCATATTTTTTTCCAAAAATGAGTATTTAGGGAGACTTGTTCGCATTAAGAGTACTATAATCAACTTCTAGAGAGTCACCTAATCCACAAAAGATAACTATATACTTCCCATGTCTTTAGAATTTAACCAAAACCAAAACCAAAAAGGTTAGTACAAGATCAGATAATCCAGAAAAGGATAACCCCTTATAAAAAGAAAATCTATTCTTAATCTCCAAAATTTGTCCAACAAAACCCAAAGTTCAAAGAGGACCATTCTATAATCAATTTATCCATAAAATTATTCAAAGTAAACCAAAATAACATTGAAACCCAAATATTTTAAGGATTTAGTCACACAGTCTTCCAAGTTAAATCGTAACATTTATCTCCAAACAACATCAGTTGCTCCTAAAGTCTCGTATTGAAAAGTAATTAACCTAATCACATATCCTCCATGATAGGTTAATCACTTTCATAAATAACCCAAAATAAACTTACAATTAATTCATAAAATCATATAACTAAAAAGAATCAGTCAAACTAACCAGGGACTTCATGTAGTCCAGTGGTAGGTGATAAATACCAGTCACACTTTTGTTGTGGGTTCGATTCCCGCACCTTTGTCCGACGCGACAGGTAGTCACACGGTCTACGTGTTGTCCTTTTTACAAAACTATATAATTCTCAAATCATTCCCCAAAAAGGGATAAAATCATCAAAAATAACCATAACATATTTTAACCTCAAGTTTATCTCATGCCTTTCATTTTCCATCATAACATATAATAACCCATAATTACCTCAAAAGTAAGGATCATATAAACCCTAATGGTTACCTTTATAATTATTACCTGAACTTCCACATCGATTGGTCATCTCGTACATGATGCATTATAGAACATACCAAGGTTCAAGTGGTTGATCATGACTCCTTGATAGTTGGTTTAGAACAACCATGAGTTTCCTCATTGAATACCCCATTTCATCCAGTCTCTTAATCAGAGAACCACCACAGTTTCCTTCAAACCAATTGTCACTTTGGTGCCTTCTAGATCCAGCCATTTACTAAAACCAAAAAGGTCAGTGTGAGTATATCAACATAACCATCATGTACTAATGAGTAAGATAAACACTAAGATATACTTACTCATTCACTTTATCTAAAACTAGGACTCTTTCTGAAATCTTAACCATTATGGTAATGTAACTTATGCTTAAAGAATACCCTAACCTCTAAAGTTATCTAAACTGACCTCTGATACCAACTATAAGGCCCCAGCCTTAAACCTAACTTAATCTTGAGTTAATACAAGATTATACATTGAGGATCTTTTCAGGTTTAGAGTTTTAGAGAATTAGATCATAAAACTTGCATTACATTCCACATTTAAACAAAGTGGTTACATAAAAGACAGTATTCATTCTTCCCATAAACGAAAACATATTTCAAATAAAACATGGATTCTTTCTTAACACATCCTTGACACTATCATCACATCACATAACTTTCCCTTGACCTGTGAAAAACATTTCAAAAACTTGGGATGAGCATAAAAAGCTCAGTAAGGGTTAAAAAAAATATGGAAAGGAAACATGAGTTCATATATACATAAGAATGAAATCATACTTTACCCATAAAACATAGGCACTTTAACATACCTCATCAAATCATGAATAAAATATAGAAATCATAAGACATAAAAGGTAACTTGAGGCATTCATAACATTCTTACGTAGGGAGTAACCCTCTTGGTTACGTTTTGGAATACCCATCACAGTATATTCCCTAAATCTCTTTGGAGAAACCGTAACGTTTCACTCCTTCGCGTTACCCAATGCATTGGAGAGCTATATCGGGCTCACCCGCCCTTAGTTTATCATGGAACCACCTCTCTTCATAACAATGCCCAAGAACCATAACATAATCTTATCACATAAAACATGCATAAAGGAAACATAACATTTCCACCTTTCAATAACCAGATATCAATACAACACATTGATATAAATACATTATGAAAACCATTTTCAATACCAAAATAAAAGAAAAGTAAAACATGGTATTTATTTTTCTTTTAAAAAGATGGTATGGCTTGTAGAGGAACCCGAAACTCAAATAATGGTCACGGCGGCGGAGAAGTCGTTGTCGCCGCATACGTACGACAAAAACATTCCCTTTTGTCGTTTAATAAACACTTCGTATAAAAAATATTCCTTTTGATTAAACGTAAAAGTCAAAGGGGTTTATACACCGTATAAAAGAAGGTTGTGTATAAAACAGAATTTGCCTCAATGAAAGGAGATTGAGACAAAGTCCCTTACAAAGAAGATATCCTTGGTTTAAGAATAAATCAATTACATAATTATGTGTGACAAATGAATACACCAAATATAATTGGATATTAAGTGTAAAATAATCAAAGGTAATTCACACATATTCAAAGGATGACATATTCAATAAGTACATGTTGAACCCAAAGAAATCGAAATTGAGTTAAGAAGTTCCCTTGACAGCCTAACGACGTCACATCAAAAAAAGGGTATCTCATCACTTGGACATAAAATTTACATCAATAAGGATATATTAGAACATATCCCAACATAACAATATGTAAATTAAAAGACCCAACAAAAGAAGTCTTTTAAAAAGAGGAGGGTGAAAGGTTCCCTTACCGACATGGGTATCTTTCGAAACATACGCCTCGTGAAAGAAGGACAATACAACATTGATGTAAATACTCATAAACAAAAGTATATTACACAAAGAGTAGAATAATGGATAGTAAATACACCACTCAAATGAAATTGTGGCAAATGTAGCATAAATCTCACGGGAATAAAAGTGAGATGAAAAATCCCTTACGAAAACTCGGCAGCCAAACAGCGCCACTTAAAACTTCCAAAAATGGATTGATGAGATCAAATAGGGTCTCTCATAAGATTAAAATAAAATGTAAAGAAAGATGAATATAAAAGAACATCCCCAATCATAACAAAGAGGAGCTTAAAAGAAGTGACATAAAGGAGAGTACTTAAAAAGAAAGAGAGAGGTTAGATCTCTTACGAAAATTCGGCAGCCTAACAACGTCACTCAAAACTTACAAAATGAATTGATGAGAGAGAATAGGGTCTCTCATCACATGAACATAAAATTACAGTAATAGTAATATAAAATATCATCCCAATAACAAGAAAGATGATCTTTAAAAGGAATGACATAAAATTGTGTACTTAAAAAGAAATAGAGGAGTAGGATCCCTTACCTCGTGTCCGACATGACTCGATCGTTCTTTAATCTACTGAATAATAAAATTTGGTCAATTTATAAATGCTTAAGGACCTCCTTTAAATATTATTATTCTGTTCATATCACATATTATAATGTTATAATAATTTGTTAATAAAATGAGTTCATATCAGACGTTTTTGTCGATGTTCAGTGCATGAGTAAAGATTGAGCTTGTTGGAAAAGAATTTTCCTTGTAGTTATAGGTACATCATCTACATAATAGTATTTATGTTTTAAATATCATATATATCCAGTATATATTCGTTTTATACTATTACATAGCATTTTGAGATAAAAAATTAAAAGCACCATTCATGGAGACGGTAGGCCGTACGTACGCATGAACGCTACTTTCATTTTTTTCCATATTAATGGAATTAAAACAAAATGAGATATATATATATTATAATTACATAATGATACCCATCATTTAGATTTAATATATTAAATTTATATATACATTATATATATGTACTTATAATAGTACATAACATTTGGAGATAAGAAATGAAATGTACCGTTCATGGAGACGGTAAGCCGTACGTACATATGAACGCTACTTCCATTTCTATTTCATATTTAATGGAATTAAAACATAATGATACATAATAGTATTTTAATTCCAGTATGTTATCATATATAATATCATTAAATATATCCTTTATACGTACCACATATGGTATTAACGAATCAAATCACTTTGAGGGGGCGGTAGTCCGCACTTCCTTAAATGAAGATATCACGTTTACCCATAATGGAAACCATAAAGGTATGCCATAAATGAAAAATACAGAAGATTAAGTAAAACAAAAATATATTATATATCATATATAAATATAGTGTCATCTTAATGGCCACATTTGAAGGTGTTAGAAGAATGTTGAACAATCATCGTTTCGGGAGGCAGAAATTCACCCTCCACGGAAACAGTATATTCTTTAACCATTAGATGTAGGTGTGTGTAAGTGTAGCTCTAATCCTTATTATAAAAACATCCTAGTATATTGAATACACTGTATTTGTTACAAAATAAATGAATAAAAAGAGTTTTGGGGGTTGGAGAAGCAAAATAAAACAAAAGGACACAAGTGAAGACATTACCTTAAAATCGGGTAAATCCCTTTGGTTTGAGCTCAAAGGCTTCCTTGGGAAGACTTCTGCCCAAAGTGAGGCTTCAAGGAGTAATAGAGGGAAGTGGAGAGACAAAATGGGCAGGGTTTGGCCGAGCCAAAGGCTTTGGGAGTGTGGGTAAGAAGGTAGAGGTGGGGGCCTTTTATAAGAGGAGAGGAGGGGCACTCTTGGAAAGTAAAGAAAAGACACTTTATTTTAAAATGATATTTGGATTTAAGAGGTACCACATTGATATAATTCTAGGATAAGGTGATAAGGGTTCGAAATCCACTCATCCAATAAGTTTTTGACATGTGTAGGTCTTAGATATTACATTATCTTTCCATTTTATTTAAATTGTTAAATAATGAGGTCATCGCTGCATCATCATGATGTCATAAATAATTTAATTTATTTAATGTCTAAAAATTATAAAAAAAACACTATAATGTAGGAAATATTTTTATCTTTCCAATTAATATTTATAGTCAAAAATATGACTTGTATAACCCAATGTAAAAATTGTTTTAGTAAAACATCTCATGTTTGTGTCATTTTTACTTTAACATTAAATAAAAAGATATTTTTGTCATTTCCCAACCAAAGTGGCTCCATGGGGTCCCCAAGTTGACCCATGGATTGTCTTGGTCGGACATGACACATAAAATTAGGGTAGGAGATATGTATATGTCATTTCATTTTATTAAAACATTATTCTTACCATAAACTACACGAATTACCTCTAATCGCGATTAAAAACATAATAAGTTACTATTCACCCAAAAATTATTTTTATCCCATTGAACCATATTTTACTTTTTAATGACAACCATGTATGTCGGATTTTTGAAATTTAAAACACAAAGATGGAAAAATTTCATTTAAACGGAAAAATCAGTTTTTATAAGTACCACTTAGTGGTTTCACTATTCATCAAAATTTGAAGTTTTTCAGAAAAAACCCAAAAATTTACCCTAAGATATATTTGATATTTCAAATTCAAAAATGAAGTCTATTTTACAAAATTAAAAACATATAAGTCACATTAATTAATTTAATAATTAATTCCCGCTGTCAGAGCAAATAGCGTTTTTTTATGAAACAATAAGTATCAAAAGATTGACACTAGTTTAAGTCTGATTTCAAAGTGAAATTAATTCCAATGACCACTATTGGATTTAATGGTAAAAATATATTCTAATTTCAATTTAAAACCAATTCATAAGATAATATAATCCTATAAATAAATTAGATTAAAAAGAGGTTTTGAATTAAAATACAACATTTTACACTATTCATTAAAAAAATGAACTTTATCGGAAAGATACCAAAAATTTACACAAAGTAAATTTTGATGTCCCAATTCTTAAGAAGAGTTTTATTTGGTCCAATAGAATGTATAAGAGTAAAAAAAACTATATTTAATGACGGTTCTCCATCGAAAGGCGATAAGTGAACCTTTAGTGAAAACTAGGGCATATACGCCTAAAATTGAATTCTTTCCGTATTTTAAGCCTTTATAATTTATTGGATAAATGTAAAAATATTTAAAAACATATATAATCATATTTTAGTTATTTATATCCATTACCGCCAATACAACGGCTACATGTTAACTACCATTTAAAATAATATTATTTTATTATTAGAGTGCAACGTAAGATTCCCAAGAAACTCGTTGTTGCGTGTTGGGTATGCCATCGAGCATAGCGTCCCCTTTAAAGTCATATTAATATTTTATTCACAAATATGGATAAATATGAAAATGTCATATTCTTTATTTACCTGGGGTGTTACAGATGAGGTATCGACACTATGAGTTCTTAATGACGCCATTTGGACTCACTAATGATCTAGAAATTTTCACGGATTTAATAAATAGAGTCTTTATAGATTACCTTGATAAATTTGTTGTAGTATTTGTTGATTATATTCTAATATACTTGAAGAGAAAGGAGGAACATGAGGAGAAATTGAATACTATGCCGATGGCTTTGCGTAGGTAGAAACTTTATACAATGTATAGTAAATGTGAGTTATGGATGGTGGAAGTATCATTATTAGGGAATGTTATCACTACCAAAGGAATATCTATGGACCCTTCCAAGATAAAGGAAATAAAAAAGTGTCCCAAGCTAACATCTGTAATGGAAATCTGAAGCTTTTTGGGTCTAGCATAGTATTATCAATGATTTGTGAAGAACATGTCATGATTTTCAAACTGAATGACCAAGATAACACAGAAGGGAGTGAAGTTATTATGGACTCAAGAATGTGAGGAAAGATTTAAGGAGATAAAAAAGAGGCTTATCACTACGCCAATACTAACACTCCTGATAAGTGGAGAACTCTTTGTGGTGTACAATGATGCTTCAAATAAGGGCTTAGGCTTTGTGCTGATGCAAAATGATAAAGTGATAGCCTATGCCTAAAGACATCCCAAAGTCGATAAAAGAGATATGAAGAAAATCATTGAAG
Source organism: Viscum album (assembly GCA_963277665.1). Taxonomy (NCBI): domain Eukaryota; kingdom Viridiplantae; phylum Streptophyta; class Magnoliopsida; order Santalales; family Viscaceae; genus Viscum; species Viscum album. The sequence goes on from OY728127.1 coordinate 8,659,865, forward strand.
ATACCTTGAGTTAAAATTTGGAGACATGGTATTCCTCCACATATATCTATGGAAGAAGGTCATGAGAATTGGGAATAAAGGAAAGATAAGTACTAGGTACATCGGCCCCTTCGAGATTGTTGATCAGGTCGGAGATGTGGCCGATCGACTAGCACTTCCACCTACCATTTCTAAAGTAAATGATGTATTCCATGTATCCCTCTTAAATAATTACATACCATATCCTTCACATGTACTGTCTTTAGAGGCGGTACAATTGGAGAATGATCTTTATTACGGGGAGTAGTCAGTGAAGATCTTGGATCATAGAGATAAAGTTCTACATTACAAGACTAATCACCAGGTAAAAGTAATATGGCTGAACCATAAGTATGAATAGGAAACATGGGAACTGGAGGAAGATATGAAGGAAAAATACCCACACCTACTTTGAGCTAAGAATGTAAAACAAAATTTCAAGGGTGAAATTTCATAAGGAGGGAATAATGTAACGACCCAATGTTTAATCAACGGAATTCCCTTCTTATAATTATGTATTATAGTATAATCACATATGATTATATATAAAACACAAATAAAACCTTATAAATGAATAATGAGTGAAATAAAAGGCATATCTAGAAGTTAAGGAACATTTAACGATGAAATAATAACTTGATCTTTGGAATAGTAATGTAAAATTTAAACATAATTTTGCCACTTATGTGATTTGAATTTAGAAAATTTAATACACACGGTTGTGATTAGTAATATGTTTGGAATCTGTTAGGACAAACTTAATTTTTTGTGAATAGTAACTAACTCTTATGAATAGTAAATTGTCCAAGTGATTAGTAACATCACCCATGAAAGTATAAATTAAATTTATCCATCTTATAAGTGAAAATATGATAGTGTAGGTATTTTTAGTAAGTCACAAATAGTTAGTTACAAATTTTATGATTAATTTAATAATTTAAATGAAAATTTATTTTCATAAAATGTATTCATAAGATAATATTTTTACTTCTTATTATTGATAATTTTATGAGACCTTAGTTAGTTTTTAAAAGTGTTATAAAATCAGTTATAATTTTAAAATTTGTATTTTTCCAGTAAATTATGATTTTAATAAAAATTAAATTTATCAAATTTAGAAAATTATTTTCATAAAATGGAGTTCATTTTTGGATTCTACATGTCAAAAAATAGTTAGGGTGATTTTTTTGGTGAATGGAGAAATTCAATAATTTAAGAAATATGCAAAATAAATGAATTTCTATATCATGCTTGAGTCATGGATGAAGTAAATGGCCATTGGTTTGAAATCACATACACTTATTACTATTTTTGGTCATAAGAGTCAACACTATTTCTTTTCTTGTGAAAAATAATAAACTAATGAATTAAATTTTTTGAAAACTCCCCTCCCATCCACTATAAAAACCACCCCTCACCACATATTCTCTAAACACCTCTTCAGAATTGTGGCTTGTCCAAATTCTACTCAAATATCTCCCTAAGACTATCTCTTACATCTAGAAGCTCTTGGTCTCATCAAAATACCAAAACCTCTTCCCTAAAGAGCTTCTCAAGAGGAAGGAATCAAGAGGTAAAACCCTTTTCCATTTTCTTTCAATTTCTTTTCAAGTTTCTTTATTTTTTATCCTCACCTCTACTCATCCAAAAGGTATGAAAAATATAGTACCTTACACTTATTGGAATTTTTTTATGCTAATTTAATAATTCTTCATCATCTCTCCTTTACCCTCCTTTTATACTATAAATGAAAACACCATCTGAGATGTGTTAATTTATCACATTCAAGGATGACAGGTTTTCAATTACTATTACCATATTCAATTCTATTCATGAAGTCATTTTTATGGTTGAACCAAATTATTTTGTATGTAATATATCATATGTAATGTTATGGAATATTTTTGTATAGATGGTATTAATTTAGAAAACAAAATGAGTTCATTGTGATAAAAAACTACCAATTAACCCAAACGATTATCATTAAAGTTTTATATATTGATTCATCCTTACTCCAAATAAAAAAAATGAATTTTATAACCATTTAATATTTTTTATGTTCTATAATTAACGTATAAATTCAATTCTAGACATCCATCCTCATCTTACATGATTATCCGTACATGTATATAAGTAAACTGACCATGAAAACCAAGGAAACAAACACTCCCAAACAATGAAATTGAACCTATTAACCAATCAAATAGGCCATGAATGAACATAATAAAGTTAAACTAAATCAATTAAATTTATAAGAGGTTATGGAATTATTAATTAATGAATCTAATTTTATTATCCAGGATATTAATATCAAGTGAAGAATAACTTTAGACTTAAGGTAAGGGATTCTACCCGAACCTTCATTATTCCTTCGGGTTGTTCTATCTTTATTTTTACCCAAAAAAAGTTTTTTCTTTTTATGTACATATTCCAAATGATTTTTATATGTATAAAACTCTTTTGTCAATATCTATTCATTATTCTATTTTGGGGATATACATATTCTGTTCCCTTCCCAATTCTTCTCGTTAAGCAAGACCGTTTTAAGGGAACTTCCTGAATTCTTATCCAATTTCAAGTGCACTATATCATATATTTTAATCTAACATTGTTTTTATAAAATTATTATTTTTATTATTAAATCATTATTGTTTAAATTATAGTTTTATATAAAATATTATCCCTTTTTCGATTTTAAATTCTATTTAGTATTTTCATTAAAACCTCACTAAAATGTTTTAATGCTAAAATTTCTTAAATACTCTTTTTACATGGTATCACTTCTATTTCACATTACTAACCATGATATATTCCTATTTTACCTTATAAATGTCCACGTATGTTATAATTCCTTTCTTTCATGTACAATTGTTTGATATTCTTATTTATTATGCTTTTTGACATGATTAGGATAACCATTTCTTTCCATGCATACCCTTATGTTTATGCATTATTGATTATGTATGATTATTTATGTGGAAAACATATTCATGAACATGTTAAGATGAGTGCACACAGATAACACTCCAATGAACTAGGTAAAGTTTAGTCCCATGAGGCATTAGTTACAATAGTCTTGGTAGTTATCCTTGACTCGTGATCCATGTGTAATTGTCTTGGAGGTTATCCTTGAATCATGATCCATGTGCAATGGTCTTGGTGGTTAACCTTGACTTGTGATCCTCTATGTGAAACGAGATTGGATCATGCTAAAGTCATGTTTTATGTTTCTTCCACATGACTATGATTCCATGATTATATGATCCCATGATTTATATGTTATGAATCCTTATGTTTAGTCATGTACCATTCCTTTTTATATCATTATGTTATGACTTCTAACCCATGTGCTAAGATTTATTCTTATGTTTATTCCCTTACTGGGATTTTAGCTCATCCCTTTATTCATGTTATCCACAGGTTATTCTATACCGATTTAAGGGCTTAAAAAAAGTTAGGAACCCTTTATGAAGATTAAATAAAGAAATTTTTTATTTAGTCCCATGTTTTCAGTTTTATGTACCTAGTCTTCCAAGACACTAGACTCTATTATCTATGGAACGTAATTTGATGTTTAAATATGTTTAAAGTCATGTAATGATATGAGCAAGAGGTTGGGGTCACTATAGTTGGTATCTTATGATGGTCTAATTATTTTTGGATATTAGGAATTGATCACTTTAGTAAGAACCTTATGGATACTACTAAGTATACAAAAGAATCCCTAAATTTTGGTTAGTGTAGAGAAATTGGTTTATCAGGAAAATACATCCATGTATGGATACTACAAGTGGATGTGGTTTTGGAACATATGTACATCCGAATAATAACTCTGAGAAGGTGTTTCGGGCCTGACTTGGGGCAACCTGGTCCACGACAACGAGCCTTACTGCACACCTATTTTGACACTCCGAGGGGATATGCTTTGGTAAATTCATAATCTCATTTAAAACCATTATTAAGTAAATAAAAAAATATCCTATAATAATATATGTTAAGAAACAGATCAAGGATAACCTATATTTAAACCCAGAGAATCACAAGTTAGGATATACTTTTCTTTTACAAGTTTATCCTTTTATATTCAAAGTTTCCTTTTATGATTATTATCCAAGTATTCAAGCCCCATAATTTCACTTTAATTTCTTAGTTAATGACCAGAAATAGAAGAACACATTACAAAAATCAGTGTGATAGGAAATGTGAATATTTCCCTAATGATATTCCAAATATGATGGGAACATGTGATCAAAACTTCATGATAGTACTTGCTCAGCTGGCTCAAGTTATGAATAATAACTTGAATCATGTGTAAATACCTCCTCCTTCAAGGGAATAACAACTTGTTGTCAAATACTTCATTCAGAAAAGACCTCCCATGTTTAGTAGATATTCTAATACCCTCCTCACGGAATAATGGATTAACTCCATTGAAAATATATTCTTTGTCCTCATGTACTTAGAAGAAGAGAAATTTGTTCTTGTGGTCAACCATTTTGATAGGGAAGCTAATAAGTGGTGGAAAATGATCAAGAATACGAAGTCCTAGGAGGAAATTGATTCCATGGATTGGGAGTAATTCAAGAAAATGTTTTTGAATAAATATTTTCCCCAAACCCTCCATATTATGATAGAAAGAGAGTTCCTTGGACTTATGAAGAAGGAATATGTGTCTATCAGGGCATATGAAGCAAAATTTACAAGGCTTGAAAGTTAAGATTCTAACTTTTCTATGAACAGTAAAAGAATGGTGGATAGATTCTTCAACAGACTAAAGTTGAGCCTATGAAAAGCATTGGTGATTTGTGGGTTTGATATTTATGAGGTGATTTTCTGTTGTTCTCTCATGGTTGAAATAGAGACCAGAGACTCTTAATGGTATTATGGGCATAGTGAAAAAAGTGAAAAATTGAGTCTAATATGGGTGGTTCAACAAATAAATCCCATGATGGAAAGAAGACTGAACATCCCACATGTAACATTTTTAAGAAGAAGCATCATGGGAACTATCTAAATGGAACCATGAATTGATTAAAATATGGAAGAATGGGAAATATGGATAAGAAATTCTAAAGGGATATGAAGAATTCCACTAATGTGGAAGAAGAAAGGAAGGTTCAAATCAACACTCAGCCTATAGTGTAGTGCTAAAACTACAAGTAACATGTCCATTATGAGAAATATTTCCCTAAGTCAATGGTTGTTATAAAAACCAACAACAACCACTAAGGAAACAAGGAAGGTCTTATGCAATAACTACTACTGAGGTGGATTTGGACAACATTGTGGTGACTGGTATTCTATTTATTCATTCAAGAATAGCAAATGTACTATTTGATTCTAGTTTAACACATTATTTCATATCTATCAAGTTTAGTAGAACTATTTAAAAACCACCTAAAAATTTAGAGGTCGAGTTATCTATGAGAACAACAAATGGGGAAATTATTGCATCCAAGGTTTATAATCCTCTCCGATAAATGTTTGTGGGCTAAAACTCATAACAAATCTATTCATACTTCCTCTGGTGGAGTTCGACACAATTTTGGGCATGGATTGACTATCTTTATACAATGAAAAAAATTAACTATTGGGAAAGGGAGTTCACTCTTCACATTCAATAGTATCCTCAAATCACGTACAATTGTAAGGAGTAAGATGAATCTCCTTAAGAATAATAACATCAAGTGTGGATATTGTTGCCTTTTGAGCATTTATATCTTTCTAAAATGATTGAGACAAAAAATTTGATACTTCTTGAAGATATTCCCATCGTGAGGGATTGCAATAATGTATTCCCTAAATAATTTATTATCCCTCCACATGATCAAGAGGTTGAGTTATCAATTGAACTTATACTTGTATCCCTACCTATATCAAAGACACATTATAGAATGACCACTAGAGAGCTGGGAGAGATGAATAAGTAGTTAAGGGAGAACCTAGATAAGGGTTTTATATTCCTGAGTGCTTCACTATGGGGTGCACGAGTCCTCTTTGTTAGGAATAAGGTTAGATCAATGCGCCTCTACATTGTTTATTGTGAGCTCAATAAAATCATGATAAAGAACTAGTATCCCCTTACTTGGATAGATGACTTGTTCGATCAACTACATGGGTCCATTTATTTCTATAAGGTATATCTTTGGTTGGGATACCAATAATTAAAGGCAAGTAAGGAATATATTCCCAGGAATACCTTTTAGACTAGGTACGGAAACTATGAGTTCATTGTGAGGCCCTTTGGACTCACTAATGCTCTATAAATTTTCATGGATTTAATGAATAGAGTCTTTAGAGATTACCTCGAATTTTTTGGTAATATTTATCAATGATATTATGATATACTCCAAGAGCAAGGAGTAACACGAGAATAATTTGAATACTGTGATGATGACCTTGCGAAGGGAGAAAATTTACGCAAAGTATAGTAAATTTGAGTTCTAGATGGAGTAAGTATCATTATTGGGGAATTTTATCACTAGAAAAAAAATATATGTGGACCCTTCCAAGATAAATTCAATTGAGGGCAGCCCAGGACAACATTTTTAATGGAGATATATAGCTTTCTGGGTCTATCCATGTATTATCAATTATTTATGAAGAACTTATTAGGACTTTTAATCCCAATGACCAAGATGAAATAGAAGGGAATGAAGTTTTTATGAACTCAAGAATGTGAGGAAATATTTAAGGATCTCAAAAAATAGGATTATCCCATGCCATTACTCACACTCTCGAAAAGTGGAGACCTCTTTGTGGTGTATAGTGATTCTTCAATGAAGGGCTTAGGTTGTGTGTTGATGCAAAATGATAAAGTGATATCCTATGCCTCAAGGCATCCCGAAGTTGAAAAAAGAGATATATATACAATCATCGATGAGACATTGAATTCAAAGTTTGAGACATGGAATTCCTCTGCACATCTCCATGGAAGAACATCCTAAGATTTGGGAAGAAATGAAAGCTAATTCCTAGGTACATCATCCCCTTTAAGATTCTTGATCATGTCAGAGCTGTGTTCTATCAACTAGAACTTCCACATACCATGTCTAAAGTACATGATTTATTCCATATATCACTCTTAAGGAAGTACATAATAGATTTTTCTTATGTAATGTATTCATAGGTGGTATAGTTAGAGAATGATATTTCTTACGAGGAGCAGTCAATGAAGATATTAAATATTAGAGATAAAGATATATATAACAATACTACTCACTAAGTCAATGTACTCTAGAAGAACCACAAGTAAGAAGAGGTAACATGGGAACTCGAGGAAAAAATGAAGGAAAATTACCCACACCTATTTTTATATTAGAATGTAAAATGAAATTTCAAGGGTTAAATTTCATAAGGGGGAAGAATGTAATGACCCAATGTTTCATCAATGGAATTTCCTTCTTATAATTATTTATTATGATATAATCACATAAGGTTAGATATAGAACACAATACAAACCTTATAAATGAATAATGAGTGAAATAAAAGGTATAAAAATAAGTTTAGGGACATCTACTGATGAAACAGTAACTTGAAATTTGGAATAGTAACATGACCTTTAAACATAGTTTTTCCACTTCTGTGATTTGAATTTCAAAAATATGGCATACACAGTTGTGATCAGTAAGATGTTTGGAGTTCGTTAGGAAAAACTTAATTTTTGGTGAATAGTAACCGACCCTTACGAATAGTAAATCATCCATGTGAATAGTAACCATACCAATGAAAGTATAAATAAAATTTATCCATCTTATAAGTGACAATATGATATTGTTGGTATTTTTGGTAAGTCACAAATAGTTAATGACAATTTTATGATTAATTTAATAATTTAAATGAAAATTTATTTTCATAAAATGTATTCATAAGATAATATTTTTATTTCTTATGATTATAAGATAATTATATGAGACCTTAGTTAAATTTTCAAAGTGTTATAAAATCTGTTACAATTTCAAAATTTGTATTTTTTAAGTAAATTATGATTTTAGTTAAAAATTAAATTTCTCATATTTAGAAAATCATTTTCATAAAATGGAGTTTATTTTTGGATTCTACATATCCAAAAATGGTTAGGGTTAATTTTTGGTATTTTTTTAAATACTTGGATTTTTGGTGAATAGTGAAATTTGATAATTTATGAAATATGCTAAATAAATGAATTTTTGCATCATGATTGAGTAATGGATGATGTAAATGGACATTGGTTCAAACTCACATGCACTTATTACTATTTATTTCACAATAATCAACACTATTTCTTGTATTGAGAAAAATAATAAAGTAATGAATTAAGAATTGTGAAAACTCCCCCCTCATCCACTATAAAAACTACACCCACCACCTCTTATCCTCACACCTCTCAAGCCTTGTGCCTTGTCCAAATTCTACTCAAATATATCTCTAATCCTGTCTCCCACATACATGATCTCTTGTTCTCATAAAAATACCAAAACCTATTCCCTAAGGAGGTTCTCGAGAGGAAGGAATCAAGAGGTAAAACCCTTTTCTATTTTCTTTCAATTTCTTTTCAAGTTCCTTTACTTTCTTTTCTATCCTCACATATCCTCATCCAAAAGGTATGACAAATAATTTACCTTACACATAATTTAATTTTTTATGCTAATTTAATAATTATTTACCATCTCTTCTTTACCCTCCTTTTATACTAGAAGTGAAAACACCATCTAAGATGTGTTAATTTATCACATTCAAGGATGACGAGTTTTCAATTTTTATTACTGTCTTAAATTCTGGTCATGAAACAATTTTTATGGTTGAACCAAATTATTATGTATGTAATATATACTATGTTATTATAATGCCCCAGCCTTAAACCTTACTTATTATTGAATTAAATGAATAATTCACATTGAGGATCTTTTCAGGTTTAGAGTTTTAGAGAATTTGGTCATAACTATTACATCTCAAAAGATTACAAAGTAGACACTTCTACTAAGTTTCCATAAAATAAAAACTCTTTAAAAGAAACATGTCTAGTTCCATGTTTTAGATAACATGACTTTCCCTTGATCCCATCCTTGACCCTATTCCACATTAAGTCCTGTGAAAAACATTTCAAAAAAAAACTTGGGGTGAGCATAAAAAGCTCAGCAAGGGATACACAAAGAATGAAAACTGTTAGTTTTTCAAAGCAACAAGTAAACCATGTATACTTTATCAAAGTAATATCTTTCACCTTTAGGAAGTAGTAAAAACTCTTCACTGAATAAAATATCATTACTTACCCTTTTGTAACCAAAAGATTACCATAAAACCCATATAAAGAACACATAACATATAAAGGTAACTTGGGAAATAAACATACTTAAATGGAATAACCATACGGTAGACTTCCACACATACTTAATGGAATAGCCATACGACCGACTTCCATACCCAATGCATTGGAGGTTATAACGTAACCACCCATCCTGGTATTCACGGCACCACCCGCCATATGGTTTATCACGTAACCACCCGTAAAATGTCCAAGTACCATAATTACACATAAAATATTGAAAATATAATCATTTCAATAACAACATTTCATTTGCAATCACAATAAGTAATTCCAAGATATTTAATTAAGCAATCCATTTTCAAAAACCATTTAAAAGAGATTTTTGAATCAAAGTGTCCCATACCACTTTGAAGCTTTTATTGGAATTATAATTTTAAAACATTAATGTTCATATAAATAAATACTGAAAACCACTTTGAAAACATGGACATTAAATATAAGATTTTAGAATAATAAATCTTTAAAACATTTAAAACGATATTTTTGTTAAAGAGTTTTTAACAAAATGAGAGACTCTTGAATACAAATAATTACGGAATAACATTTAATCGGAACTTTATAATATCATGATAATAAAGTTATTCATGATATAATATGTCAAAGGACAGTATACACACCATATAAGAGTGAATTGGCGCATAACAACAATGAAGTCTCAATGGAAATGTAAATTGAGATGAAATCCATTATAAAGATGGTATCCTTAAATTAAGGATAAATATATCAAATAATTATGTGTGATAAATATAAATACACCCAATATAAGTGGATATTAAGTGTGAAATAATCAGAGGTCATTCACACATATTCATAGGATGACATGTTCAATAATTACAAGTTGAACCCAAAGAAATCGAAATTGGGTTAAGACGTTCATTTGTAAAAATTCGACAGCCTAACGACGTCACTTAAAAATTCAAAAAATTAGGCGATGAGAGAGTGAATGGTATCTCATCACATGGACATAAACTTTAAATCAATAAGGATATAGAAGAACATATCCCAACATAATAAGATGTAAATTAAAAGACATAACAAAAGAAGTCTTTTAAAAATAGGAGGGTGAAAGGTCCCCTTACCGAGTTGGGTAACTTTCGAAAAGTACACCCCAAGGAAGAAGGGTCATAAAATGAAGATGTAAATACCCATAAATGAAATTATACTACAAAAATTGTATAATAATGGGCAGTACATACACCACTTAAAGGAAATAGTGGAAAATGTATCATAAATGTCACGGGAATAAATGTGAGATGAAAAATCCCTTACGAAAACTCGGCAGCCTAACGACGCCACTTAAAGCTTCCAAAAATGGATTTATGAGATAAAATAGGGTATCTCATCATATTAACATAAAAATTAAAGTAGTAGTAATATAAAATAACATCCCTATCATAAGAAATATGAGCTTAAAAGGAATGACATAAAAGAGTGTACTTAAAAAGAAAGAGAGGAGTAGGATCCCTTACCTCGGGTCCGACTTGACTCGATCGTTCTTTAACGTCCTGAATAATAAACTTGAGTTAATTTATATTTGATTAAGAACCTTTCTCAAGTTTATTATTCCTTTTATATCACTTATTTCTATTTTATAAACATTATGTAATCATTTAAGTTAATAATGTTTGTTTTGTCGATATTTGGTTCTTAAGTCGAAAGTGAACTTATTACAATTACATGATGTTTGTGTTGTCAAAGGTTCATTATATCCAGAATGATATTAATTATTTGGATATCATATATATCATATATATCCAGCATATACATGTATTTATAATATTACATAATCATTTAGAGGTAATAAATGAAATGCACCGTTCATGGAGACGGTAAGCCGTACGTACGCATGAACGCTACTTTCATTTCTTTGTCATATTAATGGAATTAAAACTAAATGATAGGTATGTATATTTTAATTCCAGAATTATATTCATCATTTATATGTAACATAAATTATATATATCCATTATAAATATGTACTTATAATAGTACATTACATTTGGTGATAAGAAATGAAATGCACCGTTCATGGAGACGGTAAGCCGTACATACGCATGAACGCTACTTTCATTTCTATCTCATACATTAATGGAAAGAAATAATAATTATATATAGGTATATTATAATTCCATTATATCATCATATATAATAACTTTAAATCCATCCTTTATACGTCCCACATATGGCATTAACGAATCACATCACTTTGAGGGGGCGGTAGTCCGCACTTCCTAAAATGAAATTATCGTGTTTACCCACAATCGAGACCATAAAGGTATGCCACAAAAGAAAAATAAAGAAGCTTAAGTAAAACATAAACATATTATATATCATATATAAATATAGTGACATCTTAATGGCCACCTTTGAATGTGTAATATGAGTGTTGAACAATCATCGTTTCGTGAGGCAGAAATTCTCCATCCACGGAAACAGTATGTTCTTTAACCATTAGATGTAGGTGTGTGTAAGTGTATCTAGAATCCTTCTTATAAAAAAATCCTAGTATATTGAAGATACTGTAGTTTCTACAAAAGAAATGAATAAAAATAGTTTAGTGGGTTAGAGAGGCAAAATAAAACAAAAGGACTCAAGTGAAGACATTACCTTAAAATCGGGTAACTCCCTTTGGTTTGAGCTCAAAGGCTTCCTTGGGAATAATTCTTCACAAAGTGAGGATTCAATGAGTTATATAGGGATTTGGAGATAAAAAATGGGAAGGGTTTGTCCGAGCCAAAGGCTTTGGAAGTGCGGGTAAAGAGGTAGAGGTGGGGGCCTTTTATAAGAGGAGAGGAGGGGCACTCTTGGAAAGTAAAGAAATGTTACTTTATTTTAGAATGATTTTCGGATTTTAATGGTCCCACATTGATGTGTTTTGAGGATAAGGTGATAAGGGTTCGAAATACACCCATCCAATAGGTTTTGGACATGTTTAGGTCTTATATTTTACATTATCTTTCCATTTTATTTAAATCTTTTATTAATGAGGTAATCGCTGCATCATCATGATGTCATAAATAATTTAACAAATTTAATGTATAAAAATTATAAAAAAAATATCATGATGTAAGAAATCTTTTTATCTTTCCAATTACTATTTATAATAAAAAATCTGACTTTTATAACCCCATGTAAAAATTATTTTAGTAAAACAACTCATGTTTGTGTCATTTTTAATTTTACATTAAAGAAAAAGTTATTTATGTCATTTCCCAACCAAAGTGGCTCCATGGGGTCCCCATGTTGACACATGGATTGTTTTTTTCGTCCATGACACATAAAATAAGGGTAGGAAATGTTTCAAGCTCATCTCATATTATTAAAACAGTATTTTTACCTTAAACTACACTAATTACCTCTAATCGTGATTAAAAACTTAATAAGTTACTATTCACCAAAAAATTATTTTAATCCCGTTGAACCACATTTTAATTCTTAATGACAACCATGTATGTCAGATTTTTGAAATTCAAAACACAGAGGTGTCAAGGTTTCATTTAAACGAAAAATCAGTTTCTTTAACTACCACTTAGTGGTTTCACTATTCATCAAAAATTGAAGTTTTCCAGAAAAATACCAAAATTCACCCTAAGATATATTTGATATTAAGAATTAAAAAATGAATTCTATTTTACAAAATTAAAAACATTTAAGTTGAATTAATTAATTTAATAATTAATTCCCGTTGTCAAAACAAATAGCGTGTTTTTAAGAAACAATAAGTATCAAAAGATTGACTCTAGTTTAAGTCCAATTTCAAGATGAAATTAATTCCAATGACCACTATTAGATTATATGGTAAAAATATATTCTAATTGAACTTTAAAACCAATTAAAAAGATAATCTAATCATATAAATAAATTATATTAAAAAGAGGTTTTGAATTAAAATACAACATTTTTCACTATTCATTAAAAATTGAACTTTTTTGGAAAAATACCAAAAATTTACACAAAGTAAATTTTGATGTCCCGATTCTAAAGAAGAATTTTATTTAGTCAAATATAACACATAAAATTGTCAAAAAGTGGATTTAAAAGAGGTTCTCCATCAAAATGCGGTTAATCGACTTTCTAAAGAGTATTAGAATGTTTACGCTTAAAATTGAATTCATTCACATTTTTTAATCCTCTAACATTTATTGTAAAAAGTAAAAAATATTTGACAAACATTTATAATCATTTTGTAGTTATTTCTGTTCATTCCCTCCATTACAATGACTAGGCGTTAACTACCATTTAAAATAATAATATTTTATTATTATAGTGCAAGGTAAGATTTCAAAGGAACCCGTTGTTGCGTATTGGGTAAGCCATCAAGCATAGAATTCCCTTTAAATTAATATTAACATTTTATTCACAAATAGGGATAAATATAAAAATGTCATATTCTTTATTTACCTGGGGTGTTATAGTTATTTTCTTGAATATTTTTGTACAAATGGTATTAATTTATAAAAAAACGAGTTCATTGTGATAAATAACTGCCAATTAACCTAAACAGTTACCATTAAAGTTTTATATAATGATTCATCCTCACTCTAAATAACCAAATGAATTTTGTAACTATTTAATATTCTATATTTTATCTAATAACTTATAACTTCAATTCTGGACAACCATACTCATCTTACATGATTATCCATACATGTATATATGTAAACCAATCATGAAAACCAAGTAAACAAATACTCCCAAACAATGAAATTGAACCTCTTAACCCATCAAAAATTCCATGAATGAAATTAATAAGGTTATAATAAATCAATTAAATATATAAGAGGTTATGAAATTATTAATTAATTACTCTAATTTTATTATCCAGGACATTAATATCAAGTGAAGAACACCTTTATACTTAAGGTATGAGATTCTACCCAAACCTCCATTATTACTTCAGGTTGCTCTATTTTTCTTTTTACCCAAATAAAGTTATATTTTATTTTTATGTACATCTTATAAATGATTTTCATATGTTACAAACTCATGTATCAATATACATTCATCATTATCTTTTTGGGATATACATATTTGGTTCCCTTCTCAATTCTTCCTGATAAGTAAGCCTGTTTTAGGGGAACTTCCCGAATTCTTACCCAATTTAAAGTAGACTCTATCAAATATTTTAAGACACCATTGATTTTATAAAATTAGTATTTTTATTATGAAAAACATCTTGGTTAACTTATTATTTTATATAAATTATTATTCCCTTTTATATTTTAAATGCTCTTTAGTATTTTCCTTAAAACCGCACTAAAAATTTTTAATGCTAAAATTTCTTAAATACTCTTTTTACATGTTATCACTTCTGTTTGAAAAAACTTACCATGATATATTCCAATTTGTACTTATAATTTTCTATGTATTTTCTAATTACTTTATTTCATATAGACTTTTATGATACACCCATTTATTATTCTTTATGTCATGATTATGACAACGATTTATTTTCATGGGTACCCTTATATTTATGTATGATTGATTATGTATGATTATTTATGTGGAAAACATATTCCTAAACATTTTAATATGGGTGTTACCAGATAGTTCTCTAATTAATTGGGTAAATTTTAGTCTCATGAGACATTATGTGAAATGGTCTTGGCAGATGACCTTTACTCATGATCCATGTGCAACATTCTTAGCGGTTAGCCTTGACTCATGATCTATGTGCAATGGTCTTGGTGGTTAACATTGAATTTTTCTTATCTATGTGAAACAGTCTTAGATCGTTATAAATTCATGTTTTATGTCACTTACACATTAATATGATTCCATGATTTATATGTTATGAATCCTTATGTTTAGTCCTATACCATGCCTTTTTATATCATTATGTTATGACTTGAACCCATGTGCTAAGATTTATTCTTATGTTTATTCCCTTATTAGGATTTTATCTCATCCCTTTTTTAATGTTATCCCCAGGTTATCCTACACCGATGTAAGGGATGAAAGGAATTTTAGAGCTCTTTGTGAATATTAAATAAAGAAATGTTTTATTTAGTCCCATGTTTTTAGTTTTATGTAACTAGTATTCCAAGACACTAGAATCTAAAATCCTTGGAATGTAATTTTATGTTTAAATATGTTTAAAATAATGTAATGATATGTGTAAAAGGCTAGGGTCACTATAGTAGGTATCAAAGGATGGTCTAGTTATTTTTTGGAGATTAGGAATAGAGAACTTTAGTAAGAACCTTATGGATAATACTAAGTATAAGAAAACATCTCTAAATTTTGGTTAGTGTAGAGTAAGTGGTTTATTAAGAAAATATATCCCTATATGGATACTAAAAGTGGATGTGATTCTAGCATAGATGTACCTAGGAGTAACAACTCCGACAAGGTGTTCTAGGCCTGAGTTGGGGTAACCTAGTACACGACAACGAGCCTTAATACACACATAGTTTGACACTCTTGAGGGATATTATTTGGTAAATTAATATGATCATTATGAGACATTATTAATTGAAAAAAAATCCTATGATAATACATGTTAAGAAATAGATCAAGGGTAACCTAGATTTAAACCTAGGGAATCACGAGTTAGGATATACTTTTCCTTTATAAGTTTATCCTTTTATGTTCAAAGTTTCCTTTTATGATTATTAGCTAAGTATCAATGCACCCTAATTGCACTTTCTTTTCTTAGTTAATGGGAGAAAATAAAAGAACACATTCCAAAAATCAATTTTATTGGAAATGTGATTATTTCCCTAATGATATTCCAAATATGATGGGAACGTGTGCTTAAAATTTCATTATATTACTTGCTTAGCTAGATCAATTTATGAATAATAACTTGAATCATGTGGAACACCCTCCCCCTTTATGGAAAGTGAATGTTTCCATAAAATCCTTAATGTGGAAAATACCTCCCATTTTTAGTGGATCTTCCAATACCCTCCTCGTATAATAGTGGATTAACGACATTGAAAAGATATTCTCTTTCCTCCAGTGCTAATAAGAAGAGAAAGTTGTGTTATAAGTCTATCATTTTGATGGGGAAGTTGATCAGTGGTGAGCACTGATCCAGAATATGAAGTTCTAGGAGAAAATTTATTCCATGGATTGGGGGGAATTAAAGAAAATATTTTTTAATAAATATATTCCCCGAACCCTCCATATAAATATGGAAAGAGAGTTCCTCATACTTAAGCAAAATGAAGATAAGTCTACTGGGGCATATAAATAAAACTTTAAAAGGATTTCAAGATACGCTTCCAAATTTTTCATGAACACTAAAAGAAAGGTGGATCACTTCTTTAGAGGACTAAAGCCAAGCCTATGAAAATAATTTGTGATTCATGACTTCAATAGTTATGAGGATATTTTCTGTTGTTCCCTCAAGGTTGAAATAGAGATCGAAGACTCTCAATGGTCTCGTGGGCCTAGTAAAAAATGGTAGAAAATGGAGTCTAATATGTGTGGTTCAGAAAATAAATCCATATATATAAAGAATACCAAACCTGCCATGTGTAAAATATGTGGGAATAAGAATCTTGGGAAATGTCTAAAGGGAACTAGGAATTACTTCAAATATGGAAGAATGGGACATATGGCTAAGAAATGCCAAAGGGAAATGAAGAATTACACTAACATGGAAGAAGAAAGGAAGGTTCAGATCAACACTCATCCTATAGTGTAGTGTTACAACTTCAAGGAAGATGGGAATTATGAGAACAATTTCTCTAAGACAAGGGTTGTTGGAGGAAATAAAAAAACAACCTCCAAGGAAACATGGAAGGGATTATGCTATCACTACTGCCGAGGTGAAGCTGGAAAACGATGTGGTGACAGGTATGCTAGTTATTCATTCAAAAATAATAAACATACCATTTCATTTTGTTTTTACGCATTATTTCATATATTTCAAGTTTAGTATAACTATTCAAACACCACCTAAAAATTTGGAGGTTGAGTTATCTCTGAGAATAGAAAATGGGGAGATTATTTCATCCAAAGTTTATAACTCCTCCCTGATAAATGTTTGTGGACTGAACCTCTGATAAAATGTTTTAATATATCCTATGGTGGAGTTTGATGATATTTTGGGCATGGATTTTCTATATTTATACAAATAGAACATTAACTATCAGTAAAGGGAGACCACTATTCACATCCTAGAGTATCCTCCAATCCTATACAAGTGTAAGGAGGAAGATTAATCTCCTTGAGAATTATCATCTAAAGTGTAGATATTGTTTCCTTTTGATAAAGTATATCTTGATAAAATAATTGAGACAAAGAAGATGATAATTCTCAAAGATATTCCCATTATAAGGTATTATACTGATGTATTCCCTAAATAATTACCAGGTCTTCCTCCTGATTAAGAGGTTGAGTTCTAAATTGAACTTATTACCAGATCCCTACCTATATCGAAGACAACTTATAGAATGGACACTGTAGAGCTAGAAGAGATGAAGAAGAAGTTACAGGGGAACTTGGAGAATGGTTTTATATGCCCAAGTGCTTCACTATGGGGAACACAATTCCACTTTGTTAGGAAGAAGGATGGATCAATGCACCTTTGCATTGATTACCATGAGCTCAATAAAATCACAATAAAGAACAAGTACCCCCTTCCTTGGATTGATGATTTGTTCGATCAACTATGTGGGTTCAGTGATTTTTCTTAGGTATATCTTCAATAGGGATACCACTAATTAAAGGTGAGGAAGGAAGATATTCCCAAAACTACCTTTTGGATGAGGTATGGACAATATGAGTTCATTGTGATGCCCTTTGGATCCACTAATGCTCCAAAAATTTTCATGGATTTAACGAATAGAGACTTTAGATGTTACCTTGACAAATTTTTTTTAGTATTTATCAATTATATTATGATATACTCCAAGAGAAAGGAGGAATATGGGGAGAATTTGAATACCGGGTTGATGAATTTTTTAAGGGAGAAACTTTATGAAAAGTACAGTAAACATGAGTTCTAGATGGAAGAAGTATCATTATTGGGGGATTTTATAACTATAAAAGTAATATATAGGGACCCTTCCAAGAAAAAGGCAATCAAAGAGTGGCCTATCCCAACATCTGTAATGGAGATCCACAACTTTCTAGGTCTATCCGGGTATTATGGATTATTTTTGAATAACTTATCAAGATTTTCAAACACAATGACCATGCTGACATGAAAGGGAGTGAAGTTCATCTAGACTAAATAATGTGAGGAAATCTTTAAGGATCTCAAAAATAGGATTATCATTTCACCAATACTCACACTCTTGATAAGTGGAGAACTCTTTGTGGTGTATAGCGATGCTTCAAAGAAGGGCTTTAGCTGTATGCTGATGCAAAATGATAAAGTGATAACCTATGCATCAAGGTAGCCGAAATTTGAAAAACGAGATATGTGTATAATAATTAATGAGACCTTGAGTTAAATTTTGGAGACATGGTATTCCTCTACATATATCCAAGGAAGAAGGTAATGAGATTTTGGAAGAAAGGAAAGCTAAGTCCTAGGTACGTCAACCCCTTCAAGATTCTTGATCATGTCGGAACTGTGGCTTATTGACTAACACTTCCACCAACCATGTCTATAGTACATGATTTATTCCATGTATCCATCTTAAGGAAGTAAATACTATATCCTTTACATGTACTGTATTCAGAGGTGGTATAGTTTGAGAATGATCTTTCTTAGGAGGAGCAGTCAGTGATGATCATGGATCGTAGAGATAAAGTTCTACGTAACAAGACTACTCACCTAGTCCAAGTACTATGGAGGAACCATAAGTACAAAAAGGCCACATGGGAAATAGAGGAATTGATGAAGGAAAATTACCCACACCAATTTTTAGCTTAGTATGTAAAATGAAATTTTGAGGGAAAAATTTCATAAGGGGGAAGAATGTAATGACCCAATGTTTCATCAATGGAATTCCTTTATTATAATTATGTATTATAGTATAATCACATAAGATTACATATAAAACACAATAAAACCATATAAATTAAGAATGAGTGAAATAAAAGGTATATCTAGAAGTAAAGGAACATTTGCCGATGAAATAATAACTTGACCTTTGGAATAGTAATGTGACCTTTAAACATAATTTTTCCACTTCTGTGATTTGAATTTCAAAAATCTGACACACACAGTAGCGATCAGTAGGATGTTTGGAGTCCATTAGGACAAACATAATTTTTGGTGAATAGTAACTAACCTTATGAATAGTAAATCAGTGAATTTAATAGTAACCTTACCAATGAAAGTATATATAAAATTTATCCATCTTATAAGTGACAATATGACAGTGTTGGTATTTTTAGAAAGTCATAAATAGTTAATTAGAATTTTATGATTAATTAATAATTTAAATGAAAATTTATTTTTAAAAAATGTATTCATAAGATAATATTTTTATTTCTTATGATTATAAGATAATTTTACGAGACCTTAGTTAATTTTTAAAAGTGTTATAAAATTAGTTACAATTTTAAAATTTGTATTTTTCTAATAAATTATGGTTTTAATTAAAAATTAAATTTATCACATTTAGAAAATTATTCTCCTAAAATGAAGTTCATTTTTTGATTCTATACATCCAAAAATTGTTAGGGTTACTTTTTGGTATTTTTCTGAAATACTTGAATTTTTGGTGAATAGTGAAATTCTTTAATTTAAGAAATATGCTAAATAACTGAATTTATGAATCATGATTGAGTAATGTATTATGTAAATGTCTATTTGTTTTAACTCACATGAACTTATTACTATTTTTGGTCATAATAATCAACACTCTTTCTTTTCTTGACAAAAATAATAAACTAATGAATTAAATATTGTGAAAACTCCCATATCCTCCACTATAGAAACCACCCCTCACAACCTCTTCTCCTCACACCTCTCAAGCATTTTTCCTTATCCATATTATTCTCAAATAAATCTCTAAGCCTCTATCCCATTTCCATAAGCTCTTGGTATCATCAAAAGACTAAAACCTCTTCCCTAAGGAGGTTCTCAAGAGGTAAAACCCTTTTCTATTTTCTTTTATTTTCTTTTCAAGTTACTTTACTATATTTACTATCCTCACCTCTCCTCATACAAAAGGTATGAAAAATAAAATACCTTAAAAATAATGAAATTTTCTTATACTAATGTAATCATTTTTCATTATCTCTCCTTTACCCTCCTTTTATACTAGAAATGAAAACACCATCAAAGATGTGTTAATTTATCACATTCAAGGATGATGAGTTTTTAATTTATATTACCGCCTTCAATTATGGTCATGAAACCATTTTTATGGTTTAACCAGATTATTATGTATGTAATATATCCTATTCAATGTTCTGGAATGTTTTTGTAAAAATGCTATTAATTTATAAAACAAAATGAGTTCGTTGTGATAAAAAAACCGCCAATTAACCCATACGGTTATCATTAAAGTTTTATATAATGATTAATCATCAATCCAAATAACCAAATGAATTTTATAAACATTTAATCTTATGTATATTATATAATAATAAATATCTTCAATTCTGTACAACCATCATCATATTAGATGATTATCCATACATGTATATATTTAAACCTATCATGAAAACCAAGGAAAAAAATGCTCCCAAACAATGAAATTGAACTTCTTAACCCATAAAAAAGGACATTAATGAACTTAATAAGGTTATAATAAATAAATTAAATTTATAATATTTTATAGAATTATTAATTAATGAATCTAATTTTATTATCTCGGAAATTAAGATAAAGTGAAGAACACCTTTATACTTAAGGTAATGGATTCTACCAGAACCCCCATTATTCCTTTAGGTCTCTCTATCTTTATTTTGTACCCAAATAAAGTTATCTTTTATTTTTATGTAAATATTAAAAATTATTTTCACATTTTATAAAGTCATTTATCAATTTTCATTCATTATTTTATTTTGAGGATATACATATTTGGTTCCCTTCTCAATTCTTCCCGATATGGAAGCCCATTTTAAGGGAACTTCCCAAATTCTTACCCAATTTCAAGTGTACTATATCATCTTTTTTAAGCCACAATTGTTTTTATAAAATCATAATTTTTATTATTAAAACCTTCTTGGTTCACTTATGGTTTTATATAAAATATTATTCCCTTTTCTATTTTAAATTCACTTTAGTATTTTCCTTAAACCGTTACTAAAATGTTTTAATGCTAACATTTCTTAAATACTCTTTTTACATGTTATCAATTCTGTTTGAAATCAATTACGATGATATATTCCTATTTTTCCTTACTAATGTCCATGCATTTTCTAATTACTTTATTTCATGGACACTTTTATGATATTCCCATTTATTATGCTTTATGACATGATTATGATACACATTTATTTCCATGAGTACCCTTATGTTTATGTATGATTGATTATGTATGATTCTTTATGTGGAAAAAATATTCATGAACATGTTAATATGGGTGCACCCAGATAGTGATCTAATCCATTGGGTAAATTTTAGTCTCATGTGATATTATGTGAAATGGTCTTGGCGGTTATCCATGACTCATGCTCCATGTACAATGGTCTTAGAAGTTAGACTTGACTAGTGCTCCATGTGAAACAGTCTTGGTGGTTAACCTTGAATTGTGCTCCTCTATGTGAAATGATCTTGGATCAGGCTAAATTCATGTTTTATATTTCTTCCACATTACAACTTTTCCATGATTATATGATCCCATGATTTATATGTTATGAATCATTATGTTTAGTCATGTACCATGAATTTTTATATCATTATGTTATGCCTTATAACCCATGTGCTAAGCTTTATTCTTATGTTTATTCCCTTACTTGGCTTTTAGATCATCCATTTTTCTTGTTATCCACAGGTTATCCTATAATAATGTAAGGGCTCAAAGGAAGTAGGATATATTTATGAATATTAAATAAATAAATGTTTTATTTAGTCCCATGTTTTCAGTTTTATGTACCTAGTCTACCAAGACACTAGACTCTATGATCCTTGGATTGTAATTTGATGTTTAATTACATTTAAAATCATGTAATGATATTTGAAAAAGGTTTTGGTCTCTATATGTAAAGAGTTTGAAAATACGGGGTGGTGAGAGTATAAAAAGTTCCCAAATAAGTATAATTATAATTAAGAAGTTGCTTATATTGAGAAGCAAATATCAGCTCTATAGCTACAACTAAGGAGCTCATGGAATCCCACCTTATTTACAAATAATTTTTATTATACTTAATGGTCATTATTTTGAGGTAATGTATCAATGGGAGATAACTATTTCAAATTTATAACCACTAGATATTTTGAAAAATAATCAATCATGGTGTAATAAAATTTTAATTGGTATTTGACGTGAATTGGAATCGATACTAATAGAGCATGTTTGTGGAAAAAAATTTCCATGGTGAAGAAGTACAGAGATACTCTCTTGAGGGGGAGCTATCAAATAAGACCAACCTACCATATATTTTTTATTTTAACATAAATTTAAAATTCTGGTCAACCCCATCAAAATATGAAGTTTGAGGTATTATTTTCACTCTCTTAACCCTATTTTAGTTTATTATGGATACATTATCAAGTAGAATGACAATATAATAAAAAGGGGAAGAAAAAAAACTTTCACTAGAATGTTTTTTATGTATTTTTTTATGTTTTGTACATATTTATATAACATCTTTAATATCTATCTATACATATACAAATAATTGAATTTAGAGTTGGTATGACACTAAGGTATATATATGTGGGATTCCTTATTGATTTTATAAAATCACTCTTTTTTTCTACATTGAGTTAGCCTCTATAGAATTAGATTTTACTCAATTAAGGTTTATTTCTCAAAATGTTGTGGTACCATCATCCTCTCATGAAAGGAAGATAACATCAATGGGAGAAGATATTTCTCAGATTAAGGAATTTTAAAGGAGGATATTTTCTTCTATTTTATCTTATGTATAAAAAAGGTAGAGTAAAACCTTTCCCCTATTAATTTATTATCAATCAGGTGAATAAGAGTAACATTGACCATGGATAAAATTTGGTATTGAAAATAAATCCAAAAGGGGAGTTTGAAGTAACCAAATGGATTTAGGAGGTGATGGTTGTATTTGTGGTCAATAAATGTTGTAAAAAGGTGAGAGTCAATGTATGTGAATACAGGTGACATAATAAATATACACCCACCAAATATTGATGGTGTTTCCCCTGTATTTGGGTAATAAAAGAAAAAAAGGCTATTTAGTGGGAATCCCACTAAATTAGTGTGTTTTTTGATATGATAATCATGGTAAATAATTAAAAGTGCTGGTGGAATTTTTCTAATTCTTTCTATAATAGTTTGGATAATTCAGAGTGAATCTAGAAAATTAAGGATAATGAATGACCACATTTTATATAAGAAAATTTTGCTGTAATGTGGAATAATCTATCATGGTGTGATACTATTGATGAATGATATATTTTTAATTAAAAAAATTTATATTAAGGTTTTTTGAATGCTGAATTAATGATTAAAGTGTGAAGGTAGTGAAGATTCATGAAGAAATCCATTAATAAGTTTATATTCTATAAGGGTCATTGATATTGATTTGAAATGCTTTGGAATTATTCTAATAATTTTGAAAGTCACTTGAAGTCATTTATAAGTGATTATAACTGCTTAATAATTCCCAAAGTTGATTTGAAAATATTTTTATTTAATTTGAATTAATCTAGAATTATAGACATGAAGTTGAAAAATAGATAAATCTAGAGTCCATATGACATTTGGCGGTTGTGTGTATGACTTATGTAGGGTAGGCATAAAACTTTATATGAATGTAAGACTTAAAATTTTTCCAAGAATTTATTAGAAGTTATGACTTTCAAGGTGTACGTATGACTTTATAGTGTCATGATTATTACTTTTCTCGAGCCACATAAGACTTTGAGATGGGTTTATGACTTTTGAGTTTGTCATATTTTGGAAAAAAGTTGATTCCATAAGACTTATAAAGTAGTCACATGACTTTTTGAAGCTACTGTGTATGAATTTTTAAAGCCTCTTTTTGAATTTATATGATAAATAAGACTTTATCTATGTACATATGATTTTTGATGACTATATATGAATTTTTACATAGAGAAAATCCATGAAATCTATAGACTGAAAAGTAATAATTCTAGAATATTTTATATTCTAAGAAAATACATTTGGGATAATGTTTAAGCTATTTTTACATGATATAAACATCATTAATCTATAGTTATACATTATCCAAGCTTAGTTTGAGAAAAATTAAGAGGGATAAGGTTGAAATGATCAATGATCTATTTTATTTGGGTTTTTTTAAGTGAATATTTAAAAATAATAAACCTTTGATCAGAATATAATTAAATAGGATATTTATAGAGTGAATATTTAATGTTTTAAACATAAAAAAATATTTTAATTTGAAATTTTTGATATAGATAAGAAAGATAAAAGGGTATGATGGATTTATAAGAAATAAATTAAGCATGGAGATGTAAATTCTAGATTTATTATATATAGAAATTAAATATTGATGATTCTTGAGTTGTATTGAAATGTTTTAAATATCATGGTTTTTTATATATGTTGATAATGAGTGGATCCTACTATGGAATTATTATATATTCAAAATGTATTCTAATGGTTTTACTATAAGTTTAGAGACTCTCACTACTGTAAAGAGTGGATATAATCCATATATTTTTAATATAGAAATGAAAAATATTTATGTATATATTTTTATGTGATGATGAGAAATAAGGGAAGAGTGTTGAGTCATTTTGGAAGTAAGTATCTATAACATCTATTGTCTGAGAAAAAAAAAATAAATAAAAAGGAAGGTTAATTCTATAATTTTACAGGAGATAGCCACTGAGGAGGAAAAAATAACAAATAAAAGGAGACACCCACATATAGAAAAAGTGAGAAAAAGAAATAGGATATCATGGGGACCAAATTCTTTGTTAATTTTTAATATTCTAAATATAGAAAATTTTATTTTTGGTGACCTATTTATAATAATAAATAGATGGAGAGAGATCTATGTGTTCAAGAATCAAGAGCATATATTGAGTGGAGAATTATTGTGATCTATCGAAGAATAAGAAGATATGAATATTTTTCTAATTATATTAATAATTTGGGTGTCAAATCTAAAATAATAATAGGATATCATGAAATCTATTGTTTTATAATCTTGGGAATAATAATAAATACGAAATAAGAAAAGACCAACCATGCCGTTGTTGTTCATATTCAACTGTTGAGAATTTTAGAGATTAAAGAGATATTATATTTATGATGATTTCAAAAGATCAAGTTTTAGTTGATAAATCCATGTGATTAGTTTTATTAGAATATTTTTGAAGAAGAGCAAGAAACATGAACTAAGTTTCATGCATTTTTCTAGAATACATTCTGGACTTCAATGAATTTTTTTCTAAAGAGAAAAATATTTATTCTAATGATGTGATCACATCCCTATGATGACTAGAGATCAAATTCAAAAAGGGTTGGATACAAATATTTTATATATATGGATGGTATATGTGGAACCAATGTGAATCTAGGTATGCAAGGAAATCATGGTGTGAAGCTATTATTCTAGTGAGAATCTGGTTGTGAAAAAGTATTGTGAAAATTCACAATTTTATACATAGTACGAATCTATGTGGGTGTGAGAATAACCAAAAAATTATATTAAGAGGTTTATTATAGTGTATAATTCATAATTAGGGAAAAAATCATGGAAAAGAGTAGGACTCCAATAAAGGGGTCAAATCTTGTAAAAATACCATTCACCATATTTACTTTATTTACCTACATTTCATGTGGTTGTTTCATGTTGTAAAAGAGATAAAATAGATTCATTCATACCCTAATAGGTAACATAGGGTCAACTAAAAAGGGGGTAGAAATATTAAAAAGGTAAAATTGTAATTTCATAAAAATAGGAAACACCTGATTCACCTCCCCTTTCGGGTATCTACACTCAATCCACCAAAAATATCAATGTATTTTGTGTGGTTTATGAAAAATTTATTATTATTTTATACTTAATTAATTATATGTAATTTAAATTTCATCAAGATCTTAAGAATGATAATGATAAAGAGTAATCCTAGTGTTAACTGTTGTTAAATATTCAATAACATGATGTAATAAAGTTACTTGATGGAGTATCTATCTATGAGTTTTGGTAATGGTTAGAATTGATTGACATTGGATTTGAGTTAGTGAAAAATATAGTTCAATAATGAGTTTCTTTGGTAGTTATCTTGTTTTAAAAAGTAGCTTGAAGTTTGTGGAAGATGAAAGGTGAAAACCCTAAGGGGATACCATGGGAGGAATTTCTTAAAACATTCAATAAGTATTTTATTTCTTGAGTATATATTGGAGATCATATGAAGGATATTAAGGCAATTATATAGGGGAATAAAAATATTCATAGATTTGTGAATTTATTTATAGATCTAATTGAAATGTTTATACATTATCTATCTAGTAAATAAAAGCTGTAAAATTTTTTGTGTCCACCTTTAGTATATAGATTCAGGGATATTTTGTAGATTTTCAATTGATGATTTAAAGGAAGGTGATTGATCAGGTGGAGATTATGGAGAAGGGTTTATGCATAGTGGGAGATTCTAATAAAGGACCCTCACTAGTGATTATGAAGTTTATTATGAATTCTATGAGTTGTGGGTCATGAATTTCATTGAAGAATAGGGAGGCGATAACTTTCAGAGTTATAGTGTAGCTTAAAGCCCATTGATTGAGTAGATCGAGGTGTCTTGTGTTAGATGATGTGATCTATTTTCATTATAATGATGTTGGGAATTATTGGTAATATTTACCTAGGGATCAATGCACTTATCATACACTAGTGTATAGTTAGGTGTATCTTAGTAAGTGAGAAATTTTCTAGTATGGTGATCCTAATCCCTTTAACTAGACCTATGTTGTGGATTTTTAATACATTTTCAAAGCATGTGTTGATTGATATTTACATGTTTAGGTGAACGAGTTTTTTTTTGAATCCTTTAGGGATATTTTTTATAAGTTCTACGTTTTTAAAAAGGGTTTTTAACAGGTATCTATATTGAAACATGGTTGGGGTGAAAGGAGTAGTTAGATAGGAGTTAATTTTATGTCAAGGTGATTAGTGCTTCATTCAGTTTTACCCAATGGTGCTTTTATTGTTTAAGAGGCATATTCTATGGTCGTGGGATTTTATAGTGTTATCTTATTAGAGGATAGATAGTATTATGTCTCATCCATTTCCTTAGGGATATTGGTAGTGCATTATTCATGTTTGAGAGGTATCTCCCTTTAGTAAATAGGATTTAATTTTTTCCTTCTTTGGGTTTTGTTTTGATTATCTAGGAATAGAATAATTTATATGATATTTAATAAAATTACCTAGGCTTATTTATCCTTTATTTTATTTTTTAATAGGATTTTTAGGCATTTATAGGAAGTTTGACGATGTTCAGGAGGCATGGGGTTGTGTTTCGGCTCTTTAAGCTCCAAAATTCCAATTTTAGAAGCCATGATGGAGACTGTTTCAGAGATGCAGTCATGGAGAGTTGGCCATTTGGAGTGATCTTATCTATTTTGGGTTAAAATTAAATGGTTTATAATTTAATCATATAAAAGGATCATGTTTTTATATTAAATATTATATGAGAACCTCACTATGTTTTGGTTCATGGGCCATGAGTATTTTAAGGTTTGGTCTAGGAGTTTAGGAGGTCTAATGTATGTTGATGCTCATTTTGGTGAGTGTTTCACCTTGATATTTTTTAGAATCCCTATGGGAAATGAGGAATGTGGAAAAACTATTTTAGATGCTACAATGGTGTTATATTGTGGGTACGAGATTTATTTAGCATGGTCAAGTTTTGTTGGAATGATAGAAATAATAAGGATTGTCCCTCTGTTCTATGGTATATCTTCAAAGGGAATTGAGGTTGTGAACGATATGGTCGTTTAGGGTACCTCTACATATTGGTGGTGACCAAACCCATTTCAAAATGGTCAAAAATCCATTATGTTTAGTGTGATTTGGCCATTTAAAAAAACTAATATTTTAGATCATTCTTTGATCGAGACTATAATGTACATTATAGAATCCACCACACTATGGTGGAGGTTTATTGGGTTTTCTCTATAAATAGGGGTCAACCTTTCTATTTGGTTCAACTTTACTTCTCTCTATTGAACCCTAACTGATCCCAAAGCCCTTTTTATATCATTTTGGTCTTTCCTTGATGGGTTATAATCTATTGATTCACATTATCAATTCATATTTTATTTGAGGTGTTTTTTTCATTATTTATCATTTCTCTTTATATTTTATATAGATCCTCTTTCTCATGAATTTTGTTTATTTCGTTCATTTTTGGTGTTTGGTTTAGTTCTTCATGTGAGTTTTATGTGGCTATGTTCTATAGTGAATCCTTTCTGTATTGGTGGTTCTTGATCCACAGTTTCTTCACTTTTAGTGTTTCATCATTGAAGATTTGAAATATAAATGGGTTTTATAGACTCTTCTTTGATTTCCTAGAATAATATACATGATTGGATTAATATGATTTCTTCTAATGACCTTATTATATTCTTTATTATATGTTATTTGATTGCATATTATTAAATGCTCTTGGTTTATAAGGAAAGGTAAACTTGTGGGATATTATTTTTAAGAATAATGAATTAAATAAAGATAAAAAATCGGGTTCTATGAAATTATAAGTGGGATAGATTGTTTCATGTACTTTATGAGATTTCATATTATTTAAATATATGTTTATTCTTTTTATTGATATTATTTTCTATGATTTGTTATTGTATTTTGATACCATATTACCATCATAATCAGATAAATACTTAAATAATGTAACAAAAGTGTGTGTGTGTGGGGGGGGGGGGGTGGTAAAGTATGGTATTTGTAAATACAATTACATTTTTAACTTTACTTACTTTTGTGAGGTGTTATTTTTTTATTATTGAGGTAATGTTAACGATATTAGTTTATTGTAGTTGAGAAGGGAGTTTTGGTGTGATTTGATGTTTGTATATATTCCTTTGATATTGATAACCTAATTAATGACTAAGAGATAATAAATAGAATATAGGACAAATTTTTAAGTCTTAATTAGTATTAATAATCCTGATAGGTAAAATACATATTAAAATTTGGATGTTCAAAGTTGTGGGATTGTTGTGCTTGGGTGGTGATATTATCCTATTGTAATTTTTAGGATAGGTCTTGGTGAGAGTGGTGTTTTGATAATTTAATGTTGGGAATAATTTTTCCTTATCAAATTTTATTTGGACAAGTATTTGGGGGGCAGGGGTGAGTCCTGTGATAATGATGAGGTTAAAGGAGTTGGTACCTTGCTGATATGGTTCCATTAGAATGTTGAGTTTGGTGGAGAGCTTATAAGGATCTATCTTATCTACTCTATTCTATCAGTGAGTTCATGGGATGTATGTGAGTTGAGGATTCATTTGGTTGATGGATTGAAAGATATGGGGATGATTTTAGTGTGTTTAAATGTGTTGGGTATGAAATGGTGTTAAATGTAAAGGTGAAGGATTAAAAGTAAGCATGAAAGAGACTAAATCTAATATTAATATAATGACTATTGAATTCTGAAAACTAAAATTAAATGAACAAGGAAGGTTAATGTGGGATGAAAGGATGGGGTAAACTTGTGAAATATGAATAATGAAAAATTAGAGCATTAAATATTTTAATAAATGGTTTGAAATTAAATATGGATAAATGTATGGATTAATGAATGTAATGTGGATGGTAAATGGTAATTCTAGAAGACCATTACAAACATATAATTAAATGTAAAATTGTTTTCATACGTCTTTATTTTTCTATAGTCTTAGTGATGTTATTGATGATGATTTATTATGAAACGTATTTTTTTTTGTTTGGTTTCTATATTGTTATTTTAAAGTTATTGTGAGGATATGCTATGGTAAAATAAGATTTCCAGTGGGGATTTCCCAGGCTATGATGTCTCATTATATGTATATATATATGGGTCATACTGGATTTTGTTTCTAGTGTATATATATTTTGGATGACATGAAGGGGATATAATAGATCATGGTAGGTGTATATATATACTAACTATAATGGATTCTAGTAATGGTGTATAGATATATACTGTCTGACTTGGATATATGGCTATGATAAGTGGGTATGTGATGATGCATCTGTGGTGATGGATTTATTGTCGTGGTTGAGATGATGCAATATATAGATACATGGTGTGGTGGTTAGATCATAGTGTGAGGAGAGTGTTTCTGATGTATTGTTATTAATATTTCATCATTGCTTCCTTATCAGTTGGTGAGGGTACATCCTACTATGGTTTACTCTCCATTTTTGAATTGGAGCATCCTCTAAACTAATAGATAAGAGCATAGGTAATTTCTGGGACCTTTTTTACTTTGTTTATTTTGGATATATTTACAATATTGATAATAATTCTCATTTATTGATTGTTTTCATGATATCATAATCATTATATTGGGTGTTGTATTGGATTCTTTATTGGGAAAATAGGTTAAGTATGTTATAGTAATGGAGGGAGTTATGGATTTTGGGTGATTTATATTTTATATGCTTAATTATTTTATACTTGTGGTTTATGTTTTGGTTGGTTGTTGTCGCATCTATATACTCTTTCATATTTATTTTATATGGATGATGATTTTTTTAGATAGATGGCCCCGTTGATTAATCCCATGTTTTAACCCCTCTAGATTTTGTTAAGTTTCTTTGTAGGATATTCTGAGGGAGAATGAAATCACTTTTCGAGTAGTCTGAGTAGATTTTTGTGTGTGATTTATGGTTTTGAGAGATCATTATTAGAAGTTATTTTAAGAAGATTGTATGAATTTCCATATATCTAACATTTAGTTCATGTGAATTAATTACTGAATGAAATTTCATTGGATTTTATTGTTGGATTAATTTTATTATTTCCTAGGTTTGTGAGAGTAATGCCTCCCATCTTTTCATTTTTCATCCTTGGTGCAAGATGCCAACCCATGGGATTTTGGAGTTAGACTTTTGGGGTGACTCTGACCTTCATTTTCATCTGAGGAGGGGTTCCCATTGGGGTAAGGTCATGATATGTTTTTTTCTTTATCCTTAAAATTATCATTGGTTTGATTTATGTCATTTGATCTTTTAATATCAATTTTTATCTCAATTTTTTTTGATATGAAATTGTTGTTTTTTTGTTTTATAAAATATATTGGATTCATTTTAGGGAATGTGGATTTGGAAACTTTTTCCATTTCACATGGTCATATCCCATGTTTTTAGTTGTTACTCAAATTAAATCCTCAATCCCTAGTTATTCTATCTATTTTTTGGATCAGTGCAACCTTTTAAATCAAGTTGGGAGTGGGGCGGTCTCTTTGAATTTCAAGCCTTTAAATTTTATTTTTAGATTGTAGAGAAATTATTCTTTATTTATTCACTTTAGATTTATATTAAAATTTCTCCTACAATGAGTTTGTGTTATGGAAATATTTCACTTTTTCACCTTATCATGAAACATAAATATGGAATTCATAGTTTGTTTTAAAAATATTTTTGAAAAAAAGTGTTTTGAAGGGACTATACTTGTCCAAATATAGTAAAACAAAATTCAACCAAAACAAATTTTCCATAGGAAAAATAATTTTATTTTTAATGAATGAGATAAATGAATACTTTATACATTTTCTCCATTGATTCAGTATTTCCAATCACCTTGAAACAATCTTGTTTATGATCATTGAGAAATATCTAACAAACTCCTTCCTCATAGAGTGTACAAAAGCCATTCAAATATCCCAACATCTCGAAATGATCCTCTATTTATCATAGGAAAATATAAATTTATAATTAAATAGAAATAGATAGTGGGTGAGTGAGAAATATTGGTAGGGGCTAGAGGGCATGGGAGAGTGAGAAAGTTCCAACTTGAGGATTTTCATAGTTATATCATATAAAATTTGGACTCCATTAGAATTCAAAACATTACATAATAATTATATATGTTTATATAGGCTTCCAAGTATTTCAAAAAATATGTATATTAATGAAACATTTTATAAATGTTTCAAATGTTATAACTATTTTCAACCCTTATTTTAATATAACAAATTTATTATTTAACATTTATTCAATCAATTACCTATCCAAAATCATCTGAATTTCATAAAATAAAATTATAATTTGATTATTATGAAATATATGTTAAAGAGATACAAATTTTATGTTATCATATAACACATTTATAGAACCATAATGCGGTGAAATTCACTAGGATGTGGTTTACCCCAACACAAATCACAACATACTTTCACTAATTCCCCATAGATTTATCATACATTCATTTTATGTCACATCTTATACAAAAAGTTGTGAATTCATATCTAAAACTCATTTTGGATATATTTTAAAACTTATTTTTAAGAAATTATCATTCATTTTCACCACATAGTACATCATATGAAACAAATTGTGAAAGTTCATACAATTTTTTTTGGATATCCTTCAGAAATGTTTTGGGGTAGATCTCAAAGTTTTATACAAATAATTTATAACAAAAATTAATCCTCATTTAAAAAACTACAAAGTGTGACCCCAAGAGCCTTTATAACATTAAAAACTATTATAAATTCCCTAAACCATAAATATAATATTAGAGTGGCCACCAAAAAAGTGTCAATGGTAATTAGGCTAGAATGGAATATGGTGTAATCTCATAAAACATGTGTATCCAGATACTTTAATTCATTAGATATATTATATACATGTATTCTTAATCATATAATCATTATGAACAAGACAACAAGTGACTATGGGAAACAAAATATATCAATCCTATATAGCACAGTCATATGTTTTGGAAATTAAACTTATTTTATTTAAGAAGAATATTTAAAAAACAAACAATTAACAACCATATATTATTTTATATTTTATGTGTTAGGATAAATATGATGATAAGAATATTTTATTAATTAAAACATTCCACTACTGGGTGGTGAGAAATATTTCCCTCATATTTTAATAAACAATTTGGATACAATACTTTTATCCTAGATATAACTCCTTTTATCCCTTTCTTCTATTAAAAATGTTATAAAATTGGATGAATTATAGACCATTTGTATCAAAATAATCATATAATTTTATTCATAATAACCCTTTGTTTATAAACAAATATCTTATAAAATAATAAGAAACAAGATAAAAAATACACATCTTTTATTTTAAATAAATCTAAGATTTGAATCAATCCTTCATATCCAACACTTTAAAATAGGAACCCTTTTACTCATCCCTTTAATGTTTATATCATTCTCAAATTATCAATTCTTCATCATATCTCAACTTCCATGCATATCCAAAATAGTTTTTAATGTATATTTTGTATCATATACCTTTAAAAATAGAATATTTGAATTCTATAAAATTAATAATAGACATGTAATATCTAATATTTTTCATACATACCTCTAGGAATTTTGGGAAATTTTGTCTCCACAACCTATATTTCTCAGAATGTAAACATTTATCTTCCTTTGAAGCTCCTTTTTCTATTTAGAATTTGGTGTAGACCCTACATGAAATATTTTTTTATCTATATGGAAAAAATATTTAGAATTTACTTTTTATACCATCATCACAATAGTTAACCTTGCTACTCATATATCCTAGTCAACAATATTCATCATATTTAGGAGTTCTGGTGTAAATTTTTATACTCATTCATGTTATAATTTTCAATGAACTATCAAATGATTTTAGATATTGATTGAAAAATTAATTTTATGTCCAGATCAAGACTGATACATGATACCAATAACTCAAAAAGTATTTATATATATTGAGTACATGAGTTGAGAATAAAGTATTTTCAACCTTCTTATACTGGAAAAGTGATTTTGAAACTTCATATCTATCAAGTCTAGTGTGTTCTTGATATTGCCTTTTTAGCTTCTCTATTATCTCAAAATCATCCATATTCTCATGTAACTTTTGAGTCTTGGGATCCATTTAGATAATAATCAACATAGATATTCCAATAAAAACCTCACTATGATTTTTACAAGTATCATTAGCTTATTTAATAACTTCATTAGCATGATATTTCTTAGAAAATTTTTGCTCTAACACATTGAATTTTACTTCTTACTCAAGTATTATTCTCAAGTTCAATATACTAATCTAGAAAGTTTCTTCTATTTATCCAATCTTTATTCAGTATTTAAAAGTTATTTTTGATGAAGATATTCCATTTTATCTATAATAGAAGTTTTTTATCATATGAGTATCATATTTTACATTCATTCAATACAAAAATTTATTAAATGTTCTCTTGTTAAAAATAAAGACCCATTTTATTAACATCATATCCATTAATGATCTAAGATCTATATTTCATTGAAGTTTTGAGTTTCATTTAGTGTCTTTATCATCGCTAATCTATTTAGGTGGGCTATTATACTAATCATATCATATATGACTCTTGGATAGTTTAGTGGAAAACGTATTTCCAAATCTATCATGTGGATTACCTTATCTCTATTTCCTCTATATATTGACCATTAGTGCATCTTAGACAAGTGTAACTCAAATTTTATGCCAAATATTTTCACCTAATCCAACTAGGGTTATCTATAAATTGATTTTCTTAAATAAGATAATACATGAGAACCCTAATTTTGGAAAACCCTCCCATATATATGATAAAGGTCTTGAAAAATGTCATTTTGGAAGGAATCTAACACTTATTATTGTAAGGGGATTTAAAATATCACTATCTCTTCTCATGTATTCACTTCATGTATGCATGATTTTAATTATTTAATTTTTAAGTATCTTTTACCTTCAACCAAATTAATATGTTCAAAATATATTAATTTAGAACACATTATATAACTCATGATTTGAGTTACTTACTCAAAAAATATAATTCAATTATATTCACACATATATAAATATATTACATGCATAAGGTATATGAAACCCTTTCATGTAAAGTCTTAGAATGATATGAAACTGAAATCCTCATTAGAGAAAGCATGGTGGACTAGGTAAAAAACCCAACTTTTATAAACAGAGCCTCAACCCTTAGTCCAGTGAGTAGTTTGACAAAAATTCCCACTATCCATAGATTAATACTTAAGAGGGAAAATAATTCAAATATAATATAAACACTTAATATAAATAAATAATAATCAACCTTCACATTCAAACTCATAATCCATAAAAAAAATCATATCCATGGTTGACTGTAAGTAAATCTCATTTCATACTCGCCATGAAATTCCTTATATTCATGGTATGAAATTTATAAGAATTATTTTAGTACTTAACATAAGAATAAATCCATTCTTGATATAAAAAATGTATATTCATGAATAATAAATAGGTAATAAATTGTATAAATGAATAATTCGTAAAATTTTACATGGGATTAATATTTTCAAATATTTCATAAATAAATCAGTTATAACCACTTTATAACTTAAACATGTTATATAAAAATTACATAATATAAATAAAATAAAAATTTATTCTCTATTTTAATATAAACCCTTTTATATTTTTATTTTAAATGTTATTTAATATAAATTCCTTTATATTTTATAAATATTTAATATTTTATAAAATATTTTATAATCATATAAATATTTTCAAATTTTATGTAAACACTTTACTAAAAATAAATATCACATATGTCATTTTGTTTACACCTATTTATAGAATCAACTAAAACTATTTTTTGCATGGTTTAAATTTTTTCCAAAACAATCTATTAATAAGAATATTTAATATTCTAATTTATAAACATTTCATAGGACAATATATACAATTTTATAATTTTGGATTATATTACAATTTATAAACACTTTATTAATTCACCATGAAAAATACACTCTAAACCTAGATAACATATACTAAAACATTTTAGGTACAACTTAAGGCCCTTTTAGATTTTGTACAGGCTTCACCAATAAAGGTTTTTGATAATTACAATAAAATTATTTAAAATTCTAAAACTATGACCATTTTTCATATAGACCATGGAATGGTTGTTTTTTAGGTGAAAACTCTTACATTGGGAAACCACAATCACTTTATCTTGAGGAATATATTTCAAGAATATCTTATATAAGTCACACTTCTAAGACCATGGAATGGTTTCACCTAATCTAAAATGTTATTTCCTAAGTAAATATCATTTATATACTAACCATGGACATTTTTATGGTTAAAAAAAATGTAATATTTTCATTTATGATGATATTTTTTTAAAACACATTCCATGCCCATTTTTCACAAACCAAGACATGATTTTATAGCATTTATAAAATAATAATTATTTTATCTTAAAAAAATCATAGTTTAGATAAATTTTAAAAAAAAGGACCATTTAAAAAAATCATGGTTGTAGAAAATAATATTTTCTCAGTTACTTCATTTACCAAAAATCAATACAAAAGATATGAAAATTGCATTGATCATGACCTAGATACCTAAACAGTGCTCAAATCGGGTCACCATAGTCCCTCATGTGTACCTCATGGTTTCCAGAGGTTGACTTAAACACTGAGGGATGAATAATACTAATGTGGTAAATGGTTTCCCCTATTTAAAATTAAGCTTGTTTATTGAAGATTTAAACAAGCAATATAGCATGAACTAATAAATCCTAGGATAAAATCATACTATAAACCCATCTACCAATGAGTGTACCTATGTTTCTAGGACACATATTTTACCTAATTCTCTTTGTAAATGTAGACATCTATGTAAAATTAAAACATCATGAAAAATTCATCCAAAAAATATATAGATGTACTATTGAAAAAATATAACAGACCCCCGATGACATATACATAAATGAAATGTGAAAAAATGGAACAAAAATGAGTAATAGGGGTTATCATGTGTGAAATATCCCCCATAGAATATATATGAACAACCCAAATCATTATATAATGGATCATCCATAAAAATATCTCAAATAACCCATTGTGAATCTTTACTCCAAGTGCTATGAACTCCCATGTTCTGGTGCCTTAGCTTTACATGGGTCATGAACAAAAGTATCAAAATGCATACTAAAAGAAAATGAAGAGATAACAAGTATATCACAACTAGTTTAAGGTCATACCCAATCCCTTCCAATTTTTTATAAATCTAAGTACATGAAATAGAAATACATGGTATATTATTAAACAAATCAAATAATCTATATGATTTATTATAAGATTCAACACAAATATCAATCATAATAAGTAACTCCCAATACAAGGAAGATCCAAATCTATTTTACCTATTTCAGGGATATCCTTGAATTCATAGAATAAGGAAGTTACTGAGTTAGGATATAAAACCCATCCCATATGAAAAGGAATCATATATACCAAATCAAGGCAACCTTCAGCTTGACCCTTCGACAAAATGGGAAAGGGGTTCAACAAGTCGAGGAACTGAAAGCCCATACCAAATAGATCAATTCATTAATCAATATCAATAATAAATTCTCATGAAAATTATAATATACATGTACCCATTTTTATATTATTTATAGTAATTAAAGAGTAGGTGTGGTTTAGGAACCATATTATGAAGGAACCTATATAACATAACTCACAAGATCACTCCAATATAACACATATAAAAAGATAAAATATATCTTTTTATTCATGTGGAAATTATCCAAACATAAAAATTAATCAAAATAATTATAATAATAAGTAAGAAAATTAATTACAAAACAACTAATAGACTGAACTTTTCTAAAAGAATAGAAAACAACCAAGGCATGCTCGGTTGAAAACATGGATCAACCAAACCAAAATATTTTTCAGGTTTTAGAAAGAAATTTAAGGAAAATTTTTACTTTTAAATACATTTCCTTTTAATTAAATTCACATAAACCCATCCCACTACTAGTATAATACATTTAAAATATAAAAGTGAGGATTTCTCACTTACTAAAACTAGTGATGAACTTTTTTTAATGTTTAGAGGAATAAGTCACTTTGCTTCCAAAAAAATTAAATAATCCTAAAAAGAGTAATTTTAAGTATTTAACCATATTTCATAATAGTAGAGAAATATAGAAAGAAACTATGGATTTATCTTTTCTTTACCTATAATTAACTACCATAAAATCTTGTGAGAAGTAATTAGATAAGAAATAATGGATTTCATAAAACCTAGAATAGGAAGATATATATTTAAGTTTTATACCTTAAAGAACAATAAGGAATATGGAGATTATTGGTGGTAATAACCAATAACTTACTGAAGTTGATTCCCCAATTTTTTTTGAAAGTGATCTAAATAAGGAATAAATCTTGGATACAATGGGAAGAATATATTATGGAGGAAAAGAGGTTTTAGAAGGTTACATGATGAAAATGAGATTCAAATCAGGAGTGAATGAATGTTTAGGGATGAAAGGATTAATGTGAAAAGTCCATTTTTACCATCATTTTAAAAAACATCAATCATTATACCTGATACTTGAAAAAAGGCCACTGGGTATCCGGTGGTTTTGATAAACTATCTTGCAACCCACCGGATACCACCATGTAAATGGTCCAGACAACTAATCACCTGGTACTTCTAATACACCTCTCCCCTTTTATTTATTTTTATAGTCCCCACTAAATTATTATAACTCCCTTAAAACTAAAAATTCAAATAGTTTATAAATTAAAAAAATGAATTTAAGGGGAAAAATAGCCTAAAAGTTGAGGGTTTTTACAAACTCTCCACCATAATACTTTTCATCCATGAGAAGCTTCAATGAACCTCTTAAGGTAACAAATTGGGACATTAAAATTTTATTTCCACTTTCAACTTCAATGTTTTAGCTTATAATATTCTATGTTGATATAAAATATTAATCTTAGGAATAAAATTTTCCCTTATATCATTCTCACTTGGTCAAAAATAAAAATAGGTTACTCTTAGTATGAATCAACTTCAAATTAAATAGCATTGAGTCAAATTATATGAGTTGGGTTAGGTATGGTTTTCCTCAATTTACATACATGGTTGAAACTGTATATAGAACTTAATTTATAGGTATAATAGGATTATAAACAATTTCTTCAATTATTTCTAATTTATTAAATGGTTTGATGAACTATAGATTCAACTTACCTTGCTTTCCCATATGTCGGTAACCTATTCGTGGAGAAAAAATTGTAGTTGGGGTTTGACATAATGGTAAGCACCCCATAATCCTACATAAAAAATAGGGGTTCAAAACCCATTGGGCATAGGGTACTGTAGTAGTACTATAGTGGTACTGTAGCAGTGGCGCTACTGTAGACCAGAGGGTACTGTAGCGGCGACATGGAACTGTAGCAGTGGCGGTACTATGTGGGTACTGTAGCAACTGGGTTACTATTCACAGAATGGAAATTGGGCCAAAAAATTGAACCTACGGGCTATTTAATGGGCTACAAGCCCGCTAGGCCTTCGGGCTATGTAATGGGTCTCCCTCTACCCAGTTAAAAGAGGTCTTTAATTTTCTTTAATAATAAAATGATTCTTCAACCCCAACCTTTTAAAAAAAATAGAGAAAATCAATGAAAAATATGGCCATTGACCGTAAATTATAAAGGTATTCTTCCATGATCAGTATATGACATTTAATAGCTTTGAAAACTGATAAATTACATTTGAATAAATTTCAAGAACTCTTTTATCTTATAAAATATATTAGGTTCATTCAAAGATAATTCACCAATTTTAACCCAATAGAGGGGAGAATAATAAGGCCTATCATAAAGGGGATTAAAATGAGTCATTTGAATGGATGGGTGGTAACAGTTATTATAGGATAATTACACCAGTAATAGATGATTCTAAAATGATCCAATAAAGTTAATAATGAAATTCTAAAGTATTTCTTCAAGAATATGAATTTTTCCCTTGGATTGACCATCCGTTTAAGGGTGATAACTTGTTCTCAGTTTTACCTAAGTACCTATAAATCAATGTAAAACTTTACAAAACCATGAAATGAAACGTGAGTCTTGATTTAATATAACACTATATGGTATTACATAAATCTTTACAATTTCCCCAATATATAAATTTACCAACTCATCAATAGAATAAAATTCCTTGATGGGTATAAAGTGGTCTTTTTAGTCAAAAAATCCCCAATAACCCATACAATATCTCTACCTCTCATATATCTTAATAAAATAATAAAAAATACTATAGTTATTTCTTCCCATTTCTATATAGGTTCAGGAAGTGGCTAAAACTCACTAAGAGGTATTTGGTGTTATACTTTCAGTCACTAACAAGTGAAAAACTAGACATGAAACAAAAAATATCCTTTTTATACACGAACACTATTACTGATGACAAATATCATGATAAATTTTCATAACTTCAAGATTCACAACCTAAATTGATTTATAATATTATTTAATCACAAATTACCTTATATAGGTAGGGTCTAAAATCCTTCTTTGTACATAAAAAAGAGTGGGAATATTGCGACCAATGACCATGAATCTCCCCACCAATGAGTTTCTTTTGAATAATAATATAATTATAATAAGTTATCTAAGAGTCCTTGACATGATTCATAATATAAGATGTAAGATTAATATGATATAAATGTATCCCATCTCGATACTCAATCATATACAAATGAAGTTCAACCATTAATGACATCAACCTCCACTCTTTCTTTTCCTTCTACACCCTCTAAGAGTGGACTTTCCTGTTAAGACTTCCAATAACCACATTACCCTTTCTTTGATGTATACTAAAGATCAAAATCAAAGGACTTAAGATATTTAAACCAACAATGTTTCCTTGGATTTAAGTTTTTTTTAAATAATATATTTTATTCTTTTATGGCCAATATACACCATGAAGCACTCACCAAATAGATAATTCCCTCATAGTTTAAATCATAAAAAACAACAATCAACTGTAAGTCATGGGTACACTAGTAAAAAAACTATTTAAAATTATGAATTTAAAACATCATCTATTTATAACTAATGATATAAATTATTTTTTTACATTAGTTATTAAATAAAAAAATATAGAAACCCATTGATTTTTTAGACTTATTATTTTATAAATAATGTAAAAAATAGTTTTTTACATCGATTTTTAAATAACCAATGTTAAAAACCTATTTTCAATTTTTTTTATTAAATAAACGATGTTGAAAATATTTAAAAAAATTAAAAATTTAGACATATCATTGTATTTCATTTTAACTTCTTAACCGCCATCAAATTTTTGTCTTAAACCAAACCATATCCAATCGATTGAAAATCCTCTTGACCTCATATCTTCTTCCTCAACCGGGTACCATCATTGTCAGACTCTTTTGTCATTCTTGGACTCCCTCTACCGCTCTATTCTATCTTATACTGTCTCTCTATTTTTTTTATTTTTATTTTTCAACAGTTCATGTAGATGAAGTGCATTATTACAAGGGTTTTTTACTATAGTCAATTTTCATAATATTAGTTGCAATATTTTGATATAAGTTATTATTTTTGGATTTATCATTCATGTAATTTCTATAATTTTAGAATTTGTTTTCTTGTGTCTTTGGATATCTAATATAAATTTTGTATGCACTAATTATGACTATAATTTACCCAAGTAACATTTTACCTTTATTTTATTTTCAATATGTAAAAATTATTAATATAATAATTTATGTTTTTTTGATTTAATTTACAATGTTTAGTTTTTAAAAATAAAATATTTTATTATTAAATGTTCTATACCTTCTCAAATTAATATTTTTTAATGAAGTACATGTGTTATATTTAGATTAAAAACTATTTTCTTATATTAATAAATATTAAATTGATTTTTTGTTTATAGTTTTATTAAACAATAAAGAATTTTATTTTATACAAAAAAATTTATAGATAAATCATAGTATGAAAAATCGTATTTAAATGCTTTTTTATTTTTTAAAATATAATATATTTATTATTTATATTATTTTATGTAATTGTTTCCAAGATTCCTGTTATTTATTTTATTTTTTAGAAAATTATTGTTTTTATTGTTATTTATAAAAGTAAATTTAAATTTAAATTTAAATTTAAAAATATAAAAACTTATATCTTATACAAACAATTTGTTATAAGTGATAATGAATTGTATTTGGATAACTGCATGATGAACAAGTGATGAATATAAATAAGGGGTTTATTCTTTTTTTGAATTTTCCATATGAAATGTTCTAAACAATGAATTGTTTTTCTATCTATACTTGAATTGTTTAAATATAAGAAAGTTTAAAAATATGGAAATAAAAAATCATTTAATTTACAATGGTTTTAATTCAAGTTTTAGTCCTTCGATTTGGATTGGTGAAATTGGGTATAATTTTATATCTATTAGTGATAAATATTTTCAAGATGATAATTCGGATCAAATTAAAAATATAATTCATGACATTGAATTGAAAGAAATTGAGAAAGTACCAATGATCAAGAATTTATATGGTGATGATGAAAAACCAATGTATCCTGGTTATATTAAATTTATGGTTTTATATACTAGCTTAATATTGGTTAACTTAAAATCTAGGAATATATGGAGTGAAAAGAGTTTTACAGATTTATTACAGCCATTGAAATACTTACTTCCTTGAGACAATGATCAACCAGATTCACTGTATAATGTGAAAAAAATTTCATGCTCCATGATATTGGGATAAAAAAAATATACATGATTTTAAAATGAATGTGTGATATTTAGAAATGAATATGAAGGTCTGTTATAGTGTCCTAAATATGTGATATCATTGTATAAGTTGAAAGAAAAATCATAGTTTGATTTATCATTTAAGCCAAGTACCAAGACTCTAAATAAGTTAATTTAGTATCTTCCTATAATTCCTCATCTAAAATGTTTATTTTCAAATTAAATAGATGAAAAAGTCAATATGACATATAGATTAAGGAATATTTGATAGAAAATAAAATCATTAAGCTGATTATACATAGTGGAAAAAATTGATCAATTATTTTCTATATTCATAAATAATGTTAGAAATATCAGACATTGACCGTGTATAGAAGGAATGAATATATATTGGATCCCTAGTAGAAACTATAGTTCAAGGATTATTTTATTGGTAATTTACATCTTATATCCTAAATTTTATATGAATCATGAATATATCATATCGAGTTTAATGTTTTTTAGACCAAAACATCCTAGAAATGATATTGATTTTTGATTTCCACCATTAA
Source organism: Viscum album (assembly GCA_963277665.1). Taxonomy (NCBI): domain Eukaryota; kingdom Viridiplantae; phylum Streptophyta; class Magnoliopsida; order Santalales; family Viscaceae; genus Viscum; species Viscum album. The sequence continues at coordinate 8,703,522 of OY728127.1, forward strand.
TTGATGATTTGAAACTCATATGGGAGGAATGTATCGTAGTTTATGATTTTTATAAAAAGTAATATTTTAAATTGCATCAAATTATTATGTTCACTGTAAATTAATTCCCAACACATGTAAAATTTTTTAGATACAATGTCAAGGGGCATAAATCTTATCCAATTTTTGAAGAAGGCACTTCATGTTATCAATTAAAACATGGGATACAAATAGTTTACATGGGTAATCAAATGTTTTTACCAATAGATCAATCTTATAAAAGATTAAAAAATTCATTAAACGACTCATAAGAATTTAATATTTCTATAAATCCTTTGAAAACTTATCAGTATTTTGAGAGGGTGAAAACATCGATGTCATATTTTTAAAGAAACAAAGATTTAGTAATGAAAAAAATATAGTTGAAATGATCAATATTTTTTGATCTTTCATATTAGAGATATCATGAGGACAAAGATAACATTGATATGATGCATGTTGAGAAAAATATATGTGAGAGTTTAATTTTAAAATAGTTATATATTAAAGGCAATACAAAGTATGGTTTGAATGAAATATTGGAATTACTTTCATTGTGAAAATGTTTGTAGTTAACTCCAACTCCTAATAGAAAATGAACATACTTACCTCAAACTTTTCACACATTATATAAGAGGAAGAAAATCATTTTTTCCACTAACTCTATAGTATCAATTTTCCACAATACTTTTCTTCAAATGTAAAATATATTATCTCACAAAAATATTTGAATTTAATTGGCATGAAATATTATAACTATAATTTTGTGATAGAAAAAACTCTTCCCATTGTATTACATGGAATAATAACCACCCATTTCAGATTGAATATCATTAAGGCATGTTTTTTTTAATTTTATTTGTAATAAAGTGATGGATCTATATTCATTAAAGAATTTAGAGAGTTATGTAGTCAATATACTTTATTTACTAGAAATGTACATTATACTATGTTATTTTTATATCATTATACACTTAATGGTTTATTTTTGTGAGAAATAAATATTTTTGGTCCCACATATTTATATTTGATGTATCCTTTTGAAAGATATATAAAGATATTAAAGGGTTATGAAAATAATCCAGATCAACCAAAATACTCAATTTTTTAAAAGTATATTTTAAAGAATGTGGAAGAGTTTTGTATAGAATAGATGTTTATAGTGGAGAAAAACAGTTTTCCAATATCTCACCATAAATTAGCTTGTTTTGGGGGAAAGTGAAACTGTGTCTTGAAAATAAAGTTACAAACAAGAAAAACAATAATGTAAAACATTTATATATCTTTAATAAAATAGATGATGCTCATTTATATATAAAATCACATATTAATGAGTTAAAATAATGTTATACAGAGATATAAGATACATGGGTATTGAGTGAGCATAAAATTTTCCCCTTATTTTAAAGAGACCATGCATGGTAGATATGATGTATCTAAAATATTGATATAACTAGAAGGAAACCCAAGTTTAAATATAATAACATGGTTTAGGTATTACATTAATGGCTAGACTTTTTATACTAAATACCAATATAACATAAGTGTAGTTTAAAATAACACTGTAAAAATTTTCACTGATATAATTCATTTTTCAAGTCCAAAAGATAAAAACCCAATATCTGTATTAACTACATAATTTATAGTTGTTAAATAAGTATGGGAGATTTAATATATTAAATTTTTTGTTCCCACATTCAACTATAATTGGATTTCAAGTAATAACAGTGTTAAACCTGATGAATTCGGTATAAAATTAGCATATTTGAATATATTAGAATTCAAAAATGACCCTTTTATCTTTGAAACCCATTTGAAACATAGTTTTTATCTTCCTGATCCATCAAATGTATAGTGGTCCATCATTTTGAAAGGTAAAAAATAGTATTTTGGGTATGAAAAAGTTGAAGATGATGATGAATTATGTGGGATCCTTACTTCCATGAAAATATTATCAATAGATATTGATGAAAACAATTTAGACATGCTTTGGGCTATACATAATGATTATGAATAAAGAATATAGGAAAAAATCCTTTAGTAATCTCCTAATATTACAAGAACCATATATTTATTAATTGTTTAAATTTTTAAATTTTAAAAAATGTGAGATATATTATATATAATTTTATATTTTATATAAGTCACATATTTTATAAAATATGATAATTTTTTTTATTTAGTAATAAAAAATTAATTACATATAAATATTAATTTTTAGTATATTTTTACCATTTTAAATATTACTTAAGTTTTGTTATCTTCAATCCATATCATTTAATATATTATAAATGTTTTCAGAATTTTTTATCAATTTAGTTAACTAATTTAACAAATGTGATAAAATGTATGTTTATTTTAGTTTAGTCTTGTCTATTTTTTTCTAATTATTCAAATTTATATGTAAAATTTAGATTCATATAAACTTTTAATTATGTTTTTTTCTTCTGTCTATATCATTTCATGTCATATAAATATTGTTAGTATTTTTTTAGCATTTTAGTTTACTAATTTAATGAATATGATAAAGAGTTTGTTTAGTTTAGTTTAGTTTAGTTTTTATTATTTTCCAATTTTTATTCATTTTTGTGTAACATATATATATGTATAATTATTTACTTAAGTTTTTTTCCTTTATCTATATCATTTCACATCTCATACACATTATCATTATTTTTTTCACATTATAGTAAAGTACTCCAATTAATACAATAAATTTTTTATTTAGTTAGTTTAGTTTATATCATTTTCCAATTTTTATTTAATTTTATAGTCAATAATTTTATTCATATAATATTTTACTTAATATTTGTTTTCTTTTTTTATAACATTTCAAGTCCATAAATGTTGTTTGATTTTTTTCATTTTAGTTATCTACTGTAAAAAATTTGATAAAATTTGTGTTTAGTTTTTTATAATCTTCTACTAATTTTTTATGAATTTTATTTTTAGTATAATGTTAGATCAAACAACCGAGTCACCTTGATCTTTATGGGAGATCCCTCCACATACTTCTTCTGAGAATCCTCTTCTTTCCTCTACTTTGGAGCCTTCTACTTCTATAGGTGATTGTATTATTTTATTCTATATATTGATGAGTTTTTATATGTGAATTAATTTAATATTAATTGATCAAATTTGAGTTTCATGGAAGATATTTATGTATTTTATATTCTTATGTATATACAATATTTTGTAAAATATGAAGGAAAATGTGGCAACTGAGGATCAAAAAGGAAATTCGCACCATGCGAAAATGAAAATTTATGATTGAATCCAAGATTTATTAAATTAAAATATACCAATTAATCCATTGAATAACATTTTCACATGAAGTTGGATGATCATTGGAGGTACTGAAGGCTCAAAACTGAAGAAACAGAGAAAAATGGAGACCCCGGTACTGAAAAAACATTCTACAGATCATGTAAAATAATTACATGTTGTGAATTTGGAAGCCATGAAATATTTAAAGGCCATTAAGAAGAAGAACCCATTATTTCATGAAACTTTTGAATCCTGAATATTACACATCATGTAATGTTTACATGACATTTAAGTGTCAGACACAACAGACAAAACGTTGATTTCCTGCTTATATTTGATGTTTTTATTATCCTTGATGACCCAAAAGACCATAAAAGAATAAATTTAAAACATTTAATCTTTTTAAGTACATTATGTATTATAAATATGAGATCTATACAAGAGAGTTAGGCATTATATTCCAAGATGTATGCGCGATCACATGGAGGGTGCCGTAGGGTTCTAACATGGAGTTCTATATAGATAAGTTTATTTTTTTTATTTTATTTATTTAATTAAATGAATTAATTATATTTAGTTTTATTCCATTCAGTTTTATTTATTCATTACCTTTCTCATTAATTCATCCATTTCTATGTTCTTCATTTTTTATTTGTTTAAGTTAATTTTTAATCGATTTTCACTGTTTCAATTGTGGATTGCCTTGTTCTGAATCATTTAATTGTTATGTCAATAATTCCTTCTATTTATCTACATATAATCAATTACATAATGAATGGATAATACTATTTGGAGTATTGGTCAAGATTATGGGTGAAATTAATCATAATGATTCTATAAATTGAACGTTGGTAACCTTATGACTTGTAATTAGCTTCAAAACAACAATTCACCACTTTCTCTTGAACAACCTTGATTATGGGAGGTGAAATTCGAATAACGTGACCTAAATGGAGTTTATAAGGCTATGAAAATTATCCTATTATCATTTATTTATTGAATCTAATCATAATTCATCTATGTTTTTAGCTTTACCTAGACCATGTGATAGTTGCAATATAGGTAGATCCAATTGGTTTGACCAAAACCAGTAGGTGACTCTTACACCACTTCGAAGATTATGCCATAAGCTTATCTTTATATAGATTTAGGATTTTATTCTCTCAAAGCCTTGAAATTTACCATGATCCCTTATTATCTTTATTCATGAATTTTATTTTTGTCACTTAATTTGTTTAATAAAATGAACCGAAAATGGGGTGACTTGAAATTTGGTTAAGAATTTTATGCTGCAATCAATGATCTTTATGTGATTTACCCCTTACTTTCACTTTAATATGAATTTATAGTTAGTATTTTTAGGGATACAATTCCTATTTTTTTTATCAGACCCAAGGGAAATAACGACACCCTTTTGTCGTATTAGTAGGGAAAGAGAAGCATTATAGGTATGGTATATAAGGTAGAACACACTTACCTAAATTATAACTTGATCCTATAAATAATATAATAGATCTATCAAGTTATGTGGTAATGTAAATACTATGGGTCAAAATTGAAAATAATTAATAAGTTCTATGGCTATGAATGCTTGAGAAAAAGTAAGTATCTTGATATCTGATTGGAGAAGTGTCGACCAAATGACACTAGATCAGTTATGGGAGACCATTTTGGTAAGCTCATTTATTAGTATTTAATTTATCAAGATATTTTTTACTAACATAAGTTTTTTTCCTACTCATAAAATTAAATATGATTTAAGTCACACTAATGAATCTATGAGGAGATGTTTATGTTTTTCTGCTAGGAGATGGAGGTATTTTGAATCAAAACTAATTTCATATTTCTTTTTTAGTAGAAAAAAATTATAATCCATGAGATATATATGGTTTTATAGATGATGATTCATAGAATACTTTTATTTAAATTAGACAACAAGAATCATTTTTGGTAAGTGAATTGTCATCTTTTTAAAGTGTTCTTTTATATCATCACTAAAAATAATCATATAAATGATTTATTTTTCCTTAATTAATAAGAGTTAAGGATATATCATTTGGAGATTTAATAAAAAATTTATACCTTTATATTTTATATTTTAGATGGTATCCATTATTGGGAGAATAAACAGTGGATGAAAAATAAGAAAAATTGAGTGTCGAGTCTTCATGCTCCATAGAGATTTCCACCCCCTTAGTAAGACATGAGAAATAGAAAAGGTCCCAGATGATGAAAAAGTGTTAGTTACACTAGTTCAAATACCTTGAGAGGGGGGTGAATCAGGGTATGATAGATTAAAACTATCACCCCTTCATATCTTGTTTCATTGTTAAACAAAACACACTTGTCTCTTTCTCCCATAACAATATATGAATATAAATGTAATCATGCATATGACACAATGATTTTACTTGGTTCACACTCACTGGGATACATTCAAGGAGAATAAAATGAGGATGTAACGATGTACAAAATTCACTAAATCTAAATGCTAATAAAAGGTTTGGGTGAGATCACTTCTATGCCCAGGCTCACTACCCGAATGGCATAAAGGACTTCTTTATTTATTTATTTTTGATAACCCACCTTTCAAGGTATGAGGGGGAACCATTACAAGGCTTGTATGCTTAGATATTAAATGACCCTTAAGTCTTAGGAAATATATAGACTATACTTGTAACTTCTCCTCCCCAGCTTCTTCATCGTGATATTAGCTCTCCACCTTCACATGACTTGTTCGGCTAGGCTTCCCATGAAAGCACTGGATGGTCCCAATGGTAATGCCATACCCTCTATTTTTGAAAAATCCACTTAGCTTTTGCTCTGGTGAATGAGTCTGATATGAATCCTCATTTGGAGTCTGCTCCTTGTAGAGTCTGTCTGATCATATAAGCACATTTCAGGTGGCCTGAAGGCCTTGAGGTGGCCCGAAGGCCTTGAGTTGGCCCGAAGGACTTAAAGGACCAGAGGCCCAAACTAGTGGCCTAAAAGCCCACATGGATGAATAGTTCCAACTACTATAGTACCTAATAGTGCATGCTATAGTGTATTCTATAGTACTGCTACAGTTACTGCTATAGTACTGCTGCAAATACTGCTACAGTACTGGAAATTATGTCTCCACTTGGTTTTGAACACACTGCCGGTGGAAAGGATCACAGTCTTCTTCTTCCTTTTCTCATTACCCTTGGAAGGGATCCACTCACAATTTATGTACATGTAGGTCCCTTCATTTATATGAATTCATATTTCCTCAATTATAGGTAGTTTCTCTATTGATGTACCTTTTTCACTCGTAGATAAAATCCACTTTTCCACGTACTATTAGTTAGTAGAAATTGATTTCACAAAATATTTAAGTACCTTCATGAACAACCTACTTCCTCTATGAACTACGCTACATTGCATACTATGTATGCTTTACAAACCACCTCTCCTTTAGACTGCCTCCACTTTCTCTACTACGTACCACCTCTAAGAAACACTTCTATATAACACCTTCACATACCACCTTCACATAACAACACAGTATATCACCTCTTTTCCATGGTCTATTTCTTCTTGGTAGACAACTTTACTTTGCAAGCTGTTGGGCCCCACAAAAACAATTTCGCAGATTATTCTCACAAACTGCTTCACCTTTTTAGAGTAATCCCTCATGAACCACTTTCAAACTTCACCAAATTCTCAAAGCATAGATGTTTTATTATGAAAATAACTCTCATTTTAATCATGGGATTAGCATTCCTTATGTAGGAAAATAGATCCGAAAAATCTAATAATTTATTTTACTCAAATATTTGATGCAGTACAAACTTCACCGTGTACTGCTTCTCCTGCAAACCGTTCTTCTATATGAATTCTGCATACCACCACTCTTCCTTTGTGGAGACCAATATCTTCCATGAACCACATCATCTACATATCATCAAATCACAACCTCCTTTTCTCCTAAAAAAATCCATTCTACATACCATAAGCCTTTCTCAAACCATTTTCCTCCAATGAAATATAAGCCTTCCCGCAAACCATTTTCTCTACATGGTCTACATACTATGATGGGGTCAACGTACCATCCTTCACGGTACACATACCATCCTTTGTGGTCCATATAGCATGGATATATGGAAACCCTAACTTTGCGGATTTTCCTTTTTCATTCCATGAACTACTTGGAAGAAAATAACTCATTTTCCAAAAAACTAAACTTCTAATTTTGAGGCCCAAAAATTTGGCAAACATTGGGAAACTACACCACCTTAGACACTTACTTCAGCAAACACTAACCATATTCATTCATGGTTGTATGACTTTTTCAACAAACACAATCACACCCAAAACTAGTGAGAGGAATCCTTGAGGGATTTTCCAAAAAAAAGAGAAAATATATTACAAAATAGCTAAAGGCTATAGCTGAAATGATTTAAGAAGTTATTTAAGTGATTTTTATACTATTTATGTTTTTTAATTCACTAATAATTTTTTTAAATATTCTATTTAGAAATTCATTGAGGAGAAGAACCATAGAATGAATTCATACCCAAGAGTAGGAATGATATTTTAGATACTAAATTAAAAAATTCCAAACACCTAGGTCACATATAAGGATATAAGGTAGGTGTATCAATTAAAAAAATTATTTGTTCATTTTGGAACTTCTTTAAGGGAGGATGTAAATATAGGGAAAATAGACAGTTTAGAAGATAAAGTTCAAGATATGGTTAATATGATTAAGTATATAATTATATCATCAATATAGTTGATGTTCATTGACATGTAAATATAGTTTTAGGATGTATATCCCACTCCTCTACCTCAATTTTCATATTCCACTCGCCCACCTTCACCTGCATATCCCACACCATAAACTCCTCATCTATAGTTTCCCAGTTACTATGAGTTATATATTGAAGACCCCCAGTATCATATTATTCCATATGGGATCATAAACTATATTGGGTATACCATAAAAAATAATTATATGGATATGTATTAGTATAGTTTAATGGTACATGATATTATAGATATATCGATCAAAGTACTATTCCATACTAACGAGGTTTCTAAAATTGGATAAAGTGTTAGAAATTTTTTAGTTTATCCATATAGACTTGTTTAAAAACCTGTTATTGAATTTTGTCCCCTAAAAATAACTACTTTATACATTACATTACAAATATATATTCAGAAGCATAAAATTAATAAATGTATTATCACATATTGATTTTTCTTATATATAAAGTTAATGTGATAATGTACTAGATTATTTTTCACATTAAAAAGTTCATAGCAGTTCCCAGTAATGTCGAGAACCATGAAGTACTATAAATATATTCTTAAACCCATGTATTATTGCCATGATAACATTCTATTATGGGACACATACTACGTTTTGGATATTAGGTGTGAGTAATCATATGTAGATGAGGCTTCATCTCATGAAGTTGTCACTTGGTAATAATTAGGATGAGAGATTTTGAGGATATACCTACATATAGGAATTCCAAATGTTTACATATCATTGGATATTTATTTATATGAATGTGTGTAATGATATTGAGAATTTAATATTATTACTGATGTATATCATGATTCTTGTACTGTGATGTATCGACCAAAACTGTGATGCCATATATTAATGGGATGTAATATAAGATGCATCACATCCCTATTTTGATTTCAATTAAGATCATAATCCTATTTTTTCACTCTTTTATTATTTATCTCATGTTTTTAGGTTATTTTTTAAGGGGTTGAGAGTGTGGCTTGATAGGTTGGTACATGAGAGGACCTGATCCTATAGCTGTAAAACCAACAGGAGGTCCATATTCTTATCGGTGGGATATTTATGGATATACCAAGATATAGGAAATCCACTGGTTAGCCAGTGATAAATACATGTTAGAGGTATTCTTCTCATAACCACTAGTCAACTAGTGGTATCCATAAACTAGCCGGTGATGATTCTATGGTCAATATTAATAGGGTATTTTTTGTACTTATGCCTTGAAACACTTGTTTATTCTTTTTTCAACCTCCCTTGACCAAATATTTATATATAAAAACTTAAGAGGATCTCTTGGGAGGAATATGGATTTTACTTCCTCATCCTTGGTATAATGAAGTGCTAATCAATGTAGTGACCCTTTTTTGTAAGTATAAATATGTTTTGGTTGTAGTTTCACCTATTCTTCGTGTTCCTATTACCCAAGGGCTATGATAGATTATGTAGTTATTGTATTTAGGTTTATAATTTGGAATTGTGGTTTTAGGTTCCTACGTTTTTATCTCTTACCTTATCCTTTATTGATCTTTTGATTCCATCTAGTTTTTGAAAATCCGAGTGTTAAGGTAAGTGGTTTCATAAGTTTCCATTATCGATTGATACATTTATTTCTTACACATATTGGAATTTAATTATAAATTATTTGTGATATCTTGGAATATTATTTTTAAATGAAATGATAATGAATTTTGAAAGTTGATTTGTGGTCTTTTGACTATGTCTTATGTATGGAATGATAAATGATGAAAACAACTATGTAAATTTCTTATGAAAAATATTATTGACCCCTAAATATAATTTCTAATTTAAATGATTGATTAAAATATATTTCCTTGATATTGGTTCCTAAATTAATATAGTATGGTATGTTTTATGATTCCTTGAAAAATTATTTTATTTTAAAGGAATGAGTTTTGGGGAAATCCTTTTGATTATGATTTTTGAAATCAAAAGAAAATGTCTTGTTAAATTGAATTTATGGACTTCTTCTGAAATAATTGATTAGATTGATTAATGATGAATGACATCCCTTGATTTTCCTTTGAAATAAATTCCATGGGATCCAAGAACATAGGTAGGTAATCCAAGGCTATCATTATTAGAATGTTTAACTATACCTAGTTATTTAATTGATGATGAAACAATAACTAAACATTGATGAGGTATAGAGACACTTGTGTGGGTCATCTTCTATCCCCTAGTCCTATAACCCTAGGGTAATCTATACACTTGGTATATATGATCACTGAGAAGTGTGAGGATCCTTGAGGCTTGGACTAACTTTTTTTGGAATTCCTTTACCATAGTTCTAAGATTTATTATCAAATATATTTTTTCATGTTTTGTGAGAAAATTATTTGTATATGCATGCTTGATGAACAATTTTACTTGGAATTTTTTTTATATCATTGATTTATAAATGTTTATAAATGTTTATATTTTTTTTCATGAAATTTATGAAATAGTATTTTTATGCCATATTTTGTTTAAATTTATCATATTTGGTTTATTTAACATGGAATACTTATAAAACACTTAGTGGGATTATATTAAGCTTATTATCCCACTCCTTTTATATGAATTTTGGTGTATGAATTATATTTTTTGTAGGTCTAGGTAATGAAAAGTAACTGCTTAGAGTTAGTGGGTATTCACACTAATGGGAAATGGGTTTTTGGAAGTTATAGGTGGGGTGAGTGACCCATCTGTTACTTAGAGATGGATTATCATGGGTTTCATGGACTTTTTTTATCCTTTCTCTTGGGTTCATGATCACTTATATTACTATTTTAATTCATTTTTGACTTGTTCATGTTTGGATCTATTTATTTCATTGATTTATTGATTTATGTTTATATCCTATTGTGGTAAAACCATTAAAAAATGTTTTTCTTGATTATCAAGAACTTTTCACTAGCACATGTGGATCGAGAACACCCTTCGGGCCAACAACAGATCAATTTGGGTGACTACTATAGTGGTTCCCTTGTTCAATTAATTATAATCTTTATTAAAAAAGAATGTGTTTCCATTTTTAATTGGTTATTTATGTTGATTGGAGATATGATCATTGGGACTTAGGAGGTATGTCATGGGTTGGTGCCTGATCACCACCACTAATGACAAAACCAGCATTTCCATGGACTATTAGATTTTGAATTTTGAATTTGATATATTTAATTATTTTTATTTGAATTGATTTTGTTTTTATTTATGTGATTATTTTATAAGTTACTTTAGAAGATTACAATGAGAGTTTATTCGTTGTCACGCGGTGATCTCACATGATCTAGTAAACCTTGTGGAGCCTAAGTGCACTTTTTGGTATGGATTCTAGTGGTATTTTCTTGATCAACACATGATATGATAAACCATGCGTCCAAGTCATGTATATATACTAGTCCATAATTTATTATTTTTTGTAATGTGATATTGTTTATTTGAGTTTTGGTTTGGTGATTTATAATAAAAAGGCTGGTTTCAAAAAGAGAAATGATTAGGGATTTAATACCTATAAAGGTATTTTAAGTAATTCTTTGAGATTGAAAAAATGGAAATGATGTTAAATGGTTAATTGAGTTTTACGATAAATAATAAGGGTTTTCATTAAAACAAACTGAAATGGATTTGTTCTTTTAAAAATCGTGTAGTGATTTCAAGGTAAAATTGTAAAGGATTAAATATTTTCAAGTGGGATTTTTATGTTTGGGAACTAAAGTATAGAGTTTTAAAGTGATTTATAGAAAGATTTTAAAAACTAGGTTGGTGTTAAAAATAAGTCTAAACATTTTGGTAAATGAACCCAATAAATTTTTTCAATATAGGTAAGGTAATTTCAAAGTGTATGTATTTCAATGGAAACAATTTTAAACTTTTGATTTAATGTTGATGATTTTCAAAAATGATTTTAAATTTTTTGACTTATTTCTAATGGGTTTTTGTAGAAATGTGTGTTTGGTCTCTTGTGAAGTGTTTTGTAAAATGGTTGGTTTCATTTGAAAATTTAAAATGGATTTAAAGTGGTGTTTTTTATTTCTTTTAAAAAGTTTAATGATATCTATATAGAACCTCATATTCTTTTTAAAAGTAGGTGGATTTTTATGACCCGTTGATACAGTAGTACCAAATTTTGGTTGACATTTATGACATTACATCATTTTTGATTTTTTTATGTTGTGACTTTGTTTGTTGGTAGGTTTTGATTATGTGGTCCTTGTGAAAACTAGTTTTATGATAAATGGATTAGGATTGAAATGGGGCCTTATGGCATGTTTTTAAAATAGAAATGAGTTTTTATAAAATAATTTTAAATTTTTTTATTCCATTATTGGATTCTATAAAAATTTTGATTTTTCTAAACCAATATTTTGTGTGAAATCTAAATTTTATAGAAATTTATTTTTGAGTTAATTTAAACCTTGGGTTTATATTCAAAATGAGTTTATTTTTTTTGTAATGTTTTCAATGGTAGATGTTTTTAAAATCAATTTTGGATGTTATTTTATTTTTAACTGGTTGGTATCTTATTTATAAAGAAATTTTGAATCCTCTTGAAAAGTGTTTTTGAGAGTATTTGATTTTAAATAATGAGTTTGATAATTATTTTTGTTTTAAAAACAATTTGGATGTGTTTCAAAAAGGAAGGGGAATCTGTGGGAAATGTTTTGAACATAAATATTTTTATTATTAAAGTGATTTTTGTGTTTATAAAAGGATTAAATTGATAATGTGTTTTAAAAGGAAGAAAATATTTAAAGTGTGGGATTATCATTTTTAAGGGATCCTATGGTTTTAAAATTAGGGTATGTGGTTGTAACACACTGAGGTTTTAAAAATAAATTGAGATTCATGAAAATTTGTTTTATTTAGATATTTATAACTAGCCTTTAAACAAAATTTTCTACTTCTATGATTTGAATTTCAAAAAATAGTCATATATGGTTGTGATCGACAAGTTATTTAGAGTCTGATAGAACCAACTTGTTTTTTTTGGTGAATAGTAACATACCCTATTGAATAGAATTATTAATAGTAACATGACCCTTATTAATAGTAAATAATATTATTATTCTATTTTCTTAAGGTTATTAGATAATGAATTCTTGATTAATTTTTCAAGGTGTTAAAAAACGAGTTATAGTTTTAAAATTATAATTTTTGAATAAATTATGATTTTATTTAAAAATTAAATTAATAATAATTAGAAAATTCTTTTAAAAAAATGGAGTTCATTTTTAAATTCTACACATTGAAAAATGGTTAGGGTGATTTTTTGGGATTTTTCTAAAATTCTTGAATTTTTAATGAATAGTAAAATACAGTAAATTACGATAAATGGTAAATACTTGTTTTATTGCATCATAGGTGATGAAAGGATGATGTAATAACACTTGGTTCAAAATAAAAATAAATTATCACTATTTGGGGTCACATGAATAAATAATATTTATAGTCCTTTTCAAAAGTATTAAAGTAATGATTAAAATAATGTAAAACCCCTCATCTCCACCACTATAAATACCACCCTAACTACCCTCTTCTTCTCACACCTCCCAAGCCTTGATAATTGTCTAAATTATTCCCAATATCCATACCAAGACTCTTCCACACTTCCAAGACCTTCTGGTCTCACCAAAAGGCCAAAACCAAAGGCCTTAAGGAGGATCTCAAGGAGAAGAGATCAGGAGGTAAGAATCCTCTTTCATTTTCTTGTGTTTTCTTTTCAATTGTTTTCTTTTATTATACTTTATTCACCTCCCCTTATTCAAGAGGAATTAAATATATAGTATGATATATATTTTTTATTTTCATAATGTTTATGGAAATATTTATTATCATTCTTCCTCTCCTATTCCTTTTATTCTAAAAATAAAACACCATCCGTGATGTGCCGATTTACCAACATCATGGATGATGTTTTTACAATTTCAATTGATTCCTTCAAAAATGGTTATAAAACAATTTTAATGGTTGGAAAATAATTTAAAATGTATGATATATCCTATTTATTGTTAATTAGTTAACACATATACACAATATTATATTATATAATGAAACTTATTCGTGATTATCAAAGAACCGTAAAAATGATCTAAACAGACATCACTAAAGATTTATCTAATGATTCATCTTCATAACTTATAACCAAAATTATTTATGGAATAATTTAATATTATATAATCATATAAATACAATTTTATTCCACTTCTATAATTTCATTTCCATACGACAATAAAATCAAATACAAACCGGCCATGGAAATCATGTAAAGAACACATCCAAAATAATGGAAGGAACAAAACACTAATAATTAAAGGGTGAAATTTTTTTATGAAATGATCATATAAGGTGTTATAAACATGAATATTTTTCTTTAATATATTAATAACACTCTTTTAAACATTATATAGGATGTTTAAACAATTTTTAAGTAAGACGAACCTGCGGTAAGGGAATTCTTAACCCAATTTCCAATATTTGGGTTAACCTTCTACTTTATTCATTATGTGGTATTAATATTATTTGTGTGATGATTTTTTTATATCATGTTGTACTAAGTGTATTTATATTGCATACACATATCCATTCCTTTCCATTAATTCTCACCACAATTATATTTATAAGGGACTTTCCTTTTATAAATCCTTTTAAAATTCTCTTTAATAAAATTTAGAAAGAATGTTTATATATATATATATATGGCATGAGTGGTTTCTCCTAATTTCATGATAAGTTATTACCATGATATGTTTCTTGGACATAGGTTTGTTGGGATGATCCCATTATAGCTCAATATACGTTTGGTTGAGCCCATTATAGCTCAAGATATGAAAGGTGAGCCCCATTATAGCTTTCCAATGAATTGGGTACTCCAGAGATAGAATTTGACCAAATGGTTATTCCATGTGTAAGGGTTATTGTAAAACACCAAGGTTTTGAAAATAAATATTTAATGCATGAAACACTGAGTTCATAAAAAAGAACACATTTTAAATCTAGGTATTAAACACAACTTTGCCTCTACTATGTTTTAAATTTCGAGAAACGACCATCTGGAGTTGCGATTAGAAATTCATTTCGAGTCTGATAGAACCAACTTAATATTTGGTGAATAGTAACATACCCTAATTAATAGTAACACACCCTTATGAATATTAATTAATAGTAAATCAGAAAAAAAATAAACTTCACCCATGAATGTATAAATACAATTTATACATCTTAAAAGTGAAAAACGATCATAGTATAAGTATTGGTATTTTTTTATGTCATAAATATTTTAATTAAAATTTTATGATTAATTTAATAATTAAAATGGAAATTTATTTTCAAAAAATGTAATCATATATTTTTACTTTATTGTATTATGGTTATAATATAATTTTATGGGACATTGATTAATTTCTCAATGTGTTATAAAATGAGTTATAGTTTTAAGTTATTTTTATGGAATAAATTATGATTTTATTTAAAAATTAAATTATAAATATTTAGAAAATTATTTTCAAAAAATGGATTACATTTTTTAATTCTACACAGAAAAAATTTGTTGGGTTGAATTTTTTGGATTTTTCTAAAATACTTGAATTTTGCATGAATAGTAAAATAGGACAATTTATGATAAATGTTTAATATATGATTTATTAGGTCATAAGTGATGTAAGGCTGATAAAATACCACTAGGTTTAAACTCAAATTAACATATTACTATTATGGGTCACATTAATCGACACTATGGTTTCCTTTATAGAATTAATAAAATAATGAATAAAATATTCAAAATTGACTCCTCTCCTCTACTATAACCCCCCTCACTACCTCTTCTCCTCACTCCTCTAAGCATTTAAGTTCCTAAATTTTCGGCCCAAATATCCTTACCTAGTCATTCAACATGTCCAAGAATCTCTTGGTCTTTCCAAAAGGCCAAAACCCCTTCCCTTAAATAGATTCTCAAGGAGGTGGATTCTAGAGGCAAATTCACATTTTTATTTCTTTCATTTTCATTTCAAGTTCCTTTCTATTGTTATACTATTCTCACATACTCTATCAAAATTATAATTATAACTATATTATCATATATATACTGGAATTATATAATTTTAATGTAAGAAACATCATCAATATTCTTACTCTCTCTCTTTTATTTTCTAAACGAAATCATCATTCGTGAGGTTCCAATTTACAACCTTCGTGGACGACGAAGTTTTGTTCTTAAATTTCTCCTTCATTACAGGTCATGAAACCATTTTGATGGTTGAAAAAGAATAAAATATATGTATTATAACCTAATTAATATTTATTAACAATTATACATACACGTTATTAAATCATATGAACAAACTAGTTCCTAATAATGAAAATACTGCTAAAATAATCTAAGTGAATGTCATTAATATTTCATCTAATGATTCATACTCATTCCATGTAACCAAATTATATAAATGAAAATTGAAACATATGGATATTCATAAATATTTATTAAATTCAATTTTGGATATTGAAATTCATTCCACATGAACTCCATTACTTAAAAACAAGTGAACCGATTATGAAAATCAAGAAAAACGAACACTCCAGAATGACAGAATTCAATATTATAACTTATCAATAAGGAAATAAATGAAATAAAAAAATTATTATAAACTATGTAAATGTCTAATAGGTTCTGAAAAAAGTTATAAATAACTCTAATTTCATATTCTATAACCTTATGTTCAAGACCGGAACACATTCAAACTTAAGGTAGGGGTTTTTCACCTCAACCTCCATTTTCATCCAGGTTACTTTTATTGTATACTTACCTAAATTAAGTTATTATGTATTATTATTTACTCATTATAATTTTTATTGAGTGTTATATATATGTTTACCAACCAGAATACTACTTTATTTTATTGGGAGTTACACGTTTTAAAAGGAACATTCAAAAGTATTTCCGAAATACAAGCCTGATTCTAGGGAATTTCTCAAATTCTTACCTATTTTCAAGGAAACTATATAATATATTTTAGAAAAAATTACCTTTATAAAATAAATCATTTATTTATTGAAGTACTATCTTAATTCATTTCTTATTTTATTCAAATACTTTTCCAAAAGAACTCTTCTTTTCAAAATAAAATATTATTTATCTCAAGAATTACTCGATGATTTTATAAGAGTATTTTCGTATGTTTCAACACTCTTGTTGATTATTATGTATTATAGGGATTAATCTTTTATGACACCATATACCATATTTCATTTAATAGTTTATTATTATTTTGACTATAGATTTGATGTCTTTAAACCATTCACCATATTACAGTGAATGATTAGTGTTTATGTTTAATGATTGGGGAAAGTTAGTTACATTTCATATGTTAGTTTCAATATGAATGTATATGTTGTTTATGTTTATACCCAATAATATTAGGAATTAATTGGACTTATTATGTGATAGGTGGGACCACTATATCCCCTATATTGATTAGTAGTTCTCATGATACAAATAGATGTGGACTTGGCCGAGGCCTTACCATTTTGAGATATGGTTTTGGACGAGGACTTCATCATTTTTAGATGTCTTGGCTGATACCTTGACTGTATTTTTTAGAATGTCCTTAATATTCAATTCTCTCATTATGACTCTATAATTGAAAGTTCATGTGGTTATTTTACTGGTAGAATACACATGATTATGTTTTATTATGTCATTATTTACTCACCTCATATTCCTGCCATAATGTGTTCAAGTTTATTATTTGTAAAGGAATGTGTTTTCAATTATTCACCATTACTAATGTTTATGTTTATGTTATATTCAACTGTATTTATTACTCTTACTAATCATTTGAGCTCACCTATTTCTTATGTTTAATTTTCCCAGGATAGGGAGAAGTAAGTTATGAGTGACTTGCATGCATATTCTAGGAGGCATGGATGTTTTTAATGGAATAAATCAGTGTTGAATTTCCTTTCAAGATGTAATGTTGAACATATATAGTTATCTTGTTTCTAAAAGATACTAAACTACTTGGTACTTTTGGATGCATATTACTTGTTTATATGCCAATTTAATAGAATATGACACCGACTCTAGGAAACTGGGGCAGGTTACTTATAGTTGATTTCAAAGGAAGTTTAGTAGAAAATTGGGAAATTATATTTAGAAAACCAAGATTAGGGAAAAAATACCTAATATATAATTTGAGGATAAACATACAAGAACATCCTGTTATTTTGGTAAGTAATAGATTATTTGGATATTTCTAGAAAATACATCTTTGTTTGGATACTACAAGTGGACGTGATTCTGGCACAAATGTACCTAGGAGTAAAAACTCTGACAAGGAGTTCTAGGCTTGACCTGGGGTATCCTGTTACCTGACAATGGGCCTTTCTGCACACCTGATTTTTCACTCATGGGGGATATGTTTAGGATAATTCACATTTTCTTTAAAATCCATTATGTTGGATTTAAATGTAAATTTTTCCTCAAAGAAACCATGTTTGTGATTATGGTATTATCCATGCATAGGATTTCAATTTATGATAAGTATTTTTCTATGTTAAGATTATACATTATGATTCATAACCTAATATAGCATATGCCATTATCCATAAATGGTGCCTACAGGAAGAAATGAAAACCGAATGAACACGCATATCCCATGTAGGGATTTCCCTCTAATGCAAGATAATGATGTTGGCTATGGAGCTGCAACTCATGCAGATAAACTTATAACTATACTTGGAAAACTTACTCAGGTTATGAACAATAAACTTACCCGTATGGAGCATCCATACCCACCACATGGAGAAGATATTTTAGATATCTTTATGCGACAACAACCTCCATCATTCAATGGGACTACAAACCCATTTGTAGCTAAGAAGTGGATAAGTTCGCTAGAGAAGATATTTCTTTCTTTGGGATATAATGAAAGAGATAAGGTCATCATGGAAGTTTATCATCTATCGGGAGATACAGATCAGTGGAGGTCTTCAATACAAAACACAAAGGACGAGGAAGATATAGAAGAGATGGAATGAATATACTTTAAGGAAATATTCCTAGAGAAATACTTTCCTCATGAACAATGAGAAGATATGGAAATGAAGTTTCTGAATTTGAAGAAAAAGGAATATGTGAATGTTGAAAATTATGAAGATAACTTTACAAGGTTAGAAAGACATGTTGTGGACTACATACGTAATCCAAGGAGAAAAATTAATCGGGTTTCTGATGGCCTAAATCCATTCCTCTGATAGGCACTGGTCTCCCAAATTTTTTCATCACATGAGGATGTAGTTTCATGTGATATCAAGATAGAAAAGGAATTCTCTAAGTCTTATTAATTTAATGGAAAGCAATATAAGAAGAGGGTTTCTGAAAACTTGGGAAAAGGAAATAAGGAAATAGGGAAGAAGGGAAGATTTGAATTTCCACCTTGTGATAATTGTGGAAGGAAACACCCTGGTGCCTGCTTAAAAGGAAAATGAGTATGCTACAAATGTGGATAGAAATTCCATCTTTCAAGTGATTTTAAGGAGAAGGAATAATCTATTAATGTTCAATGCTATAATTGTTTGGAGATGGGACACTATGCTAATGATTTTCCAAAGCGTCAAGGAAACAATCCAGAGAAAAGGACAAGGGAACATGGACAAGCTTATACAATCACAACTGCTGATA
This sequence comes from Viscum album, assembly GCA_963277665.1. Lineage (NCBI taxonomy): Eukaryota > Viridiplantae > Streptophyta > Magnoliopsida > Santalales > Viscaceae > Viscum > Viscum album. The sequence continues at coordinate 8,723,270 of OY728127.1, forward strand.
TTGAGGTTCCTAATGATGTGGTGGTAGGTACATTAATCATTTCCTCAAACATAGACAATGCTTTATTTGATTCTGGATCATCTCATTCTTTAATATCGTCCTAGTTTTCCAAGAAAATGAGATATTTCCAATTTGATATATTAAGGGAGTTTTCCATCAAAACTTCTAAGGGAAGTATCGTTGCAATCGAGTTGTGTCAGGAAATCCCCATTATGTCATATAAATGTGATTTATCTTCTGATTTTATTATCATACCCATGATTTAATTTGATATAATCCTTGGTATGGATTGGATTTCAAACCATGATGTGAAAATTTATTGCAAGAGGAAGGAGGTTACAATTTTTGAGGATGATGTGGAATCCCTTTTCTTTAGGGTAGAAACATCACCCTATAATTCTCATATAGATCCACCCATAATGGATCTACTGAATTCAATTATTAGGGAGGAAGGGAATTCAATAACTATGGGTGAGGAAAAGAATGTTCAAATAGAGGATGTACCTATTGTGCAGGAATATGTTGACGTATTTTGAGAGGATTTACCTAGACATACTCCAGAGCAGGAAATTGAGCTTTCCATTGACTTAATTCTTGGCTAAAGGCCCATATCGGATACCCCGTATAGAATATACACTGTGGAATTAGTGGAATGAAAGAAACAACTAGAGGAATTGAGTGATAAAGTATTTATTATCCCTAGTGTTTCTCTATGGGGAGCCCATGTTCTTTTCATTAAGAAGAAAGATGGATCTACGAGGTTGTGCATTGACTATAGAGAGATCAATTCTATAACAACAAATAACAAGTATCCCCTACATTACATTGATGATTTATTTGATCAACTTCATTAAGATCAATATTTTTTGAATATTGACCTTCGATCTGGATATCATCAGTTGCTTGTGAGGAAGGAAGACATTCCAAAAACAACATTTCGAACTAGGTATGAGCATTACATGTTTACAATAATACCTTTTGGATGGATTAATACACCCTCTGTTTTCATGGATCCAATGAATAGAGTTTTCAAAGAATATCTTGATGATTTTTTGGTGGTATTTATTGATTATATCTTGGTATACTCTAAAGGATATGAAGATCGTGAAAATAACTTGCGCACTATTCTGAAGACTCTTTGAAGAAATGAATTATATGGGAAGTTTAGAAAGTGTGAATTTTGGCTTCAATCAGTTTTCTTTCTGGGCCACACTGTCTCTGAAGATGGAATACCTATTAATCTTGTGAAGACAAAGGCTGTGCAAGAATGGCCTACTTTAACGAACATAACTGAGGTACCTAGTTTTATTGATTTAGTAGGTTATTATCATCGCTTCGTTAAATTTTTTTCCCATTTAGCCTACCCAATGACCAAGCTTACACATAAAGGGGTTAATTTTTTATGGACAAAATAATGTGTGGACTGTTTGGAATAATTGAATAGGATATTATTGAATTCTCTGATCCTAACCCTACCATTGAGGAATGATGGGTTTGTGATCTATAACGATGCATCAAATAAAGGAATTGGTTGTTTTCTTATGAATAATGATAAAGTTAATGACTATGTATCAAGGCCATTAAAAATTAATGAACAAAACTATCCCACTCATGATCTTGAGTTAGCAGTATTAATATTTTCTCTAAATATATGGATACATTATCTCTATGGAGAAAAACTTGAGATATATAAGGATCACAAGAGCCTGAAGTATATCTTCTCATAGAAAGAACTCACCATGAGGAAACAATGATGCCTGAAACTACTCAAGTATTATGATTGTACTATATAGTACCACCTAGGAAAGGAAAACAAGGTAGTTGATGCATTGAGCAAGAAGGATCATGGGGTTATAAAAAAAGTATTTATAAGGATCATTTTTACATGTATCTAGTGAGGATGGATATGAGAATTATCAAAGAAGGTGAAACATCAGTACTTTTTCATTTGGTTTCCCAACCATACTTATTAGAAAGGATTAAATGTTCTTATCCTGATGATGAGAACCTATAAAAGGAAATTAATGCTGTTAAAGAGGGGAAGTTGGATGACTTCGAATATAAAGATGGAATTCTAAAATTTGGTAAGAGGTTTTGTGTTCAAACTATACCCGAGCTAAAAAGGGAGTTATTGGATGATTCCCATAGTTTGAATTTCTCTATACATTCTGGTAGCACTAAAATGTATTGAGATTTGAAGGAACATTTCTGGTGGGATAACATAAAGAGGGAAATTGCAGATTATGTATCAATATGTTTAGTCTATCAACAAGTGAAGGCTGAAAGGCAACATCCAAAAGGAGTCATGAAACCTATACACATTCTAACATGGAAATGGGATTACATTACCATGTATTTTTTACTAGATTACCCAAAAATACAAGGAAGAATGATGTGATATGGGTAATTGTGGGCCGACTTACAAAATCTACACATTTCCTCACTATAAGGGAGGATTTTCCACTGGATCACTTAATAAGACTCTATATCAATGAAGTTGTGAGACTTAATGGGGATCCACTCTCAATTGGGTCTGATCGTGACCCATGATTTACATCAAAATTCTTGAAAAGTCTTCAAAAAGTGTTGGATACTGCACTTCGATTGAGTATTTCTTACCACACAAAAATTGACGGGAAATTAGAGAGGACAATCCAAACCTTAGTGGACATGTTGAGATCATGTTCACTTGAATTCCAAGGTATGTGGGATTAATACTTACCTTTAGTGGAGTTTTCCTAAAATAATAGTTTCCATTCAAGTATTCAAATGGTTCTATATGAAGCATTGTACGGAAAAAGATGTTTAACACCAACTTGTTAGGATGAAGTTGGATAAAGGAGGATTATGGGTCCAGAGCTTGTGTAGGAAACAATAGTGAAGGTAAAGACTATTCAAGGTCATATCAAAATAGCACAAAATAGTCAAAAGAGCTATGCTGATAATCAAAGGAAGGATATAGAATTTCAGGTGGGTGATCACATTTTCTTGAAAGTATCTCCATGGAAGGGTGTTATAAGATTTGGGAAGAAAGGGAAATTGAGCCCTTTATACATTGGTCCTTTTGAAATTCTGGAGATAATTGGAGTTGTTGCATATTGTTTGGATATTCCACCTATCCTATCCAAAGTACACAATGTGCTCCATGTCTCATTGCTGAGAAAGTACATGCCAAACCCAACACATGTCTTCAATTCTGAAGGTATATAATTATAACCTGATCTATCTTACTGTGAAGAGCCTATCCTGATTATGGAAACTGAACAACAAGTGCTTATGAATCACACAACTCTTCTTTTAAAGGTACTTTGGAGAAATCATAAAATCTAAGAGGCAACATGGGAGACTGAGGAGCTTATGTTGAAGACCTACCCAAATCTTTTTGTGAGGTAACATTCTATAAATTTCTAGGATTAAATTTTTGTAAGGTGGGTAGAATGTAACACCCAAAGATTTTGAAAATAAACATTGAATGCATGAAACACTAATTCCCTAAAAAATAACACATTTTAAATCTAGCTGTTAAACACAACTTTACCTCTACTATGTTTTGAATTTTGAGAAACAGTCATCTAGATTTGCGATCAATAAGTCATTTGGAGTCTGATAGAAAAAACTTATTTTTTGGGGAATAGTAACATACCCTTATGATTAGTAATGAATAGTAAATCAGAAAAAATAGAAACTTCACCCATGAATGAATAAATACAATTTAGAGATCTTAAAAGTGAAAAAATGATCATAGTATAAGTATTGGTATTTTTGTATGTCATAAATATTTTAATTGAAATTTTATGATTAACTTAAAATTTAAAATTGAAATGTATTTTCATAAAATGTAATCATATATTGTTAGTTTATTGTCTTATTGTTATAAGATAATTTTATGGGACATTGATTAATTTCATAAAGTGTTATAAAACAAGTTATAATTTTAAGCTGTTTTTTGGAATAAATTATGATTTTATTTAAAAACTAAATTAAAAATGTTTATAAAATTATTTTACAAAAATAGATTTCATTTTTTAATTCTACATGTCAAAAAATGGTAGGGGTGTATTTTTCGGATTTTTCTAAAATACCTAAATTTTGGGTGAATAGTAAAATACGATAATTTACAATAAATGTTAAATACATGATTTATTGGATAATAAGTGATATAAAGATGATGTAAGACCACTAGGTTAGAAATAACACACTCATATTACTATTATGGGTCACATTAACCAACACTATTGGTTTTATTGAGGTAATTAATAAAATAATGAATAAAATATTCAAAATTCACTGCTCTCCTCCACTATAAACCCCCCCCCCCACTCCCTCTTCTCCTCACTCATTTAAGACTTGAATCTCCTCAAATTTATTCCCAAATACCCTTCCCTAGTCACTCCCCAATTACAAGAAGCTATTTATCTTTAAAAAATACCAAAACCCCTTCCCTTAAAGATATTCTCATGGAGGTGGATTCAAGACGTAAATTCACATTTTATTTCTTTCATTTTCATTTCAAGTTCCTTTATATTGTTATCCTCTACTCACATATTCTATAAAAATGACCATGATAAATCTGTTATCATATATATACTAGAATTATATCATGTTAATGGAAGAACTATCATCAATATTCTTACTGTCTCCCTTTTATTTTATAAATGAAATCATTATCTGTCAGGTTCCAATTTACAACCATTATGGACGACAAAGTTTCATTATTCAATTTATACATCATTACTAGTAATGAAACCATTTTTATGGTTTAACCAGACTAAAATATATTTATTATAACCTAATTAATATTTAGGAACCAATATATGTATATATTATTAAATCATATGACCAAACTAGTTCCTAATAATCAAAATACCGCTAAAATAATCTAAGTGAACATCATTAATATTTCATCTAATGATTCATCCTCATTACATGTAAAAAATGATATAAATGACCATTAACACCTATTTATATTTATAAATAATTTTTAAATTCAATTTTGGAGATTTAATTCCATTCCAAATGAACTCCATTACTTAAAAACAAGTGAACCGATTATGAAAATCAAGAAAACAAACACTCCGGAACGACAGAATTCAATATTATCAATTATCAATAAGGACATAAATAAACTAAAAGACTTATGATAAACTAAATAAATGTCTAATAGGTTATTAAATAAGTTATTAATAAGTATACTTTCATATTCCAGGACCTTAAGTTCAAGAGAGGAACACATTCAGACTTAAGGTAAGGGTTTTTCACCCAAACCTCCATTTTCATTTGGGTTACTTTTATTGTCTACTTACCTCAATGAAGTTTTTATGTATTATTATGTAATCCTTATAAATTATGTTTTAGTGTTCTATATATCTTTATAAACCAGAATTCTACTTTATTTTATGTGGATTTACATGTTTGAAAAGGAACTTTCAAAATTATTTCCGAAATACAAGCCCGATTCAAGGGAATTTCTCAAATTCTTACCTATTTTCAAGGGAACTATATAATCTGTTTTAGAAACCATTATCTTTATAAAATAAATCATTTTATTATGTAAGTACTATCCATCTTAATTTCTGTTTTTATACAAAGACTTTTCCAAAATAACTCTTCTTTTCAAAATAAATGAGTATTTATCTCAAGAATTACTTGATGATTTTATAAGAGTATTTTCATTTGTTTCAACACTATTGTTGATTCTTATGTGTTATTGGGATTAATATTTTATGAAATAATATACCATATTTAATTGTATATGTTATGATTAGTTTGAATATGGATGTAATTTCTTGAAACCATTCACCATATTACTCTGAATGGTTAGTGTTTATGTTTAATGATTGGGGAAAGTTAGTTACATTTCATATATTAGTTTAAATATGAATGTATATTTTTTTATGTTTATATCCCCTCATATGAGGAATTCATTGAAATTATTATGTCATGGGTGGGGACTGCTATAGCCCCTTGATGCATCAGTAGGTCTCATGAGACAAATAGGCGTGGACTTGGCTGAGGCCATGCCCATTTTGAGATATGGTTTTGGATGAGGACTTAATAATTTTTAGATGTCTTGGATGAGGCCTTGAAAATATGTTTCATAATGTCTATAATGTTAAATTATATCATTATGAAGCTAGTAATTGAAAGTTTATATGGTTATTCGACTGGTAGAATACCCATGATTATGTTTTATTATGGCATTATTTACTCAGCTCATATTCCTGCCATAATGTATTCAAGTTTATTATTTGTAAATACATGTGTTTTCAATTATTCACCATGCCTAATATTTATGTTTATGTTATATTACACTATATTTATTACTCTTACTAAGCATTTGAGCTCACCCCTTTCTTATGTTTCATTTTCCTATGATATGAAGAAGTAAGTTATGACTGACTTGCAGGCATAATCTAGGAGGCATTGATGTTTCTAATGGAATAAATTAGTGTTGAATTTCCTTTCAAGATGTAATGTTGAACATATATATGTATCTTGTTTCCAAAATCTACTAAACTACTTGGTCTTTCAGGATGTATATTCCTTGTTTATATGCCAATGTAATATAGTAAAACACCGGCTCTAGGAAACTCGGGTCGGGAATTTATAGTGATTGGAAGAGTGACATGATAAATATGTCCCAAGGAAATTACATGATGTTTCCATTCATGTTAATGAGTTTTTATGAAATTGGTTTTATTGGTTTTTATGTTATCACTTGACTAACAATTTCTTTCCTTATATCCCTTACTGATATTTTTGTGCTCATCCCATGTTTTTAAATATTTTTCATAGGTTAAAAGGATGTATAAGAGAAAAAAGGAAGAAAATTTAAATGTTATGAATATTTTTCAAATAAATTATGTTTTATTTGAAAAGTTTTATATTTTGAGAAAATTTATATTGTTTTAATAGTATCCAAATTTATGGTTATGAGATATTATGTATGTTTTATGTACTAATTACATAAAACTATAAACCTGAAAATATACTCAATGTGTAAAAATTTATTTTATTGTATAAAATTAAAGATTATGTAATGTTTTAAGGATGGGTACTTATAGTTGCTATCAGAGGATGTTTTAGATAACATTAGGGGTTATGATGATGTTAAAATAATTCCATAAATGGTTTTTAATCTATGGTAATTTGAAATGTTATAGAATTTAAATATTACCATGTTGCTTCATCTAAGATATATATATTAAGAATGGTTTTCCATCGAATAAATAGAGAAGATAAAGTAAGAAGGCACCAAGAGGCTGATGTCTATAAGAATTTGTATCCTGGAATGGTGGGAATCGGAACCCAGTAGTTTGTGAAAGAAATGGCTCAGTTGACTCATGAAATAAATAGTGGTTCTATCTATGCTAGAGAGGAAAGTGATCTAACAAAAAAAACATGTGTTTTGTGGATAATTTAATGAATCCACATCCTATAACATTTAGTGGAACCACATGTCTAGTGATAGCCAAAGGATGGATTGATGATATAGAAAAGATATTTTATGTCATGGTATGTTCAGAACATAAAAATGTAACACTAGAAATTTATCATTTAGAAGTTGAAGCCAATCAATGGTTGTATCTGGTTAAGAATACGAGAGAAAGAGATGATCTTTACAGTAATGAATGGGACTATTTTAAGTGTCTTTTTATGGAAAAATATTTTCCTAAAACTGTTCGACTCATAATGGAGAAACAATTAGAGGAACTGATGTAGAAAGATGATGATTCTGTGGCATCATATGAATCCAATTTTATAAGAATCACCACGTACGTACCGAATTTTACTTAGTATTTTTATAGTAAAATTAATATATTTGACTTTGGTTTGAAACCATTTTTATAAAAATATTTTGCTTCATAGGAGCTTAAAAACTATGAAAGACTTGTTCATTATGCTGAAAAAGTTAAGATAGAGTTTATTGACACATATGTGGCTCATGATGATATGAATAAGAAGAGTCCAGGTTGGTAGGTATTGGGGAATAATTCTCCAAATAAAACTAGAGGTAAGAAAATAAAATTCCCTTCTTGTGAAAAGTGTGGTACAAATTATCCTGATGAATGTCTTTTAAATTCTGAGAAATGATATCGATGTGTAATGTTTGGAAACATTACTTTTGAGTGAAAGTAAAATGATCAAAAAATTATTGAGAAGACGATGGTGAGATGCTTTAAATGTAAGGAATTGGTTCATTTTTCTAATATTTTTCCTTAGCAAGTAAATAAAGTAGGGAATAAACAAGACTGGAAATAGAAGGGTGTGGTGAAATCCCTTTCAACCACTTCAGTAGATATTGAGTCTTAAAATGAGGTGGTATCAGGTACATTGCTTATTTTTATAGATTTTTCAAATGTATTGTTTGATTTGGGGTATAAAAATTCCTTCATTTCGGAGAAATTTTCCAAATAATTAGGAATTACACCTCATGAAATGAAACTAGAACTCATGGTGAAAACATCTGGATAAAATATTATGGAAAAAATAAATTATAAGAATCTATCTATTCTTGTCTATGGAAGGATTTTACATGAAAACCCCATTGTATTTCTTCTAGTGGTTTTTTATGTTATTCTTGGTATGGACTGACTTTATTTTTATCATGGTTAGATAGATTGCAGAGAAAAAAAAGTTGTTTTTTAGAAAGAGGTTCAGTTTGTGTACAAGAATGAACCCATAAAATTGATAACATATCAAGAAGATAAGAAACTGATAAATTATGAAAATAAAAGTTAGATTTTTCACATTTTTGAAGATAATGAAACTATCTATATTAATGATGTAACAATAGTAAATGAATACCTGAATGTTTTTCCTGTTGATTTTCCTAGTGTTATTCCGGATCGAGAGGTTGAATTTACTATTGACTTAGTTTATGATGCTAAGAAAACTTCTAAACCCCCTTATCAAATGGATCAAATGGAACTTATGGAATTAAAAAAATATTTTTAGGAATTATTAGATAAATGCTTCATCTGATCAAGCACTTCACCATGGGGTGCACCTGTCTTGTTTGTTAAAAAGAAAGATGGTTCAATGATACTTTACATTGATTATAGAGCCTTGAATAACATTACTATTAAAAATAAGTATCCTTTGCCTCATATCGATGTTTTTCTATCAGCTCTAGGGAGCACAATATTTTTCAAAGGTTGACATGAGGTCGGGGTACCATCGGTTGAAATTAAAGGATGTAGACATCTTGAAGACTAAATTACGTACTAGATATAGTCATTATGAATTTTTAGTTATGCCTTTTGGGTTAACTAATGTACATGATGTATTCATGGATCTTATTAATATAATATTTCATGAGTTATTGGATAAGTTTGTGGTTGTTTTTATTGATAATGTTCTAGTATATTATATAAGTAAATAAGAGAATAAAAAACATATAAGGGTTGTTTTGTAAACCACAAAAGAAAATAAACTGTATGTAAAATTCAGAAAGTGTAAATTTTGGTTGCACAAAATTTCTTTCCTTGGTCACATTGTTTCTAAAGATGGAATAACTATTGATCCTACTAAAACAAAGGTTATTGATAAATGACTAAGACCCAAAAATATAACCAAGATTAGAAGTTTTATTTGTTTTGGAGGTTATTACCAGAGGTTTTTTGAAAACTTTGACTGGTTATGTATTCCACTAACTAAGTTAAATCGTAAAGGAGTTAAATTCATCTGAAAAAAATAATGTGATGATTGTTTTTAGGAATTGAAAAGAATATTGGTGAATGCTCCAGTCCTAACCCTACCTTCTATAAGTGGTGAATTTATCATCTATAGTGATGCTTATTTGAAGGGACTTGGTTGTGTTATGATACAAAATGATCAGGTAATTGATTATGCTTCAAGAAAACTAAAACCTCATGAGTTAAATTATCCCACACAATATTTAGAATTGGAAGCTATGGTTTTTACTTTGAAAATTTGGAGGCATCATTTATTCATAGTCAAATGTAAAATATATAATGACCAAAGAAGTCTAAAGTATATATTCAATCAAAAGGAATTAAACATGAGGTATAGAATATTACTTGAATTAACAAAGGATTATGATTTCATGATCAATTACCATCCAGGAAAATAAAACAAAGTGGCAGATTTCTTGAGTCAAAAACATCATGCATCATTAACTATGTTACATTTGGAACATGAACCCTTGATTAATGATTTGATGAATTTTGGTTGGGAAGTTTTTGGTGGAAGAAATTTCTTTGTTTTGTTTTAGGTTTTAGTGCATTCATCTCTATCAGATAAAATTAAGCAAGTGATGAAAGAATATGGTGAGTTAAAGAAAAAAGTAGAATTGGTTAAAATGGGTAATTTACCAGAATTTAACCTTGATAAATATTGTGTTTGAGGTTTTGGAAGAGATTATGTGTTCCTAAATATTTTTAGTTGAAGAAAGAATTTTTATTTGAATCTCACAATTCTCTGTTTTTAATTTATCCTAGAAGTAGAAAAATGTATAAAGATCTTTGAAAGTATTAATGGTGGGATGAAATGAAAAGAGAAATTTCATATTTTACTATGAAATGTTTGACATGTAAACAGGTTAAAGAAAAGTGGTAGTTACCAAAGGGGATGCTTCAGTCTTTTCCAGTACCAAAGTAGAAATGGGAAAATGTATCCCTGGAATTCATGGTGGGACTACCAAAGACTTATCGAGGTAACAATGCAATATGGGTTATTGTTGATCGACTGACTAAATCTGCTCATTTACTTCCTATTCAAGATACCATGTATTTGGATTAGCTTTCTCAACTATATCTCAAAGAGGTTTTAAGGTTATATGGAATTATCTTTCCATTGTATTAGACTGTGATCCCAGGTTTACTTCTAACTTTTGGAAAGGCCTTTAGAAGTTGTTGGGAACAAAATTAAATTTCAGTACATCTTTCTATCCTCAATCAGATGAACAATCAGAATGAACAATATGCTTCGAGCTTGTTCAATGGACTACCAGGGAAGTTGGGATCAACATATGTCATTAATTGAGTTTTCTTATAATAACAGTTTTCATTATAGTATATAGATAACACCTTTTGATGAATTATATGGGAAGCAGGGTTGAACTCCATATTTTTGGGATGAAGTTGGGGAAAGAAATTTGATGACACCATAATTAGTAGAGGAAGTGGCTGAGAAAGTGAAGATGATCCATCAACACATGAGGAGAACTTAGAGAAGATAGAATAGTTATTCAGATTACAGGAGGAAAGACTTTTATTTCGAGTTTGGTGATCACGTTTTTATTAGAATCTCACCATGGAAAAGGGTTATGTGTTTTTGGTAAGAAATGGAAGTTGAGTCCATGGTTCATTAGACCTAATTAAATCCTGGAGAAAGTTTGACTGGTTTCCTACCAATTAGTTTTTACTTCAATTTTATCATAAGTACATAATGTTTTTCATGTTTTGATGTTGATAAAGTATATAACATATTCCCCTCATGTTTTGATCCCATAATAATTTCAACTAGAAGATAACCTAACTTATGAAGAGTGACCAGTTCAGATTCTTGATCATAGAGAGAATGGATTTCAGAACATGGTAATCCACCAGGTAAAGGTATTTTGGAAAAAAAATGGTAGAAAAAGCAATGTGGAAATATAAAAATGTTATGAAGGAAAAGTACTCTCACTTGTTCAATAAGTAAATAAAATTTAGAGGATTCAATTTATAGAAGGTTGGGATAATGTAACACCTAAAGGTTTAAAAAATAAATTGAAATAAATGAATATTTTTTTATATAGATAGTTATAACTATAATTTAAACATAATTTTTCCAATTCTATGATTTTAATTTAAAAAAACAGTCATCTACGGTTGTGATCAGTAAGTTATTTAGAGACTGATAGAACCAACTAGTTTATTTAGAGAATAGTAACATACCCTTATGAATAGTAATATGAATATTAATTTGACCCTTATGAAGTTCATTTTTCAATTCTAAACGTTGAAAAATGGTTAGAGTGATTTTTTTGGTATTTTTATGAAATTCTTGAATTTTTGATGAATAGTAAAATACGGAAAATTATGATAAATGATAAATAATTGTTTTTCTGCGTCATAGGTGATTCAAGGATGATGTAAGAACAATTGTTTCAAACTCACATTCACTTATTAATATTTTGGGTCACATTAATCAATACTATTCATAATCTTGAGTAAAAATACTAAACTATTGATTAAAATAATGTAAAATCCCTCCTCTCCTCTATTATAAATACCACCCTCACTCCCCTCTTCCTCTCACACCTCCAATGCCTTGATAATTGTCTAAGTTCTGAACAATATCCATCCCGAGAATCTTCCCCACGTACAAGACCTTATGGTCTCACCAAAAGGCCAAAACCAAAGGCCTTAAGGAGGATCTCAAGGAGAAGAGATCAAGAGGTAAGAATCATCTTTCATTTTCTGGTGTTGTCTTTTCAATTTTTTATTTTCTTATAATCTATTCACCTAACTTTATCCAATAGGAATGAAAGCTCTAGTATGATATATATGATTTATTTTTATCATTTTTATGTAAATATTCATCATCATTCTATCTCTCCTCTTCCTCTTATTCTAAAAATAATATCACTGTCAGTGATGTGCTGATTTACCAAAATCATGGACGATGTGTTTACAATTTCCATTTATTCCTTAAAAAATGGTTATAAAACCATTTTAATTGTTGGAACAGAATTTAATGTGTATGATATATCCTCTTTCATGTTCTATAGTTAACATATATACATAATATTATGTTATATAATGAAACTAGTTTGTGATTATCAAAGAACTGCATAAATGACCTAAATAGATATCACTATTGATTTATAAAATTATTCATCTTCATACCATATAACCAAAATGAATTATGGAATAATTTAATATTCTGAAAAAATATTAATTCCAAATCATTCCACTTTTGGAATTTCATTTCCATATGACAAGAAAATCAAATAGAAAACCGGCCATGGAAATCATGTAAAGAACGCACCCAAAACAATGGAAGGAACAAAATACTAATAATTAAAGGGTGAAATGATGTTATGAAATGATCATATAATGTGTTATAAACATGAATATGTTTCTTTAAGATATTAAGAAAAATCTTTTAACCATTATAAATGAAGTTTAAACAAGTTTTAAGTAAGACGGACCTGAGGTAAGGGAATTCCTGACCCAATTTCCAATCTTTGGGTTAACCTTATAATTTATTCATTATGTGGTATTAATATTATTTATGTGATGGATATTCATTTGTATAATGTTGTATTAAGTGTATTTAAATTTCATACACATATCCATTCCTTTCCATTAATTCTCACTCCAATTATATTGGTAAGGTACTTTCCTTTTATAAATCCTTTTAAAATATCTTGAATAAAATTCAGAAAGATTGTTTATATATATATGGAATGAGTGGTTTCTCCTAATTCCATGATAATTTATTACCATTATATGTTCCTTGGACATAGTTAGGTTGGTTTGATCCCATTATAGCTAAATATATGTTGGGTTGAGCCCATTATATCTCAAGATATGACGGGTGAGCCCCATTATAGCTCTCCAATGCATTGGGTACTCCAGAGATGGAATTTGACAAAATGGTTATTCGATGTGTAAGTCTTATTGTAAGAGTGATATGATAAATATGTCCCAAGGTAACTACATGATGTTTCTATGCATGTTAAAGAGTTTCTATGAAATGGGTTTTATTTTTTTTATGTCATCACCTGACTAATGATTTCTTTCCTTATATATGTTACTGAGATTTTTGTGCTCATCCCAAGTTTTTAAATGTTTTTCAAAGGTTATAAGGATGTTTAAGAGAAAGAAGGAAGAAAATTTAAATGTCATTATGATTTTTCAAAGAAATTATGTTTTCTTTGAAAAGTTTTATATTTTGAAAAAATGGATATTTTTTTTAATAGTATCCACATGTATGATTATGAGATGTTATGTATGTTTTATGTCCTAATTACCTAAAAATATAAACCTGAAAAGATCCTCAACGTGTAAGAATTTATTTTATTGTATAAAACTCAATATTATGTAATTTTTTAAGGCCAAGTCCTTATACTGTTTTTAAGTTGTTACAAAAGTTTGGTGTTTCTGTATAATTTTTTTGAAATATTCTTATAGTTTGTATTCAAAAATTTGATTTTAAGTTGTTGAAAAAGATTTTGAAGGGGGGGGGGTCTTTTTATCTTAAATAAACTAGTGAATTTAAAAATAAAACTATATAATTTTTTTTATTTTGAATATTTTTTGGGTGTTTTAAAAATGAGTGATTGTTTTATAATTTATTTAAGATGTCATGTTTTGAATTAAGTATGATGATTTTATTTTTAAAACCATGTAAGTGATATTTTGTAAATTAATTTTATAATCCTTCTGTTTTGATTATTTCATGATTTTCTTACTCAATATGTTTTGAATGGTTTATGTGGTTTGGATTATGTGACCAGGATGTGTTCATGTCCTATGTTCTTTTTAAAGTATGACTCCTAGTAAAAGTAAAGGTGGGGTGTTTTATTTATAGAAGGTTCCTTATTTTTTCAGTTGTGACACTGGAAATACTCTAGATGGAGTGGAAGGCACTCTCTTCCATCCCAGGTGGTACATATAGAATCTATTCAAGGGAGGTATTATTTATAATACTTGTTTAAAAAATTATAGAGGTTTATCAGAGTGATATTGATGATAGAGTCTTGGTTTTATGGTTATATTGGTGAGGATTGGTCTTACGAGAGTACTCAGATGTTGGATCTATCTGAAGATTTTTTTTTAATTTTGAATTTTTATTTGACCAACCTTGGAGATGCTTGAATTATTGAGGTGGTCATCATTTTAAGTACCCCATGAGTGTTTTGTTGTTTTTTATTTTTAGAAGTACTAATTATGGGTTTGATTTCCCCAAGTGTTTTCCTTCTGATGTCATTAGTTTCTATTGGATTAGTGTTAATTTCTTAGGATTCTCATTACCTAGTAATTAGTCTTGTTTCTCTTCTCCTACAATGCGGGCTTTGTGAAGGGTCATTAACTCTAAATGGTTTCACATAGTAAATATTGGGTTGGTATTAGGGAAATCAGGAGCTGGTGTTGGTTTATATAATGCTTTATTAGAGTCTATAGAAGCTAGTATTCCTAAAGTATGGTATCGGGTTACTCTCAATTGAACTAAGGATATACTATCTAGTTTTGGTTGAGGAATGATAAATTTCCATTATTTTTACATCATTATCTTTCTTGAACTATCTTATTATTTTTGTTTGAGATGATATCCCTTTTGAAATTTTTACTTCAATATGATTTCTAATATTTCTCAAGCATGGTGATTTTGGGATGCCTTCAAGTAATTAATAGCTGTGTTTATAAAATATTTGTAAATTGAGGAATTTCTATCTAGATAATAAGGAAACATAATTAGTGATATCTATTTTGAAAAATTTGGTTCTTTATTGAGTTTATGTCCCTATTAGTTCTTTGATTGAGATTAGATATTTTGTGAAAAAATTTCATTTTAATTTAATTATTATATAGTGGGGAGTCCACTATATCCAATCAAATCCTGATTAGATGGTTGGACTAGTTTAAACCCATTTGAGCACTTATATTAATTAGAGAGTTTTTACTTTTCCATTATGGACATAAAGGTCCTTTGGGAGATAAAATGATTTAGTGGTTTATTCATATTGATTAATTTTAATGATTTCCTTAGTTTTAATTTGAACTACATTTGTTAACATAGAGTCCCATACTTTTCATTGATCTCTTTGGTCCATAGAGGGTTTCTAGGGGCAGAAAGCAGTATGGTGAGAATAATGGTCACATAATAGTTTTTCTTTCAAGTATGATCATTTTACTTTTTTGTTTTCTTTATTTTCTTATTTATCTCTAACTATTTTATGATGTTTTTAGTCCTTGAGGGGTTAGGAGTATGGATAGATATGTTGGTGCATGATAAGACTTGAGATTATAGTTGTATAAGCTATAAGAGTTCTACCAGATCACCGATGGCATAGTTGGGGATGAAATAAACAACACGAAGGCTACTAGATATACAATGGTAAATCATGGTTACATGAATTATTCCTACAACCCTAGATTGAATGGTGAAGTCGCTGGTCCACTAGTGACACTACTATGGTTGATATTAGTAAGTTTTTTTTGTAATTATTCTATAAAAACCCCACTCATTTATTTATTCCTCATCCCTTGACAAAAAACATGATTCGTATAATCTTACGGAATATCTTGGGATTAATTTAAAATTTTCTTCCTCATCCTTAGAGTATTGAAGTGTTAATCGAATATGTGACCCTATTTTGGAAAGTCTAACACCTTTTTGGTTACACTTTATACTCTCCTTCATGTTCCTCTTTCTCTAGGGATATAATATCCCAGCGGGTTTTTTTATTTGAGTTTATAATTTTGAATTTTGGTTTTAGGATCCCCCTATATCTCTTTTTTCTTATCCTTTCTCAATTTATAAATATATTACTTCTAGTTATTTATGTTTTAGGTGTGTAGGTTGGTGGTTTCATAATATTTCATAATTAATTAAAAACCCCCATTTCATAAATGTGTTGGAAATCTGTTTCTAAATGAATTGTGATATCATGGAATATTATTTTCAAATTACATGATAATGTATTTTTTAAACATGATTTCTGTTCTTTTAACCATGGCTTTCATAAGGCATTATAAATGAATAAAACCATTTAACAATGTATTTTTGAAAAAAAATTATTGTCCCTTGAATTTTTTCAATTAAAATGATTAATTAAAATATATTTATTCGAAACTCATTTATAAATAAAGATGGAATGGTATGTGTTATGATTCCTTGAAAAATTATTTGATTTGAAAGGCATGATTTTTTTTGAATTTTTTTTATTAGGGATTTTGAAATTGAAATGACATGTATTTTTAAAACATGAATTCTAGGGATGCTTGTTAAATGATTGATGAGACTAATGAATGATGAATAATATCCCTTGATTTAAATTTTAAATAAATCCTATGAGAGCTACTAACTTTGTTGGGTAATCTATTAAAATCATTATAGGAATTTTTAGCACTACCTTGTAATGAAATTTATGATGAAAACACTAACTAATCATTGATGAGGTAGGGAGAAACTTTTAGGGGTGTGATCCTAACCCTTAATCACATATTACTTGTGTAATGTTCACACTAGGTAGTCGTGATCACTCTGAAGTGTGAGTATCCTTTATCCTTAACCTAACATTCCCAATAACTCATTTACCATGGTGGTATAATATCTTATCAAATATTCCTTTCATGTTTTTAAAGAAAATTATTTTTATATTTGTGCACAGTGACTGGGTTTATGTGGAAATTGTTTGATATTGTTGATATATAAATGTTTTTAAATTGTTAGAAATGCATTTTTCCTTAAATTTGTTAAATATTTTTTTCATGGTACATTTGGTTCAAATTGAGAAAATTTATTTTATTTAATATGGATTTATTATGAAACACTTGCTGGGATTATATTGGTCTTGTTATCTCACACATGACATATGCCTTTGGGAATACATAGACTTTGTTTTTCAAGATCTAGGTAGTGATGAGGAAACACTCAGAGGTGGTGGTATTCATTCTAGTGGGACATGAGTTTTTATCATTGATTGGTGGGGTGAAAAAATAATGTGTTATATGGAGATGGATTTTCATTCACATCTTTGTCTTTGTTATCCTTTGTCTTGGGTTCATGTTCACTTGTATAATTGTTTACTTTAGTTGTGACTTTTTTGTGTGTGAATCCATTTATTCTATTTATGGATTGATTTATGTTCATGTACTATTGTGTAGAAACCATTCCCAAAGGATTCTCTTGATTCATAGGTTCTTATTTCTAGCTTGTGGGGATCTATAGCGCCCTTTGGTCCAATAGAGGATTGGTTCAGGTGTCGGTTCCAGTGGTGCCTCGATCTAGTTCATTACACTTTAGGTGAATCATGAATGATATTTCCTTAAATTAAAGAAATGATTTTCCCTTAAATATTTATTAAAGTTTATATCTGGACCCTTTGATTGAAATGGAATAGTTTAATTAAAATTATATATCCATGGTTATAGATGAGTTTATTTTATGAAGTCAAAGAAAGAAATATTCAGTATATGGGTTGGTAATAGGAGTATACAACCTATTTGATGAGATATTAAGGCAAAGAGATTATATTTAAAAATGATATTTTTTGTGTGGATATCCTTATTTTGACATTAACTTATTCCTCAGTGGGTGCCTTTTCTTATTATTAGACATTGGTATTGGACTCTAGGAAAGCTCGCTTAAATACACCAAGGAAGAATCCTAGAGGGTTAAACACTTGTTCTATCTATTAATATATTGAATTCTATTTGAATATAACACTTAGAATAAATAATATTCTCAAGATCAAGGGATAATTTTTTTTCAGGATATTTTATTTTATCTCTATTATTCAGTCACTAATTGAGTTGAATAAGTAAATAAATATTTATTTTCATTATTTTCAAAAAGATTATTTATTTATATCTTATTTTATTCACAAGTTAATAAATAATAATTATTATTAAATAAATATATATGTTGTAATGTGAATATTAAAATAAATATTCATTTACAAGACTGTGAATATAATTTTTTTTATTTTTCGAATGAATCATATTTATTTTTAAAAGTTCAGTAAATACTGAGGAGGAAACAAGGAACGAGTTGTCTAGTCTGGTAGGAGTGTTATATTAAATATCATCATAAAAATTAATTAATTAATTTAAGAAATGATATTTATTTTATCATCAATATATGTTCTTGTCAAGGAATTATTATTAGATACATGGTTTTTTAAGGATTAAGTGAAAAATAAAGGGACTATGTGTAATTATTTATTCCCTAA
The DNA here is from genome assembly GCA_963277665.1 of Viscum album. Taxonomy (NCBI): domain Eukaryota; kingdom Viridiplantae; phylum Streptophyta; class Magnoliopsida; order Santalales; family Viscaceae; genus Viscum; species Viscum album. Next base: position 8,742,183 of record OY728127.1, read on the forward strand.
CCTAGATCTATAAATACCCTTTTATATCATTTACTAGGGTTAAGGATTGGATATATCGTTGTGTGTAACGAATCCTATATTAAAAATTCTATCTCAATGAACAACATCTATAGATTCTCCCTCAAAACTGAGATATATCTTCTATCACAATTCTTCCTATTAAGAAAGAGAGAATAAGAGAGAAAGAGAGAGGGAATCCTTCGGGATAAAAGTTTGTGTTACAATCAATATGAACAATGAAATATAATCATATTGTCCGTGCCAACACTCAACATTCAATCAAAACCATTTAGAGATAAAGGATCCCATATGGATCACTGCTAGGAGGATTCTGTTTTGGATCATCTTGGGGTAATAATTGTAAACCTCAAATGAGATTTGATCATTCAATATCTACATCGAAGAAAGAAATCAAGAATGATATATTTTCTTGTTAATAAATTAATTATAAATTTAACATCAAAGATCCACTATTTTGGTTATAAGTTTATTTTTCAAATTTCTTTACGTATAGTCATTGACATGAAGATTCTATATTAAGAACTTAAAAGTTATTCATTAAATTTTACAAAAACCAAGTTGGTCATTGTACCCACCGCTGCTTCCACTCCACCCATAACCCTTAAATGGTATCAAAGTTCTCATGTTCAAATTTGTAATTATATATTAATTATTGATATATTTATGCATTAAATATTAGTTTTTCATTTTTATTCATTCTTTAATATTAAAGTCAATATATATTCTTCATTCGCCATCATATAACAAATAACAAGTTAAAAACACATGAATAACATCTTAAGAACCTATTTAGAAGTGTTAGATATTTTTAATGGATAACATGGGACTACACGATGTGTAACCAAATGTACAGGCCGCGTAACTATATTCACCACACTAGGAAACAACCAAAAAATATATGGCTGGTCATGTGGATGAGTATTTGGAATCATAATATGTCACATATTAACCACAATTAGCTAAAACACAATTTTAGGGAATACACACCATGTATCCAGTGTACACAACATATAGTCTAACACGGTTTGGAAACCATCTAGTTAAATACACTTCAAGAATATATTACATGACACATAAGGAATTAAAGCTAAGAAGAACATATAAATGGAAATACACTACATGTAGCTAGAATACATGTTATGTTACCCATAAATTCCCATGTGGAATATATGTTGAGTCCCTCGTCATGTATTGCAAATGGTCCCAAAAAGAGACACACATAGTGTATCTAGCTGTACATTCCATATAATGTATTAATTTACCTAGAGAGAAAGTTGATTTCACCATTAAAAATAATTAACATGTATATGTGTTACATTATTTGATAATACAAATTGCATGATAGGTTTTAAATACTTAATTAATTTCCATGTTATATTTACTTCTACACACCTTATATGGTCATACACACCATATAAAATATATGTGTTTCAATTAATAAAAGCTTCATAATTTTAAACCTGTCTATATGTCATTAAATATCAATACATGAAATTTAATTATGTGACACATCATGTATACTACATGTCGTATGAGTGCATAGTTTATGAGAATGATCATGTTGGGTAGTTCTGACTCATACAATCTGTGTTTCCTCTAAATACAAGCTGCAAACTTAATTAATTTAAAATAAAATTAATTTATTTTAAAAAAAAAATTAAAATGGATCATAATATCCAAGATTGTTTATAGGAATATTAAGAAAAATAAATAAATAAAGTAATAAGATAATTAATTTTTTAATTCAAGAAAATTTATCTTAATTAAGAATGATTGAAATAGAAGTTAGATAATTGTTTTAAATGCATATTCATTACTTGTATGTGAATAATCATGAAATTTTATGACAAATTTATGTGATGTATTCATGATTAATTTAATATTATTTCATGGGTTTTTATATGTGATAATGTTTTATTAAATTAGATATGATGTCTTTCTTATCACCCCACCCACCTTTATTATGTAGGATTCAGGTGTATATGGATTCGTTTAAGTAAATCCCATAACCATTCCTATAGTTCCCCACACATGAATATGAGTATAAAATATGTAAATTATAAAGCTTAAAGAAGAATAGGTGGTTTAGAAACCAAGATGATGTGAAATCAACCTATTAGATTCAAAGGTTGATGGTGGAATGTTGCAACTCAAGTCAAGCCAAACTCAAGTAATCCCCCCCAAGGATCATAGGTTGTATTATCATTTTATCAAGAAAACAATCATTATAAAGCACATGATCAAGTCACATTATTTGTTTCTCATGGTTATTTATTTATTTATGTGTATTGTTTTTTTATGATAATTAAACTATATCACATAAATTAAATAAGATAACCAAAAAATAAATATAAAAGGATTATGCATAAATATTTTACTAAATACATGTTTAGTTAATTATGTAAAATCCATACATAAATAGATAAAATAATGAAATTTACACATAATAAAATAACCTCTCAAGAAAATATAATGACTAAAAGCATTCCATTACTGGATTCATGATGTAACCATATAATGAAGTTTTGGTCTGGCCCTCATCAAGACACTTACTTTTATCAAGGAGTTTTTGTGAAGGTTTTTAGTTGAATTAAACATGTAGGAATCAAAATAAGTAACTTTTTCTATAATTTATGTTATTTGGAGGAAAGTGTTGAGGAAATTCAAGTTAGAATTTCAGGATTAGGGATTCCACTAAATGATCTACAAACCTGCATGCCAGAAGTTAGAAAGATTTCATACCTAAATACCTCTGAGTAATCGACCCGGACCATGATTGGGTTATGAGAAGAGAAATATGGATCATTTATACTAGAATGTACACATGATAAGTAATTTTGAGTCCAATGGAGAGGGATACTGGGACTTGATAAAATAGTGGGAGACTAATAAAATTATATTTATTATGTCACACCTTGTAATCATATAAATTACTTAATTATGTTTTTTTCTTATAGAAAATATGAAAATTTTATTAACCATGGTATACATACAACCTATAATAGAGAAATATAACCTATTTATTGACATCAACTAAAAATATTGGTTTAGGTGCCTGTGAATTTTACTATAGCAAGAATGAAAGCTTAATTTATTGGAATCCCATGTTTTTAAACCTGCTAAGGTGGTTGGTGAATAAGATCCTTTTTTCTACTTAAAACACGTGGATGACACACTAGATACCCAATTTTTGATGCTATCATCCATTTCCTATGAACTCCAGGTGTAATATATTGAAATTTTAAAATAAATACTATGTTTGATAGTTTACAAGATACACAAAACCAAGCTTAAACAAACAATAAAATAGTATTATTTAAATATGACTATTATAACCTAATCATTAAATTAGAGGGTATGAATAGGACTAAAAAAATTATTAAATATATATAAAGGACCAACTTAACACAAATTTTTGATTATTTTTGAGGAAATAATCACTCTATTTTAGTAAAGTCATTTTATTCTTCAAAAATACATTTTCTTTAGAAATCTGTTTATTGATTTTTGTGAGTGAATATTATAATTATTTTTTAAAATTTTTAGAAATTATATTTCATATAAATCATATCATTTTTTAAATTACCATTTAAAAATATATTAGAATTAATTTTTGATAATTTTCTAAAATGTTTTATGTTTCAATGAAAAGTGAAAAATATTTATTTTTATTGAAAACTATATTTTTTTAAGAATTTAAATTGTAAAATTTTGTTTTAAAATTTATTAAAATAAAAATTATTTATATTATATTATGAATAATTAAATTAAGATAATACAAATCAATTTTATGGTTTAGTTTTCTATAAAAACAATTTATACTTAAAAATGATTTTTCTTAAAAATAGTTTCTCATTGTGTTTTTCATATTTATCGTAAATTAATTTATTAAACTTACAAAAATTGAATCTTGAAAAATGGATTTCATATTTTAATTCAGTAGGTTCATATTTTGTAAATAGAAACCTTTTATTTTTTGTGATTATGAATAGTAATTGTGGTAAATATTTTGTCACCTCGATAAGGGTAAAATGGGTAAATCAGGGTTAAAACTATGAAATAAGGTCTCAAAATCGACCCAACACTCGAATTATTTTCATTTAATGGTATAAATTAAACCGTATACATACTAGATGAAGATATCAAGATTTTTGGTGCCATTTTATATTGAAAATGAAATTTATATTATTTTATGTGAAGAAAATTACAAAATTCCACTCTCTTGACTTTAATATCACTAATTATTTTACAAAAGGATAAAAAGAGTATAATTTAATTTATAAAATTTTATTTTAAATATTAATTATTTTTTATTAAATTAATTTATTATTTATTTTTAGTGGAGAAATAATTATCTTAAATTCTTATACAACACCGACACAATGCTTGTGAATATAGTAAAAAAATCAAGTAAATTATTTTAAAAACTCTAAAAGAAATATTTTTTGTGTTTGTTAAAATGTTACATGAATTTTTAAGACAAATATAACATATTATATATGTATAATATATATATATTCTAATTCCATGCTATCATTTTATTTTCAAAGTCAAATAATGTGAACAGTTCTAAAAAATACATTAAAGGTATTTTATAATAAATAATATTAATTAAATGATTCAAAATTAATAAAAATACTACAGTCATACAAGTGTTAGGTATATGGTTTAAAATATCATCTATGTTCCATTTATGGGTCACTTTTCCTTTCATAGTATCTTCATGGACCCCTAATTAGTAAAAAAATTTATATCATGATAATTCTCAAAAGGGATAACGAGGGGGGGTGTTAAAACTAAGAGACAAGGGTAAAAACACAACAAGAACTTTTAAAAGTTTTATTTTATGAAATTATTTAGACTAATAATAATCATATATTATAATTACATCATTTTGGATCCATTTTTACATGAAAATTAATTTATATTAATTTAATACTTTAAGTAATTCCAAGAGTTCCCATCCCCTCACTCATGAAAGAGAACCTCCTATCCCATTTTCTATACACTTTAAGAACCTTTTTTCATCCAATACCTACCAATATAACTTCATAAAATATATTCCCTTTTTTAGAGGTCTTATTTTGGGTAGAATACAAACCTTTGAGGGCATAAGATGTAAAACAAAGGTGGTTGTCCGAAGAAGACATATAACTTTTAACCAAATATTTTAGTTTTATTTCTTGTTATACATTCGAAAATATTCTTAAACCACGATAAAATAATAAAATAATTACATTGAAAATAATTATATGTCATTATTATAACTTTATAACCTATATCCATCTCCCCTTCTATCAAATTGGAAATAAAACCATTGTTCGTGTGTAAGATGAACTACCGCCTGATGAATCGATGTAATTAATTTTACATCACTGCATCTCATGAATGAATATAATTAAGAAATATATATATATTATTAATTAAATAATTATATTTCTTTAAATATAATACATCATCTATTTTATTACATTTCCATCCATTGAAAAATGATTACATCGTTCTTGCGTATGTGTTGATTAACACCTCCACATAGCGATGTGTTTTCTTTGTCATCAACGCATAAAATAGATTATATATATAAATTAATTTAAATATATAATAATATATTTAGGATATAATAATAATTATTTAAAGTTAAAATACTATTTACTTTCTTTTCTTCATGTTCGTTGAAAAATAGAGACGTTTCTCATGCATACATACAACTTAGCGTCTCTATGATTATAATGTAATTCATTTTTCATAACCATATTTAATGGTTGGTTTTAAAATGTAATTAATGTTTAAATATGATAATTATTTCTTTATTATTATTCTAGAGATGATGGAATAATGACCCCTTTGACCATGGTCAACATACTAAAGTAGTTTTAGTGTTATGAATCAAACATCCTAAAAACACCGAACGAGGACATAATCGATTAATTAATTTAATATGTCATTAAAATAAATGAAATAAATAGTTTAAGGATAAGGGATTAATCCTTGAAAATTTTCATAATAAATCAAATAATTTATATAACTTTATTATATAAGAGTCAGAGGACATACATGGAAAGTCTAAACTCAAGGTAATGGATTTCATCTAAACTTCACTTCATTAAGGCATGATTTAATAATATGCACCAAATTTATTTTATATGTTACATATCATAAAATTTTAAATTTTTATGTCATGAATCCTTTATACTTCATGGTATTTTATGTTTCAATTCAAATTATTTCATTCATGTGTATTTGAATTGAAAGTTACCAAGTGGTAAGGGTTTTTTAACTGAATTTCCATTAATTGGGTTATACTTATAATTCATTGACATTATTATGGCATGATTATGTGTGAATTGATCTGTAATTTTATTATTTTTTATTTAAAATTTTTATATGTGTATTGACATATATAGACAAAATCACTTCATGAATTAATTATCACATGAAAAGTTATGATCTTTGTAAGGGGTTTTTTGTCACAATATCATTTTCTTGGGACATGTTTCATGCTGTGAACTATGATTTCTTTGGATGGTTTAATTACTACCACATGAATGAATTTTTACATATTAATTCATTAAATTAATTTTAATTATAGACCCATATCATAATGTTTCTTTCAATTAATTTTGATTCGAAAGTTACCAAATCGATAAAGGCTTTATGTTATGATCTCATTTATTTTAATGGTGTTTTATATTAAATATTTATTTAGGTAAATAATATGATACTATTATATAAAACCACATATATTTTATTCTCATATGGTAATGAATGTGTTTTAAATATTTATTATCCATTTCTCCCTTATTTATTAAAGAAACATCAATAAAGTTATTGTAAGTGATATTGATCATGTATCTTATTTTACATGAGGAGTATTTCTCTTCTATATCCATGTTTTATAAAATTTTATCAAGAAATGTTGTTTTCTAAAAATAAATTATTTCTTATAGTTATTTTACATGATAATTGAACTTCTTTTAAAATGTTTAAAAATGAATTTATTTTTCGTTTTCTATATGGTTCACTTTTGAATCTATTTACAAAATGTTTGAGAAGAATGTTTATTTTTAATGTTTATTACATGTACAAATTTTATCGATTTCATGAAAATTATTTTCTTTGAATATTACTTTATAAATTTACAAATTTATTTTCAATGAAAAACATTTTCACAATATTTTGTGATTTTTTATTTTTTAAAAGTTTTTTTTCAAAGTGGAATGGGAATTTCCCTTAACAATTTTGATAATGATCTTTTAATGATATTTATATTTATAAAAAAAACCACCCTTGATGTTACTTATACTCCACGAGTGATATTTTTTAATGATATATTACTAATTATTTGGATGTATTATGATTGTTTTAATTATATATTCATGGGACCTGTTTCTTTTTCATGTATTAATATTGTTATTAAATGAATACTAATTGTTTCTATGAGTTTTGGGATTAAATTCATGTTATATAATCTTTATTCATGTTATAGATCTTGTAAATTTTTTATGATCATGTTTGGTTACATGTTAAACCAAGGACAAGTAGTTCCATTATAGACGAAGGAAAAATTGGTTTATTATAAACCAATGATGGGTGGGTATATTTTAGACCTCCAATGAATTGGGTGATGAGATTTAGTTAATTGGATGGAAGTTACTCCAAATATAAGAGTTATGTTAATCTCTAGAGATGATGAATTTTACTGGTGATAGGTTACTCCTAATATATATGGGAATTATTTGGTTATCTAATTTTATGATGAATTTTTTATGTTCCAAGATACTAACATGTTTTATTTTTTTCTTGGTATGTGTTTTTAATGGTTCATTTGATAAATATTGATATCACATGGCTTATTATTATTTATTATCTTGAATCTTTCCTTAGATAAATATTTATTCTGTGTCACATGTTTTGTTTCCCATATTTTGGTGGGTAATAATTATCTTATGTTATTGTCATGAACTTTGATTATGTCATTATATCCTTATGGTAATATTACTCCCATTTTTGAAATTAAATTGGTAATTCTTATGTTTACCCTTATTGAGTGTTTGAGATCACCCTTATTATATTTTCCATTTCCAAAAGTTGTGAAGAAAGGTTTTAAGTATGTTATGTCTAATAAGGTAACTATATGTGAAGAACTTAGTGGGATATGATATAGATCTTTATAAAACATTTTTTATGTATCCAAGTTATTATGTAAGATGTTTTACTAATTATATAAAATTATAAATCTAAAAGGTACTTGGGTATGTATGTTATATAATTATTTAGTTTGATGTTATATTTTTTAAAGGGTTATAATTGGTTCATGTTTTTCAGTATCGAATATAGAAATGTAAGGATTATGATTTTAGCAAAAAATTTAAGAATATGGGTTTGGCGCTATTATAGTTGTAATCAGAGTAGGGTTTATTTAACTTTAGTGATTATTATGTTTTCATATGAGGATATCTTATGAGTTATGGATACTATCAAGAGTTTATAAGTTTAAGTTTGATCAAAAATTTAGAGTCTTAGACACCCCTTTTTAGGGTTTAAGTGATGATATTTGGAGGTGATTGATGATATTTTGGGAGACTCATTATTTGGTTGAGGCATATATAACCCATTGGTTTAACATGAATGATTATTTAAAAATAATGCTCTTACATATTTTCAAGATATAAGATAAAAGATATGAAATAACCTTTAAGGGTAAAACACTATTTAATGTTGATTTTATTAAGGTTATTTGAAATATAGGGTTATTTATTTATGTAACGATCTATGCTGATCCTTTGGTGTTATTATAGAATTTTTTGAGTAAAATGTATAATCTCTTCATGTAAAGGTTTGGAAATTTTGGATATTGTCTTACCTTTAGCTAACCATATCAATTTTTTTAATATTTAAATATGGGAGGATTAACTTGTTATCCTTTTGGGTATTATATGATATATTATAAGTTGATTTTAGTGCTACAGGCATGGAAATTTCATCTTGAATACTCGATATTTAGAGAAAAATATGATATTGTGGTGTAAATTGATTAAATTAAGAAATTATACCTGTAAAGTAAGTATATTTCCTAATTTTTCTAGATGGTAAAGTAATTACTGAACTATAGGAAATAATATTACAAAAAAAATGTTATCCTATTATGTTTTTCTTTGAATCAATGGTCATTTTTCACACCTCATTGGTTTATAGTTATGTGGTCATTGACTTTATCATGATCATTCACTTTATTCTGATCAATGTTCCCTATCACTCTCTATCATTATTTGGAAATTAACTTTTACCTTTATCTGCATATTTTTACTTCCCACAAATTTTCTCATATTTTGAAACCAATTTATGTGTTATTCTAGATGATCTTTGTACTTCCTTTTCACTCATTTCAAGGGAAAATTCTATTAATCTTTTTTATGAGGTGTGGTTTTAAAAATGGTATTTTCAATCATCTAACCATCAATTATCAATATCAAGTCAAAATTGTGAGGATTTAATTTATTAAGGGGGGGATGTAATATCTTGGGATTCTAAAATAAATAATATGTTCGATGATGGAAAAGATACACAACACCAAGCTTAAAAAAACCACAAAATATTATTATTTAAATATAACCATTAAAACCTATAAGTTGAATTAGTTAGTATGAATAAGATTAAACACATTATTAAATATATATAAAGGACATAATTAACTCAAATTTATTGATTAATTCTTATTAAATAAGAACAAAATTTTTAGAAAAGTAATTTTATTCTTCAAAAATAAATTTTCTTCAAAAATAGATTTTATTGCATTTTTTGAGTGATTATTATGATTAGTTTTTGGAAAATTTAGAAATTATATTTGATAAAAATGATATTTTAATAGTTTTTTACATCTTAAACTATTATATTAACTACTTAAAATTCATAGGTGTTCAGAGGAGGATTGAGGATGGTTTTAAAAAATTGGTGCTGCAATGTTGTTGTAGTAGGAAACTAATTATTTGAAATACGAATTCAGGAGGGGATTTTATGAATTATGGATTGTACGTCTGGAGATTCATGACTTGTTTCAGATGGGAAGTTTGGAATAGAATGAATTCACATCATGAAATTTGAGTTCATGATGTGAATTAAATCGAGTTAAGGTGTCATTAATTTTGGTGGAATTTTTCTAAGTTGGAAATTTTGATGGATTCATTTCTTAAACCAGTTTCACAGCTTGGATTTCTTAGATTCATGAAAATTGACATCATGAATATATAATTCACAATGTGAATAATATGTTCTACAAACTATTTATAAATATTACCCTCCATCAAATTCTCTCATTCCTATCTTGTTTCCTCTTCATTTTGGAAAGGCCTATGATTTTTTTAGGATCTTCCATCCCCTTTACTCTCACATCTATCCTTAGGTTCGGAAGGTTGTTTTTTGTTAATCTAAGGTGATTTATTCTCTTTACCCCCTTTTTTCCAATCATTATTTGTTTGGTGAATCGTAATAGTGAAGTTGTTTTTATTCGAGGTATGTTTGGGATATGTTTTTACTAATACCTTAGTATAGTCCATGTTGATTTGGGGTTTTACTAATGTAGTTATAGATTCCAAATTATTTCTCCTTCACTATGTTTTACACAGTGAATTAGAAAGATTCTTTAAGGTAGGATGTCCTTGTGTACTCCCTATTTAAGTTCATGTGTGGGAATTTCTTTCTTTTTTTCTTCCATTGGGTGGTTAATAAGTGTCAAATTAATAGGGATAGTGAATTGGATAAACCTAAAATTGTTGGGAATGTGTAGATTTCACATGTTTTACTATTTTTTAAATTATTTATAATGTGATAATACATTCTTATTTCCATTTTTGAAAACCATGGATGTCTGGAGCATTTCTTGTGATGTAGATGATATTTTTAAGAGACTATTTCTATTTTGTTTGTTCTAATCACACCTTGAATAAAAGGATAAAAATTTATATATGGATAATAAATTAGTTTCTCATGTAAATCTAGTTTTTGTGGTAATAAACATGAAAAATAATGAAGTAAAGTAATGTAATCCCTTGAGTATAATTTGTGGAATCTAGGATGTGATGCTATGTGGGGTTTTATTATTGTGTTTCATTTTATGATGTGGGATGTTTTGTGGCAATAGTGGTGATTCTCCATGTTTTGAAATGTGTGGGGAAGTGGTGAGATGGTTTTTTGGCATGGGATATGACATGGGAAGTTGTGTTGTGGTTTTGTGGTCTGGTGGTTGAGATGAATGGTTGTCACGATCATATCACTTGGATGGTGTGGTGTTATGGTAATGGTTATGTGATATGGTCAAGCTGTTATTTGGTGTGATTGTTTTAGTTTCCTAGTTATCCATGGAATAAATTTTTATTCTAAAATTAATTGAACCATATTGGTGAATGTATATAAATGGGTTAGAAGTGTGAGGTGGTAAATGTATTAAATAATATGAATGATAAATTAATTGTTCTTTAAACATGAAATGAAATGTATTAGTAAATGGGAATTAATAGGAACCCATTAATTTAGGACATTTTGGAATCTATAATTAAAAGTGGGTTAGTGTGGATTTATGTGGTGGTTGTGTGTTGTGATTAATTTAATGGTGGTAATGGCTATGGAAGGGGTCGTATAGTGCAGTGGTTGTGATGTGGTGTATCCTTGTACAATTGATATAAACCCATAGGTTGGGATCTGTGTACTATATATATATATATATATATATCATTTATTTTATGTTATTTCAATACTTACCCCATCCAAGTTGGATAAACATACCAATACCCAATTGTTTTAGGTTTCGGGTGTTTTCCCTAACATTTGGGTTAATGGTGATATAGATGAATGGTCACCCACACTTATCCACTCTTCCTTTAATAGTGACGATACAAGTTGATGTTTGAGATTACCCAATAGTTATGGGGATGTTTATCTGGTGGGAGTCATTCATGGTAGTAGGAGGGAATGGGATTGATTTCCTTCATGTTCATGATACCATAATACCCTGGTTATATGATGGAATAGGTTTCTCTAGGTGAGATTTGTTGTGGATATGATGTGGTGATGACTGATGCAAGCACTGGATACTAGACCTTTTGAGGGTGGGGTAGATACGGATGCATCCTTAACCACTTCATAAATGAATAGATATGTGATGTGATTGGTATAGATTGGATGATAGCATATGATGTTCGATGTTTGGGTGTGTGAGTATTAAATAAATGGGGAAGTGATAACATGATAAATTTTATAGGTTCTTAATACTATATTACTATATTGGATGCATGATTTTGTGAGAAAGTCATGGTAAGTCTAGGATTGATTAGTTGACCGTTAAGGTGCTTGTTGCCTCTACAATTTATTTACTGTTACATTAGTATTCTCTTTTCATAAGTTCACTAGAGACCTTGGGTATAATCCAAATGAGTATTCATGTTATATTATCCCTACATGTATAAAATATTTTTAGGTTTCTAGGATAACTTTTGGGTCCTATCTAGACATTAATAGCTTAGGATTTGGAGCTAATATTGATTTTTTACCATAAGGATTGTATTTTGGTATTTATTTGAAGACATTTGTTGTATCTGTTGACATTTTTCATGCATTGTGGGATTATTTTGGGTTTATTTTAATATCATGTACTGGAGTTTCTTGGGTTTTATTTATCCTATCTTCAGATCCTATATTCTTTTAGTGGGTAATTCCTTTCATATATTGGATTTTTTTACCCTTGATTCCTATCGCCAACCCAGGGCCTACTGGAGGTGGGACTTGGGGGTCATTATCTCTCTTCCTTAACTTTTATCCTAGGAAGGATACTTATGGAGGGAGGGTGTCATAGAATAGTGGTATCAAAGGTTTTTATTGAGATATGGGATGAAGTTTGAAGATTTGAATTGTGAGTATTTTATGGGTTGGTAGGGAAATGATGATAGGTTATCTTGATGCATGATATGGGCTAGGGAGTCTGATTAGGACACAAAATTTTAGGGCCCCCATGATTTGATGAAAGGAATCCAAGTTTATTGAATCAATAAGTGAGGTGGACCTGTTTATAGGGTAGAGACCTAGGATAAGTGCATGAATATTGATTGATTATATTAATTTAAGAAATAGTGATTATGGGGAATTAAAATGAATTAATTACATAATCTTTGAAAAAAAATTCCATTCTATTAGGCTTAGGGTTTCTATTGAATTTTTCGGAATGGTTTCTCATAATAATTAATGAGTAGATCAAGAGGTTGAGGTTAAACAAGATAATCCAATTGATCAGGGAGGATCAACTCGATAGAGGAGGATGAGGAAGGAAGATGTATTTGTGTACCTTTCACCAGCATTGTTTGAGAAAGTTTGAGGGAAGCACCTTAGACCTGGAGAAAGAACATTGATTTGAAGAGCTTGAGACCAAATTAAGTCTGATTCAATATTGGTATGAGTTATTGGTGTCATTTTAAGTTGGTCTATTGTGAAGAGTTTCACATCACTGGTGGATGCTATATCTTGGTGACTGAAAGGAGGAAAATGTATTGTGTCCAGAACTTTAGAAGGATTTCCAAATCAAAATTCCTATATTTGATGAAAAAGGCAACAAACCGATAGGTTTTTCTCTCCTTTAAGTAAGAGATTTTGATTATTCAGAAGCTTGGGATAATGTTCAAGGACCTATTTCACTTCACCACGAATTTCCTTCTTGATGAGGAGTCCATAGTGTGATGTTTGGAGGAGGCTTTATGCCCAATGATCAAGTATGCAATTACCCCATTTATGCTTTCCATGTACCTAGAGGTGAAAAAGAAATAAGAGGTTATCAAGTGAATGTTTTCTCTAGGTGGTTATCCTTAAGATCATGGATAGTAAATCACCTTGATGAGAAAATATTTAGGAAGTAGTTCATAGATGTTTATAGAGTTTAGTTTTTTAACATTGAGGAACTAACCATGACAAATCATTTTTTACAGGTGGCTTATTAGAAAATACCAGGGAATTCCCATTTTCATGCTATGTTTATAGAATACATGACTAATAAAAGGATATATGTTTGACCACCTAGTGGGGTCTAGTTTCAGATGGGAGTTTATGCCCCTTTTCTACAGTAGCAACAACTGCCTCCGAGGCAGTTTCAACTGTAGGGACTATCACTACTTTTCAACAGATGAGGTTAGATAGTATTGGTAGGGGGAATCCTAAAGATGGTACCTATCTATATGGAACTAGTCCATAGTGTGGTTATGAATAATGAATAAAGATTGGAAAATTATATGGTAATAGTCATATGCATGCGTTGGAGGCAGTAGCACCAGCAGGGCCAAGGGTTGTCAGAGGTATGATCAGTTTATTTTCTACTTTTGTTTCTTCCTTATTTGATTTAGAATACTTGCAATACTTTGTTTATATTACTTTGTTCTATTCTTTGGGACTAGATGTGGAGATAATTATGGTGACCTTGGTGTTATCTATGTTGGTTGGAGTTCAGACTACTTTATTTGATGTGTGTTAGGGATGTAGACTAGTGATGGGGAAACACCAGTTAGTGGGAGACTTCTTCTTATTACAGATACAACCATAGAGTGTTATCCTAGGCATGGATTAGCTATATTCTATGCATTTATTAATCAACTTATTCTAGAGGATAGTTTCATTTTCTAATTTGGAGGTCCATTAAGTAACATTCATTAGTGAGTGGTATTATTAGATGGGCATAAGAAAAGTAGAGTCTCGTTTGTCTAAATTAAAGGAGCTGTCAGTGTAATCGTAGGAAATAGATATTCCTAGGGATGTGGAGGAGTTACTAAATGTTTTCGTAGATGAGGGTATGACACTACCCCTCATTCGATTTCTAGTTTTTATTAGAGTTTCAACTGACCATATCTATGTTTTTTATGGATCTATATTGAATGGAACCTATAGAGATGTTAGAGTTGAGGTTCTAGGTGTATAATCTAATGTAGAGGGGTTTCATCTAACCTAGTGTGTCTCCTTGGGGTGATCCAGTGTTGTTCACCAAGAAGGAAAATGATTGCCTAAATTTTTTCCTAGACTACAAAAGTATGAATCAAGTAATGTTCAGGAACTATTTCCCTCTTTTGAGGATTGATGATCTGTTCAACCAACTGAAGGGATCCAATTAGTTTTTGGAAGATGATTTTGGGTATGGATATCACCAGATAATGGTGAATGATGAGGATATACTAAAGACTAACTTTAAGTGTAGGTATGGACACTTTGAGTTCATGGTCATTCCATTCGGTGTCACACATACACTATATATTTTCATAAGTCTCACTATCACCATATTTCATGAGTTCCTGGACTAGTTCATCATCATGTTCATCGATGATTTCTTGGTTTATAAGAGGTTTGAGGAGAATCATGTGGAACATCTCAAATTTGTGTTATTGGTCCTTCTATGACACTGAATATATGGAAATATTTCCGAGGTAAATTTATTGACATGTTAGGATTTTATCATTAGGCATGTGGTGTCTTAGCAGGGTGTGTCCATAAAGCCATAAAATATCAAGGCAGTTTTTTCTTAGGAATCACTCAAGAATGTAGAAGAGGTTATATTTTTTCTTGGTTTTATCAGCTGTTATCTTAGGTTTTTATTTGATTTATCTACGGATAAAACCTTCTTAAAATATTTGAATAGGAAGGATGTGGAATTATTTTGGACTGATCAGTTCTAGGTAGAATTTTTTTACCTGAAGGATAATTTTATTAGTGATCTTATGCTTTGGTTTCATAAGGAGGGTGTGATGTTTAAGGTTTTTTGTGACTCTTCCTATATAGGCATGGGATGAATTGTGATGCAGTAGGGTGTAGTGATATCTTATGTAGAAAGGAAGTTAATTACCTAAGACTTTAACTATGCCACCCATGATCTAGATCTTACATCATTTGTTTTTTAGTTAAATCTATGATGTAATCACTTTATTAAAGATCAATTTTTGGGTTTCATAGACCACAAGAGCCTAGAATATGTATTATTGAAGTGGGATTTGAATTTACACTAGAGAAGGTGGATGAAGTTTCTTTAGGACTATAATTTTGAGATCTCTTACACCCTGGGAAAGGGTAATGTTCTTTCGGATTCACTGAGTCAGAAGTCATAAGGAGATATAGTTTGGGAGTCTGGTGTTGTTTAGAAAGGGATGGAGGAGCTTCTAGCAATGCATCTTGACTTAAGGAAATTAGTATCTAAGGTTTCCTTCATCAGATGACCATGGAGTTATACTTTATGTAGAAATTGGAGGAGTATCAAGGGGGAGACTCAGATTTTGGGGTGATGAATGATTATGTATTCCACGGTGAAGATTCCATAGGATGGTGGGAGGATGGATGAAACCAGATATTGTTTTGGGGGAGGTTGTTTGTTTTTTGGAGATGTGCGATGAACTTCTCCTTGAGTTTACCTACTCAAATTTACCAGTGTATCATAGTGTGATGAAGATTTATCATGGTTTTAGGAGTCATATTTTGTGGTCAGGGATGAGTCTCTCGTTGGTAGAGTTTATGGATAAGTGTATGGTTTTTCTATAGGTGAAGGAAGAAAACAATGTTCCTAGATGTTTATTATAGTCCTTATATTTCCTAATGTGGAAATGGGAGTACATAATTATGGATTTCATTATTAGGTTACCATAGGCTCAGGGGGGATGTGATGTAGTTTGGGTACTAGTGGACCAAGAAACAAAGTAGACTCATTTTTTAGCGATCTATGAGTCGAATGTCGAGGATGTCTTGGAGAGGTAGTATGTGGAATATGTGGTTAGGTTCCATGGGGTATGAGGAACATCATATCTGACCTAGATAATTATTTTAACTCTTAGGACTAAAGGAAATTACACTATTATTTTATCTCATAGTTGGACATTAGAACTATTTTCCACCCTTTGATATATGGGAATATGGAGTATACCTTATAGATTCCAGAGAATATGTTATGAGTTTACATATTAGACTTTGGAAGATCATTGGTAAGACACCTACCTTTGTTTGAGTTAACCTATAACAATATCTATCACTTTTCTATTAGTGTTTCCATATTTGAGGAATTGTATGAGTGGTGTTTTGTTCTCCGTTATGTTGGATGGATGTTGGGGAGTTAGTGGTTCTTTATCCTGATGTCATGTAGGGAATTACCAAGAAGATCTAGTTTGTATGAGAGATAATAAAGGGTGGTGTAGGACTATATAAATTTCTATGATGATCATAGGAAGAGTCCCCTAGAGTTTTATTTTAGAGACCACGTTTTATTAAGGGTTTTCCCACAAAATGTTCATAAATGTTTTGGAATGGGGAGTAAGATTTGTCCCTGATTTGTTGGTCCTTTTGAGGTGTTAGGGTGTGTTGGAGTGGAGGAAGAGCAGAAATCATTTCCATTATGGTATGATAGGATCCATGACATCATGAACATGTACCATATTCATTGATATATTCACGAGTTCATTGAATGGGTAGGGTTGGATATTGAGGATGGAACGACATTCCTGGAGGTACCAAGAGAGATCTGATATCATCAAGTGAAAGTGTTACAAGGGTGAACCGACTCCTTGGTTCACATGGTGTGGTGGCATAGTGTCATGGAGAAGAGTACTTGGGAGAATGAGGAGTAGATTTATTCTCAGAACCTAATTTTTTTTTGAGTTTTTCTTTATTCTGTTTTTCTTTGATGATTTGATATTTGAACCTTTCGGTTATATGAGAAATGATTTCTTTTTCCTTGCTGGTGTTGGGTGTTATGGATCCAAGTATATGATGAGGTGAAAACCCATTCCTAATCAATACACTTTATGTTTATGACACATTTTAAAACCATTTGGGTGAGATAGTACCTCCCAAAGTAGAAAAACTATTTACATAATGTCTGAGTTACCCTGATTCGTGGGCTCGAGGCAATTTTGTGTGTTGGTTGAGGAGGTTTTTGGCACATATTGTATAGAAATTGGAATGGTAGTGCACATGGTTACAAGGAAAAGAGATGTCTTGTGCCTGGTTCTTGATGAGGTGGAATTTTTATTGGTGAGGGATGGTTGTGTGGTTGTGTAGGGAGTTTGTTTTGGAAATTTTGGTTTTGTGTGTTTGGCTTGTGGAATTGTTTGGGGTAAAATGAGATCCCTGAGAGGTATATCATGGTGCAGTTGTTCAGACCCTCTCCTTCTATTGGGTTTTATTTTTATTCTCTTGGACAATAATTATTTTATGTAATGTAATGTTCCATGCCCTCATGGACCATTACGTTGTTGGTTTGATAACTTTAGGTGTTCTTAGGAGATTTTAGGAGGATTAAATATATTTAAAGCTGCAATTTTTCTATAGAAGGAAACTCATGATGTGAAAGATGAAATCGTGATGTAATTTTGTCCCACATCTTATAAGGACAAACAATCTTTACTTGTGTTTGGGTAGAGAGTTCTATAAAGAATAAATTCACCACGTAAATAAAATCTATTCGAGGCACCATAAATTTTGGAAAAATTTCACGAGTTATAAAATTTTATGGATTCAAGTCTTAAACCCATTTCAAATATTAGATTGCTGGGCTGCATGAAAATTCACATAATAAATATTTAATTTATGACATGAATTATGAAAATAATTTTTTTTATAAATACCATCTTCAAATTAATTCTCCCCCTCTCTTGTTTCCTATATATTTTTGGGAAAACCCTATTCATTTTAAGGACCTTCCATCCCATTTCTTATGTACTCAATAGTTGGATTATAAAGGTCAATTATTGGAAATCTCTGGTGATTTATTCTATTTACACCCTTTTTCCCTTAGTTCTTCCTTCATGGATTCATAAAAATGATGTTGTTTTTGTTTGGGGTTTTTTTGGGCTTAATTTTTTGATCTCTTGGTGCAGTCCAAGTTGATTTAGGTTTTTCCTCATACAGTTATAGTTTATGGGTTATTTTATATTTTCCCCATTGGGTAAAATGAATAAGAAATCTTCTTTTGAGGTAGGGGATACTTGTTCTCTCTTTATTTAAGGGATAGTGTGTGGATTTCAAGATTTTGTCCTCAATTGGGTGGATAGTAAGGTCATCTTAATAAATATAATGAATTAGATAAATCGTAAGGTAACGAGAATGGGGATAAATCACACATTTTACTACTTTTATATTATTTATAATGTTATTATACATTATTTTTTCCTTTTCTAAAAATCAAGGATGTTGGGATCCCAACTTGTGTTGTAGATGATATATTTTTGAGACCCTTGCTATTTTTTTGTATTAATAGAACCTAAAATAAATGTATAAGAATGTGTATATGGATAATTAATTAGTTTCCCATGAAAATATTATTTGTGTAACAATACCCATGTTAAATAATGATGTAAAGTGAAATAATACCTTTAATATAATTGGTGGAATACATGATGTGATGCTATGTGGGGTTGTGATTGTTTTATTTCCATTTGTGATGTGGGATTTTGTGAGGCAACGGTGGTGATTGGATGGGTTTTGAAATGTGTAGGGAAGTGGTATAATGGATGGTTTACATTGGATGTGATGTGGGAATTTTTGATGTGGTTGTGTTGTGTGGTGGTTGATATGGGTGGTTATTGCTGTGAGATAGCCTGGCTGGTATGGTTTTGTAGTAATGGTTTATGTGAAATGGGTAAGCTATTATGTATATTGGTTGTGTTATTTTACTAGTTAGCCATGGATTAAATTTTAATGGTGAAATGAAATTTCCTAGGTTGGTAAATGAATATAAATGGTATAGAATTTTCATGAGGTAAATGGATTAAATAATAAGAATGATAAATGGAAGTATGTGTAAATGTGAAATGAAATGGATTAGTAAATGGGAGTTATTGGGAACTTGTTAATCTAGGAAATATTGAAATCTATAATTGAAATTTGGTTTGGGTGTATTTATGTGGTAGTTGGGTGTTGTGATACATTTTGTGGCAGAGAAGGTTATGGAGGATGTAGTGTGGTGCAGTGGTGGTGATATAGTTAATTCTAGTGTAGTTTTTTTAAACACATATTTTGGGATTTTTTTGTTATGTATCTATAATTTATTTTATTTTATTTCTATACACACACCACCCAAGTTGGATAACCTTACCAGTGACCAAAGGTTTTGGGTTCCATGTGTTTTACCAAATATCTATGTTTGTTGTGTTATAAATGGATGTCTACCCCCTCTTCCCTGCTCTTTATTTAGTTGTAATGATACAAGTTTGTGTTGGAAATTACCTAGTAATTATGAGGAGGAGTTATGTGGTAGGTTCATGGGTAGTAAGATTATATCATGAGGTGTATGTCCTTTATTTTCATGATAGCTTAATTGATTGGTTATGTGATGGCCTAGGTGTCTTCGGGAGAGATATTATGTGGTAACCTAGGATTCTTTGGGAAAGATGTGTTGTGGATGTGATATGGTGATGAATAGTTCTAGAACTGAATCCAAGACCTTATGAGGTTGGTTTAGGTAGGGATGTATCTCAACCCACATCATAGATGGATATATATGTGATGTGATATGTTTGTAAGGGATGTAAAAATGAGATGTTCAACGTTGGTGTTTGAGAGAAGAAAATCAGTGGAGAAGTAGCATCATGGTTCCTTTATTATATTCTTAATACTATATTAATTCATTAGATTCATGATTTGGTTAGCAATCCATAGTGAGTATGGGACTGGATAGTTGATCATTTAGGTACATGGGGGTTCTTTTATTTATTTACTAGAAAATTAGTATGTTATTTTCACATGTGCACTAGAGACCATGGGTATGATCCTACTGAGTATACATGTTATGCTCACTTTACATACATAAACTATTTTTCAAGTTTCTAAGAGGACTTTGGGGATAAATTTGGACATTAATAACTTGAGATTTGGATTATATGTTAAGTCGTTTTTATAAGATTTTATTTTGGTATTTAATTGGAGAGTTTTATTTTATCTCTTGACATTTTCCAGGAATTGTGGGATGGTTTTGGTTTTGGTTTTTATATTATTTGGTGGAGTTTGTTGGTGGGTTTTTATCATATCTCATGTTCTTATATTATTATAAGTATAATACATTCCATATGTGAAATTTTTTTACCCTTAGTGCTTGTCATTAAACCAGGGTGTAACATCCAAATATTTTACGGTATGTATCTTTTTGAATTTAATCTCTTTGATAGCTTACATTGCATAAAACACTGAGCCTAAACAAACTCCAAAATATTATTATTTTAACAAAACTATTATAAACTAGCTGTTTAATTAGAGGTTGTGAATAATATTATATATGTTATTAAATATATATAAATTTCATGATAAATAAAAAATTATTTATTCTTAGGAAATAAATGCATAATTTTTATTAAAGTCATTTTGTTCTTCAAATATATGTTTTCTCAAAAAAGTGATTTTTATTTATTTCTATGAGAAAATAAATATAATTAATATTTTATACTTTTAGAAAATGAATTTTATAAAATTTACCTCAATTCTGGATTTATCATGTCAAAATTATCTTAGGATAAATTTTTAAAAATTTTCTGAAAATTTTAATTTTTCAGTGAATACTAAACAGATACTGATTTTTATAAACATATCATTTTATTTATATTTAAAAGTAATTTTAGGATTTTGAACTGATCTAAAAGTAACTGAAGTAATTTTATTTAGATATTATATAGTTAATTACATTTAGAAAATCTTTTTACTTTATATATCTGTAAGTACATTTTTGGGCTAATTTTTTTTTTCAAAAAAACTATTTTTTGTTACATTTTGATGGTTTAGATTTAAATTTAATTTTAAAACATATATATTTTGAATTTTTAAAAATGGATTCCATATTTTTAATCATGAATTCAAAATTAAATTATAAGGTTATTTTTATTTTTATGCATAAAAAAGTTACTATGGTAAAAAAAATATTTACCATAGTATAGGTAAAATGATGTAACAGGTTAAAGTTAAAAGATAAAAGCATAAAATACCTAAAAACAAAAAAATTAAATGGTTTTTCAATGTGGTTATAAAACTTAACCATCCCATATAACATTAATTATAATTCAATTTTTTTTAATTAATTCCACATAAATTTTGTTGGCTATAAATATAAAATAATCATTATTTAATCACTTTAAACAACCCCTCCTTAAGTATAAATACCACCACTCACCACCTAATTTCTCCTAAAAATCAATGAATTTCATCAAATATCTTCCAAAAAACTATCCTCCCTACTCTACCCACAAAAAAATTCTTATGTCTTCACCCAAATATCAATTTCAAGTTCCTTAAAGGGTTATTCAAGGAGGTAATATTCAAGAGGTAACTTTCTCTAACAACCTCTCTTAATTTCTTTGTGTTTTATACCATATCCTCACCTAATTTATCCATAAAGGAATAAAAAATCTAGTATCATGTATATACTATAATTTTATATTTATAATTGAATATATTATATCTATCCCTTTTATTACTTGTTCATATTCAAAGAAATGAAACCGTTGTCCAAATTATGGCGGTTAATCATCTCCGTGGATAATGATTTTTTGTTTTCCATTACCGACTTCAAGGATGGTAATAAAAGTATTATTCTGGTTAAATCAGACTGTAATAGGTATATTACAACCTATTTAATGACATGGAACTAATATATAAACATAATATTAAATAAAACAAAACTAGTTCTTGATTTTTGAAAAAAAACGCTAACCTAAACTAAACAGTTATCATTAATATCTTATGAAATGAATCATCCTCACTTAAGAAAAAAAATGATATATGGGACCATATAAAATTATGGAATTTCATGAATAGAATTTCATTTTACTTCTATATTTCTATTTGCAATTCACAAGAAAATCCATAATTATACACAAGTGAACCGACCATGAAACCATGAAATGAATACACCTGAAATAATGAAAATAATGAAATATTATTAATGAATGAGTGTTATGATATTATAAAAGTATAATATAATTCATTATATATATGAAAATTTATCTTCAATCAATTAATAACATTATTTAAAACTTTATACAGGAGTTTAAAGTATGAAAAACTAAAAGGAAGCATGAGGTAAGGGTTCCTCTTCTCAATTTTACTTCTCTGAGATATATGACTTATTCTCCACTTATTTATTTTTTATAGTGTATATTAATCACTTTAATATTTAATATAATTAATATTATTAACTTAATTTTATATAATGTTTCATCTGATAATTACTACTTTTATGTGGTATACGATTCGACTGATTACAAAGTGGAAAGAGATTTTTTAACTCAATTTCCATTTATTGGGTTAAACTTATACTTCATTGATTATGAAATTTTAGGATTATGTTTGGGATAAATAATTATTTTATTAAGTTGTATCTAAAAATATTTTATGTGTATTTACAATTGATACACATAATCAATTCATTTGATTAATTCTCACTTTTATTATATGATATTTATAAGGTACTTTCTTTCAGAAATTATTTTTTTAAAGTTTTCCATAAATCTATCTTTTCCTTCCATGTCTATGTTTTCTAAAAAAAATTGAAACTATTTTTACTATTATCTTTTTTTTAATTTCATTTTTACTCATGTTTGACTTTTTTCAAAATGGTTATAAAGGATTTTTTTTTTTTTTTTCTTAGCAAGATTCTTTATGACTTCTCCAACAAAAATATGGAAGGAATGTTTTTTAACTTATTCAACATGAGTGTATTTTACCACCATAACGATGCCTTAACAACTTGAAGATTAATTTACCATATTAAAAAGTTATTTTCAAATAAAATTGTCTCTTTATAATTTTGAGGTATTTGAAAAAAATGTTTTGAAAACAGAAAAGATATTTTCTTCAATAATTATTTCAAGTGATCATTTAAAAAAATCATTTTTTTATATCTCTGATAACATTATTTTATTATACTTATGATTTAATAGGGTTTTTATTCTAGGATACTATTATTATTCTTTCTATAGTTGGTTTTTTCTAATGAAGTGATATTTATGAAACCTTTTTCTTTTCTATGGGTTATAC
This sequence comes from Viscum album, assembly GCA_963277665.1. Lineage (NCBI taxonomy): Eukaryota > Viridiplantae > Streptophyta > Magnoliopsida > Santalales > Viscaceae > Viscum > Viscum album. The sequence goes on from OY728127.1 coordinate 8,766,219, forward strand.
TATGATGAAATATTTATGAAACCCATTTGTTTTCATGGGTTTTGATATGATGACAAGAATTATGTTGTTGTGGATTATATATGAATAGTTTTAATTATGTTATGGGTTGGGATGATATCTCTCTATAATTTATTAGTTAATGATATTACATCTCATGAGATAGATAATACTGGAATGGGGAGTGAACCCAGTTTAGTAAGACATGACTGGAATGAGAAGTGTAATTGGTTAAGTAAGGGACTTTGTCTCCCATGATAGTATTGGTAGTGAACCTTGAATACAATAATAGTTTATAGAGTGAACCCATTCCACTATTAATGTCTTGTAAAAGATCCCAGACTACTAAGGAAATTATTTTATTTGCTTATGTGGATAGCAAAATTCCATTTATTATGCCCATGTTATTATTTTATGATTCATGTATTAGTAACTTCTATGATTTATATCAAGACTCAAGATTATGATATTTGATATTAATAGTATAATTCTCAACTATTATGGTCATATTATTATAACTTTATGATAATTTTATGATTGATATCTCCCTTGTTTACCCTTACTGAGCATCTGAGTTCACTCTTTTCTTATGTTTCCTTTTCCCTAGGTTATGAAGAAAGGTTTAAAGTAGGACATGTATAAAAAGGTTTATAGATGTGAAGAACTTTTGGGAGATGATAAGGATTTCTATGGACTAGTTTTTATGTTTTCAAGTTTCTAAATACACAAAAACAATATGTCTCTCGAATGTTTTTGATATGATATTTAATGAATATTCATATATTTAGATATAATATATATGTATGAAAATAATGGGTCATTATAATTGGTATCATATTAAGGTTTAGTTATCATTTTAAAACTAAGATGATAAAACCTTAGTGAGAACCCTATGAGTATTTTAAAGTTACAATACAAGAGTTTTGGTAATAATCATGAATAACCTAAGTTAAACATAAGGTGTATTTGATTGAAATTTTATAAGAAATTTCCATTGATTATATGGTTTTACTATTATGTTTAATGTTTCTTGCACTATGATTTTTTTTTGTTTTAGTCAATGAATAGAACCCGAAAGAACCATGTTAATGCTGAATTAGATGGTAAATGAAATTATTTTCCTCCTTATAAACCAAATTTTATGGGAGATAGAATGAAAAATATTATTACTATTATCACACAAGCTATGAATCATGCTAGACTTTCAAATGAGAAAAGGAGTGAACAACATTCTGTAGAGTCCTTAATGAGACAACATCCAACTTATTTCAGTGGATCTCACAAGTAGAAAATTGACCTATTGCCAAGGTCCAAAATTATGGCTATAACCTGAAAAAATTAGGCTATAATCTATAACCACATTTTAGATGGATGATGGAACGTATTGGTGTGGAAATAGCTAAAATCTATAGCCATGATTTTTTGGGCTATTTCCATAGTTTCCCACCATGAAAAAAAATAGAAATAGTTTTCTAAATTTTGGCAATAGGTCTGGTAGTTTTCAACTGTGATAGTTGAGTTATATCCACAGTTTAAACCGTGGCTATAGGTGTTGTTTCCATGGTGGAAAACTGTGGATATATCCCAAAAATAATATGTTCTCGACCAGATTCGATCTATGCACCTCACCTATGTGACTCGTCCTCCTAACCACTACACCATGTGGAACTTTGAGTATATATATATATATATTATGTTATATATATTATTAAAAACCATGTATATAGCATGAGAATCATGGATATAGAGCTTCCCTCTCTTTTTTCTTAGAAAAAATTTTCTCCCATGCAAGCGCAGGAGACCTATAACCAAGGTTTCACAAAAATGTGGCTATTGGAAAACTATATAGCCATGGTTTTGATAAAACACATCTATAAAATTTTAAGAAACACTTATAACCACATATTTTGGAAAACCATGGATATATGATCTACATATAGCCATTGTTTTTTGGAATACCATGGCTATAGAGCTAATGTCTAGTAGTGTATTATGATCCACTAGTAACTGAGAAATGGATCAACACCATTGAGAAAATATTTTTCATTCGTCAATTATTAGGAAATTAAAATGTAGTTTTCATGACTTATCCAAAGAAAACTGGAAAGGGGAACATGCATGATACTAAACAACCACTGAGTGTAAAGGTAAAACTGAAAGTAAATGGGTCAGAATACAAACCCAACAAAAGACAACTACAACAAGAGAAAGTAAAAGATCAATGGAAAACTTTATGCTGAATATCCCACCTAATGGGTAAGTAAAAAGTAGCTTTCGAAAGCTATAGAAGCATGTCTTGCCTGCCTGATCTCACTGGGAACCACCCAGTCATGGGCCACCAAGTCCTCCGCTAAGTCATCAGTCATCTGTACCAGACACAACATGTATGGGAAAATCACGTGTAGGGGTGAGTAATAATATATTAAGTAGATACCCAAAAAATTGAAAGACAAAAAATGAAATCCACAATGAAAACCATGAAGAAAGACAGCTCACACGAGTTATAATCTACAGTATGGAAAGTAGGACCCTTAGTCATATCATTGAACACCTTGGGATACTTGAGAACTCCTTATCAATGAGTACAGTGGGAATTACAGATCTCACAGATCCACTTCCCACTAACCATGTACTACTGTGGTACTAATCCCTGATTAGTACCATGGGTATGCTGGGTCCCACAGAGCCACTCCCTATCGTGGGCATGCTGGGTCAAACATAACTGTTTCCCACACTGGCCATACTGAGGTAATCCTCCTATCGAGTAACATGGGTCTACTAGGTCACACAGAGCCACTCCCCACCATGGGCCGACTGGTTTACACAGATCCACTTCCCACTAGGCCATTATAGATGATCCACACAGGGCCTCTTGTCAGCAATTTTTAGGTCTCATCCAACCATAGTGTTTCCACACGTAGTGCGCTTGATTTAGAGAGAACCACTCCTCAATCCATTCATCACATTTCAACTTCCATGAAATAATTTTAAGAGTTTTCCAAAATAACCACCTCATTTTGATGGTTCTAACTCCATAAACGTCTTGTCAATCAGATACCCAGTTTGTAAGTTATTGGCATTTTATTAAATAGGGGTAGGTAGCATCTCAGCTCGGTCTAACCCAACAAACCTAGACCAGGGGACCCTCATTCCCCAATTTAGTTCAATTGACCCGAACTGACCCATTTTGGGTCTGGGTTGGCCCAGTTTGGCCTGGCCAGTAGGCCAGTCCGATTGGGCCTCTCTTGACACGGCCTGATTCAGCCGGGGGTCTAGCCAACCAGGTCACATGGCGACTTGGTCTCATCCGACCCGACCTGCTGGGGGAGGGTTCGACACACTGAGGGTGGGTCCGGCCCACTGGGCGTGGGTCACACCCTACTCGGTCCACCTTTGGCAGATGGACTCTCTTCTGCTCGGACTTGTAGCACGTCCAGGGTGCTGTTACACATCCGGTCGAACTCGAATGTCTGGGTTCTGCACATGGTTAGGGGACCATGTGACACACGCAACCTTTTCCCATGGCTGTGGGCCTCTCAATCGATGCAGATGAGGGGTTGTGTCCATATTTATACTTTCATCTCAGCCGGTGGCTCCTTCAGATTCACCGCGGCCTGAGTCGGCCGCGACTATTGCCTCTGGCGTGCTGTCATAGAATACCGGTGGGTTATTCTGTGGAACATCAAATCCGCTCTGTTGGTCCATTCTTCACACAACTTGTGCCTACGACCTATAGGGGATTCCATCTTCCCTACGATGGCCTCGTATCCTCCTTGACACCATTTGGAAGATGTGGTCACAATGAACCCACAAAATGCACATGGAAGAGTGGATGAAGCCTTGTTTTTGTTGGCCCGCACCCTCTGCGTTAGAGGTTTAGAAACACAGGATATAGAATTTAAGTTCTAACATAATTTAATCAATACCAATACCTGAATCCCAAGAAAAGGCACCCTCCTTTAAGAACAAGTGATCTGCAGATCAACTTGTTTGTGGGTTGATCCGCATTTTTCGTTTTAGAACAAAGAATGGGGAAACATAAAACAAAACAAACCCCTACCTCAAACATTTTCATCGTTAAAGCGGTCCATCCCTGGGGGTTCATGTTTGTTGGCATTCATCACTTTTTGGTTTCGTTCTTTAAGGTGCGTCGAAGTCGCTAGCGATTCATCAGAGTTTGTTATGTGTCGTTGGAGAGAATTATCACCATAGGTTCGTTAGATAAATTCCACCGCTTGTTCTTGATTTCTCCAACGTGTTAAACCATTAAAAGAAAACACATCATTGTGTTTCTATTACACCGTGTCATCGCGTCATTACACTATTTCATTTATGAAACAACATATCTATTACGATTCATTTAATGCATCATTACATTGCACGTTTACTAGCCATTAATGAGATTCATTTAATAATAATCATTACCGTTTTTTCACCACACCATAATGAAACCGTGCTACTGCCCAATGGTTGGGGAAAAAAATAAAATAACTTATTAAGTTATTTTATTTTTTTTCTGAAAAGTCCGAAAACTATATTTTCTGATCAAACCTCACCAATCGAAGTTAAGTTTGTTCTAGGTGAATCCCTCTATTATGATTTCAACGGTTCCCCCATATTTTTGATCTGAGAACCAGTTTAAAAGTTAGAAAAAACTTCTCACATGTTTACTTAAATGAACTTAAGAAAAGGCCAAAATTCTATTCTAGGATCACCGAGCCTCAGAATTAGGTTCTGTAAAAGTGTGTGGTCTCAAAATAATTCTATATAATTAAAAAACAAAATGAATTTTTGGGACATTACATTAATCCCCCCAATTTGGGATTCATGACCTCATAAACCAAAACAAGGACAAACAAAGAAATGGGGGTACTGATCATGAATCTAAGTCTCCCCCTCCCATGTGATCTCCTAGAGATTCTTGTGCCACCACCAAATGTGCACTAGAGGAATCGAACATCCATAAAGGATCATGCACATACCTCCTTAGCTAAGTCATGTGAAAAAAATCGTGAACCTGGTACATCTGTAGGGGAAGAGCTGGGTGATACGCCACCTTGCCAAATCTGCTAAGAATCTGAAAATGTCTGATGAACCTCAGAGATAACTTACCGCCCTAGACAAACCTCCGCAAACCCCATCAGGGTGAAACCCAAAAGAACACATGGTCTCCCTACTAGAACTCTGAGGGTCTCCATCTCCTATCAACATATGATTTCTCCCTTCTTTGTATAGTCCTCATCCACTCCTAGATTATCTGTACCTTCTCAGTGGTAGCCCGTACCAACTCTAAACCAATTAGTGCTAACTCCCCTAGGTCTGTCTAGTATAGAGGTGATCGACATGACCACCCACACAAGGCTTAAAATAGTGCCATGCCAATGATGGAGTGATAGATATTTTTTATGAAAAATCCACCAGTGGTAGGTGGCCCTACCATCTATGACCAAAATCAATGACTCAAGCATGAATCATTCCCTTCATGGTTTGTATAGTCTGCTCTGTCTAGCCCTATGTTTGTGGGTGAAAGGTGGTGGTCTAGTGTAGCTGAGTCCAAAACACCTCTTGAAATCACTTCCATAACTAGGATGTAAAGAGTGCATCATGGTATGAGATGATCATCGAAGGCATCCCATGAAGCCGCACTATCTCATGGATGTAGAGGCGTCCCAATCCCTCTATCGATCCCTGATCCTGGATGGGTAAAAAGTGAGACAACTTGGTGAGTCAGTCAATGATCACCCAAATAGAATATTGGCCCCTGGATGTTTTTTATAATCCCATCACGAATTCCATTGAGATACCATCCCATTTCCATTACTGTACCTCAAGTGGATGGGCCAAGCCCGCTATAACTTAATTCTTATCCTTCACTTGTTGACAAGTGAGGAATCATGAAACAAACTCTGACATCACTTTTTTCATCCCTGACCACTAGCAATGATGTCGGAGGTCTTGGTACATCTTCACCACACCCGGATGTTTTACCAAAGGGTATGTATGGAACTCCCTCAACACATACTCGTACTCCTACAATGTCAATGGTACCAGTGTTCACCCTTTGAAAAGGATGACATTATCTCTACCTATTAAAAATCCATTAGGTGGATATCTAGAGGATAACTGAGTGCATCGGGCCTTATAGTCAACATCCACAAGCTATGCCTCCCGGAATCACTGTATGAGTGGAGTGAAAGTCATTGACTAAAGGTAAGACACTCTATCATCGTAAATGAAGGATATCTGCATCATGACTAACTGCTATATTTCCTCACTCAACAAATGCAAACCGGAGCACCTACTAAGTGCATCATCCACCACGTTCCCCTTACCTAGAGTATATACTATCTAAAATTCATAGTCCTGGAGGATTTCTAGACATCACCACCATCTAAATTTTTGGTCCTTCTTTTAGAAGATATACCTAAGACTCTTGTGGTCAGAGTAGATAGTAAATCATTCACCCATCAAGTAATTTCACCACATATTCAAAGAAAATACCACTAATGATAACTCCAGGTCATGGGTCATGTAGTTCTATTAATCTGTCCTCAACTACCATGAGCCATAGGCAATCAAAAATTGCTTCTACATCAGGAAACAATCCAGCCCGGTCCCTGATGCATTGTAGAAGACTACATACCCAACTCCATCTTCTAGTAGCCTCAAGATAGGGGACCTCGTCAGTCTCCACCTTAGCTTCTGGAAACTATGCTTGAACTTCTCCATACAAACGAAGGGTTGTCCCTTTCGTGTCAAGGATGATAAAGGTTCTGATAATCCGGAAAAGTCATGCATGAACCTCTAGTAGTATCCAACCAACCCTAAGAAACTCCATACCTTAGTCATGCTCTTGGGTGGCTCCCTTTCCAGCACTGCCTCTATCTTTTCCAGATCCACTGCAAATCCATCCTCTGAGATGACATGCCCCTGAAAGTGGACCTCCCGAATCCAGAACTGGAACTTTGAAAGCTTCCCATAAAGCAGGTTCTCTTGGAGCATATCCCAGACTATCCATAGGTGTGTATTGTGATCCTATTCTGATACTGAGTATACCAAGATGTCATCAATGAATACCACCACAAAACAATCAATTTACGTATGGAATATCCTGTTCATGACTCCCATGAACACTACTAGGGCGTTTTTCATGCCAAAAGAAATCACTAAAAACTCATATTGTCCATACCGGAACATAAAGGCCATATTTGGAATGTCCTCATCCCGTACCTGAAGCTGATGATAACCTAATCTGAGGTATATCTTCAAGAACCACCTCTCTCCCTTAAACTAATTAAATAGGTCATCAATCCTCGATAGTGGATACTTTTTCTTCATGGTCACCTTGTTTAGGTGATGTAAGCCCACACATAGCCTCAAGCTCCCATTTAACTTCTTGTCAAAAAACACTAGGGTTGTTCATGATGAAACGTTGGGCCTCAAGAAGACCTTCTCCTGTAAGTACTCCAACAATACCCTCAATTCATGAAGCTCTGTAGGATCCATCTAAAATGATGGTGTGGATATCAATGCCATCCTGTGGTACAAGTCAATGATGAAGTCTACCTCCCTATGAGGTGTTAGTCTCATAAAATCATCGGTAAAGACATCCTCATACTCATCCACCACTATAGGAAAGCTTGGAATCCTCTCTTCCGCTGCACTGAGGGTGACGATATCCAATCAGTGAGTGATTGGCGGCACCCTCCTTTGAGAAAGTCAGTCCTATGCTGCAAAAGTTCCCTTCTCTCCAGTGAAGAAAAAACTGGACCTATCCTCATGAAAACACTACACTTTTTGCCTAATACAGTCGATCTGAGCATGGACTGTAGATAACCATCTCATACCCAGGATAACATCGTAAGGGATCAAAACCACTACTAGGAGATCCCAGCTGAAGATCTCACCTCCTCGAGTAAGCTCACACTACCGACACCTATTTTTAATCATCAAATCCCCTTATGTAGGAGTCTCTAATCATAAGGATAAAGTCAATGGATCCACCAGAATCTCCGAGCCTCGAATGAGGTCTGTGGAAAAGAAAGAGTGACTGGAACCTAAGTCTATAAGAACTACATATAAGGTAGATAAGACATATATTGTACCACTGATCATCTCCAGAGCACCGTGGTTGTAGGCCTCCACTGCCTGAAGCTGAGATCGCCCCTATCCACCTACTCCTTGAGGTCGTGGTGGACCACCTGGGGGTGGGGGAGGTAGTACCTTGAATCTTCGTCCACCGCCTGCCGCTCTAACTTCTCCCTTTCCATGTCTGCCGCCTTCCAGACCTCCTTGATCGAACCTTTTCCTCTTCCTTGGAGGCACCTCGACCTTCTACTGATCATCTATGTGGTGTGTTGGGCAGTTATAATCCATGTGTCCCTACTCGCCGCATGAGTATCATTCCCTATTACTCTGCTGACCCTCACTGCCTCGGTGGCCTCGCACCACCAATCAGGTGTCTTGGAGTTGTCCCCTGAGAGATCTTTCCTACTTGGGTCCCCACATCTATTGCCTGATACTCACCACTGAAGACTCTTCTACCTGGTATCTACTAGTGGCTCCTACCATCGGTGCCTGCTCTACCAGGAAACTCTCCACAAGAAGGTCTTTCTTTTACACTCCCGACTAAGTGGGGATGCTAATGGAAACCATCGACACCCTGATCTCTAGTCAGAGTCCCTGCTCGAAGGTCTGATCTCTGAAGAAAGGGTCATATACCATGTTCATAGAGTAGCAGGAGAGGTTTGTAAACCTCACAGAGTACTCATCCACTAACATGATTCACTACTGTAGATTAAGCATCTCATGTATTCTCACTAAGTAGAAGGTCGTAGAGAATAACACCTTCCTAAAATCCCTCTAAAAGTTATCCCAAGAGATGGTGTCCTCATCATGAGTCTGAATTTTCAAACTCCACCATCTCCCTATCGATCCATGTAGAAGGATCATAGACAAGATTTCCATCTAATCAAGAAGTGTCCTCACTAAGCGGAAGACCCCTGTTACTACCCCCATCCAGTCCTCAACGGCCTGAGGATCTATCTCTCCCCTAAACCTGGGTGGTCTTTATATCAGGAACTCATGTAAGGTGCTGAGCCTATGTGTATCCTCTACCGATAACGCTGGTAGTAACTACCGATCAACGAGTGGTGGTAACGTTGGTGCACCACTTGATGAGGACATCTCTAGCACTGGTCCCTAAACCGACGCCTCATCGCTAGGGGAGCTGTTCTCATGGTCATGTATCAGAATCCTAGTTGGCTGTCTATGTGGAGGAATCCTAAAATATATCAATATGTACCACAGTCAATAGATTATACCAGGTGAGATGACTCTAATTCAAGAAGAACAAGAGTAAACACTCAATTTATTATATGATGCATGAAACTAGTGCTTTTATGTATAGAGATGAAAAATAGAATTCAAGGTCATGGTGTATGGATATGTTGGCCGCTGCACCAGCACTGGACTCTGAAAATATGAATGTCAAACTTGAAAAATTTAAAATTGTTTCCCAAAATCAAAACAACAGACTCCTTGTCTTTGAGGTAGAACCGACCACCTATGATACCACTTTATCACAACCCATCCCAAGAAAACTAGAAAAGAGAATATGCAAGCTGCTAAAAAACCACTGAGTGTAAAGGTTCAGATGAAATTAAATGGGAAAGAAGACAAACCCAACAAAATAAAATTGCAATAAGAGAAAGTACAAGATTGATGGAAAGATGTCTTCTAAATATCCCACCTGATGGGTAAGTACAGTGTAGCCGTCGGAAGCCATAGAAGCACGTCCTACCTTCCTGGTCTCACTAGGCACCACCCAGTCTTGTGCCACCAAGTCCTTCACCAAGTTGTTGGTCGTTTGCACCAGAAACAAAACGTGCGGGAAAATCCCATGCAGTGGTGAGTAACAATATAATTAGTAGGGACCCCAAAAAAACAAGGAAAGACCATAAAATAAATCCACAAAGAAAACCACGAAGCAAGATAGCTCACGCCAGGTATAATCTAGCGTATGAAAAGTAGGACTATCAGTCGTATCATCGAACACCTTGGGCTACCGGAGAACTGCTCCTCAATGAGTACAGTTGGACTACCGGGTCACACAAATACACTTCCCACTAACCTTGGACTGCTGTGGTACTCATCCATAATGAGTACCTAGGGTATGCTGGGTCACACATAGCTGCTCCCCACTATGGGCATGCCGGCTCATACAGAGCTGCTTCCCACCTTGGCTATACTGAGGTACTCCTCCTGTTGAGTACCATGAGTATACCAGGTTACATAGAGCCACTCTCCACTGTGGGCCTTCTGGGTAACATAGAGCCGATTCCCATGGGGCCATCATAGCTGATCAACATAGGGTCACTTGTCAGTAGTCTTTAGGTCTCAGCGAACTGCAGGGTTTCCGCAGGTAGTGCGCTTGATTCTGGTTGAACCTCTACTCCAGACATTATTTACATTTAAAATTCAATTAAAGCCTCCTTATAGTATACCAAAATATCCAGATTATCACGAGGTTTCCAATTCCACAAATGGATCATCAATCAGACGCCTGATTTGTAAGTTATTGGTGATTCAGTAAACAGGGGCCCATTGTGTCTGGGCCCGATCCGACCCTACCCAGGGGAACAACATGCTCCATTTTAGTTCAGATGACCTGACCCAACTTGGTTCAAGTCTGGGTTTGCTCGATATAGCCTGGCCAGTGGGCCATGACTATTGGGCCTCGCTGGAACCAGCCCGGTTCGACCAGGGGTCCAGCGCGCCAGGTCGCCCCGTGACCCAGTCTCATCTAGCCCAGAACATTGGGAATGGGCCGTTCCCTGATCGGTCCGTCTATGGAGGACCAAATCCCTTCATCTTGGATGCGTAGCGCATTTGGGTAGCTATCACGCAATTGGTCGAACCCCGCCGCCCAGGTTTCACAGGCGTTCAAGAGATCACGTTCCACGTGAAGCCGCAGGCCGTGACTACGAGCCACATCCCTCCACCAGCCGCGAAATTGTATATCTGCTCCTTTTAGTTAGCCATGGACCATGTTGAAGGCAACTGCTACCTCCGTCATGCCGTCAACTACTCACAGCTGCCGCCATGGGCCACCTTCGATGGGTTATTCTGCGGACCACTGGGTTTTCTCTAGTGGTTTATTCTTTGCACCTCTTGCGCTTAGAGACTTCAAGGGATTACATCTTCAATGCGATGACATTTTATCCTCATTTCCACCACTTTAAATATATGTTCATGAAGAACACACAAAATGCTCAAGGCGGAGGGGCTCAAGCCTCATTCGTGACAGCCTGTGCCCTCCACGTAAGAGGTTTAGAAACATAGGGTATAGAATTGAAGTTCTAACATAATTTAATCGATCTCTATACATGAATATCATGAAAAAGGTACACTCCTGCAAGAAAGAGCGATCCTCAGATCAAAATATTCATGGGTTGATCCACGTTCGTCGTTTTAAAATAAAGAACATGGAAACTTAAAACAAAATAAACCCCTACCTCAAAGGTTTTCATCGTTGAAGCAGTCCGTCCATGGGGGTTCATGTTCCGTTGGCATTCATTGCATTTTGGTTCCGTTCTTTGAGTTGTTTTGAAGTCTCCGGCGATTCACCGGTGTTCATCATTCGTCATTGGTGAGAATTCTCATTGTAGTTTCATTAGAGAAAGTCCACTACTTGATCCTAATTTCTCCAATGCATTATCCCATTAAAAGAAAACATGTCTTAGTGTTTCTATTATGATGAATCATCGCTCTGTTACGCTGTTTCATTTATAAAACAACGTATCTGTTACATTTAATTTAATGCATCTTTACACTTCACGTTTATGAGACATTAATTATCTTCATTTAATGTGAATCGTCACCACTTTGTTGCCACACCACAGTGCCTCCGTGATACCACCCAACAATTGAGAAAAATAAATAAAACAACTTTTTAAGTTATTTTATTTTTTTTCAGAAAATTCTGAACAGTACCTTTTCCATTCGACCCTCACCGGTCGAAGTTAAGTCCATTCTAGGAGAATCCCACCATTCTGAGTTCAACGGTGCCCTTAGATTTTTGATTTGAGCACATATTTAAAATAAAAAAAAACCCACTCACATGTTTACTTAAATAAACTTAAAAGAAGTTCAAAATTTTATTCTAGGATCATCGGGCCTCGGAATCAAGTTCCATCAAAGAGTTTGGTCTCAAAATAATTCCATATAATTAAAAAAAATATAAACATAATTCTTGGGACATTATAGCTATTCTATATATTTATCATATAGAAGGTGAAGAAGACCAATGGTGGAATCTTATCAAGAATATGAGGAAAGAAGAAGAAATTGAATCAATAGAATGGTATGAGTTTAAGGGAATATTCCTTAGACATTACTTCCCTTATATTCTATATACAAAGTTGAATAATGATTTTCTTGAGATAAATAAAAAGGATGATGAATCCATTGGTACATATGAAGAAAATTTTACAAGGTTTTCAAGGCATGACTCTGGTTTAATTATCAATTCCGAAAGTAAAATTGATCGATTATTTGGTATCTTAAAACTAAGTCTTTGAAGAGAAGTTTCTACAAGAGACTTCGGTACCTATAAAGAAATATTTCTATGTGCTCTCTAGGTGAAGATGTAAATCAGAGTTACCCATCAATATCATTTTTTTATAAGAAAAGAAAAATATAATTCAAATGAAACTATAAAAACTATGGAGAGAAGGAGATGAGATTTCTTTTATATTTCATATCTTGGAAGAAACATGGAGGAAATTTTTTTAAGGGAACGACTCAATGTTTTAAGTGTGGAAGAGATGGTCATCGGGAAATGATTTTTGAAGTGATGGTAAAAAGTTAGTTATTGAAGTGAATAGAGAGAACGTTATACAGAATGAACCACCCACACTCCAGTGTTTCAAATAAATGGATTTTTTAATTTATGTGAATAAATGCCCTAATCCAACAGATAATATAGATGATAATCCACAAAAACCTCTGAAGTCAAAGGAAAATGGTCAATCTTAGGAAATCACAATGTACAAAGAAATTCATGTTAATTAGGGTACATTTATCCTCTAATACTTATTTGGGGATTTTATGTATAATTTTTTATGATTGAGGCTTATGAAAATATTATTGTTTATCCTTTAATGAAATTTCATGTGATTTTATCCCTCTACATGAATTAGAGAATAATGAAACATGTAATGACTATTCCACTACAATTTTTACTTAATTATTTGAATGTATTTTTTGAATGGTATTGGTAACCAAGAAAAGTGATTGAGGCGGTGAGATGATATTTATGGAGAAAACTTGATTAAGGGAAAGATAACCCTTATTATGTGCATGATAAAGGGATAATAATGAGATAAAGAGATATTTTTTTGTTATAAAATAAATGGTATAGTATTGATGACCTTGGAACTGATTAGTAATATGATGAAAATATGGTTTATGGATTGATTTTATAGATTTTTTTTGGATTTATGGTATGAGGAAAGAGTTAGTTTTTAAAAGAATTTATATTATTTCTCAGGTTTTATGTTAATTTAGGTTATTGTAATTTTTCAAGAGAATACATGATAATGATATTCACATATTGGTTGATTGAAAAATAAAAGCTACATCAATTTGTTTGGGGGATTAATGATAATTGGATTTTGAGAATTTAGTGACCCTCATTTGAAAGAATTGGATTTTAAATTTTTTGGAAGGATCATAAGGGTAACAATTTATGAAATTTTTTTTATTTCATTTTGTAAGATATTTTATAGAATAATTTTTTACTTAACCATATGAATATTTATGTGTATTGGATAACCTATTCTAATTATTTTGTTATGATAACTAGAGAAAGAAGGAATGAATTTTCATCCCATTATAGATCTTATGATCCAATAGTTCTTCAGACATTATAATTTAAAATTCATTTCTTGGAGTAATAAATGAAAAAAAATTGATCAACGAATAACCAAAGAGTGAGATTGTACTTATGAGATGAAATCAAGCAAGTATATCTTCTCAAATGATTCTGAAATAAAATTTTATCACATTATTACAATTTCTAATGATATCAATGAACTTTTAAAGACATAGTTGGTCTATGGTTTTTTGGCCATTATCATTCTAATTTACATGTCATCTATCATTCTCCATCAGAAATTGATAGTTATAATTCTATTTCATGTCCATATTTTCACTTTCCACTAATATTCTCCTAATCATAATTCATGTTTTGTTGTGATCTTCAACATTTACTTTCCCTATTTTGAAGAGGAAGTTTTATTGAAACTTTTTATAATGTGGGATTACCATAAAGTAATTTTCAAATATACACCTTTAATTGTCGATGTGCAATTTAAAAATGTGAGGATGATTTTTTTTTTGAAATTTTTGACCATATTGGGATGACAACTTATTGATTAGTTCTTCCACTGAATATCATTAATGTTCATGATGTTTTCCATATATCTCTCCTAAGGAAGTACATACCTCATCCTTCACATTTACTAATCCCAGAGGTCATAACGCAAGAGAAATATATTTTTTATAATGAAAAAATTAAATAGATTTTTTATAATAGAGATAAAATTTTATAAAATAATACCACCGACCTGGTTATTTTTTTTGTGGTGAAACCACCAATTTTAGGATGCTATGTGGGAACCTGAGGATTTTATAAGGCATATGTATCCTCATTAGTTTGTATCTGAGTGATGAATTTTGAGGGATAAATTCATTTTAATTGGGGTATAATGTAACAACCCAATATTTTATGGTTGGAAACTTTTTAAATTAATATCTTTTATATCTTACATTGAATAGAACACCGATCTTAAGAAAACTCCAAAATATTATTATTTTAACACGACCATTATAACCTATACGTTAAATTGAAGGGTGTTAATATGATTACATATATTATTAAATAAATATAAATTTCATGATCAATAGAATTTTTTTATTAATATGAAATACACAAATAATTTTTAGTAAAGTCATTTTGTTCTTTAAATATATGTTTTCTTCAAAAAGTGGGATTTATTTTTTTTATGGGAAAGTAATTATAATTATTTTTTTTACTCTTTTAGAAAATTAATTTGATAAAATGAACATAATTTTTGGACTCATCATATAAAAATTAACTTAGGATGACTTTTTGAGGATTTTTTGAAAAGTCTAATTTTTCATTGAATAGTAAAAATACCGATTTTTTAAAAACTCTCATTTTATTTATATTTTAAAGTATTTTAATAATTTTAAACTGATATAAAATTAACCTAGGAATTTATTACTTATATATAATATTATTAATTACATTTAATATATCATTGTACATAATTTTAGTATATGTACATTTTTAGCCTTAAAAATATGTTAAAAAACTATTTTTCATTGCTTTTTGACAGTTTAATTTTTAAATTTATTTTCCAACTTATGTGTTTTGAATTTTAAAAAAATAATTCCATATTTTTAATCAAGATGTACAAAATATTTTATTAGGTCATTTTCATTTTTATGCATAACAAAATTATCATGGTAAGAAAATATTTACCACAATATAGGTAAAATAATGTAGTAGGTTAATGTTAAAAGGTAAAAGATTAAAATAACTAAAAAATAAAAAATTTAATGGGTTGTTTATGTGTTTTTAGATGATAAAAAACCATTAAAACATTAATTATCATCCAAATTATTTGAAATTAATTCCACTAAAATGTGGTTGACTTTAAATATAAAATACTCATTATTTAATCACTTAAAACCACCCATCCTCAAGTATAAATACCACTCCTCACCACCCAATTTCTTCTCAAAAGACTATAAGATATTAAAATATATTCGAAAACCTCTATTTCCTAACCTAACCACGTAATAGTGTTTCAGGTCTCACCCAACGACCAATTTCAAGTTCCTTAAAGGGTCCTTCAAGGAGATGATATTCAAGAGGTAACTTTTTCAAACAACCTCTATTAATTTATTTTTGTTTTCTACCTTCGCCTCTACGACTTCATCCATAATGAAATAATAAATATAGTATCATATATATAATATAGTTTCATGCTTCTAATTAAATATATTATATATATTCTCTTTATTACCTCCTATTTTTCAAAAAAATGAAACCATTGTATAAATTATGGTCGTTAATTTTCTCTGTGGATAATGATCTTTAATTTTATATTACCATATTCAAGGATGGTCATAAAAGTGTTATTTTGTTTATATAATATTTTAATATTTTTATTATAACCTTATTCATGTTATGGAACTAATATATTGACATGATATTAAATAAAATGAAACTAGTTCTTGATGGTCCGAAAAACCGCCAAATTAAACTAAACATTTATTATTAACATTTTTTCAAATAAATAATCCTCAAGTACTGATGAAAAATGATATATGGGACCATTTTAACGTATATATGTGAATTAATTACATTTAACTAAACTTATAGTGTTTTTTTCCATTTTACAAGAAAATCCATAATTATACACAAGCGAATCGACCATGAAACCATGAAATGAACACACCAGAAACAATGAAAATAATGAAATATTATTAAAGAACAGGTGGTAAGATGTTATAAAATTATCATATATGGTATTATAAATTTGAATATGATTCTTTAATGAATTAATAATAATCATTACACTTTTTTACATGAGTCTAAAGTACACAAAACTAAAGGGAAGCGTGAGGTAAGGGTTTCTCATCTCACTCTTACTTCAATGATATATATGCCTTATTTTCCACTTATTTATTGTGTGTGGTGTATATAATTAACATTTATACATAATATCATGAATAAAATTATATTTATTTTCTTTAATGTTTCATTTGATAATTATTAATTATATGTAGAATACGATTTGACTGATTAAAAAGTCATAAGGGATTTATTAACTCAATTTCCATTCATTGGGTTCAACTACCACTTCATTGATTATTCCATGTTAGGATTATTTTTGGGATTAATTTTGATTATATTATTTTTTATTTGCACTTATTTTATGAATATTTAAATTTTATACACATAATTAATTCATTTGATTAATGTTTACATCAATTATATGATATTTATAAGGGAATTTCTTTTAAAAATTATTTTTTAAAAGTTTTCCTTAAAAATATATTTTTATTCCATGTACATGTTTTCTAAAATTATTTATAAAAATATTTTTGATATTATATTATGATTTTTTATTGTAATTTTTACTCATGTTTAACTTTTTATAAAATAGTTTGAAAGGATTATTTTTTTTCGTTTTCTAAGTGAGGTTCTTTATGAATTTTCAAAAACAATTATTGATGGAATGTTTTTTAAATTATATATCATGTGTTTCTTTTCCCATCTCCATGATGCCTTAATGGCTTGATGATTAATTTATAATATTACATGGTTATTTTAAAATAATTAATTTTCTTTTATAATTGTGTGGATTTTTTTTTCAAAACAGAAAGGATATTTTCCTCGAGAATTATTTCAAGTGATCCTTTAGAAAAATAATTTTTTTCCATCTCACATAACATTATTTGATGTTACTTATGATTTAATGGGGTTATGATTCAAGGATAATATTATTATTATTTATATGGTTGGTTTATGTTTATGATGTAATGATATTTGTGAAACCTATTTCTTTTCCATAGGTTATTATGTGGTGAAATATTTATGAAACCTATTTCTTTTCATGGGTTCTAATATGATGAAATGATTTATGCTCTTGTGGAGCACATATGTATTCTTTTAATTATGTGATGGGTGAGACCTATATCTCCATCCAATTTATTTGGTATTTATATTTTATATTAGGATATATACATGATTGGAATGGGAAGTGAACCCAGTTTAGTAAGATAGGATTGGAATGAGAAGTGAAACTGGTTCAGTAAGGGAATTTGTCCACCTTGATAGTCATGGGAGTGAACTTTGAATACTATGATGGTTTAGGGAGTGAACCCATTCAGATATTACTGTATTATAAAAGAAACCTGATTACTAATTAAATAATTTTGTATTCGTATATTCATGCCACAATTTTATGTCTTATGCCAATGTTATTCTCTTATTATTTAGGTCTTATGAACTTCTATGATTTATACCATAACTCAAGATTATGATCTTTGATATACAGGGTATAATTTTCAAATGTTTTCATCATATTATTATATCCTTATTCTTATTTTATTTTTGATATATCCATTTTTTACCCTTACCAAGAATATGAGATCACCTTTTTATTATGTTTTGTTTTCCCTAGGTTATGAAGGAAGGTTTAAAGTAGGATATGTCAAAGAACGGTTCTAGATGTGAAGATATTTTGGGAGATGATATTGAATTTTACGAACCATTTGTTTATGTTTATAAGTTTCCAAATACAATAAAACCATATTATTCTAGTGTGGTTTTTATATGTTATGTAATTAATATTCATCTATTTAGATGTAATATCTATGTATGAAAATAATGAGTCATTATACATGGCCAAATAGAGTTGGGACCCAGGGGGTCATTATCTATCATCCTTAATTAATAAAATAGGGGGGATACCTATAGATTTTGGAGTTAATAAATACATAATTTTCTAAATGATTATTTAAAAATTATATTAGGGTAATGTTATGATAATTTTATGAAAAGTTAGATTTTTCAGTGAATAGTGAAAAATACAGATTTTTATTTAAAATTGTATGTTTATTTCCAGAATTTACAATGTACCATTTTATTTTAAAATGGGTTCAAAGTAAAATTATTTTTGCTATATTATTATTAATAAAAATAAGTTCATTTTAATCAATATTATTTTTTTCCTTGGTATAAAAACATTTCTACACTTAAAAGGCATTTTTTTTTTGAAAAACTGTTTTTTATTACGTTTTGTGTTTTTATCATTAAATTAATTATAACAATTCTAGAAATTGAATACTAAAAAAAGTATTAAATATTTGGAATTAGTAGGTTTAAATTTTTTAATTATTCCCCCTTTTATTTTTTGTCATTATGAATAGTATCATTGGTAAAAAAATTTACCACATCGGTAAGTGTAAAATGGGTAAATCGTGTTTAAAACAATGAAATAAGGTCTCAAAATAAATTAAAAACTTTAATTAATTTTATTTTATGGGATAAATTAGAATATATCCATACAAAATTTTAATATATGGAATTTTGCTTCCATTTTCCTACAATAATGACATTTATATTATTTTAAGTAAAGAAAATTCCAAAATGTCACTTTATTGACATTAATATCTATAAATTTTATACATAAGAGTAAGAAAGATGATAAGTTAAGTTATAATTTTTTATATAAAATATAAATTAATTGTTTTTATCATAGTAATTTGTTTTAAATTTTTAGTGACAAGATAATAACCTTAAATTCTTATACAATGTCGACACAATGCTTGTGTGAGTAGTAAAATAAATCGAGTAAATGATTTTTAAAACACTAAAAGTAATATTTTCGTTGATTTAAAGTGTTATATTAATTTTAAAGATAAATATAAAATATTAGATATGTTTTAATGTTTTATATTTTATTTCAATTACTTTCATATTATTTTAAAAGTCAAATTATTTGAATAGTTCCTAAAAATGACATTAATGATTTTTTATGAAAAATAATAATTTATTAAATGATTTAAAATTATTAAAAATCCTATATTCATCCATGTTAATGATATATTTATAAAATTATCAACCATAGTATATTTATGGGTGAATATTTATTTTTATAGTAAATTTACTGACTCATAAAGAGTAAAAAACATTGATATTGCAGTAGTTGTTGTAAGGGTTAACAAGGGGTAAAAATAAAGAGATTAGGGTTGAAACATTACCAAAACTTGTACAATTTTTAATTTGTGAGATAAATTAGACTCATAATAATATTATATTCTAATTACATAATTTTGGATCCATTTACATGAAAATTAATCTATATTAAGTCAATACATTAAGTAATTCTGAGAGTGCCCCTCCCCTCAAATATAGAAGGGAACCTTGTATCCTATTTTATTCATTCTTAAAGAACCATTTTTTTTATAAAATACCTGAAATAATACCTTCCTAACATCCCTTAACATGTTATGGAGGTATTATTTTCTGAATAATACCAACCTTATAGGGATTAAGGTGTAAAGAAAAGGAGGTTGTCCGATGAAGAGGTATAAATTTTCACCAAATATTTTAGTTTTATTTATTCTAATACCAAATTTAAATATTATAATACCATGATGAAATAAAAAGAATAATTATATTAAATATAATTATATGTTATAATGTTAATTGAATTAGCTATATCTAAATCCTATTCCATCAAATGGGAAATGAAACCATCATTTGTGTGTACGGAGGTCTACTACTTCACGAACCGATACAATTAATTTTCCATTACTGTATAGATGGTTATTATGATGGATTTAAAATATATATATATATTATATTCATGAAATATTTATTATTATTTAATGATAATGTACCATCTATTTACTTATAATTTACATCCTTCGAAAATTGATAGTGTTTCTTGTGCGTAATTGAAGATTATCGCCTCCACGAATTGATGTGATCCATTTTTCATAATTTCATAACATGGATGATATATATAAGTTTATTTAAATATATAATATTTTATCTATTTCATATTCATAAATTTTTAAAGATAAAATAATACTTTCTTTCATTCCCTCATTTTTGTTGAAAAATGGAAATGTTACTCATGCGTATGTAGGACCTACCATCTCCATTTTTTATTGAAGAAAGTGGTGCCCTGGACAAAAGGCCAAAGAACAATTTATTATATAAAAAAGAGATTACATGAGTCTAAAATATGGGATTATATTACAATATTTCTCATAAAGGGGGAGTAAATAGATAGGAATATCATCCAACCATGTCATATCCTGACTTACTCCTATATTGGCGAGGCCATTCACAACCATATTGGCTTCACGATAGATATGAGTGGTAATATGGTTGATGTCGCAGAGCGAACAGAGACAATCCATACAATATTGCGTAATCTACCATGATATATGAATCACACCATTCCAAATCGCTCGCACTATGTTAGTTGAATCACATTCAATGCATATATTGTTCCAAACATGATTATTAGTGAATGATATAGAACAATGACATATTTTCCCAGAGTCAATATACCGAAGTTGTTTTGAAGTTATGAACCAAAAATCATCAAAACACGCCGATGTGGACATGATATATTAATTAATTAAATATTTTATTTAAATAAATGAAAAAAGTGGTTTAATGATAAGGTATTAATCTTGAAAAAATTTATTAATAAATAAAATAAATGATACAATTTTATCATACACGAGTTAAAGTACATGGAATGTCTGAACTACGGGTAAGGGACTTCATCTCAATTTCACTTCACTAAGGAATGATTTAATATTATAAAAAAAATTATTTAATATGGTGTATATAATTCCATTTTATGTTTTATATCATTGATAATTCATACCTCATGATATTTAAATTTTCTATTAAAATTATTTCATCCTAGTGTATTTGAATTCAAAGTTACTAAGTGGTAAGAGATTTTTAACTAAATTTTTATTCATTGTCTTATAATTATACTTCATTAACTTTGTATTACAATTATTATGTTTGAATTGATCTATTCGTTGTTTTATTATATATTTATACTTGTTTTATGTGGATTTAAATATTTTCACATCATCACTTCATGGATTAATTTTCACCTAAAAAGTTATGATACTTGAAAGGGTTTTATTTATCTCAATCTTATTTTCTTGACACATGTTTTATGTTGTGCACTATTATTTCTTTAAATGATGTACTTACTTCCCCATGAATTAATTCTTATATATTAATTTATTTAATTCATGGTATTTAAGTAGTTACATCATATTATTTCATTCAATGAAATATTATTGGAAGGTTACCAATGTGGTAAAGGATTTATGTTATAATCGTCTTTGTTTTTTAGGTTGTTTAGGTTAAAGGTTATTTTTTGGAAATCAAATGATCTTATTTTCATGAACCAAATTTAGTTTATTCTACTTTGTTTATGAATGTGTTTTACATGTTTAGTTTCAATTTCCTCCCTATTTAATTAAATAAATATCAAGAAAGTTGTCTTTAAGTGATATCTTTATTTAGATCATGAATATTTCTATTCCATATCCATGTTTTCTAAGATATTTTAAAAAAATTGTCTTTATAAACATAAATTACTTCCTAAATTTATTTCACTTGATCTTTTACCTTCTTTTAAAAGTTTTTTAATGGAAATTTATTATGATTTTCTATATCGTTCACTTTTGACTATCTGTAAAAAATATTTTAAAAGAATGTTTATTTTTATCATTTACAACATAAACAGATTTTACCATAGTCATGAACATTATTTTATTTCAATCTTACTTGATAATTTTCTAAATTTATTTTCAAAGAAAATTATTTTCACAACATTTTTTGAATTTTTTAGTTTTTTAAAAGTGATTCCAAAAGTGGAAAGAGTATTTTATTCAGGAATGCATTTAATGATATTTTTGTGGTATTTATATTCATAAAATATAATAACACTTGATGTTAATTACGATACATTGAGGGTATTTTTTAATGATTCAATCCTAATTATTTATATAGATTATTATTTTAAAAATATATTCTCATGAAACCCATTTATTTTCCATGAGTTAATCAAGTTATAAAAGGAATAATTCTTGTTTAGATGAGTTTCTTGATGAAATGTATAATCTATATAATTTATTCATGTTATGGTTCTTAGAAATTATTTATGATGATGGTTAGTTCTTTTATAAACTACAGATGAGTGGTTTTTTCATAAACCTAGGATGAGTTTTTACTTTATAAACCAAGGATGGGTGAATCTATTATAGCCATACAATACATTGTTTAATGGGACAAAGTTACTAGGAAAAAAATCAACCCTAAGAGACAATGGAGTTATATTAATCCTATAAGAATATAGAGTTTACCAATTATAGGTTACTCCTCAAAGATATGGGAATTATCTGGTTAGGTAATTCAATGATGAATGTTTGATGTTCCAAGAAACTAACATGTTTTCTTTTTTTATTTATATAAGTATTTAATGGTTCCGTGGATCAATATTGATGTCACATGGATTATGATTATTGATTCTCATTAATCTTTCATTTGATAAATATTTATTCCATGTCACATGTTTTATCATACATGTTTTTATGGGTATTAATTCTCTTATGTTATACTCAAAAACATTAATTATGTCATCATACCCTTATAATAATCTTATGATCACTGATGACATTAAACTGTTAATGATTATTTTTACCCTTATTGAGAATTTGACCTCATCCTTATTATGTTTTAGATTTCACTAGGTTTTTATGAAATGTTTTAAGTGTGTTATTCCTAATAATTTTACTATATGTGAATAAATTAGTGTGATATTATGTAGATCTTTATGAACTAGTTGTTTATGTATCCAACTTATTATGTAATATTTTTTCATAAATCTCTAAAACTCTAAAACAAAATGGCCTTTAGGTATATAAGTGGCCCAATATTTCTTTTTGATTTTATCTATTTTTAAGGTTTAAAATTATGTCACATTTATGAGTATCAAATACAAAAATTTAAAGATTATGTTTTTATCACTAAATCTGGAAGTTCAGGTTTGGGGATGTTATATCAAAAGTCACATGAGAACATGGATTTATATAGCATGCTTAAGAATATCCATGATCATTATTAGGATAGAGATAGATAGAAGAATTTTTTGGTCTAAAAGGAACTATTTACATGAAAAATTATAGATAGAGTACTATATATACATCACATAAGGTAAATGAATAGCTACATTGAGAATATAGAAATTATAGGGCTTCAGCCACCCGATGAATTATACATAAATCTCATTCTTTCTTCACACTCTCAATGATTCTATAGATTTGTTATGAATTTTAATATGAGATACATTGATAAATCACTTATAGATTTACTTACTATACTTCTATAGGTATATAAATACAAAAAGTGTGAAAAATATTCTATACGTATAGTGAATAAGATGATAGGAATGGTAAAGATATCCAAAACTAACTCAAAATATATATATTATTTAAAACTCCATTCTGAGAAGAGTATGATCAAGGGGGAAGTAAGGGAGTGGGATGAAATCTAATTTTCATGCTGGAATAAATTCTATGAGAATGAGAACTAGGCCATGAAAAAGAAGTAAAGATTCACTTTGTGCATTTTTTATCGAGTACAATCTTTCCATTTCTAAAAATTGGGTATTTTTTTAACTCATGGTGAATTAATATATATCTAATTATAGGAACAATGTATATTTAGAATATTTAACCTAGTAGAGGTGCATATACAAGCCACTAATAGAGAAAAACTCATTATAGTGGCTATTAGATATTACCACCTCATATTTACCACATGATTTATCTTGTTTTTAAAGAAATGTTATTATGTTCTAAAATCTAGTTTTCATGAATCATATCACAAAAAAAATGTGGAATAACTAGCTAGGTCAGGTAAATGAAAATTTATTAACTAAATTATATCAATATGGTTATTTAGATTATTTTGAACTAAAACCACTCAGTATATGTCATTCATGTTTACAAGGAAATTGACCGAAGCTCTATTTATTGGAAAGAGTGAAAGGGTCATAAATCTCCTTGAATTGTTTAATACAAATATTTAGGGAATAATTCCTATTGAATAAAGTGGTGTATACTCATACTTATAACTTTTGTTGAAAAATTTAGTAGATATGGGTATTTTAACTTAATGAAGTTTAAGTTAGATTCTTTTGATAAATTATCAGAATAAAAAAATTATGTTGAAAACCAACTTGATAAGAAGATAAAGAAACTACACTTAGACTATGATGAGGAATATCTATATCAAGAAATAATTTATTATCTTAAATAATGTTGGATTTAATATCAACTCACACCTCTTTATAAACCACAATATAATGGTGTTTGTGAAAGGCGGAAGTATATATTGTTGGAAATGATGATATCATTGATGATTCAAGGAAGGATTCCATTATCCTTTTGGGGAAACACATTACAGATTGAAATATACTCACTATATAAAAACCTGAGATTTTATAAGATTGATTATTTTCAATTTCTTTGATGTCTTGTTTTTTACACTACACTAGTATTATCTGGCGCTATATGAAACACCATATTATCTTGTAGTATTCGCAACACTATTCTTGGCTTGTGTTGCAAACAATTTCACGTTCTCTTGATAGAATTCATTTCACGCAACAATGAGTATAGATTTTGTTCAACATATAAAATAACTATTTTTGGATTATGTTATACACAAAAAAAATGAATATTTCACTAAACGTAACACTAACTTGGCTTACATTACACATAAGAGCGACCTTTTTTGATAGCTTGCATTGTACGCAATACCGAGTTTCACTAAACAATGATACATTATTAAAAAATTATTATTTAATAGGATATAAACTAGATGTTATGAATATTATTAACTACATTTTTAATTTTATATAAAATTAACATTCATCTTATATATTTTCTATAATGTTATATAATAATAACTTCAATTTTTCAGATAAAAGAAGTATTTTTCAAAAAATACAGTTTTGCCGCCTTTTCATGGTGCACCAATTTTAAATCTAGTTTTTAACACTTTTATATATTATATTTTACAAAATAAATATCTTATTTTGAATTGGGACATCGAAATTTAATTTGGTTCAATTTTTGGATTTTTTCAGATAAAATTCATATGTTAATGAATAATGAAAAATACTACATTTTAATTCAAAATTTCCTTTTCATATGATTTATTTATATATTTAGATTATCTTTTTAGTTTGTTTTAAAGTGTAATTGGATTATATTTTTCAAATTTAATACAATCATAGTCATTGGAAGTAATTTCACATTTAAATTGGACATAAACACATGTCGATATTTTGATAGTTTTTACTTCTTAAAAACCTGCTTTTTGGTTTTGAAAACGGGAATTAATTTTAAATTAATTTATACCAATTATATTTTTTTTAATTTATAAAAAATGATTCCATATTTGGAATCATAAGGACAAAATAATGTAAAAATGTCCCTTTTGTTTTTTTATAATAATAACAGTAACTACGATAATGTTTATTTACCATAGTTAAAGATAAATCAGTTAAATTAGTGTAACAAATAATATGATATGGATATTAATATTATCCTAAAACCTACTAAAATAATATTGGATGAATAAAATTATACCCTTAACATATTTTATTCTAAACTTAGTTATTTAATGGCCACTTGACCATGAAAATAACATAGATATTAATAAAACCAATGAATGTGACAAAATGTCAAACTCACATTTCATATAACTTTAATAATTTTAATATTGGGAAAACATGTGATATCTTAGAACATAACTAGTATATGAAAATATAAAATAATTAACTAAATCTTGGTAATTTATTTTGAATTTTCAATAAATAAATAATTATCTTAAAGACTTATACTCTAATGATGTAAAATTAATTAATTGATGAGAAATCAATAAAATTTTTTTTTATTAAAATCCTAATAACCATAAAATGCCAAAACACATGATGAAATCTTATTTTTGAGTGTATATAGACCATAATAATCCAAGGGTCAAGATAGTGGCCATTTAAAGCCTTATATAATACATTATTACATTTATATTATTCTATTTAAAGTAATGTTAATGTTGTCACATTCAAACATTAATAAGTATAACGTATTTAATATTTTATTTAATAGAAGATAGATTATACTATATATATTATCATGAAATATATTAAATTTAAATTTATCATTGTATTTTATTTTAAATTTTTACTCAATAAATAATTATATTAAATAATTACACAAAATCATTGTGGTAATTATTTTATTAAAAAAGATATAAATTAAATGTTATTTATAATGTTAAAATAAATATATTTTGGGATAACTAACATGTACAATTAATTTTATATATAACCCGGACCTTATAGGAATACAATAAAATATTTTTTTAGATGTTAACTTGTTATAGTTATATTTTTTCAAATCAATAAATTGAATAGTGTCAAAATTGACACTATTGATTGTTTATCAGAATTGTGTTTTATTAAATTATTTAAAAATAATAAAACATTTTAAAAAATGTATAATAATAATAATAAGGTAAAAATTGTTCTAAATTATTTATTTATAATCTAATTGACATAAAATAAGTAAATATTTTAACCTTTTAATATTGAAATATTTTTTACCCTAGTTAAAATGAAACAGAATAACTAAGTGTTAAATTGAAAAGATAAGGTTTGAATAGACATAAAAACTTGCATAAAATTTATTGGATGATGTGATTAAAATACTACCTCATCTCATCTTCAAAATTTGAACATTTTGGAGATTTTTTAGTTGGTTTTGATTTTATTATAAATTAATATTTTTGATGTTCCCAAAAGTGAAAATCACCTCAATTATAAAAGGGCACCTCCTACCTCATTTAACCACAAATAATTAAGCCTTAAAGTTCATCCATACCCTACCCATTTATCTTATCAAATTCTGTTGTTACATTATAGAGGTGATGGCCATCTAAAAACACCAAATATAGTTTCATTAAGAGAAGATTTAAAGAGAGAACGTCAAAGAAGAGGAGGTTCTGACACATAGAAAGCATATCAAACCCAAGGTAAGTGATAATTTTTCAATTTTATTTTTATCTGTGATTGTTTATACGTATGTATTTACTAGGGATATATTTATCATCTATATCAATGTTTTCAAAAAAAAAATCATAAAATGTTTAATATTCTTTTATATATGTTTAAAGTCATTTTTATCCATTTTTGAATTTTACAACATGGTTTGGAAGGAATCTTTCTTTCATTTACCATACAAGTTACTTTTTGACTTTTTTTGGAAAAAGTAAAAGGGGAATGTTTTTTCAACTTATATGACAGAAATTAATTTTTAAATCTTCTTAACGACTTAGTTCCATAATTCTTCACTTACAAGATTTCAAGATTATTTTCAAAAAAGTTATTTTCTTTTAAAATTACACGGCATTTTGAGAAAAGAAAACATTTTTGAGAAAGAAAGGATATTTCCTTCAAAAATTAAGTTCGAGTGTTTTATCAATTTTTCCCATCTAAGATGATTCTATTTAAGTGGGGTTTTGTTTCTATCCTTATTATTACTATGATTTTATTTTCTTAATGATGAAATAAAATTTTACATGGGTTATGTTATGATGGAATGATGTTTAATAAATCCATTTTATTTCTTGGGTTATACTCTGATGAATGATTTATGTTTTTGTAGAACATGTAAGAATGATCTCATTATGTGATGGGTGGGACCTATATCTCCCTCCAATGAATTGGGTAGAGATTTATATCCCATGAGATATACATGATTGGAATTGGAAGTAAATACCGTTCAGTAATATAGGGTTGGAACGATAAGTAAATCTGGTTTAGTAATGCATGGCTGGAACGACATGTAAGCCCAGTTAAGTAATGGAATTTTTCCACTATGATGGTCTTGGCAGTATTGTCTTGGATACTATAGAAATCATATTATGTAATTATTTGTTTTCTACAATTGTATAATTTATTCTAATGCTATTTTATCATAGTTAATGTTCTTTTATGATCTATTCCTTATGTATTGCCAAGATTTATTTCATGACTTATGATTTTGATATCTAAACTTTATGTTCATGTTTTTACATTTTTATATTTATTGTTTGTTTTAGTTTCTCAATGTTTTCCCTTACTTATAATTTGAGATCACCCTTTTTATGTTTTTTCCCATGATATAAAGAAAGGTTTTAGGTAGGAAAAAAGGGGAAGATAATTATGGGAGATGTTGAAGGTCTTTCACCAAGTTAGAAGATTTTGTTCTATGTTTATAAAGACACTAAACTAATAAGTTCTTTGGGTTTCTATTTATCTCATGCATTAATTATTCTGAAAAAGTAATGAAATTTCCATGTACATCAAGCTTGGGTCGTTAGAGTTGGTATCTGAGTGAAGGTTTAGTCAACCTTTGGAAACTAGGATGCAGAAACTTTAGTGAGATCCCCTGAGATATTTCTAAGGTATGTTTATGGATTTCTCTAAGGCTAAGTATAACTATAGGTTATAATCCTAGAATTATGGTATCGATCATGAATTACCTAGGATTAAACCTAATATGTTAGAGATTAAAATTTCCCCCTTGATTATGTTGTTTTCCTAGTATGATTTTTGTCTCTAACACTATTATTTTTGGGTTTTAGAAAATGACTAGAACCCAAAGGAACCATGTTAATAACCAATTCAATGGGAAATGAAATGATTTTCCTCCGGAACAACCAAATGTTATGGGATATGTAATGAAAAATCTTATTGCTATACTTACACAAGATATGAGTTGTTTTATACTTTCAAATGAATAGATAAGGGAACAACATTCTATTGAGTCCTTCATGAGGCAACATCCACATTCTTTCAGTGGGTCTTCTGATCCACTAGTTACTAAACAATGGATCAGTACCATTGAAAATATATTTTCCATCCTTCATTTTTTGGAAAATGAAAAGTTAATTTTGGCTGTTTATCATTTAGAAGGTGAAGCAGACTAGTGGTGGACTCTAATTAAGAATAAAATGTAGCAAGATGAATTGAATCGATGTAATGGGATGTGTTCAATAACTTGTTTTTCAATAAGTACCTCCCTCATATTATTCGAAAAAATATGGATAAGTTGTTCCTTGAACTTATGAAAAATGATGATGAATCCATTTGTATCTACGAAGAAAATTTTACAGGACTTGCAAGTTATGCTTCTGGAATCATTATCCAAACTGAGAGTAAAATTTATTGATTCTTTAGTGGATTAAAACCTAGTCTTCGAAGCGAATTAGCTATAAGAGAATTTAGTATCTATGAAGATATTTTTCATTGCAATATCAAGGTAGAACTATATGTTTGTGTTAAATATCCATCGCATGGTCTTGACAAGAAACAAAAGATGGAGTTCAAGAGAAAATTTCAAAATAATGGTGAAAATAATATGAATGTTTTCTTATGCTCAATGTTTGGAAATAATAATGGTAGAGATTGTCTTAAAGGGACTAGAAAATGTTTCCAAGTGTTGAAAATAAGGTAATAGAGAAGTTGAGTGCCAATGTAATGTGAAAGAGGTTTATAATGATGTGAATAGAGAGAACACTACAGAGAATGCACCAACAACACTTCAATGATACAAGTGCAAGGAAATGGGAGAATTATGCTAACCAATGCCCTAATCCAAGAGTTAATGATGATCAATGTCAGCAACCTCTTAAGGAAAAAGACAATGGGAAGTCCCATTCGAAAATTATTGGTGATGTTGAGTATGAAAACAAAGTGGTGGAATGATTAAGTATTTATGTTATGGGATTCTAAAATAGTGTTGTGGAATCTCATATATAGTATTATGGAATATTGGAATATCTATGTATTGGTCCATTGTTGTTTCCTATAATTATATGGTACTGGTAACCATGTAAAGTGATTGAAATATTTTTGGGAGGCACATGATATGCACATAATGAAGGGATAAGGAGATAATGAGATGTTTGATAGTATTAATGAGCTCATGATTGATATAAGGACAAAGTGATATTGTGGTTTGAGTATATAGATTTTTTATTTTGGTGTGTGTAAAGAGATAATTTTGACAGAATTCATGTTTTCACTAAGGTTCTATGGTAATTCATGTTATTATCATGTTTCAAAAGAATACATTATTAAGGTATTGATATTTTTTGATTGTGACAACCAAGAACTGCCAAATGGAATATGGGAGACAAATGTTAAGTTGATTTAGTTCAACTCTTTATAAAGTTTTATATTTTCAGTTTTTGGAAGGATTGTAACATTATCCATTTAGGGATAGTATAAGTTATATTCCTATTGAAGTTTGTAAGATTAATGTATTATCTCACTATAGGTGGACTTATGCATATTAGATAACATGTTCTAACATTTTTGTTTAGACAGATGGAATGTCCTATCATTATAGGGAAATATATGTTAACACTTCAAGAATGAAAAATTCAACTTCATTTATTTAAATAAAATATTAAGTGGAAGTTGTTCAGGGAACAACC
Source organism: Viscum album (assembly GCA_963277665.1). Taxonomy (NCBI): domain Eukaryota; kingdom Viridiplantae; phylum Streptophyta; class Magnoliopsida; order Santalales; family Viscaceae; genus Viscum; species Viscum album. The sequence continues at coordinate 8,797,423 of OY728127.1, forward strand.
AATAATGATATTGTAATGAAATCAAGTATTTATTTCTCCTCATGAAAATATTTATCAAATTTAAGAAAAGGATATTGAAACCAAAAATTTTATCCTAGTACATTCTTATCCAATGAATCATATGGTCCCTTAAATCATTACATATTTATGTATTTTTAGTAGTTAACTTTTTATAAACCTTATTCTCTATCATTATCCATAAGAACTTGATGGTTATATTTCTCTTCCATATCCACGTTTTCACATCCCACCTTTATTATCCTATTGGAAACCCAGTGATGAGTTACTTTGGGTAACCATTATATTTTTAAATTTTCTTTTTAAAATGAAGTTTTATTATTCCTTTTTATGATTTGGGTTTATATGAAAGAAACCTTTAAATATTAAACCATTTATAACCCCGATGAATTTCTTGGGAGAAATTCATTTTAAGGGGGTAGAATGTAACACCCTGAGATTTTATGAGATAGATTCTTTTTAATTTATTTTTTGTCTTGTGATGTACACTACACCAATATTATCTTGTGCTATATGGTACACCGTATTAGCTTGCCGTATACGCAACACTATTCTTGTCTTGTGTTATACACAATTTCAAGTTCTCTTGATAGAATTCATTTCACACAACACTGAGTATAGATTTTGTTCAATATATAAAAGAAATATGTTTAGATTATGTTATAAAAAACACCAAAGGAATATTTCACTAAACATAACACTAACTTGGCTTTCATTACATGCAAGATTGACCTTCCTCAATAGCTTACATTGTACGCAATACCGAGTTTCACTAAACAATGATCTATTATTAAAATATTATTATTTAATGGGATATAAACTAGACTTTATGAATATTATTAACCAAATTTTTAGTTTTATATAATATTATCATTCATATTATGTATTTTCTATAGCATGATATAAGAACAAATTCATTTTTTGGATAAAAATAAGTATTTTTAAAAAATGCAGTTTTGTCTCTTTTTGATGGTGCAATAATTTTAAATCTAGTTTTTAACAATTTTATATATTATATTTGAAAAAATAAATTTCTTATTTGGATGTGGGAAATAAAAATTTACTTTGGTTAATTTTTGGTTTTTTTCTGATAAAATTCATATTTTAATGTATAGTGAAAAATACTGCATTTTAATTCAAAACTGCATTTTCAGCTAATTTATTTATATAATTAGATTATATTTTTAAATGGTTTTAAATTTTAATTGTATTATATTTTTATAATTTAATAAAATTTTGGTCATTGGATGTAATTTCACTTTTAAATTCAACATAAACACATGTCAATCTTTTGATAGCTTTTACTTCTTAAAAACCTATTTTTTGGTTTTGTCAACGGGAATTAATTTTAATTTTATTTCTACCAAGTATTTGTTTTGAATTTATAAAAATGGATTAAATATTTGGAATCATAAGGTACAAATTATTTAAATAGGTACCTTTTATTTTTTCATAATAGGAATAATAACCACAATATTTTTTATTTACCATAGTTAAAGGTAAATTGGGTAAATTAGTGTAACAAATAATATGATATGGACAATAAAATTATCCTAAAACCTAACAAAATCCTATTGGATGAATAAAATTCTACCCTTAACATCTTCGGTTAGAAATATAGTCATTTAACTTCCACTTGACAATGAAAATGACATAGATATTAATAAAACTAATGAAAGTGACAAAACATCAAACTCACATTTGATATAAGTATAATAATTTTAATATAGAGATAAATAGGTTATATATTCGAAATTAAATCATAAAAAGGAATAATAAATAATTAAATACATCATGGTAATTTATTTTTAATTTTTAGTAAATAAATAATTACCTTAATGTATTATACTTTAATGATGTAAAAATTAATTAATTGATGAGAAATCAATAATTTTTTTTATTAAAAACCTAATAACCTTAAAAAGTCCCAAACACATTACCAAATCTTAGTGGTCGATTATATCTCGACTATAATAATCCAAGGGTCAATATAGTGACCATTTGGGTCCTTATAGAATATATTATGACATTTATATTATTTTATTTAATGTAATGTTAAAGTTTTCACATTCATACTTTAATAAGTATAACATTTTTAATGTTTCATTTTATAAACGATAAATTATACTAAATATATTATCATTAAATATGTTAAATTTAAATTCATCATAGTATTTTATTTTTAATTTTTACTCAAAAAATAAGTATATTAAATAATTACACAAAATCATTGTGTTAATTATTTTGTTAATGGAGATATCAAATAGATGTTATTAATAATATTAAAATAAATATATTTTGGGATAATTAATATGTCTAATGAATTTTATAGATAACCCTGACCACATAGTAATATAATAAAATTGTTTTTTCAATGTTAGCTTGTTATTTTTATATTTATAAAAATCAATAAATTGAATAGTTTCAAAATTGACACTATTGATTATTTATCAAAATAGTGTTTTATTAAATTATTAAAAAATCATAATTTTATTTTTAAAATATATAATAATAATTATATGGTCAAAAATTTTCTAAATTATTTATTTATTATCTAATTGACATAAAATAGGTAAATATTTTACCCTTTTAATATTGATATATTTGTTACCCTAGCTAAAATGAAATTGAATAACTAAGTGTTAAATTTAAAAGATAAGGTTTGAATGGACATAGAAAAATTATCTAAAATTTATTGGATTTGGAGTTAAAACCCTATATCATATCTTCTTCAAAATTGTGACATTTTAGAGGTTTTTGAGTGGGTTTGATTTTATTATAAATTAATATTTTTGAGGTTTCCAAAAGACCCCCTCACCTAAATTATAAAAGGGAACCTACTCCCTCATTTCTCCACCACTAATTAAGCCTTAAATTTCATCTATTCCCTGCCCATTTATCTTATCAACTTCCATAGTTACATTATAGAGGTGTTGGTATTCTCAAAAGAGCATTTGTAGTTCCATTAAGAGAATATCAAAAGATAGAACATCAAAGAAGAGGAGGTTTAGACACATAGGAAGCATATCGAACCTAAGGTAAGGTATAATTTTTCACTCTCATTTTTATTTGAGATTGTTTATACGTAAGTATTTAATAGGGGTATATTTATCATCCTTGTCCATGTTTTCTAAAAATGTTTTCATAAAATGTTTAATATTCTTCTATGTATGTTTAAAGTCATTTTTAACCATTTTTTATTTTACTATATGGTTTGGAAAGGATCTTTATTTCATTTACCATATGATTTACTTTTTGACTTTTTCAGAAAAAGTATTAGGAGAATGTTTTTTAACTTATACAACATTAATAGATTTTTACATATTCTTAACACATTATTTACATAAAGATTTCTTTAAAATATTTCAAGTTTATTTTTAACAAAAAAAATTCTTTTAAAATTACACAACATTTTAAGAAAAAAAAGTTTTTGAAGAAGAATGATTATTTTTCTCAAAATAATTTTCAATGTTTTATCAAAATTATTTTCCATCTATGTTTTTTCTCTTTAAATGTGGTTATGTTTTTATCCCTTTTATTACTACAATTTTATTTTTTTAATGATGTAATGAAATTTTATATAGATTATGTTATGATGGAATGATGTTTAAGAAACCCATTATATTTATTGGGTTATGCTATGAAGAGTGATTTATATTTTCTTGAACATGGAAGAATGATTTCATTATGAGATGGGTGGGACCTATATCTACCTCCAATGAAATGGGTAAAGATTTATATCTCATGAGATAGACATGACTGGAATGGAAAGTAAATCCCATTAAGTAATACAGGGTTGGAATGAAAAGTAAATTTGGTTCAGTAACGCAAGGATGGAATTGTATATAAACCTGGTTCTATAATGGACTTTTTCCACTATGATGGTCTTGGAAATAATGACTTGGCTACTATGAAATTAATATTATTTGATTATTTGTTTTTCACAATTCCATGTTTTATTACAATTCTATTTTATCATGGTTAATGTTCTGTTGTGATCTATTTTTATGTATTACCATGATTTATTTCATGACTCAAGACTTTGATATCTAAACTTTATGTTCTTGTTTTTACATTCTTATGTGTATGGTTTGTTTTATGTTCTCAGTGTTTACCTTTACTGAGCATTTGAGCTAACCCTTTTTATTGTTTTATTTTCCCTAGGATATAATGAAAGGTTTTAGGTTGTAAAAAAATGGGAAGATATTTATGGGATATATTAAAGATATTTCACCAAGTTAGAAGATTATGTTCAATGTTTCCAAATATACTAAACTAATACGGTATTTGGGTGTTTGTTTGCGTAATTTATTAAGTATTACATAGATTTAATGTAAATTCCATGTACATCAAGCTTGGTTTGATAGACACTAAGCCAAGTTCCAACTAAATAGGTATAGAATATTATTTATGAACAATGATTTGGAAGGGAATACGTATTTCTAGACTAATATATATAGGGATTCATAACATTTGTTGAGGCCTCTTCAGGTAAAAAATGACACCCTGCGGCACCAAGTATAAATTAATAGGATATCCTAAGAAAAAAGGGGATATTAACTATACACCCACTTAGATAAATAGGAAATAGTGTAAATACATTCCATGTTTCTTGAGAGGGAGAACATATCCAAAATTGATAGTGGGATCAAGATGAACTTTAAGGAAGTCATAAATCAATATACAAAAGAGTTGGTACAATGTCAGATTCCACAAATCCCCATAGAAGAGGATGTTTTGGAGACACAAGTAATATATAAGAGAACTAGAGAGGTTCTAGAACTATAAAGATATGGTTTTCTAGTCAATGGACATGGTGAATCATTATTAGTTTATAATAATGAATATGTGTACTATAAGTAAATATTATGTGAAGAAAAAGATAATAGATAAAAATCATCCATTAATTCTAAAATAGATTCCAAATACCAAAACCAAGTCTGGATTTTGGGGGATTTTTTAGTGGATGTAAATCCCATTGGTCATAAATGGGTATTAAAGAAGAAACTAGATATGGAAGGTAAAGTTGGTTCCTTTAAGGCTAGATCAGTTTAAAAAGGGTTTAAACAGTGTCTATACATTGACAATAATGAAATATTTTCCCTAGTTTTTATGATAAAATCCATCAACATTCTAATATCCATAAAAACTCACCATAAATATGAAATTTAGAAAATGGTTTTCAAAACAACCTCCCTTAATGGGAACCATATGAAGAATTTCTATATGACACACATAGAAGGATTTGTGACTCCAAATTATTCGAATAAGGAATGTAAGTTATAGATACCCCTTTATGGATTAAATCAATCTGCCAAGTCCTGTAAAATTCACTTTGATGAAGCCATAAAAGAATTTAGTTTCATAAATAATGAATGTGATCCTTGTGACTATAAAATGTTAATTGTGAGTTTAATCATTTTAAAAATAGTATATGTTGATGAAATATTACTAATTAGTAATGAGACACCTATCTTACAGTTAATTAAGATGTGGTTTAACACATACTTCTCTATGAAAGACTTGGTGAAGTAGCATATATTCTTAGGATCCAGAACCATCATGATAGTTATTAGAGATTTCTTGAGCTAAGTCAAAGTATATGTATTAACAAGGTACTGAAGAGATTAAATATTGAGAAATCCAAGAGTGTATTATTTCAAATGTCATATGGCATACATATCTCAAAGAAAATATGTCCTCAAACATGGAGGAGAGGCATAGGATGACATGGGTCCCATACATGCTAGTGATAGGGTTAGTCATGTATGTAATTTTATGAACAAGGCTTGATGGTATCTATACCTTGATCATGGTTGGTAGACCTCAAGTGGAACCGGGAGACCTCCATTAGATAGTAGTCGAGACTATATCAAAGTATCCAAGGAATACTAGTGATATGTTTCTGTTTTATAGAGGAGATAAGGAGATAGTCATAAGAAGACATACAAATTTTAGTTTCCAAAAAATATCAGGATGATTTGAAATCATAATCTGAATATAACTTCACTATCAATAGAGGAGATATGATCTCAAAGAGATAAAAGTAAGTAGTGGTCACAAATTCTACAATAGAGGCCGAGTTTATTATGAATTTTGATACAAATAATGAAGTAGTCTAGACATAAAACATCATTAAAGAGATATATGTGTTTCCTAATAGTGAAAATATGATCACACTATATTGTTATAATACTAGAGTGGGGGTTATTTACATGGAGACAAGGTCACATTAGTGGATTAGGCACATAGTTCTTATGTAGAAACTATTGATGGATTTTCTTATACAGGAGAAGTTTTAGCAAGTAGAGTTTCCATAGAGGAAAACATGGTATACCTACAGACTAAATCATTATCTTAATAAAAGTATGAACATTGTAACACCCAAAGGTTTTGAAAATAAATATTTAATGCATTTTATAATCTATTAATTAAACACAACTTTGCCTCTACTATGTTTTGAATTTTAAAAAATTGTTATCTAGAGTTGTGACTAGTAAGTCATTTGGAGTCTGATAGAACAAGCTTGATTTTTTGGTGAATAGTAACATACCCTTATGAATAGTAATATGAATAGTAATATTTCCCTTATAAATATTAAATAATGATATTATTTCATTTTCTTAAGGTAATAAGATAATGAGATCTTAATTAATTTTTCAATGTGATATAAAACTAATTATACCTTAAAATTGTGAATTTTAGAATTAACTATGATTTTATTTAAAAATAAATTAATAATATTTAGAAAATTAGTTTTTGAAAAATGGAGTTCATTTATCAATTCTACACATCGAAAAATTTTAGGGTTTTTTTTGGGATTTTTCTCAAATACTTGAATTTTTCATGAATAGTAAAAATACAGTTTTGAGTTTTTAGTAGTTTAATGACATCATAATGACATAATAAAAAGATTGTAGAATTGTGTACGTTAATATAAGACATTAGGTGTCCCAATTTTCTAAAACCATGGGAAAATACCATGGGCAAGCCCATGGTTTGGCAAAAACCACTAATGAGGTGTCCCTTTCAAATTATTAAAAAACTCCCTCTCATTTTCTATAAATACCCACCCATCCATTCGTTTTCGTTCATTAAAAATACCTCATCCTAGAATATCTGGTGGTTTTAACTCTATAAGAGTCTTTACAAGGTTTCCTTAATCCCCCAAGGTCCCAACCTTCAAGTTCTAGGAGTTACTCTACAAGGTAAGGGAATCCTTCACCTTCCTCTTTTAGTCGACACTTCTTTTATGTTATCTCTTTGAATTTCCACTATCATATGTTGGATTTTTATTTTATATATTCCTATAACTTTAATTTTTATTTACATATGATGAGATAACATTTTTCTCTCATAATTTCATTTTATGAAATTTTAAGCGACGCCATTAGGCTGCTGAATTTTCATAAGGGATCTCTCGACTTTTCTTATATTTTCAAGTTCATCTATTTTCTTTTCCTATCCTCACCTCCTATGTCAAAATGACCATGATAACTCAAGAATAATATATATAATGGAATTATATCATTTTAATGGACTAACCATCATCAATATCCTCTCTCTCTCCCCCCTTTTATTTTATAAATGAAATCAACATCCATGAGGTTCTAATTTATAGCCTTTGTGGAAGACGAAGATTCGTTCTTCAATTTATCCTTAATTAATGGTCATAAAACCATTTTAATGGTTGAACTAGACAATAATATATGTATCAAATCCAATTTAATATTCATTAACCAGTATATGTACATATTATTAAATCATAATACCAAACTAATTCTGAATAATCAAAATTTTAGCTTAAATAATCTAAGTGATCATCATTAATAATTCATCTAATGATTCATCCTTTTTCCTTGTATACAAATGATATAAATGAACATTAACACTTATGGATGTTCATAAATAATATTTAATTTCATATTTGGAGATTTACAACCATTTCACAAGAACTCCATTACTTAAAAACAAGAGAACTGATTATGAAAATCAAGAAAATGAACACTCCAGAATGACAAAATTCGATATAATAACTTATCAATAAGGACATAAATGAACAAAAAAAATTATGATAAACTAAATAAATGTATAATATGTTCTTAATTAATTTATTAATGAGTCTAATTTCATATTCCAGGACATTAAGTTCAAGAGGGAAACACATTCAGATTTAAGGTAAGGGTTTTCCACCCGAACTTCCGTTTTCATTCGGGTTACTTTAATTGTCTAATTACCTAAATTAAATTCTTATGTATTATTATGTAATACTCATAAATTCTTTGTTAGTATTCAATATATTCAATAAAACCATAATCCTTCCCTATTTTATGGATATTTATATTTTTTAAAAGAGACTTTCAAAACTGTTTCCAAAATACAAACCCGATTCAAGGGAATTTCTCAAATTCTTATCTATTTTTAAGGGAATTATATAATCTATTTTTGGAGAAAATTATATTTATAAAATCAATCATTTTATTATTAAAATACTATGTTACTTAACTTCTAGTTTTATACAAATATTTTTCCAAAAGAACTCTTATTTCCAAAGTAAAATAATATTTATCTCAAGATTTACTCGATGATTTTACAAGAGTATCTTCATCTATTTCAAAAATCTTGTTGATTATTATGTATTATTGGGATTATCATTCCATTTTATCACCTACCACATTTAATTTAATTATTTATGATTATTTTGGCTATTTATGTTCTATCTTAAAACCATTAAATAGTTTACTTCAAATGGTAAGGGTTTTTTCTTAATGTTCGGGGAAAGCTATTTACATTTCATATAATAGTTTCAATATGAATGTGTATGTTGTTTATGTTTATCATAGTTTATTTGAGGAATTAATTGGACATATTAAGTGTCGAGTGGGGCTCCCTAAAGCCCCTCAGAGCATCGATAGGTCTCATGAGACAAACCACAGTCATGGCACAAGGCCTTGACAAAATGATTACTTATAGTCTTGGCACGAGGCCTTGACAGTATGGTTATGTTGTCCCACATTATGAATTACCTCATTATAAAAATATTATTTATGGTTTATGTGGTTATTTTAATAGTATAATACCCATGATTATGTTATGTTATGGAAATATTTACTCAGCTCGTTTTCAACCATATTATGTTCAAGTTTATTTATAGAGGCATGTGTTTTCAATTATTCACCATGTATTATGTCTATATTATCTTCTACTGTATTGAATACCCTTACTGATAATTTGAGATCACCCCTTTATTATTTTTCATTTTATCATGACATGAAGAAGTTTATTATGAATGACATGCTGAAATAACCTAGGAGTTATGGATGTTGTCTAAAGAGTTTATATGTTATATTTATTTTCAAGTTGTAATGTTTAACTTATGTATGAATCTTGTTTACAATAATACTAAACTACTAGGTCCTTTAGGATGCCTATTACTTGTTTTTATGCCAATTTAATCAAATAAGGCACCAGATCTAGGCAACTGGGGTCAGGTCCTAACAGTTGGTATCAAAGGAAGTTCAGTCTTGGAAACTAGATTTAGAAAATGTAGATTAGGGAAGATTCCATAAGATGGTATTTGAGGATAAACATACAATAAATTCCTGGTATTTTGGTAGGGAATATATTATGTGGATCTATAAAGAAATACATCCCTATCTGGATATGAGCAGGTAGAGGCGGATCTGGCACAAATGTACCTAGGAGTGAAGGCTTTGACAAAGAGTTTTTGGCTTGACCTATGGTATCATGGTACAAGACAACATGCCTTTCTACACTCTTGGTTACGAAACTCCCAGGGGATATGCTTAGGATAATTCACATTTTCATTATAAGCCCTTCTGAAGGATTTAAATGTAAATTTTTCCTCAAAGATACCATTCTTATGATTAAGATATTTTCTATCCATAAAATTTCGATTTATGCTAAGTATTTTTGTACATTAAGATTATAAATTATGATTCACACCCTAATGTACTGTATGCCATTATTTAGAAATGGCGCTTGGTGGAAGGAATGGAAACCACACAAACACGCGTAGGGATTTCCCTCTGATGAAATATAATGATGTTGGATCTGGTGTTGTGACTGGTGCTGAGCAACTTATAAAAATACTAGGACAAATCACTCATGTTATGAATAATAACCTTCCTCATATGGAGTATTCAGATCCACCACGTGGAGGAGCTATGTTAGATTGCTTCATGTGACAACAACCTCCATCATTCAATGGGACTACTAACCCATTTGTAGCATAGAAGTGGATAAGTTCCCTTGAGAAGATATTTCTTACTTCGGGATGTAATGAAATAGTGAAGGTTGTCATGGATGTTTATCATCTAATGGGAGATGAAGATCAGTGGTGGTCATTAATCCAAAAAAATGAGGAGAAAGAAATAGAGGATATATAATGGAGTGATTTTAAGGAAATATTCTAAGAAAAATATTTCCCTCGTGAAGAGTAAGTAAATATGGAGTGGAAATTCTTGAATCTGAGGTAGAAGGAGGAGGAAAATGTTTCCAAGTATGATTCCAACTTTACAAGAATGGAAAGGTATGCTACGAAATACATACGTAATCCAAGGAGTAAAATTGATTGATTATTTTATGGTTTGAAACAATTCTCCTAAAGGGCTCTAGTTTCCTGGAATTTCTCATCATATGAAGACATAGTTTTATGTGCTATAAAGACAGAAAAGGAATTATCTAAGTCTTATGAATTTAAGGGAATGCAAGAGAAGAAGAGGGCTGGTAAAAACTTTTGTAAAAAAAATTAGTAAATGGGGAAGAAGGGAAGAGTTGAATTTCCATCATGAAGTAATTATGGGAAGAAACACCATGGAACTTGCCTGAAGGGAATTGGGGTATGTTACAAGTGCAGAGAAAAAGGCCACATATCTCGGGATTTTAAGGGGAAGAAAGAAGCTACAAGTGTTATGTGCTACAATTACAAGGAGATGGGACATTATTCACATGAATGTCCCAAGCGTCATGGAAATGTTCCCCAAAGAAGGTCAAGGGAGCAAGGCCAAGCTTATGCAGTCACAACTGTAGAGGTTGAAGTTCCTAACGAAGTGGTGGCATGTACATTGATCGTTTCATTAAACTTAGCCAATGCTTTATTTGATTTTGGATCATCGCATTCATTTATATCTTCCTAGTTTTCCAAGAAAATTAGAGATGTCCAATTTGATTTAACAAAGGAGTTATCTATCAAAACTCCTAGTGGGTGTATCATTGCAACAAAGGTGTGTCGATTAGTACCCTCATGACACATAAGCATTCTTTAGATGCTAAAATTATCATCATACCAATGGATAACTATGATATAATTCTCGGTATGAATTGTCTAAAAAATTATGATGCAAAGATCTATTGCAAGAAGAATGAAGTTACAATTTTTGAGAATGGTGTAGAATCCATTATTTTTAGAGCAAGAACATCTCCATTTGATTCTAATCTAGATCCACCACTAGTAGCTCTGCTGAATTATATTATTATGTATGAAGGGAATGAAATAAATATGGGTGAGGAGATGAATGTATAGATAGAAGATGTACCTATTGTACAAGAATATGTTTATGTCTTTGTAGAGGATTTACCAGGACATCCTCTAGAGTGGGAAATTGAGTTTTCTATTGACATAATTCCTAGTTCAAGGACCATATCAAAGAACCTATATAGAATGGCCACTGTGGAGTTAGTAGAACTAAAGAAACAATTAGAGGAATTTAGTGATGAAGGATTTATTCGACCTAGTGTTTCTCCATGGTGAGACCCTATCCTCTTTGTTAAGAAAAAAGATGGATCAATGAGGTTTTGCATTAATTACAGAGAAATAAATGCTATTACAATAAAGAATAAGTATCCTCTTACAAGAATTGATTATTTATTTGATCAACTTCATTGAGCCCAATATTTTTCAAAGATTGATATTTGATCTGGATATTACCAGTTTCATGTGAGGAAGGAAGACATTTTAAAAATAGCATTCTGAACCAGGTATGGGCATTACGACTTTACAATTATGCCTTTTTGACAAACTAATTCACCATATGTTTTTTTGGATAGGATGAATCGATTTTTCAAGGAATATCTTGATGACTTTGTGGTGGTGTTTATTGATGATATCCTGGTATACTCTAAAATCCCTAAAGATCATGAAAATTGCTTGTGCACTATTCTGAAGACACTTAAAAGAAATACATTATATGGGATGTTTAAGGAGTGTGTTTTTTGGATCCAATCAGTTTCCTTTCTGGGACACATTGTGTCTAAGGATGGAATATCGGTAGATCCTATGAATACAAAGGTTGTGCAAGAATGGACTACTCCAATGAACATAACTGAGGTACGTAGTTTTATTGGTTTGGCATGTTATTATCAGTGTTTCAATCAGAACATTGCATGTTTAGCCAATCCAATGACCAAGCTTACACGAAAATGGGTTAAGTTCATATGGACCAAGGAATGTGAAGAATGTTTTGAAGAATTAAAGAGGAGGTTAGTGAATGCTTCGATCCTAACCCTACCATCGGGGAATGATGGGTTTTTTTATCGATAGTGACGCATCAAAGAAAGGAATTGGTTGTGTCCTTATGCAGAATGATTTAGTGATTGACTATGCATCTAGGTAGCTAAAAATTTATGAAAAAACCTATCCAAATCATGATCTTGAGTTAGCAGTGGTAATATTTACTCTGAAAATTTGGAGACATTACCTCTATGGTGAAAAATGTGATATATATACTGATCATAAGAGTTTTAAATATATATATTCTCCCAGAAAGAACTCAACATGAGACAAAGGAGATGGATTGAGATACATAAAGAATATTATTTCACAATACACTACCAACCGGGGAAGGAAAATAAGGTTGCAGATGCTTTGAGTAGAAATGACCATGGAATTCTGAACAAGATGAGAGTTGAAAGGGATCCTATGTTCATAGATCTAGTACAGATGGATATGTGAATTATCAAGGAAGGTAACACATCACTACTTTTTCAAATGGTTTCCAAAACTTCTTTTTTGGAAAGGATAAAATGTTCTCAGGCTGGTGATGAGGATTTTCAGAAGAAAATTAAAGCTATAAATGACAATAAGTTGACTAACTTCACATATGAAGGTTGCATTTTGAAATTTAGAAAGAGGATTTGTGTTCCCGCTATTCCTGAGCTAAAGAGGGAACTATTTGATGATTCTCACAGCTCTAATTTCTCTATACACTCTGGTTGCACAATGTTATTTAGAGATCTAAAGGACAATTTTTAGTTGGAAAACATGAAGAGGGAGATTGATGATTACGTGTCGAGATATTTGGTTTGTCAACAGGTGAAGGTTGGAAGACAACTTCCTAGAGGATTAAGGCAACCCTTTACTATTCCTATGTGGAAATGGGATGATATTAAAATGAACTTTGTTATGGGGCTACCAAAGAATCCAAGAAAGAATGATGCGATATAGGTCATTGTTGACCGTCTTACAAAATCAGCACATTTTTTTAGTATAAGAGAAGATTTACCACTTGAATGTTTAGAATGAATATATATTAGTGATGTTTTAAGACTTCATGGTGTAGCCTCATCAATTGTTTCTGATCAGGATCCCTATTTTACATCATGATTCTGTAAGAGTCTTCAGAAGGCCCCAGATACATATCTTCGTTTGAGCACTGCCTACCACCCACAAACTAATGGACAATCAGAATGGACTATTCAAACATTGGAAGACATTTTGAGGTATTTTTCACTTGATTTTCATGGCATGTGGGATCAGTATTTACCTCTCATTGAATTTTTATATAACAATAACTTCCATTCAATTATATAGATGGAACCATATGAAGCATTTTATGGAAATATATGTCGTGCACCAACTTTCTAGGATGATGTTGGTGAAAGAAAGCTCGTAGGCCCAGAACTTGTTGCGGAAACAACAGAAAAGGTGAAGTTTACCCAAACCCATATCAAAACAGATCAAATTAGGCAAAAGAGCTATGCTAATAATTAAAGAAAGGACTTGGAATTTCAAGAAGGAGATCACATTTTCTTAATGTTATATCCATGGAAGGGTATTATAAGATTTGATAAGAAGGGAAAATTAAGTCCCAAGTACATCAGACCTCGTGAAATTCTAGACTAAATTGGAGTCGTAGCTTACCATTTGGAAATTCCACCAAGTCTCTCGAAAGTTCACAATGTGTTCCACGTGTCAATGTTAAGAAAATACATGCCATACCTAACACATGTACTCACTTATGATGAAGTAGAACTTGGAACCAATCTATCTTATTATGAAGCGCCTATAAAGAATCTTGATACCAGAGAACAAGCATTGAGAAATCGGATGACTCGTCTAGTAAAGGTTTTTTGGAGGAGCCATAAGATGGAGGAAACAACATGGGATCATAAGGATCTTATGTTGAAGAAATACCCAAATCTTTTTAGGTAACATTTTGTTAATTTTGAGGACAAAATTTTTGTAAGGAGGGGAGAATGTAATACCCCAAGGTTTTGAAAAAAAAACATATTGAATGCATTTTATAATCTAGCCATTAAACAAAACATTTTTTCTACTGTGTTTTGAATTTCAAAAAACTGTCATCTAGAGTCATAACCAGTAAGTCATTTGGAGTCTGATAGAATAAAGTTGATTTTTAGTGAACAGTAACATACCCTTATGAATAGTAATATGAATAGTAATATGATCCATATAAAAAGTAAATAATTATATTATTTTATTTTCTTAAGGTAATAAGATAATGAGATCTTAATCAATTTTTCAATGTGATATAAAACTAATTATACCTTAAAATTGTTAATTTTAGAATTAACTATGATTTTATTTAAAAATTAAATTAATAATATTTATAAAATTATTTTTTGAAAAATGGAGTTCATTTTTGAATTTTACATGTAGAAAAATGGTATGGGTGAATTATTGGGATTTTTCTAAAATATTTGAATTTTTGTGAATGGTAAAAATACAGTTTTGAGTTTTCTGTAGTTTAATGACACCATAATGACATAATAAAAGGATGGTAGACTTGTGAATAGTAACATATGAAATGAGGTTTCCCAAGTGTCTACAACCATGGGAAAATACCATGGGCAATCCCATGGTTTTACAAAGACCACTAATGAGGCGTCCCTTTGAAATTATTAAAAAATTCCCTCCCTTTTTCTATAAATACCCACCCATCCATTCGTTTTCTTTCATTAAAAATCCATAATCCTAGAATATATGGTGGTTTTACCTCTATAGGAGTCCCCCAAGGTGTTATTAATCCCCCAAGTTCCCAACCTTCAAGTTCTAGGAGTTACTCTACAAGGTAAGGGAATCCTTCACCCTTGTCTTTTAGTCACCACTTCTTTTATGTTATCTCTTTGAATTTCCATTATCATATGTTGGAGTTTTATTTTATGTATTACTATAACTGGCCTTTTTTTCCATATGGTGAGATACCCTTTTCTCTGACCATTTCATTCTATGAAATTTTAAGCGACGTTGTTAGGTTGCCGAATTTTCATAAGGGATCTCTCAACTTTTCTTTTTATTTTCAAGTTCATCTCTTTTCTTTTCCTCTCCTCACCTCCTCTGTCCAAATGAAAATGATAAATCTAGTATAATATATATAATATAATTATATCATGTTAATGGAATAACCATCATCAATATCCTCTCTCTCCCCCCACTTTTGTTTTATAAACAAAATCAAAGTCCACGAGGTTCCAATTTATAGGCTTTGTGGACGACGAAGTTTCGTTCTTCAGTTTATCCTTAATTATTGGTCATGAAACCATTATTATGGATGAAACAGACTATTATATATGTATTACAACCAAATTAATATTCATTAACCAGTATATGTACATATTATTAAATCATAAGACAAAACTTGTTCCTAATAATCCAAATACAACTTAAATAATCTAAGTGATCATCATTAATAATTCATCTAATGATTCATCCTTTTTTCATGTATCAAAATGATAGAAATGAAAATTAAAAATTATTTATGTTCATAAATAATATGTAATTTTAGTTCGGACGATTTACATTCATTCCACATGAACTCCATTACTTGAAAACAAGAGAACCGATTATGAAAATCAAGAAAACAAACACTCTAGAATGAAGAAATTTGATATTATAACTTATCAATAAGGACTTAAATGAACTAAAAAGAAATATTATAAACTAAATAAATGTCTAATAAGTTTTTAATTAAGTTATTAATTAGTCTAATGTCATATTCCAGGACCTTAAGTTCAATAGGGGAACACATTTGGATTTAAGGTAAGGGTTTTCCACCCGAACTTCCATTTTCATTCGGGTTACTTCCATTGTCTAATTACCTCAATGAAATTATTATGTATTATTATGTACTCCTCATAAATTCTATGTGATTATTCTATATATGTACTCCAACCAGAATCCTTCCCTATTTTATGGATAATTACATGTTTTAAAAGAAACTTTAAAAACTATTTCCAAAATACAAGCCCGATTCAAGGGAAATTCTCAAATTCTTATCTATTTTCAAGGGACTCTCTAATTTGTTTTTGGAAAAAATTATCTTTCTAAAATAACTAATTTTATTATTAAAATACTATATTACTTAACTTCTGGTTTTATACAAATATTTTTCCAAAATAACTGTTATTTTCAAAGTAAAAGATTATTTATCTCAATATTTACTCGATGATTTTACAAGAGTATCTTCATCTATTTCAACACTCTTGTTGATTATTATGTATTATTTGGATTATTATTCCATGTTATCATATACCATATTTAATTTAATGTTTTATTATTATTTTTTCTATTGATGTGCTATCTTAAAACCATTCAACAGTTTACTTTGAATTGTTAGTGTTTCTGGTTAATGTTCAGGGAACGCTATTTACATTTCTTATATTAGTTTCAATATGAATGTGTATGTTGTTTATGTTTATCCTCATTCATATAAGGAATGAATTAGACATATTAAGTGTTGGGTGGGGCCCACTATATCCCCTCAGTGCATCAGTAGGTATCATGAGACAAACCACAATCATGGCATAAGGCCTTGACAAAATGATTACTTATGGTCTTAGCACGAGGTCTTGACGGTATGGTTATGTTGTCCCGAATTGTGAATTCACTCATTATGAAAATATTATTGATGGATCATGTGGATATTCGACTAGTATAATACCCATGAATATGTTATGTTATGTCAATATTTACTAAGCTCATTTTCTACCATATTATGCTCAAGTTTATTTTTAGAGGCATGTGTTTTCAATTATTCACCATATCTAATGTTTGTGTTATCTTCTAATGTATTTCTTCCCCTTACTAGGCATTTTATCCCACCCCTTTTTTATGTTTCATTTTCTTAGGACATGAAGTAGTTTATTATGAATGACATTTTGAAATAACCTAGGAGTTACGGATGTTGTCTAAGGAGGTTCTATGTTGTATTCCCTTTCAAGTTGTAATGTTTAACTTATGTATGAATCTTGTTTCCAATAATACTAAAATACTCGGTCCTTCAGGATGATTATTCCTTATTTGTATTCCAATGTAATAAAATAAGTCACCGGATCTAGGCAACTGAGGTTGGGTCATTTCAAACATCATATGTGAGTTAGTGGATTAAAGTCATTAGTAGTTAGATCTAATTTAAATGGGAGTCTATCAGAGTTTGTGACCTAGAACAAACTAATTTATACTTTATATTACATCTATATTCAAAGAAATTAATATAAATAATTTTTTTATCATATTTTTTTTCAACATAACTTTAATGTGGTAATGTCCAAGAGTATCTATCACATTAAAGAAGTCATAAAAATTACCTACCATGATGATAATCTTGAAGTGCTATGATGATATTATTAAACATATATCCTTTGTCTTGGATAACATTATATGATGGGACATATAATATGTTTGATTTTTAGTTGTGAGTAATTGTGAATGGATATATATTCATCTTATTAAGTTCACACTTAGTAATTTTTAGGATGGGAGACTACAAGGATAAATATGATGGCAGGAATTAAAAATGTTTATGTGTCATTGGATATTACTATATGTGAATGTGTGTAATGATACGTAGAATTTAATTTTATTATCAATACATTCCATGAATCATGTACATTGATGTATTACCCAAAACTATGAGGCCATATATTCATGGGAAGTAGGATACATTACATGTGTCACGAATGATATGTCATTAATAAATAAATTAAGGAAGTAATTTTCCCTTCCATCCTTATGGATGATGATATTTTAGAAATTTTATTGAAATATAAATGTTGAATTAAAATTCCATATCCATGGTGATAGATGGGTTCATTTCAGGAAGTCAAAGAAATACATGTCAAACAAATGGGTTGCTGACAATAGTATGAAGCTTTCTTGATGAGATATTGATACAAAGAGATTATGTTACATAATGAGAACTCATGTGTGGTTTTTGACATTATGAAATTAACTTCTTCCTCTATTGGTTCCTTTACATGTTGCTAGATTCCAATAAAATAATTTAGAAAATTCCACCTAATGCTAATGAGTAAGAATCCAAGAGTTTCATATATTTAGTGAATTATTGATCTCACTAAAATTAAATTTGAATTTAACACTTGTAATAAATCATATTCTCAAGACAGAGGAATACTATTTATTTAAAATGTTTTATTTGATATATATTTTTTAGTCACTAATGTTAGTTGAAACATTAAATAAATTTTGAATAGAATATTTATTTGTCTCTTGTTTTATTTTCAAGATAATAAATAATATTTATTATAAAATAAATATTTATTTAGTTATGTAAATATTAAAAAAATATTTATTTGTAATACCATGAATATTATATTTAAATGAATAATATTTTTTATTCTAGATTTAGTAAATTTAGAGAAGGAAATACGAACTAATTTATTGGTTCTAGTGTGAATGATATATTAAATAAAATTTAAATAAATATTAACTAATTTATTTAAGTAATTAAATTTATTTTATCATTCAGACATGTACGTGTTAATTAAATATTAATAATATTATTATTATTTGACGCAGGATTCCAAAAGTATTAATAGAATAATAAAAATCTTATGTGAAATTATTTATTCTCTAACCTAGCTCTATAAATACTCAGTTACATCATTTCATAGGGTTTAGGATTTTAGACATCACTGTGCACACCAAATACTATCTATAGAATAATCCATAAATAAATAATATCTATAGATTCGCATTTAAGAACAAGAGATCTCTTATTCCTCCTACCTTCCTCTCATGAATGAGAGAATAATAGAGAGAAAATGTTCCAGCCCAATGGATTGTGTTGCAATCAAGATGAACAATGCAAGATGATCAAATCATCTACATTTGAACCGAAAATTATATCAACATCATTTGAATATTGAGGGTCACATGTGTATTTTCACTAGAGGGATTCAATTTTTGATTATTTTGGGGAAACTTTATTAAAACCCCAATAGGGTTTGATTGATCAAAATATACACCATAGAAATACCTCAAAGATATGGTATTTTATTATTATTTAATTAATTATAATTTTAACATGAAATATTGTTCCTCTTGGTTTGAGGTTTATTTATAAAATTTATTTGGGTATATAAATTGAAATAGTGATTTTTAATTACGATATAGTGGATTATTCATTGAATTTGAGAAAAAAACAAGTTGGGCATTCCCCCCACTATTGCTTCCGCTATGCTAGGAACCTTCAATAACAATTGAGGCATGTATAGATTACATACGTTATTTATTATTACTATTATTTTTTAATATTTTAATAAATATTTATATATATAGGAATATATATAAGGTAAATACATGTTGTATAGAAAACAAAACATGTTGAACCCCCTTCCAACTTCACATACTACTTTTTTTGAAGTACATTCTAAATTCTCATTATATGAATATATATTGTTGGATGTTTATGAGTTTATAATGAGTGATGAAATTTGGGGAGTTATTATATGGTGATAATTTGCATGAGATATATCTTAGACCATATAACTCTACATCTGTTGGGTTTTACAGTGATATAAGTCTTTTATATATAATTCAATTATAATATTTCTTTCAATCATATTAATATCATCTAACATAATACCAATGTTTTTTAAGAGGTATCTATATATACTTTTTATTCAGTATGATATGATATCAATTCATGGATTCATGGACCTAAAATTTATATATCTAATAACAAAGTCAATGAATGTAACATCCCATCGCCAAATTTTAGGTATGAAATTCATTTTATTCATGATTATCTTTACTTTTAGGTTAATATCATGTTGTTTTCATTATTTCCTATTTATTAGTATTATTTCATGGATGTTTTCCCCCATTTTCATTTATAGGGGTATGAAATAGTATTTTATATTGTTCTTAGGGGCCAGAAGGTGCCCGAGACATTTAACTTGAGAGTGGGTAGGCTCCCATAGATGGAAGATCTATAGGAGGCCCACTATGAATCCAATAAGGGCCACTAGACAAACAGATGGAATATGGGAAGTGATGATTCATACATGAATCCCCCCAGATAGCTGGTATATTCTCACTGGATATCTAGTGGGACTTCCATTTGGAATACCATTTTGTTAGGCACCAGTGGGTAGCTGGTGGAGACCAATAGCTAGCTAGTGATGCTGCCATAGTAGATAAATGGAAGGGAAATATCATAAAATTCCATTTTTTAGTCACTAGTTTAAATATAAATAACCCCTAGTGAATTTAATTGGACCCTAAACTCTATAGAGTTTCTATAGAGATATTTTTGGATATTCTATCCTTATTCCTCTATGGATCAAAGCCCCATTTGATTCTTTTAATCTCTCTTAGTAAGTGTGATCTCATTTTGATCATGGAGTTTCCTTTACTACTTTCTATCCCTTTTTGAGAGAGATGAGTCTTTATATCATTGATTGATGTAGATATTGAATTGGTGAATTTTTATTCTAGTATTATCCTTTCAGATTTATATCCCCCAAATCTATGTTGGAAGGTCTCATGTGGGTGTTTTTATCTTGATTAAGGTAGGTGATTTCATAGGTATGTCTTTATAAATTTGAACCTTTTATGTTTTTAAAATTTAATTTTTGTACAATTTATTTCTATATCTTTAATTAAGCCTCATAAGGAATTATTTGAAATGGAATGGTGGGTGTGTTAACTTCCCTTTTCAATGGATTTTGAAAATTAAGTGTTGCTTCCCAAAAAATGACCTCTATTTGAAATAAATGACTATAAGCCTGATTTTAATGAGTTTAAATGGAATGAAATGTTTTATGATTTAAAATTATATGATTTTAAATAAAATTCATGCTTGTTTTATAAAAACCATTTAATGTGTTTTTAAAATTAAAGGCCTGTTATTGAAACTTGAACTTGGGTATAATTAAAAGGGTTATTTGAAGACATTGAGATTGTTTTAATTGAATTATATACCCACAAATGTTTTATTTTACATGAATAAAATGATATCCTGATTATTTAGATACAAAAATAACATGATAGGCATGCATTAACTCTTCCAAGTCATGGATTGATGATGATAAAACTAACTAAACTATCTCGAGGATAGGGGGTTTCTTCTTTGTGATTCTCTCCTATTCCCACTAGTTTTGGGATATTGGTATTGTGTTCAAACCTAGAGATGTATTTCATTGAGATGTGTGAGAATTCACATTCAAAACTTCCCTTGGGTCTCTTAACCATGGTACTAGTGAAATGTGTGATCCACTTATTATGTAATGTTTTTTTGATGATGTAGTGTTGGCCTATTTTATTAATCTAATTATCATTCCATTTTTTGAGACTTGTATTTATCTACTTGCGGTATTTTATTTCTTGAGGAGTTTTTTTCATACTAAATGTTTATCATTTTATATTCATTGATTTATCTTTATGGTTTATTCATCTAGAGAAATTATTTCTCCTTGATTTTTTTGATGCCCAATCGCTAGTCACCGGCCTATGGGGATCGTGAATTCCCTTTGGAATGTGTAATAATTGATTCAAGTACCATTTTTGGGGGTTATCCATGTCAGTTCATGAAAAATTAGTATCAAAAGAGGTTATTTTTTTGTTGGTATATAGTTTGTGTTGTCTTGGTAGACACGAGATATGATTTTCAGGACTTAAGGGGTGAGTTATGAGTGTGTTATTAGATATATATTATCATAACAAGCCTTAAGTTACCATGGGATATCGGGAAAATGTATCTTATTTGATTTTTTAAATATAATTATAGACTATTTATGAATTTTTTATCTAAGAATTTTTTTCTCAGTTGAATTATGATTTATAGATTTAATGATATCTTTCACTTGAATAATGTTTCCCTTATTACTTGTTGATGTTGTGTTGTACCATTCCTCCAAGAATTTGTTTTAACATACCATGATATTGATCTGCTGATGAACCATGTAAATTGAACCATCAATTTGTTCAAAACATTATTGAGGTTATCATATGTGTGTTCTAAACTTTAATAAAGGTAGAAAAACCTATTATCGTTCAGGATGTAGAGTTTATTCCTCAGTGGGATGATAATAGAGATCACACCCAAGAGTTTAGACACCTGAAGAAACCATATTTCTAGGGTAAAAATGATCTTAATAAGGTAGTAGATTGGTTGAAGGAGGTTTAGAAACTCTTGTTTTGGAGATTCCTGATTTAGTTAAGCTGAAATATTTCATCTTCCAAATTGAAGGTCCCAATATAAGGTGGTGGGATTCAATTGTTATGGATGGGAAGTGAGTAGGTTTGGAGTGGAAAGACATCATGACTCTTTTAACAGATCAATTCTATTTAAAATCAATGGTTTTAGAAATTCAATGGAGTTTCTTAAATTTAATAAATATTATTAGATAAGGACCTAATGTGATAACCATTTTGTTGATCTTGTGTATTTCACACATAAGGTATTATGAAATGAGAAGCTAGAATCCTAGAGTATTGAGATATTTCTTCAACCATATATATGATCTCAAGTTTTACTACTAATGATTTACTCATATGATTATATCTTGGATAGATTTAATAGAAAAAAATTGACTTTTATCATGATTCAGGGTTGATAGGAGTTCCTCCTACTCCTAATGGTGGATTAACTAGTCCCTTTAAAGGGAATATGAAGTAATATGAGTCTCATAGTGGAAAATATAGTGGTGGATTTCGATAGAATACTTCTTTTAAATCTTATGAATCATATGGTAAAGGAATAATAACTTATTTCTAGTGTAGAAATGTTAGGCACTCAAAGAATGCATTCATGGTGGCACTGAAGATCTATAGCTCCTTGTAGATTCCCAAGTCAGTTGAGGAGATTTTTACATGTATTTACTACTCTTTGTAGTGGTAAAATCTAAACATTACTTAGAGGATCTACAACACATTCATATTCCTCAAGAACATATAGGGTTTCAACCATATGTATTAGGAACAAATGTTATTCACACAGTGGAAAAGTATATAGGGGAAGTTGATATGAATCATATGGCTATGAGAGGCATTGTTAGCATTAATTTATTTTCAGTTACTAGTTTATTTTGTACGGGTGCCTCTAATTCCTTCATTTCTACCCATATTTTTGAATTAATTAATCCTTAAATAGATCTCATGCCTTATGTTATGGAGAGTTATATACCTCACAGGATAAAGAGAGAGTGGGGGGTTTTTATGCCCCTATTATGATTTATCTTTATCAAAATTTGAGCAAGTTTATGACCTTTTGGATATGGATTTTAATCCTATAGATGTCATTCTTTGGATGGATTGAATGATTACTCATAAATCTTGTATTGAATATAATCTTTGAAGGGTCTCCTTTATTTCCCATGATGGGTTGTATCATGTTTTTTAGGGAGAATGAGATCCAAGGTCATGTTGAGACAAACTTCTTATTTCAGAGATGGGCATGATCATATCCATATTTTCCTTTGAACTGGGGGAGGATTATTTACGGGATGATCTTCCTCTAGTATCCTTCTAGTTTCCCAATGTGTTTCCATATGAATTTTTTGTTTTCATATCTATAAGGGAGGTAAATTTTTCTATCAAATTTATATCAAGTAACCAGACTATTTATATTCCATATTTGTTAATAACAACAGATAAACAAAATAATTTAAAGGCTTAGTGATAGCCTTGAAAGGTGTCACTAGTTCCCTATGGTACTATAAAAAAATAAATTTATAAAACTCAAATATGATACTAAATTAATTAAAAATATATTAAAGTAGAATTTTGAGGTTGAACCCACATGAAAAATGATTTAGTTTTATCATATTTTAAAAAGATTTAATTTTATTAATGAATGAGGTGGGAATAGATTGGGTTGATTGATTCAAAAAACGACAAAGATTAATTAGTTAGTTTGAAAATAGATTTGGAATGTGTGCCAGGGTTTTGTAATTTTTTGGTTCAGGTAAAATTGGATTTAAGAAAAGATGTTGATTATTCATGATTTGTGTCAGAGTCGAGATGAGGTATATCCAATGGTCAGGGTGTCTCCTCCTCAATGTGGTAATACCCTATTTCCCTTGGTCTGGTAATATAGGATTTCACCGAATCAAGTTTGTCTTGATACCGTATTTAAACCTAATTTCCCCAAAATTTGACAATGGGCATGCCTCTTTTAGGGTTATTAGTTGCACAAATTAAATGTTACTTTTAGTTAAATTATAAATTTTTGTGATAAAATAAAATGAAAGAGATTTAAAGTTGAAGAATAAATTTAACAAACCAAATACATAAATAACTAAAATAAAGAAATCCAAAGCACCTTCCCCCTTCTATTTACATCACTCTATAACATGGCGGGTTTACCCCCTCATCCTAGCGATTAGAGGTTTAGTGGGAAGGAGAAAATAAAAGAAATTCATAAAAGAAGACATAGAAAGAAATCTAAGTGGCACAACAACTTTTCCCTCCAACTCTGATATTTGGATGAATCTGATTGATTTTAAGCAGAAAGCAGCTCCTATATTTATAGGCACTAGATGGGATCTTCCCAACCCATTACAGGATGTGTAATGTGATTAAACATTGTGTAATCATGATCCGAAGTTGGTTCCATGACCTTTAGATCTTCACGAATCACGTTAAAATACTTTGACCATTGACTCATGTCATGAAAAGTAACTTTGCCTCACGATGTGTAATAGCTTCACTACCTAGAATTTCAAAACATGGCTTCACAATTTGCGGCTTGTCACAAAGTGATACTATATGTCAGGTATAGATGATTCACAACGTTTAATTCCTTTTTCTTCTCCAAAATCTCATCTTGCCTTGATTTCTTCAGTTTGGCATCTTAGATGTGCTCCATGATTATTCTCAAAATTGTACTATCACACCACTTCGCTTCGCTCACGACATAATGTTTTTTTTTTCTCCATTTACTACTCTTTGAGTTCCTTTTTCATAATTCTTCAATTCCTTAAAAAAATAATAAAACAAGTTAATAAATTCTAAAATTAGTGAGACTATTATTTTAAATACAAAAAAAACCTTTAAACACTAAAAAATGTATGCATGAAATATAGTTATCACTCAGTTGGATAACATAATGTTCACGGACTTTATTAAACCCAACATGTCACCTTATGAAACACTCAATATTTTTCCAAGAAATCCAATGAAACCATTTTCCTTTGTGTTGATTACTGAAATATCAATCGAGTCATGGTCAAGGAAAAGTATTAGTTGTCTTTCATTGTTTATTTGTTTAACCAGTTAAAATGTGTTAAGTGATTCCCAAATAATGATCTTTAGTATACTTATCACTAGTTTAGGATAAATGAGTTTAATATCCACAAAACCATATTCAAGAGTATGGACACTATGAGTACCCTGTTATGTATTTTGTTCCGAACAATTCTCCTACTATGTTTATGGTGTCAATGAACAAGATTTTCTATCTATACCTTGTTTATTTCACATTGGTATTTTTAGATGACATATTTTTTACTATAAAATTAAGGAGTAGCATGTCAATAAATTTAGTGTATCTCTAGACATCTTGTGAAATCATTAACTATATTCCAAGATTTCTAAATGCATTTTTTAAGATTTATGACGTAAATTTACTTGGATATATGGTTTCTAAACAAGGTGTTTCAGTTGATTCTGAGAAGGTGAAAGTTTTAATGACCTAAAAGGAACCATGGTATGTGTTTATGATTTAGATATTTCTAGGATTGGTAGGTCATTGTACCTATTTTTTGAAGTATTTATCTAGTTTGGTTTCTCTATTGACTACTCACACTTAGAAAAGAGTAAAGTTCACATGGGAATAAAAAATTTATGCTTCCTTTAATGATTTGAAGTATTTTTTAACTTCATATCTTATGTTGAATTTTCAAAAACCTAGGTAGGGATATGTGGTATTATATTATGCATTAGGTTTGGTTTGGGTGTGTTCTCATGAAGGGTGATCTATGGGTGTCTTATGGTTCTCATCAAATTCAACCTCATGAGAAGAACTATCCCAATCATAATCTTGGAATCAGAACTATTATGCACACTGTTAAGAGTTGAAGACATTACCTTTTTAGAAAGAGGTTTACCAAATACTCTGATATTAAAATATTGATTTATATCTTCTCACCATTAAATTTTAATATTCATAAGATTAAGTGGGTAGATTATCAACAATCATCAGATTTTGACTTTGCTTATACTCTTTGTAATGGGAACATTATTACTGACTCTTTGAGTAGGAATGTTTTATCCAGGCCATGAAATAATCTTCTTAGGAGTGTAAAATGATGGTTCTCTTTTCTATTACATAATTTGGAGTTTGAGAGGATTAGATTGATGTTTTTTTGAGTGATTAGTTGACATACACACTTCTCTAGATGATTCACTAGG
Organism: Viscum album; assembly: GCA_963277665.1. Classification (NCBI taxonomy): domain Eukaryota; kingdom Viridiplantae; phylum Streptophyta; class Magnoliopsida; order Santalales; family Viscaceae; genus Viscum; species Viscum album. Next base: position 8,824,358 of record OY728127.1, read on the forward strand.
AACAACATCTTGATGATGAGTTCCATGGAATTAGAGATTATTTATATGGTGGGGATACCATTGGTGAATGATATCTATCTTATAAGGGTATCCTATGATTTTGGATTCAATATATTTCTAATTTTCTTATAAGGAAGAATTTTATAGGGTATTTCCATAACTCCCATTGGTTGGTACACCCAGGCACCACAAAGATGATTTATGATATGAGACACTATTTTTGGTGGTTAGGTATGAAATGAGATATTATTGTTTTTGATTCTCATTATTATACTTTCCATTAGATTATATTCAAGCATTAAAATACTTCGGGTCTTCTTTAGACACTTTATATTCCAACATAGAAGTGGGATGAGATATCAATGGAATTTATTGTTGGGTTTCCACATACACCTTGAAGAAATAATGCAATTTGGTTAGTGATGGAATGGTTGACTAAATTGAAAAACTTTATTCCAATTGGTTATATAACCAATGTAGATGAATTGGAAAATATGTATGTGTGGGGGATCATAAGATCACATGGACTTCCTTCTACCATAGTTTCTAATAGGGATACATGGTTCACTTCGTATTTTTAGAGAGGCATCTAGAAGGAACTGGGATCCTAGGTAATGTTGAGCAGGGTGTACTATCCTCATATAAGTAGACATATATAATGGGTTATATATATTTTGGGGCACATGATTTTAGATTATGTTTTTAACTTTGGAGGATCTTGGGATTTCTATTTGGGATTGACATAGTTTTCCTAAAATAATAGTTACCAGTCATCTATTAATATGGAACCCTTTGTGGACTTGTATGGAAAACAATATAAATATCCTATTTTTTTTTGTTTAAGATAGGTGAGGATTCCCTAGACAGTCCCATTTTGGTCTAAGAGATAACAAAAAAGCTTCAATTTATTTTTTAGAAAATGTTGATGATACAGAGACCTTAAAAATACCATACTAATCATTGTAGATTTCCTTTAGATTTTACGATTGGTGACCAGGTGTTTTTGTGAGTTTCACCTTGGTTGGGTCACTAATGACTTGGAAAATATAGTAATTTAGCACTAAGATACATGGTAATGTTTATGGTTTTTGAGAAAATTGGGAATGTGGCTTACCATTTGTATTTTCCACCCTAGATGACATCGATCCATAATGTATTCCATGTGTCATAGCTCAGAACGTATCTCTATGGCCTGTCTAATGTCTTAATATGGGATAACCATGATGTGGAATCTGATTTATTCATGATATAAAAGTTGTTTTGGATTATTGATCTCCAAATAAAGGTTCTTGATGGAAAATATATCCCCTTAGTTTAGGCGATTTGGAAGCATGATCATGATTCTCATGAGACATGGGAGTGTGAGGATTTGATGAGAGATCATTAGTCTCAAATATTTTCTAGAGAGTATTATTGATAGGAGTTTTGGGTCCATAAATAATTTATTATGGGGATATTGTAACATCCTATTACTAGCTTTCAGGTACATACCTCATTTCATTCTTGTTTCTCTTCACTTTTATGTTGATATATAGTTGTTTCCATCATTTATTGGATATGAATATTGTTTCATGGTATTTAAACCTTTTTTTTAGATCTTAGAGGGGTATATAAGAGTTTTTGATAATGTTCTTAGATTCTGGGTGGTAGATGAGGCTTTTAACATGAGATAGTTCACTCTCCTCTAGTTGAAAAAGCAATAGAAGGCCCACCAACAATCTGGAAAGGGCCACTGGCTAGACGATGGGAGGATAGGTAGTGGATATTTGTATAAGAATACAACCAGATATCCAATATAATATAACTAGCCATCCCGAGAGACTTACAGTGGGTATTTCAGTCTACTAGGTTCCACTGGGTAGCCTATGACACCGAAGGAGTCGAGAAACATTAGGGTAATATTATAACTTTTCATTATTTAATCCCATATTTAATTCTAAATCACCTATCTCAAATTTTATTTAACCATAAACTACTTGGAGGCTCTATATAAAAATTATTTACTCTACCAACCTTATTCCTCCATGGATCGAAACATTGGTTGATGCGTATGATCTCTTCTGGTAAATGTGATCTCAATTGGATTATGAATTTATCTTTCCTCCTCTTCCACCCTATTAAAGTGTGATTAATACTGATGTATTTAATGGATACAAATTTTTAATTAATTAAATGTGATAAAATGTGAAAACACCTGAGATTTTAGGAATTATTCTTTTCAAATAAATTTATATTCTTTGATAGCTTTCATTGCACACAACACTGAGTTTTAATAACCACAATATACTATTTTTATTATTATTTAAAATTGGCCATTATGACCTAGCCATTAAAGTATGTGGTATGAATAGGAATAATAAAATTTTTAAAATTAATTATAATTGTATTATATAAAAAAAATATGGATGAAAAATTACTTAATTTTTTGTAAATCCTTTATATGCTTTAAGAATTCATTTTTCTTAAAAAAAACTTCTGCTTTTTGTGAAAAAATTGTAAAATTAATTTGTCTCACTTTAAGAAAATTTATTTGAAAAAAATAAACTTCATTTTTGAAAACTACATGTCAAAATTATCTTTGAGTGATTGTTTTAGAATTTTCTACAAATATTAATTTTTCGATGAATTGTAAAAATTCTATTTTTTTATTTAAAACCTCATTTTCATTTAAAGAATTTTCATGCTAAATTTTGTTTTAATATGGTTTTAAAATTAAAATTAGTCTAATATTATATTTATTAATATAATTTAGGTAATTATAATAAATTTCACATTGAATTTTAATATTAAAAGTTTTTATACTTTTGAAAGTTTTTCTTTGGAAAACCATTTTTTCATCAGTTTTGTGGGTTAAATTTTAAGTTAAAATTTTCCACATATATGAATTTAATTTATAAATATGTATTATATATTTTTAATCATAATTATTTATATTATATAATAAGTCTAACTTCATTTTTTTAATAATTAATAGTGAAAGTAGTAAAAATTAATTACTGGGGTTAAGGTTAGAACGAGTTTGTTGGGGGGGGGGGGGGGGTAGGGTTTAAAATAAAAATATAAGGGTTATAATAACCAAAAAACTTTTAAAATACCTATTTTATAGATATATTTAAACCTTATCACATTTATGGTTTGATAATTATCCATTTTTGAGCCTTGTGACATGTGAAAAACATGGGTATAACATTTTATTTTAAAAAAGTACAAGTGTGTCCTATCCCCACTTATAAAAGTTTACCTACACTCCTCTTATATCCACACTTAAAAAGACTTTTAATTCATCCAAAATCTAAAAAAATTAATTCCTTTATTCCCTACCCACATTCTAGTTGCATTAGTTTGATTATTAAACCCTTATAAGAAAGATTTAGGTATAAACCAAAAGTGGTTTTCCTAACAAGAGGTAAAATTCTTAAACTTGTGATTTTTTATTTCTTCTTTAACCTCCTTGAAATCTCCTAAAAGTTTTATGATATATTAAAAAAAGTATATCCCATATACTTAGATGTTATTATGTTAATAAAATAACCTATATACATATCCTCTTCCATCAAATGGGAAACGAATCCTTCGATCGTGTGTATGATAGACTACCGCCTCACAAAAAGATATAATTCTTTTTCCATAACCATCTCTCACAGCTAAAGATAATGATGGATATATTTTTTACATATTATATTTATTAAATTTTTATACTTATATAATTATAACATCAATTATACCTTCTTACCTCTCAATCCATTGGAAAGTGATGACGCCGCTTGTGCATACATGTGGATTATTGCCTCTATGAAGGAATGTGATACATTATTCATTTTATTATAACATGGAATGTAATAAGGATATATTAAGTGAATATATATGATATAAAAAATATTATTTAAATTTTAATTAATATTTACCTTTCTTTCATTTCATTCTTCTAGTAAATGGAAACAACATTTATACATACGTACGATCTACCGTCTCCATAAACGGTGTAATTCAATTTCTACCTATAACTTTTATAGATTACTATAAATACATATATAATGAATATATATTATTTTTATATCATGGTATAAATTATGGAGGTTATGGAACCAATATCAAAGTAAGGGGACAAAAACTACCAAACCAAAAAATACATTAAAAATGAAGCAATTATTACCTGAAACTTGATTTCAACAAAGAATTGATAATAAATGCATAAAATATTTTAAGTAAATCATATATAGAATTATATATATGAATATGGTTCTATAATATATGTATAATAAAGTTATATTTAGTATGTATTAGTTTTTAACATTTGCAAATAAAGTCGATACTTAAGGTAATGGATTTCCAGTCTCTCTTTTAATTTTGAGAGACATATTCCATATTCACCACTAATTTATTTTTTGTGGTATATATGCTACCCATTTGAAATTTTATATCACAAATATCCGTATTTTCATAATATTAAAAGTTTCATTTGATTTTATTCTTCATTGGAGATTATAATTCAAATGTTACTGAAGTGGTAACGGTTTTATGATACAATCACATTGTTTATCAAGATAGTTTATGATTAAAAATTTGATGATGAAATATTATTATATATCTCTCAATAACATCATATATTTTCCTGTAATATTTTTATTTCATGAATGTACATTTTTACCTTAAAATTTCCCCCTTTATGTACTTAAGAGTCCAAAATAATTTTTTAACTAAAACCAATTTTATTTCTATCTTCGGACAAAAATCCTTTTTTTCTTTCAGGTCCATGTTTTCTAAAAATTATTTATATAAAGTTTTTAATATTATAATAAGATTTATAAAATTCGTTTTTAACCATGTTTGTATTTTTATAAAATGGTTTTTAAGTAATATTATATTCATTTTCCGAATGATGCACTTTAAAATTTTACTGAAAATGTGAAAGGAATATTTGTTTTAACGTGTATGAAATGAATAGTACTTTATGACACCATGAATACAAAATGTTTTAATGAATCCTTTATAAGTATCCAAGCATTTTTTGAAATAATTTTTTTTTTCAAAATTTTATGGGAAATTCTATTTTTAGAAGGTTGTTTTCAAAGTGGAAAGGTTATTTTCCTCAAGAAATGTTCCATGTGATCCTTCAAAATCATTTTCCATCTAATATGACATAATTTGATGTAACTTAAACTTTAATAGGTATATAATCCAATGATACCATCCTTATTATTTATATAGATGGTTTATTTTTATTAATATAAGATGTTTATGAATCCTATTCTTTTTTCCATCAGTTATTCTATGATGAAATGATGAAATGTTTGTGAAAGCCATTTCTTTTCCATGGTTTATGATATGATGAAATGGTTATGAAACTAATTTGTTTTAATGGGTTCTAATATGATTTATTTTTTATGATATTGTGACACACCTATGTATGGTTTTCATTATGTGATGGAGGTTATTTTATAATCAAGGATGGTAGTTACATTATAACCAAGGATGATGGTTACGTCATAATGAACAGTTGCGGTCATGTTATAACCAAGGACAGGTGAGACATATATCTCTCTCCAATGAATTAGTTAATGATTGATAACTCCTAAGACAAATATGTTTTGTGTGAACCTGATTTCATGATCACAATTTTATGCATGGAACTAGCTTTCATGTACACAAGGCTATACGAGTACGTGATTTCATGTCCTTAACTTAATGAGTGAACCTGTTTCTATTTATACATGATCACAATGTTATAATCTTAAATGTATGAAAATAGACATATCATATGAAAATGTTATGTATTATGGATCATGTTCATTTATTCGTTTATGATTTATCTCTTATGAAATACCAATATTTATGAAATGAATCAAGTTTATGATCTATGATATACATGGTATGGTTTTCAAATGTGATTATCATATTATCATACCCTTATTCTCATGTTATATTGATATCTCCCATGTTTACCCTTACTGAGAATTTGGCCTAATCCTTTCTTATGTTTCCTTTCCCTAGGTTATGAAGAAAGATCTTAAGTATGGTATATTTATGAAGTGTACTATGTGTGAAGATATTTATGGTACATTTTGAAGAACTTTTATGAAATAAGAATATTGTGTCACTATTTTACAAAGGAAATAAAGCTTTATGGTCCTCAGGTGTGTATTTGTGGAATGTACTGAATATTCATAAAAAATATTTGATATTTATGTATTGAAATACTAGGCTATTAAAGTTGGTATCATATCACAAGTTTAGTAAACCATTGTAAATTTGGATGAGAAATATTTTTTGAGAACACTTAGGATAATCCTAAATATAATATAATCTCCTAAGTTATTTAATGAAAGGAGTGTGATTTTCTAAGAAAATACATCTCTGTTTTGATACCACTAGTGGGTATGGATATGGTACAAATATACCTCATTTTAATTGTAATTACCCAGTCCAGATAATTTTACCACTGAGAGGGAGAGGGGTGAAATAGTGATATCTATTTATTTTTTATTTCCTCAATTATGAAACAACCTTCGCTTTCTATTAATTATTTAATTTCTTAATTAAAACTATTAAAACATATATCCAAAGGAACATATGAATTTACAAGGTTCACTATTAAACAAGAATAGATATGTCCTTAGTATGGTTTGGAAACGATACAATACCACAAAATACACTAGAGAATAATCCTTTTATGTGGAATATAATGATTATGATATACCCTTATACTCACGTAACACTATGATCAATACAATAGTTAATGTTCTTAAAGTAGCACAAAAAGATATAAGAATGTTTTTGTAGAAAACATGCTATGGTGATTCTTGACCAACTTTAACAATATGATCTTTTAAAAAAATTCTTCACTTTCTTACCTAGAATATGGTAAGAACTTCCTAGACTTTGTTATAAAACTTAGTCTGATTTCGTAGTCTAATTCTCCCAGTCCAATTTCTAAATACGGAAAATATAACTCAATCTGAATACGATAGAGACAATTATGAACAACTTCTTCTTCAATCTATAAATCCTAATAAAATCTTACTAATAAAACAATTGAGCTCGATGTGATGAAAATATAAATATTATAATCATCTTTAATATGATGATCAGCTGAATATGTTGCAATATTGTCTCTTATTCGATCTCTTATGTACAATATGACTTAATCAAGAAAGAAAATTCTGAAACCTCTTCTTCTATATAGAGATATTACTTTTATCTTCTTCTTCGTGAACATGAATCCATTAGAAATTAAAAAATTACTTTCCATTTTATACTTTCCCTAAAAATGGTTTTGGTGGGATTCCTGAAAAATTTTCCCCTCGATAAAATTTTCCAAATCTACATATTCCTTTTCGTTTCAAGTGGATACTGACTTCGCCAACTCTTCTCAACTCTTCCTGAACCTTTTCGAATATTCTATCAACTTCATCTATGATTCATAATTTCTTTATAAACATCAGTCTGATTTTGATTTATCATTACAATTTATCTCATTATGATGAAGAAAAAATTTAAAAAAATAGAATCTTCTTCATATCTTCTTTTGACCCACTTGAATGATAAATAAAGTAATTCAACCAATTTTAAATTATTGACTACATTTTTTATTAAAATTTGAAATTATTATTTATATTGGTAAACACATACTTTTATTTTCATTTTTATTCAAAGGTCCCAAAAAATTATTCCAATAATGATTAAAATGGAATACAGAGTCCGATGGATCAGTATTAGTAGCTTTGACTTCATCCACTTCTTTATCTTATGAATATGATGCCAATGAGTTTTACTACACAAACAATTCTACCTTTGATGAGAATGATGAAACATTGAATCTGGTGGATCAGTATCAGTGGATTATTTCCTTTATAATTCTCATAAACTCCTTTCCTTGAGGATCAAAATTTTTTGGATTTTTTTACTGAAAACCAATACCTTCATTATGATCATTCTCCTTATCCTTTAAATAAATATGTATTCATAAAGATCATTATGATGATATTGAGACAGGAAGGATTTGGCTTCACCCACATTTAAATTCATTAAAATTTCAACAAGTATCATGAATTCCTTTATGAATTTGAATAAATTTAAGATCAGCTCCAGCATTGTATGACTTACAAAAGAATGTATTGTTACTTCCCTAGAAACATATTTCTTTCCTTCTCTGCCTGAATACAATTGGCATGATTACGATTAGATTGAATATGTTTGGTAGAATATTTTTCCCCAATTTCATTCATCAAGCTTGAATCACCAGTTTTAAAATTTACTTATGATTTATGAGAACTCCATGATCAGAAAGGAATCATAACATTAATATTGGAGTCAGACAAACTTCGATAAAGCACCTCATTATGATCTTCTCTTCCACTCCTGACCTGAAGTAAGTCTGAGGAACCTTTTCATTTTTAAAAAACATTCCTAGTATGATAGAATTTATTAACCATTGTGAGTTCAATTTTCTTAAATATAATGGTCATCCCAATTTTCACCAAATAAAAATGAGGTGATTTATTTTCTTCTAAAACTTCATTGACAACAAATGTTAATATGTAAATATGATAATCATCCTTACTATCTTGGTCCAAGTAATCTTCCCCTTTGGAATTTTTTGTCAACCAATGTTCATAAATAACTGAACTTCGTAACCTAAATCTGTGGATTACATATCAACAATTCTAATCCTATGTGTGATAACTCATTGAAATGAACAAGAATTTCTGATATTAAATATATGTTTTCCAAAAGTAGTGATTATAAAAACATCCTTAGCTTTCTTCCCCAGATTCCTTCATCATATTTACTTCCTCAGCTTCCTTCCTAATATTTTATTCCTTATCATTTCATATTTCATGGAATATAATATTTTTTTTCCTATAACCACTCCAAAAAATTGTTGGAATAGTTTACACACATACAATTCTAGATTCACAGCTTACCCACAACTCCCCCTTTACACATGATTTTTTTATAGATATATTTATGAAACAATTATCCCCCTTGAAAATGATATCCAAAAGTAAGATTAGATATGGGACAAAACACATACCTCAAACCTAATGAGAAAGAGTTTGGATGCCCATGTTCAAGCTAAATTTTAAAAAAACCTCCTTTAGTAAAGGTTCCCTGAAAATGTCAGAAACATTTTCCAATGTAAGAACATAATCTATCCTCAACTCATTCTTCTCCATATGATATTTGATGATATAATATTTGATGTTAATTTTTTTAATGATAATTTTGTACAGTATTCTTGGTGAGGTTGATTTCACTTTGATTATCACAACCCAAGAGCAAGTGTAACTTCAATTCAATAAGTTAATCTTCTAAGTGCACCTTAATACACATAAGTTAGGTAGCATCTTGAGTAGAAGAAACATACCCAACTTTATTCATACTGATAACTACTAAATTCTATTTCTTTGTATTCCAACTAACATAATTTTTTTCCAGAAATAAAACTCAACTAGATGTGGATCCTCTAACATCAACATTTCCTACCCAATCAACATCTTAATACAAAAAATAATAAATAATTTTTGAGCTATCATAACTGATTCTGAAATTTTTTGTGCCTTTGATTTATCTAAGTATTATTTTTTTATCATGAAAATGTGATTATTTAGATGAACTATGAAATATTAACCATAAGGTAATAACATAAAAAACATCACGTCCTAAGGTAGTCAAATACAACAAACTTACAATCAACTTTTGAAACTCTTTATGATCAACTTACTTTCCTTAACTATCTTTAAAAAAATTTGTTCCCACTAAAATAGGTGTGGAAATAGGTTTCATGTTTTCCATAATGAACTTTTTAAGATGTTACTTATCATACTTTTCTTGATAAAGAAAAATGTGTTTCTTATTTTGTAAAATTTATAACCTAAGAAATTATTTCATTACACTTAGCATGGAAATATCAAACTACCTTTTCATTTCTTCATAAAATCTTTGAAAATATCTCAAATCATTAATATAAAAGATAATGTCATTAAAATAACCAATTATTATGAGGGAAAACTCTTGACTATATTTGATGTAAATATTTCTATCAACTATTCCTTTCTTGAAACTCATATCCCTTAATAAATAATCCAATTTGGAATACAATTCCCTTGAAACCTGTTTCAAACCATAAAAGTATTTCTTCAATCTACACACATAATATTCATCTTTCCCAACAACAAAAAACGAGTTTGTTCAATGTAAACTTCCTCATCAAGATCTCCATTAAAAAATGGGACTTCAAATCCATTTGAAAAAAATATTAACTTCATTATTTAGAAATATCAAGAAAATTTTTGTATGTCTCTAATATTTCCACTAGAGAAAAAGTTTCATCAAAATAAACACCTTCAATTTGTGAGTAACCTTTGAACACTAATCTTTATTTTCATCTTATAACTTTACCTTCTTTATTTATCTTGTTAAAAAAACCAACATTGTACCAATATAATTTTTGTTATCTAGTTTAGGTATGATTTACCATGTATCATTACTTTCTATTCAATCCATATCTTCATTCACATCCTGAACCCATTTTAGAAATGCTAAATCTTATTTATCCTCATTTGGCTAAACTTTTGAATATAAAGAAGTATGTGTAATAGCATTTTATTTTCTTCTTGTTTTAACTTTCTGATGTTGATCACCAATAATGTTACGAGCTTCAACTTGATTCCTCATCCTAAGATTTTATTTTCAAGTGTCATCCTCATCATTGAAAATAGATGAGTTTGATTATTCTTCTTTATTAGGATTACAATTTTCTGTATTCTTATCATAATTGTTAATAAAAGTTTCCCTATCCTTCTCAACTTCCTTATCTGTATGAGTATTTTTATCTTCCTGGTATTTTTAATAAATTTACCATAATAAGAATAAAAAAATCTTTCGATTTATTTTTCTAAACATATATATCCTCTTCCTTTCTAAGTATAGTCAAGAAAAAATCTATCTTCAGAAACTTCCCAAGATTTCCACCTTTTTTCTTTATAATGCATGGAATCCCAAAAAATTTGATGTTTTATAAACATGGAGTTTTTATATAAAAAATTTCATATGGAGTCATATATGAATTTGGACCATAGAAATATTGGTTTTGGATATATATAGCCATACTCATGGCTTTCCTACAATAGTAATAAGAAAGACTATACTCAAGTAACATAGTTCTCCCCATTAACACTAATCTTTTATTATTCCTTTCAGAAACCTAATTTTGTTGAGGAGAGTATGGAGAAATATACTCATGCCTAATTATATTCTTATAAAGAAAAATTTTAAATTTTTCATCCTTATACTCACAAACATTTTCAGTTTTCAACTTCTCCACTAAATACTCACATTCCTTCTCATCTGTCCACCTAAATTTTTTAAAAAAATTACATAGAATATGATTTATGTTTCATATACATAAAACGAGTAGTATGAGTAAAATAATCAAATAATGTGATGAAGTACTTATCTCCATATTTTTATTTTTTTTCTAATTGGCCTACAATTCTAGAATGAATAAGTTCTAGGGGTCTCTTTGAAAATATATCAATATTCTTATGCACTGAGTTTTCAATTTTTACCTTCTGAAAAACAATGCAACACTAATATTTTCTTCTTGGAAAATAAGAAATATACCGAATACTATATAGCTTTGATAAATTTTTCATTTTTGTTTAACACGTTATTCCTAGCCTTTTATAGAACAATTTATTCTCTTCCACCATACCCATGAAACAAGAGTTTTTATTTTCCCTAACTTGAAATAGATTACCTTTTTTATGTTATCCTCTTATAAATATCCTTCAACTATCTTCACTTTTCACAACAAATTCATATTTTATAAAAATGATTTTTTTTCCTTCACAAAAAAGTTTTAAAACACTTATAAAGTTGTGTCTTTTCCCATAAACATAAAAAAACTTTATTGGATTTCAGCATTTCTTTCCCAATGATGGAATATCCAACACCTTCGATTACTGGGGATTCATCATTACCAAACGTCACTGCTACTTCTTTAAAGTATTTAAAATTCTTCAATAACATTAAATATCTTGTCATATGAGAAGAACACCCACTATCAATAATCTAAGGGTTTTCTCCTTTTGTGAATTTCATTGAGGTTTAAAGAAAAGAGATTTTATTTATTTATCCCTATATTCTATGAATTCATAACAAGATTTTGTTAAGCTAGTAACAAAACAAGAATTAATTTTATAAGATATACAGGTTTTTCACACCTTTGAGAAATATTTTTCAGGTGTTGGAACCTATTTTAAAATTTTACTCTAACCTTCTCAGGTTTCTTAAAAACAACCCTCTCAGAATTTTACATTTATGGTGATTGAATACCACCCAAACACTGACTTATGTAATTTATGGAGTAATTTTAATGTTGTTGGTTGAACCAAAATATATTTTCCATGTGACCAAATCCACCAAAATAACAACTGTATCTATAAAAAGAATATTTGGCTCTGAAACTTCCATACTGAATGGGGTTGTGAACATGTTTCTAAGAAACCTTGGTATATTTCTTACAAACCTTTCTGTTATTAATCAAAATCTCATTTTCTAGCCTAGTTTTATTTTCATCCTTATTGGAACCAAAATTAATAGATTCATTTCAATATTCATAATGTTTAGAAAAATTTTAAGACTCATTATTCTTAGAAACTTTTGAATTATACACTTTGTTAATATTGGTCATGCACATGAGTTTCCTAGATTTCTTATTTTCAGAAACATCTCTAGATTTATCCTATAAATTTAGAGGTAACTCTTGTTAATACTTGTAAGGTTTCTTCTTGAAATAAATTTCACCAACTTTAGAAATATATTTTTTAAAGCTTGTACCTTTCTGTTCTAATTTATATTTTTTTTTATTAAATAATTTCTAACACTTATTTTTTTGGATTAAACTTCACTTAAAAATTTTCATTATGATTCTTTTCTTCTTCAATTGATTTATTAAAATCATAAATCTCTTCCATAATCTTGAATTTATCATCACAAAAACAATATTTTTTATTTTCTGAGGAACTTTCATTTTTCAACTTCCATATTTCTTTATCTTTTCTTCTAAACATTATTAGGAATTATTTCAATTATTCTTTTAGATGATATTCTAATCATGTTTCTTCTTCTTATTCATCAGATTTAATACTTCTAAATTCTTCATTATTCACTTTTCCAATAAAATTATTATCACCAACTTACTGAGCATATTTTTTCGAATTCACCAAAATTATCTTCTTCTTCTTTATCTTTATATAAGAAGATTCTTATTTTTTATTTGAAGAACTTTTTATGTTTCCCAATAGAAAAATATTTGTCTTTATCACCCTATTTCTTCCTTGATCTAGTTGTCCTTATTTCTTCCTCATCACTATCCTATTCATTATTTATTCATGGAAAATTCGCCATAAAATTTACAATAGCTCTATATTTAATGAATTTTAACAGAAGGTACCCTTTGTATTTACCTTTACCTCTTCTAATATTTTCAGAAAACAAGGATAAAATATTTACCATATTTTTATATAAATAATTTTTTAAATAAAAATCACTAGTTTATTCTTCAATAAAAATCTTCTTTGACTTCTCTTTCTTAGAAGCCTTGAGAAACATTTCACTATCAATTTTTTCCATATATTTCTCCTTTATCATTTTATAAGTGATGATATCGATATATAAATCATCTAGAGATACTGTTTTAGGATCTCTATCTTCAATTGAAGAAACTTTAGAATAAAACTTGTCAGGATGAATTATTAAGATATTTTCAATAAGTGTATAATCCTCCAAATTTTCACCAAAGTATTTGATAGTGCTGACAATGTCATTTACCATGGTAAATAAGTCCCCAATAGATCTATACTCACGAATTTTCAAATCATCACACTTCAACCTCCATTTTTGTATTTTTCCTTCTTCACATTTTATTTCCTTCATATATATTTTTTATCTTTTCACATATATATTTGGTTGTGGAAACACCCTTCACACCTAGAAATTCACTTTTAGAAAGAGATGATAGTAAAACATTCTTTGACCTTATGTCATTCTCAAGATTCTTCTTATCAATATATGTGAGAGGAACTTTAGCATCAATATGAGGAAATCCATCTATTATATCTTCAAGAACATCATATCCAATAGACATAAGATAGGGAAACATTATATATTTCAATATATGATGATTATTACCATAAAAAACTAAGATTCCTTTAATGCTGACACAATTCAAATTCTCCATCAACTTATATTCAAAACTCCATCAAAGGGAATATTAAGGGAACCATTGCTCTGATAACAATTCTAATTGCCCAGTCAAGATAATTATATCACCGAGAGGTGGAGGGGGTTAATCAATAATATATTTTTATTTTATGTTTACTTACATAGGAAACAAACTCTAAATCATATTAAATATCTATTTCCCTGATAAAAAAATGAAAATTCACATCCTCAGGAACATAATAATTTATATAGTTCACCATTAAACAAGAGTATCTACGTCCTTAGAGTGGTTTGGAAATGATCTAATACCACACAATAAACTAGAATTTTTTTTATGGAATACAATGAGTAGGATATTCCTTAACACTTATATAACACTATGATCAATACAATAGTGCATGTGATTCAAGTAGAAAAAAATATATAAGAATGTTTTTTGTATCAAACATGTTACAGTTATTATTGAAAAAATTTCATAAATATGATCTTTCAAAAAAATTCTTCACTTTTTTACCCATAAGCTGGTAAGAACTCCCTTGAATTTGTTATAAAATTCATTCTAATTTCCTAGTCTGATTATCCCAGTTTGATTTCTCAGTAAAAAATATAACTCTATAAGAATATAATTGATGCAATTCTAAACAACGTCTTCTATAATTGGTAAATCCCAATATAATTTTCCAAGTATAATAATTTATCTCAATACGATTACAATATGAATATGATAATCATCTTGAATACAATGATTACCTAAATGCATTGCAATCTTTTCTCTTATCCTTTCTCTTATCTCCATCATGACTTCTTCAAGAAAGACTGTCTGAAAACCTCTTCTTCTATCTAGATATCCAAATTATCTCTTCTTTACCATGAATAGTACATCCATTAGAATGTACAAATTAGTTTCCATTTTATACTTTCCCCAAATGTGGTTTTGGTGGGATTCTTGAAAAATTTCCCACTCAATAAAATTTTCTAAATCTACATGTTCCTTTGAATTTTAGGCAAATCTTGAATTGATCAACTCTTCTCAACACTTCTTTAACCTTATCAAATCTTCTACCAACTTCATCTCTAATTTATAATTTCATTAAAAACATCATTATGATTCCAAATTTTCATTACGATCTGTCTCATTATGATGAAGACAAAATTTAAAAAAGTAAATTATTCTTAATCTCTTCTCTTGAACCACTTAAACGACAAACAAAGTAATTCAACCCATTTTAAATGGTTGAATAATTTTTTTATTAAAATATAAAATTCTTCTTCGTATTCGTGACCACATACTTTTTTATTTCTTTTCATTAATCTGTCTCAAAAAGTTATTCCTCTAATGATTATGATGGCATACAGAGCCTGATGGACCAGTATTAGCAAATTTGACTTCCTCTACTTGTTTATATTCTAAATATGATACCATTAACTTTTATTACACAAACAATTCTTCCTTTGATGAATAAGATGACAAAATAAATCCTATGGATCCGTATCAGTAGATTATTTTCTTTTTTAATATCATAAAAATCTCTTTTTGAGGATTAAAATATTTTGGATTTTTTTCTGACTAAAAACTACCACCTTTGTTAAAATCATCTTTTTCACCCATTAAATAAATTTGCATTCATAATGATTATTATGATGATCTTAAAAATAGAAATATTTGGATTCACCAACTTTCATCTTCATAAAACTTTCAACAAGTATCATGACTTCTTTATTGACTTTGAATACATTGAAGATCAGTTTCAACATCATCTGACTTAAAAATGAATGCATTTTAACTTCCCTATAAACGTATTCCTTTACTTCTTAGCTTGAATATGATTGGAATGATTACAATCAGACCGAATACAACTGGAAAAAATATTTTTCACCCCTTACTTTCATCAAGATTTCATCACAAATTTTACAACTTACTTATGATTTATTAGAATTACAAGATCAAAAAAGAATCATCACATTTATATTGGAGTTAGGTATACACCTATGTGGAACCTTAGTATGATATTCTCTTCCACTCCCGAGATGAGGTATCTTCGATGAAACAATTTATTTAGAAAACAAATTCCCAGTATGATGGACTTTCATAACCATTGTGAGTATGATTTTCTTGAATACGATGGCTAGTCTAATTTTCACCATATAAAAAGTGAGGTGATTTATTTTCTTCTTAAACTTCCATTAATGAAATATAAAAAACCTGAATATTATCATCATCCTTATCAGCCTGTTCCTAATAGTAACAACCCCTAAAAGGGTACATTGAATTGGGATTGATCATCACCTGGTGCATGAAAAGAGACATTTCTGCACACCTAGTTTAACACTCCCAAAAGATATGATTTGGTTAATTCATATTTTATTTTTATACCATTATAAATAATTTGAATAGATGATGACCATGGATGACCTAGGTTAAACTTAAGGTGTCATAGATTGAAAATAAGGTTCCATGATTTAGACATACTATAAATCATTTTTTATGATTATAGGGTTTCCACAATGAATATTTTTTATCACATAGTAAATTTTGGATTTAGTAATTGGATAGAACCTAATAGAATCATACTAATTCTAAATGTAATATAAAATGAAATTATTTTCCTCCTAATAAACCAAATGTTATGGTGTCTAGGATGAAAAAATTCATTTCTATTCTCACACAACATTCTCAATGTATGAATCATGATAATCTTCCAAATGAGAAAAGGAGAGAACAATGTTTTGTTGAGTCCTATATATGGTAACATAAATATTCTATTAGTGGGTATTCAAATACACTTTTCACTGAAAAATAAATTATTTCTACTAAGAATTTATTTTCTATTATCTATTGTTAAAAACATGAGAAATTTATTTTGTCCACTTATCATTTGGAATATGAAGCAGATCAATGGTGGAATCTTGTTAAGAAAACAAGTCAAGAGGAATAAATTGAATCCATGGGAAGTGATGAGTTTAAAATAGATTTTTTTAATAATTCATTCCATTATTTTCTATGAATAGGGATGGGGAAAAAATTTATTAAACTCAATCAGAAGGATGATGAACCTATTGTAACCTATGAAGCTAATTTTAAAAGAATTTCAAGGTATGTTTCTGGTTTAGTCATCATCCCTAAAAGAAAAATAGATTTATTATTTTGTGGATTAAAACCCAGTCTCCAAAAGAAGCTATCCATATAAGAATTTAGCTGCTATAAAGAAATATTTTTATGTGAACTCAAAGTATAAATTTAAATTAGAGATTCCCACTATTCCTATTGTTTTTATAAGAAAATGAATATCGAGTCTCAATATAACTCCAATAAATCACATGCTGAAAAGAAATTACAGTCCCATGTATGAAAAAAATGTGGGAATAAACATCATAGGAATTGATCAAGTGGAACTAGAAAGTATTTTAAATGTGATAAGTCTAGTTATAAGGATAGTGAATGTAAAAAGGTGGTGAAATCCCATTTGACATAGTGGAGGAAAGGATTGGTCAAACTAATGAACTTCCCATGCTACAATGCTTCAAACAAGAGGATTCTGGGAATTATTCTAACTAGTTATAAAATATGATGGTTAATGATGATGATCAATGTAAACAACCTCTAAATCTCATAGAAAAATGGAAATATCATGTGATCACTATTTCTTCTGAGGGATATGATAATGAAGTGGTGAAAGGTACACTTACCATCTACTCTAGAACTAATAAAGGCTTATTTGATTTCTTTTCTACCAACTATTTTATATCTGAAGAGTTTTCCAAGGTTATGAAAATTCCACCCGAATTATTAGATGTTAAATTATAAGTGAAAATCCTGAATGGTATGATGATTTCATCACAAGTATACAATTCTTATCTAGTTGAATTTTGTGGGAATCGTCTTCTTGAAAATATCATCATTCTCCCTCTGGTTGAATTTGATGTTATCATAGTCATAGATTGGTTTTCACTACCTAAATCCCACATAAATTTACAATGAAGGGAAGTCAATCTTAATATTTCAAACCAACCTTTTATAATCTATCAGTGAGATGATAAATAAAACTTCTGATGGAAATCACATCTATTGCATGGGTTTTGATTCCTATTCAAAAGGGTTTTTTTATCTCAGATGGTTGGGGAGAAAATCAAAATTGATTATATTACTATTTTATGGGAGTTTGTTGATGTATTTTTAGAATATTATCCTAGTCTTCCATTAAATCATGAAGTTGAGTTTTCAATAGAACTCATACCTAGTGCCACACCTATTTCAAAAAATCCCTATAGAATGGCTCTAATTGAGGTAAAAGAACTGAAGAAGAAACTTTAGGAGAACATTGACATGGGATTAATTTAGACAAGTGTGTCACCTTAGGGTGAACCTATAAATTTAGTTAATAAGGTATATGGATAGATGTTATTCTATACTGATAACCATGAACTGAACAAGATCACAACTAAGAAAAAATATCCTCTACCCCATGTTTATGACTGTTTGATCAACTGTGTAGTGATCAATACTTTTTCAAGATTGACCTTTTGTGATGGATATCATCAATTGAGGATAAATAAGAAGGATATACCCAAGGCATCATTCCATACAATGTATCGAAAATATGAATATACAGTGATTCCATTTAGTCTTACTAATTCCCCCATTATCTTTATGGATTTAAATAATAGAGTCTTTAAATATTACCTTGATTAGTATTTTGTAGTCTTTATAGACGATATTTTTATGTATTCATAGATAAATGAAGAACATGATGTTCACCTGAGAATTGTCTTGAAGATCCCAAAGAAGGAGAAACTGTATAAAAAATTTAAAAATTTGGATTTTTATCTATAAAGGGTTTCATTTTTGAGTCATATAATCCCAGGTGTGGTTATATTGGTGGATCCATCAAAGGAGGATATTGAACATTGTCATAGAAAAACCACAGTAACTGATATTAAGTATTTTCTTGGTTTGGATGGATATTATTGATGTTTAGTGGAGAATTTATCATGACTATCTAATATAATCACCATGTTAACTTAAATTTGATCCAAGTTCCTTTAGATGGATGAATGTGAGGAATATTTCAAGCATTTAAAGAGAATATTAGTCAGTGATCCCATACTTAAAATTACCATGTAGTGAAGAAGGGTTTTTAATATATAGTTATGCATCAAAGAAAGTATTGGTATGTGTTATCATTCAGAATGAAGTGGTTATATCTTATGAATCATAATAATTAAAGGTTTATGAGTAAAATTACACTACTCAAGATTTGAAGTTAGCTGCGGTAATGATTTTATTAGTGATATGGAGGAATTATATTTTTAGAGAAAAGTGGGATACATAAACTGATAAAAAAAGTTTAAAGTATATAATCACATAGAATTAGTTGAACTTGTTTTAGAAAGATGGTTAGAGATGATTAAAGATTATGACTGCTCAATACATTACCACTCTAGGAAAGTGAACAAGGTGGATGATGCTTTGATAGAAAAGGATCAAGATTTCTTATCTATGAAGAAGATCACAAAAGATCCAATATTTTTGGATTTGAAAAGGATAGATCTAGAAATCCTAAAGGAAGTTTAGAAATCATACCTTTCTCAAATGAGTGTTCAATCATCAATCTAAGTTTAAGATTAAAGAGGCACATAAGGATGATGTAGAGCTATAAAGTATTTTTTATAGTGTCCTTGATTTTAACCTTGATTGTGATGGAATCATAAGTCCAGGGGCCATGTTTTTGTCCCCTTAATACTAGTTTAAAAAAAATAGATTTTATAGGAAGCTCATAGTTCTTAATTCTATATTAATCCTATAATTATGATGATATATAGATATTTGAAAGAGTATTTCTAGAGGTATGTCATGAAGAGTGATATTTTAGAGTTCGTATATCAATGCTTGTTATGTCAGCATGATAAAACTGAGAGAAAAATGTATAAAGGGATGTTACAACCATTACCCATACCAGAATGAAAATGGGAAAACATAACCATGTATTTTTTCATTGGACTCCAGGGAAGAATTATATATGGGTTGTAGTATATTTCATTACAAATTCATCACACTTGATCACTATCAGAGAAAATTCATCTTTGTATCAAATTTCTAGGTTATAAATTAAGGATGTGGTAAGGTTGCATGGAGTACCACATTCTCTTGTATATGATTAAGATCTAAGGATTATATTGAAGTTCTGGTGAAGCTTTTAGTAACATATTGATATAGATTTGAGTTTCAAAATTATGTATCAACCTCATACAGATGGCCAGTCTAAGAGAACAACTCAAACCATATAGGATGTTATAAGATATTCTTCTATGGAATTTATAGGTGTTTGAGATCAAATACTTCCTCCAGTTGAGTTTTCTTACCATAATATCCTTTAATCGAGCATTCAGATGGATCCAAATAAATCCCTCAATGGAAATAAGTATAAAATTTCAATGTTCTAGGAGAAAGTTTTAGAATGTTTTTCTTTAAATTTATACATGGAATAAGGTTAATGGATTTGGAAAGAAGGGAAAACTAATCCTATGGTATATAAATACCTTTTAAATTCTTGATCTAATTGAGACCATAGATTATCACTTAGTGCTTCTACTAAACCTATCTGAGGTTCACGATCTGTTCCATGTATCTATGTTGAGGAAGGATATACTTGATCCATCACATGTATTAAACTCAAAGGTAATACTTATAGAGCATAATATTTATATGAGAAAAAACATATGGAGCCTCTGCATCATATA
Organism: Viscum album; assembly: GCA_963277665.1. NCBI lineage: Eukaryota > Viridiplantae > Streptophyta > Magnoliopsida > Santalales > Viscaceae > Viscum > Viscum album. The sequence continues at coordinate 8,845,325 of OY728127.1, forward strand.
GAGAAAGTGCTATGAAACAATACTTCTAATCTGGTCAATGTTTTGTGGCAAAACCAACAATTTGAAGAAGTTATGTGGATACCAAAAGATATGACAAGTCAGAAGTACCCTCTTTTATTTGCATCAAACTAATTAATTTCAAGGGAGAAATTCATTTTAATATAGGTATAATGAAACACCCAAAGGTTTTATGAAATATTTTGTTTTAATATATTTAATTTCTTTAGTAGCTTTCATTACACACAATACCAAATTTTAATGAACTGAAATATAGTATTTATATTATAATTTAAACTTGACCATTATAACATAAAAATTAAATATTATTTTATAAATAGGAATACATTTTTTTTAAATTAAGTATAATGGTTTTATATAAATAAAACATATTGATAAAAAGTATCTATTTTTTAGTGAATCCTTAATAGGTAGTAAAAAGTCCTTCTAAAAAAATGTTTTTATTACTTTTTGTGAAAAAAAAGTAAAAGTATTTTTTTTCTAATTTTACAAAATTTATTTCAAAAAATAAACTTCATTTCTGAAATCTACATGTGAAAATTTTATTTGAGTGGTTTTATGATAACTACCTATAAATATTATTTTTTTATGAATACTAAAGAATATTAATTTTTATTATAAACCTCATTTTCATTTAAAGAATTTACAATATAAATTTTATTTTAAGATGATTTTAGAAGTTATTTAGTAAAATTATATATTTATTAATCCAATTTATGTCATTAGAATCAATTTCATTTTGAATTTTGATACTAAGATGTTTTATACTTTTGAAAGTTTTCTTTAGAAGACTGTTTTTCATCTCATTTGTGGGTTTAATTTTAAATTAAAATTTTCCAATTATATGAATTGAATAAATAAAATGGATTCTATATTTTTAATCATAATAATTTTTATTATATAATAATTTCATTTTAATTTTTTTTCGTAATTTATAGTGAAAAAAATAAAACTTAAATACAGTAGTTAAGGTTAAAACGAGTTTACTGGAGGGGGGAGGGTGAACTAAAAGGATAAGGGTTAAAATAGAATAAAAATATTCTAATCACTATTGGATGGAAATATTTGTACCTTATAACATCTGAGGTTTGATAATGGGCCATTTTTCTACCTTGTGACATGTGAAAAAATGGGTATTTATTTTTCTTTTAAAAAATTCAAACTATGTCCTCTCCCCCACTTATAAATGGAAAACTTCTATCCTCTCATCTACACACTTCAAAATCATATTAGATTGGATAATACCTACCCAAATACCTTCTTTAATTACCTCCCCACATCCTAGAGGCCTTTTTTTATTTAGGAAACCCTCTTAATAAGGCTTTAGGTATATACATAAAGAGGTTCTCTGAAGAAGTGGTACAATTCTTAAACTTATGTTTTTGTTTTATTTCTTCTTCCACATCCTTCGAATATTCTTCAAGAATGATGATATAATAACACTAATATCAAATATATATTGATATGTTATTATGTTAATTAAATAACTGATATCTATCTTCTTTTTCATTAAATGGGAAATGAAATTGTCGATCGAGTGTACGGAAGACTACAACCTTCTGAACCGATTTAATTCATTTTCCATCACCACCTCTCATGACTAGGAATAATGATGTAATTAATGTTTATATATGATATATATAAAATTATTATATTTCTAAAATAATAATATTACATATACAATTTCTTGAACCATCCCAGATAACCAGGTACCCTGATACCCGAGTCGTTACTATCATAGCCTATAGGGTGTTCCTGGTCCCCACAGGTTGGAGACATGCACCAGGAAACATACATGATCAAAGAGGGAATGAATTTTATGCAGAAAATATTATATTAAAGAGTAAAATTCTATATTCTCAACACTATAAAATGATAAAGTACCTGAAATAAACTTGTAAACCAGAAAGACAAACATCCCAAAGGAAACATCACCCAAGACTACAACATCAAACTAGAAAGAAATGGTCTCAAAGCTCCTATGTAACATGTAACAACCCAAAGTTTCATTAATGGAAATCACTCTTGATCTAATTAAGTGTCTCTTTATGTAAAACGTTTATAAAAAATGTTAACTTCTTTGGTTTTATGTTAAGAATTGTGATCGTTACTTCTATAGTCATTGAACAGTGATCACAAGATTAGTATAAATATAAGGCTTTAACGAACCCAATTTACTCAGACAAAGGAAGCGATTGCCTCATATAGTAGAATTTCTCTATACGAATCCCATTTGTTAGAGCTTGGAAAAGAGGTGGTGTCCTTGGGCTTCGCTCTTGACCAAGCCTAAGCTGAGCTTCATCATGTCAAGCTCGAACGGGACCGTCTATGGGAAAAGTGAAAGTTGATAGAGATTATCACTCGATCGGTGTTATCTGAGCCACCCCAAGAGTCTGTCACCATCACACACCTTACCCATAGTTCTTATGCGGTTGTTTTAAGGGTTTATGTAAAAAAATTCTAGTACTATGTTCATGTACATTATTTTTTTATATAATAATGAATATACTTTCTTGTCATTATTAATACATTGTAAATAGTTTTTAAAGTACAAATATAGTTTTTAGTTATTATTTAATTAAGAATTATATTTTATTAAATTAAGTGATTTTTGAATTAAATAATATTTTAATAAAATATTATTATTATTATTAAATTAATTTTTGTTAAATTTAATTGATCTTATAATTTTATGAATGCAATTGTAATTTTTATTAAGGTTTGAAAAACATTTTGTCAAAACCCATGAATTTTCGATAAATGTCGTTTTTATTTTTAAAAAGTGAAAATTAACATATTTATAAAATTATTTAGATAAAATAAATGTTATTTCTGTAATCAGGTCGTCGAAATTATCCAACGGTGATTTTTTCATAATTTTCCGAGACAGTCAAATTTTTGGGTAAAAATTAAATACCGTTTAAATATATAATGTATTTTATGATATCATAATGACCCAATAGTGTTGTAATAAAATACTATAAGCTTTATTTTCGTCCAATATAAGTTTTAAAATTAAAATAATGTGATTTTGTGTTTGTTTGACTTATTTTACAAATCATTAATGGACCCCTCAAGACTTATTAAACATCTTGTCTTTTTTAATTATTTTCCATGGGAGTGTGACTCACCTCCACATACGCAACCCCATTATTTTAAGAAGTTAGGACTTTGGACTTATAAAATATTTTTTTCCTATCCCCTTTTCTGAAAACCATGGGCAAAAACCCTAAGTTGATTTGTGGTTTGGATTAGTTTAATGTAAGGGGTCCCAAACCTAAATAATAAAGAATTCACTCACCTTTCCTATATAAACCCACCAAATCTCCCACTTCCTCCTCACACAAAGCCTTTTTAGTTCGTCCAAACTCTTCCCTACTCTCTCTAGAATCCTACCAAGGTGCCCCAAGCTCCCAAGAAGCCTCTCTCAAGCCTCTCTCAAGCCTCTCTCAAGCCTTTGGAAGCACACTTCCAAGTAAGGGTTTTTTCTTCCTTTCTCATTTTTGTCCAATTTTCATTATGTTGTTTTACCCTTTTAATTTCAATTATGAATGTTGGGGTTTAATTTTTCACCTCCCTCATACTTACCTTTTTATGTTTTAATTATGGGAGACCCCTTTCTCTCTCATTAAATGCCTCTCATGTACACCTGTTACTATGCCGAAATTCCGAAAGGAACTTCTCTCTCCTCATTTACATTCAAGAAATACTTTTGTATCATGATTATAAATTCCATTAAAATTGTTGGGAAATGTATATATATGACCTCATTACTGCCCATTACATGTAAATATTATGAGTAACCCCTTTCTCTCTCATCAACAGTTTTTATGAATTCTTATGTCACGCCGTTACGCTGCCGAAATCGCAACGATTTTCTAAGCCAATGCCATTGTGTAGTGAATACCATGCCCATTTCTCCATCATGGGTATTCAACTTTATTCACATTTACTTATTGATTATAATGTTTCATGTATGAATTACACATTCCTTTATCATGGAATAAATGATTATGTTTTATGAATCCATGTTTTACGATCCATGTGGCACACTTATGCATGAAATGAAATGTTTAAGAAAGGTGTGCCCTTATAGGGCTCCAATGCGTTGGGTAAAGTATAGTTTCATGATACGCCATGTGAAATGAATGCGGACTCATGATAATTCAAGTTCAACGAGGGTTTACTCGTGCTTCATGTGCAATGAGGATTTACTCATGCTCCATACGCATTGATCCTTGGCTCATGCTAATTCCTTGTTAAGTGTTGTTGCCACATTTGCATGTTATGATTATCATGTTTTATCATGCCTTTATGTTCATGTTTCTCTTATGTTCTATTGATATGATAATTATCTAACATGTATTTTAATCCTCATGTATTCCATGTTTATTCCCTTATTGAGCTTTATAGCTCACCCCTTTTCTTATGCATGTCCTCAGGTTATCCCATGCAATGCTAAGTACAAGGGAATGTAGTGGTCAAGTAAAGGAAGTTTTCAATAAAGATGTTGTATTTCATGTTTTATGTTGTTATGTAATTATCCGAAGCCCCAAAGACACTATACCTCTCGATCATCCATGTTTTATCAAGTGAATAGTTTATGTAATAAATCATGTTTAAGTTTGTAATAAAAGTAGGGTTGTCATAGTTGGTATTAGAGGATAGGTTTAGTAATTTTTTGGATTAGGATTAGAAAACCCTAGTAAAGCCTTAGATACAAGACTAGTACAATAAGAACATCCCTAAGTTTTGTTAAGTACTAAGTTAGTGGTTTATCAAACAAATACATCCCTGTCTGGATACAAGCAGGTAGATGCAGCTCTGACAGAGATGTATCCTAGGGGTAAAACCCGAAAACACCGCTTTGAACTAGACTCGAACGAGAACTAGTGCACGATAACGGGTCTTGCTGAAATCTTGGTTACAACACTCCCGAGGGATATGTTTTGATAAATTCACAAGATTAGTATGAACCCTTATTAAGGGAATTTAAAATATACCCCTAAGAATATATGTTAGAAAGTAGATCATGAAAATCCTAGATTGAATCCTATAGACTCACGAGTTAAGGAAATAAAAGTTTATTTATAAGTCATAAACTTTTGTCTTTGGATTACCCTTTATGTGTTACCCCCTAATTTTCCTTTTATTCCAGCCAATGACCGGTAATAGGAGGACTCGGGCTAACAATCGATGTGAAGATCAGTGTGATGACTGTACTAATGAGATAACCAATCCAATGGGAGCGGGAATCACGAACTTTGTCACACTTCTCTCTCAGCTAACTCAAGATTTGAATAGAAACACGGGTCAAGATGAATGTCCAAACCCCCCTAAGAAGAAACATGTTGCTATCGAGAGCTTCATGAGACAAAGGCCTCTTACTTTTAGTGGATCATCTGATCCCACGATCACTGAACAATGGATCAACTCCATTGAAAAGATCTTATCCATCCTTCAATGTTCTGAACAAGAGAAGGTTCTCCTGGTGGATTATTGTATGGAGGGTGAAGCTGATCAATGGTGTACTTTGATCAAAAATACGAAGCCCGAGGAGGAGATCGAGGCGTTGGAATGGAAGGATTTCTGAAAGATGTTTTTCGATAAATATTTTCTACGAACCCTCCGGCTTAAGATGGAAAGGGACTTCCTTTCCCTCAAGAAAAAAGATGAAGAATCTATTGGATCTTATGAGGAAAACTTCACAAGGCTTGCACAATACGCTTCCGGCTTTGTCGTTACCACCGAATGCAAGGTTTACCACTTCTTTGGTGGGCTGAAGCCAAGCCTACGAAAAGAAATAGCGATCCGTGACTTTGACAGCTATGAGGAAATTGTCCGATGTGCCCTCAAGGTCAAAATGGAGATCAAGGAATCACAGGGGTATCATGGGGAAAAGAAGAGTAAGGTGGACTTCAATGCTGACGGTCTGATGGATAAATCCAATGGTGCTAAGAAGATCCAGCACCCCACTTACCAAAAGTGCAGAAAGAAGAACCCTGGAAATTACCTCAAGGGGATGAGGAAATGATTTAGGTGTGGAAGAGAAGGGAACCTAGCTATTAACTGTCGGCAAAAAATACCTGCAGCTGTGACAGAGGAGAGGAATTCTCTATTCGAACCTCAATGTGTTGTTCATTGCTACAACTGCAAAGAACTGAGCTATTTTGAAAAATCAGTTCCCTAATCCAAGGGTTTTCGGAGGAAACCAACAACCTCCAAGATCACTTCTTCCAAAGTGAACCCCGAAAACTAAGTGGTGACAGGTACTCTAGTTATTCATTCAAGAATAGCAAAAATTCTTTTTGATTCAGGTTCTACACATTCTTTTATATCTCGAAAGTTTAGTAGAACAATCCCAGCACCACCACAAATCATGGAAGTGAAGATGTCAGTGATTACGACAAATGGGGAAATCATTGCATCCCGTGAATATAAGTCCTCCCCTGTCATAATATGTGGATTGAATTTCCCAGCGAACCACATCATACTCCCTCTAGTGGAATTTGATGAAATTCTTGGCATGGATTGGCTTTCCTTATATAGAGCCAACATAAATTGCCGAGAGAGGGAAATCACACTCCATATGGAGAATCGACCCTCGATTCTTTACAAATGTAAGGATGAAGATGAATCTCCTTTAGCTCCATCATCTCAAGCATGGATATTACTGCCCTATGAGCACATGTATCTGGCTCAGATGATTGAGTCCAAGGAAGAAACCACCCTTGAAGAAATGCCTATTGTGAGGGAATTCGCTGAAGTGTTTCCTGAGGAACTGCCTGGTCTTCCTCCTAGAAGAGATGTTGAATTATCAATTGAACTTATACCAGGGTATCTACCAATAACCAAGACTCAATATAGAATGGCTATCATGGAGCTTAAAGAGCTAAAGAAACAACTACAGGAGAATCTAGATAAAGGGTTTATACGCCCAAGTGCTTCACCATGGGGTGCACCAGTCCTCTTTGTCAAGAAGAAGAATGGGTCAATGCACCTTTTCATCGATTATCATGAGCTCAAAAAAATTACGATAAAGAACAAGTATCCTCTCCCACGAATTGATGACTTGTTTGATCAGTTGCGTGGAGCACAATACTTCTCCATGGTAGATTTTCGGTCGAGATATTATCAAGTAAGGGTAAAGAAGGAAGATGTCCCCAAGACTGCTTTTCGTATAAGATATGGGCACTATGAATTCATAGTAATGCCTTTAGGACTCACTAATGCTCCAAATATATTCATGGAATTGATGAATAGAGTCTTTAGAGATTACCTTGGCAAATTTGTGGTAGTCTTTATAGATGATATTCTAATATAATCCAAAACCAAGGAGGATCATGAGGAGAATTTAAGAACTATACTAGAGACTTTGCGCAGGGAGAAGATCTATGAAAAGTATAGAAAGTGTGAAGGAGGTCCCATTATTGGGACATATCATCACAAGAAATGGGATATATATGGATCCCTCCAAAACAGATGCAATTGAGGGATGGATGAGGCCAATATTTGTAACAGATATCCATAGCTTCTTGGGGTTATCTGGATATTATCGACAATTTTTGAGAAATTTCTCATGATTTTCCAACCCTCTTACCAAGATAACTCGAAAGGGTGTAAAGTTTTCTTGGAGTGATGAATGTGAAGAAAGATTCAAGGAGTTGAAAAGGAGGCTTGTCACTGCTCCCATGCTCACTTTACCCACAAGTGGGGAAGTTTTTGTGGTATTCGGTGATGCTTCGAAGAAGGGCTTAGGCTGTGTGCTGATGCAGAACGATAAAGTGATATCCTATGCCTTACGGTAGTTGAAAATCCATGAGAAAAACTATCCAACGCATGATCTGGAGTTGGAGGCGGTGATCATTGCCTTGAAAATCTGGCAGAATTATCTCTATGGGGAGAAATGTGAGATATATATTGACCACAATAGTCTTAAATATATATTCACACAAAAATAGATTAATATGCGCCAGATAAGATGGATAGATCTCATCAAGGATTATGACTATTCAATACATTACCACCTTGGGAAAGCAAACAAGGTGGCAGATGCCGTAAGTAGAAAGGACCCAATGATTCTATCAATGACGAGAATTGAGAAGGATCCAATCTTCTTAGACTTGACGAAGATAGACATGGGAATCATAAAGAAGGTAACATCATCAATCCTTTCACAAATTATTGCTCAACCGTCTCTTTAGGAAAGGTTAAAAGATGCTCAAAAGGATGATGTTGGAATTCAAGAAAAAGTAGAAGCTATTGAAAAAGGGAAATCCTTGGAGTTTAATGTTACTGAAGAAGGAATTGTGCGATTTGGGAAAATACTATGTGTTCCATCAAGTCCGGAGTTGAAGAAGGAACTTTTGGATGATGCACATAGTTTAAATTTCTCTATTCACCTAGGGAGAACAAAGATGTATTGAGATCTCTGAGAAAACATTTGGTGGGATAATATGAAAAAGGAGATCGCTGAATATACATCAATGTGACTGGTGTTCCAGCAAGTGAAGGCAGAGAGGCAGAAGTATAAGGGGATGATGCAACCGTTTCCCATACCAGAATGGAAATAGGAGAACATCACCATGGAATTTGTCACCGGACTTCTGAGGACATCAAAAGGAAACAATACAATCTGGGTTGTGTTAGATCTTCTTACAAAGACTGCACACTTCATTGCTATTCAGGAGGATTTCTCATTGGATCAACTGGAACATATATATATATGGGAAGTTGTAAGGCTGCATGGAGTACCACTATCTATTGTGTCTGACCGAGATCCAGGATTCCCCTCTAAGTTTTGGAAGAGTCTTCAACATGATCTGAATACTGAACTGAACATTAGTACGTCCTATCATCCTCAAACTGATGTCCAATCCGAGCGGACTATTCAAACACTTGAGGACATGTTGAGAGCATTATCAATGGACTTTGAAGGAGGATGGGATCAACATATTCCTCTAGTTGAGTTCTTTGATAATAACAGTTTCTACTCGAGCATCCAAATGGCACCTTAGGAAGCCTTGTATGGGAAAAGGTGCAGAACACCGGCATGTTGTGATGAGGTTGGTGAACGTAAGATGCTTGGACCAAAAATGGTCTAAGAAATGGTGGAGAAGGTAAAAACCATTCAACAACATATCAAGGAAGCCCAGAGTCGACAGAAGAGTTATGCAGATAATCATCGATGAGACCTTGAGTTTAAAGTTGGAGACATGGTTTTTCTACACATATCTTCGTGGAAGAAGATCATGAGGTTTGGAAAGAAAGGGAAGTTAAGTCCAAGGAACATCAGCCCCTTCGAGATTCTTGATCATGTCGGGGTTGTGGCCTATCGACTAGTACTTCCACCTACCATGGCCAAAGTACATGATGTCTTTCATGTATTCCTCTTAAGGAAGTACATACCAGACCCTTCACATGTACTCTCTTCTGAGGTGGTACAGTTGGAGGATGATATTTCTTATGAGGAGCAACCAGTGAAGATCTTAGATCGTAGAGAAAAAGTTCTACAAAATAAGAAGATTCCCCTCATCAAGGTGTTGTGGCGAAACGACAATTTTGAAGAAGTTACTTGGGAATCAGAGGAGATGTTGAAGGTGAGTTACCCACATCTTCTTTAGTATGGGAAAAGGAAATTTTGAGGGCGAAATTTATTAAGGGGGGAATATTTTAACGACCCAAAGTTTTATTATTGGAAATCCATCTTGATCTAATTAAGTGTCTCTTTATGTAAAACGTTTATATAAAATTTCAAATTCTTTGGTTTTATGTTAAGAATTGTGATCGTTACTTTTATATCCATTGAACAGTGATCACAAGATTAGTATAAATATAAGGCTTTAACGAACCCAATTTACTCAGTCAAAGGAAGAAATGTCCTCATCCAGTAGAATTGATCCATACAAAGCCCATTTTTCGGAGCTTAGAAAAGAGGTGGTGTCCTTAGGCTTCGCTCTTGACCAAGCCCAAGCTAAGCTTCATCATGTCAAGCTCGAATGAGACCGTCTACAGGAAAAGTGGAAGTTTATAGAGATTACCACTTGAGTGATGTTATCTGAACCACCCCAAGAGTCTGTCACCATCGCACACCTTACCCTTAGGTCTTATGTGGCTGTTTTAAGGTGTTATGTAACAAATTGCTAGTACTATGTTCAGGTACATTATTTTTTTATATAATAATTAATATACTTTCTTCTCATTATTGATACATTCTAAATAGTTTTTAAAGTACAAATAGTGTTTTTTGTTATTATTTAATTAAGAATTATATTTTATTAAATTAAGGTATTTTATAATTAAATAATATTTCATTAAAATATTATTATTATTAAATTAATTTTTATTAAATATAAATGATCTTATAATTTTATGAATGCAATTGTAATTTTAATTAAGGTTTGAAAGCCATTTTTGTCAAAACCCTGGAATTTTCGATAAATGTCGTTTGTATTTTAAAAAATTGAAAATTAACATATTTAGAAAATTATTTAGATAAATAAATGTTATTTCTGGAATCAAGATTTCGAAATTATCAAATGGTGAATTTTTCATAATTTTCTGAGACAGTCAAATTTTTGGGTAAAAATTAAATACCGTTTAAATATATAATGTGTTTTATGACATCATAATGACCCAATAGTTATGTAATAAAATACTATAAGCTTTATTTTCGGCCAATATATGTTTTAAAATTAGAATAATTTGATTTTGGGTTTGTTTGACTTATTTTAAAAAGCATTAATGGACCCCTCAAGACTTATTAAACATCTTGTCTTTTTAAATTATTTTCCATGGGAGTGTGACTCACCTCCACATAAGCAACCCCATTATTTTAAGAAGTTAGGAATTTGACCTTATAAAATATTGTTTTCCTCTCCCCTTTTACAAAAACCATGGGAAAAAATCATAATCTTATTTGAGGTTTGGATTAGTTTAATGTAAGGGGTCCCAAACCTAAATAATAAAGAATTCACTCACCTTTCCTATATAAACCCACCCAAGCTCCCACTTCCTCTTCACTAAAAGCCTTTTTAGTTCGTCCAAACTCTGACCTACTCTCTCTAGAACCCTCCCAAGGTTCCCCAAGCTCCCAAGAAGCCTCTCTTAAGCCTCTCTCAAGCATCTCTCAAGCCTGTGGAAGCACACTTCCATGTAATGGTTTTTTCTTCCTTTCTCATTTTTGTCCAATTTTCTTTAAGTTGTTTAACCCTTTTAATTTCAATTAAGAATGTTGGGGTATGGTTTTTCACCTCCCTCATACTGCCCTCTTTATGTTTGAATGATGGGAGACCCCTTTATCTTTCATTAAATGTCTCCCATGTACACCCGTTACTATGCCGAAATTCCGAAAGGAACTTCTGTCTCCTCATTTACATTCAAGCAATACTTTTGTGTCATGAATCTAAATTCCATTACAATTGTTGTTACATGTATCAATATTACCTCCTTACTATCCATTACATGTAAATATGATGAGGAACCCCTTTCTCTCCCATCAACCATTTTTATGAATTCTTATGTCACATCGTTACGCTGCCGAAATCACACCGATTTTCTAAGCCAATGCCATTGTGTAGTGAATACCATGCCCATTTCTCTATCAAGGGTATTCACCTTTATTCACATTTACATATTGATTATAAATATTCATGTATGAATTCCACATTACTTTATCATGGAATAGATGATTATGTTTTATGAATCCATGTTTTATGATCCATGTGGAACACTTATGAAAGAAATGAAATGTTTAAGAAGGGTGCGCCCTTATAGCACTCCAATGCATTGGGTAAAGTATAGTATCATGATACTTCATGTGCAATGAGTGTTGACTCATGATAATTCAAGTGCAACAAGGGTTTACTCATGCTTCATGTGCAATGAGGATTTACTCATGCTCCATGTGAAATGAGCCATGGCTCTTACTAATTCCATGTTAAGTGTTGTTGCCACATTTCCATGTTATGATTATCATGATTTATCATGCCTTTATGTTAATGTTTCTATTTTGTTCTATTGATATGCCAATTGTATAACATGTATTGTACTCCTCATGAATTCCATGTTTATTCCCTTATTGGGCTTTATAGCTCATGCCTTTTCTTATGCATATCCCCAGTTTATCCCATGAAATGCTAAGTACGAGGGAATGTAGTGGTCATGTAAAGAAAGTTTTAAATAAAGATGTTGTATTTAATGTTTTAAGTTGTTATGTAATGATCCTAATCCCCAAAGACACTATACCTCTTGATCATCCACGTTGTATCAAGTGAATAGTTTATGTAATAAATCATGTTTAAGTTTGTAATAAAAGCAGGGTTGTTATATAACAATTGTAAAACATCTCCACCAATCACCATCACCACTCCACATCCCAAAGGATCAAGAGAATCCAAAACATAAAAGTGGTACTTTCCCTTTTCTCAGACCTGGTATAATAAAGTCTATAAATTCCCAAAGGTAATGAATGGGTGCGAGCTATGAAGCCCAGTTGGGTCTCAAAAAGTATTTTATAATCAATACATTTATAATTAACTATTTATGATATAAATTTAAATAAAAAAACATGGAATTATATTTTCATATTTTAAACCAAAAAATTATTGTATTAAAATAGATAATAGATATGTCAAAACAACTTTAAACAGGATTAATTGACAATTTTATAAAAACTAGTTATATAAATATGTTGGTATGAATAAAATAGTTCAGAAAATCAATGGAATATATAATCAAATCATGTAAATAAAGACACATGAAATAATACTTGTGGTATGTTAGTTTGTTGGAAATATTATCCTCTCACATCTCAACAATGATCTTGGATCTAGTTTGGTGTGCACACACAAATAAACCCCAATAGGGGAACTCATCATGGGCAGTCTACACCCCAATAGAGGAACCCATCATGGGAAGTCATGCTGTAGTTATTTTAATACTAGTTATCATCATTAATACATTTATAGGGGATCAATATCATAGTGTTCTTTTCATATTTACCGACTAACTATCTAGGATTTCATTATCATCAATTAATCAATCAATCAATAAAATTGAAAATCAATTATTTCAAAACATTTCAAAATATAATTTCACAAATTTAGTTTTTAACATCATTTCTTATTTCAAAACCAAATAATTGGTTTTTTCTATTTCATTCCATTTAAAATAACCATTAAATTTAATATTTTTTTTTTCTGAATATCATTATCAAATCATTTCCTCAAAATTATTTCAAAATCAATCCATCATTTTTCATAAATTCTCTTAAAATTTTCAATTCCATTGAAATTGTGTTTTTTCCTCAAATATCATGACCATTTAAAATCAATGATCAAGTCATAAAATAGACATTTTTTAAATCAATAATATCATTTAAATTTAATCAAGAAATTTATGGTTTCAATCATAGGGAAAAGAATTATGGAACCAATTACCTATAAATCCCAGGATCACTACACAAAACACCCATAACGAGGAGTACCAATGAAGAACGAGGGAGAAGAAGATATAGGAACACTACCTAAAATCAAGATCCAACATAACAGAGTTTACATCCATAAATTACATGATGATCTATCAATATATAATGATGATAGAAAGAGGGATATGGAGAAACCACATGAGTGGAGACCCACTTTTCTAAAGAAGATCGAATGAGATCAATGACACTTTGATCCTCCAAGAAAATGGTTTAAAGTAGCCAAAATAACCAATTGTGAGCCTCTAATAATGAATAAAATTATTTAGGGATGAATATAGGGAATAATAATCATAAAAGGAGAGTTTTTAATTTTTAAATTAATTTTCAGAACATTAAAAACTCATGCGCATAGTTAGCAAGATGTGAGTGCACATTTAGGGGAAACTATGCCCCAGCCATGAAAACCTACTATTTGGGGTGCAAGTTTTCCCCTGGGTGGGTGAAAATTTTGGAAAACCATGTTCCAACCCTGAATACCCCACTTTCTAGTGATGTACAGTTTACACTATGGCGCACATGATTTGGTCAAACCGCATGCCAATTGTGCACAACCCTAAAAGCCTCAAATTTTTTCCAAGTTCTCCTAAAAAGACCCTAAAAATAGAATTGACTTAAAGGTGATCAAAAATAGGGTCAAGGAATATCTGAAAAAGAGTAATGGGATGTAACAAAATTACCCCCATAAAAACATTCTATCACCATAAACCCTATCAAGAAGCCTACATATCAAAGAGATAAGGCCACTACTGTCTCATCAGTACCTCATGCTACCAAGTATCATAAGAATCAAAACCATACTTCAAAATCAAATGTATCAGTTTTATCATCCAATCATCAAAAACCATTGTCTTATAATCAAAAATCCTGAATGGATGCTTAGTAACAAATATATCAGGCTCAACATCAAGATCACTCTAGATCAAAACATGAGATAGGTCAGAAAGTTAATTTTGAAGATGAGATACATGAAAAAAAGTGTGGATCATAGTCAATTATGGTGGAAGTTCTAAATGTTAAGCCACTTTCTCACCTACTCAAAAATATCAATAGGGCCCAAAATGAGGAGATATATTCCCTACCTCCAAATATGTCAGTAAACCAACCAAGGTGAAACTCTAAAAAATGCATGGTCACAAACAAAAAACTCCAATCAACTATAATGAAGATGATTATAAGATGTTTTTGGATCTATGACGTCCAAATTATATTAAAAATCAATTGAATATCTTTTGTCATCTCTTGGACTAAATTCAGTTCAATAAAATAAGTTTAACTAATCCATGACAAAAAAAGCAGAGATTCACACATAGTACCATATAATGATTCAATGGGGTCCATCTGAATTACAGATTGGTAACTATTATTATAGGAAAATTTAACCAGTCCCAAATAGACATCCCAAGATCCTCCAAATTCAAGAATGAAATCCCACAACATACCCTTGATAATTTTCATAGCTCATTCTATTTAGACAACCTCCTATAGATTATATGCCATGATCAAACATACATGAGATTCCAGTGCCTCTTAGCGGCCTCTTAAAAGGAAAGAAGTAAAATGGGGATCTCTATCAGAAACCATAGCTTAAGGGACTCTGTAAAATCTATCAACCTCCTGCATATAGATGTACAAAGTTCTCAAATTTGGTTGTATCACAAATGGGTAAGAAGTGAGGAAATTTTTTCATTCGATCAATCACAACCCGTATCGTATTATTATTTGAAGGGGTACATAGAAACCAAACCAAAAAGTATATAGAAATCTCATCCCACTTCCAAGTCAATGCTAGATGTGGCTAGAGTAAACTCAAAGGTCTCAAGTGCTCATCTATGACCTGTTGGAAAGTATTATAATGAGAAAAAATATAAAAAATGTCTCTTCTCATACCTATCTAGTATAATCATCATTGCATGTCATAGAACACATTTTTGGTACCCTAGTGCACCTACCATTGGGAATTATTTCAATCCCCCATCATATATTTTATCATAGAAAAATAAAAAACACACCGATTTAGGAAACACTGAATACTATCAGAAGATAAAAAACACTCACTAATGGTCTCCCCACTATAAAGAGATTCCATAATTCCATATAATTAATCATCAAGTTCCTACTCTTGGAAAATATTTTGAAGAAGATAGGGGATCAACTAAAAACTTTCAAGAATAATCTTTACTCCTTCTCAGAATACTAAATGAAATAGTGAAAAAATATCCATAAAGTTTAACTCTTGTAATGATTCTTTTATAGATTAGGTCGGAACTTTCCTAGTTAAATATTCAATAAATACATTCCCCTTATTCAGGGTATAGGTAATATAGAAATCAAAAACTATAATTAGTCAACCCAAAACCACTGTTGAAGGTTAAAATATTTTTGAGAGAAGATATGACTTAAGCTCTTGTGGTTGGAAAACATGGTAAACATTTCTATGAAAAGGTAATTCCATCTCATGCATCAAATTATGAGTTCGAGGTCATGGTTTGGATAATTATTCTCATGTAATCTAAGTTTTCAAGAAACATAGTCTACCACATGATCATCCTGTATAAGAACATAACCCAATACCAAACCTTATGTGTCATATAATAACACATAGCCCTGCCTACCCTCTAGAAGGGTAAAAATAGGTGAATAAGTCAAAATACATCTTAGATAAACAAAATAACTCTAAAAATTATCATATAAAGAGAACTTTACCCCTTCCAGTGAGAGCGGTGATAGAAGAATCCAAATTTAAGAAATCCTTTAATTTTTTTGATAATACCCCATTAAACCCAAGAATCTATGAGACTCAAAAACATTTTGTGGTTGATCCCATTTCATAACAATATTCACCTTCTTAGTGTCAACTAAAATTCCAAGTTCATATAACATGTGTCCCAAGAAAATAACTTCTTGAATATATAAATCACATTTTGATAGCTTGGAATAGAGTTAGTGATTTCTCAACATTTATAGAACTTCTCTTAGATGAAACACATGATCCTTCTCCGGCCAATAGTATACCAGGATGTCATCCAAAAAGACCATCATGAATGTATCAAGATACCTGTAAAATATTTTTTGATCAAAACCATAAAGATGTTAGGATAATTGGTTAGCCCAAATGAAATTATAATATACTCATAATTGCCATACCGTCTCTGGAAGGAGGTCTTCAGAATGTCAGATTCTTTTATTCTGAACTAGAGATTTAGAGATTGAAGAAAAATCCTCAAGAACAAGTTCTTCACTTTCAACTGGTCAAAAAAATCATCAAGCCATATTGAAAAATAATTTTAACTCACCATAATTCGATTGAGTTTTTGGTAATAAATACATAGGTGAAGTGTTCCATCATGTTTCTCAAAAAAGTGAACATACACTACCTAAGGTGAAACACTCGAGAATATGAATCCTTTATCTAATAGATCATACAAAAAATTATTTAACTCGTTATGTTTAGCTAGTGGAATATGATAAAAAGGAATAAATACTATTTGATTAACAGATACTAAATCAATAGGAAAATACGTATATCTTACCAGTGGGAAATTAGAGAAATCAAAAGGAAACATATTGGGAATGTCAATGAAAACACGAGGGATATCATAAATAAAATATTCCCACTCTAGATAAAAATAAAAAACTAATATTACTTTCCCTAACCTCATATAATAAGGTATAACACTAGTCAGCCTCAGGTCCCATTCTCCCTGAAGAATATGACAAAACATATTTGGAATATTAAAGGAGACTTATCAAAGATAACAATCAATTAATGTCTTATTTACAATGAGAAAAACATTTTGGAGAATAAAATCAAGAGGTTTCACATTTATGAATAGAAAATTCCATGAAATCTCAATATCTGATAAGGGGAAGACATAATTAGGACAATGAAGACCCCTCTCTCTCTTAATTTAAAGAGGCATAGTAATATCTATCATATAAGATAGAAAATTCATAGGAAAGTTTTGCAAGTTCACAATAAGCGTTGATAAAAAGGAGATATATGAACCAGTATCAAATAATATACCCACTAATGATGAGTATAGAGTGATTGTACCTCTTACAGTTACTGTACCTGTATCCTCTCCCTTTAGAGACTCTTCCACTATGTGAAGAAGCTTAGTTCTGGATCCCTATGGATGGAATAACATATAAATTGATTTATTTAATTGTGTCGTTGTACTTTTAGCTTCTTATGAACCCATTCTAATACACTGAGCAAAAAAGAAAAGTAATAATTTCAAAAGGTGTCCTGAGAGATCACATGAAATGTAGTTCTTTGTTGCTTAATTATAAACATGTCTAAAATTCCAAACCTTTACACACTAAAAGAAAGTCCAATGGCTTCTTACAGGAATTTTAAGAGATCTTGCAGAATCTTTTTTAAATAAACACAAAAAGACACATCATACGTCCTATTTAATTTAAAGGAACTCACATAACTACCACTGAGAGAAAAATGAACTCCCATAAAGCTTGACTTACCTAACAAGTCAAGCTCAACCATATTAATTCCCTATCTAGTACATTGGTGTATGAAGTGAGCTTTAGTAAGAAATCCTATGAACATATATCAGGTTGAAGACCCATCTTAAACCATCAATCCTTCATCTTTTTATTCAATAAAATTTTAAATGAATGCTACATATGATTGGAAAAGTAGTTCACATACTACACGATGGTCTTGTTAGCTTGCTGGAGGTTGAGAAACCACATTGCCTTAGCAAGTTCCATAGATTATGGATAGAACTGATCAGTGAAAGAAACTCTAATTCCCTTCCACTCCAAACCCTAATTCGTATCTTCTATTACCATTGGATCCCAATATCTCTTTCTACGACCTTACATCTTAAAGGTATCACAATTCACCTTAAATAGATTAGAAATCTATAAGAAGATAAAAATGTGCTATATCTTGTTCAACCAATCATTATCCTATTTAGGATCATTAGATCATTGGAAATTAGGTGGATTCTAGTGAAGAAAATCCTGATAATGATGTAGAGATTCATCCATTTGAGGTTCCACAACTGGAGCTTGAATGAGAATGGGTGAAGGTGTATGTACCATAGCTTGTAAAACATGCACAACAATATTAACAATATTATAGTCCATGTGAGAATCTTCTCACTATAGTTAACCAAGAACATCCTTCTGGGTCCTATTCAAGTGTCTTCTTAGAGTCATGATGCGAAAAAACAATATCAAATAGCACAAAAACATCAAAATATTACTTAGATCAACAAATAAAATAAGTGAAACAGGAATATCAATCACATTAGATAATATTTCAAGATTTATATTTCAACATACCCAAATAAAACATAAGAAAAATATTAGAATAAGATCAAGCATTCCTCAAAGACACGCCACCCAAACATCCATGCTGACTTAAGGATTATTACAATGAGAGATGACCATGAAATCTCTCACAACTACCTCCTAAGTCTCATAAAGACATCCAAAACAAAATACTTACTTCAAGGAAAGATTCATAACCAACAAATTTGATATCATTTTTCATGAATCTTCCTGGTTACCTTGGTTACCCTAAGACCTGAGTCGATACTAACATAGCCTTAAGGGAATTCTTGATCCCCACAAGTTGGTAGCAAGCACCTGACCCCATAGATGATCAAAGAGAGAATTAATTTTCCAAAAATAGAGGAAGAAAAAATATTACAAGTGAGTATGATCAACACTCTAAAAGGATAAAGTACTTGAAAAAACTGGTAAAAGAGAAAGAAAAATATCTGAAAGGAAACATCATCCCAAGATCACAACATCAAACTTCACAGAAAAGCTCACAAATATTCTATGTAAAAAGTAGACAACAACTCCACCAGTCACCATCATCACTCCATGGTCCAAATGATAAAAAATATCCACCACCTCCAAGTGTTTCTTTCCCTTTTCTCATATGTAGCATAATAAATTCTACAAATTACCAAAGAAAAAGGTTGGGTTTGAGCTATAAAGTCCAGTAGGGTCTCACCAAGTGTTGCATAATAAATATAATTACAATTAACTATTTATGAAATCAATTGAAATGAAAAAAAATTCATAGAATTATATTTTCATATTTTAAAACAAAACCCACTTTCATTCAAATAAATGGAAGGTATTCCAAATGAACTTTAAACTACACCCTAATAGAGAAACCCATCATGGGAAGTTTGGCCATAATTTTTTTAGTAACGGTATTCATCATCGGTCCATTTCTAGGGGATAAAGATCCTAACATGATTGTTCTAGTTACCTAGTAACTACCCAGGATTATATGCGATTTAATCAATCAATCAATGACTAAAATTGGAAATTAATTATTTCAAATCACTTCAAAATATAATTCAAAAATTTTATATTTCAACATGACATATCATTTCAAAACTAAATCATAGGTTTTCAATATTTATTTCCATTTCAAATCATGTTTTAATTTAATACATTTTCTCAAGATCAATATAAAATAATTTAAGCACATGAGCCTCAATCCAGTTGGAGAGGTATCCTTAAGTGCATCCACAAGACCCATGTTCAAAACCAGGTAGAGGAATATTTCTGGGATACTGTAGAAGGTACTGTAGCAGGTGATATACACTGCGCGGTACTGTAGCAGAACTATAAACTAGACAGGCACTGTAGAAAAAAATGTACACTATGCAGATACAGTAGCAGGAATTGTAGCAGTTACTGTAGCAGGTACTGTTTGGTACTATAGTAGCTGAAACTTTTCTCCTTGGGCCATTGGTTTGGGCTTGGAGTCCTTAAGGATTTTGGGCCACCCAGGCCTTCGGGTCAGTACAGATTTTGGGCCACATTTAAGGCCTTTGGGCCACCTCAAGGCCTTTGGGCCACATGCAGTTGCTCCAGACACACTACAAAAAAAAGAGCAGCCCCAGATGAGGATTCAGAGAAGGTACACTCACCAGAGAAGATCCAAATGGATTTTTCAGAATGAGAGGGTATGGCTATGACATCCGGACTAGCATGTGCTTGCATGAGAAGCCTAGCCAGACGACCATGCGAAGATGGAGAGCTACTATCATGATGTAGATATTGGGGATGGACAGTTCCTTGAAGATAGTTTGGTTGAATTCCCTAAGACCTTCAGGTCATGTAATCTCCTAAGCCTAAGGGTGATGTAATCTCTAAGCCTATGGGCCTTGTAAGGGTTCCACCTCATCCCATGAAATGGGGGTTATCAAAAATCAATAAAAATGAAGGCCTTTGGGCCATTCGAAAAGGGTTAATTATTAATATATATATATATATATATAATAATTTAATCAAAAATATTTCCAAATAAATCCATAAATTTTCATAAATTATCCTAATAATTTCAATTCCACTGAAATTAGGGGTTTTCTCAAATCTCATGCCCATTTCAAAAAAAATAAAATAATCACAAATTCATGTTTTTAAATCAATTAAAAACTCAATTTAATTTAATCAATCAATTTAATGTTTCAATCGTAGGGAAAATAATTTTGGAACAACCTATCTTTAAATCAAGTTGTCACAATGAATAACACCCTCAATGGGGTCCACCAATAAAGAATGAGGACATAGAAGATCTAGGAACACAAAATAGAATCAAGATATAACAAAATAATGTTTAGACCTATAAATTATACGATAATATATCAAACTCTAAGGAATATAGAAAGAGAGATTAGGAGAAAACACATGAAAGTAGATCCACTGACTTAGAGGATATTTAACGAGATCAATGGCACTTAGATCTACCAAGAAATGGGATTGGAGGAGCCAAAATTGCCTCTTAGGAGCCTCCAAGGACGAATAAAACAATTTAGGGATGAATAGGGGGAATAAGCATATTAAATTGGGGTTTTTTATTTTTAAATAAATTTTGGGATCTTTAAAATCTCGTGTGCACATGAAGATTTAGTGGGGCACACAAATAGGGGAAACCCAACACTAGCTATGTTACCTTATCAGTTGGGGTGCACAGTTCCTCCTATGTGGGTACATGGTAAGAAAAAATGTTCCCTAACCATGAATCTCCAATGTTTTTGGGTACACGGTTTGCATGAGGTGGGGGATGTATGCTTTGGTAAAATCATACACCAATTGTGCTCAACCCAGAAAGACTCCAAAATTTTAAAACTTATCCCACAGTGACCCCCAAAAAAGACCTGAATTAAGGTATGTAGATCAATAATAGGGTTAATAATTCCTAAAAAAATTAATAGGATGTTACATTCCATATTACCTTATAATCTATTTGAAAAAAAATTATATCGCTCGTGCGTATGTGTGGATGACCTCCATCATGAAGTGATGTGATACGTTATTCATTTTATTCTGAAATGGATGGTAAAAAGGATATATTAACTAAATATATGTGATATCTATGATAAAAAATGATTCTAGATAGTTGAATTAATTTTTACCTCTCTTTATTTTCATCCATCAAGGAAGTGGAATCAACATTTATGCGTACATAGGACCTACCATCTATATGAACACTGGAATGCATTTTCAATCTATAAATTTTATGTATTATAATAACTACATATATAATGAATATATATGATATTTATACTATGGTTAACATTCTAGAGGTGATGAAATCATGATCAAATTAAGTGGAACAAAATTACCAATCCAAAACATAATTGAAAAATGAGAAATTATTACCCAAAACATGATTTTAACAGGAAATTATTATCAAATGGCTGATAAAAGGTCATAAGTAAATCATATATGGTAAGATAAACATAATAATAGTTTTTTAATTGTTTTATAAGAAACATATATTTATTATACAATAGGTTTTAACATGTGTACAGAATGTTGAGACATAAGGTGAATGATTTTTATTCACTCCTTTAATTCCAGGAGACATATTCCATATTCACCGCTTGTTTCTTTTGTGTGGTAAATATACCACGGATTTTACATGGTATATCATAAATATTCTTATTTTAATTATATTTAAATTTTAATTTGATTTTATTCATTAATTTATATTATGATTCAAATGTTACCAAAGTGGTGATGGTTTTATGATACAATCTCATTATTTACCAGGATTGTTAATGATTATACTGTTAATGATAAAATATTATGATCTATATCTAAATTGTCATGACCCCCTCCCCACAAAGTGTACCCCTCCTTGGGCCGGCAATGTGAAAAGGGAGATAATGACCCCCGAGTCCCGCCTCCAGTAGGCCCCGGGTTGGCGACTAGCACCGAGGGTATAATACACACACAAATGGGAGGCATTACCCTCTAAGAGAACACATGCAGAAGAGAGAGATAGAATAGAATCCAACCAACTCCAACTCATAACTGAAATGTAAAAGAAACCCAAGTACATATATGAAATGTCATGCAAAAGTACTACAACTGAAAGGGGAAACTAAAAGTACCCAAAAGAAAGTAAAACGACAGCGACCACAAGCCCGAACAGCTCCTCCTCCAACCGCAAGCTAGTAGTAACCAGCTTGATCTCCAACCTGCTCCAAGTGACCTGAAAAACAGTTTATATGTACATAGGGTGAGTATAACAGTATACTCAGTAGGATCCTCCCCAAGACTCTCGTGCAAAAGTAAAGAAAGCATGCTAAAGCCCAGTGAACAACAAGTGAAACTAACTCGTCACCTAAAAAGGTATACTATGTTCCCAACCTCACCATGGCTACTCTCACCAAGTAACACATACAAGAATATAGAATATAGTAAAGAATGTCAAGGGTACCCCGCTACCACTTCCCCACTGGTTTGCCGCTTTGCCCCAACGACATACGTCCTGTGCATCTCTCTCCAAAGGCTTGCCCGTATCAACATGGGTCAAGCTCCACAATCTGCACCACGTGCACCACATAGGCTTGCCCGCAGACACCTGGGCTAAGCTCCACACAATCCTCACAACCAAAAGTAACCAGGTAGTTTCCGGGAGCCACCACAGCTCGCATAACGTCTATCATACGTCGGGTATTATACCTCAAGCCATTACAACCCATACACCGAGTAAGGATCCTCAAGCCATCACAGCCTATACACGTTACACCTATAGTAGTCCATAGGATACTATATCCAGAATATATGTGTGTGAAATAACCACAAGCCATTACAGCCCTCTACACACATATATGGGTAAAACTAACCACTGTGCCTACCAGCACTAAGATCTACCAAGAGAAGAGAGCGGGGCCAAAGGGGGTAGTCATCCATTCAACCTCCCATCAGAATGTTGGGGAAAACACCCCCCCAGGGCTCAGAATCCCCGGGGTGTCAGTTGCCCTTACCGACAGGGTGGAGTAGCGTATAGAAACACAAAAAGTACAGAATATATAAGTAACTCACATCCACACTATGGGCATTACCTAGTCTTAGATACAACTGCAGCTAACGTCTCTCAGACTCCAGGCTGCTACTTCTAAGACTAGGTATCCTATAAGCACACAACCAATTGAAGAGCTTTATTAGATTACTCCATTCTAATTTATCAGTTCCACTGTACATTAGTTAATTCTTTAAGCATTAATTAAGATTGAACAATTCCCAATTTAACTGAAATGGCGTCACTTTCAATACAACTGCTCCTTTTTAAGATTCACATCACCTTTAAATTCTAGCATCTCCATCCCCGTGGATTTTCACCATTTAATCAAACATTCATTACAGAAATACTTTTCCACATTCCCATGCATTCTAGAAAAACATCCTATGCTTCTAAACACAAAGGAGGCTCAACACGGTGAGTAGATATACTACCCGTCGGGTCTTTGCCGCCTATAGAAAGAGAATATACCCATTCTCCCTCGAGAGGCTAAACACGGAAAGCACGTGGCATACCCCGCGCATCTTCGCCTCCTTTGGAAGAATGGTAGCAAGACCAGCTGCCTTGAGCAGTGGGGAAAAGCAAGGCAGATTAACATTCAAGAACACCACAAGCAACCAGCAACCACATCCATCCCATTCCAACACCCCTGGTGTCCTCCCTGACACCCATATGCATAAACCGATGCATCTCGCCACACTAGGCGTCATCCGCTGCACAACTATAAGGCCTCCATGCCTCCACATATCACAACAACCATCCAGGCTCACATCACAGCACAAGCAGCAGGAAAACAAACATCACAAAATGGGCTCTCGGCCCTTTAACAAACAAGAGGGTAACTCAGAACCCTTTTTGAAATTACCACATAATCTGTTCTCTAAACCATATTGAATTAACAGATTTGTTATTCGTAGGTTCCAAACATGGATACCTAATCAGTAAGCTATCACAATTAAATAACCATGCTTACTTC
The DNA here is from genome assembly GCA_963277665.1 of Viscum album. Lineage (NCBI taxonomy): Eukaryota > Viridiplantae > Streptophyta > Magnoliopsida > Santalales > Viscaceae > Viscum > Viscum album. The sequence goes on from OY728127.1 coordinate 8,870,117, forward strand.
CCTAATTTGATTATCCTCAAATTAGAACAACCACAACAATTCCAATAACCAGATTAATTTACATGCCTCTTTATCTTTAGCCAATTAATCAACAATTAATTCCGGCTTTACATTCATTATCAATTTCTATCATGAAGGAACAAAAAAACAAAGAAACATAGATATCACTATATCTAGGAAAACACGAGGCAAACCGTCATTACGGTATAAAGCAACAGCATGCGATCAACCAATTCTTTTAATCCGGTTCAAGTATTTAATTAGGTCAATTTCATTGTGATCCAAATAGATAAATCATGCTAATTCTAAGATTGCACATATATAATTAGAGAAGCCATGAATCCCCTACCTCGAAGAGTTCTTGACGTCCTTTATCCACACAGCAGGTCACGATCCTCCCCTCGCGACAACTTATGTGGAAGAATGATCGACACAGCTTGGTTGCATCCAACAGAGCGGAACTGATCCTAGGAGTAAAGGTTGATTGTGAAACTCCTACGGGAAGTATTGAAAGGTTCTAGTGCCTCTTAATCGAGAACAAAGGGAAAGAACCAGGAAGAATGATATCTCGTCCCTTTTTAAGATTTAACGAGGTGACGGTTTAAGATCCGGTTAATTCTCCATTAAAAACGGATCGCATTAACCCACGCGGTTTGACCACATAAAACATTCCAAGACTTAGGAATAATTAATATAGGATTTATGGAATTTGAATCGTCCTTAAGAGCCCTTAAAATAAGGCTTTAAATGTATTTTACGTCAAAGGAAACGTTAAAAGGGGCAAAACTGTTGGAGTCTGGAAACACTGTTCACCTACCGTTACTGTACACCTACCGATCTGTGAAACTGATCTGTCTCACCGATCTGTGAGACTGATCTGTCTCACCGATCTGTGAGACTGATCTGTCTCACCGATCTGTGAAACTGATCTGTGAAACTGATCTGTCTCACCGATCTGTGACACTGATCTGTCTCACCGATCTGTGAAACTGATCAGTCTCACCGATCAGTGAAACTGATCTGTCTCACCGATCTATGAAACTGATCTGTCTCACGGATCTGTGAGACTGGTCTGTCTCACCGATCTGTGCTACCGATCCGTGCTACCGATCTGTGAAACTGATCTGTCTCACCGATCTGTGAGACTGATCTGTCTCACCGATCTGTGAGACTGATCTGTCTCACCGATCTGTGAGACTGATCTGTCTCACCGATCTCTGAAACTGATCTGTCTCACCAATCTGTGAGACTGATCTGTCTCACCGATCTGTCTCACCGATCTGTGAGACTGATCTGTCTCACCGATCTGTGAAACTGATCTGTGAAACCGATCTGTCTCACCGATCTGTGAAACTGATCTGTCTCACCGATCTGTGCTACCGATCCGTGCTACCGATCTCTGAAACTGATCTGTCTCACCAATCTGTGAGACTGATCTGTCTCACCGATCTGTAAGACTGATCTGTCTCACCGATCTGTGAGACTGATCTGTCTCACCGATCTGTGAAACTGATCTGTGAAACCGATCTGTCTCACCGATCTGTGAAACTGATCTGTCTCACCGATCCGTTACTGTTCATAAAACTGGAAACACTGTTCACAGAACCGGAAAAATTGGAAAAGTGTTGGGGATAAGTCCCCTTGACCTCCCGGAACACCTCTAACACCAACATTTCACAAAGTAATGGACCAGAGAGGTCCGGGCCATTACATTAGATACCTCTCAAAACATTCTCGTCCTCGAGAATTAAAAACCAACCCAGAAGAAAAGAGGGGTCCGAACAACCACCCCATAAGATACCTCTCAGGGGAAAACCACCATGAGTTGTTCGAAAGCTGGAACAAAACTATGACATCCGGGAACAAACAATCCATACCCAAACAATTCATTCACAACATCACATCAAAGGTACATAAACAAAACATGAAAGGTCCAACCACAGAGAAAACATCATTACATGAAAGGAGTTAAACATTAAACAACTCTGGGTACTGAGCACGTATTTGTGACTCACGCTCCCAGGTACTCTCGTCCATGCCACCGTGTCGCCACAAGACACGAACTAAAGGAATAGAACGCCCACGCAACACCTTCTCCTTGTGGTCTTGGATCTCCACAGGTCGCTCCTCGAAGGTTGCATCATCATCAATATCGATCTCTCCCCAATCGATAACATGAGATTTATCATGAAGATAATGACGGAGCTGCGATACATGAAAAACATCATGTATCCGACTCATCCGAGGGGGAAGTGCTACTCGATATGCCACAGCTCCAACACGAGCTAACACCTCGAAAGGCCCAACAAAACGGGGAGAAAGCTTACTTCCGCGACCAAACCTTCGCTGCCCACGACAGGGAGTCACCTTCAGAAACACATGATCCCCAACATTAAACTCTAAGGGTCTCCTTCTTTGATCCGCATAAGATTTCTGACGATCTTGTGCTGTCTTCATCCTCTCACGAATCACTTGAACCATCTCCGTCGTATTCTGCACTAGTTCTGGTCCGAGAATTGCTGACTCTCCGACCCCAGTCCAGCACAACGGAGAACGGCATGGCCGGCCATACAAGGCTTCAAACGGCGCCATGCCGATGGTAGAGTGAAAACTATTATTGTAAGCGAACTCTACCAAAGGTAAGTGTTTCACCCATGAACCTCCAAAATCAAGAACACAAGAGCGCAACATGTCTTCAAGAGTTTGGATGGTTCGCTCTGTCTGACCATCCGTTTGAGGATGAAAAGCAGTGCTAAGGCATAGTTGAGAGCCAAAGGCATGCTGGAGACCTCTCCACACCCTCGAGGTAAAACGAGGGTCTCGATCAGAAATGATCGTCTTAGGAACTCCGTGAAGCCTCACCACCTCCTCCAGATACTGCCTTGACAAAACCTCCACTGAGCTCGACTCCTTGATTGCTATGAAGTGGGCCGATTTAGTTAAACGATCCACTACCACCCATATAGCATCATGTCCTCCCGGAGCTCGAGGTAAACCTGTAACAAAGTCCATTGAGATGTCCTCCCACTTCCACTGAGGAATCTCTAAGTGCTGGAGAAGACCACCAGGAACACGGTGTTCGGCCTTCACCTTCTGGCAGACTAAACATCGAGACACACATTCTGCAACTGAACGCTTCAGCCCAGGCCACCAAAACTGACTCCTCAAGGATCGATACATCTTCGTCACACCAAGATGTACAGCTAAGGGCGAGCTATGGAACTCTCGGAGAACCGTCTCGCGCATCGCCAAGGGAACAAAAAGCCTGTCATGATACAACACTCGGTGTTGTTCATCCTCTGACCAACCATCAGGGGCCTCCCCACAAACAACTCTGTCTCTTAAAACTTCCACCTCTAGATCACCCAACTGAGACTCTTCCACCTTTTGCATCAGGGATGACTGCACCGTCATCTGGAAAAGACAACCTCTTCCTCCAACTTCTCCCATATCAAGATGCAAAGCTGCTAGCTCTTCCATCCCTCTCCAGGAATCACCAGATTCACGCACAACATCATTACGTGACTTTCGGCTCAGTGCATCAGCAACAACATTTCCCTTCCCAGATGTATACGATATTTCGAAGTCGTATTCCTGCAAGAACTCCATCCACCGACGCTGCCGCAAGTTCAAATCCCGCTGAGAGAAAACATACCTCAAACTCTTATGATCGGTGAAAACCACAAAGCGCTCTCCAATGAGGTAATGTCTCCACAACTTCAGCACAAACACCACGGCTGCCAACTCAAGATCATGGGTGGCATAGTTGCGTTCATGGGGACGCAACTGCCGAGACCCATAAGAAACAACTGACCTCTGCTACATGAGAACACAGCCTAGCCCCAGATGTGAAGCATCACAGAAAACATCAAACTGGACTCCCTCCGTTGGAAGACAAAGGACTGGAGCACTTACCAACTTCTCCTTTAGATACTCGAAAGCTGTCTGACACTAATCAGTCCATATGAACGCTTGATCCTTCCTGGTCAAAGCTGTCAGGGGAGTCGCAACTCGGGAGAAATTAGCCACAAACCTCCTATAATAGCCTGCGAGACCAAGGAAACTTCGCACCTCTGACACGGTCTTGGGGGCTGGCCAAGACACCACTGCTTCTATCTTCGAAGGATCCACAGCTACTCCCTGTTGGGACACAACATGTCCCAAGAAACGAACTTCTCGAGCCCAGAACTCACACTTGGACAACTTCCCAAACAACCGATGTTGGCGAAGAACTCCCAAAATAGCTCGTAGATGTTCTGCATGCTCTTCTTCAGATGTGGAGTACACAAGGATGTCGTCAATGAAAACCACAACAAACTTGTCCAAGAATTCACGGAACACAGCATTCATCAACCCCATGAAAACAGCTGGAGCATTTGTCACGCCGAATGGCATTACAACAAACTCATAATGCCCATGACGACAGCGGAAAGCAGTCTTCGGGATATCCTCATCCTTTACACGCATCTGATGATATCCTGACCGCAAGTCGATCTTTGAAAACCAACTTGCACCCTTCAGTTGATCGAATAGGTCATCAATCCGCGGGAGAGGATAACGGTTCTTTATTGTCACTTTGTTTAAGCGACGATAATCGACGCACAACCGCAAACTGCCATCAGCCTTTTTCATGAACAAGACTGGTGCACCCCACGGTGACACACTTGGCCGAACAAAACCACACTGCAATAGACCATCGAGCTGAATACGTAGCTCCCATAACTCATAAGGGGCCATCCTACATGGAGACATAGAGATGGGAGACGCTCCTGGCTGTAGCTCGATCCCAAACTCGATCTTCCGTCGAGGGGGTAAGGATACAACCTCTTCTGGAAAGACATCAGGGTACTCTTCTACGACCCTAGGAAACGCCAGCTGTTGAACCTCTGAAGGACTCAGCATCATCCCAGCCATCATGGATGATAAGGATGAAACTCGTCTATGACTCATCCGAGGATCTCTCTCACCAACAAACACTACTTCCTCTCCATCTTCATCAAAGAAAACGACCTTCTTCCTGTAGCAATCCACAATAGCCTGCACCGAATACAACCAATCCATGCCGAGGATGAAATCATATGGTTGTATTCGTAAACATAGGAAATCTCCCCAAGAGCGGTGCTGCCCCAACACTAGCTCACAGTCTCTACATACTTCAAACAAGCTAGCTCGACCTCCAACTGGCGTAGTCAGCGCCAAGGGCACTGGAAGCCTCTCTAACTCAAGTCCCAAAGCGTGGACAAGGGTAGGGGATATAAAGGAGTGTGTCGCTCCTAAATCAAACAAGGCATACACCAAGGTAGAAAACAAGAAAAGGGTACCTCGGACGACGTCTGGCTCGCCTGGAGCTGGCAACGCTAGAGCATGAAGCTGACCACGACCACCTCCACGGCCTCTCTGACCCTGATGACGACCACCACCACGGCCGCGCTCTGCTCTCTGAGGACGGGGAGCGTCATGGGGTTGTCCTCTGCCTGCTCCATCTACCCTCTGGTGATCTAAAGTTGGTGCAACCTGTTGATGCTGCCTCGGCTGGAACTGCTTCAACGGAGGAACCTGGAGTGGAGCGCCTGGTGCACGATGACTGCTCTGAAAAGTTGGGCACTCCCACTGCTGATGACCACGTCCACCACAAGAAAAACAAGCGCCTGATCCCTTGGCATAGGTCTGAGAGTTGCTACCTCTGGAGAAATGAGATGGGAAGGGCTGGGACCTACCCCCAGGTGAACGGAAACTCTTCTGTCCTGAAAACCGGGAACCCCGGACCACAGCTCTGCTTCTTGAGGAATCATGACGATTCCCCTCTCGTGACGATACGGTCCTAGCCAAAGTCCTCTCAACAACCTCTGCCCTCGCCAGCACCTCAAGATATGTCTTCAGCATAAATGGGGTGACCTGGAGCTGGATCTCTGGATGCAAAGCCTCCTCGAAATGCCTCGCCCTGGCCTCATCATCTGGTAACAGGTCTGAAGCATATCGTAGAAGGTTCCTGAAACGGATTCCAAACTCCCGAACACTGGATCTCCCCTGTCGAAGGGTAAGAAGCTCCTGGCGACTGGATGCCTTCGCAGTCGAAGAAAGAAACTCGACTCTAAACCTGTCTCGAAACTCCTCCCATGAGATCGCTGACTCCTCACGATCCCCGAGGAACAAGAACCACCACTGTCTCGCTGCTCCACGCAACATCGTCACAACCAAGGACACCCAGTGTTCCTTCCGAGCATGAATCGAACTGAAGCCTATCTCGACCTCCTCCAACCAGTCTTCTGTGACTGCATCTGAAACGGAGCCCTCGTACTTCTGTAGACTCTGGCGCTGAAACTCTCGGAGTGTCTTCCTCCAAGTGTCATCGTCGTCAACCTCTACCCGGCGGCGATCTGCTGGAACAGCCTGCTGGGCACCTTCTGCGCAAACCTGACGGGGACGCCGACCTGGAGCCATACCTGTAAAATAACAATCGTTAGAGCTCCTAAGCCTGGAATATGGAAGACTCAACATTAATTAATTAATTATTTTGTTTTATTAATTTTAGGTTACCTATCCCAAGGTCTACCCATTCAAACACAGGCGCAAGGAATAATGATGCATGATCCTTTCCTAGGTCTCTACCCTGCAACCAGTATCACTTTGTTTAGTAGCCATCGTAAACTTAAAGGTCCGTGCAACAGATCATAGGGGGCCTTGAACGCCTATGTCTCTTCCGGTCTCCAGTGTTTACCCCACTTGCTAAACATGAATGACACCGTTGCCCTACCATCCCATGCATCCTCACCTGTGCCTAACTCCAAACTCCATCCTATCCCTCGACCAGACCTCTGATACCACTCTGTCATGACCCCCTCCCCACAAAGTGTACCCCTCCTTGGGCCGGCAATGTGAAAAGGGAGATAATGACCCCCGAGTCCCGCCTCCAGTAGGCCCCGGGTTGGCGACTAGCACCGAGGGTATAATACACACACAAATGGGAGGCATTACCCTCTAAGAGAACACATGCAGAAGAGAGAGATAGAATAGAATCCAACCAACTCCAACTCATAACTGAAATGTAAAAGAAACCCAAGTACATATATGAAATGTCATGCAAAAGTACTACAACTGAAAGGGGAAACTAAAAGTACCCAAAAGAAAGTAAAACGACAGCGACCACAAGCCCGAACAGCTCCTCCTCCAACCGCAAGCTAGTAGTAACCAGCTTGATCTCCAACCTTCTCCAAGTGACCTGAAAAACAGTTTATATGTACATAGGGTGAGTATAACAGTATACTCAGTAGGATCCTCCCCAAGACTCTCGTGCAAAAGTAAAGAAAGCATGCTAAAGCCCAGTGAACAACAAGTGAAACTAACTCGTCACCTAAAAAGGTATACTATGTTCCCAACCTCACCATGGCTACTCTCACCAAGTAACACATACAAGAATATAGCATATAGTAAAGAATGTCAAGGGTACCCCGCTACTACTTCCCCACTGGTTTGCCGCTTTTCCCCAACGACATACGTCCTGTGCATCTCTCTCCAAAGGCTTGCCCGTATCAACATGGGTCAAGCTCCACAATCTGCACCACGTGCACTACATAGGCTTGCCCGCAGACACCTGGGCTAAGCTCCACACAATCCTCACAACCAAAAGTAACCAGGTAGTTTCCGGGAGCCACCACAGCTCGCATAACGTCTATCATACGTCGGGTATTATACCTCAAGCCATTACATCCCATACACCGAGTAAGGATCCTCAAGCCATCACAGCCTATACACGTTACACCTATAGTAGTCCATAGGATACTATATCCAGAATATATGTGTGTGAAATAACCACAAGCCATTACAGCCCTCTACACACATATATGGGTAAAACTAACCACTGTGCCTACCAGCACTAAGATCTACCAAGAGAAGAGAGCGGGGCCAAAGGGGGTAGTCAGCCATTCAACCTCCCATCAGAATGTTGGGGAAAACACCCCCCCAGGGCTCAGAATCCCCGGGGTGTCAGTTGCCCTTACCGACAGGGTGGAGTAGCGTATAGAAACACAAAAAGTACAGAATATATAAGTAACTCACATCCACACTATGGGCATTACCTAGTCTTAGATACAACTGTAGCTAACGTCTCTCAGACTCCAGGCTGCTACTTCTAAGACTAGGTATCCTATAAGCACACAACCAATTGAAGAGCTTTATTAGATTACTCCATTCTAATTTATCAGTTCCACTGTACATTAGTTAATTCTTTAAGCATTAATTAAGATTGAACAATTCCCCATTTAACTGAAATGGCGTCACTTTCAATACAACTGCTCCTTTTTAAGATTCACATCACCTTTAAATTCTAGCATCTCCATCCCCGTGGATTTTCACCATTTAATCAAACATTCATTACAGAAATACTTTTCCACATTCCCAGGCATTCTAGAAAAACATCCTATGCTTCTAAACACAAAGGAGGCTCAACACGGTGAGTAGATATACTACCCGTCGGGTCTTTGCCGCCTATAGAAAGAGCATATACCCATTCTCCCTCGAGAGGCTAAACACGGAAAGCACGTGGAATACCCCGCGCGTCTTCGCCTCCTTTGGAAGAATGGTAGCAAGACCAGCTGCCTTGAGCAGTGGGGAAAAGCAAGGCAGATTAACATTCAAGAACACCACAAGCAACCAGCAACCACATCCATCCCATTCCAACACCCCTGGTGTCCTCCCTGACACCCATATGCATAAACCGATGCATCTCGCCACACTAGGCGTCATCCGCTGCCACAACTATAAGGCCTCCATGCCTCCACATATCACAACAACCATCCAGGCTCACATCACAGCACAAGCAGCAGGAAAACAAACATCACAAAATGGGCTCTCGGCCCTTTAACAAACAAGAGGGTAACTCAGAACCCTTTTTGAAATTACCACATAATCTGTTCTCTAAACCATATTGAATTAACAGATTTGTTATTCGTAGGTTCCAAACATGGATACCTAATCATTAAGCTGTCACAATTAAATAACCATGCTTACTTCCCTAATTTGATTATCCTCAAATTAGAACAACCACAACAATGCCAATAACCAGATTAATTTACATGCCTCTTTATCTTTAGCCAATTAATCAACAATTAATTCCGGCTTTACGTTCATTATCAATTTCTATCATGAAGGAACAACAAAACAAATAAACATAGATATCACTATATCTAGGAAAACACGAGGCAAACCGTCATTACGGTATAAAGCAACAGCATGCGATCAACCAATTATTTTAATCCGGTTCAAGTATTTAATTAGGTCAATTTCATTGTGATCCAAAGAGATAAATCATGCTAATTCTACGATTGCACATATATAATTAGAGAAGCCATGAATCCCATACCTCGAAGAGTTCTTGACGTCCTTTATCCACACAGCAGGTCACGATCCTCCCCTCGCGAAAACTTATGTGGAAGAATGATCGACACAGCTTGGTTGCATCCAACAGAGCGGAACTGATCCTAGGAGTAAAGGTTGATTGTGAAACTCCTAAGGGAAGTATTGAAAGGTTCTAGTGCCTATTAATCGAGAAAAAAGGTAAAGAACCAGGAAGAATGATATCTCGTCCCTTTTTAAGATTTAACGAGGTGACGGTTTAAGATCCGGTTAATTCTCCATTAAAAACGGATCGCATTAACCCACGCGGTTTGACCACGTAAAACATTCCAAGACTTAGGAATAATTAATATAGGATTTATGGAATTTGAATCGGCCTTAAGAGCCCTTAAAATAAGGCTTTAAATGTATTTTACGTCAAAGGAAACGCCAAAAGGGGCAAAACTGTTGGAGTCTGGAAACACTGTTCACCTACCGTTACTGTACACCTACCGATCTGTGACACTGATCTGTCTCACCGATCTATGAGACTGATCTGTCTCACCGATCTGTGAGACTGATCTGTCTCACCGATCTGTGAAACTGATCTGTGAAACCGATCTGTCTCACCGATCTGTGACACTGATCTGTCTCACCGATCTGTGAAACTGATCAGTCTCACCGATCTGTGAAACTGATCTGTCTCACCGATCTCTGAAACTGATCTGTCTCACTGATCTGTGAGACTGATCTATCTCACCGATTTGTGCTACCGATCCGTGCTACCGATCTGTGAAACTGATCTGTCTCACCGATCTGTGAGACTGATCTGTCTCACCGATCTGTGAGACTGATCTGTCTCACCGATCTGTGAGACTGATCTGTCTCACCGATCTCTGAAACTGATCTGTCTCACCAATCTGTGAGACTGATCTGTCTCACCGATCTGTCTCACCGATCTGTGAGACTGATCTGTCTCACCGATCTGTGAAACTGATCTGTGAAACCGATCTGTCTCACCGATCTGTGAAACTGATCTGTCTCACCGATCTGTGCTACCGATCCGTGCTACCGATCTCTGAAACTGATCTGTCTCACCAATCTGTGAGACTGATCTGTCTCACCGATCTGTGAGACTGATCTGTCTCACCGATCTGTGAGACTGATCTGTCTCACCGATCTTTGAAACTGATCTGTGAAACCGATCTGTCTCACCGATCTGTGAAACTGATCTGTCTCACCGATCCGTTACTGTTCATAAAACTGGAAACATTGTTCACAGAACCGGAAAAATTGGCAAAGTGTTGGGGATAAGTCCCCTTGACCTCCCGGAACACCTCTAACACCAACATTTCACAAAGTAATGGACCAGAGAGGTCCGGGCCATTACATAAATAAATAAATAAATTTTATTATAATATATTTATATAATTAAAATAAATGTTTACCGTTCATTTTTCTCCATTTATGTAATTAGGAGTCCAAAAGAAATTTTTTAGTGAAAATTGATTTTAACACTCTTTGGTGGAAAGTCATTTTTTTCTTCCATGTCTAAGTTTTCTCAATTTTTTTTAAATAATTTTTATTATATTCTACAAATATTGTTTAAATTAATTTTTACCCATGTTTTAATTTTTAAAAAAATAGTATTTATGGAATCTTCTTGACATTTTCTAAATAATGTAATTTAATTTTTTTTGAAAATGTGAAAGGAATATTTTTTAACATCTATAGAATGAATAGTATTTTATGATGTCATGAACTCTCAGTGTATTAAAGTTTACTTTATAAATTTACAAGTATATTTTAAAAGAAAATGATTTCCACAATTTTATATGAAATTATAGTTTTTAAAAGGTGATTTTTAAATTGGAAAGGTGATTGTCAAAGTGGAAAGGTTATTTTATAGAAGAAACGTCTCAAGTGATATTTCAAAATCATGTTCCATATAAGATGAAATACTTTTATGAAGATTAATATTTAATGGGGAAATAATCCAATTAAACATTACTTATTCTTTCTCTGTAGGGTTTATTTTTATTATTATAAGATGTGTATATAACTTATTCATTTTTCCACATATTATGGTATTATGAAATGGTGAAATGTTTATGAAACCTATTTCTTCTCCAAAGTTTATGATATGATGAAATATTTTTGAAACCCATTTTTATTCATGGGTTCTAATATTATGAATGTTTTATAATCTTGTGTAACACATATATATGTTTTCCATTATGGTGATAACATTATAACCAATGATGGTGGTTACTTCATAACCAAGGATGATGGTTACATTATAACTAAGGTTGGGTGGGACATATATCTCCCTCCAATACATTGATTAATTTTTGAAAACTCATGATATAAATATTTCAAGTGTGAAACTGATTTAATGTTCACAAGTTCTTGAATGGTCCTAGATTTCATGTCTATAAGGTTATGTAAGGACCCAATTTCATGTCCTTAACTTGATGAGTAAACCTATTTCTATTTATATATGTTCACAATGTTATAGGATTTTGTATAAACCCAAAATATATTTCTTATGAATATTTTATGATCTTATGGCTCATTTTCATTGATTCATTTTCGATTTATGTCTTATAAACTTACAATATATATTAACTGACTCATATTTATGATTTATGATATGAAGGGTATGGTTTTTAAATTTTATTATCATGTTCTCATACCCTTATGCTCATGTTATATTGATATCTCCCATATTTACCCTTAATAAGAATCTGATCTCACCCTTTTTTATGTTTCCTTTCCCTAGGTTATATAGAAAGATCCTAAGTAGGGTATTTCTATCAAGTGTGCAACATGGAAAGATCTTTATGAGAGTCATTAAAGGTCTTTCATGAAATAAGAATATTATGTATCTAGTCTCCAAAGACAAAAAAGAAAATATGGTCCTTGGGTGTGTTTTTTAATATTTATTTAATATTCATCTAAAAATATGTAATATTTATGTATGAAAATCTAGGTTTGTTACACTAGGACTCTCCTTTATATATTAAATCCCTCAACTCTCCATTGGTGGATCCCATGTGGGTGTTTTGATCTTGATTGATGTAGGTAGTTTCATAAGTAAATCTATATCAATAAAAAACTTTAATTCTTAGTTAAATTAAATTGATTTTCTAATTGACTTATAAATATTGAAATGATTCTCTTGATGAAATATTCGAAATTTTATGGCATGCATGATAAATTATCTTGACAATGGATTTTGAAAATTATGTGTTCATTTCTAAAAAATGATAATGATTTGAAATGAATGATTTGAATCATGATTTTGATAAGAATAAATGGAAAGAAATGCTTCATGACTTTAAATGATATTATTTAAAATCAAATTCATAGGTTTTTTATGAAAACAATTTGATGTTTGTGTTTTTAAATGAAAGTATTGTTTTTAAAACATGAACATAGGGTCAATTGAAATGATTATTTAAAGTTATTGAGATTGATTGAATTAAATGAAAACCCCATAAATATTTGATTTACCTTGAAGAACATATGATCCTAGTTATTTAGGTGGGAATAACATACACATTTCATGAATTATCAAAACTTTTAAATGGATTGATGATTACAATGCTAACTAAACTATCTTTAGGGAGGAAAGTCTGTTCATTGGGATTCACACATTACCCCACTAGGCTTGGGATATGGAGAGTGTATGAAAACTTTGAGCCATATTTCATTGATATGTGTGAGAATATCTGGGAAAATATTACCCTGGGTCTCTTAACTATTGGGTAATGGATGAATCCGATTTTACATCATCATGATTGATTAAAATTATTTACTCATGTCTTTTTTGATAGAAATGATTATTCATGTCTATTTTGATAAATATTTTTATAACTAACTATTTTGTTGGAAATTAAATTTGAAACCAGTTTTTTAATAGTTAATGAAATGTTTTGAAAAACATATTTGATAATAATTTTGAAAATATTACCATGCCATGATTTAATTAAAATTGAAAAAAGTTGGGTTATTTATTATAGAATTCTTATAAAATTCTTAGTTAGATCCTATTGGGATTTTTCACTTACACCCTACCTTTTCCTTTGAGAATTTTAATATTTTATTATTCTATGTATAGTAAAATAAAAATCACCACCTAGTGGTGGTGGGTGTACTAGATTAGTGTGACCTTGGGTGTTGGTGGGGACTGGTGAAACGTACAATCCACTAGTTATGTTGGGTTTTGATAATGATGTCTTGTTTTTTTATCTGATGACTCTAGTTATAATTCCATTTTTGTGTGACTTTTATCTATATACTTGTCATATTTTCTATCTTTTTGAATGTTTGGAATACTAACTTCTCATTATTTTTATATATAAAACATTATATTTATGGGTTATTATTGTGAATAAATCATGTTCACTTGCTTCTTTTGATTCCCAGTCACTAGTCACCAGGCCATGAGGATTGGGAATTCCCTTCAGGACATGTAAAAAATGATTAGGGTACAGTTTAGGTGGTTTATCTGGGTTAGTTCATGATAATTAAGGATTATGAAAGAATAATATATATTTCTAAAATATATGAGAATTATGTAACTTAGTGTTGGATTATTTCTTATCATGAGTTTTTATATCAATGGACATTGGATGTTTTGTGTTTTTTTCATAAGAAAGGATTACGTACTTATTATGATTCATACATGCAGATGTTTGAGAAAAATTTAAAGAATTATTAGAGACATAAGTTAGATTATTTTAATACTTATGTATTATAATAAATTTTTATTCAGTTATATACTTATTATTTTGAAATAAGGAATAGATTAACAATAAATGTTCAATATGAAAGAGGAAAAAAAGATCAATTATGTGTTCATAAATGTGACTTTATTTATAAGAACTATAATTTAACAAATAATTAATATTTTATTTCTAATTGATAATTTTTTTTAAATGTAAATATCAACATCAAAGAGTAATTGAATGTTGTTATTCTATTTTGATATTTAAGTATGAAATAATCAAAACTGGAATAGTTAATGATTTCAACAAAAATTGATTTCATTATAACTTTTTATTTTTATTTTTAATATAATTATATTAAGAATACATGTTATATACTTTATTTTAAATTTATATATTTTCATGACCCTCTCTTTTATAATTGAAATAATCTAAATCATCATCATAGACAATGAGCTAATTATTTTAGAATTTTTCATTACTTTTAGTTTATTTATTTATATTGGTAATGATTTTTTTTATATTTAAATTTGATTTTTTTAAATTTTAAAAACGTTCTAATATAAATTTTTATTAAATAACTACATTCAATTTTCTTTTTAATACTATTTTTATATTATTTTATTCCTTTTTTATTATTATGGGTTTTGTGTTATGTATTTTTATTTAAAATATTAAAAACATTCATTTTATTTGTTTTTTATTTTAATAAATAATGAAAAAAATATTTTTTTCATTGGTATTTTATACAACCAATGTAAATAAGTATATTCCACATCCATTATTTTATAACCGAAGTAGAAATTCCTTCATTTTATTCATTTTGGGAGTATTTTCCATGTTATTTATTTTATAACTAATGTGGAATATGATTTATACACAATTTATTCTATATAAATGATAAAAAATCAACTTTAACATTGTTTAGATAATAACCAAACTATAAATTCACTTGATTTTTTATTTTGTGAGGGTTTTCAACATTGGTTATTATATTAACTAAGAAAAAAGTTAAATTTTTTACCTTGGTTATTTAAACCAATGTTAAAGACTTATTTCAAACATTTATTAAAATTATGCCACCTATTAACTAATATTAAATATAAAAACTGATATGAAAAATCTTTTCTCTAATAATGTTATGTTAGTTTCATTCATGAGGCTCGAGATAGGTAGAACCATAATCTACTATCCTATTGTCTAGTATAAAAACATAGAATATGTTGATTGAAGATGAATTTTAATATATCTCAATCCCTTCACCTGGAAAAGGGAGTATCAGAATGAGGTATATGGTTAAAAATTTATTTAGTTGATGTGATGTTACTTCACATTAGTTAGATCATATTAATTTGGTCCCCTTTTTAAGGTAGCCAATTGTGTAGCTATTTTTGATAAATCTTGAATAAAATAGTGATAATATCCTATAATCCCCATAAAAATAATTATTTTAAAAACAAATCAAGGGAACTTTAAAAAAAATCACTACTTCTACCTTCTTAAGATCTAATGATATAAAATTTTAGAAACTACTTTCCCAAGAAACATGACTTCTTAATTCCATAATGAATACATAGAAAGTTTATCATAAATTTGTTGTTCTCTTAATGTTTAAAAGTTAAAATGACTTTTTAAAACATATTTATCCAATTATTTTGAATACATGAGAATATCATCTATAAGACTACCACAAAGAAGTATAAGAATAGAAGGAATATCTGACTCATTAAGTCCATTAGTACTATAGGGTCATTTGTAAAACCCAATAGAATCATAGCTTTGAAAAGTAATCTTTTAAATTTATTTTAGTCACCCTCAAATCTAATGATACCCTAATAATTTATTTATCTTTGAAAACTGATTTACCCTTCCAATAATTTAATACATAATCAATTTTGGGAAAAATATAACAAATTTTAGTCATTACTAAGTCTAACCCATGATATTCTATACACAACCTTATAATCTCATTATATTTCTTAGCTTACTGAACTAGGGTATCCCAAGGAGAAGATCTCAATCTAATAAATTATTTTTCCACAATATCCTATAGCTGGATCATTATCTACATCAATTTATTAGAGGATATGTGACATGGGGGAAACAATATTGGTTTATTTTCAAGTAATATATTAATAGAAAACTTGACCTATTACTTTGGAGTTAGTATAAAATTCTTTTGGGAGAACCTAAGGAAATAGGTCCACTATAAGAGGTAAGGGCCACCACTCCTTAACATAAAATACTCTAAGAGTAATAATACCAATATTAATGGTAATTTCTCTAACTTTACTAGGATTTGGTCCTACATAACTTACCTAAAATTACATTTGTTTAAAGAGGATTTACTGAATTCCAACAAGGGATAATAAAGATAACCTCCTGTAATAAAATTAGAAATAGGCTTCAAACTGGGTTAACCAATATATTCCTAGAAAACAATAAAAATATGTCATATTCATAATGAACATACCCAAATATAACCATAAATAGCCACCACCAGATCAAAAAATAAACACCTCTATGTCAACTATATTCTCTTCCTCAGAAGAGTGCCAAGGCTCATAAATTCAAAGAATTATTCTATTTTGAGTTCGAGAAGTGACATTAATTACTTAGATAAAAAATATCATGAATCACCCATATCAATTAATTAAAAAGCTAAAGTTTAAGATGAAAAAATAGTACCATTAGCTAAATAATTATCATATCCTATATCTGTAGTAAATTTCTTTGTAGTAAACATCTTTCCTTCTGAAACCTAATTTTTTTGATCTTATAAAATCCAAAATAAAAGATGTGGGAAACCTAGTACAACCTGATTCAAAATGTTGATCAGTATTTAAAACACCAACCTTCCATAACAAAAAAAATATTTCAAATTTAAAAATATAATTTCTTGAATCCCTCCATCGCATGACGTCATTCCCCAAGCACAAAAAAATCAATAACTAGATATATTTTCAACTTAAATCTACACCCATGATGTACCATCAATGAAAAGATCAAACCATTAACTCACCAATGATGAAATTAATCCAATATAAAACTAGAGTCACCATTCATCTTCATTTCTAAAAAAACCAAAATTGTCATGGCCATAGACTGAGGACCACTTGAACCACCAAGAAACTAGAAAGAAGAATAACCACTAACATGAGTTTCTATAACTCAATAAATTCAAATTATGAAATTACTAAACTTCACACTCTGTAATGAACAGAAAAAATAAGTTTATATAAAATTCCAAAAATAAACCCAACAACAATTTGCAACACTAACAACACGTCCTAAAGAGACCAAGTAGTAGAACCAATTATATAATTAAAACCACTAAAAATATAACCAAATATATATGTAACACATTATTTTAATAACTTTTCATCCCACTAATTTAATAGAAAAAGGAATGAAGAACAAAAAAACCACTGATTCTAGAGGGAACCACCATAAAATACACCCCCCACATAGTCAAAATAAATCACAAAAAACCATCACACCAGAAAAAATATGGATTTTATCGTGATGGGTTGGTTTGAAAGGGAATGATGGAGGGGGGAGTCTATAAAACATGAAATTATAATAAAAAACTCCAGAGGATCCAAAAAACCCAATAACCAAAATAAGAAGAGCCAACTAGAATAGGACCATTGTCGAGCATTCCTCTATTACCATCACAAATCACCAATACACTTTTATGTGAGACAAAAAAGTATTCTTGCATGAGTGGACACAAAAAAATGTTAGTGAGAGAGGTTAAACATGGTCTTTGATTCTTTCAATAACTGTACAATGAATATGAGAAAAAATAATAGGTCAAGAAATTTAAATAATAGAATCACTATACAATAAGAAAAAATGAATATAGGGAACTAAAATAAGAAATTGGTCGAAGGATTTGGATCAACATGTAAGGAAGGAACCCTAAAATGACCATAATGAAGAAGTTGAGAGAACCCCCAAAGATAATGGGCCCATCACCAAATGTTTTTCTAATTTTTTGTTATATATATTTTTTTTTATTTTTTCATTAAGGTTCATTGGAGGGAAATTAGAATTAAATTAAGAATAAAATTATTGATAATAAGACTCAAAATCAGTACCTATATATGTAAAAGTTAAATAATTACCACTATATCATAGGATAACAAGTTTATACATCTTACCTGAACCCTTGAGCTATATCTAAGGTATAAATACATGATTAAATGAATGCACAATTACCTAACATCCCTGAACACCACATTTAACAAATTTAACAAATATCTTATAAGGTGGTTGATTACCCCCATTTGATTATTCACTAGAGTAACCACTACTACAAAAACGGGAAAGGGAAGTGCTACCCTTTATCAGTGCTAAAAAAAGCACTGATAAAAGGAGGCCTTTATAAGAACTAAAAAAATTGCTGATAAAGGGGAACTTTTAACAGTGCTAAAAAAGCGATGTTTAAAGTGACCCTTTATCAGCGCTTTTTTTAGTGCTAATAAATTTCCCCTTTATCAGCGCTTTTTTAGCACTGATAAAGGGGACCCCACTATCAGCGCTTATTTTAGTAGAGCTGATAAAGGGGAGATTTATCAGCACTTTTTCCTAGCATTGATAAATTTAATTTTTCAAAAAAAATCCTTAAAAATAAAATATTGTTATATAAGTATATTTATCTTGATATAAATATAATATATATATTTTAAATATGTTTTAGATATGTATAAATAGAAAATTACATTTAATATATAAGAAATTTAGTGAAAATGGATTTAAAATATTTTAAAAAATATTATTAATTAAAAATTTGTTAATTATTATCAATTAAAAATCATTTAATAACGATTTGAAGACACAAAAAATCAAAAAAATCAATACAAGATCTAAAATAAGTTGAAAATGTCACTCAAACTTCAAAAGACCATAACTTTTGATCCGGCTGTCCGTTTGATCTCCCTAGCATATCAAATCAAATCCTGTGATGAGCTCTATGCGCTAGTGAATAAAGTAAATCTTCTGCCACATTTTTCGAGGCCAAAAAAGGACCATAAGGCCTTAAAAACTGATATTTTAGTTGAGATACCCCGATTTTTTAACATTCAGACAAGTATAAATTCTGATATGGATGTCTATTAGTCTTGTAACACATATCATATTGAATATTGTTTCATTTCCTTTGATTTGACTATTTGTGGAGTAGAAACGGGCTTCAGGATTATATGTTATGGTCATTTTAACATTCTATGGCTTTTCAAATAAACACATATATGTATTTATTCATTAACATATATGTGTCTGTGTGTGTGTGTGTCTATGTGTGTGTGTTGTATCTATGTATGTATGTATGTATTAATTTATTTATAAACACACATAGAAAACATATTTTATAAATTTATTTAAAACTAATCTTATAAATATATATTAATATACAAATAAATATACTGATAAAAAATTATAACTAAATATATGTATATAAATAAATATTAATAAATATTAATATATTAATTAATATATATATACTAATATATAAATAAAAATATATGTATTAATATAACTAAATATATTAATATTAATATGAATCTATATTAATATACTAATAAATATATAAATATATATATATTAATATATGAACAAATATATATGTATTAATATAACTAAATATATTTATATTAATATGAATCTATATTAATATAAGAATAAATATAACTATATATATATATATAAATAAATATATATATCATTAAATAGAGAAAAAAACTAAATAGATTAGTGGTAAAGGTGCAGCCGTGAAATGGGGGAGGTTGAGGGTTCGAGTTCAGGTGGAAGAAAGGAGGTGCGCGTGTGTGGGGATGCACGGGAAGGGCAACGCGTGGGAGAGTGTGAGGGGAGGTCCACCTAGCACTGATAAGGGGGGGGAAGCATTGTTAAAATATTCCCCCTCATTATATAATTCTTTTATTTATTTTTTTTATTTTTTTGACTTTTATCAGCACTTTTTAAAAGCGATCATAAAAGACCCCTTTTATCAGTGCTAAAAAAAGTTCTGATAAAAGGTGCCTTTATCAGCGATTTTATGACTTCTGATAAAAGTTTCCTTTATCAATGATTTTATGAGCACTGATAAAAGGGACCCCCTTTATCTTCACCTCGATTAACAATTCCTTTTTTAGTGCTGTTAATTCACTTTTCTAGTGCTGATAAATGACATATTTGTAGTAGTGAATATTGAGATATTTGGTCCATATAATCTTTCTTCTTGACACTTTATAACATGAAACTTTAGTCAAGTCACTAGTATAGACAAACTAGCCCTAAGAGGGGAACCGATTCACTTTAAAGTTATAGTTTGGTTTAATATTGATATGATTCCTACACTGACATAAATGGATAGGAGGTATACTTGAGCTAAGAGAATAAATCACACTACTATCTTGGATTCCTTGGAAAAAGATACCCCTAATCATCTCCCCTCGATGTCACATCCATCCTCTGGAAGCACTATCACATATGGGTTGACCTGATAATGGGACAATAACTCCTAAACCTCCCTCAGATACCATATAATCTAGGATGAGCTTATTTAATACTTTATAGAGGCTAGATATGTTGAATAAAATCACTTGAATTTACAAATTCCACTTTAAACCCATTTCAAAATACCCTTATTTAAAATCCTCAACTATAATTAAGTATAAATTGAAAAGAAAAAATTCAATAAATTTAGGGGTATACTCTATAATATCCATTGATCCTTTATTAATCCCTATAAATTCTCAATCCTTTACTTGACATAAGGTGTGAGGGTGAAATTGATTAATGAAAAAAATTGAAAGCTCTTCCTGGTAATCCTCTAATCATTATTGGCATCATTTCTAACATTTCACCACTTGATATATTCTCATTAAAAAATTAAAGTGGTCAATAGACCTAATGCCAAATTAGTTTCCTTATTATCTTGAATATATTATGAATGCATTAAATCCACTCTTTAGATTCTTGAGGGGATATATCTTCACAAAAGGCCAGAGTATGATGAAATTAGAAATACATCACAACACTTTCCTCTATAGTATCCCTCAATGTTGTTCCTTGAACAGTGGATTGTAATAGTTGAGAAATACATTCCAAAACTAAGGGGTAAAAATAAGGTCTAACTATCTATGCATACTCATATGTTCCTTCATACATAGTAGAAGGTGTTCATCCCTGAGGAATATTCTAAAATTATGTATAGGATGAAATAAAATCCTTCTTTCAGGTATATGAAACTCAAATGTATAGAAAAAATGAAAAATAATAAGATATGTTCCCCATCCCATCTATCAGATGTTACCATTTCTTAAAACATTTTATACTCTAAACATCATTTGAAATCATTGGGAATCATAATTTTAAATACATATATGAATAAAAAATAATATATATGAATAGTAATTAGGATAATTCTCAAATAAAATGAATAAATTATTTATTTTTATTAACATAATATTCATTAATAAATAAATAAAAAACAATATTTTTTTATTATGGATGTTTCAATTAATATGAATCATCAATTAATTACAATAATAAGGTGAACAACTAGAGGAAATAACATGGAATAACATGTTACCCTATTTATATTTAAATACCCTATCTATAGTAGCCGAGAGCTAGTGGTTACATTTTTATATAGGAACTATATATAAGAGATAACATCCAAAAGGACTGAATATTTTAGTAGTATTAGTAAACTAAAAACATACTTGAATCTCAAACTAAATTTTAAAATAGGAAATAAAAAACATAGGGAAAGTAAATATTCAACATCATTGAAATCATTCAAAGATTAATTCTTCATTTCCAAGGGGAATGAATAAATAAGTTAGAGATCAAATGGTTAATAAAGGTTATATAAAATGGATGATATCATAAGTAAATAATTCATAATAAATATGCTGAGAAAAATAATACAGAAGACCTTCCATTTAATCAATAAATAGAGAAAGAAAAATAATATAAAAGAATCAATTATGACCAAATAATTACATAGAAGTAATAACATGAGCTTTAAACTTATCCATGTATATCATAACCATTCAAATAATCACATGTAAATCCATAACTAATCTCATAATGATGGAATTCATAATGTTTAATATTATAAACATACCGTCAAGGACTCGTTAAAAGACATATCACAAAAAATGGGTAAGGCCTCAACCAAATACCCAAATTAGTTTGTATTATGATACCTACCGATGAATCTATGGGTTTTATTATACCTCTTCCATCACTTACTAATTCATATTCATTCATCATATGATAGGGGAGAATACGAATTCAATACATAATCAACATAAACATATGTATTGAGAAACTAGCATATGAAATGCTAATATTTCCCTAGTCAAACTAATCATAAACCATTAAGAGAAATAATATGGATGATATAATTAAAAAACATCCACATTTAAGTATAATAAAAATATAGGGTTATAGTTTTGATGAATAAAAATACCATAAAAAGATCATTAAAGTCATTCTTGGGGAAAATACCAATATTTTTCACATTGAAAATTACTTTTAATTTTTAAAAAAATATTAGGAAAAAATTAAATTTGAAAAGAGCCATGGAAATTTTTAATGGAAACTTAAAATAACCGAGTGGTCATGAAAATGGGAAATTCCATTCATTTTGAGTATATTGAAAAAAATATTCCTATCACATTTTCCGAAATAATTCAAAAATTAGCTAATTCAGAAAATGGAAAGAAGATTCCATTGAATTTTTTTTATATAAAGACAAAATTTGGTAAAAAAATGTATTTGAAAATAATATTAGAATATTATAGACATTTCTGAAATAATTTTAATGAAAATATAGACTTGGAAGAAAAAGAATCCCGACTGAATAAAGAATAAAGTAGGTTTTCCTTAAAAACCATTATTTCTGTCTCCCAAGTACATAAAAGTGTAAAATGAATAGAAAAATTATAATTTTTATAAATAACCAGAGTATAAAAAATATATTGGGTTTAATACATAAATATCATATAATTCCCCCAATAGCGACTTAAATAAAAACTATCCCGAATAATGATGAGATTGTGAAATAAATACTTACCGCTTTGGTAACTTTTATATCATAATACCCATGAAAAAAATAACCCCCAGTGAATATTTAAAAAACATTAATATAAATTTAATAATGATATATCATATCAAAGTGTTTGTATATACACCATATAAAATAATCAAGTTGGGAATATGACATATGTCTCAAGGAAACAAAAGTTAAATGAAAAACCATTACAGACATCAAATCATTGAGGTGAGATTTCTCAATGAAGTGATTATGTGCGATAAATATAAATACATGAGAATTATTTGTAAATATAACATAATAAAATCTGATGTCATTTCACACATAATAAATTCCTAACACAGTGAATGAAGTATAAGTATAACCTAATGAATGAAAATTGAGTTACAAAATTTCTTACACTTGGAAACTTTCAAGTCAAATCCAATTGGATGAAGTAATTAAAATTTTAACATAAAATAAAATTAAGTATGAATTATACATGATATAAAATGTAAAATGTAAGTATTTACACCATATAAAATAAATTGGTACATAACATTAAAATATGCCTCAATGAAAGAAAATTGAGAAGAAATCCCTTACCACTAGCCTGAATTAATTTTTATGTGTTATAAAATCCTGAATAATAAATAAATATTTATTATAAATATATTATTGAAATAAAATCATATATATCATACCATATATGATTTACTTATAACCTTTTATCACATATATATTAATAATTATTTATTAAAATCACTATTACAGGTGATAATTTCTTTGTTTTTCTTATATGTTTTGGTTCGATAGTTTTGGTACAAGTACATTGATCATGGTTTCACTATATAATTTTTTAATAACGATATATATATATATATAATATTAATTATATATATACTTATTACCATCCATGTAAGTCATAAATGAAAAGTAGATCACATCGCTTTGTGGAGGTTGTAGTCCACATGTACGCACGAGCGACATTATTATTTTCCAATGGATTGGATGGTAAGAAGGTATATTTGATATTATAATTCTAAAATAATATATATTTGATAATCATCATATATATTTATTATTTCCATAATTATAACCATCTAATTAATTTGGTTATGAATAACGAATTACACTGCTAAATAAAGACAGTAAGTCATACGTACATACGAGCGATGTTTTTTCTTTTTATAGGATGTAAAAAAGATAAAAAATGCTTGTAACATAATAATAATAACCTATTAGTATATTTATGATAATTTATTTAATATTTTAAGATATATAAAATACATTAATTGGAATTATATGAATAAATAAACCTAAAATAGTTAGTAAAGAAAATTACCTCTTCTTCAATAGACCTATATTGGATCTTCTCTTAAGGGAACTAGGGTTGGTATTATGGAAGGAAAATAACCTATACAACTTGGATAAGTATTTTTAGAAGAGTTTTTGTAGGGTATGAGAGATCTAAGAGGCTATAGGTACAATATATAATAGAGAATTTGTGGTTCCTTTTTATAGTGAATGAAAGGAAAAAATGAAATTAATAAAAATATTTAAATATATTAAATTCATTTTTCATGTTAAAGTGTAAAAATTTGAAAATAACTTATAATTTAATATAGGATAAGTTTTAAATATCATCAACTAGCAAAAATTGGATATATTTAAGTGTTATTTTAAACCAAATCTTTTAGTTTAACCACATAGTTAACCTATTTTAACCATAACCACAGTAACACATTTTTCACTCTTAAAGGGATATAATCTTTACTTATAATGTAAAATATTACCCATAAATGTACAATGGATGAAATTTATACCAAATCTTACCCTCTTTCCTCTTTCTAGTTTTTTATGTTTTAAGTGAGCCTCTGAATGACATCTCTCTCATTTCTCCCTGATCTACGGTTCCTTCAACAATGTTCCGGTGGGGGAGGCATGCACGCTTCTTATCTAAAATTGTCTCCCCCTCCCCTATTTATTTTCTCCCCTCCCCTATTTCTCACAAATCTTATTCCTATTGCTCTCATGTTTTTCTTTCATTCCTTTCTCCCCTGGATCTCTCTCTTCTCTATATGCAGTCTTGTCTCCCTATTGAAGGCCCATCAGTTTTTCCTCTACTACTCTCTTCTCATTACCACATTTCCAACCCCACATTGGTTTGGTGCACTATTTTTCTCAAGGAGTTTTGGGATGTGTATATTGAATTGTGCTCGTGTCCCAGGAGCTCGACCATGTTCACAGTGGATTCGACAGTTGGGGTTAGTGGTTGCGGGTAAGGACGAGCTTCTTCGTGGAGACCCCACCGATTCAAACTTTTCTTTATACTCTTTCTACCTCATGGATTTCTATGTCATTTTTTTCAGTGGCTTCAAGAAGATTTGGGATATGATGTTTTTTCGGTTGATGGTTTTCTAGGAGGCACACCCTTCGTCATCATCAATCTATGTTGTAGTTATATCAGACATTTTTTACAGTTCATATTGATGGTATGGGTTTGTTCAACCCTGGTATTCTTGTTGTTCATTTTTTAGGGATGTTGGGTCTATGAATGTCATGGAACTATAGGGTTTTTGTCGATGGATTAGGTTTGTTTAATTTTTATACATGATGTTTGTTTTGTACGGTTTGATCCTGAAGGTGGTTCTGGTTTTTTGGATTTCGGTTTGGCTAGATTCTAAGGTGAATTTTTGATTTGATAATATCGAGGATGAAGGTGTTTCCAGTAATTGTTGTTTGAATCTCTAGTGGGACATTTTCCTGTGGGTTCCAACTGACAGTGGTGTTGACAAAGGTGTAGTTTTCTATCAAGGGTGTGGCTTGAGGTGCCTCGTCGCTCGACACCACGTGACTCGAGGCGGTACGGTAGTGTTTGGTTTCATGCATGGTTTTTTGATTTTTTAATGTGAATTTGGTTATCTATTTTTGAATTTCAAATTTGTGCTTTGTAGGTTCTTGGGTGTATGAGTTGAAATTTGAGGTTCTCACTTTACCATAAATTGGATTTTTAAATTAAAAAAATGGATTTTGATTAATAATTTAATAAAATATCATTTTCATAAAATTTCATAAATTTTATTTTGATACTATTCATTTAATTTGACATTAAATACATAAATAGAAATATATAACTTGAATCTAGAATTTTAAAAACGTTTTTATTATGTAATTTATATTTACTAAATTCACAGGTCATTGTAACCCACTCAAAAAATATTACTTTTAGTTTTTTTAAATAATATATTTTATTTTTCTATTAATTGAGTAAATACTATATCAGTGTAGCGTTAGAATGTAAGGTGATTATTTGATAATTAACAAATGTAAATAAAACAATATGATAAAAAAAATTAGTTTATGTTTCAAATAAACATTTAGATATGAAATTTTCCTATTTTTATCCATCTAATAAAAATTTAGAGTTATTAAAGTGAAAAGAGTGACATTTTGTATTTATTATTTTCTTAATATAATGGTCCTGATCAAGGAAACATAGAACCAAGAGAGGATAAGTTGTTCATTTTAACATCTAAATTACAAATTCACTATTAACACTCCTATAAAATCCATAAAATTATATTCCATTTTGAATTTTGACAGCTTAGGTGGAAGAGAGATCCAAATCAACTGTTATTATATAACAAATTCTTAGAACCTTGACCTTGGAACGTTTATCTTGGAATGAGAAAAAACCATGAAACACACTAATTTTTTATTTTTGGTATATTTTATTTTTTAGGATAATTGTTACATGAAATAGAGATTTCAAGGTGATCGTTCTTATCTTCAATTTTACTTAGAACTTTATATTTCATGCCATAACCTATCAGGACATGATATAATTGTTTATTGTATTGTTATTACAATATTTATAAATGTTTAACATGTTAATGTAATTAATTAAATAAGTTTTAATTTATAAATTAATATTTAATTATAAAAAATGATTTATTAAGTTCCATGTATATTCTGTCTTATTAATAGTGTTATATAAATATTAATCTTGAATTTTTATTAGCATTGGGTAAAAAAATTATGTTATTAATTTTTTATTTAAAATATATAATATACATAAATTAATGGTTTTTTAAATATAATTTTAATGATATAAAAATAATATTACTTTTAGTTATTAAATTTTTATATGTCAAGAGAAAACCCCAAATTTTTTATTTTCCAAAACACATGTCACCACCAAGAGACAGTGATATCAAGTTATGCTCCTCTTTCTTATATTACGGAATTGTCTAACCACTTCCACAAAAAATTGGAGGTAAGTTTTAATTTTCCTTCCTTCTCCATTTTCTATTCCTCTTATCTTCCACTCACATGTTTTATTTCATAATAAGGTTCATGGGTGGATGGGGTTTCACAATATCAGGTAAAAATATGGAAACAATAATGATTCTTTTATCGTGAGTAATATCAACCATCTATACATCCTATAAACCTAGTTAGAAGATTCACTCTGTACTTTTGGATCACCAGTAAGTGTTATCACTTCCAGTGCTTCAAAAAATGCTCTTATTATTCTAATTTTTTGGTTTTTAATGAATTTTTAATTTTTCCTTAGGTACAAAAGAAGGGTATTATATAGATAATACCCATTGGAATTATTAAAGTGACCCTAAAGGTTGGTTGATATTTTTATGCTCCATTATTTTTAAAACCATGATTTTCTTGATTATATTAGATAATGTATTATTTTAAATTAAATTTATCTTTGATATTTATAAAGGTGGGAAAAGAAAATATATTTGTCTCGCCTTGGTTTTCAAGTGACATGGGAAATAGTTTTTTTAATGTAACATTTGGTTTTAGAATGATACATCACACATAAAGTGTAATCTGAAATGACATTATTTTTTTATTAAAAAAAGTTTTATATGCTTTATTGGGATGATTTATCATGTTTTTTAATGAATTGTAAATTTTTTTATAAAGTAATCCATGGGTTAAAGGTATATTGGATTTAATTAAAGTGACTTCTCCACAGATTCCATGTCTATATTAAAAGTTCCCATGTGATTATAAAATTAAAGTGTAGGACTTGATTTTGATGAAATGTGGTGGTTTATTATGAAATAATGTTTTCTTACTTGATGTATTGAAATTATTACTCCTTTTAATTTGTCCATGCCTCATGCGAAGCCTTGAGACAAAGGTTATATCCTAATATGAGCATTGATACTAAATGAAACTACTTGTTATGGGACATGACACTTTCTTTTTTACAAATTATAGGACTTAGTCATCCCTTAGTTATTATGGGACATGACGATCCATTAGTTAGATATGATGGTACATAATTCTCTCTTATCTTCTCAACTTGGGAAAAGGTTCTATATTAACTATTCAACTATGTGGATTTGGTGCACCCATGAGAACTTACATGAAGGACATAGTGTTGAAACATAGGTCTTAGGGTTTCTTGAAGTTAGGTCCCT
The DNA here is from genome assembly GCA_963277665.1 of Viscum album. Taxonomy (NCBI): domain Eukaryota; kingdom Viridiplantae; phylum Streptophyta; class Magnoliopsida; order Santalales; family Viscaceae; genus Viscum; species Viscum album. The sequence continues at coordinate 8,898,685 of OY728127.1, forward strand.
AGGTTATATACCATGATACAAAGCTGGATTTTTTTTAAATAATTATTTCTAGTTATTATGTTAATAGTATCATCTTAATAATTTATTAAAATTATATAATTGGGTTTATTTTAAAGTCATGATTTTAATATAATATCTCAATATGATTAATTTTAAATAACATAAAAAATAGAATTATATTTTTAGTTCAAACATTCATGTCATAGTACATTTTATAAGGGTTTTACATGGGTTATGGGGAAAAAAATACTTGACACATTATATCACACTCTAACTACACCCTTAGAGTGCATGATTAACTTATTATGTCCTCATTTGAAATATTTTTAAGGTATAGATAAAAACCTTTACAATTAAATTGATTACACCATTTGATCGACTACAGAGAAACGGAGGTGGTGGAATATGAAGTGACCATGTATCATAGTGGTAAGTGGATTATCTTTTTCTATCTATTATTGATCATATCAATGTGTACATTCATGTTATGGGATATATGACCTAATATTTTTGGATGTATAATATGGGGTTTTCATCTATTTTATCATTTGGTCTCATTTTTTCTAATTCATTTTATGGAAAAATAATTCCCATTATCTACAAATAAAGCCCTTATCACTTATTTTCAGCTTGTGTCGATCATGAATGTGCCTCAGGACTTGTGGTTCACCTACTCAAGAATCAAGATATTATATTTCTAGTTTTTTATAAAACATGAAATGTTTGGGAATAATTTTTAATGGTTTTATCTTTAGTTCATGTTTATATCATGATTTTTATGTTAAATAATTCTAGGCAGTATGATTTTTCATTTTTTTTCATTTACATTTAAATGATTTGTTTTTCATATATACATAAGTGAGTTTATAAAACCTTTAAATGAGATTAAAATCCTCTAATTTATGTGATGAGAATTACCCAGCCTTAATAATTGAACTATATTCAAACTAGTCGTCTAAAATATTTCATTCTTTTCGTAGTGATTTTTTATAATGTTTTTTTCATGCATGTAATTCCAATAATAAATAAGTTATTTAAATCATTTATGAAATTTCTATTTTCTTTAAAAATGAATTACTTATTTATGATTAATTCATATTAACCTAAAAAAATATAAATAGAAACATCATTATTGACCAATTAGTATAAGAACCATAATTTATATATATATATTCTCCTATATATAAGTTTCCTGATTAAATTTATTTTAGTTTTAAAAGCATAAAAAAATTATAAAAAAAGTTAAAATAATAATTACATTATTATAACATTAAAACATAAAAATAAAAGGTAAATATTACACTACTATTTTAGGAATAATATTGGACAATGAATACAGTTAAACAAAATAATTATAAGAAAGAAATCTGTTGATTCAGAGTCTATAACAGACATCATACCTATAATAATCACAATACAATGAAAAAATGATATAATCCTTGGATTAAAAATTTTATTTAATGAAGTTAAATATTAAAATGAGAAGAATGATGTTAAAGGATGTAATTTTGAATAGTATATATGGTTTTGTGGTTGAAACATAATTATTAAAACTGAACCAAAAAATCATTAGAAAAGTAATATAATAGTTTAAATATTAATAGAGCTTATGTAAGCAGCATTATTTATGCACAAAAAAATTTCTAAATGTATTTATTTAATAATTAAAATTTTCATTGTTAGAGATGGATTTTAGTAGAATAATTTACAATTTCATAATAACCATTTCAAGATTTCGTAATGTTATAATTTTTATTTTTTTTGAAACATTTTATTTTTGGACTTAATATTATAATTTTATACAAGTATTAAATATAGTGTATGAGTATATGATGATCGAAAAATTATTTAATAATTTGATTTATCATTTTTAAAAACTAAAAATATGTATTATTGATTAATTTTTTAAATATATGTTATCTAACCTCCCAATCATAATGTAATTTTTAAAATTATAAAACATATTTTGTTCTATAAAAACTTTTCTGGATTCATTCACATGTATTGTTTATTATATAGACGTAATATTGGTTTGTAAAGGTTTTAAAGTCAATAAATAATTTTTTTTGAATTAAATATCATGGTGTTTTAGTAAAAAAAGGTTATGAAACCATTTATAAATTCTTAAATAATAAGATTTTATTTCCAATGTTCAAATGTTTCAACCAATATTTATTAATTTATTCTAAAAGGTTAATTATAAATATCATCATTTTCACCAATTTTCCTTCACCTTAAATCCTCTTATCAAGATTCTCCTCCCATTTCCCCTCTTCAAATATCTCTTTAAGAAACACCATAGGAGTTAAATGGTTCTATATCAAGTTATATCAAAACTTCAAGTAAGGTAAGGGTTTTATTTTATTCCCCCTTTATCTATATTATTTTCCTTATCATGAGAATATATTTTAACTACACTTTCTTACTTAACAATGCTTCTATATATAATATATTTCCATTTTTCAAAGTATTACTCATGATATTTATTCCTAAAATTTCATTACACCAATTTCTAGTGTTTTTAATGTCTCTATAATATGTTCTCTCTGATTCTATTAAAACCATTTTGATAAATCTATAATATTTTATGTATTTATTGTATTTTGGATATATATTTCTTGACATGTGATCCATTCTAAGTGGGGTAATATATATCTGGTTCATACTTTATAGGGAAACGAATATGAATACTCCTTATATTAGAAAAAAAAATATTTTGATATTTACATTGAGAAACTCGAGATTTATTTTCTGATTCATATTGTATTCCCAATACAAATCAAATATTCGGGTTACATGATATTAATTTTAGAGGGTATTTATTTTTTACTACCTTTTTCTCTTAGTTTAATCCACCCTAAATTATCCTTGGTTCATAATGATAACTTTTATACCAAATCCTTTACTATTAGAGGTTTATTCATGATATTCACAAAAAATATTTAATAGGAATCCTTTTAACCATGATATCAACTTTCTATATGATTATACTATTTATTAATACCTATTTATTTAGGGGTAATATTTTCAATTTTACATTATACATTGATTTAATATTTCCATACAATGAACAAACATTTTCCTTATTCATGGGTTAACTTTTATGATTATTCACTTGTTATGAATGTTTTATGTATTTGATCATGTATAAAATTCCTTTTAATTATTTCATTATGTAAAAAAAGTTATGTGTTTGGAGGGAACATAATTATACAACTCTACTATTCAATGTTTAATGTTTAATCTCTAGATATACTATGTATGTAACACAATTATAGTACCGTAACATTAACAAGAATTTCAATTTTATGAGTTCATTATGATATCATGACATTGATAGGTGGTCTTGTTATAGGAATTATTTTGACCACATTTTTATGATACCATGACATTGGTGGGTATCCTTATCATATGAGGTCATATGAACATATATTTATGATTTAAATTTATTATTCATTACTTATTTATTCCTTATTTATATTCTATAATCATTATTTATATTCTATGATGACAAATTATATTCCATAATTATTATATTACTACATTTCTATCATAATCCTTTATGATAATTTATATTATTATGACCACATCATAGTCAAACCCATCTTTTATAAAGGATTATTCAATAACATATTACTATGTTGTTATGATACCTTTATTAAGATTTTAAGCCCATCATTTATTTTTATATAAAATTTTCAATAATGTTATAATTTTATAAAGGGTTGAAATTTTTTGGATCATATATATTTCTATAAGATTATTAAATAAATAATGTTATTATATTTTCCTATTTATTATGTTCTTATTTTCTAATAAAAATAAACTTACAATATTTTGATTTTTTAAATTTATTAAATAACCATGTTATATATGAAATGATGTAATATGATTGCAATAGATTTTAAATTCAATGAATTGGGATCCATAATTAGTATCACAAAAATGTTTAGTTGTTTTCATAAATCAAGAAGAAAATTTTTAGAAAATTTTTTTATTCCAGAGAACTAGTTTAGATATTACTAACATGAACATATATGGTTAAAAATTTTACTCTATTTATGTTAAGTCATATTATCTTATTATATTAATTAATTTTGTTCAATTTTCTAGATAGTGACAAGAATAAAATATATAAATATGAACATCAACCATTATAGAGAAAATATTTAATACAAAAAAATTTCTAATGCTAAAAAATGGCATATGTGATGGGGTTGAAAATATTACAGATATATTTGCTAAAATATAGCAACTGATTACTAATAACTATAACCAAATATAGTTCCCAATTTATCTGTGTCATTAAGATATTCTTCATGTAATTACCTTCATTATTTAGATATATTTTTAGCAGAAAGGTCGATATCCTCTATGAAGAAGATATTCAATATGGTAAAATAATCAAAACAACAAGAAGTTGTGCTACCAATATAACATCTAGTAAAGGAATTGAACCTAATAAGGATTATGATAAAGAATATAAACAAATAATTAATAAATTAAATTCATCCAATGGGTATATTTTATGAATATATTTATTTGTGAATATTTTCCTTTTATTGTGGAAATTAGAATGGTGAGATATTTACTTGAGCTAAAGAACAAAGTATGGTGAGTCTATTATGGTATGTAATGATATATTTAATCCACTATTAATATATTATTTTGGATTCATCATTAATCATAATATTAAATTTTATATATTTTAAAATATATTTAATCCAATTCTTGTTAAGGATTGAGCCATTTGAGAGTTTAAACACTACGTAGAGATTGTCAAATGTTCTTAAAAAGTTGAAATAAAGTCTTATAATTCATTATAATTTTAAGGGGTATATGATAAGAATTGGAAAATTTAACACTTTTTGGGAGTTCAAAAAATAGAGAATATTAAATGAATAAAAAATGTAATCCCACATGTTTTAGGTATGGAAGGAAACACATTGGTAATTAATTGAAATATACCATGAGGTTCTTTAAAAATAGATGGAGTGGTAATCATGATCTAAAATTTCAGCAAGGAGTGTTTCATGGAAAATTGAGATACCATGATATGATTAAAGAGGAATAAAATATAGCTTCTAAAAATCCTGAATATATTGGATTATTCTTTGATCATAATAACATAGATAATTATTCCAATAATTGTACCATGAAAAGGATGCCTGATAGAAATAAAAATATTCAACCACCAAAGCCTCAGGGTCAAGCTCAAGCATATACCACCATGATAGATGAGTTGGACCAACCTAATATAGTTTTTTAAATTTATTATATTTATATATTCAAGAATAACATATTTATTATTTGATTCTGGATCACCACATTCATTTATATCATAAAAATTCAGGGTATAAACAAATTCCCCAGCATAATGGTTTGTGGTTAATTTATCCATAAAAAATAGGAATTGTTAAACTATTTACAATGAGATATTAAAATAATTATCCCTAATTATTTTTTTGAATTTATTACCTATAAATTTATTATTTATTCACTTAATATTTTTCTTTTTCCTTTTGGCATGGGATAAATCTCATCGTATAGGACCATTATTGATTTTCATGATAAAGTGGTACATGAATTCTATTTAATCAACACGAATTAGAATATAAATGTTTGGATAATAATGATATTCCTTTGTTTTAATATTCTTAATTCAAGTAATGATTATTAGTGTAGGATGAGCATGAATTCCTTTCTAAAATAATGGAGCTAAAATAAGGAATAAATATAAATACCATACTTATTATGTGAGAGTTTTTTGATATATTTACATAGGAGTTTCATGAACCTATCATGGAATAAGGAGTAGAGTTATTTATTTGAATCATCCCTAGAGATCAACCCATATCAAATATTTCATATCAAATTTCACTAGTTGAGATGTAGGAATTGAAGAAAAATTATAATATCTTTTATATAAAGGTTTAATTTATCTTAATGTATCAAAATTTGATGATCCTATTATTTTTGAAAAATAATGATAAAATATTAATATTATATATTAATTAAATAGATCACAATAAAATTATAATTAAGAATAAATATCATTTATCAATAATTGAAGATTTATTTTACCAAATCCATGGGTTTGAGTAAATTTTTCTTTTTAATATTAGATTGGTGTATCTCCAGCTAAAGGTAGTGAAGTTAGTGTCCCAAAGACTATATTGCAAAAAAGCTATGGACTCTCGGTGTTTTTGGTAAATCTTTTAGGACAAATGAATTATATAGGATTATGGATTTAATGAATATAATATTTAAATATGAAATAAACATGTCTTTGTAGGGTTTATAAAGATATTCTTATATCATAAATGTTTGGGGAAGCATAAAGATTATTTATGTGATTTTTTTAAAACATTGCATGGAAAACCAACCCAGTTTGACTGAACACGTCACCCTAAATGGTCCACCACAAGGCCCAAAGTGAATTCTGGATCACTATTGACTGGAGAAATGCACTTGGGTATTAATATAATAAATAAGGGAACTAAATATCCATAAAAAACAACAAGACTTGTAGCATTCACCAAAGTAAATTTATATAAATGAATATAAAACCAAAACAAAGTATAAATTGTAAGTATAACTAAAACATGAGATGTAATAAGAAAAAGAAAAGTAGTCTATAATACATGAAAAAACATATTCCAGGTGACTATATCTATTTTTCCATCTTTCAACACCATCCCAAAACCACCCCAAGATGACATCGACTTAGAGGGGCCTCCAAGTTAGATGATTCCCTTTCCTATACCCTAGTCTTATAAAACCAAGTCTATATACACTCAATGTAAAATATAGGGCATGAGACCATTCCCAATAAGATAAAACCATGAATCTATAAAAATTCATTCATCGTAAATTTGTTAGTTATATTTTTAAAATAGTACTTGATTCCTAAGAAGTACATATGATTTTTTTCTTCATAAAACATCCCTTCGGTTTTCCTTTTTAAAATAATAGATATTCCAAGTCTTAAGAACATGAGAGTAAAAAATGTTTCAATAAGTAAGAGGAAAGAACCAAGAAGTCCATACATATAAAGAAAAGTGGGAATGTAAAGAAAAATCATCCATATAATATCTACAAACAATGTGAAAATGGGCCACAAGACCGAGTATATGATACCCAGACATCGAAGGAACTCAAGTTATCATAGTTAATCCTAGGCCCCTAACAAAACACATATCTAATGGGATTCAACAAGTTCCAAAGTCTACAATTATATGAAATAGAATCTAATCCCAACAATTTCAAATTATCTTTTGGATTTAAATTTAGACATTATCAACATCAAAGTAATAATTACCACAAAAAAATTCATGTATTCCATGGGAAATAATACGTTTGATATATAAACCTACCTAAAAAATAGGGGAAACATTGACTCCATTGTATTCAGTGAAGGGAGGTGAAGATATTTGGTCCTCACAAGCCTAGATCTACAAACAAAAACATCAATTCTACACCCACAACCCTAAATCTTCTCGTACCGACCACTATGGGTTATAAAAGATCAAGGGGAATAGATATCAATGTAAATATTGATAAAATAGGATAAATAAAAAATAAATACGAACATACCTCCAAGAGATCCACCAAAATAAATAAATATTCACTAATGGATCATATAGGGAGTCCTCTAGATCATGAAAGAGGCGTTGGGTAAATATAATGAAAGATTAAGAGTATATTAGAGTTAAAATAACCAAGGGAATTGGATTAATTTTCCAATTTTAAGAAGCCCATGTGGATGACATGGCTAGGATTCATGGTTAGACAAGTTGTTCACTAATATTTTGGTAGCTACATCCCCTTGAAAATTTAATAACATGGTTACTTGGGAATTTTTGCACGATTTGAAAAAACATTATCATGTCATGTGATAGGATCTAGACCCAAACTCTTTTATCTTCATGGTTTTCTCGGTGACTCATACCATTAAAAAAACCATGACCAAACCATGAAAAAGCATACTAGAATTGAAAAATTCATATCACACGATTACTGCATAGTTACTACTAATAGTTTACCTAGAATTTTTCTACCAAATATCTAAATTTTTTACCCCTAAATCCGAAAAGTCTTTATAACCTCAATATATATAAAATAATCTCAAAATTGAACATACCTATGACCCATAGGGTGTCACAATTCTACCAACCATGAAACTTTCTAACTCTATAAAGTGCTTAATATTTTAGACCCATCAAAAGAGAAGTTCATTCGTTCATCATCAATGATTCTCACTCCCACATCTCATAGATATCCCATCCGCATTGGAAAAGTAGATAGACCAAAGGAAGAGTTTTAAAATGTAACACCTTATCTTGGAGATCCTTAATTTGAACCGGATGCTCAACCATAGAGGTGTTGGGGTTAAGATCAATATCCTCCCTTTAAATCAAATGGGAAGTGTCTGGTTGACACCTCCTTGATTAGGAAACATGAAACATGTCATGAATCGATGTTAAGTGAGATAGAATTTCCAACTTATAATCCACCTTTCTAAGATTCAATGATCTGGAAAGGGCCAACATACCTCAATACTATCTTAACCTTCCTAACTAATAAAAAACTTTCCAAATGGGTGAAACTCTAAAAAAACATGACAACTAACTTCAAACACCAATGCATGACAATGAATGTCCACATAGGATTTATGATGACTCTGACTTATGGATAACCTATTTTGAATAAATTGTACCCTTTACCTAATCTCTTAAATTAGACTCAATCGAACCAAATATTATACTCCCAATTTTACCCAAAAAAAGGATATCTACATGGTCTCTCATAAAAACATGAAATTGTTCTATTTTAATCAAATTCAGACAACTATTATTTCCAGATAACTCAACCAAAGGTAGATGATTTTCCTAAGAACTAAAAAAATAAGAGAATCAATACCCAAAAAATATGCTTAATAATCTAATTGGATCACTTAGTTTTCCCATTCAAAAACAAAAGACACCATTAGGATACTGATACCAAACACCCATGGTCTCCCCACAGTCAAGGAATTTACTAAAACACTAATAGTCAATGAATATATCTTTAATAATCCAAATATGATCAATAAATGAAGAATCGACTTTGAAAAATTATACAATCACCTATCCATAATCCTATTAGACTCCTAATCTCATCTATACAAATAAAATCATCAGATACGACTCCTACATTGATTCCTTGGAGGATTGATTTGGTAAATTCCTTTTCATTGCATTAGAAACCCCATTCCATTTTACATACATATATGTAGTATCAAAATTGAATGTCTGAATATACTAAACCCCACATCTATGTTACAAGTTCAAAACTATCTGAGTAAAAATACAATTCTTGTTCTTATGAGGTGAATATAAACTAAACTGCTCCGCAAAGATAAAATGGCACTAAGTCTTAATATCATTCATCACATATGCAAACTAAAGGTCATGAGTAGGATAACTCTTATCATGATAGCATAATTTTAGTGATCCATAGTCCACCAACTACTTTCCTTTTGTCAAGACATACCCCAACCCCATAACCATGGAATAAAAATACACATAATATCTCAAACCAAACTTAAGAAGAATCGGTACCAATTCCAAAGTAAACCTCACCATTAGTTTTTCAAATGATATCTAAAATTTATCATTCCATTAAAAATTAACACCCTTTTGGTTAACTATATCATAGGATATACAATCTTATATAAATATTGAAACAAATTCCTATAATAACTAGCTAAGAATAAGAATCTCTAGATATAAAAATCATTTTTCAGTTATTCCCAAGATATAACCACCTAAATATTATTAGGATCGAATGATATTACCCTCTAAGATATTAAAATCCCAAGTAAAATTTACTCCTGGGACTGAAAAATCACACCTAGTTAGATTTTTATTCAAACTATGGTTATTCAAGATTTTGAGGATGATATCTAAATGATCTTTATATACCTCCTCTAACATTGAGTAACAAAAATATCACCCATAAAGAAAAATATGAACAAGTCTAAAAACTGGTGAAAAATACAGTTCATCAATTCCATAAATACTATAGGAGTGTTAGTAAGACTGAATGGCATAACTAGGAACTAGAAATACCTATACCATCTCCTAAAAATTTTCTTAGGTATATACACTTATTGAACTATAAATTTATGGTACCCCAATAATATTTTAGTCTTATAAAACCATCATACTCCTCTAGGATTATCAAATAGATCTTCAATCCTAAGGAATTAGAATTTTTTCTTAACAGTCACCTAATTAATATTTTGGAAACCAATACACACCCATAGGATTCCAATTATCTTATTTTCAAATATAACTAGTGAATCCCAATGTAACATTCTAGAAAAAAATCCATAGGACTCAAGATCCTCAATCTAAACATTAATATCATCTAACTTCGCTAGTTTCATACAATATAAGGGAATATAAATAGTTCTTGTCCAAGGGATTAGTCAAATGGAAAACATGACCTCCCTTAGGGATGGTGACCTAGAGAAATAATGAAGAATGGCCTTAGGTTACTCACTCACCATTTTAGAAATTAGAGTTCTCAAATGTTGATTAATGGTACACAGAATCCTCTATGGAAATTTTTAAGAGATCATTCTGTATAAGAAAAAATAAGCCCCACTCTTTATGATATTGGATCCCAGTCACCCTGAAAGACATGGGATAATCAATAAGAAGAAAGAAACTAAGATCGATTTTGAAAATAGGAAATATGGGCCTTAAAACTGATTATACAGTACATGGAAATAATAAGGTCAAAGATATAAAAACCAAGAAACAAGAAATCCCTCATGAATTCGAAGTCAGTAATCATCACCGACACTTAGGACATTTTAAACCTTATTACTTCATATTTCCCATGGGAGTGGAAAGATACATCATGAAGGGAATAAGCTAAAAATACCAAAAACTTCTATTAATTAAATTAAATGATACGAAGGAATGAGATTTAGTAGTATGAAACAATTATAGAACCAAATAAGCTGAAATAAACATCCCAACTTTAACAATTGCTGGAATTTATCCAGAATCCTCTAGTGCATAATCCAACATGTAACGATGAAAAAATAATACTCACCTTGTTAATTCCTCAATACTTGGGTATTAAATTTATTATGAGATTGATATCTATATCAATTTTATAACTAGACGAATTTGGTAACAATGGATCTAGACCTACTACCTTGAGGTATTTTCCTATTGAAGTGTTGGATATATCCATACTATCAATAAATATTGAATCTCTAGGTAATTTATTGTAATTAGTATTGATGTGGAATTATTTCCCACAATATATATAAACCATATGACTTTTTTTTTATTTATTGTTTGCACCATCTTCACTACCCTAACATGGATCACCTTGCTTCCTCTTTTAGAAAAAAGACACACATGGACTTCTCTTCTGAAAACTAAAACTCCACTAAGAGTAGTCTTCACACATTTGAATTCCTAAAAAATAGATTCTTTTTTAACCACCTTAGTAAAGGTTAATAGGAATAAGATAATGAAAATTGACTGAATATCCAGCCTCAAACCCATCTAAAATGTCTGATATTTGCAGTAGTCATTATAAATAATATTGGGTGATATTTTCACTAAATCGGAAAAATTGAGTAGCATACTTAATAATCGAACATCCCCTTGACCCATAGTCACAAATTCATGATTTTTCATCGCAAAATATTTTTCAAGATAAAACTACTAATTGAAGAGCTTCATGAAAGTGTTCCAGGTAAGATCATCATGCAACTTGGCTTACATTGTGGAATCCCACCATTTAATTTCTGATCCTTCAATAAAATACATGGAGAAACCCACATTTTAGTTCTATAGAGTCTTCAAGAAGTAGAAAACTATTATAATATATTTAATTCAATCCTCATGTTATTAGGTTCCTTTTTCACCAAAAAAGACAGGTGGGTTCTTCTTGGTAGATTTCGAATCATAGACCATTATCTGTTCCTAATTTCTAACACCTACATGACCCAAAATTAAGATTTTCTAGATAACAACATCCCCTAATTATGTTTATATTGAAGGAATATCATGTGAAAATTTTCACATATATTTCTCTATTGGATTCATAAATTCTATTCTCGGAGGAATTATCTATTAAAAAAATTATCACACGTCATTATCTTAGGTTCATATCTCCTAATAAAAAGAAAAATTCCAATAATCCATATTAAATCCCTTAAACAATAATAATTTAAAGAAACTAAATATTCAATCAATAAAATAATAATACATTATAATCCAACATAAAAATGACAAGGTTCGTCTAAATAAAACTCAAAATTAGGTTCAATCATATAACCCCAAGATGAATCTAATGCTTGAGGAAAATACACTGACCACCCATGGTAACTTGAGGTTAGATATGAAAGTGAGCAGTTCAATAACCCTTTAGAACATGACATTCATAACATATTTTTACCATAAAACTTGAACTAAACCTAGACAGTGTCATAAAACGTCTGACTAAGTATGGATATGATACCATTTTGTAATAAACTAACTTAGGTCGACCTAACACATCACCCAAGATGTCCTGCCATAATACTTGATGCATTTTCTTGATCACCATGGGCTCAAAACAATCTCATGGGTATCAATACATAAAATAAGGTAATTATTTAACACTAAAAAACAAATACATGTATCATATACCAAATTAGATTTATATAAATGAGTATAAACCCAAAATAGAGTACAAATAAGATGTTTAAAACAAACACGAGACATAACATGAAAAAATAATAATGGTAAAGAACACATGAAAAAAATGATCCAAAAGACTACCTCTACGTGACATTCAATCACAACCATTCTAAAACTACATGAAGAAAAAATATACTAGGAGGAGGCACAAATATATATGACACCCTTTATTTTACTTAATTCTTGTAAAACCAAGCCTATATAAAAAATCCATATGTTGGTTGTGAGAAAATTCTTAGTAAGATACCATAATGAATCTATACAAATAATTTCACTATACAACTATTAGTTCTATAATTTAAATAAAAATATTTCCATAAGAAGTACATATGAAAAATATTTTTCATAAAACACCCCTTTGGTTTTCCTTTTTAAACTAATCCATATTCCAAGTCTTAAGAAAATGGGAGTAAATCCAATTTTATTTTATAAATGGTAAAAACCAATAAATCCATGCATATAATGGAAAGTGGGAATTTAAAGAACAAGCATCAATGTAATGTCTACTAATGATGCTAAAATGAGATGCATGATAGAGTCTATAATACCAGGCCATACCATGAACTATATCTGTAATGGTAAGTCCTTGTTCCCTACTAAAACATGTATCCAAAGTTCTTCCCAAAGTGAAAAATTTCTCCATAAAAAGAAATATAATCCAAGACAAATATTTTTAAATTATCTTGGTGGCATTATATTGGACACTTAAATTTCATAAAAGTGTTTTAAAGAAAATTCCCATTAATTTTATTCATCACCACTAAATATCAAGTAAAAATCATAGATCATAATTTATCCCTCATAAACATAAAAGTAACCATTATCATAATAACATTTAAGTATTACATGGTAAATAATCATTTAGATAGAGACACCTACCTCACTAAAAGAGGAAACATCAATGGCTTTGTGTTTTATGATGGGAAGAGAGGATATCGGATCCTCATAAGCCTAGATATAAGAAGAAAATCATTAATTCTTCACCCAAAACACAAGATCCACCCATCAAAGCCCTTATAGGTTCCAAAAAATCAAGGGTAAGAGATAATGAGGATATATTTATAAAAAAGAGGGGAAATTAAGAGGAAATATAAGAGTACCATAAAAAGATCGACCCAAATTGATCGAGAATCACCTATGAATCAAGGGGAGAGTCCTTTAGAGAATGAAATAGGTTTTAGATAAAGATAATGAGAGATATGGAGAGGATTAGACTAAAAAATGAACAAGGACATCAGGGTAATTTTTTAATTTTAAGAATCTCACATGGGTCACACTATTAGGCCATAGAGTTAGAAAAAAAAATGTGCTAACAATGTGGTAGATACTTCACTTTGAAAATAGAAGGGTAAATTTTATTGGGAATAACCTCATGATTAGAAAAACCATTTTCAAGCCACACAAAAGCCTCAAAATCCAAACCCTTTCATCCATATGTCTTTCCATGTAACTTTTATAGTTAGAAAAACCATTGTAAAACTATAAAAAGGCTACTAGAATTGATAGATTTATATCACGCTATTACTACATGGAAACTAATAACCATGTGTATACTATATACCTTCTCTATTTCTCCCAAATATCTAAATTTTTTACCCTTGTCTCCCATTATAATTTAGAACCTCAAAATAGATAAACTAAGATAAAAATTAAACATAATTGTGACCCATAGGGAACTACACTTTGATAAGGAATAAATTTTTTTATAAGATCAAAAATTGTGAATTATGGTTAAAAAAAGTGTAATTTATTAAACATCTTATTTTTAGTAAAGGGATTTTTATTGATCCTTAAAATACCATTGTAATTGATAAATTTTATAGACCAAAAAATGAGATTAAGATTCATATTTTTCTTATATTATCTAGGTTATATCAATAATTCATGAGAAATATTTCATTATTATCAAGTATACTAACAAAGATAACACCAAAGTTGGATATATTTGATTGAAAAAATAAGTATGGTAAAAGTTTCCATGAAACCAAAAGGAGGTTAGTTAGTGGACTTATAATAATATTATATTTTAATAGACGTGTTATTTTTTAATTATAGTGATGCTTTAAAGAAGGTTCTTGGCTGTGTCTTGATCCATAATGATAGATTCATGACATATGTATCACACCAATTGAAACTCATGAAAATAATTATCACCCAATGAAAGACACCTATAAGTAATTATCTTTTCCTTAAATATATGATGTCATAATCTAAATTGAATGACTAGTGATATATATATTGAACATAAAAAATCTGAAATAAATTTTCACACAAAAGTAGTTGAACATGAGGTAGAGGTGATAGTTAGAACTATTGAAGGATTATGATTTCACTATCCATTAACATAATAAGAAGGTAAAAAAAGAGGTTGATTCCTTAAATAGAAAGGATAATGGAACTCAATTTTCAATGATTTATTAATTAAATAATTATTCAAGTTACACTTGAGAATAAAAATGTAAGGGATGATATATTATCTTTATAAGATGGTTCTGAAACCATTGTTACTATAAAATATTAATGGGAATTAGTGAGATTATGGTGACTCCTGAAAGATAATTAAATTAGTTCATGATGGAAAGTTTCTTGAGTTTAATATTTATAAGGATGGACTTAATCAATTTATAAATATATTTTGTATTTCATCTATTCCTGATTTAAATAAATAATTATTTGTTAAATCACATATCTTGACCTTCTCTATACATCATGGGAGAACCATGATTTAAAATTATCTATGATAGAATTTTTGGCGGGAAAATATAAATTGAGATATAACTGATTATACCTCAAGTTGTTTGGTGTGTTATTAAGTAAAAGTTGAGTGTATTCTACCCAAAGGAATGATATAACCATTACTTGTGATAGTATTTAAGGAGGATAATATTATGATATATTTTATCTTAATATAACCAAGGACATGAAATGGTAATAATTATATATGGGTTGTTGTTGATTATCTGAAAAAATTAGCACATTTTATATCTATTCATAAAAACTTTCCCTCGATAAATTAATGAAATTATATATAATGGATATAGAGAGTCTTCATGGTAAACTTGTCTCCTATATTTCTAATCTCGATCCAATATTCACGTATAACATTGATAGAATTATTAAATATGAATTAAGAATATATATGCATATCATAACTATATATCACCCTCAAAATTATGGGAAATGACATGATCCAACCCCATTACGGTCGATGAAAGGACCAAGTGTACCTCCACAATCCTACCTCCAATAGGCTAAAAAATGGTGAATAGAAAAAAAAAGTGAATATACAAAAAAATATATTAATATATAAATAATGTAATCATATATCACTGATTCAATTCTATATAAAATCATACAATTGAAATATATAGTTTAAACTGAAAATGCACACATACAAGATATAACACCATTCAAGTAGTCAAAATAATAATTATAAAAACCATAAATTAAGTATACAATGAATAAAAAAAAAAATGTCTTAATTAGTAAAATAAATTCATAGAAAAAACTCTTTTTATATCCACCTAATGTTAACATTGAGTAAAATATCCAACAACACCTCACCCACCTCATTTACCTATAAAGTGCATCTTATTTTCCCAAAAAAAAAGTATATCACTATGCAAGTTCCCATGTAAAGGGTTAACATAATAACCACATAGAATATCCCATGTATTGAGAAATATATAAGTTAATATATTGTATGTATAAAAATTAAATTATATGAAATCATAATATATAGTCCTAATTTCACTACCCACCACACACTATGATCATTTAGATAAATTGAAAATAATATGTAACCTGATACATCCATATCAATCTCACCTCAAACATCAATCCCCGAAAATTTAAGCTTTCGTAGACACTCGTACTAAAATATAGATATTATGACTACACACTTATCCATTATATAATGTCATTGGATGTAGAGGGATCATAAAATGATGAGTAGGTACCAAATAAAGGAATAACCTTATCATATAGGATCACACAATATAAATATTAATGTCATGAAAATGAATTCCTAAACTCATTGTGTTAATTAATATATAAGGATGTATAATCCAATGTAATTCTAATAAATGAATTCCAAAATTCTATTTTAATCAAGTCGCTATGGATGGATATTAGGTCAAACATATTAGTGTTATGGTTTGTCTAATAAGAACTCTAGGTGGAATTTAATTATATCATTACAACTATAATAATAAGAAAACATCAAAATAATGACACAAAAACCCATTAATATTCAACATTATCTCTAAGGAAATAGATTCTTCCAAGTTATCAAATATGGTCAATCATTAGTCAATATAACAAAAAAAATTCCATATTTTATACACTAGATTCAATTTTCATCTCAATCAAAAAAAAATTATGAGTGGTGAGCCCTGTCTAAGTTTGAACCCATATATGTAAAAAAACTCACTTATAGTGTGTAATAATCAAAAATCATTCTCAAACCATTGCGTTAAATAAACCAAAGGAATAAATCCTCATGTTTTATTTGTGAAAAAAATACAATTATATTCTCAATTTTTTTTTATCTAAGACATTTTTGATGTGGTATAGAAATATTTAAAATACACAAAATTATATTTAGATATTATCAAATGTATTTAATAATATCTACATTGTGATATATATGTATAATTAAGTGTAATTGACTATTGATGGTTTTAAAATAGAACCATGATAAAATATATTATATTAATTAAATTTTTTACCTATGGAAGATCATGATCATGACACATAGTACTTCAAGGGACACTACAAGACCCTCACTTTGGATTATCCCCCCCCCCCAATTTCAGGTTTGACACTCATCATCATCAATGACTTAGTCACACATTAACTCTATTTTTTTGCCTCATATGGATGATAAGAAATAAATTGATACCTTTAGACCAAAACTCAGTGTTAATCCTATTAACACTAACTTATGTTGGTCTAGTCAACCACCCAATAGAACCATGTCTCTAAACCCACTCAAAAGGATCAACCCATAGTACATTTTCCCATGATAATTTATGTAAACACCCATTAATGGATTAGTTTTTATAGTCTATTATTATCCAATCATTCTTGAAGTGAAAAAATGGACCTCTAATCAAATGAATATGAGTAGATCATATAGATGATCAAACAAACACAACAAACCCCCTATGGGATAAGGTTTTTTACCCTATGAGGGAAAAATCATTGTTACTATATCATTGAATGAATATTCAACATTATTAACCATTCTAGTATTGAAGATTGATTCCCTCTCTATCACATCACCTTACTATTCCTTATTTTGAAGCCTAAATCATTGTGATTCCTATTTCATAGAGAGATTCACTATCCATATATAAACCCAAAATTCCATCTCCCACACAAAAATTTCTTATGAGCACTGAACACCATCAAAGAGGTGACAACAAATAGAAAAAGGATGGCTAGATTGAACTCAAGTTTCTAGACATGATGGTCAGTATGATTGAGTGCGGCCATTCTCAGGACAAACCCAGCCTGATATCATAATGTTCAAGGAGGGAGATTGACCATTACCGACCATTGATAAAAATAAATATTTTTTATTAAAAAAATTAGTTTTAAAACTATTAAAATATTAAAATATGAAATAATACATATTGATTTCTATGCATATATGAGTTAATGAATAGTGATCAATAAACTTAACAAAAATTTGGTTTAGTTTTTTCATATAAATACCTCTAATATCCACACTCCATCATTTTATTCAGTTCAAATGATAATTAATATGATAAATAAGTACTCTATTTATAGTCACAATGTGTCCAGTAGGGGTTTAGAACTTGAAATTTCCAAACATTACTCCTTAATATAGCACCTTAGCACAAATAATACTAAAATGATGAGTTTTTAGTCTAAGGCCCTATGTTCTATTTATGTTTTTATGTTAGGGTACCTTATTCATTAAAATTTCACTTTTTAAAATTTAATTCCCAACTTCTCCTCATATTTATTTAAATATTTTGAAATATTAATTATGTTATTTTGAATACTTATAAAGATAAGAAAATAAAAATTAAAACATAATTACTAGAATAATAAAATTAATTTATAAAAAAATATGAGATTCTAAATTCATCCCACATTTATGAATTAGTAACTTGAAAATAAAAAATATATATAATAGATGTGGTAATGAACATAAATATGCTTCTTATGCTCCCAAGGAATCTCTTAAATTCTACTATACTTCCACATAACTCACAGTAAAGGAATTATTTTACTATGACTAAATTCATATTGATAATCCTTGATAACTACTCGATACTTGATTAAAGCCTATACATTATCGATGTCTGGATATACCTAGGAGATGATATGAGACTTATTATACATTTACTTCCTTAATTGTGACATGTGAAAGAGGTTGTGCATCCAATCCAATAAAGTTGAAAAATTTAAGAAATAAGTGATCTCTCTAGCTAAATTTAGGACCAAAAATATATTATTAACCCTTAGATAATGCTTAATTACCCATTAAAATCTATTCAAGACATGATATAGAGCGACATTTGGGAATATTTGGTTTCCTTACTAGAACTACAGAGGCCTATACTTTTGGTCTAAATACAACTTGTCGTAGGATTGCATT
This sequence comes from Viscum album, assembly GCA_963277665.1. Lineage (NCBI taxonomy): Eukaryota > Viridiplantae > Streptophyta > Magnoliopsida > Santalales > Viscaceae > Viscum > Viscum album. Next base: position 8,918,074 of record OY728127.1, read on the forward strand.
ATCTTTACCCATACAGAGATCACTTATAGCTTTCCTATGGTAAACTACTCCATCTACAACACAATCATAATTTTCTCACTATTTTATATTTTTAGGGGATATATAATACTTATATATGGTAGAAAAAAATAGAAACATATAACACCAAGATCATCCATGCATTTGAAATAAAAATGCATAAACTATATATATATATATAACATACTTGTTATGATAAAGTCGATCTCTTTAATATTTTTTCTTCATTGTGGTTGATGAATAAAAATGTCACAACCCGTCCCCTGGGGCCCATGTCGTAACTACCCCAAGCCCTCCTTCCATAGGCCAGGGGCTAGCGACTAGAACCAAAGGCGTAAATCCCTATAAACTAGGAATGCATTGCCTTTATGAAACGTAAACACACACACAACAAGAGTACAAGAGGAAGAAAACACTAAGTAAAGAAATATAACAAGTGTGCTGAAAGTACGAAGGGGGCCGGAAATACAAGCCCAACAGTAAAGTACAAGAAAAAGACAAAACAACAGGAAGGTGTCATGATGCTCCTGGATTGTCCTCCGAATTCACTACCTGAAGGGTAGGTACATATGGCCACCTCAGCTCTCCACGTCCGTCTGTCACCTCTGGGGACCGTCTCGTCGTGAAGTCCACCTCCGGGTACCCTCTCGTCGTCAGGTCCATCTCCGGGTACCGGCTCGTCATGAAGTCCACCTCTGAGTTCTGTCTAGCTCTACAAGCCTCAACCACGACCAGTGATGTCCGTCGTCTGCAACCAACACAACGTAGTGCGGGCTAAGCCCGTGCAGGGGTGAGTATACAATACACAGTAGGGACCCCGAGACCCCCCAAAAGTCTCCCCGAATCCACAAAGAATAAACCACAAGAAAAGATACAATCACGAAGTATCATCCAACACTACTTAGGTATATGCCCATACATATACCAAAGTCATCAAATCCAGTACAACTCCATCTCACGAGCTCATGTACAACCTAGTCCACTAAGGGATGTATAACTTAATCCACAGAGGAATGTACAATCTAATCCACACCAGAATGCATAACTTAATCCGCCCAGGAATACAAGATCCAATCCACACAAGATATCATGTTAATCACATCGAAGATAATGATTGAAAGTCAAGACTCAGCTCAAACTAGGATTTTAATCATGATGTCGAAACCATAGCTGCTGTGTAACTCCTCCCCTATCGAGTACGTTGGGCCTGCCACTACAGCCAAGCACTTCTCACTAACCTTGGACTGTTGTAGTACTCCACCTATCGAGTACTGTGGGCCTGCTGCTATAACCAAGCGCTTCTCACCATGTGTTTGCCGCTACAACCAAGCACTCCCCCTCATAGCCTACAGAGGTACTCCTTCTGTTGAGTACCGTGGGTTTGCCGATACAACCAATCACTCCTCCGCCGTGGGTCGGCCGGTACAACCAAGCGCTCCCCACGGGTCTATCCGAAACACTCAGAGTCGATCGATCAGTAGTCATCAAGACTCAGCTAGCTCTAGGGTTCCCGCAAACAGCACGCTCGTCTCCAGGAGGGTCCGCTCCATGAGATACAGGTCAATACTCCAAGTATCAAAAATTCCCACGAAGAGGTATCTCAAAGGACCGCCACGTCATAGCAGTCTCAACGCAATAGACGGCACGTCAATCGGACGCCCAGTCTGTGAGTTATTAGCCTTTTCGTCCCAATTGCCCGATTGGTTTCGTGTACGAACCAACCCGTTCATATCTCAAATGTACCCCGAACTCACATAGGGTATACTCATAGGGACCGTTTCTCAACGTGATCACCAACGCCGCTGACGGTTCGTCAAACGGACGTCCGGTCTGAAAGTTATCGGCTTTTCCGTCCCAGGGGCCCAGTTGGATTTCGGGTACAATCCAACCCGAACATACTCCAACTGCGTCCAAACCTCGAGCGGAGTAAGAAAAAAGGTCCGTCTCACTAAGAGGAATCCAACAAAGTCGAAGGAACGTCAATCAGACGTCCGGAGCTCAAGTTATAGGCGTTTCCGCTCCAAGGGCACGGTTGGTTTCATGTTCAAACCAACCCGGCCATACCCAAAGTTCTCCGAAACATTTAGTGTAATATAATAAAACGACCGTCTCAATACAAGGATCGTGTCTGAACTGACGGTGCACCAATCAGAGGTCCATAGCCCATGTTACGGGCGTTTGAACGAATCTGCCCGATTTTAGGGGGTTTTGGGCCCGGACCGACCCAGCCCGAGACACCCTGGGTCGGCCCAAACCGGGTTGACCCGACCCGGTTCTGGGTCCGGCCCATCAAGGCACAGCCCGACCCAGCTGGCGCGGCCCAGCCTAACCGGTGCGGCCCGACCCGGTGCGGCCAGTCCGACCTGGGCAGCTCAGCGCTGGCCGAGCGGACGTGCATAGGGGGGGCGCACTGACCCCCTTGTTTGTAACGGAGGCCTCCACGTGGGGGCCTGTTCCTTTGCCAGCCGGGGGTTACGACCCCCTGTTCTTCCGAAACGGTCGGCCGAGTTAGCCGGCCGGTGTCCCACCACGGGACCCCCAGCGGGTCCCGCCTTCCATACGTCGGTGGCCGGCAGTTCCGGCAGCCGCTCCCTGCACCGCCGTGGCCCTAAGTCGCGGCCTTGTACGACCTGCGGGGTGCAAAGGCACCACGCCCCTACATCGCGGCCCCACTCCGGTTGCGGCCTCTTCGTGGTTCTCCGGTGTGGCGCGACGGTGCCACGCCCCTCTGCCGCGACCTGACTCCGGCCGCGGCTTCCTTCGGCCTCAACGGCGCGGCGTGACGGCACCACGCTCCTTCACCACATTCTTCCTCGTTCCCGCGTGGTGCCATTGCACCGCGCTGCCTTCATTCGAGCCGCAATGAATAAAACCACAAAGGGGAAGGAGGGTCGGTCGTGTTCATGCGGTCTGACCCCCTCCTGTTAATTCGATAAAAAGTGGCTAAAGAATTTTTCGTTGGACAGAAAATAATATTCATGAACAAAATCAAACCCCTACCTCGAAGAAGTCGTCGAACGAGGATCGTCGCGGGAAAAAGATGTCGCGGAAGACGACGTCGCGGATCGAGGCTCCGTAAGTGTCGTCGGTGTTCGCCCAATGATGGATGTGGCGCGTCGTCATTCTCTGGAAAAGCCATCTCTCACCGGCTGTGGAGAGGAGAGGAGATGACATGACGATCTCCCCTTGCGGTGACGGAGTTCTTCGTCGTAGACTCGGCGTTCTTCGCGAAGAAGATGAAGTTCTTTGAGACCGCGAGAGTTCTCTCCTCTATTCCACACAACGAATCAACCCACAATAAAATAAGACATTGTCTTATTTTATTCACACACACAGAAAAGCCAACATTAATTTGAAATTCAAAAGATCTCATTCAATTAATTAAATTAATTGAAGAGCCTTTAACAGTCCAATTAATTGTGAGAGTTGACATGTCATTAAAAGGGGTTGTGGTTGTGTTACACAATTAAAAGCACGAGGGAGGTTTTAAGGGATTTGAATGGGTGGGGCTCGTGTGGGACCCACCTCAATAATATCCTACCAAGAGGAGTTAGGATGTAGAGGGTACCACCTCAACTTACATGCATAGGTTATAACTACATAGAATAGAAATAAAAATTGTAGCACAAATTTTTATTTCACTCTTCAGTTAACCCATTTATATAACAACCTCACCTGAGCAAACACTACTCCAGAAAAGGTCTTCCTAAGCAAAAACCAGTGTTGCGGTTTCATCGGTGCCCTCAGATTTTGATTCCGAGCACCGGTTCAAAATATAGAAAAACCTGCTCATTCGTTCACTGAATGTACCCAAGCTAAACTTCGGAAATTGATTTCGGGCACACCAGGCCTCGGAATCAGGTGCTGTTAGAAACTGCGTACTCGTATAATCCCAAAAAAAATTAAGAAAAAAAATTTCCCAGGAAATTTATGGGTCTTTACATTACTCCCACCTGAGGAATTTACGTCCCCGTAAAGATACATCACAAACTAGGGGAACAAATGAGGGTACTGAGCACGCATCTGAGCCTCCCGCTCCCAAGTGTTCTCCTGGAGGTTCCCGTGCTGCCACCTGATGCGCACTAGAGGAATCGGCCACCCACGTAGGACTCGCTCCTGTCGATCCTCGATCTCCATCGGGACTTCTGCAAAAGTCACCCCATCTTCAATGTCTATCTCCCCATGGTCGATGATATGCATCGGTTCATGAACGTATCTCATCAGCTGAGATATGTGGAAGAAGTTGTGCACCCTGTGTAACTGAGGTGGTAGAGCCAAGTGATAAACCACCTCGCCTATCCTACTGAGAACCTGGAAGGGTTCGATGAACCGCGGAGATAACTTTCCACCCAGACCAAATCTCTGTAATCCAACTCGAGGTGAGACCTGTAGGAAAACATGGTCGCCATCCTTGAACTCTGGTGGTCTCCGCCTCCTGTCAGTAAAAGACCTTTGTCGGCTCTGAGCTGTCCTCAACCGCTCTTGGATGACCTGGGCCTTCTCTGGTCCTACAAGAGCTGCTAAGATTTCTTCATTGCCGATAATAGAAATCCGGTCTCATCCCCAGGATGAACCACGTTCTCTTCCTAATACATTCAATCCCGACATGGATGATACTAATCCATACCAAGGGTGACGTCGTAAGGCCTCGACGCTACTACCAAGAGATCCAACCATAACTCTCACCTCCAATGGTTGAGTCACACTATCGGCATCGGTGTGTGGTCACTGGGTCTCCTCCAGTAGGTATCTCAAAAGTGAGGTTCAAGTCAACAGTTTTAACCGGAACCTCTTAGTACACAAAAAGAGAGGAAGAAAATGTCACAAGGAAAAGTGTCTTTTATTATTACAACTCAAGTACCAAGACCCACAACAATGACAACAAAGAAACCAGAAGTAGCAAGATCAAAGGTCCCATGCCTGGAACTTGTTCCACTCTTATCCATCTGCTCCCGGAGCTCCATGGTCGTAAGCCTCAGCTACCTGAAGTTGAGATCTCCCATGTCCACATTTTCTCTGCAGTCGGGGTGGGCCTACTGGTGGTGGTGGTGGAAACACCTCGAATCATCGTCCACCTCCATCTACACGGCCAGCTCCCCTGCCTCGGTCTCCTGCACCTTACGATCCGCCCCGATCGAACCTATGCCTATGCCTAGGAGGTCCTTCATTTATCTTCTGGTCATCTATATGGAGGGTCGGACAGTCACATGCCATGTGACCAACCCCACCGTAGGAGTAACACTGTCTGCTCCTGGTAAGTCGTTCTGCACCCCGGGTGCCTCGCACACACGATCCTGTGTCATGCGGTCGACCACCTGTAGGCCTAGTCCTCTTGGAACTCTATGTAATCTGTCTACTGCCCGCTGCAGAAGACTCTGCCGCTTGCCGGCTAGTGGTAGGTCCGGCTGCTGGAGACTGCTCAGCAAGGAAACTCTCCACTAAAAGGGCTCACTCCAACACCCCTGTCTGCGTCGGGATGCTGTGAGAAACAACGGAAGATCTAATCTCTCGCCTGAGCCCCTACTCGAAGGATAGGGCCCTGAAAAACGGGTCTCGTACCATATATGTGTAGTAGTGCGAGAGATTGGTGAACCTCGCTGAATACTGCGCCACCGTCATGCTACCCTGCTGAATATGAAGTAGCTCCTGTATGCGCACCGCTCGAAGGGTGGCTGGTACAAACTATGCCCGGAACAGGCTCTCGAAGTCTGCCCACAGAAGTGATGCCTCGTTGTGCACCTGGAGCATCAAGCGCCACCATCTACCTACTGCCGTGTGCAGGAGACTCGCCGAAAGGATCACCACGAAGTCTGCTTGTGTCCCTACCAATCTAAAAACTCGAACAACATCCTCCAGCCAATCCACGGCTGCCTGAGGGTCTGTCTCCCTACGGAACCTGGGTGGTCTATGACACTGAAACTCATGTAGTGAACTAAGGCGACATGCACTCTCAGTGGCTGAGGCTGGTGGCATCGGTGGATCGACGGGTAGAGGTACCGTCGGTGCCTCTGTTGTAAAAGGGCCCTATACCGAGGCCTCGTCGCTCGGTGGGCTGTCATCTCGCACAAAGCTCGGAACCCTAGCTAGCTGCCGTCGTGGGACCATACTGAAAAGGGATAGGTGATCCACGGTCAAAACAGTATAACTCGTGAGATGACACAAAGTAATCACAAAGAAAACTTTTGAAACACACATACAATCAATGTTTTTGTGCAATGAGTCGGAAATCAGAGGTCAGGGTCCTATTGTATGGATATGTCTGCCGCCGCACCAACACTAGACTCCCTGGACTGATATACACACTCAATACCCTTAACACTATTTCTTCACATAGAAGAAAGATCAGAGTACTAAGTTCTACGGTATAACCGAACTCCTCTGATACCAATTTGTCACGAACCGTCCCCCAGGGCCCGTGTCGTAACTACCCCAAGCCCGTATTCTATAGGTCAGGGGATGGAGACTAGCATCGAAGGCGTAAATCCCTATAAACTGGGAAGGAATTGCCTTTATAAAACATAAACACACACACAACCAGAGTAAAAGAGGAAGGAAACACTAAGTAAAGCAATATAACAAGTGTGCTGAAAGTATGAAGGGGGCCGGAAATACAATCCCAACAGTAAAGTACAAGAAAAATACAAAACAACATGAAGGTGTCAAGCTGCTCCTGAATCGTCCTTCGGAGTCCCTACCTGAAAGGTAGGTACAGATGACCATCTCAGCTCTCCACGTCCGTCTGTCACCTCCGGGTACCGTCTCGTCTTGAAGTCCACCTTCGGGTACCCTCTCGTCGTCAGGTCCACCTCCGGGTACCGTCTCATCTTGAAGTCCACATCTGGGTACCGTCTAGCTCTACAAGCCTCAACCACGATCAGTTATGTCCATCATCTGTAACCAACACAATGTAGTGCGGGTGAAGCCCATGCAGGGGTGAGTATACGATACTCAGTAGAGACCCCGAGACCCCCGAAGGTCTCCCTGAATCCACAAAGGATAAACCAGAAGAAAAGATACAATCACAAAGTATCGTTCAACACTACTTAGGTATATACCCATACATATACCTAAGTCATAAAATCCAGTACAGATCCATCTCATGAGCTCATGTACAACCCAGACCACTCAGATAAGTATAACTTAATCCACACAAGAATGTACGATCCAATCCACACAGGAAAGCATAACTTAATCCGCCCAGGAAAACAAGATCCAATCCACACAGGATATCAAGTCAATCACATCGAAGATAATGTTTGAAATTCAAGACTCAGCTCAAACTAGGATTTTAATCATGATGTCGAATCCATAGCTGCTGGGGAACTCTTCCTCTATCGAGTAAAGTGGGCCTGCCGCTACAACCATGTGCTTCCCACTAACCTTGGACTGCTGTAGTACTCCACCTGTCGAGTAATGTGGGCCTGCTGCTACAACCAAGCGCTTCCCACCATGGGTCTGCCGCTACAACCAAGCTCTCCCCCTCATAGCCTATAGAGGTACTCCTTCTGTTGAGTACCGTGGGTCTACTGCTACAACCAAGCACTCCTCCGTCGTGGGTCTTCTGCTACAACCATGCACTCCCCACTGGGCTATCCAAAACACTCTGAGTCGATCGATCAGCAGTCATCAAGTCTCAGCCAGCTCTAGGGTTCCCACACACAGCACGTTCGTCTCCGGGAGGGTTCTATCCATGAGCTACAGGTTGATACTACAAGTATCACAAAGTCCCACGAAGAAGTATCTCAAAGTACCGCCACGTCATAGGGGTCTCAACGCAACAGACGGCGCGTCAATCGGACGCCCGGTCTGTGAGTTATTAGCCTTTTCGTCCCAACGGCCCGGTTGGTTTCGTGTACGAACCAACCCGACCGCATCTCAACTGTACCTCGAAGTCACATAGGTTATACTCATAGGGACCGTTTCTCAACGTGATCACCAACGCCGCTGACGGTTCGTCAAACGGACTTCCGGTCTCAAATTTATCGGCTTTTCCGTCCCAGGGGCCCGATTGGATTTCGGGTACAATACAACCCGGCCATACTCCAACTACATCCAAACCTCGAGTAGAGTAATCCAAAAGGTCCCTCTCACTAAGAGGAATCCAACAAAGTTAACGACACGTCAATCAGACGTCCGGTGCTCAAGTTACAGGCGTTTCCGCTCCGAGGGCCCGGTTGGTTTCGTGTTCGAACCAACCCGGCCGTACCCAATGTTCTTTGAAACCTTGATTGTAATATACCAAAACGACCGTCACGATCCAAGGATTGTGTCTCAACTGACGGTGCACCAATCAGAGGTCGATAGCCCAAGTTACGGACGTTTGAACGAATCTGCCCGCTTTTAGGGGGTTTTCGGCCCGGACCGACCCGGCCCGAGACCCCCAAGGTCGGCCCGAACTGGGTCGACCCGACCCGGGTCCGGGTCCGGCCCATCAGGGTGTAGCCCAGACTAACCAACACGGCCCGGCCCGGCGCGGGCCTCTCAGACCGGTGCGACCGGCCCGACCTGGGCGGCTCGACACTGGCCGAGCGGGGTGGCTCGGCGCCGACCGAGTAGACGCGCAAGGGGGGGGGGTGCTTCCCCCCTTGTTTGTAACGGCGGCCCCCACATGGGGTCCCATTCCTTTTCCAGCAGGGGATTATGCCCCTCGGTTCTTTCGAAACGGCCGATTGAGTTGGTCGGCCGGTGTGCCACCGCGGGACCCCCCGTGGGTCCCGCCTTCCATGCGCCGGCGGCCGGCGGTTCCGACTGCCGCTCCCTGCACCGTCACGCCCTGAAACCGCGGCGCGATGGCATCGCGCCCCTCCGCCATGGCCCCGCTCCAGCTACGGCCTCTTCGTGGTTCTCCGGCGCGGCGCGACGGCGCCGCACCCCTCCGTCACGGCCCGACATCGGTCGCGGCTTCCTTCGGCCTCAACGGCGTTGCGTGATGGTGTTGTGCTCCTTCGTCGGGTTCTTCCTCGTTCCCGCGCGGTGCTGTTGCACCGCGCCGCCTTCTTTCGAGCTGCAACGAGTACAACCACAAAGGGGAAGGAGGGTCGGCCGTGTTCGTGTGGTATGCCCCCCTCCTGTTAATTCGATAACAAGCGGGTAAAGAATTTGTCGTTGGATGACAAAGAATATTCATGAACAAAATAAAACCCCTACATCAAATAAGTCTTTGAACGAGGATCGTTGCGGGAAAAAGACATCGCGGAAGACGGCGTTGCGGATCGAGGCTCTGTAAGCGTCGTCGGTGTTCGCCCGATGATGGATGTGGCGCGTCGTCGTTCTCCAGAAAAGGCATCTATCACTGGCTGCAGAGAGGAGAGGAGACGGCACGACGATCTCCCCTTGCGGTGACAGAGTTCTTCGTCCTAGACTCGGCATTCTTCGCGAAGAAGATGAAGTTCTTTGAGACCACGAGAGTTCTCTCCTCTATTCCACACAACGAATCAACCCACAATAAAATAAGACATTGTCTTATTTTATTCACACACACACACAAGCCAACGTTAATTTGAAATTCAAAAGATCTCATTCAATTAATTAAATTAATTGAAGAGACTTTAACAGTCCAATTAATTGCGAGAGTTGACATGTCATTAAAAGGGGTTGCGGGTGTGTTACACAATTAAAAGCACGAGGGATGCTTTAAGGGATTTGAAGGAGCGGGGATCGTGTGGGCCCCAACTCACTAATATCCTACCAAGAGGAGTTAGGATGTAGTGGGTCACACCTCAACTTCCATGCATAGGTTATAACTGCTTAGAATAGAAATAAATATCGTAGCACAAATTTTTATTTCACTCTTCAGTAAACCCATTTATATAACAACCTCACCCGAGAAAACACTACTCCAGAAAAGGTCTTCCTAAGCAAAAACCGGCACTGCGTTTTCATCGGTGCCCTCAGATTTCGTTTCCGAGCACTAGTTCAAAAGTTAGAAAAACCCGCTCATTCGTTCACTGAACGTACCCGAGCTAAACTTCAAAAATTGATTTTGGGCACACCGGGCCTCAGAATCTGGTGCCGTTAGAAACTGTGTACTCGTAAAATCCCAAAGAAAATTAAGAAAAAAAATTTCCCTTGAAATTTACGGGTCTTTACAAAAAAAGTATCTAGAAGAATACATCCTACAAGAGTATCCATATTTTACAAAAATATATCAATTATTGAGAAGGATTTAACTCAAACCCAACTAACTAAAACCTAGAGTAAAGGGAAAAGTTAAAGAGAATTTTTAAATTGGTGTTTCAATGGTCAACATGTAACATCATCACATAATTTTTTATATAAGTTGTTTATGTTATAAAACTCTTCTATTATACTTTTTTTCATCTGCAATATGGGGTGGTTTAGAGGTTGGTTTAAGTAAATAAGTTTCCAGGTTTTGTAGGTGTAAGAGTTTAGAAAGGGCATAGACTTGTGGTTACTGGAAGGCTACCATCAGCTAGCTAGTGGAACCTACATACCATTCATTTATGATACTATAAGCTTTCAAGAATTGATAGACCGCACCAGCTAGCCAGTGGAAAAGTTATAATGCATGGTATTTTCGTAGGCACACGGGGTAGTTGATGCACATAGTTCGAGGGAATAGATAATAAACACTATATAATTGTAATTTCATGTGTTATTGAATTGATTTAACACCAAAATATGAGGCCAATGGGCCCATCTCAAATTGAAGGACTCCTATTATGAATATATATCCTCCCATTCTTCTCCCTTTACCTTTCCAATCGTTGACTAATCTAGTGATGCTAGAACAGTGAGAGTTTTTTAGATCTACGCCAAATCATTCTTTATAATTTATATATGAGAATGGATCCCCAAATAATATGTGGTTTCCATTATTTTTAGGATTAATTACTTATTTATTTTTATATTATTGATATATCTTGTGCATTGATGAAATTTATTGATTGGATCGAGATCTACCATCAATAATGAACATTCAACAATTTAGTTTTCAAGAATCATATTCCTAAAAATCTTCTTGATAGAAGATTAATTATGAATTCATAATCTATATATGATTAATTGGTATATTGGTGCAGGATTTAATGTTTCAATGTCAACCCCTTGACTAGAGATATAATTATCAAGAATTATGGGTGATTCTATGTAATTTACACAAGAGAGGTCATCATGAAACCTTATTTATCTTGAATCTCATATTTAATATCTTTCACATTGATGGATTAATGATGGATCAATGATCCTTAGCTATACTTGAGGATCCCTTATAGAATTGGAAAGGAATTCATTATCCATTATTGAATTGAAAATAGATCAGGTGAATTGGTGACACTTCCTTCAACATACCTCAGAATTAAGTCCATTGATGGAATTCATAAGGTATGTGATTATATATTGAACTTATTGACTTTTAATTATCTTTAGTATCCATTATAAACATATTTATTGAAAACAATAAATTTCTTTTGCATCCCTTGACATGAGAGATCATTTTTTATGGGTTTACAATGTGTTTAGTCTTTAATCCTTATTCAACCTTAGAGTTATTTTCTAGTAACCTTGAGTTAGGATGTTCCTCATCATTTGAGGACCTTGTATACTCTTGTTTCCTTGATTCATGTTGTGTTAGTATGAATTATTGTTCTTGATTGATGGAGGTTATTTTTGGGTGTGTTCACTGAAACGATACCCATATATAATCCTTGTTTCCATGAGTATTACTAGAGTAGATTGTTATCATGATTGATGTTTATCTCATGTTCTTGTATGTTTTTTACTATATAATCATGATAACATGTTTTGATTTTATTATTATACTCTTCCCCGTTATGTATATTACCATAAAATTTGACTTTTTTCTTGGTATTCATGACATGTGACTATTTTGGTATGATTACCCCCTCATAGCTGGAGTGCATATGACATGAGATGAAGACGATGGTTTAACCCTACATAGGGTAGAAGCATGAAATCCCCATGGTCCAGATGGAACTCAATTCCTTGAGGATAACAAGAAATGTTCAAGAACTCAATAGCTTGTGAATAACAGGTATCATGTCCACTCAATTCCTTGAGGATACTGAGTAACATGCCATTATCCTTGTGGATAGTCTTTAACATTTTATACATCATGAAAATACTTCCATCCTGACGTTGAAACGGGCTCATGGTGTCTTTGTTAGAACATGGGTGATCGTTATGTGATTGTTTTGTTTTCTAGTGAATTTATTATTATCAGGGAATAAAACTATTTTATATTTGAAAATTTGGTTAAGGACACATCGGTGGTGTCCTACTGAGTTATAATACTAAAAAAATGTACAATAATTTCGATGCGCATGCAAAATTTGTGTATAGGGATCTAGGAAATCCAAAGGGGACCTTGAGAGATAGTTGAGCTGAGGAGCATAAATCTGAGAGTGAAACTAAGAAGTATTCTAAATGATATTATGATTTTATTTATTTATTTAATTTCACTCTATATACTCATGTATGGATTTACACAAAGGGATGGTATTTATTTATTTATTGTATGAAATTTATGCAATTTGATGTTATTTTATTCCAAATAAGTTTATCTAAGTTATTATATTTTATTACTCTTTTAAGGACATGATATTGAGGGTATTGTTTCCCCATATATGGAGTTTATACCTTCACTACTAGTCGATAGGCTCTTCTGTACTAGGAGGAATGCATGAGGTTAGGTGAATCTACAACTCAGACTTTGTGGCTCTGGTTAGGGCATTACAAAATGGAATCAATGTACAATTTTTTTCTTTTATTTTGGGACTAACCTAGTTCATGGAAAAAGGAGGTAGATGTGTAGGACTTGGGTATGGGAGTTTCCATGTCCCTAACTAGATCATGTGTAATAGACCTTCTGGTTACCATTGAGAATATTACTATCTCTATTTTAGGGGATTTGGGTGCAATTATACATCATGACTAGGCATGTAGGATCACATTACACACCCACCCACACACAAATATATATATATACACCTTTTGTGGGTTTCATAGTAGTTATTTAATTTAATACCTTGATTGTGCTATCTCTTTGGGATAAAATTTTATTATCTATTGAGTGATATATTTGATTTACATGATGTTGTGATATATCTTCTAGAATTAATTTGTTAAACTGAATAAATATTTTATATTTATTATATATAAGTGACTGTTACTAACATATTGGGATGGAGACCTTGGTTAGTGCTAGGAGGGATATACCTTGAATTGTGGGTAAAATCATAGGAAAACATTTTTTGATCTGATAGACTAATTATGATTTATCCTAATGACTATGGTTTTCTTTTAAATGTTTCCTTCATGTTTCAGAAGATTGAACAATGAAGGAGACTAATGGGACCACCTACCGATGTGAAAATGGATGCTCCCACTGGGGTGGATTCCACTGTTCCACCACCTAATGTGTAGGAGGGTTCACCAAAGACTGGTCTATCACATGATCCTGTAGTGTAGGAGGTGGGAATACCTCAGTTGGGAGTCCTTTTACTAGTAACTTCCCAAGGTGAAGGGGTACCGAGGTCCATGGTAGACTACGCCAGAGACTTCTAGCTATACATTCAACCATACTTTTAGGTAACTGGTGGATTTTAGGATACAGATAACTATATAGAAATTTTCAAGTTTTTATTTGACCTTATTGATACAATTTTGGATAAAAAGGTGAATCTAGTAGCATTCGTAATATTGGAAACCTCTAGGAGGTGGTGGGGTGTGGTGGGATAGACTGGAAGATATGGAGATCTCACCTGGGAGGATTTTGATCGAATGTTATTTGAGGAATTTATTCTAGATATGATGTTTTTATAATGATTTCATGAGTTCATAGAGATAAAATAGGGTTCCATGATGGTATCTTTATACTCCACCCATTTTAGTAAGCTATTATGTTTTTTCATCCATCTTAGATGGGAATGAGGCACATAAGTCCATGAAGTTCAAGATTTTTATTCTTCCTGACATCAGACAATAGTTTAGCTCCTTCAACCTAAATTCATAACTAGAGGGTTTTATAAGCAGATTGAGAAGTTGGTATTCTTCCACACTTCATAGCTCAAGTGGATGGACCTCCTATTTTTTCAATGATTGTCACTTTTTGTAGTAGGTAGATAAATACCATGGACGTGTAGAAGGGTAGTAGTATTCAGGCAAACCAAAGTATGAATTCTTCACCTCCATGAGGTGTTCCATAGTGCATAAAATATGGGAAGGTTGGTTATTATAAAAAGTTATAAACTGTAATCTAGACTAAGTGTTAATAGTATGGAAAGAATAGGGATCACTTGTAGTTTTTCTCTAAGGCTTCATGGATGAGGCTCAATTGGGGTGGAGGATACATTTGATGTATGATCTAGGGATACAACCATGGTCTGCAACAGTAGGATCATCTGGAAATGACTTATATTGGACATGCGTCTCATGGATATGGTTGAAGAACTATGGAGAGACGTGTTAATAAAGGTTATTAGACTTTAGAAGATGAGGGGAAATGAATTTATACTATTTTAGGTGCATCATTGATCACTTCTATGTTTTATATGTCTTTGTTTGATATAGTAGCTTCCTATTCCTTTATATGTGTACAATTTATTACTAGACTTGACTTATCGACCATGTTGTCTCCTGATTTTCTTTGTCTTGAAACACTATTTGGAATAAAATTGGACCATATTCAGAGATTCATAGAGTATCCTATAATTTTTTTTGGTTATGAAAATATGTGAGAATTTATGATTCTATAGATGATGATCTTAGATGTGATTCTTTCTATGGACCGGCTAGTCATTTTTCGAGCTCACATTGATTTCTATCAGAAATCAATATAATTTAAATTTACAAAGGGAGGGATTTATGTGATGACTAGTGAATGGGAATAGGAATAAGGTATAGTTGGTCTATACATGAGTCAACTTGGGATGATCATGGTTTAGATTGAAATCTTGGATATTTTAACAGGATTAGTAGTATCCCATTAATCTTTTCTTCGTACTGTATATATTTATTAGGAAGTTTCACTGGATGAATTCAAAGAACTTAACCCCTAATAGTGGAGTTTAATTTTAGATAAAGCTTATGTTGAGTGTGTAGCCCACTTAGATGCCACCTCATTGAATGAAACCAACTAAGTTTAAGTAACTCAAGGTTTTGCTTAAAGAATTGAAGTAGAAGGGCTTTATCAGGACAAGTAATTCCCTGTGGTGTGAACCTGTATTATTTTCCAAGAATCCAGATTTTATTGTTTGATGATACATAGATTACAAAAATTTGAATTAGATGATGGTAAAAAACATATATCATTTTCCCAGGATCAATGATATATTTTATCCTTTTTGGGGATCCCAATGATTCATAGAGATTAATCCTCGATTAGTGTATCATCAATTGTGGGTTAAAGAGGAGGAAATCCAAAAGACGATGTTTTAAAGAAGGTATTATCTATATTACTACATGGTTATTCCATTTGTATTAATGAATTCATCAATAGTTTTCATGGTCATCATGAACCAGATGTTAAACTCATATCTTGACTCGTTCATCATTGTGTTTATTGATGAAATCCTCATCTACTCAAAAACCTGAGAGCATCATGCTAGACAACTCGAGATAGTCATATGTACACATCAAGAACATAGACTTTATGAAAATGTACCAAAGTGTATCTGTTTGATTTTGGAGGTATAATTAATGAATAATGTGGTGTCTGATATAGATATATTTATGAATCGAGAGAAAGTTGAGGCAGTGATGTCTTGGACACATCCTTGGAACATGTTTGAGATCCGAATATTCATGGGTTTAGTGGGATAAAAATTTCATTTTATCTATGACTTCTCCCAATTATCAGTACCTATGACTACACTGATGTAGAATGGAGTGAAGTTATTGTGGCCATAATAGCATGAGGAGGCATTTCTTGAGCTGAAGATAAGGTTGAATATAACTCTAGTGATGATACTTCCTAATCTAGGGATTGATTATGTCATGTTATATGATACATCATGAATTTGTTTTGGGGTAGTAATAATACAAAAATATTGGTAAGTATCTTATGGGTAACGTTATCTATGACCCCATGAGTGGAACTATCCTACCCATAACTTGGAGCTAGAAGAAGTGGTCTATTTATTGATATGTTAGATAGAGTATCTAAATTTTTTGACTTTAATATGGATTATTCACGATAAATTTTATCATTTATTATGAATTCATGTGACTCATATAGTATATAATATGGGAAATCATTATCTCTATGAGGTATTATGATTACATGGAGTTCTACTTAGCATTGTACTTAACAGAGACACACATTTTACATCATTGTTTTGGAAAGTCTTTTAGAAGTCCTTAGGGACTAGACTGAGATTGAACACAACATACCATCCCTAGATAGATGGAATGTATAAGAATATGGTTAACATACTGGAGGATATACTTTATCTTGTTCCATATAGATCGGTGGAGCTTGGTATGATAACATGTCCTTGGTTGATTTCTCATACAACAATAGTTACCAGGCTTTAATTCAGGTGGAACCTTATGAGGTTATATATGGTAGGATTCATTTCTCCCCATTATATTGGAATGTAGCTAGTGATATAGTAGTTTTGGGGACTAATTTGGTATAGGAGACATCTGAGAGAGTGAAACTGATGTAGAAGAGATTGATTATATCTTAGAGTTAGATAAATTTATATTCCCACCATTGGAGGAGACATTTGGAGTTCACTGTAGGTGACCAATTTTTTACAGAGTGACTCCATAGTTTGGTTGCTGATATTGTGGAAGAAAGGGAAGACAAAGCCATGATATGTCAAACCCTTTGATATTACCAAGTAGATTGGGAAACTATCATATCTTTTATATCTTCCTTATCACTACCAAGGTTTTCATGACATGTTTCATGTGTCTTAGATCTGGAGGTATATTCTTGATCCTATGCATTTCATGGATTGTGAGGATGATGAGATAGATCATAATGCATAATAAAAGGGGACCAAGGTTCAAATCATAGATCAAAGCATTAATTTCCTTTGAGGGAAGATGACACCACTATTTTAGATTTTATGGTTTTTGGGATAGATCTCGGAGGAGAGTTGGGAGTGAGAGATTGATGCTCGATCTCAATGTCTTGAGTTGTTTGAGCAGAACCTTTGATGGAACTTTTTGGGTATGAGATGTCATTAGAGAGGTATAATTTTAAAAAAATCACATTATTGTTTTTATATGACATGTTTAATTTATAAAAATATTATATTCCTATTTTATTATATCTCTAATACGGGATATTTAGAGTTTAGTTTAAGTGGATAAGGGTCTAATTTTTAAAGGCGGAGGAGTTGAGGAAGGAATCAGCATTGTAGTGGATAGAAGGCTAGAACTGGCTAGCCGACTAACCCACCAACCATCCACAGGGGATACTATAAGTATTTAGGTCTCTACATATGTCACTATCTAGCTGGTGGACAAGGTAGAATGTCTGATATTCTTCTCAGAACACCAGCAACCCAGTGAGCCTCACCGGGTCACCCGTGTTCCCAACCTGAGGGTGCAATTATTGAACCCCATAATATTTTAATGGCACGTGTTTTTGAATTTCTTTAACACCCTAATCCAATACCAATATCAATATCTTGAATTTAAGGCATCCACTAAATAAGTTGAACTCTCCCATTCTTCTCCCATTTCCTCTCTAATATTTGTTCGATATGGTGATGCTAGAACGATGAGATTTCATTAGATATATTCCACACACTTATTTTTCATTGATATATGTTCATGGATCCATGATGAATCTATAATTTATATGATTATATTATGATCAATTCCTTCTTTATTTGTGGATTCATGATAGATCTAGTGTGTTGATAAAATTTCATGATCAGATTGAGATCTACAATCAATAATGAATGATCAATGGGAAAGTGTTCGTGAATCATCTTCCTGAAAATATTATTGATATTTTATCAATTATATATCCTTAATATAATGAAAATTAATTTGTTACATTATGATTACTAGTGTGCTATGAATGGGGATGTGTTGATGTTGATGGTGACCTATTGATGGGGATGACGACATGGTGGATGGTGTGGACTTGACGTATCTGACGAATGGGGCTCGCGGCTCAGTATCTCGCGGCCCAAGGTTTGGTTGGCAGGATTTAGTTTCAAAATCAAATTTCAATTTCAAATTATGTAGATTTTCTTTGGGTGTTGTCGTTTTTAATTTTTAATTAGGATCGTTGTTGTTTTTGAACTTTGGAATATTGTGTTTGTGTTATTGAACATTGGAATATGGTGTTTGTGTTTTTGAACTCCAGAATATGTGGTGTCCATTTTGATAATTGTAATGTGTATTTCACAATAGTCCTCAAAGTGGTTTTTATAGAAAATATAAAAAAATGGATTATAGCATTTGGTATATTGGTAGATGGCTCAACATGTCAATAACTACCCCCTTGACCATAGATATAATTATCAAGAATAATGGACATTTATGAATTAGTTTCCCTATAATGATCATAATGGGATTTTTTCATCTTAAATATCATATTGAATCCATTTACTATTGATGGATTTATGATTGATCAATGATCTATTTCTAAACCTGAGGCTCCCTTATAGAATTGGAAAGGAATTTAAGATCCATTTTTGAATCGACAATATATCTAGTGAATTGGTGGACCATCCTTTAACATATATTGGAATTGACTTTCTTGATAGACTCCATAAGGTATGAGATTATTGAATCACCTTCTTGAATTGAAATTATATTAATTATATGTACTTAACATGTGCCTTTACAACCATAATGTTATCCAGGCATCCCTTCATGCATGATCTCATTATCTGTGGGTGTGCAACATGTTTGGTCTTTGATCCTTAATGAAACATATATTTCTTCATCATTAAACTTAATATAGGAAGTTCCTTATCATTTTAGGAACTTGTATAGTTTTTTTCTTATATTCATGTTGTGTTGGAAAAAACAAATCTTGATTTATGGTAGTGATTTTTGGGTGTGTGTGTTTCCATGATACACATATATAATCCTTGTTTCCATGAGTATTTCTAGAGTATCTTGTTATCATTCTTGATGTTGATCACATGATATTCTATTTTAACTATTATATGATAATGATGATGTTTTTTAATTTTCATATTATTCTCTACCCTTTTATGTATATTACCCTGATGTTAAAGTTTTTTCCTAGAATTCATGATAGGTGACCATCATGGTATGACTACCCCTTAGATTGGGAGTGTGCATTACATTCAATGATGATAGCATTGGACCCACCAAAAGGGTAAGAGTGTGAAAAATTTATGTCATGGATTGAACATGATGCCTTGAGGATATTGATTAATGTTTTGGAACTCAATGCCTTGAAGATATCGAGTATCATGTCCACTCAATGCCTTGAGGACATCAAGTGACATGTCTCTAGACTTGTATACAGTTATTGAACATTTTTAACATCATGAACATCCTTTAGTCATAGATATTAATCAGGTATAACTGAGTCTTATGGTGACTTGGTAAGCACATGGGTGATCAATATGTGATTATTATGTTTTTATGTGAATTTATTATTATCATGACATATAACTATTTAACATTTTATCATTTGGTTAAAGATGCATTGGTGGTTTCCTATTAAGTATTATTACTAATTCTCTACCTGATCATTTTTATGCATGTGAAGACCTCATGTATAGGGATCTAGGGAAGGGAAAGGGGTCCTGGAAAGATGGTTAAGTTTAGGATCATGGAGCTAGGAGTAGTACAAGGATTCACTTAAAAGGAAACCATAATTTAATTAATTTATTTACTCACAATTTATATACCCTGGTTTGACTTGCCACATGGGGAGCCCGCTTAAATATCTTTTGTATGAAGTTTACCATTTAATATAATTTTCTTCTATAGTATTTACTTTGAGTTATTATATTTTATTTTTTATTATTTGTGCAAGGAAGTGATACTAGGGTATAATATCCCCAGTGATGGAATTTGGATCTTGACTGCTAGTCGATAGCATCTTGCATATAAAGAGGCACACATAAGGTCATGTGACTCATTGTCATAGACATGGTGGTTTGGGTTGGGGTGTTTCAGAAGAAAATATCATATTAACACTACCATCACTATGCTATAATCTCTATATATGATCCATGCAGAGACTACCCTCATTATTACAACATTTAATTAATGTTTGAGTAGTGAATTTACATTATAACTCTTTTTAACATTATATATATTAAAATATTTAAAGTTTAAATGTTTCAAAAAACTTCTTTTCAATCTATTTATGATATAATTAATGAGGAAGATCAAATCACCATGAAAATCATACATTATGATTATATGTTTCATAATATAATGGTATGATGTATAATAACTTACATTAGTATATACCCAAGATAAGGAATATGATATGGATATACTGTAAATTATAATATCAAGTCTTTAATAAATACCTCTATAAATCACCCACTTTCACTAAATCCTCATATACTTATGTGAAATTTCAACTTATATCACATGTCATATACAAAAATGTATGAAACTATATCCAAAAATCGTTTTGGACATCCTCAAAAACTATTTTGGAAAATCTATGATACATTTTCACCATATGTTACATCATATGTAAAAACATGTGAAAAACTATCCAAAAATCCTTGTTATATCTCCTCTAAAACAACTTTTGAGTAACTCTCTATATTTTCTAAAAACCTAATTCTCATTTATAAAACCTCTCATTGTGACCCATGTGGGACTTTGTATTATTTCAAACAATTATAAATTATCTAATCCATAATTATTATAAAATAGATGAATCTATGGAAAAATTAGAGAAACTGAAGCTACATAGAGATCTGGTATGATATTAATCTTGCATAGACAACTCATATATTACAGAATCTCTGAGTACAAAATTAACTGATGGATAAGAACAACACATGTCATTTTCATAGATGGATGATCATATAGAGTACTCATCCAAATAAATAAGCACATCACATGTAACTTATGTAGGTATGATGATATACTTAGTTTATCTTAATCAAGAGCTAAAATTTCATACAATTTATATAAGAGGAAAAATCCCATCTTAGTCAAACATAACTGATGACATAATATAAAACATACCCAACCAATCTTCAATTAACTCAATATAAGGGTTGATTAAATAAAGGTATCAAATTATAAAGGATCTAATCTTAGGAATTTTATCAAGCATAGGTAATAGGGAATCATATGAATCATACACCCCTAGTATTTTAAATCATAATGTATAAAACTGTAAGTGGTATAATTAGTGGGTCATATGTTATTGAATACACATTTTATGCCTTATGAATGAATTAAATATCTCTCTATGGAACCTAATGCTTACAAATATTTTCATGTCACCATAACATAAAAATATCCATGATGACCATCAATTAGTGTTAAATCAATGTCATACTCTGTGAGTCTAATTGTTACTTCAATTTATGTAGTTTATGAATCCAATATAAAATAATGTTAAATTAATGATTCATTTTTTATAACATGATACATTCATATATTCTTAAACTCTAATATAAATATATTTAAAAAACTATATATAAGTGCATGTCTAATAAAATACCATATAATAAACCATAATATTGACATTATGTTGGTCTCACTTTTTTATTTTTTTAACTAATTACATCACTATGCAATTCCTTCCACATACCCTTATGACCATTTGAAAAATTACACTAATCTCCGTTAATGGGTTATCATATATGAAGAGAGATAATTTGAATAATTGTGAGAATAGGATTCATAATCCTCATGTTCAACAATTTTAAAAGAAAATTTAATCTTCTTCTTTATAAAATACAATGTAGTGATGTTAACAAATTATGTTGATCTAAATACTCAAAATGTTTCTAAGATTTATAATATCATTATTTTAAAAACCTACCCACTCACACTTTTCATAGAGATATTTTTTATAACATATTTTAAATTTAATTATTTATATAAAGAAATTCCTTTACTAATTTATCAAATAATAATTTAGGATTTAAAGTAGATTTCATGTAGAATTATACTAGAATAATCATTTATATATTACACTTTAATCATATCAAAGTTCAAAAATACTCCCAATAAAATTATAAAAATTATATTTTCATCATAATATATTTTTTAAAATGAACTCATTTATGTTAGGAAAAAATAATTTTTTCTTTTAGTGTGTTTATTTGAAAATTAAATTATTAATAACGATTTCTCATATGGAATGTTATGTGTTTGGAGTATGTTTATGGAAATAAGTCTTTATTTATTAAAATATGCAATTATTGGGAGGTGGGAACTCTATCCCTTAATTTGAAACAAATAACTTGGGTAAAATACTTTAATACTATAAAAACTCATGTTATTCTTTATTTTCAAACTATGTCATATAATTTCATGATTTATAAACCATGTGTATCAAAAAAATATTGTTTTATATAGAAAAAATATTGTTTTACAATAAATTTCTTATCGTACATCTGAAAGAAAATAAGATAAAATACATATCATTTATTTAAAATCATCTGATATTTTAAGTATCCCATCCAAATAATTTCTGTAGAAACCATTTATTTCATATCTTAAATAAAAACATAAAGTTAAATCATTCAATTATTCATCAGTTTTTAACTCATATATATATTTTATAATTTAGAAATATATAGTTGGTGTCATATTCTCTTCAAAATATAATAATAGATTTATATAACATTAATAACGAATGTGAAATCTCGATAATGTTTCCTACACCCATTAAAGAATTTTAGGTAATTCATTAAATGCCATGGATTTATATAATAAAAAAATTTCCCCTCCTTCTTAAGACATTTTTTAGGATTCAATTAATTAATCTAGCTATTGAACTACACAATAACACTTCTCTTATTTAAGATTATAATTTTTCCCTTATGTGTTACTAACACAACACTTGACACTGGACCACCCCTGTCCTACATAACTGTCCCTAACATATTAGAGGGATTAAGAAAAAAATTATTAAAATAATTCATATTATAATTCATGATAAATTATAATTTTTTTCTAAATGATTATATAATGAAGTCTATATCCAAATACAACCTAAAAAGAGAGAAAAATTATATAATTCATTGATTTTCCCAATCATATTGATCAAATGATTATAGATTTAATTTTATTTATATCATTTTGCTTCTAAAAAATACCTTTGAAACCATGTATCTCTCTTTCCTAGATTTATCTTCATAGAATATTTCTTATGTTATTAACTATCATGGATGAATCTATATTATAATATTTCATTTATAAATTAGGATCTATGGAAACATATATGAAAATGGATCCATAAATATAATCCTTATTAAAAATAAAATAAACATCTAGGTATATTTATTTAATAGATTCACTAGTTGGATAATGTAAAAGGGATTTCTCTAATAAATAAATGTTATATTTTTTACTTAAGAAATTCTATTAAGTTTCTAAACATTTCCAGGTGGTTTATTACATCAATATTATCCTTTTATAATATTGATATCATAATCAATTTTAATGATTATGATTCTATTTTATCTATAAAAAATAATTTATTAGATGGGTATCATGTTTTGAAATCATTCAATAATTAAATTAATTAAATTTACTCTCTATAAAACAATAAACCCTTTAAATTTAAAATACATATATTACCAATAAAATATTTATATTTCACTAAATATTTGCTTATTATTTGTAATTCCACTTATCACATAGCTACATTTGTACAGAGAATCGTATTAATAATCTCAAATACAAATCATGGATAGTTGAGTGGAAAACCCTTTTCTCCAATCCATTATATGGATTATATAAACTATATTATTCTAGAATATTTATTTTTAGGGTTTATTAGATAATTGTAACCTAAAACTCATAATGATATTTTTTAGAAAAATATTAGGGTGATTAACTCACACTAGTTGTGGGGTATGTTAAAAGATATTATTTATATTTTTCATAGTGAAACACAATGGCTGACTGGGGTCTTCTTACTTGAAAAGATTCACAATTATTCACCCACTGATTCCAATTCACCTTAAATACTTATTTTTTTTCATAAAAAAATGAAAATGTATGGGAGGGATAATGAAAATCTAAACTAACATTCTATACAAATAGAACTAGGTTAGAGAGAAAGTACTTGGACTAAGGGTTTGGTTTCAGATTACATCATTATTCATGCTTGGTGTTTAAATTCAGTTTGATAATCCAATTATGAAATATAAATTGTGAATTAATATCCTTATATTAGTTGGTTTTGAAATATTTAATTCCTAGGAATATTCTTTGGAAAACTAAATTTCACCTTCTTATATAATCAATGTTGATGAAACACCTCAATCTAGAGTGTGGAATCATCTAAGATCTGAGTCTATAATATTTCATTTCATCTATTGAACAAATCAAATACATCATGTGAAGAGATATCATTTAATGTAAAGGATTAAAAATTTATAAATTTAATAATAGTTATAGATTTCAGATTCATATCATGGTGTAAAATTTATACACCCATACACATCACTCACATTAACCAAAAATAGAATCAAAATGTTTAATATCTTCAGTGAAAAATTTAGGAAACAACTAGATCCTCCCCTAAGGCCAAGCCTCAGGTAAGTCACTAATTATCAAGTGTAATAGGTCATAGTGTAAAGATATATTGATAGAGAATAAGAATGAGAGAGATGGAGAGGGAGAGAAATAGTGGAAAAACACATGGAACCTTTTAATAAAAATAAAATGCAGATAAAAAATAAAATAAAACTAAAATATAATGGTAGAACTAAAATAGAGTATCCATTCACAATGTCAAGTGATACTTCGATTGATTCTTTGGAACATCACCCATCCCTCTTATTTATAGAGGGATAAATACTCTTTTCATCTTTAATTTGTATCTTTATTATCTTGGTTAAAGTTTCATTTTTTTTTAGTTTTGGATTGTGGCCCATGGATATATCCTTTAATATCATGTTTTTTAACATTTTAGTGTAGAATCATACTATGGTATGGGTAGGAAGATTATGGTGTATTATTTTCTTCATCTTCATGGAAATTCATAGGCGAATGCACAACCATATATTGCCTAAACATATATCCATCTTCTCTAATATTTCATTAAAAATATAGTACTACCTAATTGAACAACTATATAAAATAGTTTTATCCTCTATAGTGTTACATCCATTATTGTATTTTTATTCTACATGGTAATGAAATAGTCGGTAATATCAATTTTTCAACTCAAGAAAACCGAATTTCCTTAAAACACATCCATTTACTATATGGTTATGCCCACATTATAGTGTAAAAACCAAGGTTTAGGGTTATTCTCACATGTATTCCCTCTAAATAGGCATGGCATAGCCTGTAATACATAACCAAACAATTCATCCTTGATAAAAACTAAGCTAGTTTCAAATTTGGCATCTCCACAATGCATTGATATTCACAGTGGTGTATGAAAATCTATATGGTGATGTCATGAAATTGTGGATGTGGCAAATACATAGGGGTTTTTTCCAAATAATTTGTCCTTCATAGTGGCCAAATATAAATCCTTGATAGCATACATGGTTCTTTTTTCATCATAGTGTGCTTCACTGGAATCGCCTGAGGTCCAAGATATGACATGTGGTGGTCATAATCCTTGGAAGAGATCCTAATATTGAGTTCAAGATTTCCCAACATCACCCATGGCGGTTCTCGTGAGATTTATATGACGGTGTGTGGCATCAATGAGATTTCTGAGCACGGGGTTGTGCTGCTAATGTGCAAAGCGACACCCTTTTTATTAAATGATGAAAAATATCTTTGTTGGATGTCCCAAATCAAAGTTGAGTTAGGAGATATCTCACACATAATCCAATTAGTTTATTCACTAGAATAGAAGCATATTTCTCGGATGATCTCTCACATACACAACCCATAAATGATCATTATCTATATAAACATGCACATCCCATGTGGGGTTTGGATGAAACGCTATGTGGGATCCCCCCTTTCATGGTTTTCTCTCTTCCCTAGGATTAAGTGGTCTTTAACATGGGATTTATTATCAGTCGACACTCTTGGGACAATTATATTTCTTTCAGCCCTTGGTTGAGGGAAAGCTCGTGGTTACAATTTTTTAACTAAAAAATATTAAATCACTTAAGTAAAATTACTCTAAAAAAATCCTAGGTAAAATTAAAACATTAAAATTCAATATTTTTATTCATTTTATTCCATATTATTTCTTCAGAGGTAATGTACAAAAGTTTAACTGAACAATTAATTTCATGTGAAATTTTGTTAAAAACCATTGAAAACTTTTAGGAAATATTTTAATAAAATCATTAAAAAATGAGTACATCAAATACCACCACCCTTGAACTATGATTACCCTTAAGCATTGAATTTCAAAATTGAATTAAAGAGAAACACAATATTTCTAATATTCAAAAATAAATGAAATTAATTAAAATAATTATCAATGTTAAACCAGATTTTCAAGTTCCAAAAACAACATCAATTCAACTTCACATTTTTTAAAATATCAAAAAATCCAAGTATTTTACTTTCTCCCATTTTACGATAAGGGATATTCTCTTTTTATAAATTCAATATTCTCAATTAGTTTTTATAAATCATTCTACATCATGATCTACCCCACTTTAAATAGTTTTCTTTCATGACTCAATATATAAATTGAAATAGAGTTATGCTCATACCATAAATACATGCACCTTTACATAATATTAGAAAGGAACTACATTATATACATTTTAAATAAAAACTTCATATTATATCATAAGGATTTTTTAATTAAGGATCCAATGATTATGTGTCTTAAGGTTGGTTGGTATTGATTTAAAAAACAGCAAGGCTCAAATGAGGGGGTTTATATCTAAATCATGAAGAATGATATCAAATGTAATATTTCAATGGAAATTCACCTTCAAAGAGTGAAAACCTAATTCCCAAGATCAAAGTAAGTTCATGATATATCAAATCATAATGAATGAATTACATCTTTAATTTTCTCCATTTGTTACTATATTTCTTTCAAACTAATTTTTCAATTTTTTAACTTTTCAAAAGTTATTCTTGGAATAAACCACACAAACACCACCTAAAAACATATGATAAATTCATAGGTTTGATAATGGTGGTTTTTTATTTTCCCAAGTCACAAACCATTCTTCTTTTAAATAAGGGAAAAAATTAAAATAAAAAGTATGAATAAAAACATTTCTTAATACTAAAAAACAGCAGTCCCATGCTTTTCCATTAAAATGTAGTGCATCCTTCATCTATAACTTCCATAAACCCCACACATCAAATTTAAAATATCATTAAAATAAGAAGAGGAGGGTAAAAATGGATATTAATAGATTGAAGTGTGGATCATTACTAATAAGATCAATCATGGTATCTCTGGGATAAATAATATTAATGTAATTGGTGGTCTTAAGGATAAGGTATTATCAACAAAAATGCCTCAATCATGGTAAATTTGACTTTAATTGTTATAGATTTTACAAGTTCCAATGAAAGTTATAGAAGTTATCATGACCCATGATCACTCAAGAAATATTCTCAAGATAATATAGAATGTATTGGGTCTTTAAATCATTTAAGGAATGAAAATATGATTTGAGATAATCACTCATGGAATGGATAAAAATAATAAATCAGTCTACATGAATTATAGAAATTCAAAGTGTGAAGAATGGAAGGGAAATTTCATTTACATTAATCAACCAATTCTCTTAAATTATGATTCATCAAATTAACATTCACGAATCACTCAAATTATTTAATTATTTATTTTACTCATTGAATATCATAATCATTGAAATCTAAAAAATGAAATAATAAGGTTCCTAAGAAGTTAAGGTCTCCTAGATAAGTTAAGTAAAAAATAAGTTCAAGTACGGGAATGAAATTTAATTTTTTTAGATCAAAACATAATTTCCAAAAAAATACAAGTAGTTTAAAAGATAATGAATGTAATAATGAACTCCCTTTTCTCATGAAGCTTTATTTATCCTCTCTCATAGACTTTTTGGTGGATTCCTTGTGAAATCATGGTCCCACAAAAGTAAATCAATCAATTAAAAACAAATACCATGTAATTAATGTTAAAAAAGATTAAGGGATTGATATTTATCATAAAATAATTCCAAATAATGAATTCATATATAATAGAAATCTAGTAATGAGATAATTCTTGGTTTAATCCCCTAAGTGGGCCCTAAATTTTTACTACCTTCAGGTGGGTTTTCTATTTGTTATCCATAATATGATGGTTGTTGTATGTTCATGGATTTAAACCACCACATGATTCTTTTCCTAGCTTTCACTTAATCATTGTTAGTGGGGAGGGATACATGGATACAGTACATCAGACCAAACACCTTAATAATGATATACAAAATGCATGGGGGGTAGGATTTTGTATGAATCCTCCTCCTTCTTGGATGGACTTTTGGAACCCTCACTTAATTATCAAGTGCTTTATCAATGTGTAAAACATAAAATAAATGATAAAACGGATGGTTAGAATTTATTTTTACTTGAACAGAATTTAAACATGAATACTTAAAATAAAAATTTTCCCTTTCCAGGTAAGAAAATATTTTCGTATTTTCCTTTGGCAAGGACCCTTGGATCTCGTCATGAGATTCTTATAATAGATGTTCAAAATTTAGGGAGAGATCCATGTGATCCATAGCAGGTTCATCTTATTTATCTTCATATTCTTCCAATACAAGACAAGAGTTAGTCAAATATGGAAATTAAAAATATTGGGAGGTTATACTCATGTTAGTTTCAACAAAATCAGAAGATGTATAGTTCACGAAAGTGTTATCTCCTAGTGTTGGTTCTACATCAATTTCATTTTCATTGGTAAGGACCTATTGAAGTTGAAATTCACTAGATAGTCGTAGATAGTCAAGATCTTATATATTTTATATAAATTCACTACTTGGGTTATTTCTTCCTCTTATAAATCTAGAGACAAGTGGAGTGGTTCTGATGATTTTCCTTTAAAACCAGGGAGATCATGTTTCATCTATTTGTTTTCCAAAGTCACTCCCAAATTGATCCTGAGAGTTTTGATCTCTCATATGTACATAAACACATGAGTCTTTTTCATCACTCCATATCACTTCATGGTAATTTTGGATATGATATTTGAGATGGTTTAGCTATGGATGTTCCTCAAGTAGGGCCTCAACCTCTTGGACCTCTTTAGAAAAAAAATGGGAAGGATCTAGTTGTGATTCATCCCTTCCCTTGATATTTGAATGCTAGTATAGATTTTATTTGTCCATGTTTGTTAGTTCTTGAAATTTGTAATCAGTAGCCTGGCCATTTATTTTTATTTAACAAAAAAAATGGCTTAACCATCCCTTTATAAGAGGGCCTTATAATCATTTATAATAACATGTTCTTTCAATTAAGAGTAGCTATTCCATTTATAATAATAATAATTTGAATACATCATAGATTTTTTTAGATTTTTTAAAATAAAATTTTGAAAAACTATATACAACGTTAAAATAGAAAAATTAAGTAAATGACTAATTGTATCCCTGATAAAAGCACCATGTTTTGATGCACACCTATCATGAGGTGTGGTAAAATATGCTATTTATATTTTTCCAAGTGTAGCACAATGGCCAACCAGGTTCATATCACTTGATGAGATTCATAGTTATTCAATCACTAATTCCAATTCACCTAAAGTAATTTTTTTCCATTATTTTATTAAATAATTAAAAGATATAAGGTAGTTGATGAAAATATAAACTAACATGCTATGAAAACAGAATAGAGTCAGAGGGAAAGTACTTGGACAATGGGTTTATATTAAAGTTTATTTATTATTCAGGTTTTTTTAAATTTATTTTTATAATTTGATTATAAAATGTCAATTTTGAATTACTATACTTTAATTTATTGGTTAAAAAATCTTTAATTCCTAGGAATATTATTTTGAAAATGAAACTACACATCCTCTTATAATCAATGATGATCAAACACCCCAATCAAGAGTGCGGTATCTTCCAGGAACCAACTCCATCATATTTAATTTAATATATTAAAAAATGTAACTCAATTGTGTGAATATGTCTCATTCAATGAAATTTATGGAAAATATATAAATTAAATAATAGATGTGGATCCAAGATTCATGTCATGGTGTAAAATCACCACACCTGTAATATTCACCCTTTTCTGAAAAACTATAATCAAATATTTTAAGATTTTATGTTTAGAATTTAGGAAACACATATATCCTAATATAAGGCCAAGATTTGGGTTAGTCACACATTATCTAGTGTAAGAGGTCACATTGGAAAGAAAGAGAAATAGAGAAGAAGAATGGGAGAGAATAAAAATGCAAAACCATGGAATAAAATAGATGTAAAACATTAATAAAAATGGAATGTAGTTACTGAACAAAAAACTAATAAACCAAAATAAAAAAAATTAAATAGATCAACCCTTCACCCAGTCAAGCGTTCCTTTATTTGATTCATTAGAACAACACCCAACCATCTTATTTATAGAGGGAGAAATCCCCATATATTTATTCATTCATAAATTTAGTAACCCCGCCAATGTTTCCTTTTTTAGTTATTTATTATGTACCATGGATATGTCCTAATATATCGGGATTTCTAATATTTCATTGTAGACTCGTACTGCATCGTGGGAATAAATATTATAGTGTAGTTCTTTCTTCATCTGCATGAAAATACATGAGCTACGATGTAGCAAAATATTCCATGACCATAGATCTATATTCTCTAATATTTCATTAAAAATCCACTATAACCTAATTTAAAACATTCATCATTCATTTCCAACCACTATAGTGAAACACCCGGTCTTGTATTTTTATTCCCCATGGTTATGGTGTAACCATTAATACCCACTACTTAGATCAGGAAACCAAATTTCCTTCAAAAACAACCACTACCTATATTGGTATGCTCATTGTATAGTGTAAAGACCATGGTGTAGGGTCATTATCATATGTCTTCTATCAAAAGATCTACAACTCAACTATTAATCCATAGCCGCAACCTTCACCCTTTCTCAAAACCTAGATGCTAACAAATTATTAATATCTTTGGTATAATGATATTCACTACATAATAGAAGAATCTATGTTGTAAGACTATAACATAAAGGATGTTGCAACAAAGTAGTATTTTTTCAAATAATTTGGACTTCATTGTGGTTAGATGATGCTCCTTTATAGTATTCATGGTTTTTTGTTCTTCAATGTGTGCTTCAATAGCATCACCTGAGGTCCCAGATCTAATGTATGGTTATCCTGAGCCTCAAAAGTTCTCCTAAGATCACGATTGAGATTTACCAACATCACTTGGGTGGTTTTTTTGATTTATAGACCATGGAAGATGAATTAGAGGATGGTATGTGGTTCCAATGAAATGTCTGAGTGTGGGGTCGAGTGGTTGAGGCATGAAGCAGTGCCTTTTTTTATTAAATAATGAAAACTTTTCACATTTTCCATCCCACATCTAATTTGAAATTGGGATATTTGTCACATAAAACTGAATTTGTTTCTTCACTAACTTAGAATCCTTTTGTAGGGATGAGATACCACAAACACAACCTAGACACAAATATGGAATAAGCCGACATGCACGACCCGCATGGTATTTGTACCACATTTTGTGTGGGATCTTACCAGAACATCATGTTCTACTTCTTAACACCCAATCTGACTTTCTCAAGGTTTTCTTGGCCAACTGACCCTCTTGGACTGGCTATATGGTTGGCAGCCCTTGGTTGAGGGCTACCTCATGGTTGGCCAATTTTTTTACCTATAAAATATTAAATCACTCAAGTAGAATAACACCAATATAATAATAAGTAAAATTTAAAGATTTAAAATACACATTTTCTTCATTTTATTCAATATTTTTTCTTTAAAGGTAATGACCCACATTTTAAATAATTAATTAATTACCTGGTAAAATTTATTTAAAACTATTTAAAATCATTATAAAATATTTAAAAAAATTCATGAAAAAATGTGTTCATTTGTTATTGATTTTTATCATACCTTATCGAATATAATAAATGTGAATCCATATTTGAGGAAAACTAATTTTTTAAATGATTGGGGTCTTTAAATGTGTTTTCTTTAAAATAAATAAAATAATTTTTATTTTAAAGGGTTATTTTACATCTCACTATTTAATATCATGTATTCCTTATATGTATGCATGCTTCGATTTTTTTGAATCTTATTTTGTTACCAATTAAATTTGTTCAAAACAAACTGATTTATAAATATTTATATAACTCGTGGTTTATGATACCAACCAAATGGATAAATGTGAATTATGTATATAGATATTTAAATGGATCTCATAAATATGGTACATGAAACCATTTTTTGTAAAATTTTAGATTCATATGAAACCAAAATCCTCACCATAGAAAGTATAGAGTGAAAGGTATTAAATGCCTTCTTTTCTTGATAGAGCATAATATCATAAATTAATGTGAATTCCAACCCAAATTCCCATAATCCATAGATCAGTACTCAAGAGAGTAATTAACCTGAATAAAATCCCAATTCCTAAAATATATAAATCATAATAAAACATCACTATTATGTTCATAACCAAAAAATATAATCTTAGTCTTGGTGTAATATAACTAAAACGTACAACATACCAAACATATAACTCCTTATATGCATACTATGAAATCTTGAAGAAGTATTTTAAATAATTTAAACTAAATCATATATTTTTTCACAATATGAAAATTTTATATTCTTGAATTAACTAAATAAGGGAATATATAAAAGAAATGAACAATTTATAAATTTAGACATAATATAAATGTTTTTGATAATTTCATAAATTAACAATTATAAATATTTAACAATTAAATATGATTTTTTGGGAATTCTATAAATAAATAATCATGACAATTTCATATTTAATGTGAAAATTTTATATAATTTAAATATCACAAATTTTATTTTATTTAAATCATGATCATATAAAGAAAATATTCTTTTGGATGGTTTAAATGAATTTCATTAAATAAGGAATTTAACATGTACATTTTATATTAATATTTATGAATATTTCATAAATTAATATAGAATCCTCTATATTTAGAAATGTTTCAAAAAAAATTAACACTTTATAAATTACATTGTAATTTTAATATAAACATTTTATACTAAAATTAAAATTTCATACCATATAAAATATACATTTTAATTTAAATATTTAATATAAATACATTTATTCATTAAATGATTCATAAACATATAGTAGTTAATTATAAAAATTTTATAATTAATTTTTAATTTATAATTATTTTGTTTGTTAAATTAACGTATCAAAATAAAATATTCTATAATTTATATATATTTTATAAAATATACATTCATTTCATAAATTAAGAAAAATGAAACTTTAATTTTTCAATTTTAATCACAATTTATGATATATTGGATAACATAAGACACAAAATATCACTTATACATGTAGTCAATATAATATGGTTACCTATTTTGGAAGATTTTCAAATGATGAAAAATCAATATCATAAATTCTAATATCTTATTTCATATGCTAAAATATAATAAAAATAAAATGATTATATCTATGTTTTAGATTATGGTACGCTGTGTAAAATAACAAAATTTCACCATATATTACAATATTATATATTTTAATTCATATAATAGGACCAAACATCAATCCAATGGCTCAGATTGAATAATTTCCTTTCAACGCATAATATATAATCATGTCATATAATATGACTTACTCGTTATTCATTAAATATAGGATTTGTTAATAGAAAAATAATATATTTTGTATTACCTAATAGATTCTAGTAATAGATAAGCATAATATTTTTACAAATTACATAATACAAACCAAAGATAAAAATTTATTAAGACCTATAAAAGTAATAATGAACTATAGAAAAAAAAAATAATTCAAGTACAATGTAGATGCATCATGGATCATATTATCTAATAATAATTAAAAATATAAAAATAAAAAATATAAGAGAAAAATAATAAAATCCACAAAATAAAAATATTGAAAGAACCAAAACTAATAAATAATACTTTGGGTATTTTTTAATGAATATGATATAAATGTAAATATGGACATTATTTGAAAATTGGGTATTATGAATGTAGGGAATATTGCTGTTATAAAGTGACCATTTTAATTAGTGTATATTAAGGTTAATAATGAGAGATAATTGTTGTATAAGGGAGAATTTCATGTAATAACCCCACTAGACCCCTCTAGGGCCTAGAACAAAGGAAATAGTGACCACTGATTCCCACCTACAATAAGTCCTAGGTTGGTGGCTATCATTGAGGATATAAAAAACATGTATGGGAAGCATTACCCTCATAAAATCTTAAGAATAATAATAATAAATCACCAATATGTTGGTGTAATATTAAAAAGTATAATACACTACAAGAGGAGGGTTAATTGTTGTTTGAAAAATAACCAACAATTTCTATCCACCTTAGTGCACTACAACTATAATAAATACAACTTCTAATATACCCAAAAAATTAATTAGAGAAATATCAAAGTAATGAAAATAGTAATATAATCAGTATTTCATAATTACCAATAAAAGTAATAATCATAGTAGAAATATAAAAAATTGTAATTTTAACAAATATAAATAAATGAAATAGAACAACATAAACTACTAAACATGAATTATTAATTTATCAATCTAGTAATCCTAAAGGATATTATTGATTTTTTTGACCTAAAGTGAATATAGAAACATCAACTTATTTCAAGGTATCATTGAATGTAGACCTATATAAAGGAGTAGTCTTCTAATAATATGAAATTTTGCATTTATCTTTCAATCCATAGGAAGACTACAGTCATCCAGATCAATAATTCCCCCCCACCTTCTAGAACTCTAATCTCAAACCTTTCATCCAATCCTTATGAATTCATATGTAACGAACCAACTTGAGACCTCCATTCATTGTATTTTTTATTCGGCATTCCACATACCCAAGGATCATCCATAATCTCCCCATCATGATGACATGAGTCAAGGGTATCAAACATAACCATTTTAGATGGTTTTACATTAAAAATACAAATGAAAACTTCCAAAAAAATTATAACAATAAATAGTCTAGATAAATTCCAAGAGAGATCTCATGTAAATAAGTATTTATTAAATGATTAAAAAAGCTACAATGGAAGGTAAAAAAATAAAATAAATACCAAAGAAGATGATACAAAAGCTTTATCTATCTAGTTTTTTGAAACAAACGGACCAATAACCATCTCCATGTGAATCATAAGTCACCACCATGATCTCAATGATCATTCACTTCCCAAGGAAGATGGTACCAGAAACCAACCCATAAGAAAATACCTGAAGAAACCTATACAAAACATGAAGAATAAATACCCACCATCAGTAGTATATAAGGTGTGAAATGAATCCAATATGATACCACCTTGATTAAAATTCATTCATTTTTTAAAATAAACCAAAAATGGTAGTTTGGAAATAATATAGAAAAATAGGTATTCATTTTCATTTCCATAATATTAGAATAAAAAAATCATGAAATATGCACTTTATAAAAGAAAAACATTCATAAAATAATCCATAAATATTTTTTTACTAAAAACCATATGAATTTCAAATGCCATCCATTCCTAATATGTTTTACAAACCCCGCACTTTTGAAAAGAGACCCATATATGGTTTTAAACATTTAAAAAGAATTTCAACCATGATTTTTTACAATGAAAACCGTTACCATTTTTTCTTTATAATATGATCACTCCCAACTAAAAGGTAAGTAGGAAAAACAAGGGAAACAATATTAAAATAAAACCATAGTATTTTACAAATAAATCGAATAATAAAATGGAAGAAAACTAGTCAACAACATGACTAAACCATAAGAAGACCAACACACCAAGAAATTCCATCCAAGAAATAAAAAATACACATTTCACAATATACAAAAAAGTCATAATATAGATATATATCATGAGGAAACACCATGATAACTAAAGGTACACCATAGTTAGACCTAATACCGCCAGGTTAATAGCCACACTTCTATCAACTGAAGCACTCTAAGAAGTCTCCTCAGTGAAAATCCCCCTATCTATGAATATGTACAACTATGGGGGAGTAGATTGTGTTAAACCTCAACAAGCCTAACAATTACCCATTATAACCCAATTAATAGCCTTAGTTTCACCATTGAATAACAATAGAGGTGGTTCATCAGAAAAAAATTTCATCAAATGATAATAACAAAGCCCATAGGTCAAATATCTCAATCATATCCATCCAACCTCCCACACTACCATTAATAAGAGCCCCAATTAATGAGAAAAATAATAATAACATAACAAATCACCCATCATATGAATAGAAAAAAATCATCAACAACACAAGGGGTCTTAATAAGGGAAAAATAAAAATCACATCACATTTTCCACTTGGGCCTTACTCATATCATATACATTAGGAAATACCTTTTTAAAACAATTTTATATTCAAACACAATTCCAAAATAAAACATAAACACTTCCAAGTACATCCATATAAGTCAAGGGAAACTCCATTTTCACTTTATAAGACTAAACCACCCATTATAACAAGTAAACAATTTAAACATAAAAATGGATCCCACTTTGAAAACATAATTTGGCCTAAATCCCAAAGAACAATTAAATTTCCCATAGAAAACACTCTTTTTCATTTTTTAAAACATGAAGAATGCATAAAACACTATTTATAAACCAATTTTCATTTAAAAAATAAAATCGCCCACTTTATCCAAAGGAAAACCCTCCAAATCATGGTAAACCATTGAAAAATCCAAAATACAATCATATACATATTTACATTAAATATAAAACACATTTAAAGCATCAATCAATCATGAAAATATTAAATAAATTGTAATGAATCACAGATACCTACCTCAAGTGGTGTAACCATGGTATAATTGATGAAATATACTGGATTAGGTCTCCAATAAGAGATCAAAACCCTTAGAAAGAAAAAAATCACATTTATCACACGCCTAGGAATGGAAATCATGAAAGGTTGGAGACTAGGGTTACAGTATTAGGGGAAAAAGAGATAAAACCAAAGTAGAATAAGAGGGAATCCCTAACCTTTTGAAATGGGTTAAGAGTCACTAAATAACCACTCCAAAATAATATAAGAGGAAATTTTTAGAGTGATAGAATCCCATGGAAGGCATTTATGTCATTGGGTCTAAATAGGGGAAGATAATGGGAGAACCGAAATTAAAAAGATGAATAAAGGAAAAAATATCCCTCTTTGAGTAGGATTTATGGATCAGACTGATTGGTAATTCTCCTACTTATATAAATGAAACCTCAGTATTTCCACTCCAACAACTGGAAGATTAGTAAAAAGAACTTCTAAAATTGAAAGCATAGTATTTTTTATTCTACAACCAAAATCTTAGTAAACTTGCATCTACAACCAAAACCTCATTACATTTGCTTCTATATCTAGAATCCCAGTACCATAACAATTAAAATAAGAAAACATAGATAATTTTCAATTAAATACACACACTCATATAATCTAAGAAAAATCTCAAAAGGAGAAATTATCAAAAGCACTCTAGTTACAAAGTTGTTTATGAATTCAAGTTATTACTAACTGTTAGTGAATCCTTGCATTATTCTTAATAAATTTTGACCCATTATGTGTGGCTCTATTTATAAATGATTATACATTGGTTGGATTCTAAAAATATCAATGTTAGTTTCAACAACATCTGTAGAAATTTACTATTCATATTTTTATGGATTCTATATCTTACCACATTTTCCAATGATGTTTTCTAATACGGCCATAGTTCTTATTAAACTAGTCAAGTTACCAGTATTTAATAAATCATTAAAATATCAGTATTTTAACACTCCTATTATCATCATATTTAAAAAAAATTAAACTATTAGTATTTTTTAAAACCTCTGTTTATCAATATTTCCCTTAAATATTATTACATTATACACAACAAAAATATAAAAATGTCAAGTTAGATAAAATACTTAATGAACTATTTTTTGATTTTTATAAAAAAAGTTAAAGCAAATATTTTATTCAACAATCACCCCATTTTTGAAAAAAATACATGGACAATTTAATACATTAAATTTTTAAAAAAGATAACTTTTTATAATTTTTATTGATTCTAATGGAATTAACAAGATATATCCCTTTTAAAAATATTTAGGCAATATAATAGTATTATAATTCACCCCCTTTGTGAAACAAATAGATTGAAAATAACTTTAATTTTTCTAATTATCCCAATTTCTGATTTTTGAAAAGAAAACCAGAAAATAAATAAGAACATTTAAATAAGGGGAGAGAATCTCCTCTTTACAGAATATACCATCTATATAAATATCTTCCCTTTTGATATATTTGAAATAAAAAACATGGAAAGGGAGGGAAAATACTCCCTTATAAATATTTATTTAATTACGGTGGAATAAAATTAAATTATTATTAAAAAATAAATTAAATTTTAGAGAAATAACTTTTATGAAAAAATAATTAATGATAACGAACAAATAGGTAAACATTACAGGTTAGACAATATTTAAAGTTTTAAAGACAAGCATCGTTATTTTGGATTTTACAAGCCATGGAACATTCAAAAACAATATTTATTCATTGATTTTACAATCACATGTTTAATATTCATAATACTTGTATTATTACATCAAAATTTCATCATATTTCTTAAATTTTGGAACTTGTTTGAAAACAATTTCCATATTGAAATTCAAAGTCCATCTTAAATTATCCAACTATTCCTATTGAAACTCAAAATTATTAATCTCTTCATCTCGATCCTCTAATAGTTAACTCAACTCAACTAACTACTTATTATAAACTATCAATAGATTATTTAGTTCAACAATATATATTGAATGATCATAAATACTTTCTGATATATCTTTTTCAAATTATTCAAATTTAATTGATATTTTACAAATAATTTCATTATATTTAGGTAATAAAGAAACATTATCATCAAGAGAATTAATGTCCTTCTCTTTATTCTTTAAATCCTTGAAATTGTTTTCATCTTCCAATCATGGAGTTTAAAAATCTCTTTAATAATTAATATATTCCCTTAACTTATTCTACTGATTCGATTAACTATTTTTTCTATTTGAGTTCACAAAATATAACAACTTCTTCTTGAATTATATCATGTTCTTCACATAAATCTGGTAATAGATCTGGGATATTATCCACTTTTTTTAAGAAACTCAAAATCAGTATCCATTTTTCATCCAAATTTCTAGATAGACATTCCTATATCAGATTCTAAAGAGTTTTTATATTTTTATGTCTATAAATCAGTTTTTTGATGAACTATTGGTTGAAATTCTAGTTCTTGATCTTTTTTAGGGAAATTTCCATTAATATAAATTAAATCTTTTGACTTTTTGACATCGTTTATATTATGTTATTTTTAATCCTCTTTGGTTGAATGAAATGAATAATTTTATGAAGAACTTGATTTCTTAGATGATGGTGAAGTTTCTTCTTCATATGTATGAACTTATGATTCAGTCAAGGAAATATCTTTTGGAACTTTAGTATCTGGTTTTTAAAATAATCTTTACTAAAAACCTTCTTAAACTAATTTTCAATACATTTTTCATTTGAGATAATTTTTTTGTTCTATCTACTTTTCAACGATGGGATGAAGGATTTATAATATCGGTTTTTAGGAGGAAATACCAATGAGATAATTTCCAATGTAATTATTTACCTGTCATTCTTGGTTGATTCTCCGAATTCTTGATGAGGTGATGAAATAGTGAAAAACTTCTCAAGTACTTCAATTGAAAACTTTTTTCCTCTTACCTTAAAGGTGAAACTTTCTTTTTAAAATTTCTTTTTCAACAATAATATGTTATCATATTGTAATTGATGTTAATATTTCCCTAGATACATCCAAAAATAGAATACTGTGTACCTTATAATTCAGTTGATATTCATGCTTTTCTTGGTTGGTGAAAGTACTGACTTCCTTGTCAGGGATTTTATATCCTCTAGTAAGCATAACAAAATTGCCTACTCTAGTGTTGATAATAAATGTCTTCCTGAAATCTCTCCAATATTTAGAATCATTCCCATCAAAAATAGTTGGTCTAGTAGTGTTTAGGTTGTCTAAGGAACCAACATTGATTCCTGGAATCTTAAAGAAAATCTTTCCAAAAAAAATTGTTAGTAATAAAAGTTTGTAAACAAGGATAAAAATATCCTAAGGAAGGAAAATATAGAACAATGAAAAACATGAGCAAGAAAAACTTATAAGTGAATATAAGTATTTTAGATACCTCCTTTGATACCAATTATAGGATTGAAATCATATTAATTGTAGTATCATAATAATGATGTAGATGCACAATATACAAGATGGGAGGTGAATTGTATACTTTTAAAATTACTTTGGAACTTTTAACGATGGTAATGTTTTATAAAGATAAACAAGGTAAATTCACAAGACCTATATGTTCTACAAACATGCTTGATTCCGGAAAAGTGGTTCTATAAATGAAACATAACAAAAGTTTACAATGATAAAGATTCTA
This sequence comes from Viscum album, assembly GCA_963277665.1. Classification (NCBI taxonomy): domain Eukaryota; kingdom Viridiplantae; phylum Streptophyta; class Magnoliopsida; order Santalales; family Viscaceae; genus Viscum; species Viscum album. Next base: position 8,958,876 of record OY728127.1, read on the forward strand.
CCTTAAATCCTATAGAATCTCACTAAATCAGAGTGAATGTATAAGGAAGTATAAGATAGTTATACTTTCTTCAATAATAAAAATTGCAGCGGAAAACTTGAAACAAAACAAGTAAAAAGTAGTAAATCTTTTAACCTAAAGAGAAGGGAATCTAACAACATTGGATAAAGGTCCCTTGATTAATACTTTCAAGAAAGTCTGTCTTACCCACACCAGGGTAAGCCCTCAATATAAAGACCAGAGTCTGTCTTGATATCCTCAAAAGCCCTCAACTTCAAGGTAGTTGGAACCTCTATCTTCCTCATAAAGGAAGTCTACCAAACTTTAAGTTAGTCGGCACCTCTATCTTCCCATACCTGGAAACCCTCAAATGTACTTAGAAACATTTAGAGTCACACAAATCAAGTCTGAACAAGATGTTCAGTACGCAAAAATCATGACAGTCTCTCTCTAGAAATCACTTCAGCAGCATGTAATCTCTAGAGTCATAGAACAGTGTTGAGCTCGCTCAAATAAGCTCCTATTTATATGCACAACTTCAACAGTCATCTCTCTCCACCAATGGTTATATTTTTCCTTGAATTTTTTAAGGACCTATACACGTGTCACTCAAAAAACGATCAGTTAGTAACAGAATGCAGGACATCGTTTTATAACCAAAACATGAGTAATAAAAAAATGGTTGCTTAACCAAATTCATTTTTCAGAGTGTAAGGAAATAAAAGTTTGGAGCCTAAGAAAAAACATATTCGGTGTCTATAATACATGGGAATTCAGATTTTGTCTTCATAAGAATTCCGAACCTGAATTCTATAGAATTCGGAGTCTGAATTTCAAGACAATTCAGATTCTGAATTCATTAGACTTTGGAGTCTGAATTTCAAGGAAATTCGGTGTCTGAATTCATAAGAATTCCAAACCTGAACTCATAAGGGTTCAGAGTCTAAATTCGGAGAACTTGAAGTCTGAACTCAAAAAAGTTTGGAGTCTGAATTCAATGAACTTGGAACCTGAACTCATAAATGTTCACAGACTGAATTCAGAGAACTTAGAACCTGAACTCATAAAAGTTTGGAGTCTAAATTCATTAGAATTTGGAATCTGAACTCATAAAAGTTCGGGGTCTGAATTCATTAGAATTCAGAATCTGAATTCAGAAAACTCAGAGTCTAAACTCAGAAGAGTTCGGAGTCTGAATTGGATTTTGAAATCAAAATTATTTTTATCTAATTATATATATGATTCTGAGGTTTTAGATATGAAATCTAATTTTATACTTAGAATATAAAGAATGAAAACATGGTAAGGATAAATTTCCATGAGGTATAAAAATTTTCCTTATGAAGTTAAAAAATAGGAAAAAGAAATTTTCCTTAAGGAATAGTGTTTGTGATTTTTAAAACATGAAGGAATGAAAAAGTCATAAGGAAACCTTATTGACTCAACAGTTCATCATCTGAAATTCATCGTTCATAAACTCCACCGATGCCAAGATCTGGCTAATTAAAAAATAATAATTGATTTTCCATTTCATCATTAACATTCCCATTGTTCCATCCCATGCAATTGTGTTTTGAAGGATATTCATATTCAAAATAATGAGAGTAGAAAAAATAAATTCCCTCTTGCAAATAAGCTTCAGCAATTGAGCCTTCAACTGATGCTTTGTTACATACTTTTTTCTTCTATTTTTTCATGCATATCTCGAATAAGCACATCCATATAAACTATATAGAACCTACACATTTAGATTCTTGTGGAAAATGTAATATCATATGTTCCATTGGGTCAATGAAAGCTGGAGAGAAGATTTTTTCTTGTTTACATATAATGACAACAACATCTTCTTCTAGTTTACTTAGTGCATCATAGTCTGTTGTCGCCACACAAATGTCTCTAAAAATATATGATATGTCTATTATCGAATCCCAAATCATAGAATTCAACAAACCTCTGAATCCAATTGGCATAAGTCTTTCCATTATAACATGACAATCATGATTTTTTAATCCAGTAATATGGTCATTCTTAACACATCTTCCCAAATTGAAAGCATAGCTATCTGGAAGTCTCAAATATGGAATCCACTGACAAAATAATAAGCGACTCTCTTTGGATAATTTATAATATACTTTTGGCTTCATTAACCTCTATGATATGACATTTTGAAATAGTTCAAGTTCCGATCGTCTACAAATTTGGGTAAGATATAATCGTGCCTTTACATTATCTTTGGTCTTAATTGATGTATCCAAAACTATATGAAATATATTATCAAAATATTTCTTCTCAATATGCTTGACATCCAACATGTGGTGGACCAAAAAATAAGGCCAACATGGAGGATCCCAAAAAATGCTCCGTTTTATTGAATTATGTTCTTTCCCAAAGCCATGAATTTTCTGCTGGTTTACTATTGGCCCAAATATGATGAGAGGCAATGAAAATAAAACTAATTTTAACTCTGTACCTGAAATCATTTTTGGAGGTTTATCCCTTTCAATTTTGCCTTTTCTGAAATGATATTTGTTCCTCTAAAAAGGATGATCGGTTGGAAGAAACTCGCGATGACAGTCAAAATAGCAAGATTTTTTTCCATTGATAGGAATAAATGAATTTTTGTCTTTCATACAGAAAGGAGATGATTTCAGACCATGTGTACTCCAACCAGATAACATGCCATATGCCAGGAAGTCACTAATCGTCCATATCAATGCAAATTTTAACATGAAATTTTGTTTTTTCAGCAACATCAAATGTTCCAACACCATTACTCCACAATGAATTTAACCCATCAATCAATGGTTTAAAATAAACATCAATATTCTTTTTCAGATGTTCTGGGATTAATAAGGTCAAAAATATATAGGGATACTTCATCAACATCCATGGAGGTAAATTGTACGGAGTTATAATGATAGGCCAGCATAAATACTGACTAATATATGAACCAAACTGACAAAAACCTCTAGTAGAAAGACAGAATCGCACGTTTCGGGATTTTATAGAAAAATATAGATGCATTCGGTCAAAATGTTTCCATGAATCACCATCAGATAGATGATTCAAGCTTTTATAGGTTGAAATCTTAATTTTGTGCCATGACATAATTGACGTTGTGTTTTGAGACATAAATAAATGCTGCAACCTAGGTGTAAGGGGAAAATATCTCAACTGTTTTACAGGAGTCGATCCAGACTTCCCTGGTTGATCTTCTTTATACCTAAATTTTCCATATGTGGGAAAACTATCCAACGACTAATTTTCACCAGAATATATGGAACAATCATTTGCACATGCATGAATCTTCCAATAACAAAGGCCCAGATTACGAACTAGCCTCTTGCTCTGATAGTAATTTGTAGGCAACAAATTTCCTTCAGGTAACAGTGTTTTAACCAAAGAAAATATGTGATAAAAATAGTTGTTTGAAATTGCATTATCTAATTTAATAGACATAATTTTTTCAACCAATTCTAATTTTCTTATCTTGCAACCAGGTTATAATGCATCCTTAACAGACCTCAACAACTCATAAAATTCGTATGGTTCCAGCTGAGGAGTTAAATCAACATCATCATGAGTTTCAGTTTGTTGAACAGATGGACCTGCAATATCATGTACTAAATTTTGAACTCGTGAGGGATCCAGAATCATGTTATTAGTATCTTCTCTGAAACTATGTTCACTGTTTTGATAACAAAAAACATATTCTGGTTGAAAACCAAACCACAAGAGATATCTCTCAACCTTATCAAATGTGTCACATGTTCTCAGAGAACATTTTTTACAAGGACACTTAATTTTGCCTTCTAAAACAAATTCTGGTTTTGATGATGCAAATAATAAGAAAGCTTCAACACCCTCTGTATACAAAGGATTTAAACTAGAACCGTTTGGATTTATGTGCTGATTTATCCAAGTGTGGTCATCTAATAGTGACTATTGTTGACTTCCTTATTTCATATTTTTCTAAAAAATATAAAATCATTAATGTTTTTGAATAATTTAAAATTATAAAAACACTATCCAAAAAAGAAGATAAATAATTACAACTACTTATTAATAATTACCGTTAATTATGGGTGACACAATTTCCAGTGGATTAATGGATACTCTTTTGTCCGATGGCTCATTTACTTGCAAATTTCTCACACTAAAATCACAATGAAGAATCTACTTAGAGGTACGTATATTCATTCTCATGCATACTAGAATGTATAAACGTACCTCTAATCAGATTCTTCATTGTGATTTCAGTGCGAGAAAAATGCAAGCAAATGAGTTGTTAGACAAAAGATCCCCCTTTTCATCAGTGAATCTTTTTCTTATAACCATCACCTCCTGAAAACATTTTAAAAAATGTGGTCCTTTGAATGCATCGTCTGTACAGGATTGGATATACATACATAGAAGCATGCTTTTCATAATGTTTTGAGTTAGTGAGAGTTGAAAGGATAAGAGTCATCGAGCAAAAGGAGTGTCGTTAATTCACTAGAAATTGTGCCAAGTTATTACAATTTATTACAATTGATTTTATTCCTAATTATTCATAATTATTCCTAATTATTTCTAATTATTCATATTTATTGGTAATTATTCCTATTTATTGGTAATTATTCCTATTTATTGGTATTTATTGGTAATTATTCCTATTTATTCGTAATTATTTCTATTTATTGCTAATTATTCCTATTTATTGCTATTTATTGCTATTTAATCCTATTTATTCATATTTATTGGTATTTATTGGTATTTATTGGGTTTTATTGGTATTTATTACTAATTATTACTCATTATTGCTAATTATTTCTAATTATTGCTAATTATTTCTAATTATTGCTAATTATTTCTAATTATTGCTAATTATTTCTAATTATTGCTATTTATTTCTAATTATTTCTATTTATTACTATTTATTGCTATTTAATGCTAACTATTTCTATTTATTGTTATTTATTACTTTTTATTTCTATTTATTGAAATTTATTGCTAATCATTACTAATTATTACTAATTATTGCTAATTATTGCAATTTATTTTTAATTATTGCTTACTATTTCTAATTATTTCTAATAATTTCTAATTGTCACTAATTATTCCTAATTATGGCTAATTATCGCTAATTATTACTAATTATTGGTAATTTTTACTAATTATTACAAATTATTACAAATTATTTCTAATTATTCCTAATTATTCATAATTATTCCTACTTATTCCTAATTACTCCTAATTATTCCTAATAATTCCTAATTATTACTAATTATTACTAATTATTACTAATTATTACTATTTATTACTATTTATTACTTCTTATTACTAATTATTACTAATTATTACTAATTATTACTAACTATTACTAATTATTAATAATTATTACTAATTATTACTATTTATTACAATTTACTACTATTTATTACTATTTATAACTAATTATAACTAATTATAACTATATTAAATATACTTAGTTCCTAAAATTTTATACAAATGCGATCACCAATTGCTTTGTTTAAATGGTTTAGTTATTCCTCCAATGGCCCTTTTTTCTAAATGAATGACAGAGAGAATCCTGATACCTTTATTACCCCTTGATCTTACTCCTCTTGGTTGAGTGTTGTAAATATACCTTATAATTAGTGTTAGTATAATGTTTATTTGACTTTACCTTCCTCTTGTTTACTATTAGTCTAAAAGAATTTTCATGCTTCATATCCATATAAACCCATAGAAGTAGAGTAAGGATATATGAGAGAGACTTCTAAATGTGTTTCATATTAAAATTCACAACAATCCATAGAAGCTTGAAGGGAGTGAAGTAAAAAATTATATTGGTATATATTTCATCAGGTAGATAACACAACATCATGTCTGGACACTAAATGTAGAAAGTCCATTTAACCCTATAAGGTTTATCTATAACTCCCACTCCAAAATTTCATGTTAAAGGCTACTTAGATTTCTCAAACCACTCATTTCTATATCTCTCCTTATAAATATCATATATATTCTTAAGCCTTCTATATAAATATTTGTTCTCATGAGACTTCTAGAGTTTATAATACATGTATGATAACATCAAACTCTAAAAAAATCATATCATCATAAAAGTGTTTTAATTAGATACAAAGATCATCTAAAATTTCCTCCTTTGGAAGTGGACTTGAAACTGGAAATTCTAGTGTGTAATTTTTTTGTTATTATTTTAGTATAATGTGGTTGTTCTTATACCACTAATAAAATTTATTTCTAGTGATAATGTTGTATTTCTCTAGTATATATCAAAAGGATATCAATGTTTGAAAACATTTCATTAGTCTACAAAAAAATAAAATGAGATCATAAGTGCTTTATCTTTATTACCAAAATATATGAGATGAGATAATTTAAATTATTTTATTAGTCTTATACTATTTTATCAATCCTAAATATCCCTCACCATTAGACTTGAAATGTCCTGTTGTATTGAAATCTTAGTATAAATGATCCATATTTCCCTTATCACAACCCAATCCTTTCTTTGACAAGTTATTTGAATGTATTTAGGTAGGCATTATTTCAAAACGATAACTTATAAATCCTTGATCAATTGAGTTGACTCCAAAATCCAAAAATGATGACTTGGATTTCTTCATCACTTTCCTCTAAGTTCCACTAAGTCCTTCTTTTCTTATCAACCCCAAGGATAAATTAGTTAATTAGGTTGAAAATGAAACACCCTGAGATTTTAAAAGAATAAAATTGGATTTGATAGCATATATGGGATGCAACAATGAGAATAGATGAGAATGTAACACCTTAAGAATTTATGATACATTTCATTTTAAATAAATTTCATCTATTCGATAGTTTGTGGAATAAGAAACAATGAACCTAAAATATCCATAATATAGTATACCATTATAAATTAGCCAATAAATTGGGATGTATTAACCATTATAAATAATTTATGAAGTTTTTGGTTATCTATTAATTATAAATAAAATAATAATCATTTAGATAAAGAAATGTTTTCTAAATAACGTTATTTTTCATATAGATGGTATAGTCTCCCTTTGAACACATAATTTAATTTTTTTTACTAATTGTAGAAAATTTATTTGATAAAATTAACTTAACTTTTTATATAATCTAATAAAAATTATCTTAGGTTTAATATTTTGGATTTTTTATGAAATATTTCATTTTTTGATGAATACTGAAAAATATTGATTTTTATTGAATTTTGCCTTTTAATTTGAATTATTTACAAAGTTAAATTATATTTTACAATGGTTTTATAAGAAATAGTTCAATTATATTACAAATAATCCAATTTATCTCACTATAATCAATTTCACATTTAATTTTTATATTATAACATTGTACACCTATCAGAAATTTCTCTTTGGAAACCCACGTTTTCATCTCATTTGTGGGTATAATTCTAAATTTGATTATTCTACTTCTATGAATTAAATTTGGAAAATGGATTCTGTATTTTGAATCAGATAAATATATATTATCTAATAATTAAAACTTATTTTTTGACCATTATGATTAGTAAAAGTAGTAAAAATTAATTACTGTTGTTAAGGTAAAAACCTATTAATAGGGGGGTTAAATTAAAGTTATATGGGTTAAAATGACAATAAAATTATAAAATTCCCATAATTTAGAAATATATATTCCTTATAACCTATAAAGTTAGATAATGACCCATTTTAGGCCTTTTTCATAGTAAAAACATGGGTTTAATTGAATCTTTTCAAAAATTCCATGTGTTTCCTCTTTCCCATATATAAAAGGCCACCTCCTCTCTTCCACTCTTCATAGTTACAAGGCCAGTTGGTTCAGTGAATACCTACCCAAATTAAATATTTGATCCCCTATCAACATCTTATATCCTATGGTTTGACTATAAAACCAACCTATGATAGTTTTTGGTGAAAACCTAAAGAATTTATCTAAAAAAGAGGTAACATTCTAAAACGAGCATTTCTTTTTTGATTCTTCTTCCACCTCATTAAAAAATTAATAAACCGTGATTATATAAAAACCTAAGTATATTATATTTATTGAGAAGATATTATGTTATGATAATGACCTATATCTATCTCATAATCCATCAAATAGGAAATGGAATCGTCAATCATGTGTACAACGAACTACCGTCTTGTGAACCGATGTAATTAGTTTTCCATAAAAACATTTCAAAGATGGATATAATGATGGATTTAATACATATATATATGATATTTATGATATTATTATACTTATTTAATTTTAATATCACATGAAACTTCTTACCATCAATTCTGCTTAAAATACAATAATGTCGCTCGTGTGTACGACAGACTACCGCTTCACGAAGTGATGTGATTCGTTTTTCACATACACTTTATATGGAAGGTAATAAGGGTAAAATTAGTGAATATATGTGAAATAAATGTCATAATATTGATTCTAAAAACCTAATATATCACCCACTTCGTTACCCTAACACCCATTATGGATATGATAATGTCGCTCATGCGTATGTACAACCTACTTTCTCCACCAAGTGATGTGGCCATTCTCCCTGTTCAATATCAAAAATGAATATAAATATTTATATAATGAAAAAAATATTTTTATAACATTAATATCATTCTGGATATGACATAACTATATTATTTTGGTAATGATTTAATACTTTCATGACAAAACATGCATGAGAAAACAAATAAATTAACACCTGAAACCATGAAAACAATGAAATAAGATTAAAAATCCAGTGGTACAGTGTTATAAGAGAATAATATGTGATATTATAAATATGAATATTCTTATATTATAAATTAATAATGTGCTTAAAACCATTATAAAAATTATTACTATATAAACTTCACCTCATAAGTGTGACCCAATACCTATCTAGAGACATGAATGGATGTAACTACACCATTTTTTAATGATACACTCCGAATGGCCTGAAGGCCTTCTTTTTATTTTATTATAGATAATCCCCCTTTTAAGGGCTGAAGGGGAACCCGTACATGACTCATAGGCCCAAGGCACAAGCCCCGACATGACCTGCCATACATGACCCGAAGGCCTAGAGGCATACCATGCCCATACATGACCCATAGGCCCAGCCCACTAGAACTGCCCCTCCCTAGCATCTTGCATCATTGATCGCATTAGCTCCCCACCTTGCATTGTTGATCGGATAGCATTTCCCCACACAAATCCATATCTTTATGGGAAGGAATACCCTTCAACCTTATATTTCAAACTAAGAAGAGATCATTTATATTTTTCAGAATAGTATCCAAACCATAATGGACAGATAATTATTCAGAAATGTCTACCAAAGATCTTTCTTTAACTTGAATATATTGAATAATATCAGTTGTACCAGTACGATATACTTCCATAAATCCCTTATTATCCTTATTAGTAGCTAGGATGAGATCATATACATCCTTATTTTCAAAAATCATGGCAGCAGAGGTAGTAGTATCCTCCACAATCACCAGGTTTCCATTTCATATAGTGATTTTTCTCCTTCATTCTACAGAATCATGAATGTTTACCTTGTAATTGTCAAACAAAAAATATTGACAACATTTATCTATGAAGTTTCCAATATATATGCATCCAATATAGAATGGAGGAAAAATATCATGGTGAATTCAAAGTTCAATGTTGTAATCAGTGGTCGAGAGGACCACATATTCAATATGAGATGATTAGAGGTCCACTTTGACCCGGAAGCACACATAGAAACTAAAGCGGGCTTCCTCCATAGCACGATCCAACTTAATCAGTGTTCCAATTGCCTAATATATATCAAAGAGTATACTAGGATTCCACAAAAATAAGCTATAAAATTTAGACCATAATTAAATCCATTTGTAATGGGTGGTTAAGGGATTAATTCTTGGTTTCCAATCCTATAAGTAAATCATCTCATGTTTAAGAGTAATTGAGTCCATCCCCCATCCCTTCCCCTATCTCTTCCAAGGGAACAAAATATTAAAATATCTACGACCAATGGGAATCAACTTCCATTCTTGGAATCCCCACGTGGAATGAATAATATGAACCAGATATTTAGTTTTCTATGGTTATTGTCCCATGGGTAGGATCATTATCTTTCTTGATTAAATTTTTCAAACATTAACTTTCTCTTGAAATATTCACCTTCCCGTCATCATGGTACATTACATTTCCCCTAAATATCCACATTCTTTATCATGGTTATGATTATTTCTTAGAATAATTTCCATTTATTCATCTAGTGTTTACTTTGAAATTTATTTGATTAATTGGGGAAATATTAATAAATCCAAATCCTTTACTCAATATAGATATTTGATGATAATACATATTGTTCCTGAATTAAATCGATTATTTTATATATGATGAATAATTTGGACATATAGACATGGGAGAGGCCTAGTTATATGTATCCACTTGATTCATCAATAGTCTCATGAGAAAAATTTGTTGGCTAGACATGGTTAAATGGGTTTCTAGTGTATACCCACACATCCTTTTTAAACTGTCTTGTGAATGGTATTGAAGGTAGGGGTATCATGATTCTTGATATAATTACATCCAATAACTAAGCATTTATTTCATCACATATTTATTTAATTTTATCCATGATATTTTATCATCGATATCATCTCTAGATTCATTAAATTATTAGTTTAATGATTAAATTGAATGTGTTTTCAGTTAATTACCTTGCCATATTGATTATGCCTTATCTAATTATGATATTCATGTTATTGATTAAATTTAATGTGTTTTCAATTATTTACCTTTCAATATTGATTATTCTTTATCTAATCATGATAGTAAGACTATTTAAATGACATATGTGTTTATTTATTTACCTTTCCATGTTGACCATTCTAATTGATTCAAAATAGATTCTTCTGTATTTAACCCTTACTGAGCATTTAAGCTCACCCTTATTTTTTCCATTCTTATGAATCAAGGAAGTATACTAAGAATGATATGAAAGGATATTCTAGAGAAAATAATGATATTGTTGAAAAAATTAAGTTGAAATTTATTATTTAAAATGTATTATGGGAATCACTTATGTATCTAGTTTACCAAGAAAACTAAACTATTCGCTACTTTGGGATATGATTCCTTGTATATTATGGCAATGAAAGAATGTGGACACCGTTTCTAGGTTACTGAAGTAGAGATTTATATATTTGATATCAGAAAAAGTTTCATTGAAACCTTGGGAACTAGATATAGGAAAATATATATTAGGCAACATTACCCTATTATACACCATGAAGATAAGTATATAATTATTTAATAAATATTTTTAAGGTAGATATTATGTAGTTTTCAGGAAAATACATCATTTTTTGGAGACTACTATTGTACTTTTCTTTGGAACTGATGTATTGAGGGATAATAACTCCAAAATAGGCATGTTGGTCTTGAATCGATCATTACCTAGTGCATGAGAATGAGAGTTACAGCATAACCTTTTTGACACTCCATGGGGATATTATTTGGATAATTAACATTTTATTTACAAACCACTATAAAGGATTTTAATAGATGATGATAATGAATGACCTTGGATAAATTGATGGTGTCTTATATTTAAAATAATTTGTAATAATTTAGACATACTATAAATTATTATATGGTTTTACCACTAAGATTATTATTACTCAAACTATACTTTTTAGTTTTATTCAACTTCTAGAACCCAAAGGAATCTTGTTAGCATTGAATATAAAGGAAAATATACTGACTATGAGCATCCAAATGGGATGATGATAGGAGTGAAAGTTATCATGACCATACCTAATCAGTTATCCTGAAATATTATCAATAGCCTATACATTAACCAACTCTCAGACTCACCAAAGAATAGAAGGAAGGAGTTCACTAAGAGATTGGGTGGTAGAGACCATAGAAGAACATAGGATCAATTTCATTCATTTTATAAATGTGGAAAGGGACACCGAGGAAAATGTATCAATATAATGAGAAAATGTTTTGTTTGTGGGAAATAAAGGAATAAAGAATTACTTTATGTGGGAAAGTGAAGAGTACAATGGAAGGAAATAAATATAATTCTAGGGGTCCATTTATAGTTTATTTTCTTAAATGTAAGGAACGTGGGAATTATCCTTACCAATTCCATCTTTTAAAGGTTTACTCATAGACCAAGGAAGGCATTATGTTGAAATAAAATATATGAAGCATTTATGTATCGAGATTCATAAATTAAATTTCAAAAGTATTTTTACCAATTCTATTATGGTTATAAGAATCATGAAATGTCTAAGGATATTGTTAAATTTCAGAATCATATATGTATTAATTAAATCAAGGATTATGGATACAATAATGGGTTATGAGCTTAAGGTTGATCATAAGTTATAATTCTAAAGCACCCATTTTTAGGTTTTATGTGATGGGAGTCTACAAAGATGAAGGATATTTTGGGAGACATTTATGGAAATAAAACCCTTTTGTATCTTATATGTTTCAGTAAACATGAAATTTAAGGAAGTATAACATTAGTTTTGTGGGAATAAGTTTAAAGGTATTGGTAACCATTAAGGTTTATCTTTTAATTGGTTTTTTTCCTAATTATAGGTCATCAAAATTTGGGAACATCATTGGAATTATATTAGTAAGCTTTTAGAAAAAGGACTACCCACATATCGGTTGACAAACTATTGCATCCGATGAAGGTTGTGGGACTTAAACACACAATTGGAGGATGATAAGGGTTTATAACCTTCCTATTTCCTATGTGATGTTCTAATTAATAAGTCACTATTTTTATTTAAAAAATTTCATAAATTAATATTAGATGAACCAGTGGTGTTACTATTGAGGTTTAGAGTTTAATAACTTATGCTATCCATATTGGTTCTTAAAAATATTTAAAAATAGGAGGAAATATTTTTCACTCTTTTATTGATTTTATGATCCATTATAAGTCAATTTTATTGCTACTAAATTAAAAAAATAATTTTTGGATATTAATTTCTTGGAGTAAGAGACTAAGTGGAAAGTGAAATAATCACATCAAAGGGATGAAATTGTTCTTATGAAATAGAGATGCGTCAAGTAATTATATTTTGTTATATTCTTAGATTTTAAAATAATTCATCAACTTTAGGAAAAGGATCTTGACAAAAATATTATTTTCATGACCCGCCTTCTTCAAGATGAGGGAAGGGATATCAATATGTCTAGACCTTCCTTCATCAAGAGGACGGAGAGATAATGCCCCCCCCCCCGAGTCCCACCTCTAATAGGCCCCAGGGTGGAGACCTGCACCAAGGGTATAAAAATATCACCAAAAATGGGGGGCATTACCCTTTTTATAGTAACCAAGATCAGGAGACAAGATGTAACAACCTCAAACAACTCCAAGATAGATATATATAAATAAATAAAAAACAATCCCACAAGCATGTTTCATGTGAAACTGGTGAAAATACAAAAAAAACTACAAGGTATGTACCAAAATTAAAACATGCAGTGACACAACAATCATCCCCAATGTCTGAGCCAGTAGGGTCCAGAACGGTCTGTGTAATCTCCCTGGAAACCTGAAAACAGTTTTATATAAGTAGGGAGAAAATAAAAGTATACTCAATAGGGAAAAACCAAAGTCACTTGTGCATAAGTGGTAGAGGAATACAAATTACCCTGTGAGAAAACAACAGAAAATCCAAAAGCACCCAACAGGGTATACTATCCACACCAACCTCATCAAGGAATGCTCACCAAATAACGCAAGTCATGTAATGTAATAATATAAGAAAATTGATATTTGGGTACCCCGCACCACTTATCACTAGTTAAATTATCATCCTTAAAGGTTAATGTTATGATGCTACCACAATATTCCACAAGCCCCACTGTCACAACCTACCCGCACACACCTGATCCACAAACCACACACATCCTACTCACAGAAACTTGGGCCACAACTACTAAATGTCTCGCCTAAAAACAACTCAACATCATCCTGAGTAACTTAGGAAACAAACCACCTCTCACACAACCAATACCATAAATCTGGAAAAAACCTCAATTTATTACATCATTCCTGACGTGTCTCAGGTAATAAAAACCTAGAAGAGGGAGCTAAGAAGATCCAATAACAAGCCATCCATCCTCCCACTGGGATATTGGTAAATACACCCTCCCTCATAACAATGGGACTGTTTAGAAATAGTGTTCAACGTGGGTGGGGTGCATATTGAAAAATTAAGGAACTATAAGTTTATACATATAGGTAAAAAAAACTCAGCCCATCCTATGGTATTAGAAAAAATAAAACCATTCCACAAAAAACCAACTTTGCTGCTACCCCTACATGTATAGCTAAAGAACAGCCAAAACCAAGACATTAACCCACCCCTTTCATTTAACCAATTTTTATTCTGCATTATAATACCATTTATTTACTCCATACCTACTCAGGCAACTGACAACCACAACACCAAGAACCATTCTCAGATGTCGAAGAGCCTGATTAACTAAAGAATGTTCATTCTTATTCTATGATTTCACCCATTCAAGGTAGGGGAAAACACCATTACTAAGAGAAAGGGTGAAACATTATACACTATCAACATTAAATAAGGGAAGATGGACCAAGTTAAAATATTTTAGTTTTAACACACATTCATAAAAACAAACAGAAAAAAACCTGATTTCATCCCACCACACACCAACACCACACCCAACACACCCATACACATGAAGTCATTATAGCCTAGTCATACATCCCCACTTCCAAAACACTACCCAGATACATTCCCACTGCATAACAAGTTTATCCATTCCACAATCAATCAATCTCTCAACCTGAGATACCATTACACCAGATGCACCACCCCATACACATAGCCACACTACCATCCACAACCCCACACAAACAACATAGAAACAAGGTTGAACAGAACCACATAGAGCACACAACCACACCTATCAAATAGGGTTTATTCATATTTGGCCAAAACTAGTCTTTAAATTTCACTTTGATAATCATGGGTGATTGCACAAGTGTTTTCATCCTTGGGAATCCATTTCATTTAATTAGGTATACATGGTAAATTAGATTGATTTTTATAGCTATTACAAACAAGGAAACAACAAAATTTATAAATCATCACCCATGAATAGGTATAGACCACAAACAGTCAAGTTTTTTAGAAGTCATACGACCACAATAGATCACATCATCAACAAATACAATGAATTAAATTGGCGATCAATATCAAACAACTCCCTGTATTTTACCGAGTTTTTATTAGCATTTGTAATTTTAAAATGTTTGATTTATAAGTTTTCAGAAAAGAAAATTATTATTCCCACCCCACATTATACAAAAATAATATAGAGATGAAATAAATCCCTACTTGGAATATAAAATGACTAATAACTCTTACTTGCATAAAAAAACTGAGGGTCTCTCAAGCAGTAGGAAAACTCTAAGGAAAAACTCTAAGGAAAGATCGATTGATGGATATGGCACAACTGACGACTCCATGGGAATGGAAGGCTTCATGTTCACCAAGAGGGAACAAAAACACAATGGGAAGGGAATATCCTGGCTTTGAAGAGCCCGAACCTATATCAAAGGAAGTATGATTTCAAATATCCTTAAAGTCAGATCGAGGCCAAGATCATGTGCTTGGATTATTTAAAATTCCTCAAAGTGTTAAGATATAAAATATATAATTAATATCCTTTTAAATGAATTTATAAACACCAAAACAAGGCCTTAAACTCAATTTTTTCAATTAAAATCTAATAGGGGAAAAGATTGAAAATCTAGGGGAAACTGATGAAAAATAGAAATTTGGAAAACTGTTGGAAGTGACCCACTGTAGAGTGATTCACGATGTCACCATTCGGTGAGACACTTTTTGTTGAGACACTTTTTGGTTCCACCATTTGGTGCCACCATTCGATATACCAGCATTGGAAAAACTAGATTTTTGGAAAACTACCAAAACAAGTCTCGGTGTCCACTAGGAATACCAAAAAAATTGGATTTTTACAAGGCAATGACCTGGAGAAATTCAGGTCAATACATTAGATACCACTCAAACTATTCTCATCCCTGAGAATTAAAAACTAAATTAGAAGAAGGAGGGGTATGAATGATCACCCCATAAGATACCTCTAAAGGATAAA
Organism: Viscum album; assembly: GCA_963277665.1. Taxonomy (NCBI): domain Eukaryota; kingdom Viridiplantae; phylum Streptophyta; class Magnoliopsida; order Santalales; family Viscaceae; genus Viscum; species Viscum album. The sequence goes on from OY728127.1 coordinate 8,975,061, forward strand.
CATCCTTGTGTTTCTCGAAAGATGAAGTGAAACCTCAACATCCAAGAACAAATCCATCCACATATTCTGACCCTAACATCCATAGGATACCCCACAAACCAACTATCCATACACATGAATTAGGGAATTCCTTCGTACATGTCAAGATATAATCAGCTTTAGGTGGCATTAACTCACCTACACGGGTTTAATCGCATCCACATTAATGCGTCTCTATTAGGAATCATGTTTCCACTTTTCACATGTTAGGAATTTATCACATATTAGAGAATAAGGAAACAATACATCTCATAGAAAACATGGTCAAGGAATACATCACATATCCAAACCCAAAAGAGAAACTCAAAATAACTCTGGGTACTGGGCATGCATCTGCGCCTCTCAGTTCCAAGTACTCTCCTCAAGGCCACCATACCTCCATAATGCAGGAACAAAGGGAATGGTTCGCCCACACAATACCTCATCTCAATGATCCTGGATCTCCACTAGATGCTCTATGAACGCTTCATCATCCTTGATATCCAACTCTCCCCAATAAATTACATGGGAGTTATCATGAAGATACCGACGAAGCTGGGAGACATGAAAGATGTTGTGGATCCTCCGAAACTACGATGGCAATGACAGCTGAAATTACTCCTTGCTAACTCTTCCCAACACCTCAAAAGTTCTGATGAATCTGGGAGAAATATTTCTGCCTCTGCCAAACCTTCGATACCCATGGAGAGGGGAATATTTCAAGAATACATGGTTCCCAACCTAGAACTAAAAGAGACTTCTCCTGTGGTCGGCATGTGACTTTTTCTAGTCATGTTATACCTTCATCCTCTCATGGAAAAGTTGTACCTTTTTTGTCGTACTCTGCACCATGTCAGGACCAAGAACATCTGCCTCCCTAACTTCCATCCAACATAAGGGCGAATGACACGATCTTTTATATAAAGCTTCCAACGGAGCCATGATAATGGAAAAGTGATAACTATTATTCTAATCGAACTATACCAAGGGACCATTTCACACCCAAGACCCACTACGGTTCATAACACATGCCCGTAAAATTTCATCCAATGTCTGTTTGGTCCTCTCTATTAATCCATCCGTCTTAGGGTGGAAAGTAGTTCTAAGGCATTACTGAGTGACAAAAGCATACTGAAATCACATCAAAACTAACAATGTAAAATGTGTATCCCGATCTGATATGATAGATATTGTAAATCCATGTAGTTTCACCACCTCATCCACATTCCTCTATGCTAAGGAATTGACCCCCTAGACTCCTTAATCTCTATGAAGTGAGTTGACTTTGTCAACTGATCTATTAATACCCATATTACATATCATCCCCCCAAAGACCTATGTAATCTTATGAAGGAATCCATTGATATGACACCCCTCTTACACTCAATTAAATCTAAGGAATGCAATAGACCACCAGGAACACGGTTCTTAACATTCACTTGTAAGCACACCAAACACATTGTCATATACTCCACCACTACCCACTTCATCCTAGGACACCCAAACTATTTTCTCAAGCCACATTACATCTTGTAAAATCCTAGGTGTACTACTAGAATTAATATATAAAAATCTTGGAGAAACTCCTCACACATCACCACTGGGATGAATAGCTTCCCATAGAACAATATCTGATTCAGACCATCCTCCGACCATCCCTCTGGACACTTTCCCTAGTCAATGAAATTAGCAACACCTTCGCCCCTGAGTCTCCCCAATGAGACTCATCCACCAATCCTATCAGATAAGATTACACTTTCGTCTTAAAAAGTAATCCCCTATCACCATCCATTCCCGCATCTATGTTCAAGGTAGCTAACTCTTCCATCACCCTCCAAGCGTCTACAGATTCAAAAACTAGCTCCTTTTGTGACTTTCTTCTCAATGCATCAGCCATGAAATTTCATTTCCTTGAGGTGTATGTGATCTAAAAATCATAATTTTGGAGAAAATTAATCCAAATTAACTATCTCATGTTCATATCTTTCTGGGGAAAAGATATACCTCAAGATCATGTGATCTATGTGTAATAACCTGGTTCTTATTCTTGAGGTACGGGTTTCTTCTTTTCCTTTTTCCTTATGTGTTTTTGAGAAAATAAGGGAAATGGGAAAAAATCCCAAATTCTGGGGGTACCCACCGTGTACTTTTCCACACGCCGTGTACTTTGGCCATGTGGGATGAGTATACATGGCGTGTAGGCCTGTCGGTGATGAAGGGTGTAAAAACTTACTACATGTCGTGTAATCAGTTGATAGGTGAACAATAAGGGGTTAGAGGCAGCCGCCAGCGGAGTGACCGTACATGCTGTACAATCAAAAATACACATCGTGTACTCATGTCAACGGATGAACAATGCCGCAATGGAAAGAATCCTCAAAGGGAAAAATTTAAAAAATGGAAAGTAAATGTCGTGTACTTGAGAGTACACACCGTGTAGTTTGTTTTTTTCACTTAAAATAGGTAGTAGCCTCCTATTTGAATAGAGGAATCTTAGAACGCTAGAGGAGCTCGGTAGAGGAGGATGGATCTTGGGAGAGACTTCAACCTCACACTGAGATTCAGATTCTTCCACCGTCGATCTTGTTGGAACCACGCGGGTAAGAGATTCCTTCTTCTCGAGTAGTTCTTACCAATTATTTTTCGAGGGAAAGTTATTTAGGTATGAAAGTGTTGTTGTTATTTCCAGATCTATGTCATTCTTGGGCATTTCTAGAAGCATCGTTCACGAATATCATTTAGGGGTGATCAAGGTAGGTGGTCTAATGTTTATTTCCAACTGTGGTGTTGAAATTGTGTACTGTTGTGCTACGAACCCCTGTTTGGGGTGCCTTGTGGATAAGTCTGTGGCAGTTTTAAATACCTAGAACTATATATGTAATTGAATGTAATTGTAAACTTCTGTTTGGGATCACTACTTTGATCCAGGACCACCCCGGGGTGCATTCCTCTGTTTAGCCATTTGGCCAGGATACCCGAGGGTATTCCATGATTGTATTGTGCACTGATTTTTCATAAGATAATGTTTATATAAATGATTGTTTATGCTTTGGGATCGGCCCAATTACTTTTACCTGAGGGCAGTGTTTTACTTTATCCTGGGGGCATGGTTATATTAGCCTGAGGGTGTGGTTATATTATCATGAGGGTGTGGTTATATTATCCTGAGGGCATGGTGATATTTAGCCTAAGGGAATGGTGATATTTAGCCTGAGGGAATGACTATATTATCCTGAGGGCGTGGTTACATTTAGCCTGAGGGTAGGGTTCAGATTTTCCTGAGGGCATGGTTTCGATTAGCCTGAGGTCATGGTTCTGATTAGCTCAGAATTAAATTTTTTTGAATTGTTAAAAAAGTATTAAAATGGAAATGAAACTGGTAGTGATAATTACTTTTGAGTACTTACAAGTTTACTGCATTTACTTTTGCACACTACTGTTTCATATTTTCCCTGACAGTTGGGCACGGGCCTTTGGTGGGTGCCTACTGGGATTTATTTCTCACAACCTTTTTGGGACATTTTTTTGGCCCAAACAGACTATATTGCTGTAGGCTTCGATAGTGGAAAGGGTCCCTATACAGGTACATGATTGTGGCAGAGGAGTAGGAGATCATGGGACCATGCTTTGGCCTGTGATGCTGCTGCATTTTGTTTACTCTTCTTTGTTTTGTTTGGTTGTACCTTGTATTTTTAGTTGTCTTATATTCTATTGCAGTGTATCATGTTCTAGCTTCTTTCATATAATCAGTGACTTGCTGGATCTATATATATATGACTGCTGGTTCTCTTTTACTTCAGTTGTCCATTTCAGTTATATATTGTCTACTACTTCCGTTGTTGTATGGTATATATCTTTTTCACTGCACTTTGCTTTGAAAAATGAGGGCATAGTTTCCCCACTATAAGACCTAGTCCCTCACTTCTAGTCAGCAGCCTTTGGTGTTTGGGTAAATGTGCTTGAGGCAATGTGACCAACCAGGTTTGGGGAAACCGTTGAGTGGAACCCAGATCCGGGACGTTACAAAGTGGTATCAGAGGAGTTCTTTTCTTTGACTTACTATTTTGAGCCTTAGTCTAGGATAGGATGGACATGGTAGTTGGAAATACGTTGTGCCCAGGAGTATCTAACCCCTCTATAGGGAAAATCAATTCTACCTCGGTTATTGAAATTATTACTGATTTTGAAATTTGACAGTTGACATGATTTTCATCATTACGTGATGCACCCGTGATTGTGCTATTTATATGTTATACTTGGTTCTATTTAGTTGTAACCCTATGATATGAGGGCATACCATCCCATGCATTATTTAGGGACATTCTAGAAATCACATGTCATGCATTCTTTCCATGCCATGTAGGTGCATTAGAAAATGAATGTTTTTGTGATAGTTTTTGTGCTAGAAAAGCTTGGTGTTGTGATAGTTACTTTAATAAATACCTGCTATTGGATAGGGTATTGTTGTGTGAGGTTGTTGATATAATGAACGCCAAAATTTGGTTTTTTGGGAGTATGGGCCCTCAATAACTGGAATTTGGTGGATCATTGATGAGTTTACTTTATTATATCATGTATAAGATGTCAATATTTGATTTGCGGGGAGTATGGGACCTCACAGATCAGAATTTGGCACTTAGGTATTTGTTCTATGTTTTCTGGGTTTCGGAGTAGTTTCTGAGGCATACTGTCCAGAAAACACAATATACACACTGTGTAGTACTATGGACACATTCCGTGTGTTCTTCTGTTCAGGAAAAAATGAAAACTTTTTAAGTACACGTCGTGTAGTCTCTTCTCATGTCATAGGCCGTGTGGGTGGGGACACGGGGTAGGGAATGGCTTGGGAGAACATGTCGTGTATTGCTTGTACATGCCATGTAGTGTTGACCTGGTGTCCGCCCATGTAACTAACAACATGGATGGAGTAAACCTTAGGAAATACACGTCATGTCTACTTTGTACATGCCGTGTAGTCTAACTCAGGTACCCGACCATGTCACAAACAACATGGGTCAGAGTTATCTTTCCTAGTACATACCATGTCTTCTTGGAACACACCGTGTAGTGTCAGCCGTATAGCTGGCAGTGTAGCGAGCAACACGGGTCGGTCTGGGGCTTCTTTAAACACACTGTGTCCTTTTGAAATACACCGTGTAATGTGACCTGGGTACAGAGGTCGTGTCACGAACTACATGGGCCGGTGAAAGATTATAGAGTACATGTCGTGTTTCTGTGAGACACGACGTGTATTCTTGTTTTAGGAGTGATGTGTGGCTTAGCCGTGTAAAAGAACTCAAGAAGTGAAGGGGATTCAAGTACACGCCATGTATTCAGATGACATGTTGTGTGTTTGGGGTGATACACGGCCAGTTTAAGCCAGAGTAGATGCCCATGTGGATGGCTTATGAGAACATACCGTGTAGAATTTATACATGCTGTGTAGTCAAGTTTTATAAATCTTGAATTCTTCCTTCTCTTGTTCCCTTCTTGGTCTCATAGTTTTCGGTATTTGATAATCTTGATCTAAGGTGTGCGTTTGACCTTGAAGAGTCATGCCACCGAGATGACCACCAGTTGTTCACCTGGAGAGCGGCAATGATTTTACTCTAGAGACGGTAGGCCATGGGATACAATTGTATCCTCCATTACTTCTAGATGTGGTGCCAACCATTATACCAGACACAGGTGTGGATGCGTTGTTCCGTGAAGGCTTTATGTGGTTCATATAGAGCTTTTAGAGAGCACTGTCGGCTGCCACGTCTACGGAAGAACTAACACGTATCTTCCAGCAGCAACATCTGCCTACGTTCTCAAGGGATGGGGGATCGCAGGCTACGAAGTCATGGCTAGATTCAGTGTAGACTATTTTCGAGCATCTAGAGACACCTACAGGGTGGAGGGTCAAGCTCATGACTTATATGTTGCGTGATTCTGCCAAGAGGTGGTGGGATGTTACCACTCAGTCGGAGAATCACCGAGACATGGCGTGGGGAGATTTTCAAACAGCCTTCTATGAATTTTTCTTTCCAGAGATGCTGAGGGTAGATCAAGCTCGAGAGTTCATGAATATATAGCAGGTCACCATGTCAGTGATGGATTATTCTTCTCACTTCACTGAGATTTATCATTTTTCACCTGTTTTGGTAGGTGATGATACGTTGGGGGCTAGACTCTTTGGGGATGGTCTTCGATATGACATCTGAGAACTGGTGAATGTTTTCAGGTTTCTTACTTGGAATGCTATTGTAAACCAAGCACTTATTACTGAGAGGAACCTGCGGGAAGCTAGTGGTGTGGGCCAGGGTGGTTTGATACCAATTTCTTGTACTATGACTACTAGGAAGAGGAAGAGATATATGATTTTCTATCAAAGTGGAAGTACTATCCAGACGATTACTTCAAGTAGCCATGTCATTTGCTACCAGTGTGGTAGCAAGGGGCACAAGTGACCTCAGTGTCCCTGAGACCTAGTGGAGTGCCGAGATTGCGGAATGATGGGTCATCTGCCACACTTTTGTAGGGCGGTTCTACCAGTGGCTAGTGAGAAGGGTTCTGTGCAGAATCCGCGTGCCGAAGCAGGACCAGTATCTTCTTACCAGTCGAGAAATTGGAATCTGTCAGGGCGTGCAGGCCGAGATGGTGGTTGTGGCCATGGTAGCCAGACACCAGGATCTCAGAGACAGCAGGGCGGGACAACTCAGGGTATCCGGGCTGTGTCGCAAGGCCACCACACTGGGCAGGCATATGCAGTGCAACAGACCCAACATGAGCAGGATCCCAGACCTTCCACTGTTAGAGGTACTATTCTAGTAGCTTCCGTTTTATCTTCTGCACTTTTCGATATGGTTGCTACACATATATTTATATCTATGACCATTTTGGAGAGCCTTGGGCTCCATTTTTCCTCTTCTTCTGATATCATGACACTAGACACTCCGTTGGGGACTAGAATGACAGGTGTGCGTCAGTGCAAGGAGTTCCCCCCTTGAGGTTGGTGGGTGTCACTTTATTTGGGACCTGTATGTCTTAGATATGACGAGCTATGATGTCATTCTTGGGATGTACATGTTGGTACCCTTTCGAGCCTTTTTATACTGCTATCGTCACAGGGTGAGTTTCACATCACCAGATGGTGGAGAGTTTCTATACAATGGTGAGTGGGATGTCTAGGCGAGCTGAGCTGGACCCAAGCATTATGGGCGGGGTGGAGTGACAACCCAGATTGCAATACTATATCTAAATGACCATAGAACTTACCATAAGGATTTACCTCCAGTAGTCGATCGTTTTAGGGATGTCTTCCTGGATGAATTTTCAGGTCTTCCTCTGGATCGAGAGGTGGATTTCTCTATTGAGCTTGTGCCAAGAGTGGCAACTGTGTCCATTCCTCCTTATAGGATGGCCACAACTGAGTTGTAGGAGCTCAATAGGTAGTTAGAGGAGTTATAGGAAAAGGGTTTCATCTGACCTAGTACTTCTCTTTGGGGTTCGATGGTCCTCTTTATGAAGAAGGAAGATGGTACCCTCAGACTTTTTGTGGATTATCGGAATCTGAACCAATTGAAGGTTAAGAACTGATATCTCTTAACAAGGATTGATGATCTTTTTGATCAACTTTTAGGAGCACAAGTGTTCTTGAAGATTGACTTGAGATCTGGGTATCATCAGATGCATGTTAGACCATCTGATATACCTATCACAACCTTTAGAAGTAGGTATGGTCTATACGATTACTTTGTAATGCCATTAGGACTCATAAACACACCATCAGTTTTCTTAGATCTGATGAATCGTGTGTTCCACCCTTATCTGGACTCTTTTGTGGTAGTCTTCATGGATGACATCTTGGTGTACTCTAACACTTGACACGACCATGATACCCATCTTGAGATCGTATTGAGTACACCGAGAGAGCATCAGCTATATAATAATCTCTCAAAGTTCCAATTTTGGATGGACCAGATACAATTCTTGGGTTATATCATCTCAGAGGAAAGAGTTGCGGTAGAACCAGAGAAAGTGAGAGCAGTAGTTTCCTGGGAACAACCTACGAAGGTTTTTGAGATACGGAGTTTCATGGGGATGTCTGGTTACTACAGACACTTTATATAATACTAATCCCTCTTAGCAGCATTGTTAACAGGTTTGACTAAGAAGGGTGTGAAGTTTGTTTGGTCAGAAGCTTGCAAGATAGTCTTTCAGGAGTTGAAGGGAAGGTTGACATCAGCACCAATACGGATACTTCCGGGGAAAGGGAAGATTTATACAGTCTACTATGATGCATCGGGTATTGGGCTAGGATTAGTGTTGATGTATAGAAATTGATTAGTTGCATATGGGTCTTGGTAGTTGAGGCCACATGAGAGGAATTACCCGATGCATGGCCTCGAGTTGGCTGCAGTTGTTCATGTGTTGTGTTTTTGGAGACATTATCTATTGGGAGAGCATTTTGTGGTTTTCAACAACCACAAAAGTATCAATTACATCTTTACTTAGCATGACCTGAATTTGAGATAGCGAAGGTGGGTTCAGTACCTAAAGTCCTTTGATTTTGAGCTTGCCTATACACCTGGTAAGGGTAATGCAGTTGCAGATGCACTGAGCAGGAAGACTCAGACATAGGCAGTTCATGATGCCAGTGGTGAGTGGCATATTATGGCTTTGTTCTCTGAGATGCATTTGGAGGTGCACGATAGTCAGGGGAAAACCTATCTTTCATCCATATCTATGACTTCTACCCTCCATGATAGAGTGAGGATGAGACAACTATCAGATTCAGAGGGCCTATTCCTACAGGATTCGGTGGCAAGTGAGGACCCTCCTCCTGGTTGGATGATAGGTGATGATGAGGTACTGCGTATCCATGGATGATTATGGGTTCCAGGGGATATATGCGAGGAACTGATGCAGGAGTTTCATGCTTCAGCTTGGGCAGTTCATCCTGGAGTCACCAAGATGCACCGTGACTTGAGACGTCAGTATTGGTGGCCAGGTATGAAGAGAGAGGTAGCTGGTTTTGTTACGAGATGTTTCACCTGTCAGCAGGTGAAGGTAGAGCATCAGAGGCCAGCTGGACTATTACTGAAGTTACCTATTCCGAAATGGAAATGGGATGATGTTGTTATGGAATTTGTGACCAGGTTTTCGAAGTCACCTAGAGGCAATGATGCCCTGTGGGTCATTGTGGACAGACTTATGAAGGTAGCTCAGTTTTTTCCAATCAAGGAGACTTTCAGTGTTGGTTAGATCAGGAAGCTGTATATCCAAGGGGTCGTACGTCTTCATGGGGTACCTCGTTATATCATTTCAGAAAGGGACACCCATTTTATGTCTCGTTTTTGGTAGAGTTTTCAGAGGGCACTGGGTATACAGGTGCTTTTGAGTACAACTTACCACCCTCAGACCGATGGCCAGTCAGAGCGTATGATACCGGTGCTAGAGGACATGATGCATGCATGCATTCTATACTTTGGGGGATCTTGGGAGATGCATATAGCCATGGTTGAGTTTTCCTATAATAATAGTTTTCAGGAAACTATTGAGATGGAACCTTATGATGCTTTATATGGTAGGCCAAGCCGATCACCCCTGTGCTGGATGGAGGCAGGTGAGACACCTTTACTGGGACCACATCTCATGGAGGAGACTTTAGAGCAGGTCCACTTGATACAGAAGTGGATGGATACTGGGCAGTATCATCAGAAATATTATGCTAATTGTTGCAGACGACCCTTAGAGTTTGTTATCGGGGATCATGTTTTCTTGCGTGCTTCACTGAGGTTGGGACACAGATGGATCAGGTGATAGGGTAAAGTTTCACTGAAGTATGTGGGACCATTTGAGATTCTGGAGGGAGTCAGGCCGGTTGCCTATTGGTTGTAGTTACCACAAAGGTACCAGTCCATGCACAATGTCTTCCATGTATATCAGCTGCGCTGTTATCACTCAGACCTGTCTCACATCTTTTAGCCTGAGGAGGTTGAGCTTCAGGTCAATGAAATCTTTAAGGATCATCTGATTCATATAGTTCATAGGAGCACAAAGGTTCTCTGAGGCCAGTCAGTTCCTCTCGTATGGGTGTTATGACATCATGATCATGTGAAGGATGAAACCGAGGAGCGGGAGACTGATGTACGTGCTCAATGGCTTGAGTTGTTCATAGCTGTATCTTCACCACCCTTGGAAGGGAAATTCAAGGATAAATTTCTTTAAGGGGGAAGTTTATAAGAACCCGGTTTATATTCTTGAGGTACGGGTTTCTTCTTTTCCTTTTTCCTTAAGTGTTTTTGAGAAAATAAGGGAAATGGGGAAAAATACAAAATTATGGGGGTATAAAACGTGTATTTTTTCACACGCCATGTACTTTGGCCATGTGGGATGAGTACACAGGGCGTGTAGGCCTATCAGTGATGAAGGGTGTAAAAACTGAGTACACGTCGTGTACTTAGTATTTACACACCATTTAATCAGTCGGCAGGTGAACAGTAAGACGGTGGAGGCAGCCGCCAGTGGAGCGACCATACACACTGTGTAATCAGATATACGCACCGTGTACTCATGTCGACGGATGAACAGTTCCACGGTGGAAAGAATCCAACAGGGGAACAATTTAAAAAAATGTAAAGTACATGCCATGTACTTGAGATTACAAGACGTTTAGTTTATTTTTTTCTCTAAAAATGGGTAGTAGCCTCCTCTTTGAATAGATGAAGCTTAGAATGCCAAAGGAGCTCAGGAGAGGAGGCTGGATCTTGGGTGAGCCTCCGACCGCACATCGGGAATTGGATTCTTCTGCCGTCAATCTTATTGGAACCGCTCAGGTAAGAGCTTCCTTCTTCTCGATTAGTTCTTACCAATTCTTTACTAAGTGAAAGTTATTTAGGTTTGAACGTGTTGTTGTTATTCCCAGATCTACGTTGTTCTTGGGAATTTCTAGAAGCGTCATTCACATATATTGGACAGGGGAGATCGAGGTAGGTGGTCTGATGTTTCTTTCCAACTATGGTGTTGAAATTCTGTACTGTTGTTCTACGAACCCATGTTTGGGGTGTTGTGTGGCTGAGGCCTTGACTATTTTAAATACCTAGAACTTTATAGGTAATTGATTGTAATTGTAAACTGCTGTTTGGGATCACTGCTTGGATCCAGAACCACCCCAGGTGTGTGTTCCTCTGTTTAGCCATTTGGCCAGGATACCCGAGGGTATGACATGATTGTATTGTGGACTGCTTTTTCTTAAGAGAAAGTTTATATAAATGAGTTTTTATTCTTTAGGATCGACCCGGTTACTTGTGACTAAGGGTTGTGTTTTACTTTAGCCTGAGGGCATGGTTATATTAGCCTCAGGGCGTAGTTATATTAGCCAGAGGGCGTGGTTATATTAGCCTAAGGGCGTGGTTATATTATCCTAAGGGCACTATGATATTTAGCCTAAGGGTAGGGTGATATTTAGCTTGATGGAATGTCTATATTATCCTGAGGGCATGGTTACATTTAGCCTGAGGGCAGGGTTCTGATTAGCCTGAGGGCATGGTTCTGATTAGCCTGGGGGCATGGTTCTGATTAGCTCATAATTAAATTGTGTTTAATTGTTAAAAGAATATTAAAATAGCAATGAAACTAGTAGTTATAGTTACTTTTGAGTACCTACTAGTTTACTACATTTACTTTTGCACACTATTGTTGCATATTTTCACTAACAGTTGGGAATGGGCCTTTGGTGGGTGCCTATTGGGATTTATTTCTCACACCCTGTTTGGGTCATGCCTTTGGCCCAAACAAACTATATTTTTGTAGGAGTCGATAGGGGAAAGGGTCCCTATATAGGTACATGATTGTGGAAGAGGAGTAGGAGAGTATGGGACCGAGCTTTGGCTTGCGATGCTGCTACGTTTTCTTTACTCTACTTTGTTTTGTTTGGTTGTATCTTGTATTTTGAGTTTTATTGTATTATATTGTAGTGTATCCTATTCTAGCTACTTTCATAGAATTAGTGACATGTTTCATCTATATATATATGACTGTTGGTTCTCTTTTACTTCAGTTGTCCAACTCAGTTATATATTGTCTACTTCTTCCGTTGTTGTATGTTATATATCTTTTCCGCTGTGCTACACTTTAAAAAATGAGGGCATAGTTTCCCCACTATCAGACCTAGTCCCTCGCTGCTAATCAATAGCCTCTGGAGTTTGGGGAAATGCGCTTGAGGTCATGTGACCAACCGGGTTCGGGGCACCCATTGAGTGGCACCCGGATCCGGGACATTACACTATGAAGACCACAAAGTGCTCCCTGATGAGGTAATTCCACCACAACATTAGCGCAAACACGACTGCTACAAGTTCCAGATCATTTGTGGCATAGTTATATTCATGGGGATGTAATTGACTAGACCCATAATAGATCACTCCCTATTTCTGCATCAGCACACAACCCAAGACTAGATGGGATGTGTCGCAAAATACCTCGAACATCACCCCTTCCTCTAGCAAACTAAGAACTGGATCCCTGGACAACTTCCCCTTTAGATAGGTAAAATATTCCTGACAATTACCACTCCACACAAAGGTGTTCCCCTTTCTGGTCAGAGCTATCAATGGAGCTGCTAATCAAGATAAATTAGGTACTAATCTTTGTTAGTATCCTGCAAGACCAAGAAAAATTTGAACTTATTCCACATTCTTGGGTGATTTCCAATAAACAACTACCTCTACCTTTGACAAGTCCACTACTACACCCTTTCAAGACACCACATTCCTATGGAAGTGGACCTCTTGTGTCCAAAACTTGAACTTGGACAACGTTTTGTATAGTTGGTTGTGCCAAAGGATCCTGAAGATAGTCTTTAGTTGTTCGGTATGATCCTACTCTAACATTGAGTAGACAATATTTTCATTGATGAATACGATGATGAACAGGTCCAGAATCTCATTAATGACAGAGTTCATGAGCCCCATGAACATGGATGGAGCATCTGTAACACCGAATGACATAACTATAAGCATGAAGTTCCCATACCAACACCTGAAAGAAGTATTCAGGATGTCACCATCCTTCACCCTCAACTGGTGATATCCAAAATGTAGATCGATTAAAAAAACAACTCACTACCCTAAGAAAGTTGAAATGATCATCTATCCTTTGGAGAAGGTAACAATTTCTGACCATTACCTAGTTCAAAATCTAATAGTCTATACACAACCTTAAACCACCATATACCTTCTTCATAAAAAATACCGGATCACCCCACAATGACACGCTAGGATGGATAAATCCCTTCTTTATCAGATAATCAATCTGGATCCACAACTCCCACATCTCAGAAGGTGCCATTCGATAAGGAGCCATAAAAATCAGAGAAGCACCAGGCTATAAGTCTACCCTGAACTCAACATCACATCAATGGGGTAGAGTGAAAAACTCCTTAGAAAAAACATCCAATAATTCCCCAAAATCTCTATGAACTTACACCATATCAGCATCCACAGATTCCAATGACAGCTCAACCAACTAGGAAAGGAGAGGCTCCTCATGCCGACTACCGACATGACAACTCCGCTCCCCAATGAAATCCATACGTTGTCCATTCATGTTTGAAAACATGAATCTTCTCCAGAAGTAGTCAATAATATCACACATAGAGTAAAATCAGTAAATTCAAAGGATAAAATCATATGGCTACATATGTATCAGAAAGATATTCCCACTAAACTGGTGCGACACCAACATCATTATACATCCCCCGAAAACATCAAACAAGCTTGTCTGACCTTCGATTGGTGTACTCAACATCAAGGGAAAATAAATTCTCTACATGTCTAGTCCCAAGGCATGGTCCAGACTAGGTGCAATAAAGGATTTCAAAGATCCCAAATCAAGTGAATCACAATAATGAGCATTTAACAAATTGATCATACATTGAACGATCTCTGGCCCCATGGGAACTTCTACCTCTGTGGTGTGAAAATGACCAATGACCAACTCATCTACCCTTCTATTGTCGACCAACTCCCCAAGGAAACCCTAGTAAAGGTACCAATGGAGCACCCTGAGGTCGGCCTCCTCCAGCACCATATGACCTCGGTAGAGTAGGTGCTTGTTGTCCCTACTACTGGAAGGGCCTGGATGGAAACTACTGATGAGGTAGGTGTTGAACTTTCCCGCCTCAAATATATTGATCTTTAGTTGAGAACTACACTTAGAGTTTCCCAAAGACTCTTCCTGAAAAACACCTTGTCCCCAGGATAGTAGGAAAAGGTTGTGGAACAGAGGGTCAGAACTGAAACTACTATGGTTGGTTCCCTTCTAGCCGAAACCTGGAAGGCCCTGCTGCTGAAGACATGTAACTGAAGACCTTACCCTTTGGCGAAAATAGTTTAATTCCCTCTCACTGTATACCTCCTCATGAGTTCATTATTTCTACCACCTCCACCTTCTTTTGAACCTCTAAGTATGTCTGTAGGGTGAAGGGGGTAACCGCATACTTAAGGGAAGGGAAAAGTTCCTCCCTTAAGCACCTCACCTACGAATCCTCATACAAAAAGAGATACAGAGAAAATGTAGGAGATACTTGAAATTGAACCCCAATTCCCTCACTGACATACTCTCCTACTGGAGGGGGAGTTTCTCCTGCCTATTCTTGACCTTCATCATGGAAGAAAGGAATTCTGCATGGAGCTCCTTCTCAAAGTCAGTGTACAAAACATCAGTCTCCTTTCTCTTCCCAAGGTAAAACATCCACCACTAATGTGATACTCCCTTAATATGGCTCACCACTAGAGGAACCCAGTACTCTGTTAGAGCCCAGAATAAGATGAAAGTAATCACCAGCTCCTCGAGCCAACTCTCCATCTCCATATCCGAGACACTACCCTCATAAATTCCTAGAGTCTTCCACTGGAAGGAACAAAAATTCTTCTACCACTGGTCATCCTCCACTAGATCAACCCTCTAATGATCGTCTAGATTGACCTAATATGCCTCCACTTCCTCAGAAAGTCATGGATGATGATCGGGTGCCATAACTGAAAGGTAAAAAAGGAACTCCTAATCCTGAGTATTGTGGAATTTGTTTAGAATTCATTTAAACTCATTGTTTATTTTAATTTCCGGAATATGACCCAAAAAATAAAGAATAGAAATAGTCATGATGCATGTACCTTTCCTAGGGTCTCTACCCCGTAAATGGTGTACCCTCACTTGGTCATTTGGTAAGCTCATATTCCTTGCATCGGATCATGAGGGGGCCCTAAAATCATTTGTCCTAGCTAGTATTCCATGGCCTATGTCAAGAACCAAGATCATCTAACACTATTTCCCTACTAACCAATGTAATCCTCACTGTTCCTAACTCCAAACTCCATCCTATCTCTCAACCATTAGCTATGATACCATTCTATCATGATCCGCCTTCTTCAAGATGAGGGAAGGGATAAAAATATTTTGAGACCTTCCTTTCTCAAGATGAAGGAGAGATAATGACACATGAGTCCCACCGCCAATAGGCCCCTGGGTGGAGACCATCATTAAGGGTATAGAAATATCCCCAAAAATGGGTGGCATTATACTTTTTATAAAACCCAAGATCAGGAGACTAGTTGTACCAACCTCAAATGACTCCAGAAAAGATACATATAAAGAAACCCAAATCCATACCACATGCATGTTTCAAGTAAAACTGCTGAAAAGGAAAAGAAAACTACAAGGTAAGTTCCAAAATAAAACTAACCAGTGACACAACAACCGTCCCCAATGTTTGAGCTAGTAAGGTTCATCATGTTCTGCATAGTCTCATTGGAAACCTGAAAACAATTTTATGTATGTAGGGTGAGCATAAAAGTATACTCATTAGGGAAAACACAAATTCACCCATGCACAAGTAGGAGAGGAATACTAATTCCCCCATGAGAGAAAAAAATAAACTAATACAGAACCCAGAAAGGTATGCTATCCACCCCAATCTTACCAAGGAAAAATCACCAAATAATGCAATTCATGTAATGAAATAATATAAACACGTAGATATTTTGGTACCCCACACCACTTACCACTGTTTGACTACTCATCCTTAACAGTGAAGGTCATAATGCTACCATGCTCTTACACAAGCCCCACTGTCACAACCCACCCACATATAGCTAGACCACAAACCACACACATCTTGCCCAAAGGGTATTGGGAAATAAATGCCTAGAAGAGGGACTAGAGAAGATCCAATAACCATCCATACATCCTCCCAACAGAATGTTGGGAACGACACCCTCCCCCATAATAATAGGGGTGTTCGACACGTAGTTCTCAATGAGGGTGGGGTGAGTATAAAAAATATAAGTAACTAAAAGTGTATACATATAGGTAACAAACACTCAACCCATCCTATGGAATTATAAACATAAAACCATCCAACAAAAAACCACCTTTGCTGCTACCCCTACATACTCAGCCACACAAAAACCATAACCAAGACATCAACCAACCCCTATCATTTAAAAAATTGTCATTCATCATTATAATCCCATTTATTTACTCCACTCCTACCTGGGAAACTAACAACCTCAACACAAGAAACTGTTCTCAGAAGGCGAAGATCCTGATTAAATATAGTCGAATTACGCTTAATCCAAGATTATAAAAATTCAAGGCATGGAAAAACACCAATCCTGAGAGCATGAGTACAAATTTAGACATTTTAAACATTAAACAAGTGAAGAGGGAGGAAGGTAAATGATTTCCATTTTAACACCCATTCATAAAAAACAAACATAAAACAACCTGCTTGCAGTCCCAACACACACCAACACCACACCCAACACACCCATAAACATGAAATCATGACAGCCCAGTCCTGCATCCCCACTACCTAAACACTCCCCAGATGTATTCCCACTGCATAAAAAGTTCATCCATTCCAAAATAAATCAATCTCTCATCCTGATATTCCATTACACCACATGAACCCCCCATACCCAACTACACTCCCATCCACAACACCACACAAACAACATACAGACAAGGTCAAACAGAATGACACACAACACACAACCACACCTATCAAACATGGTGTATTCAAATTTGGCCCACATTGTTCTTTAAATTTCACTTTGATAAGAAGGGGTGATAAAAGAAGGGTTTTCATCTTGGGGCATCCATTTCTTTTAATTGGGTATATGTGATTAATCAGATTGATATTTATATCAATTATTCAAAAGGAAACAATGATGGTTATAAATCATCACCCATAAAGAGGAAAATACCACCAACGGTCATGATTTTTAGAAGATATGGTAACAACAGATCACACCATCAACAAATATAATGAATAAAATAGGAGATCGACATCAATACACTCCTTACCTGTTATTGAGTTCCTATTAGCATTTATCTTTATTAAAAGTTGGATTCGACATTTTTCACAAAAGAACATTACTACACCCACCCCACGTGATACACAAATAAAATATAGATGAATGAAATACCTACTTAGAATAGCATATGATCAACAACTCATACTTTCTTCAAAAATAGAGGGTCGCACGAGTAACAAAAAAACTCCAAGAAAAAACTCTAAGGAAATCTTGATTGATGGCTACAAAACAATAGGTGAATACATGGGAAGGTAAGGCTCTATGTGCAATAAGAGTTAATAGAAAAAAATAGTAAGGGATGATCCTGGCTTTGAAGAGCCAGATCTAATATCAAAGGTAGAATGGTTTCAAAATTCATTAAAGTTAGATCGTGGCCAAGACCATGTAGTTAGGTTATTTAAATGTCCATGGAGTCTTAGGATATTAATATATAATTAATATCAATTGAAACACTTTTATAAATTACCAAATAAGGATTTAAACTCTATTTATGTAAAATAAAACATAAGAGGGGAGAAGTTGTAAAATCTGGGAGAAACTAGGGAAAACAAAAAATTTGGAAAACTGTTAGAAGTGACTCACCATTGGGTGAGTCACAATGTCACTGTTCGGTGAGACACCTTTTAATGAGCCACTATTTTGTTCCACCATTCTGTGTACCACCATTTAGTGCCACTATTTAAAAAACTAGATTTTTTGAAAACTCCCAAACATGCCACTATGTCCCCCAAGAACACCACAAACAATGGATTTCCACAAAGGAATGGCCCGAAAAAAACCATGTCATTATAGTTATCCTATTACATTCACATATGATGAATCAAATGGTCTTTTAAATCATTACATATTTATGGTTTTTATGTCCTTAAAATTCTATTGATCATTCACTTTCTCATGATCAGTGACCTCTTTCACTCTCCACAATTATTTATGATTTTATTCCATGTACATATATTCACTTAACACCAATGTTATCTTATTTGGAAACCTAGTTTGTGTTATTAAAAATTACCTTTGTACTTCCCTTTATCAATTATTTATAGGATTTTTATTAACCCTTTTTATGATGTGGGTTTTTAACTAATGTATTTTCAAATGTCAAACCCTTGATTACTAAGATCAAGATTAAATTGAAAGGATAAAATTAATTTAAGGGGAATATAATGAAATAAACCAATATTTTAAAAGAATAATGTTTGTTTAGATAACATATATAACCTGAAACACTGATCCTAAATGTGAATTTAACACCGTGATACTTTATGAAGTATTTCTTTTTTAATAAGTTTGATCTCTTCGATAGCTTATGGAACACACAACATTGAGTATAAATGAACCATAATATAGTATAACATAATAAAATAACCATTAAATTTAAAATTATTAATATTAATAACTAAATTTTGAAAATATTGGTTATCTATATATTATAAATAAAGTAATAATCATTTAAATTAATTTTTTTTTCTAAAAACCGTATTTTTCAAAAAAATGGTTTAGTCGTCTTTTTCACACATAATTTTAAATTAATTTGTAAAAATTTTTACAAAATTATTTGATAAAATCAAATCTATTTTTGAAATCATTATATAAAAATTATCTTAGGATGAGTTTTTTGTATTTTTTGGAAATGTTTCTTTTTTTGATGAATAGTGAAAAATATTCATTCTTTTTGAAAAATGCATTTTCGTTTAAATTATTTAAAAAGTTAAACTATATTTTAAATTGGTTTGGAAGTAAAATTATTTAAATTATATTTCAATTTAATTAATTTAGGTCATTGAAATCAATTAAATATTTAATTTTTATATTAAAACCATATACACTTATGAGAATTTTATCTTTTGAAACCCGTTTTTCATCGTGTTTATGGGTATAATTTTAAATTGGATTCACAAAATTTTATGAATCTAATTTTTAAAAATTTATTCCATATTTTTAATATGAAAATTTTATATTATATAAAAATTTCAATTTAATTTTTTACTCTTATGAATAGTAAAATGAGTTAAAATTAATTGTAGCTGTTATGGTAAAAACTGATTTACAATGGGATTAAACTAAAAGTATAATGGTTAAAAATGATCTAAAACATATCCAAAACCAATGTATTGACATATAATGACGTTATCACTAATAAGGGTCTATAATTACTCATTTTGGGGGCTTTTTACATGATAAATATGTCAGTGTAGTTCAATATTTTAAAAAATTACATGTGTGTCCTCTCCCCCAATTATAAAAGGCCACCCCATATACTCCCCATTTAACAGTTAAAAAGCCATTTGGTTAAAATATACCTTACCAAATCACTTAATTACTACAATTACAACATCCTATATCCATTTCTTTGATCATAAATCTAATCCATGAAGGATTTTGGTTCAAACCTAAAGAATTTCTCTAAAGAAGAGGTAATGTTCTAAAATGATTGTTTCTATTTTGTTTCTTCTTACACCAAATTAAAATGTTATTAAAACATGATTATAAAATAAAATAATTATATTACATATATTGAGATTTTATTATGTTAATGTATTGACCTATATCCATTTCATATTCCATCAAATGGGAAATGAATCCATTGATTGCGTGTACGACAAACTATTACCTCACGAAATAATGTAATTAGTTTTCCATCACAACCTTTCATTAATGGATATAATGATGGATTTAACACATTTATATTCTATTAATGATATAATTTTACTTATGTAACTTTAATATCATATATACCTTCTTACTTCCCATTCCATTTAAAATATGATAATGTCACTCATGTGTATAGAAGATTACCGCCTCGCGAAACGATGTGATTATTTTTTATATATGATTTACATGGAAGGTAATAAGGAAATAATCAGTGAATATATGTGATATAAATGAGTTTTTATTTATTATGTAAAACAAATATGTCACAAAATTCCTTACCATTTCACCCGTTTAGGAAATGACAACGTTGCTCATGCATACCTACGAATTACTACCTCCACAAAGCGATGTGATCCATTCTCCATGTTCAATTTCATTAATGAATATAAATAATTATATAATAAAAATATATATTGTATCTTTAATATAATTATTGAGATTACGAGACTATATATTATTCCTGGGAACCAGAACTTTCATTATAAAACACACATGAGATAACGAGGCAATTAACACCCGAAACAATGAATATAATGAAATTTTATTAACAACAAGGTGGTAAAATGTTATAAGAGGATCATATAGGATATTATAAATATGAATGCAGTTATTTTTATTTAATAACATGATTAAAACCATTATATAGTAGGTTAATTCCTGTTCAACCAAAATGAAGCATGAGGTTGCGGACTTCGTCTCAATTTCCCTTCATCGAACCATATTGTAATATTATGCACCTAATTCCTTATAAGGTGTGTATAATTCCCATTTTAAATATAATATCACTATTACTTAAAAATTCATGGTACCTTAAGTTTAAATACTAATTATTTAATCTTAGGGTATTTTACATAAAAGTTACCAAGTGGTAAATAACTTCATAACTCAATGTATTTTCATTGGGTTATATTATTTCTTCATTTTCTTTGATATTATAAGATTATGTGGGTAATTAATTTTGAATATATTATATTTTAATTCTAATTGTTTGATTCTGATTAAAATTTTATACATAAAATTGAATCATTGATTAATTATCACATTAACTTTAAGATCTATTTGATGGTTTATTTCACAATCCCATTTTAGTCAGGATTATTTATGCATGAATTTACATTGAAAAAATTATTTGATAATTGGAAAGTAAACCCATTTAATTTTATTCTCCTCTAGTTATTCATTTTTTTCAATATTACCATTTTCCACTCTTTGATACTTAATTTGATAAAAAATGTTAATAATAAAATCAGACTTTATTTCTCTCTTCATTCCAAAATCATTTATCTTGTAAAACCATTTTTTATAAAAATGTTTTTAGCATTCTCTAAATTATTTAATAATGAATTTTATCCTTTTTTAATTTTATAATTTTTTTTGAAATGAGTATTCATATCATTTTCTATATAAGGCATGTTTTGATTTTACCAAAAATGTGAAAGGAATATTTTTTAAAATTATACAACATGTATGAATTTTCTTGCCACTATGAACACTTAAAATTTTATATCTTATTTTACAATTTTACAATTTTATTTTAAAAAAAATAATTTTCAAAATGTTTTGTGAAATTTTAGTTTTAAAATGTTATTTTAAGAAGGAAAGTTATATTTTCATCAAGAATGTTTTTAGATATCTTTTTATGATATTTCTACTCATCAACGATAACAACCCTTTATTTTACTTGTACTCCACTAGGGATATGTTGTATCTATACCATCCTTATTCATTATTTGGATGTTTTATGATCATTTTGACAAGGTAATTTATTTAAATTATGTTTCTTGATTAATTTTTATAATCATTAACTTTCCCTTGAAATATTCACTTTCTCAACATCATTGGACATTTCATTTCCCATAAATATGTATATTATTTATCATGGATATGTTTATTTCTAATAACCTATACCATTTTTAAATATATTTTTTTACATTGAAATTTATTTGATTAAATGGGGAAATATTTATAAATCATTATCCTTTACTCAAGATGTATATTTGATGATAATGTATATTATTCATTAATTAAATTGATTATTTGATATCTAAAGAATGATTTGGACATATAAATGTGAACGGGTCTCAGTTATAGATAGATCACTAATGAATCAGTAGTATCATGAGAAAAAATAGTTGTATAGACTTAGATAAATGGGTTTATGGTGAATACTTACCGATTAGTTCTAAACTATCTTGTGAAAGGTCATGACAGCAGAGGTGTCATGATGTCTGAGATCATGACATCCAATAATTAATAATTTCCTTCATTAATTATTCCATTATTATTATCAATGATATTTTTCAATGATATTCTCTATGGATGCATTTAAATACCAGTTTATTAATTAAATTAAATGTGTTTTTAGTTATTTATGTTAACTTATTGATTATGCCATATCTTGTTATGATATTAATATTATTGATTAAATGAATTGTGTTTTAAGTTATTTACCTTACCATATTGATTATTACTAATCTAATAATGACAATTAAGCCATTTAAATGGAATGTAAGTTCAATTATTTAGATTTCCATGTTGATTATTCTTATTGATTAATGATAGATTCCACTATACATAACCCTTACAGATCATTTTAGATCACCCTTATTTTTCTTCTTTTCTTTGGAATCTAGGATGTTTAGTAAGAATGACATGAAAAAATATTCTAGAGGTAATAATAATATTATTACAATAATTATATTGTAATTTTTGTTTTCAAATATAATATTGAATCATGTGTGTATATAGATTACCAATACTGGTAAAATATTTAGTGATTCGGGATATGATTCCTTGTATCTTATTCCAATGTAATAAAGTACACACCATCTTTGGGTTACTGGAGTCAAGGTTGTTACACAAAACCTTAGTAAGATTTCCCCATTAATTAAAGCATACTGAATTTGGTTATAAATTCCCTTTGAATTATGGTTACATTCATAAATTAAGTAATGAAAGTCTTCTAACTTAATATATACTTGAGGGATTTTATTTATTATGATTAAATTTCAATATTTTATCCTTCACATATCTTGTTAATATTATATGTATTTTAAATAATTAATTAATAATTTATTTGATAAAATATTTATGCATAATCAATTTATTTTAATTTATCTGTCATGTATTTTTATATTATTTAATTTATGTGGGCTAGTTTAATCATCTTATAAACATGAATCCACCTAAGAAAATGAATAACCATGAATATGAAAGAATAAAATAAATAAAATGACTTGATCATGAGATTTTTAATTTATTTATTTTTATAGTTCATGATAAATCAACATATAACCCTAGGGAAAAAACTCTTTTATCCATTCTTGGCTTGAGTTAGAACATTTCCCAAATCGATTGTTGTATCTTCTTGGTTGGTTTCACATCAACTTTGTTTTTGCGATCCCTCCCCTCATTTAAGCTTCATAATTTATATATTAAATACTCAAAATAATGTGTGGGGAACCATGGGCATGGGATATGTAAAATAATCCATAGACAAGTAGGTTTTCAATAATAATCTTGGGTGGGATGATTCCCATGAAATCATAATTAATTTAATACAATTTTATCACATATCAAAATCCATAAAATAATATTAAATTAAATATAATTCAAACACATAAAATGGTTGGTCATGCTCATGAATAATTACATACATGAAATGGCATCATATTCACACATACATCTCTAATTAATCTTTTATTAAGATAAATTTCTATTGAATTAATAATTAATGGTATTTTTAATTAACTAATTCTTTATCTTAAATATTAATCCAAGAAAATCTAGAGACACATGAGATTCTCATAATATATAATTTTTAAATAAATATATTTTTTAAATTACTGAACTACATGACATGTACTTGGAATCAACCTAGTATGTATCCAACCAAACTATCTAGTTCCTTCTATGATCCAGAACATTTCATTTACAAGACATATAGTGTAAATGGTGTGTCATGTAGTTACATGACTTGTAGTTACACATGTTAATCAATGTACTAAACTTGGTGTGTATTGAAACATGGAACGTTTTTAACCTATGTGACATGTACCACATTAAATTCTTATTTATTGTACATGAAGTTTATGATTACCATGGTGTTCAATTTCAAAATTTATATAGATTTTAATTGGGAATTTAATATTCCTTTAACCTTTTCACATGACATGTATGCTAGCTACACATCATGTAGTTCAATTGAATTCCATAATTATTTTCACTCCATGTAATTAATTTATGTGGCGTACAGGTTGGATCAATGTGTACTCCGCATAAATGGGTACAAATTACATGACATGTACATAAGATAAACATCATGAAATTATCTTGGGCAATCAAAATACACACATAGGGAATAAATGTGTATTTTATGTGGAAATTTATGTGATATATGGTGGGTAAAGTAAAAACACACCATCTACTCATAATTTTCTCATGTTTCATAACTTGCAGTCAACACAACAGGTAACTAATTACACCATGGTGGTCAATACATGGTGTAATTACACACGGTGTAATGAACCCAGACATGAAAAACTATGATTGGTACAACAAAATCATCATTTAGTTGAATTAGGCTACAAAACATTTAATTAGGTTACATGCTATGTGATTTGGTCATGTAGCTAGGATATACAACACATCTAGATGGATTCTCCATGTGTTGTTCACATATTATTGGCCTATTAATGGTCATATGATATTTAATTAACATATTATCTTGAATAAATGTATTAATAATGAAAAGTAAAATGAAAGTTTAACAAAAGTACCATGATATTAATAAATAAAATAAAATAATTATAAATATCAATGTGTTCAATTTTATATCACTTTAAGGTTTCATGCATAGTGGACGTACCATTTGGGCCCACACCCAACTTGAAATTTTTTAGTTTCAATGAATAGTTCACAAGAACATAGTTAATAATATTCCTGTATAATAGATGTACCCAATGAAATTGGACAAACAATCTCATAACCAAGATAGAATATCTTTCACATTAAATTTATAATTAATTTAATAACATGAATAACCTTGGACTAGAGATTCTTTATTTGATGAAGATGTTGATCATTCAAACCTTGTATGGGTTTTACTAATATTTATTTTAAAGGATCCAAAGTATAACCCATCATACAATAATCCACATGTTCACCTTTATCGCCTAATGATGATAATGAAATGTTAGTTTATGTCATGGATGATCTATTTTTCTTTTATTTCTTGAGTTTATTGTAACACAATCATTCATGATAAAGCATTGTCACTCTTTTGTTCTTTCAATATTGATATGGAGGAAGGAAGTGGTAAAATTCTCTCAGTCTTGTGAGGAAACCTAGAGATGTAATTAGTAGATAGAGAATTATATAGAGAGGATTCATTGTTCACAATGAAGTCTCCTTCGACTAAGACTAGGAAATGATATTATCAGGTATTTATAGACATTGTTTGGAGAATAAATAATTACACACTTTCCCTTTATAATTATCAAAATCCTTAGGAAACCCAACTTATAATAATAATAATAATAAAAATAATATTTATTTGATGTGTGTAAGTGTTATAGATAAAACAAATATCATTTCTTAAATAAATAAATATTTATTTATTTGAATGATATTCAATATGTAATTTCCAACAGACCCTTTAAATCAGTTAGGGTTTCTTCCTCAACATTTACTAAACCATGAATAATAAATAAATTATTATTCATTTTTCTGACAAATGGAGACATGAATTGGACAACCAACTCATATCACTCAAAAATTTATTAAGAAAAGAAAGTTTACAGTGGAAACACATGGTGAAAAGAGTGTGCACCAACAAGAATTAGGGAAAGGTTACACAGAAAAAAGCCATCAGACTCAGAACATTGAAGAGGAAAAAGTGGAAAAGTGTACTGGCTTCCATCCATGATCCAATCTGCCACTGAGAAACTAGAACATAAAAAATCAGGACGAAGTGAATGTCTTCTCATCAATCAATTACATGGTCACGCGCTTACACATTGCAAAACCCCATGCATCTCACGCCTCCCTAGGAGGCCTAGGCTATAAGCTCTCCATTGACAATAGAATATAAACCTCCATATGACTCAGCTTTAAGGAAATACACTTTGAGAGAAGATCCACCAAATGTAGCAATTTCAGTGAAGTCCAGTTTTAAAAAACATGCCATAATAGTTCCCAGAAAATCCTTTTATTTAAAAGCTCAAAGAATCACATTAGGAGTGGAAATGATAGAGGCATCAAAAGGTTTTTTTATTCAATACAGCCAAATCTCCAAAAGATGAAAACTATTCAGCTGTAATGTCCTTCTCAATCTGCCATGTAAGATCTCGAGATAGATCCAGAACAAGTGCTTGGCAATCTTCAAGCTGCTGTAGAATATCAGGAAAAAATCACTGCCTCCCAGACAAGAAACACTTAAGTCGCACCAAAGAATGATGTAAACAGAATCGTAGAAGAGAGGTGTTTCTATTCCAGAAAAAAAAAACAATGATGAAACTACTTGCTTGCAAGTCCAGTTTCAGGCACTGAAAAATATGAAATCATATCCATCAAAGCGAAGGAAACTGTTGATGAAAAAATAAATATAATTGTACGAAAAATAGTAATAATTTCCAAATAATGGTCTTGAAATCAAAGTAAAGATTTTGCTTAAATTTTTCCACCATCAAAATGAACATATGATTTCTTATTTGATGGTAGTTCTCTATAGAAATTTCTTTATTACTATATATTTTAAATACAATATCATATTTCTATTCCATCCAGACTTCTAATTCCTCACTCACATCATCATAATATTGATAGGAATCTCTCATAGCAGGTTCCTCTTTTTCGTCATTATTAGAATCATCCAAAATATTTTCAGTAGGAGGTGACATAATCTCTGGCTATGAAGGAATAACAGGTTTTTCCTTCCTAGATGCCTTTGAGGATCTCGTAACTATAGTTCTCTCAAGGTGAGAATAGTCTTTTTGCTTCTGAGTTTTTTTGTAACTAGGCATGACGAAACCATCTGAGTCAACCATTGGTTTTCCCCTTCCTATCACTTGACTTGTAGAAGGTCTCCTCAATCTGAGATGCTTGGTTAGGATCTTCCTGCAAGGAATCACTAGATTCAGACTATTTATTCTTTTCCTACTCATGCAGAGGTTGAGGAGCATCAGTTATTGCAGTAGGATTCTCAGGTTCATTGTGTGACACCTCATCACACAATTGTACAATATGAGAAACAATTTCAACTTCAGCAAGATGATTAGTAGGGGCGTGGGGACTAGAATTCATATCATCTTTATTAGCAGGATCCTCATTCCCTAGAGGAGTAGAATCCGTCCCCTGGGGTTCACCTTTTTTAATCCAAATTGAATGATTGAGAGGAGGTGCATCAAGATTTTTCCCGCATTCCTTTGTAGGATGTCCAATTATAAGACACTTAGAGCAGTAGTCCGGACGATTTTCAATGAAGACCTCTTGGAGAAACCCAGTGTCACCATTTTGTATCCAAATTTGAGATGTTATGTGTTTATAAATGTCAAGTTCAGTACATATTCTAGAAATAGAGGGTTGCAAGAGGTTTTTAGTAGTGGAATCAAGTTTGAGAGGTTTCCCAAATAGAATGGAAACCGCGAAAAGGGATTCTTTTTTAAAGAGATGGAGAGGTAGACCCAGAAACCCCAACCAAATAGGTGCAATGGTAGGCTCGATATCAGTGCAGAAATCAGGGGACCATTTAAACACTTTCATGAATCAGGCACCGAAAGACCATGAGCTTATCATCCACAATCGATAGTAATCATTTTCAGACAAAAAACGAAAAACCACATGCAATGAATTAAAGAGACCAACATAGAATGCCGTAAAACCAAGAGCTTCCAAAGTTTTCCTTAGGAAGAATAAAGAAGGCATATGCTTGATAAATTTTCCAGCAAGAACAAAACATAGGTTAGAAGCAAGTAAGTTGACCTCTTCCTTAGAAAATGAGATCGCATCGAGGCCCCTGTGTCAAAATTGCTTTGGCTCTAGCATCACAATATTAGAATCATTGTGAACGCTCCTCATTTGTTGTCGCCCATAAATGACATCTGCGAAGGATCTTTGGTCTTGATTAGGGTTTCTCCATCGACCGCCGAGAGGAGTGTCTCCCATGGTTCCGTCATCAAAATTCAAGTAATTTATTATTCTTTTGATAAATGAATAACTATTTTATAAATAGTATTATGAATAAATAATTATTTTAAAATTCATGTAAAAAAATAAATATTTATTTAATAATAAATATTATTTATTACCTTGTAAAAAACAAGAGATAAATAAATATTCTATTTGATGGTTAGGTGAATAAATAATTATTAAAATATTCAACTCACATATAAATATGATGACTAAATATTAATGATTAATAAATCCTAAATAAATATTATTCCTCAGTCTTTAGAATATTATTAATTCCAAATCTTATATTTAAATAGAATTTATTTGTGATTTATGGATACTCTATGTGTGTGACCCTCTTGGATTATTTATTATTGGTAATAGACTGGATTGCGTAAAGTATAATATCAATATCTAGAAATACAAAAAGGCAAACATAGAAAAAAACTTATTATAACAATTATGAAAACCACATATGAATTATCACTCTGTAATATAATCCCATCTTTTATGATATATCTAATCAAATAATTACAAACTATGTTCTCATTATATCTTCATTTTAATTCATAAAATTATCCTATTAACCACTATGGCCATGAAATTTTAATTTTATGGTTCTATTCCAATCAAATATCCTGAGATGTCATCTTGATATATCAGATGTTACATATATTATATTGACTTATTCAATAATTCATTATAACTTATGGAACACCCAATTTACCCTTCTTATCCAAGATAAAACATCACAATAATTTTCATTAATGCATCAAAGCACATGACTCATGATATTCATTAATAATAATATCAAGTTAACAGATCATTACACACATTAACATACATGAATATCCAATAGCACTTAAATATATGAAATTATTATTGGCATGTTTTTTCTCAAAATCTCCCATATTGATGATTACTAAGTGTACAATTTATGAAATGATGTATCTTTAGATTATGAGTATCAAGCATCTGACATTTAGAAATTTTATGTATCCCATTGTAGAATGTTATCTGACTGCATAACATGTATTTAAGGATATCTTCATAACACTTCATGTTTATCATTATAGCGGGAAACTACTACAACCTTTCAATGAAACATATACTCTAGGAACTCATCACATTAAATTTATGTAGAAGTTTAATCAATATGTGTTAATATATTTTATTAATATTCATGACATTGAATATATAAGTAATATAATATACAAAGTAGTTTGTTCTAGGGAACTAAATATTAAATAATACACATCAAATATATGTTATTATATGAACTTAATTTTTAGAGATAATGTATCCATAATTTAGTTGGTCTACTACCATTGAAAATACATTTACTCAATTATGTAAATATATTGATTATATTACTATTTTAATTTACCCAATAACTTCAATTTTTTATTCTTCACTTGATGATGATACTGATTTGAAAATTGTGAAAACCTAATTATCCTTAGTAATTTTCAATAGAATCCACTTGTAAATACTTTATTGAGTAGGAAAATCTATTTACATTCATGTAAAACCCTTTTTTATATATAGTAAAATCTTGTAACATAATATTTACCTTGAAATTATACCAATTATTTCTAACCAGTTCATTATTGTCACGACCTGTCCCCCAGGGCCCGTACCGTGACTACCACAAGCCCACCTTCTATAGGCCAGGGGCTGGTGACTAGCACCAGAAAGACATATCCCTTTAAATGGGAAGGAATTTCCTTAAAACCTGTAAACACAAATTCCAAGAACACAATATGAAGAAAACCATGAAGTAAAACCATATAGTAAAAGAGTGAGTACTATAAGTAAAGGGGGATGAAATACAAGCCCAACTGAAAAGTACAACAGCAACAAAAAAATAGCTTCTCTGTTCATACAACAAGGATCCTACATGAATGGTAGGTACAACTCAGGATCATTAGTCACTACGGAATGTCATGTCAAATGGTCCACCTCTAAGCACTATCCATTCCTGGCTCCCTTAGCCTCGATCAATGTTATTCTCCATCTGCAAAAGACACAATAAGGTGTGGGCATAGACCATGCTGGGGTGAGTATAACAATACTTAGTAGGGATCCCGAGACCCCCGAAGGTCTCCCAGAGTTCCTGAAAGGAAAAACCACAAAGCAAGACCTCAATCACAAAGCACTAAGCAGTCATCAACTCTACTTAGGTATATGGCCATACATATACCTAGGTTATCAAAATATACTCATCTCATTCAGGAGGAAACATAAGGCTCTAAATTTTATGCCATTTTCCCCACTAATCCATGAGGGGAGAATACCAAAAAGGTAAAAACATAATGGTAAAACCATGAAGGTAACAGTACCACAAAGGTAAAGACTCCGCTCACACCAGGTATAAATTAAGTACAGAAGTACAAATGATTAGACATATCACTGGATCTTCTTATTCTTTTGAGAGGCTCTGATGTTGACCCACACCGGATTGGTAGATGTTGACCCACATAGGATCGGTGAGCGCTGACCTACTTAGGATCACTGAGTGCTGACCCATGTAGGGTTGATATATTCTGACCCACATAGGATCGATAGATGCTGAACCACATAAGATTGATGTTCTTTCTTCACATTACATCTAGCCATAAGATTCCCACACTAATCACGGTTGATTCAAGAAGGGTCCACTCCAAAAGTCATCTATTATACCTCAACTACCACAAAGTTCCAAGAAGAAGTATCCGAAAGGACCTCCATGTTAAAAGGGTTCCAACGCGACAGACGGCGCGTTAATCGGATGCTCGGTCTGTGACTTATAAGCGTTTTAGTACCAAGGGACCGATTTGATTTGAGTTTGATCGAAAATGGATATACTCCGACTTCCAATAAAATTCAAGGGGATTATACCAAAATGATTGTCTCATTCTAATGATTCTGGAGCCATAAACGGTTCATCAAACGGACGTCCGGTTCACAAGTTATGACCCTTTAAGTGAAGCTGGACCCGGTTGGGTCTGGGTCCGGTCTGACCCGGTCAGACCGACCCAGTGTGGGTCTAACCTGGCTGGGCTGGGCCGCAATGTGCTCAACCCGCTAGGATGAGGTCTGGCCCGAACTAGAGGGGGCGCAGCCCGGACCGCAAGGGGGCGTGGCCCAGCCCGAAGGGGGGTGCGACTCGGCCCATAGGGGGTGTGGCCCGGCCTGCAGGGGGCGCGGCCCACTAGGCTCATGGGGCCAGGTCCATGGAGGGCACAACCCACTGGGTTCACGTGGCCTGGCCTACGGGGATCATGTGGCCTGGCCGCTGGAGGGGCGCAGCCCACAGGGTCTGAGCGGCCTGCTGGCCTAGTGCATCCGGCTGGAGGCATGGCCCGCTTGAGCGGGCCCTGCCTGAGCTAGCTCGGGGGGAGAACCCCACCCCCAGTCTTCCTGAATGGATAAGGTCGTTCGGTTTATGTGGCAGCACCACGTGGATCCGACTGGTTTCTACATGGGACCCGTAGGGATCGTGTCCCTACTACCGCGTCATTGGAGTCGCGACTATCCTCTTTGGCGGCGCACCGTTGCGCGGTGCTCCCCCTCCTACGGCCAGCTAGTGCCGACTTCTCCTTACACATGCATTGACTAAAATTCCATGGCCACCCTCTTCGATGGCGTGTCGTTGCTCGCCGCTCCGCCTTCTGCGGTCGACCCTAGCCGACCACCATCTTCACCCACCGCGATTATGGCCACGACCTTCTTCGTCAGCGACACACCACCATCTCCTCTGCGCTCAGCCATTTCTGGCCACCACCATCACCCAACGGCACCGGTCACTGGTGTTGTCATGCCAGTTTTGCACCGACGGTCTTCCGTGGGTCACAAGGTGAGCTCCGGTGGCCCGTTTTCTCATCTGAAGGTATCAACAACCTCCTAAGGATGCCCTCTTCACCACTTGACCCTCTATTCTAGGTTCCATCCAATATCAAATAAAAAGTCCACAAAGAATTCATTGATCAACAAAGTAGTAGAGGGTCTGAGCCTTATTCGTTTCGCCCACACCCTCCATGTTAGCTTGATAACATGAGGGAATAATAAGATTCAATAATTATTTTAAAACTAAACCAAATAAAAACCCTACGTCAAGATCATTAGAGAACTTCTATGTTTGAGGAAGAGTCATTGTTCATCGTTCCCACAACAATCCTCCAATGATGCCGCTTAGTCTTGATTCTTCGGTTCTTCCTTAGTGAGGGGATTCATTCTTCGTCAAGAATCCTCCCAAGATCAAGCCTTTGCCAACGATTTTCCAAAACCACACGTTAGAGTTTAACTCTCTAACATGTGATTAAGAGGTTCATTAATTTTTGTAATTAATGAGCCTCATTAATCACGTGAAGTGCGGTTACACAACCATTGTGTAACCGGGCATTTAATTCCCTTCATTAAATGCCTGACCACCCCTGTGGTCCCCACCATCAAAACATAACAGTGAGGTGGAAGGATGTTTTAAAAATAAAATAAAATAAAATAATTTATTTTATTCATCCACGAAAAATGCAAAAACAACTCGCCTCCTCAACCCACTGTAGTTGAGTTTAAAACTCCCTTAAGAGAATCCTGATGCTACGAGTTCAACAGTGCCTCAGATTTCAATTCTTTGCACCAGTTTAAAAGATAGGATTTCCTGATCGTACATTTATTGAACATAACTTAATGAAAGTTATGAAATTCATTCCGGGCACACCGAGCCTTGGAATCACACGTCGTCAAATTTCACAGCCTTGAAATAGTCATATATAAATAAAAAAATTACACAGAAAATACGGGTATTTACATTCTCCCCACCTTAGGGATTTTTGTCCCCAAAATCCACAACATAGACTAAGGAAACAAATGAGGGTACTGAGCATGAATCTGTGTCTCCTGCTCCCATGTACTCTTTTGGAAGTTCTCGTGCGGCCAGTAAATGTGCACTAGAGAAATCGATCATCCACGAAGGACCCGCTCCTGTCGACCCTCAATTTCAAATGGATCCTCCGTAAACATCACCCCATCTTCAATGTCTAGATCGCCCCGAGTGATAACGTGGGATGTATCATGCACGTACTTCCTCAACTACGACATGTGGAAAACTTCATGCACCTGATGCACTTATGGGGGAAGATATTGGAAATACGCCACCTTGCCAACTATACTGAGAACCTGAAAGGGTCCGATGAACCTCTGAGATAGCTTTCCGCCTTGACCAAATTTCTGCAAACCTCGTCGAGGTGAGACTCATAGGTAGATGATTAGTCACTGAAAGTGGCTAATATTCATTGTTAATATCTTAATATTAATGTGTTTAAAAGTTCATAAACATCAATTTTAGTCCAATTCAGAAATTGAACTTCATTTCCCATCATTGAGCAATTCTTTCTTAAAGTGTCAATTTGGGCCCACTCAATCATTTTCTTGTGGAAATTACAATATTCATCATTTTAATTTGATATTTTGTTATATGATTAATCACTTTATTTGTAACATTTTTTTTAGGTATTATGGATGAATCACAAGTGAAGATGGAGATTTTTGCACCTGAAGGCAGAAACCTGCTGGAAAAAGCATAATGGGCCTAAGGCCCATCAAACAAATGTGGGGCCCACAAACCAAGCCCAATGAAGCACTAATTTATAAAGTAGAAAGATAAAAATATGAGGATCATTTTATTAAACTGTGGCCAGAGCTAATTCTAATTTTTTCAGGATGATAAAGGGATCTGAAGTTGAGATTTAAATGGTGGACCCGACATTAATGCACAGAAATCCGTCCTACCATTTCGACCATAACTTCCAAACACCTAAGAAAAATTTCCTGAAATATTTACAGGTCATATAGGAAATATTTAAGAATATATTTGTCTTCTAAAACCCCTCCATATTCGGCCTTCTTCAATTACAAATTTAAACGTCAATATGGTGGACGAATCTGGACAGTTTTCTGGGTCAACTTCGAAACATCAATTTCCTTTTGATTATTCACCCTCCTTTTGACTCTATTAATTGTTGGGGGGTGAATTTATTGTGGGGGTGGATCTAAGGATAATAATATGCTTATATAAGGAGCTAGTGGTGAAGGGAATAGGGTGGAGATTTTTATTATCATCTTTTGTTGCTTGTTTCATTGTAAGGTTATGCTTCCAAATTTCCTTTGTAATATTTTCCATTTCCATGTAAGTTTCTTTTTTGTATCTTTATGCTCTTAATCAACTTATTTATCTTATATATTTTCCATTTCATTTATTAAAACTTTATTATCACAAAGTATGGTGATATATCTGTGTTTTTGTGAATTAGTTCACACATAGGTGTGAATTTCATTCACACACATGGAGGAGTGATCATTATTTCCACGGTTTTAATTTCTTCAATCCAATTCTTTTTAGTCATCTTCCGCCCACCATTGAGAGTATACCATCAATGGAGAGATAACCCTTTAATGGGTTGATCTTAGGAGGATTCAAAGGCTGGATTTAATGTTATTTTATGAATGAATTGTTGTTAATTGGATAATTAATTTAAGACATCCATTCTTCAGTAATTTCTACTCTTCATCTTTACTGTGTTTGAGCAAACTTAATTCAATTAATAAATGACCATATACCTCATAGAGATCATGAATTTGGTTCTCTAAGGTCCATATGGTCTGGTCCATTCCTAGTGCATCATGTGTACCCTCATGGGGCTATAGAGTTTCAGGATCCCACAAGTGGTCATGTCTTCAATGTCAATGGTCATAGGTTAAAACCATTCATTGAATCATTCAATAAACAAGAAACCAAGTAGGATTTAACTGATCCAACATATAAACCAGAGAAAAATGGATAGATTTAGGTTACAAGTCGGGCTAACGATGTTAAAAAAAAGTGTTGCACGGGAGGCAACCCGTGGTTTTCATGTTTCCAATCACTTTGAATCATCTTTTGTTTCCTTCTGCTTCATTTTGTCATTTTTATTATATAGACTGTTGACCTATTCTTCTTTTATGAGTATGGATGGGTATGAAAGGGGAGCACCGTATTTATCCGTGTCATGTGGTGTGATCCCTAAGTAATACCTTACCCAGAAAATATAAAGAAGACAATGTATCATCAGTTTATTTTATTTTATTTATGTTTTTGTAGGTTAAAAAAAATTAGACTCTTGACCTGTTCTTATTTTATGAGTATGGATGGGTATGAAAGGGGAGCACCATATTCATCCGTGTCACGCGGTGTGATCCTTGAGTAATACCTTACCCAGAAAATATAAAGAAGACAATGTATCATTAGTTTGATTTAAAAAAAATGGAAAACCATAAAAATGATGGTACTTGGAATTAAATAAATCATTGTGTTGTCTGTTTTGTCTGCTTTGTCCTTATTTTTATGGTTTAGAAACTATTTTGGGTGATACGTGTTCAATCAAGGAGGTGCTTACATCCCCCAAGAGATCAAAGGAGTAATCTGGAGCATCATGAACTTCAACTTCAAAAACCTGGTGAATTTGTTCCATGTTTATCATTCTCAATTTCATATTTTAACTCATATCCTACCCCCTTATAACTTTTCTTTTCTTTAAACACTGGGGACAGTGTTATTCTAAGTTGGGGGGAGATAAAAAATGATTTTTTTTGTGACTATAAACATGCATGAAAATAAAAATTCCATTAACCATAAACATGATAACACACATTGAAAACTCTAAAATTGGATATCAAATAAATTTTTCATGCCTTGATTCTGATTTTAATGCAAGTTTAAGTTCATGAGCATAGTTTTTGGAAAGTGCGGTTGTCTGATGTGATTTTTCAATGTTTACATTTTCATCCTCTTAATAAAAATGCCACAATGCACGTCTACTGGATCGTGGGTGTAAATTTGAGTTCTTGGGTCCCTTTCATTATAGCATAGGGTTTTGGGGTCACTTTTAGTTTAATTTGAGTATCCAAAA
The DNA here is from genome assembly GCA_963277665.1 of Viscum album. Taxonomy (NCBI): domain Eukaryota; kingdom Viridiplantae; phylum Streptophyta; class Magnoliopsida; order Santalales; family Viscaceae; genus Viscum; species Viscum album. The sequence goes on from OY728127.1 coordinate 9,011,191, forward strand.
AAAAAATTGACCACATAGAGCAATGTTTTGTCCAAATGCGTGGCGTCTGGCACTTGGGGATCGTGACTCCATAGTTGTCTTGACCAGAGTTAGGCTTTATATCTCTATTGTAGAGCATGAAATTGACAATATGTGTGGTGTCCGACACTTGGGGATCGTGACTCCATAGTTGTCTTGCCCAGAATTAGTCTTTTCATATCTATTGTGGATAAAAAAAATCATAAAAAATAAAATAAAAAAAGGATACTCATATTAAGGTTTAATGTGACTCCCACCTAGAGCTTCCATTTTTCCCCTTGAACAATAAAATGGGCCCCATATATTTTGTGATGCAAAACACTTTATCATGCTTAATTGAAATTGGAGAAATGTGGCGATGAATTTGAACAAAAGAATGGGTTTGGGCTTGGGATATTCTTATGGACCTAGATTGTTTTAAATTATTTTTATGGGTTCCATAATTTTTTTGGTATGAGGTCTTTGGGTGAGAAATGTGAATTTAAATGTTTTTGGAAAAGGGGATTTGAATTTCATATTTGTAATATATTTTGCTCGGGACTAGAAAAACTCAAGTTGGGGGGTGTGATTAGTCACTAAAAGTGGATAATATTAATTGTTAATATCTTAATATTAATGTGTTTAAAAGTTCATAAACATCAATTTTAGTCCAATTCAGAAATTGAACTTCATTTCCCATCATTGTGCAATTCATGCTTCAAGTGTCAATTTTGGCCCACTCAATAATTTGCTTTTGGAAATTACAATATTCATAATTTTAATTTGATATTTTGGTATATGATTCACCACTTTATTTGGAACATTTTTTCATTTAGGTCGTATGTAATAATCACAAGTGAAGATGGAGATTTTTGCACCTGAAGGAAGGAACTTGCTGGAAAAAGAAAAATGGGCCTAAGGCCCATCAAACAAATGTGGGGCCCACAAACCAAGCCCAATGAAGTTAAAATTTATAAAGTAGAAATATAAAGATATTAGGATCATTTTATTCAACTGTGTCTGGAGCTAATTCTAATGTTTTCATGATGATAAAGGGATATGATGTTGAGATTTAAATGGTGGACCCGACATTGATGCACAGAAATCAGTCCCACCATTTCGACCATAACATCCAAACGGCTGAGCCAAATGTCCTGATATTTTTAAAGCTCATAGAGGACATAAGTTATAATATATTTGTCTTCTACAACCCCTCCGGATTCGGCTTTTGTAAATTACAAATTTACACGTCAATATGGTGGATGAATCTGGACAATTTTCTGGGTCAACTTCGAAACATCAATTTCCTTTTGATTATTCACCCTCCTTTTGACTCTATTAATTGTTGGGGGGTGAATTGATTGTGGGGGTGGATCTAAGGCTCCTAATATGACTATATAAGGAGTTATTGGTGAAGGGAATAGGGTGGAGATTTTTATTATCATCTTTTGTTTCTTGTTTTGTTGTAAGGTTATGCTTCCAAATTTCCTTTGTAATGTTTTCCATTTCCATGTAAGTTTCTTTTTTGTATCTTTAAGTTCTTAATCAAATAATTTCTCTTATATATTTTCCATTTCATTTATTAAAACTTTATTATCACAAAGCACAATGATATCTCTGTGTTGTTTTGAATTATTTCACACATAGGTGTGAATTTCATTCACACACATAGAGGAGTGATCGTTATTTCCGCAGTTTTAATTTCTTCAATCCAATTCTTGTTAGTCATCTTCCGCCCACCATTGAGAGTATGCCATAAATGGATGGATAACCCTTTAATGGTTTTATCTTAGGAGGATGAAAAGGCTGGATTGAATGTTTTTTTATGAACGAATTGTTGTTAATTGGATAATTAATTTAAGACATCCATTCTTCAGTAATTTCTACTCTTCATCTTTACTGTGTTTGAGAAAACTAAATTCAATTACTAAATGACCATATACCTCGGAGAGATAATTAATTTGGTTCTATAAGTGTATAGGGGATTAGTAATTGTGTTTAGTAAGCACCAAACCAGAAAATGATGAAGGTAGTGTTATTTTTGAAGAATGGATTCATCAAGAATTAATAAAACCAAAATTGTCTAAAGAAGTAAAATTCATTCAATCCACCCCGAGCATAATCCTAAGATCAACCCATTTTCTTTGAATTAAATTCACTTAGGTTTATTAGTGTTATTTAAACCATCCAAAATCAAACCCAAAGTTGGCTACTTCATAGCCCATCCTTCACCAAATCATATCGTCTCAAGGTTACTTCTTTGGTCCCTGTGGATTCGACCCCTACATGTACTACATCGACCGCTTTTACCAGTAGGGTAAATTAGGGCCCAAACAGTAGACATGGTCTCCCTCCTCAAACTCCAAAGGTCTCCATAACCTTTCATCATATGGCTTCTACCTACTCTGTGTATTCTTCATCCACTCTTGGATGATCTGAACCTTCTCAGTGGTAGCCCGTACCACCTATAGAACCATAATTGCTGACTCCCCTGGGTTTGTCCCGCATAGAGGTGATCTGCAAGGTTGACCGTAAAAAGCCTCAAATTTTTCCTTACCAATGGTGGAGTGATAGTTTCTATTGTATGAGAACTCCACCAAGGGAAAGTGATCCTCCCAACTGCGGCCAAAATCTAGGACACAAGCAAAAAGCATGTCCTCGAGTGTCTGAATGGTTCGTTCTGTCTGACCATCCATCTGTGGATGAAAGGCGGTGCTCAAACGTAGATGAGTCCCGAATGCCTCCGGTAATCCCCTAAAAAATTGAGATATAAAATGTGCTTCATAGTTAGAGACGTTCGTCGATGGAACCCCATGAAGTTGTACAATCTTCTGTATGTAGAGGTATCCTGATCCCTCTGCAGATCCCTTCTCTCGGATGGGTAGGAGTGGGCCAACTTGGTGAGTCGGTAAACAAACACCCAGATAGAATCATTTCCCCTGGACGTATGTGGAAGCCCTGTCACAAAGTCCATGAAGATACCATCCTACTTCCACTCTAGAACCTCTAGTGGTTGTGCTAAGCCTGCTGGAACCTGATGCTCTACCTTCACTTGTTGACAAGTGAGGCATCGTGAAAGAAACTCTTCCACTGCCTTCTTTATCCCTGTCCACCAGTGATGATGCCGGAGGTCCTAGTACATCTTCTCCACACCAGGATGCACCGCCAGAGAAGAAGCGTGGAAATCCCTCATCAAATCCTCCTGTAGCGCCATTTGTACCATGGTGCATACTCTAAAGAGGATGACATGCTCCCCACCTTCAGAAAATCCATCAGGTGCATGTCTTGAGGATATCTAGACAAATCGAGCCTTGCAGTCAATGTCCCCAAGAAGTGCCTCCTAAAATCGCTGAAGAATTGGGGGAGTGACAGTCATAGACTCTGAGGTAAGCTGCTTCATCTCTATCCATAAAGGATATATACAACATGGCTAGCTGCTCTGTCAGCTCACTCAACAGTTGTAAACCAGACCTCCTGCTGAGTGCATCTGCTACTATGTTCCCCTTTCCAGGAGTGTAGACTATCTCAATGTAATAGTACTAGAGGATCTCTAACTATCTTCATTGTCTTAGGTTCAAGTCCTTTCATGAGAAGATATACCAGAGACTTTTGTGATCATAGTAAATAGTAAACCGTTCACCCATCAAGTAGTTTCACAACATCTTCAAGGTGAAGACTACTACTACCAGCTCCAGGTCATGGGTAGAGTAGTTATTCTCATGTTGTTTAATTTGTCATGAACCATAAGTGATCATTTATCACTTCTGAATCAGGACACATGCAATTCTGGTTCTTGATGCATCGCAGTAGACTACAAACCCGACACTTTTTTCTGGTATCCTCAAGATGGGGGAACTCGTCTGTCTCTCCCTCAGCTCCTAAAAACACTAATGGCATCTCTCTGTCTATATGAAGAGTTTTACCTTCTTTATCAACACTGAAAAAGGTTTCGCAACTCTTAAAAAGTCGGGTTAAAATCTCCTATAGTACCCAGCCAACCCCAGGAATCTCAAAACCTCATTTACACTCCTGGGTGGGTCTCAAGCAAGCACAACCTCTATCTTTTCCAGATCCACTATAACTCCATCTTCCAAGATAACATGTCCCAAAAATTGGAACTCCCGTATCTAGAACAGGAACTTTGAGAGCTTACTATAAACATGGTGCTCTCAGAGTGTATCCAGAACTATCTGCAGATGATAGGCATGCTCCTCCTCCAACGTCGAGTAAATCAAGATGCCATCGATGAAGACCACCACAAAGCGATCGAAGTATGGTTGAAAGATCATGTTCATGATTCCCATGATCATTTCAGCAATGCCGTGCTGAATGGAATAACCAAGAACTCATAGTGGCCATATCGACATCTGAAGGTCGTCTTCTTCACATCCTCATCTCGTACCCAAAGCTGATGATAGCCTAATCTAATGTCTATCTTCAAAAACCATCGAACTCCCTTAAAATGATCAAAGAGATCATCAATCCTAGGAAGTGGATACTTGTTCTTCATGGTCACCAAGTTTAGGTGCCGATAGTCCACATAGAGTCTCAAACTATCATATGCCTTCATCGAAAACAAAATTTGGGGCTGCCCATGGAGAAACACTGGGCCTTATGAACCCATTCCGCTAAAAGTCCTCCAATTGTACCCGTAACTCATGAAGCTCTATGGGATCCATCCGATATGATGGTGTAGATATTAGTGTCATCATGGGGTATTGGTTGATGTAAAATTCCACCACTCTGTGAGGGATTAGTTGCGGAACATAATCAGAAAAGACATCAGCATACTAGTCCACCACTACAGGATATCTCAGACTCTCAACATCAACTAATCTGAGGGTAAGGCGATCCAACTAATGAGTGATCGGCTACACCATCCTCCGGATAAGTCCATTTTGTGCTACAAAGGTTCTTTTCTCACCGGGGAAGGAAAAATTGGTCCCATCCTCATGGACGCACTGCATTTTGGGCCTAATTCCATCAATGTGGGCATGGAATGTAGATAACCAGTCCATACCCAAGATGACATCGTAAGGCCTCGACACCACTACAAGAAGATCCCAGCCGAGGATCTCGCCTCCTAGAGTAGTCTCACACTGCTGGAACTAGTGCATAATTATCGAATCTCCTCTTGTAGGACTCTCTAGCCGTAAGGATTGAGACAACGGCTCCACCAGAATCTTCGAGCTCTGAACGAGGGTCATGTAAATAAAAGAGTAACTCAAACCTGTGTCTATAATTAATGCAGCTAGGGTAGAGTAGACATAGATCATTCCTAAAATAATCTCCAAATCGTCGTGGTCATAGGCCTCAGCCACCTTGATCTGATCTCATCTCTATCTTCCTGCTCCCTGTGGTCGGGGTGGACAACCTGGAGGTGGTGGAGGTAGAACCTAGAATCACCTCCCACCGCCTGTTGAATGGCTAGATCCTCTGCCACGTCCACCTACTACCTACAGACATCCCCGATTGAATCTTTTCCTCTACCTCGGTGGTCCCTCGACCTTCTACTAGTCGTCCGTACGACGGGTTGGGAAGTCATGAGCCATGTGACCCTTCCCGCAACATGAGTAGCACTGACTACTCCTCATCTGTCCTCCTCTATCCTGTAAGCCCCACAACACCGATCATGTATCCTTAGGTCATCCACCAGATGTCCTAGCCTACTTGGGCCTCTAAATCATCCATCTACTGGCTATTGGGGATGAATCTACTACCTGGCACTCAGTGGTGGCTCTTGCGGCCAATGCCTTCTCAGCTAGGAAGCTCTCCACCAAAAGAGCTTTCTCTAGCACCCCAGCTTGCGTCAGAATGCTGATCGATATCATCGATGCTCTGATCTCCCGTTGGAGACCCTGCTCAAAGGTCTGGGCCCTAAAGAAAGGGTCATGTACCATGTTAGTGGTGTAGAGGGAGAGATCAATGAACCTCGCCGAGTACTGGGTCACAGTCATACTGCCCTGCTGTAAGTGTAGCAGCTCTTGTATACGCACTCAGTGCAGAGTCGCTAGGAAAAAATATTCCCTGAATGGACCTCGAATTCTTCCTAGGTGAGGGTCGCCTCATCATGCATCTGGAGTGTCAGGCTCCACTATCTCCCCACTGCTACCTGGAAGATGCTGGCAACTAGGGTAACCATCTGGTTGGAAGGTGTCCCAAATAGGAAAAAAACTCTAGTCACAGCCTCCAGCCAGTACTAAGCCTCCTGCGGATCCATATCATCTGGGAACATCGGAGGCCTCTACCATTGAAACTCATACAACAGACTCTGTCAGCGTTCACCATATACTGGTGGGGTTGGTGGAAATGGCTGCCCAATGGGTAGTGGTGCTACTGGTACACCATCCGGAGGTTCTAACACCATAAGAGGGCCCTACACTGAGGCCTCACCGCTCAGTGGGCCGTCATTGTGTACTCTCTTGGGAAACCTATTTGGTTGTATACATGGTGGAATCCTGAAAGAAAACAGATGCACCAAAATCAATAAGTTATACATGGTGACCTGACTCAAAGAGATCATAAGAAGAACATTTCAAAACACACACAATCAGTGTTTTCGTGCACTGAGTTAGAAATCAAAATTCAGGGTCTTGATGTATAGATACGTCCGCCACCACACCAATACTGGATTCCCCAAACTGAAAACCACACTCATAACAGTTAACACTATTGAAACATTGAAAAGAGCAGAGTCCTAGTTCTTTGGTATAACCGACTCCTCTAATACCACTTTGTCACAACCCATCCCCCAGGGCCTATGCTGTGAGTACCCCAATCCTACCTTCCGTAGGCCAGGGGTAGGCGACTAGCACCGTAAAGGTATATCCCTTTAAATGGGAATACATTTCCTTTAAACCTGCAAACACACAGTCCAAGCACACAACAAGAAGCAAACCATGAAGTAAAACTATATAGTAAAAGAGTGAGTACTGTAAGTAAAGGGGGATGGAATACAAGACCAACTGAAAAGTAAAACAACAATAGAAAACCATATCTTGTGTTCATACACCAAGGATCCTACCTGAAGGGTAGGTATATCTCACAATCAGTAGTCACTACGACACGTCATGTCAAATGGCCCACCTCTGAGCACCATCCAGTCATGGATCTCTCAACCTCGATCAACATTGTATGTCATCTATACAAGACACAACAAGGTGCGAGCGTAGCCCGTGTAGGGGTGAGTATAACAATACTCAATAGGGACCTCAAGACCCCCGAAGGTCTCCCAGACTTCCTTAAAGGAAACAACACAAAAAAAGACCTCAATCTCAAAGCATAAATTATTCATCATCACTACTTAGGTATATGCCCATACATATACCTATGTTATCAAAATATACTCATCTCATTCATGAGGGAAAATAAGGATCCAAATTTTAAGTCATTTGCACAACTAATCCATGAGGGGAGAATACCAAAAAGGTTACACCATGAAGGTAACAACACGAAGGTAAAAGTACAACAAAGGTAAAGACTCGACTCACACCTGGTATAACTTAAGTACAAAAGTACATATGATTAAATGTATTGCTAGATCATCTTATTCTAAAGAAGAGGCTCTGCTGCTGACCCACACAGGATTGGTAGATGCTGACCAACATAGGATCAGTGAGCACTGACCAACTCAGAATCGCTAATCATTGACCCACACAGGATTGATAGATGCTGACCTGCATAAGATCGATAGATGCTTACACACATAAGATCGATGTTCTTTCTTCATGTTTCAGCCAACCACTAGATTCCCAAACTATGTACGCTTGATTCCGGGATGATCCACTCCTCAATCAATCAGTAATAACTCAACTTCCATGAAGTTTTAAGAATAATTACCTCAAATTACCACCATGTTGAAAGGGTTCCAACACGACTGACGACGCATCAATCAGACGCCCGGTCTGTGACTTATAAACGTTTTAGTACCAAGGGCCCGGTTGGATTTGGGTTTGATCCAACCCAGACATACTCAATCTTCCTCCAAAATTAAAGTGGAGTATACCAAAAAGGACTGTCTCATTCCAAATATTCCAACACCATACACGATTCGTCAAACGAAAGTCTGGTTCACAAGTTATGGCCCTTTAAGCGAAAATGGGCATGATTGGGTTTGGGTCCGGTCTGACCCGGTCTGGGCCGACCCGACCCTGTTCGATTCGACTTGACCTGGTCCGGGTCAGACTCGGCTAGGCGGGTCCACATTCCGGCCCGACCCACAAGGGGGGCACGGTCCAACCCGTAAAGGGGCGCAGCCCGCTGGGCTAGTAGGGCCCGACCCGCAGAGGGCACGACCCGCTAGGCTCACTCGGCCGTGCCCATAGAGGTCGCAGACTGCTAGGCGTGCGTGGCTCGCTAGCCCAGCACAGCTGGCTAGAGGCGTGCCCCACTAGAGCAGGACCTGCCCGAGCAGGCACAGGGGTAGTGCCCCCCCGTCTTCCCAAATGGTTAATGTCATTCGGTTCCTACAACGGCACCACGTGGAACCGCCTAGTTTTTTTGTGGGACCCATAAGGATCGGGTCCTTGCTTTCACTACATTAGACCTATGACCACCCTCTCATACGAAGTTCCTTTCCACGCCGCTCCACCTCGTATGTCTTGCTGGTGCAAGCTGCTTCTTCCATCCATCGCAGAAAAAGAGCCGCGACCACCCTCTCCTGCAGCGTGTTGTTGTGCGGCGCTGCGTCTTCCACGGCCGACCCTATCCGGCTGCCATATTAACCTTTCGCGCATACGGCCACAGTCTTCTCTATCATCGTCACGTGACGACGCATTTCCATCTCTTACACAGCTATTCATTATCGGTCTCCGTCGTCACCCGTCGATGTTGGTCGTCGGTGCTGCCTTGCTGGTGTCGTGCCAGCGGTCTTCCGCGGGTCACTGGGTGAGCTTCGATGGTCTTTTTTTCCATCTGAAGGTATCAAAGGCCTCCCTGGGATTTCCTCTTTATCGTTTGACCCTCTGTTCCGGGTTCCATCCAATCCCGAATAAAAAGTCTACGAAGAACACATAGATCAACAAAGTAGCGTAGGGTTTGGGCCTTGTTTTTTGGCCCGCATCCTCCACATTAACATGATAACATGAGGGTATAATAAGATTCAACAATTATTATAATACTAAAACAAATAAAACCCTACCTCAAGATCATTGGATAACGTCCGCATTTGAGGAAGAGTTGGTGTTCGTCATTCCCATAACAAGCCTCCAACGACGCCGCTCAATCGTCGTTCTTCGATTCTTCCTTGGTGTGGGGATTCATTCTACATCAATAATCCTCCCAAGTTCAAGAATTTTCCAATTATTTTCCAAAAACACACGTTAGAGTTCAACTCTCTAACATGTGATTACGAGGTTCATTAACTGGTGTAATTAACAAACATCATTAATCACACGAAGGGTAGTTACACAACCATTGTGTAACTCAGCATTTAATGTACTTCATTAAATGACCGACCACCAATATGGTCCCCCCCATCAAAATTTAAAAGATATGTGGAATGATGTTTCAAATATAAAATAAAATAAATTTATTTTATTTATTCATCCATGAAAAATGCAAAAAAAATCTCCTCCTCAACCCCCTACGGCCGAGGTTAAACCTCCCTGAAGAGAATCCTGATGTTGTGAGTTCAACAGTGCCCTCTGATTTCAATTCCGAGTACCAATTCAAAAGTTAGGATTTTCCACTCGCATATTTATTGAATGTACCTTAAATAATGTTCAGAAATTCATTCTGGGCACACCGTGCCTTGGAATCACGCACCGTCAAATTTCACAGCCTCATAATAGTCCCATATATTTAAAAATATATACATGGAAATCTGATTCATTAAAATTATTGAAAAAAATTCCATGTATTTCTTATTCTTATTTAGTATATGATGGAATTAATTTAAATTTTATGTGATGTGTGGGGGACAAAATTATATATCCCATCAATGAACTGGTAGGTCTCATGAGACAACTAAGATAGTGTAATGGGAGCATCCTTACCCATTATGTATAATGTCTTAGCACAATGTCTAGATGGTATGTTTATGATGTCTGACATTATGAATTCCCATCATTTTCCTCATCAAGAGATCTTTTAATTTTATCCATGTGATTATTTACCTCATTTTACATCTATATAATATTTTATGATTATATATCCATTGATTTGGAATTATTTGTTTATTTATTTTCCTTTTATTACTTACGCCATTATTATTCCATTTTAGCTTCCACTGCATGCTATTATTTATTCTTTGTTTGAGATCACCCTTTCCTTATGTTTCCCATTTTCCCATGTAATGATGATGAATAATTTTCATGATTGAATCTATTAGAAGCATTAATAAATAATAATTTTTACTAAAGTGATGTAATGTGGTAGAATTAATAAATAATTATTTTTACTGAAAAGATGTAATATGTCATTTTTAATGTAATATTTATTTATAGTCTCTTAAATACTATTAAACCATGATATATGGAATATAATATCATGCAATCTGAATACCATGTAATAAATAACCCACCAACTCTTGCTGACCAGAGTCAAGGTTTTTAAAGTCATTATTAATGAAAGGTTTATTTGAAACATTAGGAACTATATTTATAATAATTTTGGTAGATAAATTATATTTTATCTTAATAAAAATTCTATAGATTATTCTATAACTGCTTCAATAGTTATTCTATACATAGGACCATATATTTGGAAAACATGATATATAATTTATGTTTTATACATAAACAGATTATTATTTTACAAATGATGTTTTGAAATTAATTATATAATAGATCATACTAAAAGGAATGGAAACTTAGAAAACAATTGAGTAAATGTGGAATTTTATAAATAATCAGGATAATGGAGTGAATGTTGGTTATAAACAAATTATTTCTATAATACAAAAATTAACTTAGTTTATAACAAATATCATTTCTTGTAAAGAGAAAATAATTTACCCTCAACAAGGATCAACCTCTTTAGATAATTTTATAAAGAAACAATCTACATCATTCATTGGGTCCGCTAATCCAATAGTGGCAGTGTAATGGATAAAGTATATATATATATATAATATCTTTATAGATTTGGAATGTACTAATAAAGAAGAAATTATCTTGGCTATGTATCTTTTAAGGGGATATAATTACCAATAGTGGTATCTGATTTCAAATACTATTAAGTCATAGGAGATATAAAACACTGAGTGGATGAAATTAAGTTGATTTATTTGAAAACTATTTTCCATTGGAGTAACATGATGATATGAAGAGGAAAATTTTAAATTTAAAAAATAAGGAAGAGGAGTCAACAGATATGCACGAGGCTAATTTGAAATGGTTATCAAGGATAATATGGATTATATATGAAACCAAGAAATAAATATTGATATATTATTTCATGGTTTAAATCCAATTTTTTTAACATAATTAATTTGATGAAAAATTCAACATATGAAGAGATAGTGAAAGATTATATTAGGATGAAAAAAAAAGATTTCAAAAAAGTCATTCATTTATAAATGGAAAAATAAGAAAAATAGGATGGGTGATCTCCATGTGGAAAGAACTGCCATAAAATAAAAGAAGGAAAGAGTGTAGTTCCTTTTATATAATAAATATCGAAAATGATACAAAGGGTTTTTCTTAAGGGGACTGGGTATATGATTTAAATATGAAGATAAAGGTCAGAAATAGTAAGAGTGTAAAGTAAATAGAGATGAAATAAATATGGAATGTTTCAATTATAAGAGTAGGGAAATTAATCTAATCAACAACCAAAGCATTATGGAAATTTACCCCAGAAGGGGCCCATGGATCTCGAGCATATTTTTTTGATCATAACAGCTAAATTTGAATCTCTAAATTATGTGATAGTAGGTAATTTATTATACACTCAAATTTAGTTAATAAATTATTTGATTATGTATCTATTCTATGTAACACCTCAAGCTTCCATGGCACGCTTCTCTTTGAATAATATAGTAACGTGTGTTGTACGCAACTTTGAGTTATAACACACACTACAACCAATCAAACTAGCCGTTATAAATAGTAATACCTACTTTTGGAAATTTTTTAAATTTTATCTCTCAAAATGGACTTCATTTTTGGATTCATAATATTAAATTTATCCTAGGGTGAAATTTTGGTAATTTTCGGATAACTTTTATATTTTGATGAAGAGTGAAAATTACTAAATTTTAATTAAAAACAACTTTTTTAATAAAAATAATTAATAGTGATAAATTATGAATTTGATTGGTTTTAAAGTATATTTATCACATATTTTTACCATTTAATACAATTTTGGTCATTGTACATAATTTCACAATTAAACCGGACATAAAAAAGTGTCAATCTTTTGATAGTTATTATATCTTAAAAAAATGCTTTTTGTTTTGACACCGGGAATTAATTTTAAATTAATTTCTTCCACTTCTATGTTTTGAATTTGGAAAAATGGATTCCATATTTGAATCAGGATGTCCAAAATGTGTAAATAGGTAACTTTTATTTTTAGACATTTTGAATAATTATTTCGTTAAATATTTTATATACCATGGTTAAAGGTTAAATCAGGTAAATAAGGGTTAAAAAATAATATTATAATAATAATAAATTACCCTAAAACGTTTCCTAACCTTATTTTTGGATAAATTTCCAACCATGGGCATCTTTGGGTCGATTTTTGGGACCCCATGGAGCCAGTTGTAGGTGATAGGGACACTTTATTTTAATTAAGATAATGTAAATACAAAAATGACATAAGCTTATATCTTTTAGAAAAACCATTTTTACTTAGGGTTATATATGTTATATTTTCAATTATAATTATTTATTAGAAATATAAAAATATTTCCTACATAATGATATTTTATTTATAATTTTTATACATTGAAAAAGTAAAAATATATATGACACAATAATGATACAGTATTTTACTTATTAATGAAAGAATCAAATAATTGGTATTATAAATGTTAAAATAAATATAATTTGAATGTTTTGATGACATAGAAGAATTTTATTGGTTAATATGACATGTTAGGATTTCTTAAATGAATTTTTTTTGAATTAATAAATTTGTTAAAACTTTATCAAAATTCAATTATTGAGTAGTGTCAAAATTGACATAAATGAGTTTTTCAAACAAATATTATATTATTAATTTATATTCTATTCCTAAAAACCTAAGGTTCGGCCAAAGGATTTATATCATTATTGGTGAATCATTAATGGACCACTTTGGGGTTGTTTGGATGTATATAGTATGTTTATTAACTATATATTATAAAAATACAATGTGACATGGTAAGTGTTAAACTAATTAACTAAGAGTTAAAACTAAAAGATAAGGTTAATATAATGACCCAAACCTATATAAAATCTACTTAATGAAAATATTTCGACCCATACACATCTTATACTTTGAATAATCCACTTTGGAGCCATTAGAAACCATGTCACGACCCGTCCTCAGGGCCCGTGCCGTGACTACCCCAAGCCCACCTTCTATAGGCCAGGGGCTGGCGACTAGCACCAAGGCATAAATCCCGATAAAAAGGGAAGGAATTGCCTTAATGAAATGAAAAACACACACAAATAGAGTACAAGTAGAAGCTACACTAAATAAGCAGTAAAACAAACATGCTGAAAGTACAAGGGGCCGGAAATACAAGCCCAAAAGATAGGTAAAGCTACAACAGAAAGTAAAGTACAACTCAATGGACAACAACTGAAAGGTGACAAGCAGCTCTTGGATCGTCCTCCAGCTTCCTAACTGAAGGGTAGGTACAGATGTCCTCCTCAGTACTCCACGTCTGTCTGTCTCCTCCGGGTACCGATTCGTCGTGAGATCCACCTCCGGGTACAGACTCGTCGTGAGATCCACCTCCAGGTACCGACTCGTCGTGAGATCCACCTCCGAGTACCGTCCAGCTCTACAAGCCTCAACCACGATCATTGATGTTCATAGTCTGCAGCCAACACAATGAAGTGCGGGCGAAGCCCGTGCAGGTGTGAGTATACGATACTTAGTAGGGACCTCGAGACCCTCAGAGGTCTCCATGAATTCACAAAGGATAAACCACAAGAAAAGATATAATCACGAAGTATCATCCAACACTACTTAGGTATATGCCCATAAATATACCTAAGTCATCAAATCCAGTTCAGCTCCAACTCACGAGCTCAAGTACAATCCAGTACACTCAGGAAAGTAAAACATAATCCACATAGGAAAGCATAATTAAATCCACACAGGATATCAAGTCAATCACATCGAAGATAATGATTGAAATTCCAGACTCAGCTCAAAACAGGATTTTAATCATGATGTCGAAACCATAGATGCTAGGGAACTCCTCCTTTATCAAGTACAGTGGGTCTGCAGCTAAAACCAAGCGCTTCCCACTAACCTTGGACTGCTGTAGTACTCCACCTGTCGAGTACTGTGTTCCTGCTGCTACAACCAAGCGCTTCCCACCATGGGTCTGCCGCTAAAACCAAGCGCTCCCCCTCAGATCCTACAAAGGTACTCCTTTTGTTGAGTATGGAGGGTCTGCTGCTACAAACAAGTGCTCCTCCACCGTGGGTATGCCGCTAAAACCATGCTCTCCCCACTGGGCTATCCGAAACACTCCAAGTCGATTGATCAGTAGTCGTCAAGTCTCATACTGCTCTAGGGTTCCTGCACACGGCACGCTCTTTTCTAGGAGGGTCCGATCCATGGACCAAGGGGGTCGATACATCAACTGACATGTAGTCCAGAGTTGATGTATCCCAAAGTTCCATCTTGACAAAAGTAACTCAACGTGACAGACGGTGCGTCAATCGGACGCCCGGTCTGAGAGTTATTAGATTTTTCGTTCTAGGGGCCCGGTTGGTTTCTAAGTCAAAACCAAACCGACTGTACTCCAACTGTGTCCAAACCTTGAGAGGAGTAATCCAAAAGGACCTTCTCAATAAGAGGAATCCAACAAAGTCAACGATACGTCAATCGGACGCCCGAAGCTCAAGTTATAGGCGCTTCCGCTCTGAGGGCCCAGTTGGTTTCGTGTTAGAACCAACCCGGACATACCCAAAGTTCTCTGAAACCCTGAGTGTAATATACTGAAACCACTGTCTCGATCCAAGAATCACATCGCAACTGACGGTGGATCGATCGGAGGTCCGTAGCCCATGTTACAGGCATTTAAATGAACATGTCCGATTTTAGGGGGGTTTAGGCCCAGACCGACCCGGCCCAGAACCCCCTGGATCGGCCCGAATAGGGTCGGACCGACCCAGGTCTAGGTCTGGCCCAATAGGGCGTGGCCCGGCCCGGCGCGGGCAGCCCGGCCTGGCGCGGCCGTTCTAGCCTGGGCGGCTCGGTGCTGGCTGAGCGGACACATAAGGGGGGTGGCGCTGTCCCCCCCAGTCGTCCAGTGAACCGGCGTAGCTTTAATGCCGCGCCGCTCCCCCAAAATTCGGAACGGAAAAGCCGTTCCAGTCCACTGCGGCTCAGCTGCAGCGGTCTTCTCTGGCGGCGCGCTGCCGCCGCCAGCCGCCGGCACCGCCGTGCCTTGGTGGAACTCCGCTGCCGCTTTCCGCAGACCACCGAACACGCACTGGTGGTCCGTTTCACCCGCCGTCTGCACCTGGGGTCATTACGGGACCCGAACCTCACTGCAGAAACTTCGAATTGCCATTGCGGCCCGTTCCGTCATAGTCCGTCAATCCGCACATCAATAATAAAACTGTGGTGGGTTGTCGGGCCGTGTTTGTTCAGCCCGCGCCCTCCGCGTTAGGTGTTTTCATTTGGTAAAAATCAACACATGATTTCAAGAATTAACAAGGCACAATATTAATCAATAAAGAAATATATTGAAACTAGATCCCAAAAACACACCTGTAAATAAATATCCTCATCCCGCAAACAGAATACCCTCACGGATCGACTAAAAAAATAGTTTATCCACGTTATTTGTTTTTTTAAAAGAAAACAAACATGGGTTTTTAAAAACATTATCACTTTAATACCTTACCTCGATGAAGTCATCGAACGAGGATCATTGCGGGAAAAGGACGTCGCAGAAGACGACGTCATAGATCGAGGCTCCATAAGCGTCGTCGGTGTTCACCCGATGAAGGATGAAGTGCATCGTCGTTCTCCGAAAAAGGCATCTCTCACCGGCTGCGGAGAGGAGAGGAGGTGGCACGACAATCTCCCCTTGCAGTGACATAGTTCTTCGTCGTAGACTCGACGTTCTTCGCGAAGAAGACGAAGTTCTTCAAGACCGCGAGAGTTCTATCCTTGTTTCCGTACAACAAATCAACCCCCAATAAAATAATACATTGTCTTATTTTATTATCACACACACAATCCAAAATTAAATTTGAAATTTAAAAAAAGATCACATTCAATTAAATGACTTAATTGAACAGCATTTAATAAACCAATTAATTTCGAGAGTTGACATGTTATTTAAAAAGGGGGGTGTGGGTGTGTTACACAATTAAATTGTGAGAGGGGGGTTAAATGGAAAAGAAGGGGTGGGGCTCGTGTGGGCCCCACTTCACTAATATCCTACCTAGTGGAGTTAGGATGTAGTGGTCCCCACACAAACATCCAAGCATAGGTTAAAACTACTTAGAATAGAAAATAAAAAATGTGGCACAAATTTTTATTTCATTATTTAGTTAAACCATTTCTTTAATAACCTCACCTGAGCAAACGCAACTCTAGAAAAGGTGTTCCTATGAAATTACTGGTGCTTCGATTCCATCGGTGCCCTCAGATTTCGATTCCGAGCACCGGTTCAAAAGTTAGGAAAACCCGCTCGTTCGTTCACTGAACGTACCCGAGATAATCTTTGGAAAATGATTCCGGGAACACCGAGCCTTTGAATCAGGTGCCGTCAGAAGCCACAGACTCACAAAATTCGTAAGAAATTAAGAAAGAAAATTTCCTTGAAATTTCCGGGTCTTTACATTACTCCCACCTCCGGGCTTTACATCCCTGTAAAGCTATAACACAAACTAGGGAAACAAAATAGGGTACTGATCACACACCTGAGCCTCCCGCTCCCAGGTGCTATCCTGGAGGTTTCCATGTTGCCACCCGAGGCACATTAGAGGAATCGACCATCAATACAGGACCCGCTCCTGTCAATCCTAGATCTCCACCAGGACCTCCGCAAAAGTCACCCCATCGTCAAAGATATGAGTCAGGTCACGCACGTATCTCCTCAGCTGAGAAACGTGGAAGTCGTCGTGAACCTGGTGCAATTGAGGTGGATGGGTCAAGCGGTAAACCACCTCGCCTACCCTGTTGAAGACCTAGAAGGGTCCGATGAAGCGCAGATATATCTTTCCGCCCAGGCCAAATCTTTGTAATCCACGTCAAGGTGATACCCGTAGGAAAACGTGGTCGCCAACCTCAAACTCTAGTGGTCCCCGCCTCCTATCAGCATAAGACTTTTGTCGGCTCTGAGCTGTCCTCATCCACTCTTGGATGACCTGGACCTTCTCTGCTCCTACAAGAGCTGCTAAGATTTCTTCTTTGCTGATAAGAGAAATCTGTTCTCATCCCAAATATGAACCACGTTCTTTTCCTAATACAGTCAATCCCGACATGGATGATACTAATTCATACCAAGTATGACGTCATAAGGCCTCGACGCTACTACCAAGAGATCCAACCGTTACTCTTGTCTCCAAGGGTTGAGTCACACTGTCGGCATCAGTGTGTGGTCACTGGGTCTCCTCCAGTAGGTATCTCAAAAGTGAGGGTCAAGTCAACGATTTTTAAACCAAAACCTCAGTAAAAAAAATGAGAGGAAGAAAATGTCCCAAGGAAAAGTGTCTTTTATTATTGCAGCTCAAGTACAAAGACACACAACAAAGACAACAAGGAAAATAGAAACACCAAGTCAAAGGTCCCATGCCTAGAACTAGTCCCGCTCCTGTCCATATGATTTCGGAGATCCATGGTCGTAAGCCTCAGTTTCCTGAAGCTGAGCTCTCCCATTTCCACCTATTCCCTGTGGTCGGGGTGGACCTCCTGGTGGTGGTGCTGGCAACACCTCGAAGCGTCGTCCACCTATAGCTGCACGACCAGCTTCTATGCCACTGTCTCCTTCTCCTTGTGGTCCACCTTGATTGAACCTCACCCTCTACCTAGAAGGTCCTTCATTTATCTGATGATCATCTGTATGGAGGGTCGGATAGTCACGTGCCAGGTGACCAACCCCGTCGTAGGAGTAACACTATCCGCTCATGGTATGTTTTTCTCCACCCCGGGTGCCTCGCACACATGATCCTGTGTCATGCGGTCGACCACCTGTAGGTCTGGTCCTCTTGGACCTCTGCGTCATCTGTCTACTGCCCGCCGCAGAAGACTCTACCGCATGCTGGCTAGTGGTGGGTCCTGCTGCTGGAGACTGCTCAGCAATGAAACTCTCCACTAAGAGGGATCGCTCCAACACCCCTGTCTGCGTCGGGATGCTGTGAGAAAAAACTGAAGCTCTAATCTCTCGCCTGAGCCCCTGCTCAAAGGTTCGGGCCCTGAAGAATGGATCCCGTACTATGTACGTGGAATAGCGCGAGAGATTGGTAAATCTTGTCAAGTACTGGGCTACCGTCATGCAGCCCTGCCGCAGCTGTAGTAGCTCCTGAATGCGCACTGCACGGAGGGGGGCTGGGACAAACTCTGAGTAGAAGAGACTCTCAATGTCCATCTAGAGGAGAGATTCCTCGTCGTGTACCTGGAGCATCAGGCTCCACCATCTGCCTACTACTGCTAGAAGGAGGCTGTCAGCAAGGATCACCATGAAGTCTGATGGTGTACCTACCAATCTAAAAACTCGAACAACAGCCTCCAGCCAATCCTCGGCTGCCTGAGGGTCCGTCTCCTCGCAGAACCTGGGCAGTCTCTGACGTTGGAACTCATGAAGTGCACTAAGGCGGCGTGCACTCTTAGCGGCTGGGGATGGTGGCATCGGTGGATTGGCGGGTAGAGGTACCGCCGATGCCTCCGCTGAAAAAGGGGCCTGCATCGAGGCCTCGTTGCTCGGTGGGCTATCATCTCGCCCAAAGCTCAGAACACTAACTGGATGCCATCGTGGGGACATCCTGAAAAGAAACAGGTGTGCCACGGTCAAAACAATATACCTGGTGAGCTGAAACAAATTGATCACAAGAAAACATCTGAAACACACATGCAATCAATGTTTTCGTGCATTGAGTCGGAAATCAGAAGTCAGGGTCCTGGTATATGGATACATCGGCCGCCACACCAACACTAGACTCCCCAAACTGATAACCACACTCAATGCCCATAAAACTATTACTTCACACAGAAGAAAGATCAGAGTCCTGAGTTCTGCGGTAGAATCGAACTCCTTTGATACCAATTTGTCACGACCCGTCCTCGGGGCCCGTGCCATGACTACCCCAAGCCCGCCTTCCATAGGCCAGAGGCTGGCGACTAGCACCAAGGCGTAAATCCCGATAAAAAGGGAAGGCATTTCCATTATGAAACGAAAAACACACACAAATAGAGTACAAGCATAAGATACACTATGTAAGAAGTAAAAAAAACGTGTTGAAAGTACAAGGGGCCGGAAATACAAGCCCAAAAGAAAGGTATAGCTACAAAAGAAAGTAAAGTAAAACTCCAAGGACAACAACTGAAAGGTGACAAGCAGATCCTAGATCTTCCTCCAGATTCCTACCTGAAGGGTAGGTACATATGTCCTCCTCAATACTCCACGTCCGTACGTCTCCTCTGGGTACCGATTCGTCGTGAGATCCACCTCCGGGTACCGACTCATCGTGAGATCCAACTCCGGGTACCGACTCGTCGTGAGTTCCACCTCCGGGTACCATCCAGCTCTACAATCCTCAACCACGATCAGTGATGTCCATCGTCTGCAACCAACATAATGAAGTGCAGGTGAAGCCCGTGCAGGGGTGAGTATATGATACTCAGTAGGGACCCCGAGACCCCCGGAGGTCTCCCTGAATTCACAAAGGATAAACCACAAGAAAAGATACAATCAGGAAGTATCATCCAACACTACTTAGGTATATTCCAATACATATACCTAAGTCATCAAATCCAGTACAGCTCCAACTCACGAGCTCAAGTACAGTCCATTCCACTCAGGAAAGTAAAACATAATCCACATAGGAAAGCATAATCCAATTCACACAGGATATCAAGTCAATCACATCGAAGATAATGATTGAAAGTCAAGACTCAACTCAAACCAGGATTTTAATCATGATGTCGAAACCATAGCTGCTGGGGAACTCCTCCTTTAACGAGTACAGTGGGTATGCCGCTATAAACAAGCTTTTCCCCCTAACCTTTGACTGCTGTAGTACTCCACCTGTCGAGTACTATGGGCCTGCTGCTACAACCAAGCGCTTCCCACCATGGGTCTGCCGCTACAACCAAGAACTCCCCCTCACAGCCTACCAAGATACTCCTTCTGTTGAGTACCGCAGGTCTGCCGCTACAACCAAGCGCTCCTCCGTCGTTGTTCTGCCGCTACAACCAAGTGATCCCCACTGGGCTATCCGAAACACTCCGAGTCGATCGATCAACAGTCGTCAAGTCTCAACCACCTATAGGGTTCCTGCACACAGCACGCTCATTTCCGGGTGGGTCCACTCCACGAGCCAAGGAGGTTGATACATCAATTGACACGTATTCCGAAGTTGATGTATCCCAAAGTTCTGTCTCGACAAAAGGAACTCAACGCGACAAACGGCGTGTTAATCGGATGCACAGTCTGAAAGTTATTGGCTTTTTTGTTCTAGGGTCCCTGTTGGTTTTTAAGTCCAAACCATCTCGAACATACTCCAACTACGTCCAAACCTTGAATGGATGAATCCAAAAGATCCATCTCGCTAAGAGGAATCCAAAAAAGTCTATGGCACGTCAATCAGATGCCCAGAGCTCAAGTTATAGGTGCCTCCGCTTCGAGGGCCCGGTTGGTTTCGTGTTCGAACCAACCATGTCGTACCCAAAGTTCTCCGAAACCCTGACTGTAATATACTGAAATGACCGTCTCGATCCAAGGGTCGCATCACAACTGACGGTGCATCGATCAGAGGTCTGTATCCCATGTTAAAGGCATTTAAACGAACCTATCCGATTTTAGGGGGTTTAGGCCCGGACCGACCTAACCCAGAACCCCCTGGGTCGGCCCGAACCGGGTCGACCTGACCCCGGTCCAGGTCCGACCCAATTGGGTGCGGCCTGGACCGGCTGGCGTGGCCTAGCTCGGACGGGGAGGCCCTCCTTGACTGGCGCGGCGAGGCCCGGCCCGGCGCAGGCGGCCCGACCCGGTGCTGCCGGTTCGGCCTGGGCGGCTCGTCGCCGGCTGAGCGGGGCGGCTCGATGCTGGCCGAGCAGACGTGGAAGGGGGGTGGCGCTATCCCCCCCCAGTCGTACAGCGAACCGGCGCGACTTTAATGCGGCGTCGTTCCCCTAAAATCTGGAACGGTAAAGCCGTTTCAGTCCGCCGCGACACAGCCACGCCGGGGTGGCACTCCGCTGCCGTTTTCTGCGGAGCACCAGACGCGCATCGGTGGTCCGTTTCACCTGCCTTCTGTGACTGGGGTCATTACGGGACCCGAACTTCACTGCGGAAACTTCGAATTTCAATTGCGACCCATTCCATAATAGTCCGTCAATCCGTACATCAACAATCAAACTGCGGTGGGTTGTCGGGCCATGTTTGTTTGGCCCGTGCCCTCCGCGTTAGGTGTTATCATTTGGAAAAAATCAACACATGATTTCAAGACTTAACAAGGCACAATTTTAATCAATAAAGAAATATATTGAACCTTTTTCCCAACAACACACCCGCAAATAAATATCCCCGTCCTGCAAACAAAATACCCTTGCTGATCAACTAAAAAGAATAGTTGATCCACGTTCTTTGATTTTTTTAGAAGAAAACAAACATGTGTTTTTAAAAACATTATCACTTTAAACCCCTACCTCGATGAAGTCACTGAATGAGGATCGTTGCGGGAATAGGACGTCGCGGAAGACGGCGTCGCGGATCGAGGCTCCATAAGAGTCGTCGGTGTTCGCCCGATGAAGGATGCGGCGCGTCGTCATTCTCCAGAAAAGGCATCTCTCACCGGCTGCAGAGAGGAGAAGAGGTGGCATGGTGATCTCCCCTTGCAGTGACGGAGTTCTTCGTCGTAGACTCAGCGTTCTTTGTGAAGAAGACTAAGTTCTTCAAGACCGCGAGAGTTCTCTCCTTGTTTCTGCACAATGAATCAACCCCCCAAAAAATAAGACATTGTCTTATTTTATTATCACACACACAAGCCAACATTAAATTTGAAATTTAAAAAAAACATCACATTAAATTAAATGACTTAATTGAAGAGCATTTAACAAACCAATTAATTTCGAGTGTTGACATGTCATTTAAAAAGGGGGGTGCGGGTGTGTTACACAATTAAATTGCGAGAGGGGGGTTAAATAGAAAAGAAGGGGTGGGGCTCATATGGGCCCCACTTCACTAATATCCTACCTAGTGGAGTTAGGATGTAGTGGGCCCCAATACAACATCCAAACATAGGTTAAAACTACATAGAATAGAAAATAAAAATTGTGGCACAAATGTTTATTTCATTCATTAGTTAACTCATTTCTTTATTAACCTCACCGAATAAACGCAACTCCAAAAAAGGTGTTCCTAAGAAATTACAGGCGCTGCGATTCCATTGGTGCCCTCAAATTTCTATTCCAAGCACTGGTTCAAGATTTATGAAAACCCGCTCATCCGTTCACTAAACGTACCCGAGCTAAACTTCAGAAAATGATTCCGAGCACACCAGGCCTTGGAATCAGGTGCCTTCATAAGCCACCGACTCACAAAATTCCAAATAAATTAAGGAAAAAAAATTCCATGAAATTTCTGGGTCTTTACAAACCGAATATGAGTTTATTATAAATTAATACTTTAAATTTTTTCCTAAAGATCCCCTCCCCCCCTTATAAAAGGACCCAACTTCTAACCAATTCTTCACACCTTCAAAGCCTTTTGGTTCGGCCAACCCCTACCCAAATACTCTCTCAACTTCCCTCACTCCAACCTATAGGTCTTAGTTTGATCAGAAAGCCAACCTATGGAGCCCTTTTGATCAAATAAATAGGAAGAACCCGATGAAGAGGAGGTTAAATGTGCCCTCGACTAAAGGAAAGTGCAAGGTAAGGTGTTTTCATCTCACTCCTTATTCCTGTAAGATTCATGCCATATTTCCACTATTACCTTTTTTGCGGTGTATGTACTTCCCATAATTGTATTCTTTATATAATACACATTAATATATGTTTATTTACATATTCATTGTATGATACCTCTTTCACAGGGTGTATGTTTTGTAAGTTACCAAATTGGTAAGTGTTAATTTCACAATCTCTTTGTTATCCGAGATTGTTTTTACGTAAGTATCTACTGGGAAATATTTATTATCCATGTCCATGTTTTATGAAAGAGTTTTCAAAGGGATTATTTTAAGGGACTTTTTACTAAAACATCATTTCAAATGTTTTAAAAATTTATTCTTCTAAATATTTCTCATTAATGTCCATGTCATCAAAATGGTTTTTAAGGATTTATTTATATGGACATGAATGTTTTTAAAATGATTATTCCTTTCAAAAGATTCAATGTGGTATGGGACACATTGATTCAAAAATGTCTTTAAATGAATTATTTTCCAAATTGTGTGAATTTTAAATGTTTTCATGAAAAAAGAGATATTTCCCTCAAATTGTTTTTATTTCATCTATGTAAACATTGTTTGATAAATTTTACACTTGTTTGAAGTTGATTTATTATGATAAAAATCTTCCATATTGTATTTAAGGTTTTGTGATATGGTTGACTATAGATGACTAATTTTTATGCCATTAATGGCTTATGATTAATGTTTTGGAATTTCGTATGCTAGTTTTAATACGAATGTTTTTGTTATATTTCCTCCTCTTATTAAGATAAATGTGTTGGACTAGTATGTTCCGGGTTGGGGACCGTTAAAAGTAAGACCTCCGGGTTAGTGTCCGGTTATTAGAGGCACTCAAGGTTGGTGTCCAGTTATTAGAGGCACTCCGGGTTGGTGTTCGGTTATTTGAGGCACTCCGGGTTGGTGTTCGGTTATTAGAGGCACTCCGGGTTGGTGTCTGGTTATTAGAGGCACTCCAGGTTGGTGTCCGGTTATTAGAGGCACTCCGGGTTGGTGTCTGGTTATTAGAGGCACTCCGGGTTGGTGTTTGGTTATTATAGGCACTCTGGGTTGGTGTCCGGTTATTAAAGGCACTCTAGGTTGGTGTCCGGTTACAGAGGCTCTCCAGGTTGGGTTACGGTTACATTTATCCCTTAGGTCGTGGTACGAGGCCTTGACATAGAAATTAAAGTTCGGCATTATGCATTCCATCATTATGAAAGTGGTTATTGATATTTCATGTGATTATTCAATTAGTGTAATTTCTATGTGAATAAGTAAATGGCATTATCTCATTTCATTTTTTCCATATTATTCTGAAGTTCATGTTTAAAAGGATTTTCTTTTAGTTATACATTGCCTTAAATGTTTATGCTTATTTATGAAAGTTTATGCTGTATTATTATCGTTACTGAGCATCTGAGCTCACCCATTTCTATGTTTTATTTTTCCCAGGATTCCAAAAAGTGTATTGCGATTGATATGAAGGGTTAAGGCAAGGGAATAATGGCGTTCATAAAAGATTACTTATGTTGTTTTGTATGTTATAGAGTGTAATGTAACATTCATGTATGTAATCTATTTTCCAAAACTGCTAAACTGATCGGTACTTCGGGACTTGATTCCTTGTAATCATGCCAATGTATTAAAATAATGCACCGACTCTAGGTAACTGGGGTCGGGGTGTTACATGCTATCTTTTATACCAAGAATTTTTGAAAATAATATTCAATCACCCCTGGTATATTAAATAATGATTTATTAGTTAGAATAATTTGTGATACTTTGATTGCATTAAAAGATATACCAGGAAGTTCAAATTAGAATTCATTGGCGTTTTCTTCTTTCAAGTTTATTCATCACACTTGTTTTTTAAGGGGGTATTTCATTACCTAAGTCTTGTTAGGAACTACACCCAATAACTAATATTAATGAAATATTTGGGGAATAAATGGATGAAATTCAATATATAAATGGAAATGAGGCTTTGAGAATAGAATATATACCCATTATGAAAAAATATATCAATGTATTTCCTGATGAATTTCCCATATTTTCCCCTGACCAAGAAGATAAATTCTATATTGATATTATACTTGATATAAAACCCATATATAAGACACCATATGGAATGGATCTATAAGATTTAGTTGATTTAAATGAGAAATTAAAAAACTTATGCTATAAAGAATTCATTAATCCAATAGTTTCATCATTGGGAGAACCAATTTTATTTATGAACAAGAAGGGTAGTTTAATGATGTTTTGCATTGATTATAGAGAAATCGATTGAATTAATATAATGAATAATTATCGATTTGTATATATCGATGAACTCTTTGATCAAATTGAAGGAGATAAATAATTTTCAAAGATTTATCTTTATTCTATTTATCATGAGTTTAAATTTATGAAGTCGGATATCCCTATAATACCATTTCATAGGATTCATGGTCATTATGAGTACATAGTAATGCCTTTTGGGTAAACAAATCCACCCTATGTTTATGAAATCCCCAACCTAGATTCCCAATAATTAAATGGATTAAATAAAATATTTCATTACAATACACACCCAAGTATTTTTAGGATTAGATTTTTAGATAATTTGGAAAAAACATTTACAAAAAAACTCATAACATTTTCAACCAATGAACATTTTTTCATTTCCACTATGACAGAAACTAATTAATCCATAAATTTTTTTCAACATATCATCTAAATTCATCTCATATGGTACCATTATAGATGCACATAACACATATATTTCATGATAACCAAGGAAATGGAAACATAAGAAATGGTTGAGATTAAATTCCTAGTAAGGGTAAACATAATTGATAACAATCCATGATCATAAATAAGCATAGGATGAGAATATGGGAATAATCAAGATATATAAGAAAATCACACCCAACAAAGCTTAGTTTATAAATCATGGAATAAATATTGAAATAAAATAATACATGAATCGAAAGTTTGAGTAAATAAACACGAGCCATGAGAAAAAAACATAGTCGTGATAATAAGCGTAAAATTGTGATACATAATTCAACTTTGGTAAAAATATTATTATAGGGAACATTAGTTTCTTTATCCCCACCATGAGTTCCCATTACTATGAGAAACAAAAAAGGTACTTATAGATACAATATCACATGAGATATAAATTTTAAACCAATGAATTAGAGGTAGATATATGCACCCAACCATTATCATTCATATTTATAAGTGACACATGAAATAAATAACTTATCATGTCATGAAGAACCAATGGAAAGAAAATGGGTTTCACAAAAATTTATAAATAACTATATTTCATTTGTATATAATAAAGAGAATAAGGAAATAAAATGGGTTTAATTCAACATATGTTAAAAACGCATTAAAATAAAATCGGTTTAATTCAATAAATAATAAAGAACCCATTGAATGAAAATGGATTTCAATCAAGATAACTTAAATAAATCATTGAAATAAAATGGGCTTCAATGATATCATGTAACTTTTAGGTAAACACCATTCAATCAAGATAATAAATAAAATGGTATTTTCACTATATAAATAAGGTATATATGTTTAAGATAAAAATTATACCCAATAAATAAATTTATAACATCTAGGTGAACACCCTTCAATCAAAGGAATCAATAATATTCTATTCATATAGGAAATGAATTAGAATAAAAATTATAGTTATACAACAAAAGTGATTAGGATAAAGAAAGATAGTGATTGATCATTTATCTTAAAGAGATGGACATTAATTAAGACATATATATAAATAATACATATAATTACAAAATAATATATATCTAGTTTAACAAAGGAAACTTAGAAGGATGTTAACATAGATGAAAAACATCCTTTCAAAAGAATGTTTCAAATAGTATCACCCAAGAAAGGATCATGAATCAAATTTCATGATAAAATGAGTTATATCCACCAAATCATGAAGATATATATTTATTAGATAATAAATCATTCAACATAAATCCCATGAGTGGAAATTATTTAGAAAATGAAAAAATAGAGGTAAAAAAATAAAAGAGATTTTAATTTTTTTAACATTGACATAAAATAAAAAATTACATGTAACATTGAAATGTATCTTTTGAAAAAGATAAGTGAAATATTTTGAAGTTTTTTAATTAAAAAATAAAATCGAATAATGTATATTGGGAATGAAATAATGTTTTCTATATGTAATGTGTATCCAAAGTTAAAACATTTGACAATGAAAGTAAATAAACCTTTTTAATACATTGAAAATACTGTTGTTAAAAATCCACATTGTAAAAAGAGTAATACAAACTTCTTTGTGTTAAAAATTCATTTTCTTAATGAGGATGATAAAATACCATATAATAAAATATTATGCTGGGAGAACCCAATTGGAAAATAATAAATTTCAATATAAAACATTATAACCTCAAGAAATGAGATTTGGGTTATCAATATCTATTATAAGAATCATACTATATGAAGCATGAAATATTTTAAAATGGGTTTATGTAATAAAAATTTAAACAATGAGAGAATACAAAATAATAAAATAAAAGGATGCAATGTTCCAAAATTATATGAAATAATTTTGAGGGAAAATGTATAACACAATGAATGAAAATTGAGTTACCAAAATTTTTTAGGACTGGGGTAACACTTGAGTTAAAATAAATTTGATGAAAAGAACATGATTTAGATATCTTATCCTATTAATTACATGTAAATTAAGTATATAACATTAATGGGATAGTAAATCAATATAACACTCTACAAATGAAGCATGGTTCATGACATGTAACATGTATAAAAGAATAAAAATTTAGACCAATAAAACCCTTACAGGATGAGTAACACATAAAAAACCCCTTGAAATAGTGGGATAATAATTGAACAGAAAATAATATGATTAAATGATAATTAATGATATGATATCTCAAATATGATGATCATATATTTTGTTTTATTTGTATTTATTATCAATTTGTTATTAAGTGATCAATCACTTGATGTTAAATTTTATTGGAAAAGAATAATTACTTGGAAGTCTAGTAGATATCCCAAGAATGTTTTTGAATATGATTACCATATTTGGAAGTCCAAAGGTCACACAGGTTATTTTATATGGAGTCCTTTTTATGTGTAATGATTTTTGAACTGATTATAATTATCATAGAATATTGTTATTGGTTTGTGGTGAAAGAACATTGTCTACAACAATTAATATGATTGAATTTCTGTCTACAGACAATATTTTAAGGATTATATATATATTTTTATGAAGATAAGTTGAAAATATTTTGAATTCCATGATAAATATGTTTATAATTTTGTTTGGTGAATCATTTTGAGGAAGGATTTTGAGTTGTCATAGAAGTATCATATGTGGTAATTACTAATTTTATTATGAATGTTAACAAAAAAATATGGCCCTGTATAGACAACCAAATTTGGCTAGATTGATCCCACACATGTGAGAGAAGGCTCAACCATGCGGGAATGCTAGCTAGTTTGGATAGATATAGTGGAATATAGGGGTTTTATAGTGCCCATAGGGAGAAAAGAGGGTGCATAAACACAAGGCACATGGGTGAAATCCTGGTGGATCATGAAATGATGTGGCATGATTCATTTATACATTTCTGTGTAGTTCAATCTGGGTGTTGAACCTAGTCCCAAAACAAGAGGTTTTTAAATCAGATTTATTTAGAAAGAAGAGGTTTAAAAAGAGAAAAAGTGATGTGGCATGGGTACAATATGAGTACTATACACCCACCTCAAAAAATTATTTTTTTCAAAGCCACCCAATAAAATGAATCTTAATCATAAAATAATTTTCGTAGCTTTATCTTCAACCTTTACAATATTTTTCTTCACATGAAGTATGCACTACTTTTTGAGATAGCCAACATCCATCGATTACCAAAATACATGATTCCAATCATCTCTAGTGATCAAGAAAATACAATGAGGCATATTGAATCACCTCAACACTGTACATAAAATCTCTATCTGTCATTCATGTGTTTATTAAAATAATATTATATTTTAGAGGTTGATATGATGTTTTGGTGAGAAAACCATCAAGTCATTTCTTGAATAAAGTTGGTCGCATGAAGCCTTCATTGGGAAATCACATATTTTTTGAGTTATCATGTAAAAAGGGATGCCATGATTTTTAGTATCATAATATTTAAGAGATGTTAAGATATTTTGTGGTTTATAAAAACTATGACCCAAAATATTTTTTAGAATTTTAAATTTATCCTTAACTTAGAATGAACCTTGGAAGAGATGTGGTGATCACCACCTCTATAAAAACCAAAAATATATTTCAAGGGATGATGATGAAAACTTGAGATCTGTCACGACCAGTCCCCCGGGGCCCGTGCCGTGACTACCCCAAGTCCACCTTCCATAGGCCAGGGGCTGGCGACTAGCACCAAAGGTGCAATTCAATAAAACTGGGAAGGCGTTGCCTTTATAACTTGTAAAAACAGATAGTAGATATGAAAACGAGTAAACTGTATAACCAAAAAGTGGGTACAGATAGTAAAAAGGGGCCAGAATACAAGCCCAAATAGAATGTACAAGGAACTAAAAGTACAAGTAAAACTGAGGAAAAGGAAAAACAGCTACTAGGTCGTCCTCTGAGGTTCCTACCTGAAGGGTTGGTAAAGATCGCCTCCTAAGCACTCCACATCCATCCATATCCTCTGTGTACCGACACTCCATAAGGTCCACCTCCGAGTACCATCCAATACTGGTACTCTCATCATAGTTCAGCGTTGTCCATCGTCTGCATCCAACACAACGAGGTGCGGGCATAGCCCGTGCAGGGGTGAGTATAATGATACTTAGTAGGGACCCTGAGACCCTCAAGGTCTCACAAAATCTTACAAGGATAAACCAAAAATTATGAAATCAACATATAACCCCACTTAGGTAAATTCCCATACATATATCTAAGTTATCAAGTAATACATCTCAATCATGAGGAAAATAATAAAGTTACTGACTCAGCTCAACCCGGATTTTATTAGCATTATCGAAACCACAGATACTATAGAACTCCTCCCCTATAGAGTACATTGATTCTTCCACGACACAGAGGCGCTACACAATAACCTTGGACTACTGAGGTACTCATCCTGTCGAGTACTGTGAGTCTTCCACGTCACACAGAGGCGCTCCCCACTGTGGGTCTGCTGCCACAACCAGGCGCTCCCCCTAATAGCATGCAGAGGTACTCCTCATGTCGAGTACACGAGTCTGCCACCACAAATTGGAGATCTTCCATCATGGGTCTGCTACGACACCAAGGCGCTCCCCACTAGACTAGTCTAGTCACTTTGAGTCAATTGGTCAGCAGTCGTCAAGTTTTAGCCAGCTACAAGGTCTCCGCACTATGCTCGCTTGTCACTGGAAGGATTCGCTCCATAAGCTAATAGTCAACACTCCAACATTCATGAAGACCCACAAAAATTTATCTCAAAGGTCTTCCACATCAAAGAGTTTTCAACGCAATAGACAGTGCATCAATCAGATGCCCGGTCTGTGAGTTATTAGCCTTTTAGTCCCGGGGGACTAGTTGGATTCGTGTGCGATCCAACATGACTGTATCTCAACTATAACCCAATATCTAGTGTGGTATACTCAAAGAGACTGCCATGCTCCAAGATTACTAGGGCCGCTAACGGTTCATCAAACAGACGCCCGATGCCAATGATATGGCCAAAAGGAAGAAAAGGGTCATAATGGGCCCGAGTCAGGTCCGACTTGGTCGGACCGACCCAACCCGACGAATTATAGATCGACCAGGCCTGACCGGTTGGGTTTGGCCCAGTCCGTTGGGCGTTCCAACCCATTGGTTTCGGCTCGGCCCACTCGGCCTAGCCCAACAGGGCGCGAGGGCGGTTCAACCCGAAGGTGCCGCCTAGGCAGCTCAGCCTGGTGGCGTGGGGCGGTTCGGCCCGGAGGCACCTCGAGGGATGTTTCAGCTCGAAGACAACACGAGAGAGTGGGCGGCCGGCTCAGCCAGCCTCCATGATGGGCGTGGCTCTGGAGGTTCGGCCTGGGAGGTTGGGGCCGGTTCGGCCAGCGGCGGCGCGGGGTGCGTGGGGCACGCGAACGACGGAGCAGCGGGGGTTCACTGGGCGCGCGTGGTGCATAGGCGGTGGCACCACGGGGCGCGTAGGGTGCGTAGAGACTGGTAAGGGCTGGCTAGTGGGGCGGCATGGCAGGGGTGTGGGGCACGGTTCAGCCGGCAGTCAGAACGCCGTGGGGGCGGTGGGGGTCGCGGAGGCCACGGGTAACGCGACCATTACCTTCATCACCTTCGTTGTCTCATCGCCTCATCACCTTTTCAAAGAACATCACAAACAAGAACGGCAGAGGGGTCGGGCCATGTTGGTTTGTCTTGCACCATCGACGTTTAGGGTGGTAGTAATTGGCTCCCAATAATAAAGCACAACAACCCTCCCGCAAAGATTAATCCCAAAAACCGTAAAAGGAAAACATCCTCGTTCTTCGTTTTAAAAGAATGGAAAAACATGGGACTAAAACATACTTAAATAAAATTATACCCCTAATTTTTTTTGTTGATCGTCGACATTGGCGCGAGAAGGCGGACGTCGATTCGTTGTAGATGAACACATCCTACGTCGAAGGAGGTTCAGAGGAAGGAAGTCCTGTCGAGGCTGAGGTCAATGTTCTTTGTCAGTTGGAGCATTCTTCATCAGTGGAATAAGTTCTTAGTTGGGATATTTCTCCCAAGCTCTCTCTTCTCCCAAGTTCCACCAAAATGATAATTCCAATCCAAAATAATAGATTAATTTATCTTTTATTTTGTTGGAAAGAATTTGAAAAGCCAATTGATTAAGGTGGGCGGCACAATTAAATGTTAAATTGGATGGAACATTTAATTGGCATGTGCATTGGCACAATTAATTGTTTAGAGGAGGTCAAGATGCTCCCCCTCATTTATGAGGGTATTTGAGAGGTTTTCCACAATTAAAAATGGGGGTTTAGTCCCGGGTGGTCCCCATTACCGTAACCTCTCGTGGGAGGTTAGGTTCGGGTGGGCCACACCACCATAACCTCTCAGGGGAGGTTATGGTCAGGTGGTCCCCACACTTCAACTCCCACATGGAGGTTTAGTTCTGGTGGACACCACCTCCAACATCCACAAGGAGGTTTTAACAAAAAATAAATAAAGCTGCACAACTTTATTTTTATTTTATTCATTCACTAAAAATCCAAAAACAAACTTTTATTCTCGGCCCACTTTCATCGAGGTGAAAGTCTCCTTAAGTGAATATCAGTGCTGCGAGTTCAACGGTGCCCTCAGATTTCAATTTCGAGCACTGGTTCAAAAGTTATAAAGTCCCACTTGTACGTTTACTGAACATACCTGAAAAAAACTTCATAAATTGATTCCGGGAACACCAGACCTCGAAATCACACGCCGTTAATTATCATGGACTCGTAAAATTCCCATATATTTTTTTAAAAAAATTACATGGAAATTTTGGGTCTTTAAATTCTACCCACCTCAGGGCTCTACGTCTCTGTAATCCAAAACTCATAACTAAGGGAATAAGTGGGGGTACTGAGCACGCATCTATGCCTCCCTCTCCCATGTGCTCTCTTGGAGGTTCCCATGCTGCCAGCGAACATGCACCAGAGGTATTGATCGCCCAAAAATGACCCGCTCCTGTCGATCCTCATTCTTTACTAGGACCTCCATAAAATTATCCCCATCATCAATGTCCATCTTACAATGGTTGATGATGTGAGAAGGGTTGTGCACGTATCTCCTTAGCTAGGATAGGTGGTAGACATCGTGAACCCGGTGCAACTGAGGTGGAAGAGCTAAGAGGTAAGACACCTCACCAACTCTACTGAGGACCTGGAAATGACCGATGAATCTCAGAGATAACTTTCTTCCTTGGAAAAATCTCCATAGACCTCATCGGGGTGAGACCTGTAGAAAGACGTGGTCTCCATCCTCAAACTCTAGAGGTCTCAGCCTCTTGTCGGCATACGACATCTGCCTGTTCTGTTCAGTCTTCATATACTCTTGGATGATCTGCACCTTCTCTGTCGTAACTCGTACCATCTCTGGTCCCACTAGTGCTGACCCCCCCAGGGCCAGTCCAGCATAAAGGTGATCTGCAAGGTCGCCCATACAATGCCTCAAAAGGTGTCATCCCAATGGTGGAGTGATAAATGTTGTTGTATGAAAACTCCAACAAAGGAAAGTGATCCTCCCAACTACGACCGTAGTCGAGGATGCAAGCACGTAGCATGTCCTCGAGGGTCTGAATGGTCCGTTCAGTATGGCCATTTGTCTGAGGACGGAAGGTGATGCTCAAACGAAGCTGCGTCCTGAAAGCTTCCCGAAACCCCTTCCATATCTGAGAAGTAAAACATGCATCATGGTCGGAGACAATCATCGAAGATACTCCATGTAGTCCCACAATATTCTGCACGTAGAGGTGTCCCAATATCTCTACTGAACCCTGCTCTCTAATCGGTAGGACGTGGGCCGACTTGGTGAGTCGGTCAATGATCACCCAAATCGATTTGTGACCCCTAGATGTATGTGGAAGTCCTGTCAAGAAGTCCATGGATATCCCATCCCGCTTCCACTCTGGGACCTCTAAATGTTTAACCAAGCCTGCTGGTACCTGATGCTCTGCCTTCACTTGCTAACAAGTGAGGCATCGAGAGACAAACTTTGCTACTGCCTTCTTCATTCTCGGCCGCCAGTGCTGTCGTCAGAGGTCCTGATACAACTTCTCCACTCCTGGATGTACCTCTAGAGGGTATTTGTGGAACTCCCTCAACACTTACTCTTGAAGTGACACTGGTACCATGGTACGTCCTATGAAAATGATGATGTGCTCCCCACCATTAAAAAATCTATTAGGTTCCTGCCTTGTGGATATCTGAGCATGTCATTTCTCATAGTCAGCGTCGCCATGATGTGCCTCCCTGAATCGCTGAAGAAGTGGGGGAGTTACTATAAGAGATTTAAGGAAGGATGCTCCATCTTTATCCATAAAGGATATCTATAAAGCATCCAGTTGAAATGTCACCTCTCCTAATAGTTGTATACTAGATCTCCTACTGAGTTCATCTGCAACAACATTTCCCTTCCCAAGAGTATAGAATATCTCGAAGTCATAGTCCTGGAGGAACTCAATCCAACGTCGCTGTCTCAGGTTCAAGTCCTTCTGAGAGAAGATATACCTGAGACTCTTATGATCAGAGTACACAATAAAATGTTCCCCCATCAAATAGTGTTGCCACATCTTTAAGGAGAAGACCACTGATTCTAACTCTAGGTCATGGGTAGCATAGTTCTTCTTATTCTATCTCAGAAGATGAGAACCATAAACAATCACTGCTCACACCTGTATTCGTACACATTCGAGTCTGGTCCGTGATGTATCACAGTATACTACCTACCCAACGCCTCCCTCTGGAAGCCTCAATATGGGGGCACTAGTCAGCCTCTGCCTCAGCTCCTAAAAGCTCTACTGATATCTCTCCGACCAAACAAAGGGTTTCTCCTTCTTCGTCAAGGATAATAGTGGTGCTGCAACTCTCAAGAAGTCTAGCACAAACCTCCTGTAGTATCCAGCCAATCCTAGGAAACTCCGTACCTCCATCACACTCTTGGGTGGATCGCAAGCAAGTACCGCTTCAATCATTGCAATATCTACTACAAATCCAGCCTCCGAGATGACATGTCCAAGAAAGTGAACCTCTCAGATCCAGAATTGTCACTTCGAGATATTACCATAAAGCTGGTGCTCCCGGAGTGTGTCCAGTACTACTTGCAAGTGATAGGCGTTCCCCTTCTTAGTATTCGAGTAGATCAGGATGTCATCGATGAAGACTATGACAAAGCGATCAAGGTATGACTGAAATATCATGTCCATGAGTCCCATGAACACAAATGGAGCATTGGTTATGCTGAATGGCATAACCAAGAACTTATAGTGGCTATACCGACATTTGAAGGTCGTCTTCTGCACATCCTCATCTCGAACTCTAAGCTGGTGATAGCCTGATCTGAGGTCTATCTTCAAGAACCAATGTGCTCCCTTCAACTGATCAAAGAGAACGTTAATCATCGAGAGTGGGTACTTGTTCTTCATGGTCACCTGGTTTAGGTGTCGATAGTGAACACAAAGCCTCAAGCTCCCATCTGCCTTCTTGGAGAATAGAATCAGGGCTACCCAGGGAGAAACACTAGGCCAGATGAATCCCTTCTCCTGAAAGTCCTCTAGTTGTACCCACAGTTAGAGACTCTTCGCAGGATCCATTCGATACGCTGGAGTAGATATCGATGTCGTACCAGGGTACAATTCAATGTAAAAGTCTACCTCTCTGTGAGGGGGTATACCTAGAACATTATCATGGACAACATTCACATACTAGTCCACCACTATAGGATAGCTCTAACTCTCCACATCAACAGCTCTGAGGGTAAGGCTATCCAACTGATGAGTGATCGGCTGCAGTCCCCTCTGAGCAAGTCCATCCTGTGCTGCAAAGGCTCCCTTCTCACCAGTGAAGGTAAACCTGATCCCATCCGTGCAGACACACCGTACTTTGCGCCAAATACAGTCAATCTGAGCATGGACTATAGAGAACCAGTCCATACCCAAGATAACTTTGTAAGGCTTCGACGCTGCTACTAGAAGATCCCACCCGAAGCTCTCACCTCATAGAGTAATCTCACACTACCGGAACTAGTGTGTAATCGTCGAGTCTGCTCCCGTAGGAGTCTCTAGCTGTAAGAATCAAGCCAACAGCTCCGTCAGAATCTTCGAGCTCTGAAAGAGGGTAGTGGAAATGAAATATTGACTGGAACTTGTGTCTATAAGAACTGCAACTAAAGTGGAATAGACACATATTGTATATTGTATCATTTCCAGAGCACCATGGTCGTAGGCCTTAACTGCCTGGAGTTGAGCTCTCCCCAGTCCACTTTCTCCCTACGATCGGGGTGGACCTACTACTGGTGGTGGTGGTAACACCTCAAAACGTCATCCACCGCCAACTACACGTCCAGATCCTCTACCATGTCCGCCTGCTCCCTATGAACTACCTTGATCAAATATTTGTCTCTGCCTAGGAGATTCTTCGACCGTCGGCTAATCATCAGAATCGCGGGTTGGATAGTCACGATCCATGTGACCCTTCCCGCTACATGTGAAACAATTCCCTCTCCTGGAAAGTATTTCTCGGCTCTAGGTTCCCCGCACAAGTGATCCTAAGTCATGTGGTCATCCACCTATAGGTATGGTCCTCTTGGACCTCTGCACCATATATCTGCTTCCAGGTGAAAAAGACTCCGCTACGTATCGACTGGTGGTGGATCTCGCTACTGGAGACCACTAAGCAGGGAAAATCTCCACCAAGAGGGCTCTCTCTAGCACCCACACCTGTGTCGGGATGCTGAGTGATATTATCGGAGCTATGATATCCTGTTTGAGCCCCTGCTCAAAGGTCCGAGCCCTAAAGAATGGGTCCCGCACCATAACGGTGGAGTAGCGTGAGAGGTCAGTGAACCTCGTAGAGTACTGAGCTACAGTCATGATGCCATGCTATAGATGAAGTAGCTCCTGTATGCACACTGTGCGAAGAGTAGCTGGGACAAACTCTGCCCGAAATAGGCTCTAGAAGTCTACACAGAGAAGTGTCATCTCATCATGAATTTAGAGAATAAAGCTTCACCATCTGCCCGTTTCTGCGTATATAAGGTTGGCAGCAAGAATCACCATGATATCAGCAGGTGTCCCTACCAGTTTTAAAACTCTCACCACAACCTCCAGCCAATCCTCAGCCGCCTGTGGGTCCGTCTATCCCCTGATCCTGGGTGGCCTATGGCGCTGGAACTTGTGCAACACACTCAAGAATCATTCATCATCTGCTGCTGGGGCTGGTGGAATCAGTGGCTCAACAGGGAGTGGTACCTCTAGTGCCTCTTCTGGAAAAGGGCCCTACACCGAGGCCTCATTACTCAGTGGGTTATCTTCGCGTACAACTCTCGGGACTCTTGCAGGTCATCCGGTGGGAGGCATCCTGAAAGAAAAAGATGCGACACGATCAAAATATTATACCTGATGAGCTGACTTGGTTGAGATGACTTAAAGAAAACCTTTGAAAACACACATGCTATTAGTGTTTTCATGCATTGAGTCAGAAATCAGAAGTCAGGGTCCTGGTGTATGGATACGCCGGCCACCGCACCAACACTGGACTCCGGAACAGAGAACCAAACTCACTACTCTTAACACTATTTCTTCATAGAAAAGAAAGATCAAAGTACTTAGTTATGTGGTAGAACCGACTCCTCTGATACCAATTTTTCATGACCCGTCCCCCGAGGCCCGTGCCATGACTACCCCAAGCCCGCGTTGCATAGGCCAGGGGCAGGCGACAAGCACCAAAGGCGTAATTCTCTAAAACTGGGAAGGCTTTGCCTTTTTAACCTGTAAACAAACACAGTAGATATGATCAAGAGTAAAATGTATAACCAAAAAGTGAGTACAAAAAGTAAAAAGGGGCCAGAATACAAGCCCAACTAGAAAGTACAAGGAACTGAAAGTACAAGTACACCTGAGTAAAAAGGAATAAATGCTACTGGGTCGTACTCTGAGGTTCCTACCTAAAGGTTAGGTAAAGATATTATCCTAAGCACTCCATTTCCATCTGTCTCCTCCATGTATTGACACACCGTAAGGTCCACCTCCGGGTACCGTCCAGTCCTGGTACTCTAATCCTCGGTTAGCGCTGTCCGTCGTCTGCATCCAACACAACAAGCTATGGGCATAGCCCATGCAGGGGTGCATATAATGATACTTAGTAGGGACCCTGAGACCCTCAAGGTCTCACAAAATCTAACAAGGATAAACCACAAATTTTGAAATCAACAGATAACCCCATGTAGGTATATGCCCATACATATACCTAAGTTATCAAGTAATTCATCTCAATCATGAGGAAAACCGAAAAGTTACTGACTCACCTCAACCAGGATTTTATTCACATTATCGAAACCTCAGCTGCTGGAGAACTCCTCCTCTATTGAGTACTATGGGACTACTGTGACACTAAGGTTCTCCCCACTAACCTTAGACTGCTGAGGTACTCCTCTTGTTGAGTATCATGGGTCTACCACATTACATAGAGGTGCTCCCCACAGTGGGTTTGCTGCCACAACCAGGCACTCTCCCTAATAGCCTATAGAGGTACTCCTCCTGTCGAGTACCACAAGTCTGCCCCCACATCCAGGCGCTCCTCTGCCTTGGGTCTACCGTGACAGCATGACTCTTCCCACTGGGCTAGTAGAGTCACTCCGAGTCAATCGGTCAGTAGTCGTTAAGTCTCAGCCAGCTACAAGGTCTTTGCACTATGCTCGCTCGTCACCATAAGGATCTTCTCCACGAGCAACTGGTAAATACTCCAATTGTCATGAAGACCCAAAAAGAAGTATCTAAAATGTTTTTGAAGTCAATGATACCTCAATGCAACAGACAGTGCATCAATCGGACGCCCGGTCTATGAGTTATTAGCCTTTTAGTTTCAGGGGCCGGTTGGATTCGTGCGTGATCCGACCTGACCATATCTCAACTATACCCCAAAATCTAGTGGGTTATAATCAAAAGGATTTTCCTTCTCTAAGATTACCAGGGCCGCTGATGATTCGTCAAAGGGACGCCCGATGCCAAAGATATGGCCAAAAGAAAGTAAAGGGTCGTAATGGGCCCAGGTCTAGTCCGACCCGATCGGACCGACCTGGCCTGACCCGTTGGGTCTTTCCCAACCCAGTTTGATGCAAGGGAGGTTCAGCTCGGAGGCACCGCATAGGCAGCTCAGCCTGGTGGCGTGGGGCAGTTCGGCCCGGATGCACCGCGAGGGCTGGTTCGGCCTAGAGGCGCCACGAGGGCGTAGGAGGCCAGCTTGGTCGGGCTCCGTGAGGGGCGCAGATCGGGTGGCTCAAACAGGGAGGTTGGGGATAGTTTGGCCAACGGAAGTGTGGGGTGAACTGATTGCGAAGAATACGAAGCCGTGGGGGTGTGCGGGGCATGCGTGGTGCGTGGGCTGTGGAGCTGCGGGGCACACGAAGACTGGGGTGGTGCGGCCGGCGGGGCGGCAGGGCGGAGCAGCTAGCGGGACGGCGCAACCTAGGTTTGGGGCGCTGTTCAACCGGTGGTCGGAACATCATGGGGCAGCATGGGTCACGGAGGCCATAGGTAGCGTGACCATTACCTTTGTCTTCTTCGTCGTCTCATCGCCTCGTCACCTTTCCAAAGAACATCACAAACAAGAACGGCGGAGGGGTCAGGCCATGTTGGTTTGGCCCACACCCTCCACATTTTGTGTGGTACCAATTGTCTCTCAAGAATGAAGAAAAAAAACCCTCCCGCAAAGATTAATCCCAAAAACCGCAAAAGGAAAACATCCTCGTTCTTCGTTTTAAAAGAAATGAAGAACATGGGAGTAAAACATACTTAAATAAAATTAAACCCCTACCTTTTTTCATTGATCGTCAACATTGTCACGAGAAGGCAGACATTGATTTTTTGTAGATGAACAAGACCCATGTCAAAGGAGGTTCTGAGGAAGGAACTCGAGTCGAGGTCAAGGTCGACGTTCTTCAACGGTTGGAGCATTCTTTATCGGTGGAATATGTTCTTCATTGGGAGCTTTCTCCCAAGTTCCACCAAAATGAGAATTCCAAGCCAAAATAATAGATTAAGTTATCTATTATTTTGTTGTCAGGAATTCGAAAAGCCAATTGATTAAGGTGGGTGGCACAATTAAATGTTAGAGGGGCTGTCACATTTAATTGGCATGTGCATTGTCACAATTAATTGGGTAGAGGAGGTCAAGAGGATCCCCCTCATTAATGAGGGGAGTTGAGAGGTTTTACACAATTAAAAATTGGAGTTTAGTCCTCGTTGGTCACCACTATCGTAACCTCTCATGGGAGGTTAGGTTTGGGTGGGCCCCACTACCATAACCTCTCATGGGAGGTTATGGTTGGGTGGTCCCCACACTTCAACTCCCACAAGGAGGTTTAGTTCTGGTGGACCCCACATCTAACTTCCACAAAGAGTTTATACCAACCAATAAAAATAAATCTACAAAAAATTATTTTTATTTTATTCATTCACTAAAAACCCAAAAACTAACTTTTATTCTCGACCCACTGTAGTTGAGGTGATAGTCTCCTTAAGAGAATATCGGCACTGCAAGTTCAACGGCGCCCTCAGATTTCAATTCTGAGCACCGGTTCAAAAGTTATAAAAACCCACTTGTACGTTTACTAAACGTACCCGAACACAACTTTAGAAATTTATTCCGGGCACACTGGGCCTCATAATCACATGCCGTCAATTTTCACAGACTCGTAAAATTCAGATATATTTTAATAAAATTACATGGACATTCTGAGTCTTAACAAGATCTTTCATTATCCATCATGAAATTATATCACCCATGAAGATGTGAGAATAAGAATTAGGTTCCATGAGCCACTCAGATACATGAAGGATAAGTTCCATGTATTCTTATTTTCTTAATGTAAATACTTTGTGTTTTTTTATTAAAAGGAAGAAAGATCCTATTAACCTACTTGGTTACACAAAGAAGCCTGAGATATTCTAAAAACCATAAGACATTGTAAATTTGAAGACCGATATCTCAACCACTCACATGTGTGAAGGATAAGAATTTCACGTACCTTCTATTGTTCGTGAATATCTCAAAGACATCGTGTTCTTTGTTTAAAAGAATAATAAAAACGATCCATGTACCCTAGAATACACAAATAATATATAAAACATAATATACCCATGAGAATCATTGGAATATAATCTCACTTGATCAGTCTTATAAGAATGTATTGGGTGTATTATACAAACATACTTGCATGTAAGAGAACTATGACACCAAATAGATATTTTGGTTTTCATGAGAGATAAATTGTGTACATTATTGGGTACGATAACTTTCATGCATTTATAAATAGCCACCCAACCATCTACATGTGTTGTTGAGACTGTAATCCAAAGGAAGCCTGAAATGAAATATTAAATGGAATTAAAATAAAATAAAATATAATAAGAATAATATTTTACATGTGTGAAGTTAAAAAAACATGATAATCCCATGAATCACTTGCATGAAATATAATTGAGATATTTTAATTGAGAATATGAAATTGTCATTCAATATATCATATTATTTTTTGATGATAAAAAGGAGAATAATAAATTTTGACTGAGATGGTACTTGATTAATATTATTTGGGTCAGAAAAGTTTTATACATTTAGTCTATTAAGCATGATCATATTATTCTGACTAATGAATAAGAAGAATAATGGGTAGACTGCTTGACTGCTACATATATGAGATAGTCCATTGAAAACTGTATTATAGGAATCCCTTATGATTTATACAATTTTATGAATCTGATCAAAAATCATTATTTTCTATTAAATAAGACTTTTTATACATTTCATATAACCTTATATGGGATAAGATAATATCTTATAATCTTGTGATTACAGGATAAAGCTTTAATTATACTGAGTCAGTTCTAGGAGATCATGTTCCATGACTTTCCCATTTCTGTTCTTTCTTTTATTATAACAAGTAATTAGTGTGTATGTGGGATAATAACCACCATCCATTGAAGATTTAGTTATTCATAATGTATATGAACCTCATTAAAATTCATGGAATTCTTTATTCTTTATTTTTTTTGTGAATTATTACTAACCATAGGTGTAGAGGATAATATAACCATTCACAGGATAAGTGATAGAGGTATAAAATTTGGATAAATTTTTTTAAAGAGATAAATAGCCATCCCACATTGATTCACCCCCTCAGTGTGGTCAACCCATATAGATTTTAGTAATTAATATCAATGTTTGTTGTAACCTTGATTGGGTTCTCATATTTTAAACTTATTAAATATTTGAATTATCATCTCAATTCATAATGGAGTGAACAATTAGAGGGATTATATCTATTTCAGATAAAAATTATATCTCAGCCAATACTTTAAAAAATAGAATGAATAAATAACTGATAAAGATGATGATGATATCCCTCTTGCGCAATGAGGATGATGAATTAGTTTCTCCATGTTTCAATTCATGGAAATACAAGTCTAACATGGAAGAAGAGGATTTGGTTCTACATTATACTACCAAAGAGAAGGAAAATAGTTCTACCTCATGTAGTGATTCATCCCTACATGAATATGAGGCAACAAAAATCTTTTGTCAAAATTTTTCTCAAGAAGATCCAATTATTAATGGAAGTGATCATATATATAAAGAGTTTAATGATGAATTAGTTGTTACTTTGAATGATATGGTGTATAAAAGTTCCAAATAAGTAGTTACTTTTATTTGTGGATAATTCGAAAGAAAACAAGAATATACAATTGATATTGAAAAAAATCTAGAACACTTTTAGAAATATTTTGAATAATTAATGTAAGAGTATATTAAAATCTCATAGTAAATTGGATCTAAAGAAGAATAAATTTTGTTCCATGAAGTTATATGATCAAGTTCTTAAGATTAATGGATTGATACAATTTTATAGAAAGATGATTCCACTAAGGAATTCCAAGAAATGTTCTATGAATTAAAGGTAAAATATAAGGCTATCATTAATTTCAAAAACTATCAACCGGAAATTAAAGTAAACAAGATCAAGGATCTTGACACCTTACTATATTAGAAACATAAAATGCATGATGAAAACATTAAAAATATCAAGAAATAATTTGAATATAGTATGAAGTCAATGGAGGATGAAAAATTAACCATCAATATTAATTTCCTTGGACATGGAGTAAAACTAGAAAATATTTAAAATATTTAGGCTGAGTCTTCATAATATGGTAAAAAATGTGCCTTTACATCAAGAGATAAAACCAAAAAAAACTTTTAAGGATGAATCATGTTCTAAAATTCCTCTATATAGTGGAAAAATAGATTTATTTCATCCAATTATCAATCTCATGTATTCTTTATGAAAAATATACCATCAACATTAAATGGTAATATGTGTGTTAACCGTGGTCATATGAAACGTACAGGTCCAAAATTAAAACATGTGAAAGAGTGGATAAATAAAATCGATGAAGAGATAACCACTACATTTTTGGTGAAGAAAGATAATTCCAAAAGAAGTTATTCCACTCAATAATCCCACCATAGGAATAAAAAGAAACAGAAACCCCAAGCATTTCATTTTGGACAAATTATTACATAAAAGAAGAGATAAAGATTTTTTGGATACTGTTGGTGTTGTGATAGATTTGGGAACATGGAATCTTATTTTTGGTCAAATATTTCAGTATTATAAAATTAATATATTCCTATATCAAGGGAATGTAAATCAGTAAAGAAAAAAAATACCATAAATAAAAGGAAATTATTATCCAATTACAAATAATTTTGAAAATTTTAAGAACCTCTATGGAATTTTCTATGGATGTGGGAATAATGAAGAGATATACAAGTATAAATCATTCAACCATGCTACTAAAATATTTTTTGATGATAAAACAAAAATAATTGAAATATGAAGATAAATATGCCTTGGGAATATTACTAAATAAAGATGCTAATAAAAAACCAAGAATATCATGAAGGGTGCTATAACAAAAATAATAAGTTGATTATTTTATGGAAGAAGAGGTCACACCATGGATCATTGTAAGAAGGATATAGAAATCACAGTGAATAAAGGAAATGCTAAGAAAAAAAGGAGAATACAACTGAAGATAAAAATAAAAGGACTGGACTGATAAAGAGAACACATGAGAAGCCATGTGGAACTACCAAATATACGATATATATTCCCAATGATATACTTGTATTTTGGAAAGATGATTTGGAATGAGGAAAGAAGATGTTAAATACATGGATGATGTTAGATGATAAATTCATGAAAAATATTCTAGATGAAGAAATCAAAATTAAGGATTGGTTTCAACAAATGATGAACATAAAATCTTAGAAGTTTCATGTGGAAGGTGGAATAAGGTTATACACATATCAAATAATTGTTTTTTCATAACTCTATATCAAGAAAAGATATTTTAAAAGGATCTGAAAAGCATCAA
Organism: Viscum album; assembly: GCA_963277665.1. NCBI lineage: Eukaryota > Viridiplantae > Streptophyta > Magnoliopsida > Santalales > Viscaceae > Viscum > Viscum album. The sequence goes on from OY728127.1 coordinate 9,055,613, forward strand.
GTGAGTAATGTACCTTGATGTCCAGTACATGTAATAAAAGTTCACAAAATGTTACTACTAATGAACGTATAGATTCCATGATTCATAAGTCTACTAATAAATCTATTAGATTTATCATGGAGATTTCACCCTCACATGGAGGATAAAATAAGGGATTTTCATAGTTCATAAAAAATTCTCATCCCTATTTATCTCACTACAAAGAAAAGGAGATCCACATTATTCTAATATACACTATGTTTTCCCATTACATGTAGGGAATTTAAGGTGATACACATGTTTAGGGGTGAAATAATTTAAAGAAATTTAATTTCTATATTGAAAACCAAAAATATTCATCCCAAGATTAATGGATGACACTATCAAGGTTTGATCTATCTACACATATCTTAAATATTATTTGTTTCAAAATATAAAATATTAAACTTGATGAATATGGTCAAGATAATAGTGTTTGTCATCAAATTATAAGTCACCATCAAGGATGAGATCACAAAAATTGGTATTCAAATTAATTTTCATTTAGAATAATAATTAATGAAAATATCCATCATGATGAAGTGAAATAGAATATCATCCCTTGAGGTGGATTATCCAATGAATTTCTACAATCATTACATTTCATTAAAAACTAATATCCATGGAATGTAATTTTTCAAGAAATCATTGATGTGGTATGTGGGAATACTCTCCAATAATTATACACAAGAAATTAAATGAAGTATGATCTCAAGGAGGATAAATTAAATAAATCAACTTTATGAACAAAAGAATCTTAAAGAAGTTTGACGACTGATTTCATGAACATTACATACCTATTATAGTTTAATGTTTTAATATGTGTATTGATATGAGTGCAATAATTTCAGGTTGAATGTATCTTGAGAATTTTTCTTTACAAGTGGTATCATGAAATTTTTAATTGCATTTTATCAATTGGTATCAACCAATTTATATCAACCTAGAAACAATTAAACATTATATAAGGAAATAAATAATTTGTTCTATATAATTTTGTATTATAGTTTGAATTGATGATAGAAAAAATTGAGGTCAAAATTATAGCCCCCTTTTTTTATATACTGATTATTACTCGCCGAGATATAGAGTGGAATAATTGATGGTACATTACATAAGAAATAAACGATACTATCCCATCTCAGGTACTTTTCATTTGTTATCAATAAATGGGAGAGAAAAAAATTAATAAGGAGAGATGAAATGAATATCATATTGAAACAATATTTTAAAAAATGGTATTAAAAGCAAATATAAATGGGGATATTGATGATCCAATTTTATTTTTGTGTTATATTTAATGTCAATGAGTTAGAAATTGATAAACCAATTTATTTCAATGTGTATTGGAAATAAATAATGTCATAGAATTATATTGGAGAACCCATGAATTTTATTGAAGATTATTTCCATCTATAAAAGTTCAATATTCACATATTATATTTTGGGTGAATTAATTTTTAAGTGTGATGATTGTTGAACTGATCACAATTCTCAAGAATAAGTTTTTTTTGGTTTAAAGATCCAGCATATTGTTTATAATAATTAAGATGATGAAAGTTTTATCCACTTATGATCTTTTAAAACTTATGTACATACTTGGATAAATATAATTTCAAAACATTTTAAAATATTTGAAAAATATATTTAAATTTTTTTACTGATGAATTATTTTTAATAATTCATTTGAGTTGGATTGAAAATTTCATACATGATAATTAATAAGTATATTATGGTTTTTAACAAAAACATTTGGCTATCCATAGCCAACCAACTAGGCCAACTCAATCCCATACATGTGTAAGTATGATCAACCATGTGAAATAGCCACCTAGGCTAGCTAGCTATAGTGGCATGTAGGTATTTCCTAGAAACCATAGGGAGAGAACATGGAGCTTGTAGAGCATGGACACTAGGATAATTGGTGAAGGACTGGTAGACCATGAAATGGTGTGTCATGACCCATGTGGGTATGCGTGTGTTGGTGTATCCAGGTGTTGACTCCGATATTAGCTTGATAGGTTGCTGAAGTGGGTTAATTTTTGAAATGGAGTCTATCTAAGATAAAAAATGACATGGTACAAATGAAACACATATACTACCCACCCAACTTAAAAAACTATATTTATATCACAAAAACATGATAAAATGATCTTGTTCATTCAATCATTTCCATGCCTTCATTTTTAACCACATCTAGGTTTTCCTCAACATGAAATCTTCACCACTATTCGAGACACCTGATTATTGGACATAATTAATATCCCTGATCCTGATCACCTATAGTGATCAATCCAAGATAATGAGGTATGGTTTATTACCTTGATTCCATGAATTAAATATCAATATTACATTAATTTTCTTATTCGAATAATATAATACTCTTGAGGTAGATATGATGTTGAAGTGAGAGAACCATCGAGGCATTTCATGATCAACTTGGTCATGTGAATCTTTAAATGGGAGAAAAAATATATCTGTATCATCATGTAAGAAGAGATTCCATGATTTTTGAAATCAGAATTTTTGAGATATGCGGAGAAATTGTTTGGTTTATAAAAACCATGATATGACATATTTTTCTGAATTTTAAATTGATCCTTGGATTGACAGGAAACCCTGAGGAGTGGATGGGATAATCACCTCTATAAATACCAAGAACGATAGTCATGTTATACTACTATAAACTTGAGAGAAATTATTTTTAATCATGATAAAAAATCATCCACAAAGAACCATGAAGAATAAGTGCAGTTCCACAAGCCATCGGGCTACAAAAAGGATAAGTTCCACGTGATACTATTTATGTGAAGTAAATCCCATGATCTTTGTTCACATGAAGGATGAAAGGACCCTCCCTAGTTATTAGAATATTCTTTAGATGTTACATGAAGCATAAGACTTTTTTATGTTTAAGAGAAAGATCCCATGCACTCACCTGCACAAAGGAGAAGAAGGCTGCATACCTTTTTTGGTACTTGAAAACCATAGAGACACCACTTGATTTATTTATGAAAAAACAATAATCTATATAAAAGAAACCTCATGATGAATATATAAAATAAATTAAACTTGTGAGACTCCTTGTAATAAGATCTTGTGTGCTAAAGATTATGTGAAGCAGGTATGTATCTTATACATACATACATGCATGTAAGAGTACTATGACACCAATTACCTATTTCAGTTTGCGATGTGGATATAGTGTGTGCATGATTGGGTGTGCTAACTTTAATGAATTTGTATAATAAAACCCAAACATCTATATGTGATGTTAATATTGAAATCCAAAGGTATAATGAACTAAGATTTTTAACAGAATTGAATTAGTACATTAAATAATAAAAATAACACTTCATATGTTACAAGGTTAACAAATTTGGCAATCCCATTAACACATGAAATAAATATAATTGATATATTTTTATTGAGAATATGAAACTGTAATTTAATATATCATATTTTTTGTTGGATAAAAAATGTATATAAAGTAATTATGACCAAGATGGTGTTTTCTTATTATTATTTGTGTCAAAAAATTCTGATACTTCTGATCTATTTAACATGATCATATTATTCTGACTGAAGAAGAACAATAAGAGGTATCCTATTCGACTTCATATATAAGATATCCTGTTGATTGATTTATTCAAGGTAACCCTTTTGATTACTGTAATTTTAGGAATATTATTAAAATAATTATTTATCATTGAATAATAATTTTTATATATTTCTGATCACTTTGTAAGTAATGATCATATATCTTTTAATATTTTTGTTCAAAGATAAATATTGAATTTTACCTAGTTATTTCCAGGAGAGTGGGTTCAAGGAAATTCCCATTCCTATGCTTTATTTGATAATAATAAGGAAGAGTTGTGTATGTTGGATAATAACAACTATACATAAAGAACATAGTTATCCAAAATAGAGGCAATCCTTGTTAATAATCCTAGTGTTATTTGTACTTTATTTTTTGGTGTGGGTGCTTTCTAACCATGGGTCAAGAGGATAATAGAACAACTTACTAAATAAATGAAAAAGGTATACATGGGGATACATGTTTTAAAGTGATAAAAATAATACCACATTGACTTCTTCCCCTTCTAAGTGTGGTAATACCAAATTTATACTACAAAATTAGGCATTATGCACACCCCATAAATGAAAATAGGTGCACAATACCAATCACGGTTCAAAGAGAGGAATTTGATATGAAAACTCTTACCTCAGTAATGATTCATTCTCCAAATAAATGAAATTTTATATATAATTAAATAAAGTTTATTAAATATATACCTAATAAACTTATTAATAATTTTAACTATTTATACTCCTCATTTAAAATCATTATAATTATGTAAATTTTATTTAGTTTTTACCCAATTTCAATACGGGGGGTGTAAGTTATCATTAGCGCTTTGAACTTGTTTGGTAAATATAGTATTGGAGTATAATATTTTTCTAAATTATATTATGATTAGATCATATCAAGTACTGAAATATATTCTCCATGATATCTTATAAATATATAATTTCATTCCATGGTATTATTGGATTCAAGGAATGAAGATGAAATTGATGATGATCATGTTTCTCTGATTCTTAACAAATGGAAGATATTTTATTAATTAACAGGTTAAATGTTGATATAACCTTACCTGAATAAAAATTTTTTTTTTATATTTATATCATATTATACTAGAAAAGAATTTCTCATAGTTATATATGATATAAATGAATGGTATTTTTTAAGTAGGTGGTGAAGCTAACCCAAAAATGAAACTACCTTGATTATTGGATGATTATGAGCTGGTTTAGTAGTAATATAATTTTAACTAAGTCATAATGAATTTTAGTGTTTATTAGTATGATATTTCATAATTCTAAAGGATTATAAAAATAAAAAAAATAAAAAAAGTAATTACTTAGAAAGAATATATCATTATTATCTTAGTTTTCTCATTTTAAATGATCGAATTAACAATAATAGTTTGTTGAGAATATAATTAACATATTGTCATATGTTTCATAATATAACAAAAAATATTTCATAAAAATCAAATTTATACTTTATTACCATAATCATAACCATGCTTATAATGTGGTGATGAAAATAAAAACAAAAATCAATCATTCCACAATGGCGGTAGTCCACACATACACAAGGTTGAAGATTTTAATTTTTATAGAATGAGAAAATAAATAATATATTTTATCATTTTAGATTAAAAAATATGTTTTAAATATAATAATTATTTATTATATTTAAAATTAGGTCTGATCTTGTAAGTTAGGTAAGGAAATAAATCACATTGCGCCATAGAGGACGTAGTCTGCAAAATGCACGTATTACCGTTTTGTATTTTTTAATAAAGAAGGGAAAATAGTTATTAATTATTATTCCCATATAATAATAAAATTTAGTATATAATCAATACTTATGTAATTACATAGGGATTTTAAAATTATAATTTCAAAATAAAAATAGAAAAGACTAACTTTAAGTAAAAATGATTAATCATGTTGAGAACTTTAAGATTTCTTTAGAAGAACCCTTGAAAATAGTTGGCATATGATAATATATTGTGAAAAAAATATCAATAATGTGGAAGAGTATTATAAGGGAAAGAAAAAAAGGATGGGTTTATGGAGGAAGATTAATTTTTAGGAGTGCGATGTAGGTGTGGTGATAGGCCCCTTTTATAATTGGTGAGGATCACATTTTTATAATTATTTCAACATAATATAAAGGAAGAAGATTTTAAAAATGTAAAGTGACTTAAAATTGTGAAATAATTGAGTGGGGGAAGAGAAATGATCTATAAAAAACTCATAAACTCAATTATAAATATTTTTTTTTATCATTTATCAATCTCTTTACCCATTGAATTATTACTTTTACCATTTTAGCTTTTACTATGGTAACTATTTTTAGCTAAGGTAACTTGTGATTTATGAAAAAAACATTGAATTATTAGATAATTTGGAAAACTGATAATAAATTTTAAGTAAATTCTATTTGATCCAATTTATATAAGTGATAATTTTTTTAAAATAAAAAATCACAATTTATTAAAAACAATGTTTGATAAAATATTACTTATGTTCTAGAATATCAAATACAAGTTTGTAAATTTAAACCAACATTATAAAAGTTATAAAAAAACTTATAAAATATATATTTGGTCATAGAAAAGGGTTTTATAGATTTAAAATTCATTATTATATACTAATAAGGATGTAAAATTCATGTTATTTGTAAGAACGATATTTTTGAACTATTAACCTAAAAATCAATATTTTTAGTAAAATATAAATAAATATTCATAATTTAATTTTAAAATAAAAAATTAAAAAATAAATTTATTTTATAAAAAATAAATTATAAAATTTATATATTCAATTATTTAAACAAAAATAAAAAATATGAACAAAAGTTATTTTTATTGAAAAACGACTTCTTAAAATTTAATTTTAAGTAAAGTTATTTCATATAAATTTTTATGTAATTGAATATTGAAATAGTAGTTTTAAAAATATAAATATTAGATATGATAATAAACTTTTAAATGCGATCAATTAAATTTATTATGGTAAGATACTACACCTTTTAAGTGGTTCTTTGGAAGACATCCTTTTTAAAATATTAATCAAATAGAATAATAATATATAATTATTTTAACTGATTATTATCCTTTTATATATAAATTATTATATTATTAATTTATTTTTAATATGATGTGGGTTTTTTTAATTGAGTGTTGAGTTATTTTAGTGTTTTTTGTGACAAAATCTATTGAAGATAATATTAATTAAACGTATCCAAAACCTCGAGCCATTAAATTCTCCCACTTTTAATAAATTGTGTCCTCAAAATTTTAATTATTACTCATTGAATAAAGTAGGTGACGGTGTTCCTAACATATTCATAATTTAGTGTATAGCCACTAATATGACATCTATAAAACTCTTTTTGGCTATATCAAGTTACATATCATTCCTCAAACAATATTAATCATTCACATAATCATGAAACCCAATATGTTTATAACTTACATAATCTCCATAACATACCTTTCAAAAAAAAAATTAATTTTCAAGACATTAATCTAAAATTAAAACATACGGCCCTCCAAAATTAACTCTTATATTTGACCACAAGTTTAAAAAACCACACACAAGTCAATATAACCAAAAAAAATATTTAAACCTAACCAAAAATATCATAAATCAATTATAAATCTAAAAGTTACCAATATTATTGAAATTGATTTTTCTAAATCAATCAACCCTTTATTACCTAATCCTCAAAAATATATTAAACCTAAGTATTTTTTGTACCAAAATATTGTATTTTTCAGTAGTTATATAAAAAATATGACCTTTACATTAAATCACTTTTCCAGGTACCAATACTGTTTAATAAATTTTTGAAAACCATTAATGTGAATCCAATGAAGAAAAATCTTGATATGTTTCATATAATCCTCAATAACTTTTGAATACACCAAAATATCACTAATTAATGAAAATATTAAAAATAATAAATACTCAATTTAATTTAATATATTTGACCAACAATTTTAAGTAAGACTAAGAGAATGAATTTAAAAATAATATACTAGGATTTAGTCATTAAAGTATGATCCCTGGTTTAGATACAAGACATAGAGGTTTCTAGATACATACATTCTTCAGAGTCATTTATGTGATCCTATTTCAACTAAAATCTAAAAACAAAATGGTTATTAAAACATCCAAAATATGAATATGAAAACCTCAATCGAAATAAGAATTCTTCAATTAAATGTTTTTTAACATTTTATAATTTTGGTTTAACCTTTTAATCTCTCCATTCAATCCTTGGTGTTCCAGGGTAATTTTCCATTTAGGTTATCATTATATAATTTCTTAGTAATATGTTAAAATACTTCATAATGGTTCATCAATAACATGTGAATTAACGAAAATATATCCCTAGGGAGTGTCTAGCTAGGTATGTAGTTCAACACTTTTTCATGCACCATGTTATAGTTGTGTTAATACTCAACACACCCTATTTGGTGTTTTTTCCCCTAGGTAAAACTATACCTATAAAGTACTCATATTTAATAACACAGATTTAGTGATAACTTTGATACATTGGAAATAAATATATTGAATCATATCATGAATGACATAATAGTTTATTAGTCTTGATAAAATAGATATATACATGAATATCACATTACTTTGGAAAACATATTATATAAAACATAATGAGTGTAAATATTTTTCATACTTGAACTTATTCAAAGATCCCTTGTTTATATACTAGGGAATGGAAATAAAATACGGGTGATATCAGATGATGAGTAAGGTTTACATATGATGTAAAATTTCATGATTTAATAAGGAATAATCAATATTGAAAGCTAAATAATTGAAAACACATTATATTAAATAAATAAAATGAATTTGATGAATAATATGGAAAGACTAAATAAAGATCAAATAGTGACATATTAATAATCACATGAATTTGAAACTTTTCCACAAATAATATTTAAAATTATCATGTGGACATTAATAACTATGTTCATTATAAGGAAATGTGTAATGTGGGACATCTCAAACTTAACATCAAGGAAAGTTTCCAAGACACATAACTATGGTTAGACATACACCAAAAACCCTAATTAATAAGTATATCCTATTGGTTTTTCTCAGGAGACATACAAATTTATCTAGGGGATATGTAATTTTTATCCCCATAAATTACATGATAATTCTAGTTCATTAATCATATGAGTAAACAATACAACTTAATTAACATGCCTTATTAAGAAACTGTCTGTACAGGAAAAACTAACATATGGAATGTAAATACTTTTCCCAATAAAACTTATGATAAACCATCCAAATAATGAATAATAATGCTTTAATTAAAACATATCCAAAGTGTAACATAAATAGGGTTGTTGTTTTTTATGAATGAAAATACCATAAATAGATCATTAAAAACATAAATGATAAAAATACATTTTTCACTTTAAACTAAACATTTAAAAACTAAAAATTTAAAAAATAATATTAGGAAATATATTTACACTTAAAATAAACTTGTAAACATTTAATAAAATATTAAAATAATTTATTGGTCATGATAGTGGTAAATTATGCATGTGTTGTATATGTTAAAAAACTACAATTTTGCAAGAAAAGTCAAAAAATACCTCTTTCGGTAAACAATAGGAAGATTACTTTTTAAAAAATGGTAAAATTAAAAAGTGGGTAAAAATTTCATTAATAAATAATTTTATAATATTAAAAATATTTCTTAAATAATTTTAAAGAAAATATTTATAAGGATGAAAAATATTCTCAACCAAGTAAAAAAACAAAGTCACTTTTCCTTAAAAAACGATTTCGGTATATTGAGAGATTAAAGAGGAAAATGAAAAAAACATATAATTATCATAAATAAAAATATGAGAATAAAATATATTGTATTCATTTAATAATTATCAAATAATTTTTCTAATGGATACTTAAACGTAAACAATCTTGAATAATGATGAGATTATGAAATAAACACTTACCACATTGGTAACATTCGAATCATAACCCCCTTGATAGAAATAAATACAAATAAAATATTAAATATAAATATTTTAAATATATTGATAATATAACATATAAAATGGGTAGTACATACACCACATAAAATAAGATAGATGTATAACATAACATATGTCCCAAAGAAGATAATTTAAAAAGATGAACCCTTACCTCTGTTCCAAATTCCTTAGCATGTATTTGAACCTCCTTTATAAAAAATATAGATTTATTATACATATATTACAGAACCATACTATCATATATCATATTATATATGATTTAATTATATCATTTTATCACCCATTTATTAATAATTCTTTGTTAAAATCACTATTCATGGTGATAATTGCTTTGTTTTTAGGTATGTTTTGGTTTGATAGTTTTAGTCCTTGTAATGTTGTCATGGTTAAATAATATATATAATTTTAATAATTATATTAATATAATTTATATAAATTAAATACATTCTTATTAAAATCCATGTAAATAACAAATGAAACAATAGATCACATCTCTTCATTGAGGTGGTAGTCCACACATACACAGAAGCGACATTATAGTTTTCCATGGGAGTGGAAGATAAGAAGGTATATATTATATTATAAATCTATAAGAATATTTATGTCATAAATATAATATAATTTTATTAATTCCATATTTATATCAATCTGTGTAAAGTGGTGATGAAAAATTAATTACACCGCTACGTGGATATAGTAAGTCGTATGTACACACAAGCGATGTTTTTTTCTTTTAGTATGATAGAGAAGAGATATAATATGGTTGTAACATAGTCATAAATATATATTACTATATTTATTACACTGGAAAAATTATTTTATGATTTAAAAAATACATTTAGAGGAAGTATAAGAAGAAATAAACTTGAAAGAACCAGTAAAGACAATTACCAATATCTTGCACGAATTCCTTTAAATATCCTCTTAAGTGACATAGAGTTACTTTTTTGGAAGACTAATAACCTATAGAATATGGATAAAAAATTTCATAAGGTAAATTGGTAGATCTTGGTCAATATAGGCTTCTCAAGGTTGCGTAAAGAAAAGTGTGAAGGGTTGTCCTTTTATTCGCGAGGGGAGGAGAATTCTTGGAAATTTTAAAGTATTAATTTAATATATATTATTTTTTATATTTAAATGGATAAAAATAAAAATAATTATAATATAATATTATTATGAGTCAAAATAATAACATAAAATAGAATATAGAAAAGTTTTATTTTTTTACTCTTATATTTTAGTTTTAATATCACGTTAACCCTTTTAACAATTACTGAAATATTAATGTTTTCCACCCATTAGTGGTCAATAATATTACCATAAGAGGAAAAATACTGATAAAAAGAACATGGAATATTATATAAACCAAATCCCATTCCTTTAGTTAAAGATAATATTTTTATTACATTTAAAACCTTTAATAAAATATTATTTATTATAAATATAATTAATCTCATTTTCAACACCATTAATTTAATTTTATGTTAAATACATAACGAAAAATGTGTCATTTAAATAAATGTTTTTAAAACATATATAATATTTTATATATGTCTATAAAACTCACGGTTCAATATAAATCACTAAAAAAATATTACTTTTAAAAATTTTAAATCATTTTTTTCTATTAATTGAAATAATAATGAGTTGGCATTGCACAAGCATTTAAGCTAGTTACTCAATCACTAAAAATTTAAAATAAATTACCATGATTAAATAAATAATTAATAATTTTAAATAACATTTTATAATATAAAAAAAGTTTTATTTATCCCTATAATGAAATGTTATTGATATTAAAATCAAGAAAGTGTCATTTTCTTCATCTTCTTTTAGTTAATTATTATAAAGGACAAAATCAATGAAATATGGTAGTAAGATGAAATATTTTAAAAGAATTGATAAAAATGGAAAAAATTTATTCATCCAACAAGATAGAGAAATCTGTTTTCATAATTTTTAGTCCTTATCATATTGTCTTTAACCTTAATTACTCGAGTTACCCTAAACATGGGGATAATTATTTACTATGGTTACTATTCATAATGGCATAAAAAAAACTAATTTTCAATTTTGAAAATCAGGATTGAAAATATGGAATTCATTTTTCAAGATTCAATTTCTATAAGGGGAATAAATTAATTAAATATTAAAACACAATACTCAATGAAAATTAGTTTTTCAAAAAAAATATTTTTAAGTATATATATGGTTTTATACTAAATTAAGCAATAAAATTGATCAAAATGAACCTAATTAGATAATTAATAATAAAGTATAACAAATTTAAATTAAAAAAAACTTAATAAAATATGGAACTTTTTAAATTCTAAAAACAAAAATATTGTTTTCAATGAAAATCAATATTTTTCACAATTCACTAGAAAATCAATATTTTCATAAAAATAAAAAAATACATCATAATATAATTTTGATATTATTATTTCAAAAATGATTTTATTTTTATAAAATAAAATTAGTAATATTGGTATAAATTAATTATAATTCCCACAAAAAAAAAATCAAAATAAAACCCTTTTTTAATAAAATGTATTTTTGACGTATAAAATGATTTTACTGAACATTAAGTACTTATTTATTATTAATATATTCATTATATAAAACCCTTATACATATATTATTAATGTTTTTAACCCTATTTATCTTTTAAATTCAACAAATATGTCATAATAGTTATATTATTTTGTGGTTCAGTTAAGATCGGTGTTGCATGCTATATACACTATCAAACATAGTGTTCTTTTTGAATTACTGAGGTGTTACATTCTTCCCATTCAATAAATTATGCCCTCTAAATTTGAACTTTTGATTAGTTTGACATTTTAAAATTCATTTTTGTAAAACCCACATCATTAAACGAGATAATAAAACATTCACTTAAATATAGGGAAAGGGAAATATAAAGGTCATATGGAATAAAAAATAGGTTTCTAAAAAGGAGAAAAATTGTGGGAAGTGAAAATATGGACCTTGAGTAGAAAAATAATTTCCATAAAAAAAAATATAGTGATAAATAATATAGTTGTGTTAAACTTAAATACCACCACATCATAAATCTGTGATGGGGCACGAGACCATCAATTCATTGGAAATGATCATAATAGGATAACATTTTTGTTTTAAGATCATTTCCTAGAGTTGATGAATTCTTTTACCATAAATAAATTTACTTATAATGAAATTATAATTTCATCCTTTAATAAATTTTCAAAATCTCATAATTTCTCCAAATGATGAGTATTTAGGATGAAATTTTCATTCCTGATGTGCTAATACTAACTTTTAGTAGATCATAAGATCTATAAAATAATGACACGTCTTTTATTCTATCTATAAATATTTTCAAAAACCAAAATGGATATCATAAGTTATCCAATAAAATATATTAATCTATAAAAGTGCAATTTTAACACCAAAAGTTCAACTTAATCCATTCCATAAGTATTTATCCTTGAAACCCTTCCACAATGCTTCTGAAAATTTGTAAAATCCAATGATTTAGAAATAATTATACTAAATTTAAAAAAATCAACAATCCCTCAAACAACATAAATTAAATCTTAATGTCACATACCAAAATTTTGATTAAATTTATCACCTTAATACATCAATAAAAAGATAGCTTCTTCAAAAAATAAACTATATCCTTACTCTTTAAATAAAATCATAGATTATTAAATATATTACACAAATCCAAAAATGTAGTAAACTCCCTCATAAATTACTTTTTCATAAAATCACTAATCATTTTCAAGGTTACTAATACTATATGATTTACTTCATCAATTTTAATCATATATTTATCCCAACTAAACATTATTAGTTCAATATAAAGAATATATTAAGGGTTATATTTCCCATAACAATATGTTTTTAATAAAATATCACCTTACCATTAAAATAATTTTCTACATCATCAATACCACTCAAATATTCTTTAAAATCCATAAAGAAAAAATTATGTGGAATAATCCTGAGATGATTCATGAATTTTTTAACCAAAATATCATTGATATAATTCTTCAATAACATAATTCTCAATTCTCAATACATAAAAACTTTAACAATTCAACATTAATGATTGACATGACATATTTCCTTCTTTATTCTCGGATATAAACCTTTGTATGAGGGAATTTACTAGAATAATCCCAATGTTCCCCACACATAATGAATTGAACTCCTTGGTAATTCATTACTCTATGTAATTTATTCACATATAGAAAACATCTTACCCTTCATTTAAGACACTCACCCAGTTTTCTCTTTCCATATTTCTTACATAAAAAAACTTGAACCATCTTTCTTCCATGTTGTCCACTACCTGAGCTCTCTATAAACTCTATCCTTCACCTATTTAGTGAGTTCTTGAGTTGGTTATGGGGAAATTTGTAAATAAAATATTATGAAAACTGATTAGGAATGATAAAATTATATTTCACTAAAATCATTATCCCATTTTGTTTCTCATAATCACCACATTGTCTATCACATGTAGTGTTAAAATGATTCCTCTTGGTTCCATACATTGTATGAAAACAAAAATCATTTTACTAAAAAAATCATAGTATGAAATTATTAAATATAATTCAAAGGATTACTAAATCATTAATTTTTTTTTTCATTCTATGGAACATTAGTTTTAACCTAGGATATCATTGGTTATCATTTATTAAAATCATTAATAAAGAAAACATGAATTAACCAAAGCATATACCCTAGTAGTTTAAAACTAGGTACATAGTAAGGCCACACTCACCGTGCACTAGAATGATGGCCAAGATATAATTGACTATGTATTTTCATGGTTATAACTCTTAGACACATCTAGGCTAAAACCAGATTCAATTATAGTATCCAGATAGGGATGCATTGCTTGTAAAACCACATAATCTATACCTTATCAAAACATTATTATGTTATCCGAGACTTTAAATTATACTCAAAGTCAGTTATAGGGTTATGTACCCTAATCTATGTTTTTTGATATCAAATTCCCAAGGTTTCTAATAAACTTCCTCTAATACCAACTATAAAGACACTAAACCTAGTAGCCTTGAGATGATGGGAACTCTATTACATTGGAACTATATATAAGGAACCATATCCCGAAGGACTGAGTAGTTTAGTATTATTGGTAAACTAGATACAAAACTCAATCTCATATTAAATTTGAAAATATAAAATATAAAATTGTGATAGTAAATATTCGGCATCCCTGAACTCATTCTATGATTCCTTCTTCATATCCTCAAGAAAGTCAAAAAATAAGGGCAATATCAGGTGCTCAGTAAGGGTTATATATAGTTGAATTTATAATGAGTAAATAAGGAAAAATCAAAATTTCAAGGAAAATAACTAAAATCAAATTCCATTTAATCAATAACTTGAGCATGAAGAATAATATGACTGGAGTAAATTATGATCAAATGATTCCATATAAATAATCCCATGAGGTTGAAACTTATCCATGGATATTAGCCAAAATAATCACATCTAAATTAATAGATTATTTAATAATGATAAAATTCATAATATTGTACATCTAAAACTTACTATCAAGGCCTTATGCCCAGATAGTTTAAACTATGGGTATAAATACACCGAAAACTCATTTAATAAGGCTATCCAACTAGTTTATCTCATGAGAAATATTGATGCATCATGGGGATATTTAATTATAGGACCTACCCAACACTTAATAATTTTATTTCATTCATAATATAAATAGACTATACAACTTAATCAATATGCCTTACTAAAAAACTGTTTATATATTAATAATTAGCATACATAATTTCACTAAATTCCCCAATCAAATGAATCATAAACCATCTATATAAATAATAAGGATTCTATCATTTCAACATACCGTTTTTGGTGAATAGAAGGATTTTTTTGTTGATTAATGTACATACCATAAAAATATCATTAAAAAAATTAGGAAAAAATCCATTTCACTTTGAAATATACTTTTTAGAAATTAGAATTTAAAAAATATTAGGAAATATAGTTTGTTAGAAAAAGACCTTGTAAATTTGAAAGGAATATTCAAGTCATCAAATAGTCATGAAATCATAAAATCCCATTCATACTGTATAAGTTAAAAAAATTATTTTTCACTTCTTCAATAAAATTAAAAAAGAACACCATTCAAAAAATGATAGGAAAAATCATTTTAAAACATTTTATAAATTTCAAACATGGGTAAAACCATCATTAATAAATAATTATATAATAATAAAAATATTATTTACCACATTTTAAAAAAAATATGGTTATGAAATAAAAAATTTCTCAATTGAGTATAAAAAAAAGTCAATTTTCCTTAAAAACATGATTTCAGTACAATGCTAATTAGGATAAAACATTAACTAAAAAAGTTCTTGAATTTTCAACTAATGGACCTTTTATTCCTTCCACTATTATAGAAACTACTTAATCAATAACAATTATTCAACATCTTCCATAAATTATTCTCATAAGATACAATTATTAAAAAATATTATGTATTATATTTATTCATAACCTATGGAAATGGAAACATAAGAAATGGGTGAGTTCAGATGACCAGTAAGGGTAAAAATAAGAGATAATAGTTAAAGATCACAAGTGATCATAATATGATTATATGTGTATAATCAATATACATAATAAAATCATACCCAAAAAAGTGTAGGTTATAAATCATGGAATAAATATTGATATAAAATAAGCAATGAATCAAAAGAGCGAGTCAATAAACATAAGCCTTGAGAAATTAATGTATTCATGTGAATAAGCATAAAACTATGAACATCATTAAACTTTGGAACACTTATTAGTATAAGGAACATTACATTCATGAGCCACACTATCATTTACCATGATTATTAGAAACTAAAATGGTACTCAAAAATACATTATCTTATTCTATATAAACATTATACCAATTCATTTGATGGTAATATAGTACCCAAACATTATAATTCATATTTATTAGTGTTAGCTGAAATCAATCAATTATCATATCATAAATAACAAATTTAAATAAAATGGGTTTTAGGAAACATTAAAAATAAAAATATTTAACTTTTATAGCATAAATATCCAATGGACATAAAATTGGTTTCATTAAACACATATTGAAGAACCCATGGAAATGAAATGGGTTTTATTCAACAAATTATAAAGAACCCTTGGAAATAAAATGTGTTTACCTCAAGGTATTTAAAGAACCCATGAAAATAAAATGGATTCAATAAAATTGAGTAAGTTTCCCAATAAATAATATTCATTAATGATAATAAATCATATGATATTTGAACTATATAGATTAACGATATATGTCAAATACAATAATTATCTACAATAAATAATCATATGACATCTAGGTGAACACCCTGCAATCTAAGGAATCAAGAAATGTGTATTCATAGAGGAAATGAATTTGATTAAAAATGATTGTTATACCACAATTTAAGTCACACAAATTATAAAGATATGTATTTATTATAGAAAAAAATATCCCATGACTGTAAATCCTTTTAATATTAAAATTAAAATAGATTTTAGAAAACATTTTATCATTGACATTAAATAAAAAATTACATGTCACTTTTAAAAAAACTTTTGTAAAAGCTAAGTGAAATATTTTAAAAAATATAAATTTAAAAATATTCACTAATAATTTATCCTTGAAAATTAAATAATTTTTTCTATTGTAAATGTTAAGATAAATATAAATCATTTGATAATAAAATTAAAATAATCATTTAATACTTTTAAAATACAATTTTTGAAAACCCAAATTGTAAAATTGATTAATAAATCCTTATTTATTTTTAATCTTCATTTTACTAAATATTATTATAAAATAAAATATAATATAATATTGCGGTGTGAGCTATCATGGATGTATAATGTTTATGAAAAAACTCTATAACTCAAAGAAAAGAGATTTGGGTTATAAATATTACTTATGGGAAACACACTCCATGAAGCATGAAATATTTTAAAATGGGTTTATATGGTAATAATTTAGATAATGAGAAAATAACACATAATATAATAAATGGTTAGAATGTTCCAAACTTATATTAAATAACATTATGTTAATGATAATAACTCAATAAGTGAAAATTGAATTACCAAAAACTCTTCTGACTGGGGTAACACTTCAGTCAAAAGAAATTTGAAGAAAATGAATTGATTTGTTGTATTTTATACAAGCAATTACAATTAAGTTAATTATATAAATTTTATGAGATATTAAATCAATATAAAACCATACAAATCAATCCTGGTGTATAACATGTAACATGTCTCTAAGAATAAAAATTGAGACCAAGAAAAACCATGCAACTTGAGTAACACATTAATAAACCCCCCTGAAAGAGTGGAATTATAATTTAACATAAAATAACAGGATTAAAATATAGTTTATGAAATTATATCTCAAATAGTCATTATATATACTAAAAAAATGAAAATAGGTACATCATATAAATCATATCTCAAAGAGAGGAATTCGGGACAAAACCCCTAACCTTTTGTCTTGATTCATTCTGTTGTTTCACTAAATGTCATGAATAATTAAATTAAGTTTATTAAAAAAATTCCAATGAAACTTATGAATAATAATAACCATTTATAATTATAATTTAAAATAATTCTATATACAAAAATATTAGTAATTTTTTACCTATTTTCAATACTGGGTGTAAGTTGTCATTATCTATTTGAAATAGTTTCATTAAAATGATGTTGGTATATATTATTTTTATATATTACTGAATTATTATACCATATAAGGTACTATAGATTTTTAATGATATTTTATCACAATAATTTTATTTCAACATTGTTTTGTTACAAGCATTGAGTACAAAATCGATGATGATCATGTTTCAATGATACTTAATGAACGAAAGTATTTTATAAATTAACTAACTAAATATTGGTACAAAGTTTGCAAAAAAATTAAACATTTATTTACATATTTATATAATATTATTTCATTAAATAAATTCTCAATTTCATCCATGATATTAATGCATTGTATTGATCAAGTAGGTGGTTAAACTGGTTCAATCATGAACCCACCATGATTAATGGATGATTATGAGGTGCTTTAGTAGTAAAATCATTATAATAGAGGAATAATTATCTTATTTAGTGTTTATTAGTTTGATATATAATTATTTTAAAGGATTATAAATATAATGTAATTTATATAAAGTCATTACTTAGTTTTAATAGATTCTTATCCTCTTAGATTTCTCATATTAAATGATTGAATTAAGAGTAATCATCTGTTGATCATATAATTAATAAGGTCTCAAATTTTCTATAGAATATCCTTAATTATATCATAATAATCATACTTATACTTTAATCCCACCATCATGACCATTCATGTAAGGTGATGATGAAAATAAAAATAAAAATCAATCTTTCCATGGAGGAGGTTGTCCACACATACGTATGGTTGGCGATTTCATTTTCCATAGAATAGGATAAATGAATAATATTTTTTTTCATTTTAGAATATTAAATATGTTTTCAATATCATACTTATTTATTAAATTCAATATTAGGACCAATCATGTTAGGTGGTTAAGGAGAAAAACATATATTGAGCTGTGGAGGAGGTAGTCCACAAAACAGAAGAATTACAGCTTCATTTTTCTTGATAGAAAATTGGAAAATGCGATTAATGATTATTTCCATATCATAATTCATTCAATATATAAAAAATAGTAATTTCATTACTAGGTAATTTAAAATTTTAATTAAAAATTTAAAATAGAAAATAAATAAGTTAAGTAAAAAATGATTTCTCATGTTGAGTATATTGAGATTTACTAGGAAGATACCCTAAAAATGAATAGAATAGGATAATATCTTATGATTATAATCTCAATATAGTGTAAGATTATTACATGGGAAGGAAACAATGTAGGTTTTGAGGAGTAAAATGAATTTTTTGGAGTTCTTTGAAGGGGTGGTGAGAGGCCCAATTTATACGTGGTGAGAATGACAATTTTATAAATATTTCAACTTAATATAAATGGATCACAAGTTAAACATTTTAAGTGGATATAAAATTGATAAATAATTCAGTGGATAAGAGATAATGTCAATCCACACCTCATACACCCAATTGTAGACATGTTTTTATCGTATTTCAATCCATTTACCCCATGAATTATCACTTTACCATTTTATCTTTTACTACGATAACTAGTTTTTACCTAAGGTATATTTTTCATTATGAACAAGAATAATTTAGTCCTTATATACTAATAATTTTAAAAAATTCATGTTATATGTAAAAAAGTTATTTACATTTTTCACCGAAAAATAAATCTTTTTATAAAAAACCTACAAGATAAACCTATATTAATTTGGAAATTATAAATTCAAAATTGAAGCTAAATTTATAAAATTAAAATTATAAAATCTATTACTTAATTATTTAAATAAATATAATAAATTTGAAGAAAAAATGTTCTTATAGAAAAATGGTTTCTTAAAATTCAAGTTTCTTTAATCGTATTTCATATAAATTTATAAATAATTAAATGTGAAAATAGTGGTTTTATGAATCTAAATATTATCTATTCTAATAACCCTTAAAATGAGATCAATTTAATTTATTTAGAAAATATATTATACCTTTTTTAAGTGGTTATTCAAAAATCATAATTTTTAAAATATTAATCAAAGATAATAATCATATATAATTATTTTAGTGTATTATTATCATTTTATATAATAATTATTTTATTATTCTTGAATTTTTAATATTTTTTAGTTAATTTTAGTTTAGGGATGTGTAATTAAAGTATTTCATATGAAAAAATATATTGAATATAATATCAATTTAAAGGATCCAAAATCTCAGGTCATTAAACTGTTTTTATATTTTTAATGAATAAAATGTTCATGTATTATCTTGATAAGTTTTTGGTGGAATTTATTAAGTATATTATGAAATAATCTATGAGTTATAAGAAGAATAAAACTAATTTTCAAATCACTATTGAGGTTATGAGGAAAAAGTGTTATATGGTGAATTCAGTAAATGTGAGTTTTAGCATCAACGAAATGATTTACTTGGAAATATTATTTCTAAGGATGGTATATATATCGAATATTATTAATAAGGGTTTATAGATATGAAAGAGACCCATAATCATAAATTAAATACATATTTTACTTAGCTTATTTGGATATTTCTAACGGTTTGTTGAAACAATTACTCGATTAGTTATTCTTCTATCCATGTTAACTTCTAAAGGGGTAAAATTCACATAGATAAATGCATATGAAGATATATATGATTAATTAAAGTGAATATTATCAAAGTAAGTTGTATTAACTCTACTATTTATTAAGTAATGGTTTATTATTTATAATGATTCACTAAGGAAAAGTCTTGGATACATTCTAATGCAAAATGACAGAGGGGTGTCTTTTGTATCTCAATGATTTAAAAACCATGAGATTAATTATCCAAATAATGATTTAAAGTTTGATGTGATGATATATTTACTAATGATAGAGATACATTATCTCTACAAAGAGTTATATGATATATACACCAACTATAAAATTGTTAAATATATATTTACATAGAAACATCGTAATATGAGGTAAAGGAGTTGGATATAATTACTCAAGGATTATAATTCTGAAATAAATAATCATCCTGAAAAAAAAACAAGGTTGTAGTTTAATTTAGTATAAAATACCACAGTATCTTATGCATAATGAGGGTGAAGAATTAACCAAATATTAAGGATTTAGTAAGAATATACTTGGGTATTGTAATGGAATGGTAAACATCATTCTTATTCCATGTAACTACCTAACCTTATTTATTGGAGAGGGTTAATAAATTTTAACATTATTATAAGTTCCTATAAAAGAAGATAGAAGATGTGATTAATGGAAAATTACAACATTTAACATTGGTTATGATGGAGTTTTACCATTTTGTATAAGGCTATATGTTTCATTAATACTAGAGGACAAGAAAGATTTATGGGATGAGGCTCATAGATCAAAATTATCAATACTTCCTATAATAACCAAGATATATAGGGACATACAATATAATGTGATATATAAAAAAATGAAGTGATTGTTGATTAAATTACAAGATTCTTAGTATTCCAGTAAGTAAAGGATAAAAAAAAGTTTCCTAATGGAATTATCTATTATTTTATTATACTAGATCATTAGTGGGATGATGTTATTTTGGGTTTCATCACTATCCTATATGATACCCAAGGAATATAATGTGATGTGAATCATTATATATAATCTTAGAATGTTATGCAATTTTAGAATAAAATAATTTGATTTCCCTCTAGAATTTTTGTAGGTTGTATATAAAGAATTTTGTGACACTTTATAGAGTACCATTATTTATAGTTTTTTATCATGACCCAAGGTTCATCCAAATATTAGAGGATCCACTAGATGTATTTACATATAGAGGGTAGTGTTTTCATATCCTATCAACCGTAAAAAACTGGATAGTCTTAAGGAATAATCCAAACATTGGATTATATTCCATAGTCATACTCTCTTGACATCAAAGGAAGTTTGGATTAGTATATTTAGGTATTCATGAAATAATAGTTACCAATATGGTATAAAAATGGAACCGTATAAAGCCTTTTATGAAAAGATATATATGACTTCAACATTTTGGGATACAGTTTGAGAAAGGAAGTTGTTGGGTCCATAACTTGTGGAATAGACACTAGAGATAGTATAATCATTTCATAATCATATCAAGGAAACCCAAAGTAGAAAAAAAATGTATGCTGAAAAACAAAGGAAGGTTCTTGAATTCTATGTAAGGGACTAGATCTTCGTAAATATATCTCCATGGAAAGGTATAATGACATTTGGAAATAAATAGAAGATAAGTTCAAGGTATATTAGGCCATTTTAAATATTGGAGTGGATATGAACTATGGAATATCATTTATCCATTCAAAAAAATGTATTAAATGTATTAAATCATCCATATATCACTTCCGAGGAAGTATATTATAGAACCTTTTGATGTTATAAAAGGGTATCAAGTTAATTTAAATATTAATTTATAATATAATGAAAAGTTGATACATATTTTGGACATGAAAGAAATTTTAAGTGAAATATAATGACTTGTGTGACATATGACATAAAAAGGAAAACTCTATTTTATGTTTAAGAGTGTGTTTATCAAGTTCATATGGTATCAATAATCATTTTGGGTGTTTTCAAAAGATCCTAAGCTGGGAACTATCCGTAGGATGTTTTTATGGTGTAAGATCATGCCTTACATCATAAATAAGTCATGGGGAATAGGATGTAAAACTTTTTTTATGTTTTAAACACTTTACAAAATCAATAGGATTTGTTACATCATAAAATACTCACTTTATAGAAAATTAACCTGAGGATATATTTTTTACCAAATATGTGACTAATGGGTTATTTACACCATAATACTGGGGTTTGCGACATAAATATTACATGACTAGTAAGTTATATTTTCCAATCATGCAACGTCTTCTAACTTCTAAGGTGAATCCTACCCCACAAACCCTACCTATCTTCTATGAGATTTTTGGTTTCTCCACCTCTCCTGGATCACTTCATTTAGCGCCCAATCTCTAGCATGTTTTCATTGATCCTCTTTGGGAAAACACACATTCTATTTATTCTTTTATATTGTTTCTATAGAAGTGGTGGACTATGTTTATATATATGCGATCCTGTGGTTATGTTTCTACTTTATTCATTCTAGATCTATTATGTGATCTTCTTTCAGGGGCCAACCCTCAATTTGGTTGTGGTTTGGTGTGGGAGTTCCTTGAGTAATGTAATGATTGTTCCTCCATACTAACCAATTTTCTAATGTGATTTAATTCTATGTTGTGGGGATAAATATTAGGGCCACCATTCATTGTTTCTATGTCCGTTCTGGTGGATTTGTATCCCATTTCTTTTTGTGTGTGACTTGAGTTGAGGTAGGTAGTTCTATCTTTCTTCTATGTCAGATGAACATTGAATTCTATGGTTTTAGAAAATGTTTTATAAATGAATTGTCATGATTTATTTATTTTGTGTGTGCAAGTAATTTTTTTTGAGAAAATATGGGTTTCCCCTTATTTTTTTGAAAATGAATGGTATTTTCGAATCATTGTGAAATGGATTTATGAAATGGTTTTAAAATAATAGTTTTGGTTAAATTATTTTGGAAATGTGGCACATGGAAATTCTTGGGTACTTAAGTGAAAGGTGTAGTAATAGACCTCATCTATTGATACCATCAGAGGGTTCAAAAGGGGGTGTTCCTCTTCTCTCTATACCATGTTTTCTAGGAAAATGTTAGAAACTATTTTTGTGTTCAATTTATGGGGGTTTCCTCTGATCCCTAGACTCAATGAATATTTGTAGGGACTTGATGCATGCACTTGTCTATGTTAAAGTATGAGTGATCTAGATATCCTAGATGGTAGTGATCTATGGTTTGATTTACATATGCTTTGGTTTATACTATTTGGATTTTATTTCCTATTTTGATAAATGTGATATGTTTTGAAACTATTTACTAGACTTGTTTCAGAAATGTAGAAAAGGGGGATTTATTTACCATTCTTTTGATATAAAAAATATTTAACTAGTTAGCATAGAATTTTTTTGATAAATTGTTTCATGTTAAAATTATTGTACAGAGACTTAATATGAAACACCTCGGTGTGATCCTACTAATCTAGTTAATTCACACACTTCACACCCCTTCGATGGTGTATAGACCATGTATTTTCTTGTGATGCACGAAAAAGGGCCCTATAGTGAGTCACTGAGGTTCGTGTTTGATGGGTTTGGGTAGCTAGTGATGAGTTAGTGGGACATTTCCAACATATCATATATATTTGTAATTTCTTGTTTTTTCTATACTTTTTTATTGTTGGACTTGAACATTCGAGTTTTGTTTATTTGGATTTCAATTTTTATTACAACCATTAGTTTTCCTTTTTTATGGATTATTTATTTCTTCTTGTTTCCAAAACTATTCTTATAACTATGTATATATACCATTAAGTTTGTTTTAGGTTGGGATAAATCATTCCATTTTTTTTGTGTTTCATGCTCAAGTTCTAGTCACCATCCCGTGGGGAACTAGAACTCCCTTTGTGTATATAGTGTATTGAGTCAGGTTCTAGTTTTGAAGGGTATCCTCAAACAGTTATTTAAAAATTAATATCAGATGAAGTAAATCCTCAAGTGCCATTGTCTTGGGATTTCTGATAGACTGGAGATAGAATTGTCATAGTGTGAGAGTAAGGTTGTGGAGAGATCCTGAACAACTCTTACCAAGATGAGACTCAAGTTTCCATGATATTTTGGGATTCATGCCTCCAGTGTTGAGTTTTTATCATGATCTCAATTTTTTATTCCATTTATCTGTTAAAAATTGAGATTTTCCTACAATCTAATCACATTCTTTTGACTTTTGGTGTGTAGTATTATGCCTCTGAGATGTCTTCCATGGGTTCAAATAGAGGGTGTAGTGAGAGATATTCCTCAAGTTAATGCTCCTCTTAATTATAATCTTATAGATACTATGATTTAGATAGTTCATGATGTGGGATAGAATGTACGATGAGCTCAAAACCAAGGATTTTTTCTAATAGCAGAGGTATGATGAGATCAAGATCGAAAGTTCCTACATGAGAATCCCTCATCCTTTAACAAAATGAAAAATAACCAAGAGGCATAGGACTAGCTATACAATATTTACTAGGTATTAAACTTCATAGATACACCTAAGGCTCTCAAGGTGAAGTTCATGGAATTCAGTTTAGTAGATCCTTGAAAGAGATGGTGGGATTTCATAGCATAGGTATATAAACACGTGGTATTAGATTGGAAGGGTTTCAGGTCCCTCTTATTTCATCAATTATTCCCATAGACCCTAATGATGGAAAATTCTCTAGATTTCCTCTCCCTATAGAAGTGATAACATTCAATGTTAGTGTACAAAAATTATTTTTTAAATATGGTTCATTTTTCTCTAGATATAGAGAAAATTATCAATTGAAATCTTAGAATTACCAGCAAGGTTTTAAACCAAATATCCTAATAGTGGTGTAAATGATAAATATTTTTACCTATACTAACGTGGTAGATATGGAAATTATGGAAGATATTGTTATGGTGGGAAATATTGGATCTTCTTCCCCTTCTATTCAACCAAGTGGCATCTTCAATGGCACACAGGAAAAAAAGTGGAAGTGTCATGATAATAAAAGGGGTGGTGAAGGTGGTTCTCAGTAGCAGGCCTCCTCTTGTGGCGTCCCAGACCCAGATACAATTGATAAATGAAAATAATAAAAATAATAACTGTATCAACTAGAACAATGATGATGTAATGTAATTCCCTTAGAAAAATAGAAAGCGTGAATACAAGGCAACATGCATAACATGTTCCACAAAGTAAAAGAAATCAAAGGCTACTCCAAGCATCACGAGATCCAACTTTGTCATATACTATCAAGCTCCATCCTATCAGCATGCAATCAACTGTTGGAAGTTGTATGCTTCCCTTTGTTAATACCTTCAACCATGTAATATACTATGGGTACCAAACAATGCCTAGAGTGGGTGTGAGATAAATCTCAGTGGGCCACCACGAATGGTGTCTATAACCTTTGGCCTGTGTAATGGAATATAGCAGTGTAAAGACATGCATATATAAAGTAAATCAAGTAGTTCAATATAAATAAATACCCATGTACCTGCTCCATCCCTCATATGGTTTCTAAACATGTAACTAGTTCATTAATTATGTTTTACCATTCAATGTTAATAGGACACGTGAGGCATAGTCAGCACTAACATTTCCTCGTAATAGTATAAGTAGTGAAGGTATAAAGACGTAACAAGGCAACCTGAAAATGATATCCAATGATGGAGTTCTAGGGTAATAACCAAGGTAACGTAAATCTCATAGAACTCTAACTCAGTAGTATCTAAGTCTAGATAAGGGGAAAGAGTGTAATCCAAGGAGCGTAATCTAAGGAATTCCACAATAAGGTTCCTACTGTGTCCAAGGTGATTGACTAATGTAAAATGAGGCTAAGCAAAGAAATGGACCTATGGGATTTAACCATGGACCCTACTAATCAATGATAGATCCAAGGAGTGTATCTGAGGTGTCATGTAATAATGGAAAGGACCATATGGTAGTATACCGAGCATACGAGGAATATAAAATAACCAGAGTCTAGGTGGGTATCAACCTAAGGAAACCTCATCCTTGAATTGGAATGAGGTTACCAAGACCCAAGGTATTCCCATCTCAGAATCCAAGGCAAGCTCGAGTAATTCCTTTCCTATTTGATATTTAAATCATGTAGTAATTCATTTGGTTCAAGTATTTCCTTCCATTAGTGTGGATAGGTCAAGTATACTTGAAACCATTTATTTATAGGTCCAAGAATTGTCTTCCATTTGTGTGGATAATCCAAGTAGCATTGCAACCATTTAGTCATGTCTTTATTAACCTTTAAGGCATATTCAATTATTGAGGTTCACTCCACTACCTTCCATCAACATGGAAAGGGGTGATACGTACATGTAACCATTATTCAATCTCATTTATTAAGGACAATTTATATACTTAGCGTACATTCCATTTCACATTTCACATTTAATAAACATTTGGAAGTACTTACCTTAGGGTGGTCAAGTGGTGAGCATACATGGTACATGATATTATGAAATTCCCATTAAACAAAAAACCATTTATTATATGATGGGTCGCCTATAGTAAGTTCAATCAAGGGAACACCCGAACGATGGCTCGAACGTATCAAAAACACTAAAAACCTAATTATGGAATAACCTTCAACATGAGGCAGATTGAGTTGTGGGTGTAACCACTAACAACTAATCACATATTTGAAAATTTAATAACCATACAATTCTAAAAAGTATAATCATGGTATGTAAATTTAATAAATGGCTTCCAATGAAAACAGAGGGCCCTATGTGAACATTCCAAAAACAACGAACTTTAGGGATAAGTTATAGAACACCCACCTTAGGGTTGTATGATCCTTCTCCTCTAGGATCGGCCCTTGATTGCCTTGGACCAGAGTAGATATAAGAAAAGGTGAAAAAGTCTCACATGAAAATATATTGGTTGAGAGGAAAATAGAAGAAAAATGGTTGAAGAAGACTCGATTACTTATTGTTGTGCATCCAACAAGATGAACGAAAGCTCAATCAGATGCCGAATGAAGGTGATCTCTTGATCCATATTTTAGATCTTAAAAAATAACCAAATTGGGTGAGAAATTGGTCAACCCTACATAAACTCAGATTAGGGAGGAAGGAAGAGGATTAATAGATCATTAAAGAAAAAATTTGAAATTTACCTAGAAAATTATCTTGCGCACCGTTTTTCTGCACGGTTTGTCAAACTGTGTGCAAACCATGCATGATGGCTCTGCCCAAATGTTTTGGTCCACACGGTTTGTCAAACCCTGTGAAACCCATGAACAAGTACCTGGGGAAAAAGGGGTCTTCACACAGTTAGGCCACACAGCCGTTCACCAACCACATGAGGTGGCTATGTCTAAAAAAACATCACTCACATGGTTTACTCTAAACCGTACGCCGAGTATGTTTTCTCCAAAAAGATGGGTTCTAGGATCTGAAAAAGGCCCAATAACTCTCGGAAGATTTAATAACTCATTAGGCATCCATATTAGGTCTAAATTAAATATTTAGACCTAAAAATAAAGGATCCATACCTAAGTGAAAAACTGGGTTCTTACACCCCTTCACCATCACTAGTAGAAAATATCATGCCTTTGAATTTATATTAGTGTGTGATGGTAGGTAACACAAAGAATAATTTTCCTTCACTCACGAATATGTGAAACACTTAGGGCCTCAATTGATATCTAGAATAGTTCTTCCAGGCTATGCATACACCACATTATGGCCAAGGATCTTCATCTTTGAGGGTCTCTGTAGCACAACCAGATTCATTAAAGTTTACAAGGCTCCATAAATAGGCTTCCATAGTGAAGCGCCTTCATATAGTGTATGATATTACATTGGATGTTGATATAGGTACAATGATAATTAGAGGTACCATTTTTGTTTCATCTTCTATATCAACTGCTTTATTTGGTACGGGGGCCTCCCACTAATTTTTATCTACTCGTTCTATTGATGTGATGAAAATTCCAATGGATCTCGTGTCCTTTATTGTAGAGATGGTAAAATCTATTGGAAAGATGGAGGATAATGTGGTTTATTTTCCATCTTGTTCTCTATAGACACCAGATGTTGAGTTAGTTTAGGATTTTATGGTTCTCAATCTAGATCTATTTGACATCATCATCAATATAGATAGGCTTGTTTCTCAATATACTGATATTGATTGTTATTTTTGACATGTTTTGTTATCTTTTTTTGATGGGATCTTTATGGTGTTTCAAGGAGAGTGGGATATAAGGTTTTCCCATGTAGGAAATTTCCTTCTATAGATCAATAGTTTTTATCTATTGTTTTCATTGAGACTTGTGATGTTCTTTATTCTGGTGTACTTAACATGGGTTTTCCAGAAATTCTTGATGTCTTCATAGATGAATTCTTTGGACTTACTCTAGAGAGGTAGGTAGAGTTTATAATTGATCTAGTTCCAGGTGAGTATCTAATATCGATACCACTTATCATGTGACACAAGTGGAGAAAAAAGAGATCAAGATATAATTGGATGATATAATGGTGAATGGTTTTTTACACTGTATTTCTCCATGGGTACCCCCATGCTCTTTTCCAAGAAGATTGATGGTTCACCTAATTTTTGTGTGGACTACTGGAAGTTGATCCAAGAGATAGTTATGAATAATTATCCTTTTCCCTTTAAGGATGAGTTGTTGTATTAGTTAAAGGGGGAGGGGTGTTTTTTGAAAATCGATCTTTGGTTGGGTTTTCATCAACATATAGTTCAAGAGTATAATATTCTAAAGACCAATTTCAAGAGTTGGTATGCCCATTATGAATATATTTTGATATATTTTTTTTCTAACTAATTATCTTATAGTTTTATGACTTTGATGTACTAGATATTCCATCAGTATCTCAACAGTTTTGTCATTGTGGTCTTGGATCATATCTTGGTTTATTTGAGATCTAAATGTGAGCATGAGCACTATATAAATATAGTTTTGGAAATCCTATTGATTAAATGAATTTATGGGAAGATATAAAAATTAAATTTTTGGATCCAAGAAGTAATATTGTTGGGGAACATTATTTTGAAACAAGGAATTTTAGTTGATTATGAGAAGTTAGAGGAAATTTTGTCATGGGAGAGTCACGTAAAGTCCTCAAGATGCAAATATTATTGGGTCTTATTGGATATTATCAGTGGTTCATCAAGTATTTATTGAATTTAGAATCTTCTTTGACCACACATACCAAGAAAGGGGTGAAGTTTACATCTAATGAAAAAGTCCAAACTTCTTTTGATGAGTTGAAATAGATTCTAACATCATCTCCCATTTTGATCTTACCTGAGATTGTTAATTGGTATATGGTGTACTATGATACTTTTGGTGATGGTCTAAGATGTGTGATTGTGTAGGATGATCATGCTATGGACTATGTATCTTTTCATATTTGAGAAAATGATAAGAATTACCCCTCATGATTTGGATAATGCCACAACTATGCATGTTCTTATGTGTTAGTGAAACTATATTTTTGGGGAGAGGTTCAATATATTTTAGATCAGTAGAGTCTGAGATATATATTTTCTAAAAAGTATTTGAATATTATAAAAATAATATTAGTGGAATATATTAAGAAGTTTCTTTTCAAAATCAAATATACCCTAGGGAAGGGGAATTTCATATCTGGTGATATCAGTTAGAAATTTCCGTGACATACTATTTAGGAATTGGATGAAGAGTGGAACCTAGTGGGATTCTTTACCATGGTACATTTGTATACTCAAGAGGATTACTCAGCTATGGTTCTAACCAGTTTTCAATTATCATCATCTCTCTATAGTCTATTCTGTAGAGTCTCTAGTAGGATGAAGAGCCCATAGGAATCAAGGGAACCTTAAATGGTAGGAAGACTGTTTCTAGTTAGTATCTACCTTATAATAGTATTCTCTACTTCAAGAATCAGTTTTTTATAAATTTTTTTTTTGAGAATTCCACTCTTGCAATATTTTCATAATTCTTCTTGGGACATTTAACAGGGTACTAACAGATGTATTATGACATGAGATAATAGTTATGGTGGCAAGGTATGAAGCATAACATCACTAATTTTGTGTCATACTATCACCCCTTCCAATATATAAAGGTAGAGAATCTGAAGCCTTTGAGTTTTCTCTAGACTCTTTCAGTGTTAGTTTAAAAATAGGATGAGATTTTTATAGACCTCCTTATTGGATTTAAATGGACTCCCCAAGTGAAAAATTATATATGGGTGTTGATTTTTTAGTTGAAAAAATCTTCTCGTTTCATTCTGATCAGGGACACCACTAAGGTTAAAGATCTTGGTAGGATGTACATCCAAAAGATCATGAGGACACATGGGGTTCATTTTTTCATTTTATTAGACACGGATCCTATGTTTACTTCTATATTTTGAAATAGAATCTAGGAGGAACTAGGGAATTAGGTCAGTTTGAGTATATCTTATCATCCATAAACATATGGTCAGACAGAGTATGTTATTCCGATATGGGAAGATATTCTCCTTACACATGTCTTGGATTTTGGTGGATCATGGGATAATAATTTAGGGTTGCTCATGTTTTCTTATAATAACTGTTATAAGTTTTAAATCAGAATGGAACCCATCTAAGAATTTTATGGTCTCCAATGTAGGTTACCTCATTGTTTGGTAGGGTTGGGTGAGGCATCTCTTATGATACCAAGTATTTTTAATGAGACTTTGTTGAAGATTCAGTATATACTTCAACATTTGGTTAAAAATAATATTCAATATAAGTCATATACTGATCATTGACGCCATCCATTGGATATTTCTACTGGTGAATGTGTTTTCTAGAAATCTATCGTCAGTTAGGTCATTGTTTAATTTATAAGTAGGTAATTATAGCTCTATGATATTTTAGAATATTTTAGGTCACTTAGTTTCAAGGAAATTTACTTATATGTCATAATTTCTGGGTTATTTGATAGTTATGGATGATTTTTTCTATATATATTATCTCAAGAAGTACCATCTTGGTCCTTACCATGTTTTGAGTTCGGAAGAGATAAAGATAGAGCTTGATGTTTCCATTGTGGAGAAACTAGTGGATACCCTTGATTATTAGATGAAATTATTATGTGGGAAGTCTATTACATATTCCAAAGTGTTATATAAACATGAATTAGATTCTCACAAGACATGTGAGCATGATTTTCTAGTGTGGGAGAAGTAGACTAACTTTTTTTTGGAGCACCATTATCCCACATGACATCCTGGGTACTAGAATTTTGATTATGGGAAGTTTGTAACTTTCTAGATAAAAAGGTACACACTCTATTATGTTTAATATTATGGTGTTCTCGAGTTCATAGATAATTTGGAATCACTTTGTGAGTTTTTTTGTTGATCTTGGGTTGGGTTATGCTCGTAATATGTTTTCATGGAATAAGAATGTGTCTTACGATGTAAATAAGTCACATGGTATAGGTCATAAAACCTTTTTAGGATGTAAAATATTTATGGCATAAATGGGTATTTTATGTGGAAAATATATTCCCATGATAAAATTAACCTAAGGTGATGTGTTTTTTGATGTAAAATATTCATGGGGGATTTGTGATGTTAGATTGTAGTTTTTGAAGTAAATATGAGATGCCAAGTAGGTTTTAATTTATACTTGTATAACTTGTTCAATCATTTAATGTGAACCCCCCCTCAAAATCTACCTCTCTTCTAGGTAATTTTGGGTTTCTCCTACTATTACGGATCACCTTGTTCAGTGCTTGATCTATGACTTGGTTTTTCTTCTCCACTTTGGATAAGAAACCTTTCTATTTCTTCATTTCTCTTGTTTTGGTAGTGGTATTAGGATGTGTTTATGGTTCTATGATCTTGTGATGATGTTTCTGAATTATTCCTACTAAATTCATTGTGTGGTATTCTTCTTGGGTCTAGACCTTGTTTTGGTTGGGGTGGGACTTATAAGTTACTTGAGGTATTTTGTAATCTTTCCTCTCTACTGATTATTTTTATGCCATTTTATTATGATATGTGGGGATCAATTCAAGGGTCTTTATTCCTTATTTCTATATCCCTTATGGTGGTTGTGGATCTCATCACTTTCAATGTGCGACCGGAGATGAGGTAGGTTGTTCCATCTCTATCCTATACTGGATGAACATTTAATGATCTAGTTTTATAAACTCATTTATAAATTAATTGAAATAATTTATTGATTTGTGTGTCTGTAAATTGGTTTTTTGGGAAAATATAGTTTTCCCTTAGTTTTGGTAAAAGAAATGGAATTTTCAGTGAATCATGAAATAGTTTTATGAAATGGTTTTAATGAAATGATTTAAAAACCTCTGTACGTGGGAAACCTTAGGTACTTAGGTGTAAGATGTAGAAATATTCCTCATATATGGATATTGTCGATGGGTTCACTCATGGGGTGTACATATTCTCCCCAGTCCATGTGTCCTAGGGACATTATAGACACTATTGGGCTGTTCACTTTTTCAGATGTTCCTCTTCTCCCTAGAAGCAATGAATATGTATAGGGACTTGATGAAAATATTTGTCTTGGTTGGGGTACAAGTGATCAAGATATATTTACCTGTAATGATCTTTGGAATGATTTACATATGATTTAGTTTATCATTTTTTGATTTTATTACCTACTTTGATAAATGATATATGATTTGGAACTATTTTATCTAACTTGTTTTATAAATGTGTAAAAAAGGGAATTATTTACAATTATTTTGATATAAAAACCATTTAATGGATTATCATGTAGTGTTTTTATTAAATTTGAGCATCTTTAGATTGTTGTACAGAGACTTGATATGGAACACTTGTTTGGGATTCTACTGAACCAATTATCTCACACCCCGCACACCCCTTCAGTGGTGTGAAAACCTTATATTGTCTTTTGATGCAGGAAAAGGCATGAAACCATAATGAGGCAGTAAGGTTCATGTTACATTAGTATTGGTATCTAGTGGGGGGATAATAGGAGATTTCCCATATATCATATGGAGTAGCGACTTATTATTATAGTTGTCCTTTTTTCTATTGAATTTTTTTCCTTATATTTTTTTATATAGATTTTGAGTTGTATCACTACCGTTGGTTTTCATTATTTATGGAGTATTTATTTATTGTATTTTCTTTTGCTATTATTTATTCTATGTATATATTCCATGCCATTTGTTTCTTGTTGGGAGAAATTAATCTCTCTTGTTTGTGTTTGATTCCTGGGTGATAGTCACCATCCAGTGGGGATCAAGAGCACCCTTAAATTATGTAGCAGATCAGGTTGGTTACAAGATTAGGATGGTATATTGGGTTACATTGTTACAACTCTACAGGTGAATATTATTTAGAGGATCGTCAATTAAAGGAGTTACAATGGGAATCTAAGGATATAATAAAAAATAATGATTTATTATTATTCATGGGTTGAATTAAAATTTCGAGGATGAAATTATTATAAGGGGGGTGTAATACCTAGTAAATTCTAGTAAAAAATAATCATATTTTATTAAAAATGAAAAAATAAAAATCAATTATACATATTTATTTAGTCATATATAACTAATATAGGACAATAGATAAATATTTATAATCCAAGTACAATGTAGATTTCATTGAATTCAAATTCTATAATGAACATCATGGCTATAAAAAGAACAATACAAATGAAAAATAATAAAATCCATAGAATGATAATATTATAGGAACTCAAAACTGTAAGTATTCTTTAATGGATCGATTGGAATGGATTTATAGGATTTAAGAGTAAATGTGGCCATTACATGACTGTTGGTAATATGATTGTTATAATGTGACAATAATAATCAGTGTATATTAATGGCAATGATGAGAGATAATTGATGAAAAATGGAGAAACCATATAATAAATGAATAGTAACATCCCTTATGAATTCCATTTATAAGATCTTAGGAAGGTTGTAGCATCATTAGAATTTGACATTGACTAGAAACAAGAAGAACATCAACAATTGAGGTTCAAGAAGAATCGTCTATGGGAGATGTTCAAGTAAATGGAAATCTATATCGGATCAATGTAGGTTGAACTAACACAAGAAAGAACCAAAATTTTATACCTTAATCTTATGGATTATGAAGTTATGATAAATGGTTATGTATCAAGGGGTTAAACAGTATTAAAGTGTGAATTCTTTTAGAAAGGAAACAATGTTTATTATAATATCATATTTTAATTAAACACATCAAATCCATTTAAAAATTAAAATTTATATAATTAGATAATGAATTTGATAAAATGGAAATCATATTTACAATATTGATTTTTGAATTATCTAAGAGTAGAAATTCGATAATTTTGGTAAAAATTGTAAAGTGCAGTAAAAATGGTGAAATATAGTGAAATATATGACATCATATATGTGTAATAATTCCTTAAATCATCCATGATAGTTATATTTGTTTAAATTTGATCCAACCATTATAGTAGAGCATTATGGGAGGAAATAGAGCACTATGGGGTGTAGTGGATCGTTATGATAATAGAAAAATAAAATATTCAAGGCTCTATTTCATGAAATTCCTCTCACCACACCTATAAATACTAATCCCTCTTATCATTTCTCCCATACTAAATTCAAATTTCTCTCACTATAGATCTCTTAATGAGTATCTCCTATATCTCACACTTCAATATTGAATAGTTTTCTTGGTTTTAAGGTTTAGATCTAGGTTAAGAAGCTCAAGAGAGGGAAAAATACCCTTTTCCCTCATTTCATTTCCTATTTACATTTCCATAATAATATCATATTAAATTTCCCATTTCCTTATCCAATATTGTTGTAAAATGAATTTAAGTACATTACTTATGATATCTTGTACAAGTGAGATCCCATTCCACTCACATTATACCCCTTTCAAGAGCTGTTATTTTGTTTAAACACCCCCTTAACCATAACATCCCATTATAAAAATCCTTATGATTTCCACTTATTTTTGGTATTTTGAATATATTATTTATAATAAGTGATATTTTTTCAAGGAAGTTTGATGAAGTTGTTTCTGGTAGACCATATACTAGGCATCAAGTGGATTAAACTCAATTTTTACATAAGTTCACATTTTCTACAAATTCATGCTAACTCAAATGTCTTTCCTTATGATAAATTTATATCCTTAATGCATTTCAAATATGTTTGATTATATACTCCTAATTTTAGAAGGGATTTATCCATGATTTAATTGGTCTCTGACCATCCAAAATAAATGTATTCATTTGTATAAAAAATATGTTATCTTATGTAAAGACCCAAAATTTCCATGTAATTGTTTTCAAATAAATGGGAATTTTACGAGTCTGTGAAAATTGACGGCATGTGATTCCGAGGCCCAGACTTCCCGGAATGAATTTCTGAATTTTTGTTCGGGTATGTCCAGTAAACGTGCAAGCAGTTTTTCCTAACTTTTGAACCAGTTTTCGGAATTGAATTCTGAGGACACCGTTGAACTCGTAGCGCCAGTTTTCACTTAAGAAGAGTTTCACCTCGACGACAGTTGGTTGAGGGTGAAAGATAATTTTTGGTTTTTTTGCAGAAATAATAAAATAAATTAAACACGTATTTTTTTATTTTGTTGTAACCACATTCCATGTGAAAGTTCAGTTGTGGGGACCACCAAACCTTAACCTCCCATGAGCAGTTATGGTGGTGCGGACCACCTAGGCCTAACCTCCCATTAGAGGTTATGGTGGTGGGGACCACTCAAGGCCAAAACCTCTCAACTCCCTCATTAAATGTGGGAGAGACTCTTCAACTCCTCCAACATTAATTGTGTCAACCCTCCTTTAATTAATTTTGTACCAACCTCGTCAATTAATTAAGTGGAGACAACTTAATTAATCTAATTTGAATTTTTTTCCAACAAACTAAATAGACAACATAATCTATTCTGTTGAATACATGGAATTTTTGGAGGAATTGGGAGAGGATAGAGCTTTGGGAGGAATAAAGTTCTCCAACAAAGAACTTCACCACCCAACGAAGAATGCTCTACCAACAAAGAATGCAGAACTCCTTTGACCTTCTTGCTCTGGACTTCTTCCGATGTGGGATGTCCACATCTATGATGAATCGACGTCATCTTATCCCTCGCGATCTCAGTCAATGAATCAATCCGAGTTAGGGGTTTATTTCTATTTGTTTATCACTTCCCATGTACACCCCTTCTATTTTCTTTTACAGGTTGGGAACAATCATTGCGGGAGGTTAGGATATGACGTTCATGATCATGTTCTTGATAAGACATATGCTACCACCCTAACGCGGAGGGTATGATCCAAAACAATATGACCCGAACCTTTGGAAAATATTGTGGTGTTCTTCGTGATGGAGGAGGACGGAAACCATCCAAGGTTGGGGCACATGAACGACGGCCGACACCACCGTCGTCCGTGGCCGAGGCACCGCCCCGCGGCTGAGGCTCCGCCCAGCAGCCGAGGTGCTGCCCCGCGGTCAGGGCGCCTCCCCGCGGCCGGACGATCCGCCCCCCCGGCCGGACCGCCACCCCGCAGCTGCACCATCGCCCCGCGGTTGGTCCACTAACCCATGGACGGACCTGCGCCCCGTTGCTGGACCGTCACCCTGTGGCCAGACCGCCTGGCCGCGGCTGGTCCGCCTGCCCATGGCCGGTCTGCTAGTATGTCGCCGGACCGCCGCACCGTGGCCTCACGCAGAGGTGGTCCGAGCGTTGTCTGGAAGTCCGGCCATGGGGCGACGGTCTGGACACGCGGTGGGGGGGGGGGGGGGTGGTGCTCCAATTGAGCGGAGGGGTGGTCCGGCCGCGCGGGGGTGGACCGCCACCGCGCGGCCTGCTGGGCCGGACCCAGTAGGCCAGGCCACTTTGAGGGTCGGCCCGAACCCAAAGGGCCGGGCAACACTGTGGTCTAGGCTAGGCCCTGGCTGGGTCAGGCCAGGTCAACCCAAACCAGGTTGACCCCGTCCGGGTTGTGCCGAGTTAGTCCAACCGGGTCAGACTAGACCCGGGCCCACTATGACCCATTTACTTTCTTTTGGTCATGACTTTGGCACCGGACGTCCGTTTGACGAACTATGAGCGATGATAAAAATCTTTAAGTGAGGTGATCCCTTTGAGTATACCCCACTGGAGTTTTGGATTGATGTGGGGTACTGTCAGGTTGGATCGAGTATGAATCCAACCGGGCCCCCAGGATAAAAATGCTAATAACTCACAGACCAGTCGTCTGATTGACGCGTCGTCTATTACGTTGAGACCCCTATGACGTGGCGGATCATTGAGATACTTCTTCATGGGACTTTGTGGAAGTTGGAGTATCGACCAGTAGTTTGGGGATCAGATCCTCTCAGAGACGAGCGAGCATAGTGCGGGAACCCAATGGCTGGCTGAGACTTGACGACTGCTGACCGTTTTGACTCAGTGTGACTTGGCAGGCCCATTGGGGAACACCTTGGTGACGTGGCAGAGCCATGGTCGAGAGCGCCTTGGTGACATGGCAGACCCATGGTACTCGACAGGAGGAGTACCTCAGCAGGCCACGAGGTGGAGCTCCATGGTGATGTGGCAGACCCACGGTGGGGAGCGCCTTGATGAGGTGGCAGACCCACAACACTCGACAGGAGGAGTACCTCAGCAGACGAAGGTTAGTGGGAAGCACCTCTGTGTGATGAGGCAGACCCACTGTACTCGATAGAGGATGAGTTCTCCAACAGCCGAGGTGCTTGACGTTGTGATTGGGAATGTTACTTGATATTACCCTTAAAATAAATCCTATTGTGAGTTGAGTCCGTACCTCTGTGTTTTTCCTCATGATTGAGATGGATTTCGTGATAACTTAGGTATATATATGTGTATATACCTAATTAAGGTTATCTGTTGATTTAATACTTTGTGATTTATCCTTGATGGATTTTGTGAGACCTAGATGGTCTCGGGGCACCTACGGAGTATCTTTATACTCACCCCTACACGGGCTATGCTTTCACCTTGTGGTGTTGGATACAGACGACGAACAATGCTAACTGAGGCTGAGAGTACCAGGACTAGACGATACCTGGAGGTGGACCATAAGGCGTGTCGGTACGCTGAGGAGACGGGTGGATGTGGAGTGCTGAGGAGGAGATCTATACCTACCTTTCAGGTAGGAACCACGGAGGACAATCCTGTAGTTGTCTTTCCTCTTTCTTCAGTTGTATTGAATTTTAGTTGTATTGGTACCTTTATTATTAGGCTTGTATTACAAACCCCTTTTTACTTTCAGTACTCTTTTGGTTATACAGTTTTCTTGTGTACATATCTTGTTGTGTGCTTGGTTACGTGAGTTTGTAGGTTATAAAGGAAATGTCTTCCCAGTTTTGGGAAAACGTCTTTCGGTGCTAGTCGCCAGCCCCTGGCCTATGGAAGGTAGACTTAGGGTAGTCACGGCATGGGCCCTAGGGGACGGGTCATGACATCTTAATCTGTGCAAGTACCAAATAACTAGAATTTCATATTCTTCACTTGATATGGGTACTTATTTGAAAATTGGAAATTCCCAATTATCATTATTATGTTTCAAGGTAATTGACCTATAAATACTTCATTGGATGGAAAAATATTTTGATGTACCTATATAATCCTTTTCAATGTATTGGAAAATCTTATAGTACATGCTTCATTGCGAAATTATTCCAAGTATTTCTACGTTATTCATTATTTTATATAATTACATGTATTACCTATGCTCTATTAGTATATAATGGAATGTATTAAACTTTTATGTGATGGGTAGTGTTTGGTATTATATATCCCTTCAGTTCAATGGTATGTCTTTTGAGACAACTAAGATAGGGTAATTAGAGCATTCATATCCTTTATGTATAATGTATTGGAATAAGTCATCAATTGTAGGTTTATGATATCCAACATTTTTCATTCCAATATTTTCCATCATTATGATATATAATTTAATTTTTTCCATGTGATTTTTTTTTGCAATCTATAAACTATGTTATTCTTATGTATCCATTGATATGACATTATTTTTTATCTATTCTTGTTATATTACTTATGTCATTATTATTCCATTTCATCTTTTTCGGTACACTATCCCTTATTGAGCATATGAGATAACCATTTCCTTATGACTCCCATTTTCTTAGGTAATTAATCAAAATACTATGTATGTTTAAATCTATGGATAACATTACATAATAATTATTTGTACTAAAACGATGTAATATGACATGTTTTAATGCATTTTTTCTATATCTACTCTCTTAAGGAATACTATACCCTGTTATTTGGAAGGAAATATCACGTAATTTGATTAATATATTAAATAACCCATCGGGGAAGATTTTTAAAATTCAAAGGGTGGTCCCCAAATGTCAGGTGAGGTGTGAGATATGGCCAGGCTTCCTACATCGGAGGTCCTTTTGTGTGTCACCGGTCCCCATCATTTCCGACTGTGATACCTACATTGCATGCTCATCCAAGGTTACGGTAGGGGCCTGCGGGGAAAAGCGAGATCATCTGGCTTGATCCCTCCCGCTCCCTCTGAGGGTTTTGTCCCCTCCTCTCATCAGAAATTTGTCGTCAGCTGCCAAAGATCTGTCTGGGATGGAGTCAGTTGCAGTGGGCATGGTGAAGGAGGTGAAGTCTGGACGGGGATCCCTGCAGCGATTGCTTCTGGTCTCCATCCTCCAAGGGTAATCAGAGCCGAGCTCTCCTCCGCCTTCGTCATCAGTCAGGTTTTCTCTAATTGAGGAGCCATAAGGAGATTTCAAGAAGGAGGCGGGTATGTGCATCTCATTTTCGTCCCCTAGAGCTGCTGGCCTTAAGGTCAAGAAACTCAGGATTTAATGCTATCTCTAATCATGTGGAATGCGAGAGGGATGGGGGAATCAGCTAAGAGATTGGTTTTAAGTCATACATTCATGTCCCAAATAAAACAAAAATTTGGATTTTTTGGAAGTAAAATTCCCTCCCTGGTGAGAAAGATGGGTTTTTAGTCATACATTCATGGATATTCCAATAAAACAAAAATTTGGATTTATCGGAAGTATTTCGTTAAAGTGGGGGTGGTTATCCTCATGTCCCAATGCCTTAATACCAAGGTCTCATGTGCTGGGGGTGAGGTTATCTTATCTTTTGTTTATGCTAGCACTACGATGCATGAGAGGGTGCACCTTGGGAGCTTTCTCGGATCCTTTCAATCAGGCTCCCTTCCATGGTTTGTGGGGGTGATTTTAATGCAATAGTTGATACTACAGAGAATAAGGGTGGATCTTCCATGTTTAATGGTGATATGTAAGACTTTAGGGATTTTGTTTTGTTAGCGGGGCTTTTTGTCTTGGGATTCAAAGGTAGCCGATACACCTGGTGTAATTACAGAAGGGGAAGTAGCTTCATTTGGTGTAGGATTCATAGATGATTTTCAAAACTTCAAGACCTTGATTCCTTTGGTCGAATGAAAATCAATCATTTTTCTTATTCCCTCTCGGATAACGCTACGAATCTCTTGGAGCTGAAAAGATACATTTCTGGGTGTCAGGCCTTTTACTACTCTAATAACTGGCACTAGGCTGATGGTTTAATGTAGATGGTGAATGATTTATGGGACCACAAGGAGTCTGGGAGGTCCTCGTATGGTCTGATCAATCGTCTTAAATGACTCAAGAAAGACATCCTTAGCTGGTTGGCCAATAGGCCAAATGATGTTTCAGGCATGAACAACATTCAGGAGGATATTGAAAAGCTGGAGGAGGAGCTTCAGAATGACAAGTATGAGGATAGATTTATGATCCTTGAATATTTTCCTCACTGAGAAGCTAGTTGAGATTGAGAGGGACTATAAACAGAGATCATGGGTGATATGGTTGAAGGATATAGATTTAAACTGTTCTTTCTTTCATGAATGACTAAAGTAGAAGCGTAGCATGAGACTCATCCTTTTCTTGGGTAATGATGTCTTTACGTTAAATGTGGATGTTTCTGGATGGTTGGCACTAGATCATTTTGATGGTCTATTGGCATGAACGGATCAAGGTAGCATTAGGTATAGGAGGGTTAATAATGAGGC
The DNA here is from genome assembly GCA_963277665.1 of Viscum album. Taxonomy (NCBI): domain Eukaryota; kingdom Viridiplantae; phylum Streptophyta; class Magnoliopsida; order Santalales; family Viscaceae; genus Viscum; species Viscum album. Next base: position 9,097,637 of record OY728127.1, read on the forward strand.
AGAGGTCTTCCTGGAGGGCATCCCACAACTTGTTGAGAGTTGTGATAACAAGTTCCTATTATCTATTTCTAATGAGGTGAAAATTAGAGGATTGGTGCAAATAATTAAGGGATGATTAAAAAAATTATATATTTTTTATTTTGAGAGTTGTGATAACAAGTATAAATAGATATCTACTTATAAATGATAAATTTTAAATCTAAAAATAAATCTTAACATATATCAAATAATTAAGGGATGATTAAAAAAAATTAACCTTTCATTATATAAGAAGTAGTTTTATTCTAAAATAAATTATTTTATATATATTATATATTTTTTTATTTTGAAGCTAAATTTATTATAAATAGAGTTTAAATTTAATAATATATAATTAATATATATTATTATAAGTTTTAAATTAGTTTAGAGGGTTATTATCATTTTTGGTGAAAAAATAATTTTGTTGGGGTGGATGGTGAAATATTTTGGGAAATTATAAAGGTAATAATGAACCACATTTATTATAACTATTTATGGTCCACTTTTAACTCAAAATGACATTTTTAACCATTAAGGAATGAGTAATTATAGAAACTCCACCTAATGTTATCTATAAAAAGACCCATTATCCCCAAATTCCAAATGACACATAAAAATTTGTTTTCTCTATATAATCTTCCTAAATTACCTCCCTAGATGATTTTTCCATTATTGGTAGATTTTGTTCACAAGGAAGAGTCCCAAAGCCTTCATTATAAAGAAAGAAATTTAAGGTAAGATATTAGAACTATGGGACTTGATTTTATGTGTTTTCAATAAGAGATGAGTATTTTGATGTCAATATGTGTTTATATGAGATGCACAATATACTGAAGAAGATGCCTGATCAAGGAAAGTTCAAGCCATAGACAGAGCATAGGGCGTACTGAGAAGAAAATTACTAAGCATGGAAATTTGAAAGGGACCATGTCGTGGGGGTCCCCATGGGGTGTAGGACACTCCCATATAAAAGGTATTGTTGAGAAGAAAATTCTCAACATTTTTAATTCGATAGGGAATATACGGTGGTTGTCCCCATGGTGATATTCTAGATAATATATTCCAAATAGTTCAACCCAAAATGGGTGCAATGGTGGTTGTGGTTCAATGAAGAAGAACTGAATAAATATCTAGAGTTTGTAGAGGCTAACACAGCCATTCCCATGTCATATATGGGGGATTGTTGATGATATGCCTCCCTGTGTATCATGGGAAAGTACAAAATAGCCATAGTGATGATCTTGGTGTTATGGAGGAGTGGATGTGAATTATATTCAATTGAAGTGTACCATGTTATAGTGTTCAGTGTGTTGAGGCCAACATGGGAAAAGTCTTTTCACCACACAGTGGTGAAGGGAGTATTGGAATGTGACACATCACAAGTAAGACAACTGATTATGTCTATGATTGGATGGATCATAAATTCTTCCATATTCATAGGTTTTATTTTTAGGATATTATTTGTTCATGATTAGAAGAAGTTTTTAGTGATCCAAATGGTAAATTAATTGGTAAATTAATTCACAATACAATGATAGAGAACATTGAGCCATAGAGTATTTTTTGTTTGACTATAACGATGGAGATAATTGAGAAGTTAATTGATGAGTTATGGGATGTTTCTTTAATAACCCATAATGTTTTTCTAGGTGTCCATTTTAATTAGCTTTGTTTTTATTTATTTGACATAGGAGAATTGACACCTATAGAGAGACATAGTGTGAGGCAGTTTCTATGAACAGAAGAAGACAAAGAGCCTAATATATCTTGTATCAAAGAGAGAAGTGAGTGAGCTGAAGATAAGAGTTATTCAAGAGGAAGATAAGTCCTGAGATCCTGAGTATTCATAAAGATATGGAGAATCCAAATCTCCCTAGATCTATAATGGGTTTTTATATCAACCCATACTTCATACATAGATATCAGATCTTAATAGAATAATATTCATTAAATTACATAATGATCCATGTCAGAATTATGTAGTTTTAATGCCTTTGGAAACATGGACACATAAGTAACTAGTTCATAAAATATCAACATTTTATCGCATAAGTTCTTCATAACTAGTAACCTCGTTATACATATCATAATTAGTTCTTTTTTCATAACCTGGGGAATGGAAACATAAGAGAGGGTGAACTTATATTCTCAGTAAGGTTAAATAAGATATCAATGATAACTTAAGAATAACATGACCATAATTGTATAAGAACATCAATTTAAAATTTTAAAATCATACCCTAAATATCATAGATCATAATATCTAATCATATCCTAAATCTTGGTAGTTCATAAGACATGAATCATAAAGTAATAAATGCTCATTGTAACTCCCCAACCCTAGAAGCCTAGAGTCAGTGTATTAATTTATTACATTGGAATTATTATAAGGAATAAAACCACAATGTACTGATTAGTTTATCATTTTTGAAAAAAATATATTACATACATTATACCCTTATTACATTGGGAAATAAAAAATAAAACACGATACCTAATAAAATGAAATGAATTGCATCTTGATAGATCATTCAAAGATTTATTCTTTATATCATTGGGAAAGAAAAAAATGAGGATGAGATCAAATCCTCTGTAAAGATAAGTATAATGGATGAAATAATGAATATATGAGAATAATCATCATCATAAGGTAAATAATTTGGCACGCATGACATGTAAATATCTAGATAAGTGATAATCAATATGACACAGTAGATAACTGAAACACATGCCATTTAATTAATAAACTGAGAATGAAAATCATCCATAGATAATGTTAATGAAAAAATATTATGGATAATAATAATAATTTAATTATCAATAAAGGAAACACTTATTTATTATATTTCATGTTTCCCATGCACATGATACCTTTACAGAAAATATTTATTCCAAAGAGAGTTTAAACTACTTTGATTCAGCAAACTGGTTTATTTTAATAGAATGCCAATGAATAGAGGGGATTGAATTAACTAGTACCCAAACCATGTAGTGTATTTAAAAATAATTCTTCATATATATAATATTAAATTTAACTCATAAATAATGTGCTGTATCAAATATCTATATTGAGTAAAAGATATGAATTTATCAATATTTAAAATAATTGTAAAAGTGAGAACCATATATAAAAATGTTATACAGATTCAGAAATAATAATATCAATTGGATGAGGACATGTATATTTAAGATAAATGTAATTTACATTAAAAACGATCACAAGGAAGTGACTATTCCAATATAAAGTTAACAATCACAAGGGAAAGTGATATTGCAAAGATAACTTTTACCACTTGGTAACTCTCAAGTCAAAACTACTTGGATGAGATAGTTTAAATTGAAACTTAAAATATAATAAATGATGAGTGAATCATGATATTAAATTAAAATTTAAAAGTATATACACCACATTAAAGTGATTTGGTACATAATAACAAATAATTCTATGTGGAATGTAAATTGAGATGAGATCCATTATCGTACAATTATTTTTGTCCGAACACTATTTAAACTCTTGTATAATGGTTTGAAGAATGTTAATAAATTATTATAGAACCATATTAATATTTATGATACCATATATGATCTTGTTAAAATATATTATTACCCATTTGTAAGAAATCAATCAGTATTTTTCACTATTTCGGGTGTTAATTGACTAGTTTCTCAAGTATATTTTGAATTGTTATTTGTTTTTCCTATTAATTAGATCATGATTTAATCATATAAATATTGTAAAAAAAGATTTAATTATCACATATATTCAGTACATATGTATTTATAATAATCAATAAAATTTGGAGATATAAATGAGATACATCATTGATGAAGACGGTAGGCCATACGTACGCATGAACACTTTCTTCATTTTCTTATTGTCATAAAAGAATGAAAATAAAATAGTATATATGTATTTTATAGTTATAGTATAATAATTTTATCATATATATTATATATTTTTATTTAAACCAAGATTTATACAATCCAGGTATAGTGTGAACGAATCACATCACTTTGAGGAGGTGGTAGACCACACGTCTTTAAATGATGTTATCATATTCTCACAAAATGGAGAGCATGAATGTATGTGTTATAAAATAATTAATGAACCATAAATAAAATATAAATATAATTTATATCTTATATAAACAATAAATTAATCTTTATTCCCAACCTTTAAAGGTGGTAATGGATGAATGAATAACATGGGTTCGTGAGGCGGTAGTCCACCATACACATGACTGATGATTGTGTATCCCATTTGATGGAAGTGTGTGTGAGTGTAGGTCGTACCTTTGACATAAAAACATATTATAATATTTATTAAACTGATTTTATTATGTGATCAATATATAATAATTATTTTAGGGTTAGAGATGTAAATGAAACAAAAGTGATTGTTTAAGAACATTACCTCTTATTCGGGTAACTCCATTTAGTTTATACCAAAAGATATCCTTGGGTTTCTTTATATAAAAATTAAGTATTATTGTATGAGATTAGGGATTTTTGGGAGATAGTTTTTAGGTTTTGGACGATCCAAATGGCTTAAATGGTGTGAAGAAGTTCATGGGTGAGTTCCCTTTTATAGTGTAGGAGGAGTGACATTCTTGTAAATATAAAATGGTAAACACTATTGAGAGGTATCACTTACATAATGTTCTTCAAATAAAGAAACAATTTCATAAAAATTAGGATATGGTCTAAATATATCCTTAAAATTGTTTTTGGACATGTTTAAAGGTCATTTTGTCCCTCATGTTTAAGGTTTAGTCCCTTGTTAAGCTAATTTGTCTCCTAATCCATGTAATTAGTTTTAAATACTTTCACTAATTATTTGCATTAAAAAATAAGATGATGTTACTAGAAATTATAAATTATGATGACTATAAATATGGAATATATTTTTTAAATTTACAATCACATAAGACAGAGAAAATAATTTAAAATTAATCTCACAGATGGGACTACAAATCAGGGTTTGAATGTAAAAATTTTCAAAAGTGTGAAATGTTTTTATGTCTCATATCAATGTGAAGTTGATTCAAATGACCTAAATTAGATTAAATGGTTTATTATTTAACTAATTTTTCTTTAAAACCAAATTAAAATATAATTTTACTATATAAATAAATCATACAAGAAAAAAAATTAATTAAAATTTGTATGTTTCACTATTCATCAAAAAATAAATATTCATAGAAAAATTCCAAAAATTCAGCCTATGATAATTTCGACCTAAATATATAAAAAAATAATTCTATTTTTTCATATAATATTTATAAAATAGGAAAAATTTATTTTTAAAAAAGATGCTCCATTTAAAGGAAGCAAAATTACCTTTAGAGAAATAATGGTTTTTAGGCTTAAAATTCAATTTGATCATATGTTATGCCTATAAAATATATTAAATAAATGTAAAAAATATTTGAATGAATATATAAAATATAGTTTTCATTAATATTATTCAATAATAGTAATTTATTTTATTTGTTAGAATAAAACACATTTTTGATCATAAAAATAAAAATATTTCCTTTATATTCAATTGGTTTATATTTTCATTTCTAATTAACTAGTAACTAATGAATTAATATTATACTTATGTATACTATATATTTTTATAACCTAGTTAATTATATTCATAAGAACAAATTTTATAGTAAGGTTATATCATATTATATTAAATAATAATTTTTTAATAATATATTTTTGTTTGGTAAAACTTGATCTTGCATATAACACAAGCTTTCAAAGAAAATCAAAAAAAGATGACTCAGTATCGAGTGAACTTCAAGATAAAAAATATTTTAAATTTATTTTAAAATAGTAAATATTTTATAAATAATTGAGATTTTATATTCTCTACTACACTTGGTGTTGTGTATCATACTTGCTATTGAATAAAAGTTATTCTTTTAGAATTTTTGGTGTGTTACATTCTAACCACTTTAAATAAACTATGTCCTCAAAACTCAAACTTAATCTCGATAATCTAGGGTTTGATATTTTAAAACTCCTTGTTGAGAAACTTAAATCATAAAATAATTAATAAAATATCCTCTTAATAAGTTAAAATTAGAAGCAAAATTTAACATGGAATAATATATAACTTGGTTTCTATGAAGCTAAACATTAGAGGAAAGTGAAAATATAGAGTTGGAGGAAAAGAATAAATAATTATAGGTAGTGATTGAGGTCATTGACCAAAAACAAGTGATTTATTAATAGAATTTTTTGGAATTCAAATCTATAAATCTACGATGATTTAAAAGGATATCAGTTCAACAAAAATGAATGTATTAGGATAATTTTTTTGTTTTATGGTCCTTTTCCTAATGTTGAGGGATTATTTTATTGAAAAATAAATTAATGAAATTTATATAATTGATATTTTTCAATTTAATAAGAACATTTTAATCTTTTGGTTGTGCTTCAATCAAACTCTAATTCATAAATTACTCTAAGGAATAGATATCCTAAAATGAATCCCATTTTGTTATTTATGAATCACTAAAATTAACATTTATGGATCATAAGATCTATAAATCAAGTCTTTCTATCTGTCTCTAACTTTATTTCAAACTAATATGGTTAAAAAATTAATCTATAAATCTCAAGAGTGATACAATTGGTTTATCATTAACATTAATTCATCAAATTATATAGCTAAAACAAACAAGACAATAACCAAGACATCACATAGGTTAATGTTTCAAGCCCCACCGCCTATCTGAATTTTATGGGTAGTCACCCGAAATACAAGTTGTTCTTCTTCTAAAACCATGTAAATACAACTTTCAAAATAAATATGACATACATCATTGAAATTTAATCATTAAACATCCTATTATCTAAGGTTTTCAATACAACCCCAATACATAAATACTTCTTCCATTTATGTCCACATAGGTCCTTCCTTAGTCTACATTTTATCCTATAGAATAAGATATTGATTTAGGTAATTCCCATGTTTCCCCCATTTAAGGAAACAAAATATAAATGGATCCTTTTGATGAGATTAATTTCCTTCCATCACACTCTTTAGTTTTTCCTTAGAAATTATTTTCTGTTGGTCCATCTTTCCTACACATAAAGAATTTCCCTATTCCATTGAAACAATTTCATGGGTTTCCCCTTCCACATTTATTATATGATGGGAATCAAGCCCTTTTTTCTCTATGTTCTCCACCACTCAAGATCTTATAAACATACATACTTCAAATCTTTTCCAATTCTGAGAGTTGGTTATGGTGTATGTGATAATCATATTTCAGGAAAACTGATTAGATATGAACACAATATCTGTCACTCATATCAACATCCCATCTGCTTACTCATTTTCACCACATTTTCCATCATGTTAATTTTTAACATGATTCCTTTGGGTTCTAACAATTGAATAAAACCCAAATCATAGTGTGGAAAAAAACTATCATAGTGGGAAAACCATATAATCATATTTAGTCTTTCTAAATCATGACACATTTTCTATTTGATACACCTGAGGTTAAACCTAGTTCATTCATTATCATTATCTATTCAAATAATTTATAACGAGATGAAATGTAAATGTGAATTATCCTAATAATATCCCCTTGAGAGTGTCAAACTAGGTGGTCAGTAAGGCCCGTAGTCGAGTACCAGTTTATGCTCATGTTAGGACTAATACTCCTTTTTGGAGTTTTTACCTCTAAGTACATATATGATGAAACAAGTACAATTTTAGTAACAGGATAGGGATACATTTCTAGGAAGACCAAAAATATATCTACCTTACCAAAATTAAAGGATGTTCTTATATAATTATCCTCAAAGTCTATCTTAGGGTTATGTTCCCTAATCCATGTTTTCTAAATCTAGTTTCTAAGGTTACTATTAAACTTCCTATGATACTAACTATAACACCCCGACCCTAGAATACTGGAGTTAGTGCCTTAATTTATTACATTAGAATGATTACAATGAATTCAATTGTGAAGGACCGATCAGTTTTGCATTTTTGGAAAACTAGGTTATATACATGATACCCATATTAAATTGATAAGTATAAAATAAAACATAGAATATTATAAAATTAAATGAATTGGAACCTTGAAATCTCATTCAAATATTTCTTCCTTATATCATGGGGAAAGGAAAATAAATAAGGGATGTCTGAAATTTTCAGTAAGGGTATATATAATGGAAGCAATAATGAATCAATGAGAATAATCATCATGAAAATGTTAATAATTGAGTACACATTCCATATAAATATATGGATAAGGAATAATTAATATGGCATGGTAGATAACTAGAACAAATTCCATTTAATCAATAAATTAAGAAGGAAATACATCCATAGATAATATAAAAGAAATAATATCATGGAAATTAATTAATTTATTAATTATCAATAAAGGAAATGATTAATTATTATATGTCATTTTTCCCATGAACATGATACCTTTAACGTCAAGATCTCTTCTTAAGACAATTTAAACTACTCTGATTTGGCTAACTGATTTGTCTCACAAAACTACTGATGCATCAAGGAGATTTTATTAAATGGTACCCAACCCAAGTAGTGCATGTAAAAATAATTCATCATATATTTAATAATCAATTAAACTCTTAAATAATGTACCTAATCAATTATCTATATTGAGTAAAGCATATGGATTTATCAATATTTTAAATGATTATCATAGTGAAGACAATATATAAAAATTGTATATGGTTAAGGAAATAATAATATAAACTGTATTAGAAAATAAAAATTTAAGATAAATTTAATTTACAATAAAAATGATCATAAGGAAGTTATTTTTGAAGAGAAAGCTAACAATCACAAAAGAAAGTGATATAACAAAGATAACTTTTACCACTTGGTAATTATCAATGTCAAAAACCCCTTAGATGAGATAGTTCCAAGTGAAACTTAAAATACCATTAATTATGACTTAATAATGATATTAAATGATAAATTTTTAATATATAAACCACATTAATGTGAATTGGTGCATAATAACAAATAAGTCTCAATGGAAGGTAAATTGAGACGAAATCCCTTACCTTACGTTTCCTTTTGGTTGAACACTCCTTAAACATATGTATAATTGATTTAAGATTGTTAGTAACTTATTAAAAAACTATATTAATATTTTTTATATAATATATGATCTTTTTATAATATATTATAACCCTTTTGTTAGTAAGCCTTCATTATTTTCTCTATTTTAGGTGTTAATTGCCTAGTTTCCCAAGTATGTTCTGACTTGTTATTTATTGTTAATTTTAATTAGATCAATATTTAATCATATAAATAATGTAAATAATTATTTAATTATCATAAATATTCAGTAAATATTTATTTATAATAATCCGTAAAATCTGGAGATATAAATGAAATACACCGTTCATGGAGATGGTAGGTCGTACGTATGCATGATCATTGTTTTCATTTTCTTATCGTATTAAAAGAATGAAAAGTAAATAGTATAAGTATACTATAATAAAATTATAATAATTTTATCATATATATCACATATTTTTATTAAAACCATAATTTATAAATTCCATGTATAGTGTGAACGAATCACATTGCTTTGAGGAGGCGGTAGTCCACACATCCATAAACGATGTTATCGTATTCCCAAAAAATAAAAATCCTGAAGGTACATGAGATAAAATATTTCAAGAATCATAAATAAATTATAAATTTCATATATATCATATATATCACATATAAACTATAAATCCACCGTTATTACCAACCAAGAGTTTTTGAAAGGTAAGAACGAACAACATTAGTTCGCGAGGCAGTTTTTCTCCGTACACTAAAATGATGATTATGTATCCCATTTAATGTAAGTTTGTGTGAGTGTATTTCATATATTTAAAATAGAAACATCTCATTATATTTAAGATACTTATGTAATTATATTATCAATATATAATAATAATTTAATTGGTGGAGATGTAAATGAAACAAAAGTGATCATTAAAGAATGTAACATCTTATTCGGGATACTCCTTTTTTGTGGACAACAAAAGACATACTTGGCTTGATTTATTACCAAAATTATGATTCTAGAAATATGGTAGCGATTTTTTGGAGGTATTTTTTCATGGTTTGGATGTGACAAATTACTTGAGAGGTGTGAATAAGTGAGGGGTTCGAGTGCCCTTTTATAGCGGAGGAGTGACATTCTTGTTAATACAAAAAGGAAAACACTATGGAGAGGTCTAAATTATATCATGTGATTAAAATAATGAAGAAAATTATATAAAAGAGAGGTTATGGACATAAAATGTCCATAAAAATGTTTTTAGACATGTGTTTTGGTCATTTTGTCCCTTAATTTAAATTGTCTAGTTCCTTATCAATCTTATTTTTCTCTTAGTCGCTTTAATTAATTTTAATTACATTCAATAATAATTTTGGTAAAAAACTAATTTTAACTTAATGAATGAATTTTAGTGACACATAAAATTTATTATATTTTTAATTTTGATTAATAGTCTAGGGTAGACCCTAGGTCGTCTCTCAAGGAGCGTTGGTGGGTTCAGAGTGAGTGTTTTTGATAATAAGTGCTAAAAGAGGGGCAGATTTAAAACAATTTAAAGAAAATGAATTGATTTAAAGAGTTTAATAGTTGATAAAAAGTGGTGTTTTAGAATTATGAGATAAAAGGGTTAATTTTGAGTTCACTACGCACTTTCAAGTTCATCATTCTTGGAGATTAATTTAAGGTTGGAGTAATTCTTTGGTTGAAATTAATTGGAATCCCGATTAATTCCTAAGCCATTATTTCATTGCTTAAAGAAGAAAACCTTGAAATAACAATCGTATTGTAAAGGTCTAGAATTTATTCATGGAATAAGAGATTCCAAAGAAGATTTAAATCTCAGTAAAGTGGTTAAGAAAAGTATTCTTGTGTTACCCAATCGGAACAACATATGTCACTCACTCAAAACCTCACACCGATCAGATAGAAATTAAGAGCATCTCATCCGCACGCATCAAAACAAGCATTCAAATATGAAAGTATGTAAGATAAATTGAGAGAAATGTTTTAAAACCCAAATTACTCCAAACCAATAGCTAATATATGCATTGGAACTCGCTTGACATGTGTGTAGAACCCTCACAATGAACGCCCACCGTTTAGCTTGACATCGGGTGGAGGAGGAAGCCCAGGTGGAACTCCTTCTTCATTGTTGATCCCCCTATGAGGATAGGGGCCTCCAGAACCTCAAAGGTGATTAGGAGACTCCTATAGGACTCCAAATTGGCAGCACTTTACTTCTTGGATGAACTTGAAAATGGGGAACCCAAGGTGCCATTTTATAGGAAAATTGGAAGGTGGTTTTAGGCACACAGATTTCGTCAATCCACTTGTACCATGAGATTCTGCCTTCAAAAATCCTTATCTCGCTTTGGAGAAAATAGAAAAGTTGTATCACTAGTTCTTGGCTATCTACACCGAATGTTTGGCACCATTTGGACAACTAAAGCTCTATATATTAATAAAATATAGAACACCACATTTGACTTGGTCCATATTCAGTGGCTTGGACAGATCTGTTCGGATGGGACCCTTAGAAGCCGAATCAGGATTGGGTTCCTCAATATGAAATGTCGCCTATTAAATTCTAGACAGGACCACAAAATTCCAGACCATTTGGATTCAGGTATTTTGTGTACTATGCAAAACAGTTGACATATGTCCATGCATCCATGCAATTTTGGCCCATTTTTCTTCCACTTCATCAAGGTCTCTCCAAATCACCTCCACCTAAATTGAAATAATAATAAAAAGTAATATTTCCCATTATAATATTGATTAAAATTAATTAATTTATTTAAACATAAAGTTAAATTTATTATTATATTTGGAATATTCATTACAAAACTAGTTTAAAACAGCGGTGTAAGGGTGGAATAAAACAGTGAATCGTGGTATGATCACACCCCCACACCTAAACATTTGCACTCCTGGGAAAAGTCACATATCTGAATGAAATGATGCATATATATATATATATTTCCAACATCATGAAGATTTAACATTTGAGGAAATTTTAATTCACCAAAGTAATGTGATCAATGCACGAACCACACCAAGGAGTTCTTCCCAGTGAAAATAGAAAAGGTGTCTCATAAATCTTATCATAGTGAAATTCAAAAATATTCATGATAAAAAATTGAGCAAGGAATTAAAAATTTAACCATGAAACTAACTATCCATGTGTGTGTGTGAAAACCATTCCATGCTATTCTTTCCACTTTTTATCCAATAAATATAGGTTATTTTAACATTTTTCATCTTAAATGATTTTGTCCACCGAACCTGCCCTATATCCTTTGCAATCATATTTCAAGACCCACAAACTTAAGCATTACTAGAAGTCAAACCATAAGCTCCTAACCTAGATATCCCCATATGTTCCACATTTCATCACTCCCCTCATTTATTGTATTTTTTTTGAAGTTTCATTTGGAACAAATCTCACACTCATCTCTCAACCCTTGTTTGATCTCCTCACGAAACTAATTGCAATAGTTATAACAAGATAAATGGTTGAGGAGGAGTGGTTTTTGACCTGCCCAAGACACAACAATTTTTTTGAGGGAGTTAAATAGTCGAACATTAGGTACACACTCATAGGTCAATCTAGTATAGTAATGAAACAGATCGGATAAGAAACGAACATATGGAAATATCATTTAAAGCTGAAAAATACTAACCCAACATATATTTACCTTATATTAGGTAAGAAATAATCACACTCCACAGTTTGGTGCAAATTTTTTTAGAGATATTACTGACACAGTTTTCCCAAAAACTACTCACACAAAGGGAATCCATAATCTCAAAGGTTTCACATAGATACGACCATTTATATCATTGAAAGAATACCAATTCACAAAATAAAATCACTCCCTGATGTTAAATTCATACAAATATTATTTTTGGCCTTTGTTATGGTATTTTTACTTTCCCCCCTTTATGGTTGAAAAATAATGGAACTTCGAAATTTTTGATGGGTAAAAATGAAAATACCATAAAGAATGCTAAAAAGAGAAAAAAACGATGAAAATTCCTAACTAACCCAAGAATGTACCCACCCCCCCCACACCTAGAGTATGAAGTGTCCTCACTATAGTAAAATAGAATGTGGGAAGGAAGGATAAAACCCTGTGGATTTCATTCATAGTTTGCTTCTTGAACTTGGAGTTCCTCCATCTGGGACTCCAGAATGGCTTCATGAAAGTGCTTCAGCCGCTTCCCATTGACAGTGAAAGTTTTCTTGGTTTCTTCATTTTGAACCTGAACAACACCAAATGGAGAGACATTAGTAATAATATATTGTCCAAACCAGAGGGAACAAAGATTACCATGATGTAATTTCAGCCTTGCACTGTATAGGAGGACCTTATGCCCAATTTTAAACTCTTGATGAAGGATAAGGCGGTCGTGGTCAGCCTTGGTTCACTCCTTATAAATCCTAGAGTTCTCATAAGAATCTCTACTCATTTCTTCTAGCTCCGGTATGTGTAACTTCCTTTGAGAACCTGCACCAGAAAGGTTAGAATTTCATTATTTAATGGCCCAGTAGGCCCGGTGCTCAATATCAACAGGGAGGTGACAACTCTTTTAAAAAACAATCCTATAAGGTGACATTCCAATGGGAGTTTTAAAAGTAGTATGGTAAACCCAAAATGAATCATCGAGTCTAAGACTCCAATCTTTCCTCTTGGGTTAGACCATTTTTTCAAGAATTTGTTTTACCTCTCTATTTGACACCTCGGCCTGACCATTATTCTGTGGGTGATACGCAGTAGATACTCGATGACCGACCCCATACCGACGCAAAAGTGATTGCATTGTTCAGTTGCAGAAATGAGAACCCTGGTCACTAATGATGAACCTAGGTAATCCAAACCTACAAAAGATCTGAGTTCTCAAAAATTATACAACTGTTTTGGAATCATCTGTCCTTATGTCTCATGCCTCTACCCATTTTGATTCATAATCAATGGAAAAAAGAATGTATAAGTTTCCAAAAGAATTGGAAAATGGCCCCATAAAGTCAATTCCCCAAACATCAAAAATGTCATGAAAGAGCAACTGTTGTTGTGGAATTTCATTCCTTTTAGAGACATTCCCCATTCATGACAACGAGGACAAGATTTACAAAATTCATGGGCATTATGAAAAAGTGTTTCCCAAAAGAGACCAGAATCAAGAACTTTGGAAGCAGTCCGTTGGGGACCAAAGTGGCCCTCACAAGCAAGAGTGTGGTAGAATCAAAGGACAAACTGAAACTCGCTATTAGGAACACAACGCCTAAGGACCTAATCTCTACATGTGCGCCAAAGTTAGGGGTCATACCAAATGTACCAACGAGACTCATGTTTTATATGACTGGCTTGGTTTTTGTTGAAATCAGTAGGAATGAAAGATGCTACCAAATAATTTACAATTTCTGCATACGAGGTAATAGAATCTTGCACTTTGTACAATTTCTCATCAGGAAACATGTAATTAATGGGAATACAGGGGGATTAGACAATGTCTGAGGATGAGAGGATCCTACTGATATGGTCTGCCACCACATTCTCTGCTCCTTTTTTATCTCTAATTTCTAGATTGAATTATTTAAGGAGAAGCATACAACAAATGAGATGCGGTTTGTCTTACAGTTCCTTTAGGAGATACCAGCGGGATGCATGGTCTGAGAAAACGATTACTTTGGACCCTAGAAGATACGACATGAATTTATCCAAGTAAAACACAATGGAAAGAAATTATTTTCCAGTGGTAGTGTAGTTTGCTTGGGCAGGGTCCAAAGTACGTGAGGCATAGGCAATGACATGTGGAGCTCGATCGACCCTTTGTGATAAGGCTGCCCCAACTGCATAGTTAGAGGTGTCACACATGAGCTCAAATGGTAAATTCCACCGAGGTGGTTGGATTACTGAGGGTGATGTGAGACTCAATTTTATCTTATTAAAATCTTCTTCACATTCCTTATCAAAAACAAATTCTTTTTCTTTTTGGAGTAAGCGGGAGTGGGGGAGTGCAATTTTACTAAAGTCACGAATGAAACGTCGGTAAAATCTAGCAAGACATAGGAAAGACCACACATCACGTACATTTTTAGGGAATGGTTGGGAGGAAATGACATCCACTTTTGATTTATCTACTTGTATACCATCCCCAGAAATGATATGTCCCAAAACTATACCTTGTCTCAGCATGAAATGACATTTCTCATAATTTAATTCAAGATTCTTTTCAATGTAGCAACGTAGGATGGAACCAATATTACATAAACATTAATCAAAAGAGGATGCATAAATAGTAAAATCATCCATTAAAACTTCCATGCAATTCTCCAGGTAATCTGAAAAAATACAAACCATACATTGCTGGAAATTACCGGGAGCATTACAGAGGCCAAATGGAATCCTTCTATAGGCAAATGTGCCAAAGGGGCAAGTGAAGGTTGTCTTTTCCTGATCCTCGGGGGCAATATGGATCTGAAAGATCTAGAATACCCATCAGGAAAACAGTAATGGGACTTCCCTGCTAGCCTCTCTAGCATTTGGTCAATGAATGGAAAGGGGAAATAGTCCTTCCTAGTGTGTTGGTTTAGTCGGCGATAATCTATACAGACACACCAACTATTCTGCACACGAGTTGGAACCAATTCATTGTGTTCATTTTTAATTACCGTTAGGCCAGTTTTTTAGGAACTATTTGAACAGGACTGACCCATTGGCTTTCAGAGATGGGGTAAATGATTCCAACAGCCAATAATTTTGTTACTTTCTTTTTAACTACTTCTAAGAGGTTTGGGTTCAGTCGAAATTGTGCCTGCCTCACAGGTTTAGCCTCATCAGTTAATAAAATATGATGTGTAAAAATTGATGGCATAATACCAGGAATGTCCACAACTGTCCATCCCAATGCTTGTTCATACTCCCTCAAAAGTTCAATCAGTCGGAATTAATGCTCAGGAGGGAGTGAACTAGCAATGATGACGGGAAACTTGATTCCATGCTCAAGATATGAATATTTTAAATATCGAGGCAGTTTCTTTAGTTCCAATTCGGGTGGATTTTGTATTGAAGGGAGTGTGTGTGAAATTGAGAGGTCACTAATCGCTTCTAACTGCTCAATGGTATCATCCTCAGATGAGGAATTATCTTTTACAAGCGTAGCGGTATCATCGATGGTCATGTGATCATCCGAGTTCAAGAAATTATCCATTAATAAACATGCATGACACTTTTCTAGAGCACTACAACAATCAAAACATGATTCATTACCAAGAATTTCAATCAAAGAGGAAAATTCAGAAAGGGGATCAGGGGAAACAAATGAAGTGATTTTAGGGGAAGGGAGTACATCAATTGAATTTATTGAAAGAGAGGAATGTTCTTCTGAGAGGTGCTTCATGGCATCAAGGATGTTGAAATGAACTATGTCACCACCAAATTCCATAGATAATGTACCATTATGGACATTAATTATGGCTTTGGAAGTTTTCAAGAAAGTTCTCCCCAATATAATTGGGTCGTGTCCATTCATCCTATAAATTTCCATTTTTAGCACATAAAAATCAGGAGGAAATATTAAATTTTGAACCCTCACAATAACATCCTCTAACACACCAGAAGGGTGTCCCATACTCCGATTTGCTAGATGAACAACTATTCCTGTGGGCTTTAGTATGCCGACCTGCAAAGAAGAGTAAATAGAGTGAGGAATCACATTAATAGAGGCACCCAAATCAAGCATAGCATTAGAAAAAGGAATACTCCCCTATGGTACATGGAATTGAGAATGTTCCAGGATCATTTCACTTGGTGGGAAGTGATGGTTGTATCAATTCTGAGACATTCCTCCCCAAACATACCTTCTCATCACCACGAAGTCTCCTTCGATGTGTACAAATCTCCTTTAGAAACATAGCATAACATGGAATTTTCTTCACGAAATCAATAAATGGAATGTAAACATACACTTTTTTGAAAGTATCCAAGATTTCATTATCAAGTTTAGTTTCCTTTTGTTTCCTTGGTTGGGTGGATCTTTGGGGAAATGGAAGAGGAATTCTTGGGCTTGGTAACTCCTCATTAGACACACTCTTTCCTTTGGTAGTACTTCTCTCAAGTCAAGATTCCACCTTATTTGAACCTTTTTCAATGGTTGGGATGGTGGTTTCCTTAGGAGAGGATAACTCTAATGTAGGGTTAATTTGGATTTTAAGTTGAGTTCCACTCCTAAGGGTAATGGTAGTAACATTTCCCTTATCCTTAGGGTTGAAAAGTGGTTGAGATGGTAGTTTACCAGACCCATGGATTTGGATTTCACCCACTGAGTTAGCTCGTTAGCCTAATTGGGTTTTGAGGTCTTTTATAGATTCTTGGGTGGTTTGTCGGAACTGGAGATTATTGGCAGCCATTTGTTTCATCATATATTCTAGGCTAGGCTCGGGTTTTGGAGGGGGTTGTTGGAAAGGCCTTTGGGGTGGTTGAAAATTTCTGGGTGGTGGTGGTTGATGACTACTTTTCCCTGGTTGGTTCCATGGTTGATGAGGTTGGTTTGAATACCCCCTTGCATATAGTCTTGGTTGTCTTTCCACCTAGGGTTGGATGGATAGTAAGGTTCTTGCCTAATGGGTTGGTTATAGGGGTGTCCTGGGAATATTGCCTCACAAATCTCAGATGTTTCTCACAATTGGGGGAATTGGTCAGAATAGTGGGTATCAGAAGAGCATATACCATAATATATGGGAGGAGGAGATTGGAATTTCCCTTGGGAAAGAGCTAGTTGTCGTAGAAGGGTACTTACCTCTTCAAACTTTGTGTCCACCTTCTTCTCGAATTCAGTACTTTGAACCTCATGGACACCTCGAATGGGTACACTAGACCTTGAAATGAATTGTTGAGTGTTCTATTACATGGTCTCAATTAGGGTCCTTGCTACGATTGGGGTTTTATCCACTAGTACACCACCTGTAGTAGCATCAATCATGTTACGATCTATTGGAATTAAACCTTCATAAAAATATTGTATTAATGGTTGATCGCTTATTTGGTGGTGTGGACAACTTGAACATAATCTTTTAAAGAGTTACCAATATTCAAGAAAGGTTTCACCTTGAGATTGTCTTATCCCAGATATTTCTTTCCTTATTGTTACAGTTCGAGTGGCTGGGAAGTATTTTTCAAGAAAAAGTCATTTCATGTCCGCCCAACCTCTAATAGGTGAATTAACATAATACAACCAATCTTTAGCCGTGTCTTCTAATGAAAATGGAAATACCCTAAGTTTTAATTATTCTTCATCCACATTAGCAGGTTTTAATGTTGAACACAAAGTATGAAATTAATTTAAATGCTTATGTGGATCTTCTCCAGGCACTCCATGAAATCTTGGTAATAAATGAATTATACCAGATTTTAGTTCAAAATTGGGTGCCTCACCTTGTAATTGAATGTAAGTGGGTCAGATATCAACATCATGAAAGGTTAGTTATTTTAATGTTATAGTATTTTCAGCCATGTTATAAAAGTTATGTTCAGTTTTAACTTTGGTTTTAGAAGAATAAGAAGGATCAAGAAGAATTTTAAGATGTGATGTCTCCTCCTTCAAAGTGTTGTCTTGTGTGTCTCAGTTTCGTTGATGTAGGATCCCCTCTGGTTCGGGTTCAAAAGATTGTAGGTCTCCTAGAGTAGAACGCGTCATACATAGAACCTATACAATAAATAAATTATAACACAAAAATAAATTCAAAGTTATAAGATAAAACAAACAAATATTCACAAAAATTACAAAAAATTTATGAAAAACACGCACAAAAAACCAAAGAGCTCCCTAGAAACGGCGCCAAAATTGGACCGTGTTGTCAGGACACGTCAAATTGATTATATTTTTAAGGTTGATTTATAGTCTAGGGTAGACCCTAGGTCGTCTCTCAAGGAGCATTGGTGGGTTCAGAGTGTTCGTTTTTAATAAGAAGTGCTAAAAGAGGGATGGATTTAAAACAGTTTAAAGAAAATGAATTGATTTAAAGAGTTTAATAGTTGATAAAAAGTTATGTTTTAGAATTATGAGATAAAAGGGTTAATTGTGAGTTCACTACACACTTTAAAGTTTATAATTCTTGGAGATTAATTTAAGGTTGGAGTAATTATTTGGTTGAAATTAATTGGAATCTCGATTAATTCCTAAGCCATTATTTCATTGCTTAAAGAACCAAACCTTGAAATAAAAATCATATTTTCAAGGTCTAGAACTTATTCATGGAATAAGATATTCCAAATAACATTTAAATATCAAGAAATTGGTTAAGAAAATGATTCTTTTGTTACCCAATCGGAACAACATAATTCATGCACTCAAAACCTCACACCGATCGGTTAGAAATTAAGAGCATCTCATCCGCACGCATCAAAATGAGCATTCAAATATGAAAGTATGTAAGATACATGGAAAGAAATGTTTTAACACCCAAATTACTCCAAACATGTAGATAAAATATGAATTGTAACTCCCTTTACATGTGTCTAGCTCCCTCACAATGAACGCCCACTGTTTAGCTCGACATCGGGTGGAGGAGGAAGCTCGGGTGGAACTCCTTCTTCATTGTTGATCCCCCTATGAGGATAGGGGAATCCAGAACATCCAAGTTGATTAGGAGACTCCTCTCGGAATCCAAATTGGCAGAACTTCACTCATTTGATGAACTTGAAAATGGGGAGCCCAATGTGCCATTTTATAGGAAAATTAGAAAGCGGTTTTAAGCACATAGATTTCTTCAATCCACTTGTACCACGCGTTTCGGTCTTCAGAAAACCATATCTCGCTTTGTAGAAAATAGAAAATTTTTAGCCCCACCTCTTGTCTATCTCCATAGAAAATTTTGGCACCATTTAGACAAGCAAAGCTCTAAATATTAATAAAATACAGAACACCGCATTTGACTTGGTCCATATTCGGTGGCTTGGACATATCAGTTCGGATGGGCCCCATAGGAGCCGAATCAGGATTTGGTTCCTTCATATGAAATGTATCATATTACATTCTGGACAAGGAAAAAAAATTACAGACCATTTGGATGCACGGATGTCGCGTACTATGCAAAACAGTGGATAGATGTCCATGGATTCATGCAATCTTGGCCCATTTTTTTCTTCCACTTCATCAAGGGCCCTCCAAATCACCTCCACCTACATTGAAATAATAAAAACAAGTAATATTTCCCATTCTAATATTGATTAAAATTAATTAATTTATTTAAACATAAAGTGAAATTTATTATTATATTTGGAATATTCATTACAAAACTCGTTTAAAACAGCGGTGTAACGGTGGAATAAAATAGTGAATCATGGTACGATCACTTAATAAAAATGATAAATTATTATTATTAAAAATATGGAATCCATTTTTTAAAATTAAAATCATATAAGTCTCATAAATTAATCTAAAGTCAATCCTGCAGATGAGATGACAAAGTGTATTTTTAATGTAAAAATGTTCAAAAGTTTGAAATATTTTTTTAACCAATATCATTGTGAAATTGATTAAAATGGCCTAAATTAGATTAATTGGTTTATAATTTAACTAAATATTCTTCAAAAATAAATTAAAATATTATTTTACAATAGAAATAAAATAGACGAAAAAATAATTTACAACTAAAATACTGTATTTTTTACTATTCATTAAAAAATAATTGTTCTTAGAAAAATACGAAACATTCACCCTAAGATAATTTTGATTTTATTATTTCAAAAATGAAGTTTATTTTTTCATATAAAATTTAAAAAAATTACAAAATTTATTTTTAAAATAGTCGCGCTATTAAATGGCGGAAAAATTACCTTTAGAGAAATATTGGTTTTTATTCATAAAATGGGTTTTGTTATTATCTTATGCCTATAAAACATATTGGATGAATGTAAAAAATACATTATTGAATATATTAAACATATATTTAATAAATATAATTCACTAATAATAATTAATTAAATTTATTAGGATAAAACATCATTTTTAGCATAAAAAGAAAAACATTTCCTTTATGTTTAATAGGTTTATATTTTCATTTTTAATTAATTGGGGGCCAATGGATTCATATTATATTTGTGTAAACCATATATTTTCATAAGTTGGGGAATAATATTCATTTCCACCCATTTAATGACTAGGTTATATTTTATTATAATAAATAAAAATATTTTAATAATATATTATTGTTCGATAAAACTCAGTCTTATGTGTAATATAGGCTATAAATGAAAGTATTTATTGTGTGTAACATAAGCCAACTCATTATTGCGTAAATTTCATGCTGTAAAACATATTTTATTTATTTTAAAATAGTGAATATATTATAAAGTTTTGGGATGTTATATTCCCTCTTATACTTGGTGTTATGTACTATACACACTATTGAATATAAGTTAATATTTTGGAATTTTTGGGGTGTTAGAAATCTTAGTTGTGAAAACATGGAATTGGGATAAGACATATTTTTATGGAAAATAATTAATCATAGAAAATCATTTCCTTAATAGTAATGTCTCATTTCCATGGTTATCATAGTATAATGTGTTTACTCCCCAAACCATCATAGTAATCAAGGTTCACTCCCATGACTATCTTAGTGGATAGATACCCATAAAAAATTAGGTTAACTTCCCATTCAAATCCTATTTGTCTCATGAGATAAAAATATTTTCCCAATGAATTGGAGGGAGATATAGGTCCCCATCATAACATAACGAAAATAATACATATTTATTCCATATGATTCTAAAGAACTAATCATATTAGAACCAGTGAAAATTAATGGGTTTCATAAACATTTCAGCATAGCGTAACTCATATAAAATAAATGGGTTTTAAAAAGAATTCATCATTTAAACATAGTTTAACCTGTAGAAATAAAATTGGTTTCATAAAAATTGTGTCATCATATTAAAATAACATACCGAAAAATGGTTAAGTATTGTTTCATTGGATCATATCACCAATAAATCATAAGCGAAGTCTAGGGTTTTCATCCTGGATGAATATAAATAAAATTAAAATATCATTAAAACATTTTTGGGGAAAATAAAATTCCATATTGAAATCATTTATTTAAAAAATTATGTAAATATAAAGGTTTTATTTTGAAAATAACCATTTAAAATTTTAAATTAAGATTCAAAAAAAAAATTATTCTTGATGGTAGGAAAAGCCATTCATGCTGTATATGTTAAAAAAAAATTCCTTCCATACTTTTTTAGGAAAATTCATAATTACCTCATTCGATAAATAGAAAAATATTCCTTTCAAAACATTATTTTAAAAGTCAAACATTAGAGAAATTGAATTTAAACAATCATAGGAGAACAGTAAAAACCTTATTTAAAAACTTGTGTATGGATGTTTTTTTTGATTGAAAAGAAAAATAATGTTATTTTACCTTAATTTTTTTTGTATCTAAAGTACCTAAGATGAGGAAAAATAATGAAAAACATGTATTCTCAAGAAATAAAAATAGGTGAAGAAAATTCATTAGTATCTTGAGAGGTTTATCGTAATATTTCATCATCATAATATAATCATAAGTAATCCAAATAAACAATGGTATCATAACACAATACACATTACCACATTGGAAAATTCTGAATTATAAATCTCATGAAACAAAGAAAAATATATGGATATTTAAATCCCATAATTTCATGAAAATAATCCAAAAATAAATTCATGTGTAGTATGTATTCCATATAAAAGAAAAAAGTAGAGAATATGGCATGTGTCCCATGGAATAAAAGTGAGACACAAATCCATTACCCTAAGTTAACCTAATTTTAAAATCACTCTATCCTCGTGTATAATAAATTTAAATTTATGATAATTCAATAAAAAAATATATTTGTACTTATAATGTCATATATGATCCATTGATTTCATTTCTACACCCCTTTTATCAATAATTCTCAAAATCATCATTTTTGGGTATTATTTGTTTTGTTTATCATGTTTATTTATGATTGAAAGTTCTAGTATATGTACATGGGTCATAGTTCAATAATATTGAAGATTTTAATCAAGATATAAAAATCATTTATATTAATTATATAAATTTTTAGAGTTATCTTTAAAAGATAGATATAGTAAAATGAATTACACCATTCACGAATATGGTAGGTAGTATGTACACCTAAAAGATGTTTTCACTATTTGGAAGATGTATTGAATGGAAGGAAAATAATTAATTCAACTTTATATTATCATTATTATATATTATATATATATTAAATTTATCCTTATTAACATCCTATTAAATGGAAATGAAAAATGAATCATGTCGCTTAGTTGAGGTGGTAGTCCACAAGCACATAAAAGTAATGTTATCATTTTTCAAAGGACTGGAAGGTAAGTTGATAGATTTAATATTTTAATTAATGATGTTTAATTATTTTATAATATCATATATAAACATTAAACCAATCATAATACTCATCCATAAAAATGGGGATAAAAAATGATTTGTATCGCTATGTGGTGGCAATTACCTCTTTTTTAAAATTATTTTGTTAGATATCCTCTAATGGTTTATATGGTTGGTCTTTTGGGAAGAAAAAAGCATATATATTGTTTTTAAATAAGTTTATAAGATGAATTTATGGATTTTTTTGGTGATATAAAATTAAAATTGTTGTGAATAAGTGAGGAAGGAGGTTCCCTTTTATTGTTAGGGTGAGAGGTACGTTTATAATTTCTCAAAATATTCAATTATAATAAATTCATTATCATGAAAAATGACTCAAAATGAATAGATATTAGAATATAAGTAATGATATATTTGTAATCCAAAAAAATAAAATTTAGATACGTTTTGGTGTAATTTTAAATCTTATCATTTTGATTATCCCATAGTTACCCAATTTTAATTTTAACTATGGTAACAACATTTTCAACATTAAAGGGATTAATTTTTACTTATAAAATAAATATTATCCCATAATTGGAAATTTTATGAAATTTTGTACAATATAAAATCCACCATATCTTATTTCATTTTTTATGATTTTTAAATAATTTAACAAAATATTATTTTGATAAAATGTCATTTATTGTGAATTTTGACACTACTCATTTAATTTGACTTAAAATAAAAAAATATAAAGTTATAATTAGAATATAATATTTTAACACAAAAATAATATTTTATATTCACCAATAAAATTCATATAAAACTATAACTTACTCAAAATATACCACTTATAATATTTTTAATATCATTTATTTTATTTTTCCATTAATTGAATAAATGTTATTTTAGCATTGTGTAATAATTTATGTTAATTATATAAAAAAAAATTAAATACACTACCATAATAATTATAATTTATATATTCAAAACATTACTATTTATATTAATTCAAAAATATTTCCCCCTATTTTAACGCACAAATAATATTTAAAACTAAGAGAGTTTGATTTTTCAACTTTATTTAATTTGAATAATATACAAATAATTTTATTGTAAAATTTCACATTAATTTAATATTTTTTTGGCCTAAGGTGATAATGATATTATTAAATTCATTTATTAATAATTTTAGTGAAATATTAAATCCCTATAACTTATTTTTAATCTAGATTAGCCTGATTTACACTTCACTGAGTTGAAAATGTTTTCCACAGTTACTATTCATATTGACAAAAAATTAAAGGGGATTAATTAAAAAACATGATATTACTAATTCAAAATAATTAATTCAATTATATAATTAAATATATATAAATTTAAGAAGATAATTTTAATGAAAGTGTGTAATTTTTAAAAAATAATTTTTATGAAAAATATATTTTAAGCCTAAAACTAGATTTATTATTATTCTATGCATTGTAAAAATATTAGATGGGTGTTATAAAATTTAATTTAATATATAATATATAAATATAATTAAAATTATTCACAAATAATCATTAATTTAGTTTATTATGATAAAAATACATTGTTGACATAAATAAAGGTTTTTTAGAAAAATGCCATTTTTTACATATAAAAATGTTTTTATTCCAAATTTAAACATATAAGTTGTTCCAATAAATATAATTGGGTTTTTTAATTTAATATAAAATCTTCAACTTTGAAACCATTCTATAAACACAATATGTTTGACCATTCTTGAAATGAATATACTATTTTCAATAAAAATCAGTTTTTTACTATTCATTAAAATATCATAATTGACAGAAAATTCCAAAACATTATTCATAAGATAATTTTTACAAAATAAATTCAAAAGTGATACCCTTTTTATCAAATATAATTTCTAAAATTTCCAAAAATAAATTTTATCATTTCTCTCATAAAAATGTTTAAAAACCATTTTTATAGAAAACTTGTTTTTTTAAGAATAAAATGTATTTAATAAAAATTATGTACTTTTTCCTAATAACTAGTAAACTCAGTTATATTGAGTAAGATATTAATATATATTTAATGAATTATTTAATCTTATTCATACCCCCAAATTTTGATAGTTACGTTATAAAAGTTAAATAATTTTTTAATAGTATATTGCAATTTGATTAAACATGGTTTTGCATATAACGCAAGATATAGAAGAAATAAAATAATTTAAAGATAATTATTTTATAAAGATTTAGGTTGTTATAGTTGTAAGCCCAATAGACTTACTACTAGTAGCAGTTTAATATCTTGAAGAATGGTACATGTGTAGATCTATTGATCAATCTTCTCAAAGAGGAAGATTGAATTTTCACTTGGTATAGGAGAATCCAAGGATATGAAGGATATATTTATATGTTCAATTATATTTTTAAAGGTTTTATACCTTATAATGGACTCTTTAAGAGAATACAACACAATGTATTTAGTGTTAAAAGAATTTTTTGATGTAGTGGATAGTCTATATTGGGGGGAATAACAAACATGTCATGATGTATGTGTGGTTAACCAAACCCTGTAATCATAATGTGCCATTTCCAATTTCTAAATATGATCCATGTTTTGGAGATTATATTCAATGGATCATGAGACTTCAAATATTTATGCAGTTGATTTTATAGGGATCAAATCATAAAAGAATAGGGATCACTGATTCTCCCCCTCCCCCTCTCATTGATCTCATCAAATCCTAGACTAATATGTGGTATCAGAGGGGGGTTAACTCTAATGATACAAGGAGTATAGATAATTTCTACTCTATGAAATTTTTTGGAGTTATAACCATTTATAGAACTCACTACCACAATTAGAGGAATACAATACTTCCCTACAACCTTTCACTTGGCCTAGAGGTCTGAGATGCAATAATTGTGGGAATTCAACCAATTACTAAAAATTCTAATATGTGACGATCAGATAAAATGAATATATATATGGATATAAAGGAACAACATTATATTTTTATGTCCTTATCATAGAAATCATATATTGAGGTAATTGGAATTGAAAATATAAAAGAAATATGAGATAAATTGATTAGAAGCTGCGAAGGAAACATAAATGTGAAGGAAGTCAATATATATGATTGGAAGAGTATATTTGAGGACATTAAGATTTATACTGATGAAGATACTGATAACATTTTGAATTGGATAAAAGATATAGTCAAACAAATTAATGCATTCAATGAGAAACTTAGATACCCCACTATTGTGAAGAAGATTTTAATGAATTGATAAAGAAAGACACAATCTATATTGTTGAGATGAAGATACTAATGTTAAAAATTAAAAAAAAGAAATTATGGTGCATGATATTGAAAATAAATTGACTCATAAATAAAAACTATCTTAGGCACAATAAATAAGTCTCACCATTCAATACGAGTTAAATAGAGTTAGAAATGACTTCACTAAAAAATGAGGTAAAAGTTGAATATTTACATATTTTTGAGATGGAAAAATATAAATTTAAGGGAAAGAATATTTATAATATTTCAAAAAAATATATAACTTTTCCAACATTATAGGTTCTAAAATTATCCTTGAACCAGTTCAGACCAAGGAGAATGAGAGAAAATATTCTATACAAAAGGAAGAAAATATGTCATGAAATCCCAATCCCCAATGGGAATTTAGGCTTAATATGTATAATAACTTCATTATTTTAGAAAAATATATAATTGATATACAGGATCTCAATTTAAGGGTTTTTTTTGCTGTGGAAGGTATGGAAAAAAATCCTTTTCATGTTGTTTCAATATGTCTTTATCGGGGAAGAGTGAAGAACATCAGGAGAGTTTTGTTAAGAAAATGATGTTGAAAACTAAAATAAATCATGTTTTACTAAAAAAGGAGGTGAAGAGAACATATTCTTATGAAGATTAAGTTTATGTTAAGAAATAATATAATCAACCTTTGAAGGATAACTAAAGTAGAAAATTTGTTGATTTTGGAAGGAATGAATGGCCTTGGGTGAGAGGAAACACTCACCCTGAATGTTGCCTCTAAATCACAAAGAGTTACCTTCTTATTCCCTATTAAACATGTTTATTTGTTATAACTAATATGGAATTGAAGAATAATATTGAGGATTTCACTTTTTAAGAGTAAAGAAGATGATTTCTACAAGGATTAATTCTTCACAGAGAAGAGGATAAGAGACCATCCGTTGAGGGGGAGCTCTCTTGAGGTATGAAAGACTCATTTACACTCCTTTGTTATGAATGTTCACAATATATTTATCAATGGGGAGTTTTGTTTGATATTTTTATTAGAAAAATAGGTATTTATATTGTTTCAAAATAATTATTTTAAAGGTATGTTGTGATGTACGTAGGAGATTCATGCTAAATCTATGTAAAGAAACCCCAATGTTGAGAAATATGAAATTTTTTGGTGACGTTATCCCATGATTAGATTTCATGGATAACATAGATGACCTTGGTTATATATATCTTGTTTTAAATTCTAGATTGTCCCATATATACATATATTTGATTAATCAAAGACACTTTACTAAGAGAACCATGTGATTTCATCCCTCTCCTTAAAGTGAAAAAATGGAGTATGAGATATTTGTGATAAAATGAGATGAGAAGACCCCAATATTTGACCTTATCATTTGATTTTTTATAAGTTCTAGAAGAAAAGGAAGGCGTAGAAGATAAAAAAAATAAAAAAATTCACATATTCACTGGATGATTTTTTTCTAGGTTTACGGTTTTTTCAAATATGGTGGTATTTGAAAAAAATTCAAAGGAGGATATTATTGAAACTATTGCATTTGATTTTATATTTTTCAATAAGATAAGTGTATTTTATGTCAATATGTGATGATATGGTATAGATAATATAGTAAAAAATATTATTTATAAAGGTAGGTTTATTCCACAACCATAAGATAGGGCTTGTTGAGAAAAAAATTCCCATCAAAAGAAATATTAAAGGGGCCTTGTCATTGTGGTTTCCATGGGGTGCAGACTGTAACACCCTGCCCCTAACTCTGTGCCTTGGGGAGCTAGTGAGGGTTAATTGGCCTTAAGAGATGTTCCCAAGGTTCCAAAGGATGGAAATAAATGCCAAGGGCTTCAAGAAACGATTGGGGAATGATTTTCCCTTGAGACAAAACCAAAAAACCAAACGATCCACCATCAACAAACTACATGATGCATGTCAACAAAACAACCAACTCATACATTACCAAAAGGGAACTACACTATTCCACAATACAACTCACAAACCAATACAACAAACACAATATCATAGTACTATGCAGAAGACTAAACAAAAGACCCAAAATAAGCCAAGACACACTCCACGACTCCACCCCAAGCTCCATGCTCCAAGTACCACCACATCTCCCAAGCATCACCACGAACCACTAGCAATGAGATGCCTTACCTTTACCTATATCCCGGAATATGACATCTACAAAAGCACCGAAGTTCTAAAGCAGGGGGTGAGTACTAATAATCAGTAGGTTTTCCCCAAATGACTTCCCTACACATGCCACTAGGATAAAACTATTAGCTAATTTATATAAACCAGTTTATATAAAATAATCCCAAGTGAAACCAATACCATGATCCAAACATACTCTTACCAAGCCACCTCACCCAAACCAAACAACCACAGGAAATCCAAACAATCATGCCATAAGCCATCTCACCATTTAACATTATCATAATAATTTCCATCTTACAAAGCAATGCACAACAAGACAACCAAAATGGTTGGACTTCTTCCCATCCTGTTCACCCCATTCTCAAATAGCTGTACTTCCTGACCACTACCCATAATGGTGGTTCATTCGACCACTATCCATCACCTTTTATAGTGAGACTTCCCACCCACTTCCACACAACCAACACAAGCCATAACACTCAACCAAACAACACACACAAAGCACCAAGGTCGTGCAATAAGCACAAAACCATTTTCAACACATGCCAATTCACTTCAATAAATCACCCTTTTATTGAAAACACCATATAATTGTTTTCCATGGAAAAAAATCAATTAAACATCTTTATTGAAAACCATTTCTCATCAACCATTTTTTTGACAATCAACCACTAACGATTTTAAAATCAACATTTTAAAATCACATAAAGCCCCTTTAGCAATAATAACCCATTTTCTCCAATATCCCCCAAATCATCACCAAATGGATTTCCAAAAATATTTTCACATCATTATCAAAATTAATTTCAAGAAAAAAATTTATCTGTAACCAAAAACCACTCGTTATAACCAAGTGGAGTCGAGATAGAAGCCACCTACCTTTAGGGTTCCGAAAAAATCGACCCACAAGCAACCACACCCCAATCCGGGAAAACGCTTCACAAAAACCACTCTAGATCTCCTTTCCGATCATACAAAAGACTTAAAATAAACACCCAAGGAAACCCCAACACTAGTTCTACATGAAACAGATGTAGATCTAGAAAACCGAGGGAGAGAGATGAAGATCTAGAGGAAACCATAAAGAAACCATGAGGAGAGACTTACTCGGGAGAAATCACCTTTAAAACACCAAGAAACCCCTTTGAATCGCATCCAAAAGGAGTGGGAGAGAACCTTCGACCTCTGAGAACCCAAAATCTCAAGTGAGGCTCGAGTGGGAGAAGATTGGGAGTGAAATAGGTCAAGCCTGAAGGAGATCAAATTTAAAAACCCGTCCTTTAAGTGGTCGCACGGTTAGTCTGAACGGTTTGGAAAACCGTGCACTAACCGTTTGAATGCTAATGTCTCAAGAGGAGGGGTCTCCACAGTTGCCTCTAACGGTTTGGTAAACCGTGCGCAGGCCATGCGAAGCCTATTGCCTCCCCCTGCATAGTTTCCTAGAGAACACGCACAGTTTCCCCTACCCGTGCACAAACCGTTCTCCCTAATAAAATCCTCCAAACTTATTCAAAACCATTACAAACTATCCCAACATCTTCCCAACTCATTCCATGCACTTAAAACACATAAAAAGTCATAAATAAAGGCTACATACCTCAAACTGGGGGTGTTACATTCTCCCCACCATTGGACTTTCTGTCCTCAGAATATAGTGAACCCACCCTTTGCTGAAAGAGCTCAGGCCATTTCTTGACCATCTCTTTATCCCACTCCCAAGTCTCCTCTTGGATCTGGCCATGCTACCACAAAACTGAAACCAGACCGATGCTTTTACCCTACAATACTTTTTCTTCCCTATCCACAACCTGCACTGTCACATGCAGCAATGAAGCATCCAGCTCTAGCTCAACATGATCTCATCAAATAACATGGCCCAGATTTGATTGATAATTTTTCTTCTACGACACATGAAACACATTGTGCACCACACTAAACCTAGGTGGAAATTCCAAACAATTATCCCCCCCACCAACCTTCTCATGAATATCAAAACGTTCAATATACCTCAGAGATAACATTCCCTCCTTCCCAAAAAAATGATGTCCCAACCTAGGAGAGATCCTAAGGAAAACATGATCACTCACCTCGAACGACAATAGACATTGATGATGATTCACATATGATTTTTGATGAATCTGAGCCATCTCCATTATCTTCCTGATTAACGTGATATTCTCTATAGTCTCATAGACAAGGCTCGGTCCAACCATCGAGGACTCACCCATTTCCACCCAGCATAGTGGGGAATGACATGACCACCCATACAATGCTTCATATAGAGCCATATGTATGGATGCCTGATAACTGTTATTGTAAGATAACTCAACCAACAACAAGTGCCCCTCCCATGAGCCACCAAGATCCATGACACAAGACCACAACATATCCCCCAAAGATTGTATTCGTCCTCTCAGATTGAACATCCGTATGAGGGTGATACTCCGTGCTCATAGTCAACTGTGTCCCAAGGGAATGCTATAAGGATTTACAGAAACGAGATGTAAACCTTGGATCTCTATCAGATACGATCGAAACTAGAACACCATGCCTCTTTACCACCTCTCGGATATAAAATTTGGATAGATCCTCCACCATATGAGATTCAAGAATTGGAATGAAATAGGCCGACTTCGTCAGCCGATCCACTATAACCCAAAAGGAATCGTGCTTTCTGACCATTCTTGGGAGACCTGTGAAAAAATCCATCGCTATTTGCTCCCACTTCCAAACAGTGATTGGTGAAGACTAAAAAATTCACGCTGGCCTCTGATGCTCTACCTTGACCTGCTGGCAAGTCAAGCATCTTGAAACAAACTCAGCCACTCTTCTTTTCATACCAGCCTACCGTAACAGCAGTTTCAATGATATATATATTTTCTGAATTCCAGGATGAACAACCCACATTTAATGATGATACTCCCTGAGAAGATCCTCCTGACAAGAAATTGGTACAACCATTCGATTCCGAAAACACAAAACTGAATCTCTATTAAGTTGCCAACCCTCAATGGTCTCCCCATAATTTAGTTTAGACCTCATTGTCACACACTCTGAATCAAATATCTGTGCCTTTTTAACCAGACCTACCAAGTTTGAAATCAACAAAACCAGAAATATGACCACTCTCTCACCATGGTCCTGACATTCCAACCACATGTCAGCTATAACCAACATCAACTGCAACTGGTTCGATGCCTGTTTCACCACCTGAGCATATTATTTTCTACTTAATGCATCCGCCACAGAATTTCCCTTACCCGGTGTGTACATCAAGTCAAAATAAAACATCTGAAGATATTCCATCCATCTTCTTTTCCTCAAGTTCAAATCCCTTTGTGAGAAAATGTGCTCCAATCTCTTATGATCTGTATATACTGTAAATTTCTCACTAAAAAGATAATGACTCCACACTTTCAAAGCATGGACCACTACTTCCAATTCCAAATCATGAGTTGGGTAGTTCTTATCATGCACCCTCAATAGCCATGATCCATACACAAACACATGATCCCCTTTAATGAAAACGCACCCCAAACCTGACCCCAATGCATCACAATACACCACGTACCCTTTTCCTATTTCTAGCAAAACTAAGATTGGTGCTGATGTAAGGAGACCCTTTATATATTCAAAACACTACTGAAACTATTCATTCCACTAGAATGGAACATTCTTTCTTCTCAAAGCTATCATTGGTGAAGCCAAACATGAAAAATCACGAACAAAACGCCGATAATACCCAAATAGACCAAGGAAACTCCGCACCTCAAACACATTCTTTGGAAGATTCCATGAGATAACAAACTCTATATTTTTAGGATCCACTGAAACACCCCTTTTGGAAAACACATGACCATGAAAACGGACTTCCTGTATCCAAAAGTCACACTTTGACAATTTGGCATACATCCGATGATCACTCAAGATCCCCAGCACTGTCGTCAAGTGATACTCATGCTCCACCCTTGTCTTTGAATACACCAGAATATCATCTACAAACACCACCACAAATGAATCCAAATATCTATGAAATTTCTGATTCATCAATGACATGAACACCAATGGCACATTTTTTAGACCAAAGGGCATAACCACATATTCATAATGGCCATATCTACTTCAGAAAGATGTTTTAGGAATATTGTCCTTCCTCACCTGTAATTGATGATATCCCAACCTTAGGTTGATCTTGGAGAACCGCTGGGCTCCCCTCAACTGGTCGAACAAATCATCAATTCATGTAAGTGGATACTAGTTCTTTATCGTGACTTGGTCAAGAAATATACCACAATGAATGTCAACTCTAAATCTGAGAATCAACTCCAAAGGATCGGACAAGAAAATACCACTTGTAACACCCCGACCCTACCTCATTGGCTTGAGGAGGTGGTGAGGGTTACTTTTCCATAAGATACGTTCACAAGGCGCCAAAGGCTGGCAATAAATGCTGAGGGCTTTGAGAAACGACTGGGGAATGATTTTCCCTTGAGACAAAACCAACCATCCAAACGATACGCTATCAACAAACTACAGGATGCATGTCAACAAAACAACCAACTCATACATTACCAAAATGGAACTACTCTATTCTACAATAAAACCCACAAACTAATACAACCAACACAATATCAGAGTACTATGTAGAAGACTAAACCAAAGACCCAAAATAAGACAAGACACACTCCATGAATCCACCCCAAGCTTTACGCTCCAAGCACCACCACATCTCCCAAGCATCACCACAAACCACTATCAATGAGAATCCTTACCTTTACCTATATCCCGAAATACAACATTTGAAAAAGCACTGAAGTTCCAAAGTAGGAGGTGAGTAATAATACTCAGTAGGTTTTCCCCAAATGACTTCCCTACACAAACCACTATGATAAAACTATTAGATCATATTTATAAAGCAGTTTATATAAAATAATCACAAGTGAAACCAATACCATGAGCCAAACATACCCTTACCAATCCACCTCACCCAAACAAAGCACCCATGGGAAAGCCAAACAATCATGCCATAATCCATCTCACCATTTAAAATTATCACAAAAATTTCCATCTTGCAAAGAAATGCACAACAAGACAACCAAAATGATGGGACTTCCGCCCATCCCGTTCACCCCATTCTCAACTAGCGGTACTTCCCGACCACTACCCATAATGGTGGTTCTTCCGACCATTATCCATCACCTTTTATATTGATACTTCCTGCCCACTTCCACAAAACCAACACAAGCCATAACACTTAACCAACCAACATGCACAAAGAACCAAGGCCGTACAATAAGCACACAACCATTTTCAACACATTCCAATTCACATAAATAAATCACCCATTTATTGAAAACACCCTTTAATTGTTTTCCATGCCAAAAAACATTTCAATTAAAAATATTTATTGAAAAAAAAATTCATCAAACATTTTTTTATAATCAGCCACTACAAATTTTAAAATCAACATTTTAAAATATCATAATAAATCCCCTTTAGCAACGATAACCCATTTTCTCTAAAATCCCCCAAATCATCACCAAATGGAGTTTCAACAAGATTTGAACATCATTATCACAATTAATTTCAATCAAAAAATTTAATTATAACAAAAAAAAAATCATTATATCCAAGTGGTGTTGAGAGAGAATCCACATACCTTTAGGGTTTCGGCGAAATAGACCGACAAGAAACCACACCCCAATCTAGGGAATGTTTCATGAAAACCAGTCTAGATCTCCTTCCCTATCATTCAAAAGCCTTAAAATCAACACCAAAGGCAACCCCAAAACTATATATACATGAAATAGATGTAGATCTAGAAAACCGAGAGAGAGAGGGAGGTGAAGATCTAGAGGAAACCACAAAGAAACCAAGAGGAGAGACTTAACCAGGAGAAACCACCTTAAAAACACCACGAAACCCCTTTGAATCACTTCCAAAATGAGTGAGAGAGAACCTTCAACCTCTGAGAACCCAAAATCTCAAGTGAGGCTTGAGTGGGATAAGATTGGGAGTGAAATAGTTCAAGCCTAAAGGAGTACAGATTTAAAAACCCTTCCTTTAAGTGGTTGCACGGTTAGTCTGCAGGGTTTGACAAACCGTGCGCTAACCGTGCACACTCCACTATCTCGAGAGGAGGGGTCTGCCTGGTTGGCTCGCAAGGTTCAGAAAACCGTGCACAAGCCGTGTGAGGCCTACTGCCTCCCCCTGCATGGTTTCATGGAGAACCCGCAAAGTTTTCCCTAACCGTGCTCAAACCGTGCTCCCTAAAAAAAGCCTCCAAACTTATTCCAAACCATTATAAACTCTCCCAACCTCTTCCCAACTCATTCCATTCACTTTAAACACATAATAAATCATAAATAAAGGTTTCATACCTCAAACCAGGGGTTCTACACAGACCATGACCATATCATAGGGAATGATGAGAATAAAATTACCAACACGGGGAATTGTAAAGGGGCTACACCATAGTTATCTTTGTGGTGGGATTATAGATCATATGTGTAATACAGTTCAACCCAAAACATAAGAAATAGTGGTTGTGGTTTGAGTAAGAATCACTGCATTGAAGACTTGAGTTTGAAATGGCCAACATGACCAATCCCACACCATAGAGGTGGGTTTGGTGATCTATTTTCCCCCTATGTAACATAATGAAGTCCAAAATAGTCGTAGTGATGGTCATTGTGTGATGTAGGAGTTCCTGTGAAAAATAAACAATAAGATAGGACCGTGACATAGTGTTTTAAATGTTGATTTTGACATAGAATTTTTTTCACCACACCACGGTGAAGAGCACGTGATAGGGTGACATGTCAAAATCAAGAGAACCGATTATAATAATAGTTTGAGTGATCTTGAATGCTTCTATAATAATAGGATTTTATTTTAGTACATTCTTATAGATAGATTCAAAGGAGTTTACAATGATCCAAATGAATAATTAATTAACAATATAAAGAGAGAGAGAGCATTGAGCCATGAATTATGAACTATTTTTATACAATGATGGTGATTGTAGAGAAATTAATTCAGGAGTTATGGGAGGTTTATTTGACCACCCATAATACACTTCATTGTGGTACTCTTGAATGGATTTATATTTTTCTATTTGAGACAGGAGAATCAACACTGAAAAATCAACATAGCATGAGGTAGTTCTTATGAATAGAATAACTTAGAGATCCTGATACATCCTATATCAAGGAGAGAAGGGAGTGAGGTGGAGGAAAGATATATCAAAGAGTAAGATAAGTTTTGAGGCCCCAAGTATTAATAAAGATAAGTATAATCTAGATCACACTATGTCTGGAAGGAGTCTTAAGTCCAACAAACATACTACTCATAGATGTTTAACACCTTGAAGAATGGTATATGTATAGATATGTTGATCCGTATACTCTTGTTGGATGATGGAATTTAAAATTAGTGCAATGTAAAACCAAGGATAGAAAGTTAATATTTCCTTATTGAATTGTATTTGTAAAAGTTTTTTATATTTAAATGGATTTATAAAGTTGATAGATTATAGTGGATTATATTTTTAACACATTATTTAAGTAGTATAGAATATATGTTGGGAGGACTAACCAATGTGGAAAGGAGTAGGTTAGGTTATCCAAACCTTGTAAACATAATGTTCCTTTTTAGGTTTCCTCATATAAGGTGATTTTGAGTGTCTATATTGAGTGTATTGAGAATATTAATAGGTTAATGAGGTCAAGTTGAATGGTATCAACTCATAAAATAATTGGGATCATATATTCACCCCTCCCCCTCACATTTATCTCATCAAATCCTAGAATAACAGAAGATATAATTATTCAAAGCAAGTATCTTCTTCTTAAAATATATCATTTTATTATCATACAAAACATTAAAAAACATAATTATTCACTTTAATACCATAATAAGATTTTTTATACTTATTTTATAGTTTTATAATAATGAAATATTGATTTATTCATAATCATTCTTTCTATGTCACATGTTTGTGTTTGGGTCAGTTCACCCACCATCATAAAAAGTAGTACTCTTTTTTTCATAATTCTAATTATTGACAGTTTAAACAAAATAAATACTAGGTATATATGATATTTAATTTGAATTTATGTCATTATTATGGTTCTATAATAAAAACTAACAAACAAATTTTCATTATTAATTAAATTTTTATATTTGATAAAACTACCTAAAAAAGCGCCTTATGGGTTCTATCCTTACAAACTATACCCATATATTAATTAGAATAAACAAGGAACTTTATATATTGTTATAAAATTATGATTTTAATACATTTTATACTATATAGAGTATGAACTCATCATCATGGAATGATAATCAAGACATCCATACTAACACTAGCATAAAATAATTGAATATAATAATATAAAATGATTAATATAAAAATTTACAAATAATAAATTTTCAAAAAAAATAAAATAAATTATTTATATTAAAGATGATAAATATTAATAAGGTTTTGAAATATATGTTTAAAAAGTGTAAGTAGATTAAATAGGGAGTTTAATTACATCAATAAATTTAGGATTTAAGGTAAACCGAACTCTTATTTACCACTCATTTTTATTAGATATTTATTTTCTATATCCATCCTCCAATGGCCTGAAGGCATTCATTTTTTATTGATTTTTTTATAATCCACCCTTCAAGGGGTGAGGTGGAACCCTTACAAGGACCTTAGGCTTAAGTATTACATAGCATGTAGGCCTCAGGGGAAATCATTTCCCGTAGGATTCAAATATTACATACAACCTAGACTAAATGCTTGGAACTACAACTCCCCAGCATCATTATCGTGAAATCAGCTCTCCAACTTCACATGGCTATTCAGCTAGGATTTCCTATGCATTTAAAGGCTTGTCCCGATGGCAGGTTCCACACCCTCTCATTCCTGCAATCCGTTTAGCTTCTACTATGGTGAAAGCTCCTTGCTCCTCCTCATTCTAAAACTTATTCCTTGTAGGTTGGCTGGTTTTCATCTGCACTTAAGGTGGCCTGAAGGCCTTGAGGTGTCCCAAGGGATTTACTGACTCAAAAGCCATGGTGGCCTAAAGGCCTTAAAGGACTCAAAGACCAAATCGGTGGCCCAAAGGCCCAAATGGAGGAATATTCCCGGTTGCTACAGTGCCAAACAGTATCTACTACAGTTTGTACTACAGTACCTGCTATAGTTCTGCACAGTTCCTGCTACAGTACTGCTACAGTACACCCAGAAATTAGGCTCCACCTGGATTTAATCCAGAGTCTCCTAGATTCACTTAAGGAGTCCAAACTAACTGGGTTGAGGCACATGTGCCTATTTTATATATCTATATTTTTATAATATATTCGATATATTTCTTTTTAAATTACATACAATATTGGGGATGTAATTTTTCTCTCTATCTCTTTATGTATCTCGCTTAGTTTTTTGTACACATATCTTTCTTATATTTTCATTATATAGATTTAATTTTAAGTTTCTTATTTCTTTACATTTAAATAATATTTTTCTTCCCCCCGTCCTTTGGTTTCCATTTATTTATACTCTACTAATTTATAAAATCATAAAAAAAATTAAAAGATACTTGTTCTTAATTTTCATATAATTTTATATCATCCTTTAAAGTATTTTTTTCATATGTGTTAATAATATTATAGGAAAATCCTTATAAGTATTAGTAATGTTTTATTTCCTCACTTACTAGAGGGATTTAAACTCATAGTATCATCCAATTTCTCCCTTTTGATTATTTTTATACCTCATAAAACTTTTTATTTAACACATTTTATATTTTAGAGTTATTAATTCTTTTAATATTATAGGTTTTAGAAATTCTTCATATACATGTGATACGCATATGTAATAATATAATTTTCTTTAACAGGTGGGCCCAAAATTATACATCCCTCTAATTAATTTGGTAAATATTTACATCTCATGAGATTATAATGTATGGTAATTGGGAAGTTATCCTATTATATGATGTTATGATGGATTTTCGGGGTTATCATTTACTTATTTTTATGTCATCCTATAATTATATATAAAACATATTCTTAAGTCATGCCACATTACTATTCCAGGATGAGGTTTCCATGGTTTATGATTATTCTATTAATATTTATACACCCTTATATCATGTATCTAATTCACATCGTTATGTTCACATGGTTATTTCATACCTTATGATCAATTATATATCTCATATTAATATGTCCCATGGTTCTCCCCTTATAGGGATGATTAGATGACCCATTTCTTTGTTTATAAAGCATACCAAATTTTAATATACAATGAAATTTAAAAAATGTAATAATCTTTGAATTTTTTGATAAAAAATTGTATATATGTATTTTTTGTAATAAAATGAATATGTTGTTCATCACTAGGGAAACCCAACCTAATTATTCCAAGAGTTTTTTAGTCATTATTTATAATGTAAAATCATATAAAATTTTATAAAACCCATGTATGTTATATATTGATCATATAAATAAATAAGTTACCAAAACCCAAACACATGAGAAGGATTTACTTCAAACCATGACTTGATAAAACCTTGATTAAATATAAGAAGGAATGATATACTTCAACTTGGAGTTTTTATTTACATGAATATATCACATTCATAATACTATAACTATACTACATGACACACACAAACACACATAATTCAAAGGGAAACTCCCCTAATAAATCAAAAAATTTATTAATGTTTTTGTAATTACTCTACATAAATTTTTTTGAAAAATAAAAAACATTCAAAATTTTCATGTTTAAATGTTCCAGAAATGCCTATTCAATCATTTTAAGATAATATTAATGTGGAAGAACAAATCACCTTAAAAATCATATATTACAACTTTACATGTTGTAATCCAATGGTACCAGATCCAGTATCTTACCATATATTATACCCAACCCAAGGAATTCTATAGGTCTATATTGTACCATATGATACTGTGGATTTAGAAAATATATCCATAACATTAGTCTCTATCATATAAATATGGGAGACAAATGATCTAATGTATAAATACTAAAATTTTACCTTAATAATAGTATAGAGTTCGTTATTATTTCATATAAACTCTACTAAAGGTAGTTGATTGATCCAAAATCATCTAAAATCCAATATATAAGATTAAAATATATCATTGATCTCTTGGATATTCCACTTAGTTTTCCAATCAGCTTTAGGGTGGAATGTCATGATTAACCATTTCTAAATCTTAAAGGAATCATGTAGGACCTCCATAATCTAGATGTTAAATATGAATCTCTATTATAAATACTCATCAAGGGTACTCCATGAAGTCAAATGATCTCAACTACATATTTATTTCTCTGGATATCATCAAGACTCTTCTACCATATAAGAAAAAAATGACAAGACATCATCCATAGATTAATGATCTCCTATAAATTTTCATGACAATTCATTGAATATATAAGTATCACTACAAAATAAATAAATAAATCATCTCACTTATAGTATGGAATACCCAATATTCAACTCAATCCTCCAAAAATTTGACGTCCATACATAAACTCTGGACATATAAGACACTTTCCACATGATTTATAATAATTATTCTATTTCATATCCACCAATATGATAATAAAATTTACTTATACATATTTATGACATAGGGATATACCATTAGGGAAGAAGTGTGAATGTGTATCAATGCCTTCTCTCTAATCTCAATCAACACTTTAAATCATCCTTGATAGAGGATGTAATGCTCCCCACATTGATAAAAATCCTAATGAGTATCACTTTAGAATATATAGACCCTAAAAAACTCAACATTTATACCTTTATGTTTTTATTCATTCACATAAAAATAGTTTGAGAGTCACAATCATCGATATCAAGTATGTTATATCCCCATCATTAATGATGTCCAGCCACATCAATTTCATCCACTCCATCATCTGTTACTCATATGATTCAATTAATAATTGTTCCACATTCATTATACTTAGAGTGTCTACTACCATGTTTACCTTTTACGGGTACAAGAAATTCCAATGTCATTTTTACAAACCAAGATAGATTACTCACTATACCGGTACTCAAATCAATATTGACATGGTCCGAAGGACATTGTCGGTCCACATGGACCGGCTACTAGCACATGAAGATCAAGAAACAATATAGGGTAATGATTTCACCATAAGAAACACATGAAGAGAATGTAAGGAAACTATAAATAGTTGGTATGTTAATAAACTCATCATGGGAAAAAATTCACTAGGTAGACAAATACAATTCCCAGAATGGTAAAAAAACCAATGTCACCACAAAAATGATGACATCATCATAAGATATCCTCATAATAAGAAAATAAAATAATCCACCCATCACTAAAAAATCCCAAGCTAAAATAATAAATAACACCAACCATATCCAAGTAGTGCTTTCCTTTTCTTGGACCAGGTAAAATAATGTCCACATATTCCCAAAGGCATATGTAGGGTGTTAGAAACACCGATATAATTGGATTTCACCAATATATTTCTCAAGAAATCCATATAATACAACCAGATACACCAAAATTTAAATAATAAACTGTATTTATATCTTTTTGACAACATAAATAAAATCATTCTATTAAAACCATTTTAATAGAAAAATTAAAACAAGTTAAAATAAAAAATTTCATTAATAAAATCAAGAACAATAATTTATATAGACCAGGAATGAATAAAAAATTCATCAACATTATAAGTTATAAATAATATTCCATGATAAAAACGTGGTTAAAATAATCAAGTCTAGTCATATTAAATATCAAGGATCCTCACACATCTTAGAAAATTATGGCTCTAGGTTTTCACACAGCCCAAAATCTCATTCCTAGGGGGAATTTCAGAATACCCTAATGAATGAACTCCTTTACCTCAAAAATTTTTATTTTTTATTTTCATAATCAATCAACTTCTAGGTAGATCTAATACATTCCAAACATGCTTTTCTTGAACTATCTACTTACCTACCTAGGCTCTCATGTGTATCATGTAAATAAATCATGGGGAAAATCAATCATCTCAAATTAGTTTAATCAATATTCATTCAAGGATCCCTAATCAAGTTTCAAACATTCCATTTAATTTCAAAAACCAACATCAAATTTTCTTTAATAAAATTAATTCATTTAAAAAAATTATTTCATTTGAAATTCAAATATTATTTCACACTTTTATTTTATTCGAATCATCCTCAAAATCATTCTTTAAAACCATTCACCTCAATTAAAATTCATTTCCATAAGTCAAAACTTTATTTGAAAATACATACCCTATAAATTACCACCACTAAAGGTATTTTTATTTTAATACAAAATAAAGGATCAGTATGGAAGAAATAGGGGCATAACATATGAGAATGGGGTCACATGTGTATAAAAAAAATGAAGGCCTAGAGAATCCCCAATGTCTAAATCCATGCTCTTAGAAGGAAGGGAGTATTAGCTGGAATAACATGTGATCTTTTCAATAGAGCCAGCGATGGAGCCAAAAATACAAGAAACTCTATTTCCCTCCCGCCATGTATATATAATCTCTATTTTGGTGGTAATGAGACTATGGCACTTATAGATAGAATATGAAATGCACCAGGGTGGAGTACTACATCCTTATAGAGTGAAATGAATAGATGTGGAATCAGTTTCAATGTCCAAGAGGATAATATTATTCTCTATGCAGAGTGTATGGCCTGTCAGCATAGATTTCATCTCTTCTTTAAGAGAGTATTAACTTCCAAATAAGGAAAAAAAATCTTGAATTGAATAAGTGGTATAGTCTCTGACAATACCGCCACCGAGTATGACCCCCATCCCACATGCACCGTCCGTGTTGAGGTTGAAGCTCGTACTAGGTGGTATCCAACGCACCCAATGTCTCTAAGGGATTCTAG
This sequence comes from Viscum album, assembly GCA_963277665.1. Lineage (NCBI taxonomy): Eukaryota > Viridiplantae > Streptophyta > Magnoliopsida > Santalales > Viscaceae > Viscum > Viscum album. Next base: position 9,140,493 of record OY728127.1, read on the forward strand.
GAACAGAAGCTTGGGTCACCAAAATATATCTAAAGGAGGGATCCCCTTCACTGTTATTAATGAGATGAGTGAGATCAATAATCATGGATCTTGTTCTAGTAATGAGCGTTGTCTACGAGGTAGTGATACCCTCATGACTTTCTCGATTCCAGGCATGCCAAATGTTCAAGATCCCAGCTGGGGTAATAGACACTCTTTCCCTTTTTTTGATGACAATACTAGCACCCTAGAACCATGCGTGAAAGAAATTTGTGCAACTAATCACCTGAAAAGAGAAATAAGAAAAAACTCCAAAGACCTCCTAGACCCATCGAGCCCAAGCGCCTTCAAATAATAAGTGATCCACAGATTCTTACTATCAATTAGGGAAGAAAACACATCTAGACACTAGGAAGTTTCCTCTGTGTTTCACTTTTTCATTAGTGGAAATGGACTGGTTCCTTACAGACCCCAAGATTAAGTTCAGCCTGTCCGGATCTTCCTTGCTACATAGTAGGTCACCCTTATCCTATGATACAGAAACAATCCCCATGAGATGATGATAAACTTTATTAGATCAAACAACCACCAAGGAGGCATAAAAAATATAGTAGTCTAAATCATTGTTCAGTACAATAGAATCAAATAGATCCCACTGCGTGTCATCCAAAATCATGTTGATAAAATGATGATAAGTTCTAGCCTACCTAAATGTGATATCGGGGACCGAGAAGTCATAGAATGCCAGCTTGGAGCAAGCCCAATTGTGATGCAATAAAGTTTTGTCACCCCTCCATATAATCGATCTACTATACTCCTAGAGTGTTTCAACATGAGGATGAATAGTATGAAAGAGACAAGAAGAAGCCCCCCTAAAAGTGTCTAAATTCCTACCATATTTGGTATGAGTGAATTGAACCCAGATATTATCCCCCACAAAGGCCTCCCAAGAAAGCTTCCCATGAATGCATTTCATAGTAATGGATAGATCTTTCACATTTATTCCTTTCTCCTGAGCAGGCCTTACCAACCTTTGCCATGACTCCCAACTCATAGTATCTTCAATAACCTAACAATGGATCTAAAAATTGGAGGTCGAATCCAAGTAACCTAATTCTCATATAAGAATATCAATTTCATCATTTATTTGAAAATGGGGAAGAGATAATAAATGTACCTTTATGATTCCCATTGAAAACACAATACCTAATGGAGATTAGGATAATGAATACGAAATCCATGAAGCATCTATAAGTAACCAAATTAGATCATGTCAAAATACATTGATATTGCATCAATATCCCTAATACAAGGATTCATTGAATAAAATAATGTTAGATGTAACATCTATGGCCTAGTTATCCCTCACGTGATCAAGATCGGTCACCACATGACCTCCAACGTGCCTCCCAATATGCCAGAGTCTATTGACTAGCCGTGAGGGTCCAATACATATAGTGGTGAGACTATACCCTCTGGTAAAATGTAATAGAAACAATTTAAACATGAATAAATATTCAATATAAAACAACTATAGTATATAATTAGGAAAATTTTCAATAAATTGAAATATAATAAATCATGTCATGTCATACTGTATGCCAAGCTAAATTTCATACTGAAAGTCATACAAGAAAACATATTAAAGAAAAAATAAAAATAAATACTCCCACCATTGGTCCCAAACCAAATGATCGGTGCAATATCTATTCTCCAATCCCAACAAGAAAGCAATAAACAATAAAATATATGGCATGATTCCCTAATTCAATCCCGCAACTATGAGGTTTGCTGGAGTACCGAAGGGTGTCCAGAATAGGGTGTGAGTAAAACTCAGTAGGACACAAACAATGGTGTATAAATAAATCCAATAAGATAATTATTTTATGTAATTGTATAAAAAACAAGGATTTAATTCACAAATTAACACATAACATCAATATAAACCTTATGACCATATAGAGCCTAGTTAACACTCATGGTCCAACGAAACATTCCTCAAAATGGTGTTAGATGTATCTATCCTTGCACCATAGTGAAAATAACCAGAAAATTATTAAATTTAATTTAAACTAAACTCACCCTATAAAATTACATGAAGCTACATGTCATTACCATATGCACTAACAAACCAATAATCTCATCCTCATATATCCAATAACCATGCACGTCACCCTCAGGACTCAAGAAATACAACATTATTCTCTTAGGTAATAAGCCTCCACATACCTCACCATAAGGCCTCATATATCCATTCATCTAACCCCAATAATCAATATAAAATGAATCTTAACCTTATATATTGATCAATAATGCATTTTTCCCTCAGGAATCAAACCAACATGCATCTATCCCTCAGGAAACAATCAAGGTCCAACACATATAAAATCACCATAAATGATAAATATATTTCCATATTATATATTAGTTAATTCATACAAATTAATCATTATATTGAATAAATTAGTTACATTCCATTTACCCTTTTTATGCTACGTTACTAATTCAAATAACAAATATTAAAATTCTAATTATCTTTCTAAATACACCATAATACCATTTCACAAATCTTTATTTGATCCTATAATCAAGACCTTATTATATTCCACCATTATAATCAATTATCTAATTACAATATATTTTTTCCATGTAAATTATCAATTTATGATATAATATATTCCATAAAAATTTCCCCATTTTGGATTTATGTTTTTGGGGTCATAATTCTCTAGTTACAATCCAAGGTCAATGTTATGAACACCTCTCAATTGGACACACATCTAGGTCATAATCGCAATTAGACCCGATGAGATTCATGAGAGTTATAAGGATGATAATTCAGGGAAATATGGAGGATTATAATTAATATTGGTCATACACATGGTTTTCTAGTGGGATCTTGCATGTTGAACAGACCAGAAAAACCCAAACCGAACATATTTAGTTCAAACACCTATAATAGAACATCCAAATCCATATAAAGAACCTTGAACTTTGATTTAAGACATCTATATTTAATGATGAATCAAGTATTTGAGGATTGGAATTTGATAATAAATGGAAGCATTATAAAATCCATAAAAATTATAAATCCTGAGTTAGGATTGAATTATGAGATTAAGAGACACAAATGAGGGTTTTGGGGAAAAAAATTAGATTCTAACCCTCATTACTCCATCCCATCCCAATAGACCCATGAATCCTAAAGGATGGATGATTGGTTTCTTCTTAGAAACAAAAAATTCCCAATGGTCATGTTCTATCTTGTGGATTACACAATCTATCTAGTGTCAGTATAATATCAACATTGCTATATTTCACCACTATCAATTACTAGTCATCTTCCTTAAAACCATAGTGAACCTATGAAACTCTATTTTTATACCAGAACAATCTCAATTAAATAATTTAAATTTTTTCAAAAAAAACACATATAGAGAAATTACCTAGGTAAAAAAGGAATGATATTATAACATATCTAGAAGAATAATGTAGAACAACAATAAATTGTCACATACCTTTGAAAAACAAGATTAAATACCTAAATATTTATATAAAATGACCATTGGAATGAAAAGGATCTCCAAAATATCTAATATGAGTCTACATGGTTGAGATCCTATTCCACCTGGAGATGAATGAGAAAAAAATTGTATTTCATCTTAAAAATAAAAATTTAGTTTAATTATTTATTGTCAAATGGGTTTTGTTCAAAGTTTGGAAAACCCTACACTAACCATGCACCCCTTTATAATATACTGGACGACTCGCAAGGTTTGGTCACATAGTTTGAAAAACCATGTGATGAACATGAAATATTACTCTACCTCAAGTCAAACAGTTGAGGAGAAGGTTGGGTATTTTGGACAAACCATGCGCCAACTACGTACCCTCTTATATGGCTCCTACTCAAGATGAAATGTTTCTTGGGATGAATCACAAGGTTTTCCCTAACCAGGTTCCAACTGTGTACAGTCCCATAAACCTCTAAAAACAATAGAAATTCAAACAATATTACCTGATTAAATACCCAAACAAAAGATGATAAAAAATAGACTTATGTACCTGAAATAAAAAGTTTGGATGATATTATTCTCCCCAACCTAATGAATTATACCCCCATAAATACACATTAAGAACAATGGTCCACATAGGGATGACGAAACTAATATCTCATTATTGTCTCATGCCTAAAAATCTCATGAAAATTAAGAATATTCTATTAAGAAATTGTACCAAAGATACAAAAATTTCATGAAGAAACTTCTATTAAGAAACATAAATTCATAATTATTCCTTAGTAATGGCATATCAGGTTCCACATTAAGGTCCTCTAAATTAAAAATATGAGATAATTGTAAAACATATTTCTTGAGATATGAAACATTAAACACATCATGGATATAAGTTATCTGAGGTGACGAGAACAAACTGTATAACCCCTTTCTAATATTCTCAATGATCTCAAATGGTCCCATATATCTTAGTGACAACTTCCCCTAGTTTATAAGTTTTCCATGACCTTTTCATGAAGATAATCTCAAGAACACATTCTCAATAATTTAAAAATCCAAAAGAAGTTGATGTTGTTCCGTATAAGAGTCATATCAACTTTGTGCCATTAAAAACCTATGAAAAATAATATGGGTCTTTATCATTATCTCATAGATTAAAATAGGTTCCAATAGGGAAGCTTCAACAACCACTAACACAATAAGTGGATATTTACAATGATGAATATACAATGACTCAAAGTGTTCCATTTTAATGGATTAATGATCACTATCATTGTAGGAAAACTCAACTACCCAGAAATGGTAATCCCAACATCCTCCAAAGTTATAGAAATAAGCATGAAGCATGTTTTCAAGAACCTACATCTCTCGTTATGTTTAGAAATAAATTTAAGGACTGTAAAATGTGTTGAATATAACATAGAATCACATAACCTCTTAGAGACCTTGCTAAAAATATGATGTGAAATAAGGATCCCTATCCTAAATAATGGTAGATGAAATTCCTTGAATCATAGAAATATACTACACATACAGATTTCCGAAATCCTCAACTTTGGTTGTATCATGAATATGAATAAAGTGAGATGATTTGATAAATTGGTCATTCATCACCCAATTAACATTAATTTATTAGGGATCATATTACAACCCAACAATTAAGTACATTGATACATTCCACTTCTATGTTAGCATAAGAATAAGATGAAGCAAAACCTGAGGATTTTGATGATCAACCTTGATATGCTGACATTTATAATAATGGGAGTCAAAATTGGTGATGTCTCATTTCATACCTTGGAACCATAAATAATGTATCATATCATAAAAAATATTTTTGGTTTCTGGGTGAAACACTCACTATGAAAGATGATAATACCCCATCACTACCTTCCTTTTCAAGGATATAACAACAAATAATTTACTAAATAAAAGGATTCCCTCTATATATATATACTACCACTGATGATCTCCACACCATATAAAGATTCCTTAATGATTTTGTTCTCATTATCTAGATACTCCACCTAGAGAATCAACATAATAAGAGAGGTTTTAAACTGAATTGTTTCCAAAACAACAATATTATAATACTCCTAAACTCTCAAATACATATACTAAAAGAGATCCATTATATTCCACTCCTCTGGAAATTCCTCCACAGTTTGGTCTGGAAAATCCTACCAAAAGCATCACTAAATATGTTACCCTTTCCAAGGGTGTAAGCAATTTCAAATTCAAAAGAAACTAAATAATCCATTCATTTATTATGTTTGATATAAAAATATTTATTTAGGAGATATAACTCATTTTTTTGATTGGATTAAATAATAAAAAATTATATAAAAAGGTAGTGATACTAACCCTTAAGACGGTGTATCACAAGTATGAGTTTTAGATCATGATTGGGGAAGTTAAATTCCATATTCTAATGATAAAATGAACCAAAATCCCCCATGTGATCACCATTCATGATAATGTTTCCCAAACTCAATCCAAAAGCATCACTAAAGACCAAATAGCTCTACCTAGACACTAAAAAATTCTACAATTGAGCTAAAGTAAAATAACACTTGAACTCACGAAATTGATCCTATTATTTCAAATAAAAAACTAAATTTACTCCATTATAAGTGAGTGAAATCAAAAAATAATCCAAATTATATAAATCCTTCAAAAACTAGTGATAATACACTTCCAATCCCAATAATCCCTAAATCATGAAGACATTCCATGGCTCCTCCAATGATAGGAAAACTTTCACCTTTTTAGGATCAATAAAGATACAACGTTTAAAGACCATCTATTTCATGAAATTTACTTCTTGAATATAAAATTTGAACTTGATATCTTGTCCTAAAGTCTGTAATTCCTCAAATATGAAAAGCTACTCTCAAATGAAGCACATGATCCTCCTTATTTTCCAAATAAACCAAGACTTCATCCATGAATACTATAATGAAAGAGTCAATACATTAGTGGAAAATACTATTCATATACTCCATAAACAAGTATAGATCATTGGTCAAACCAAAAGGCATAAAAACACACTCATACCGGTAATAACTTCTCTTAAAAGTGGTATTTGAGATATTAGACTCCTTGATCCTAAGCTGATAGTAACCAAACAAAAGACCAATACCAGAAAACCACTTCAACCATTTCATATAATTGAAAACATCTTAAATGTAGGTAAAAAATACTTGTTGTTGATTGTATGCTATTTGAGATTCTATTAATTAACACATAAGTGAAGGGTTTTATCATACTACTTGGGGGAAATCACTATTTCTTACCAGGGTGACACATTAGGTCCATTGAATCCTTTAGGCATTAATTCATCCAACATGTTCTTTAACTATTAAAATTCAGAAGGTTCTTAGAGGTTAAAGAGAATAGATATGTTCTAAGTACCTCATAGTATGTTGATAGGGGAATCTAACCCCCACTCTAATGGGAGAATAGAAACATATAATAGAAACTATTCTATGAAATGAACATCCTTGGGAGGAAGCTCGATACAAGAGGATTCATACTCTAGTTAAAAAAATAATGATATCAAACTACGCAGATCTGAAAGAGGAGGTCTATGTAACAGTCCAACCTGAGTCAACTAGACAAGACACCCAAGCTGGCCCGTCATGGTGAGGTATAAGAAAGATAAAGGAAATAAGTTAATTATATAACCAAAACAAGACATACAATTGGTATAAAATATAAAAAAATAAAACAAAATCCATAAAAACCTAAAAATATATGATAAAATTGATAATTATGAATTAGAAAAGACCAAGAAGTCTCCATGTGACCAACAAACACCTCCACACCCTTCCAAACCGAATGTAGTGACAACAAGAGTAGCCATTATGCTATAATATTGCCTTCCCTTTTCCTAGATCCAACAATTCAACATATTCAACTACCCAAATTCAAAATCAATGTGTGATCACAATGTATTGTAGGATACCAACAAAACGTCTATAAAAGGTCTAATATGAAGAATTAAATAATTATAGATTTAAAAAAAATTTACAAATCATTTTCATATATCCAACCCCATTTGTAAATCATTTTCTTTTGGGCTTCCTTAAAACCTATCGTATTAAAAAAGACATGAATATGATAAATATAAGTGATAAAGAAGGAACACATATCCATAAACCATAAGATATATATGTAAACACATTTCAATGACATAATATATCATGAAAAACCATGAAAAAATACCTCATGTGAAAATTTTTGAGAAAAAATCCCTAACAAAATCCACGATGTGATAAAAAACCGTAAATGAAAAATCACTTAATATTGGGCCCTATACTATGGGACTACAATAATACATAAGAGATCCCAAAAAAAATATAATTTTAATACTAAACAATATCAATTACTACTATAGTCCATTGATATGTTGAAAGAAACCCTCGGTGTTTCCACACGCACTAGGGTCCCCTATATCCCTTTCTTGATGCACTTAAGGTTCCCGATATTCCACTATCAAAAATCCATTTTAAAACCAAGATCAAAATTTATAAAATATTTTCCATTCCATGCCAATATTCTTTAGTGTTTTAAAACCCATTTCTATTCCAAACAACCCATTCAAGAATTTAATCAAAAATTTTGCATGAAAAAAACTATTTTTTAAGAAAATCCCATTTTAAAATGTTTATCTTTCCAATAAATACCATTAAACCAAAAAGAACTTTAATTTGATCAACAAAAAAGAAATTTTACTATAATGATAATAAATTTAAGGAATTAACCATTTGTATAGAAACACCTACATCAAAATAGATGTTGAATAATCCTCCTATGAAAATAGAGACCAAGGAAGAGTAGATCGGGTCCTCGTGATCCTAGATCCATAAGAAACAAATTTAAACCATTATAAAACCACATAGATCTAGAATACACCACCCAACTGGGTTCCATGATATGGGAGGATAAGGGATCTAGTCAGGATCTACAAAGAAGAGAAATAACTAGACAAAAATGACACATAACTCGATGTGATCCTTTATGAATGAAGGAATTACACCTATAATCCAAGTGGATATACCTTTAAAGTGATGTAGAAGGATAATGATGATCTAAAATGAGATAAGGTTTTGATTTGGAATAACAATGACTTGGGGAGAAAGAGTAAGGTTTAAATTTTTAACAGTTTAGAGGAATGTGGCATGGTTTCTTGGAGGATGACACATGGTTAAATAAACCATGTTCCTAACCGTGAACCCCTACTATCCATTCGGGATGATACCATGGTTTAGCCACATGGGTAATTTAACCATGTGCCAATCATGAAACCCCCTTTTTCCCATGGGTGCATAGTTTACACTAGAGGCCACATAGTTTCTCTAACCTTGTGAAAATAGTGAAAAGATCTTCCGGAACCGCATAGAGTCATAGAAAATGAATACCACATAATTAAACTAAAAATGCACCATAACCAAAAACATTTATAGTTTTCCTAAATTTCCCTTATTTTTATAATATTATCCCCTAAAACTTCTTGAACCCCAATAAAGAAAAACCAAGTCTCAACTAAGGCATACCTATGACATGAAGGGCTTTAGAATTATCCCCACAAAAGTGATTTTGGTCCCCATAAATTTCTCAAGATTCTAGAACCATAAAAAATAACACTACATTCTCATCAACAATTACCACTCCCATGTCTTGGGGATATCCTATTAACATTTCCACAGTACTCAGACCAAGGGAATCATTTTTCTATACAATACCTTATCCTGTAGATCCATAATCTGAACTGGTAACTCATCAATGGGGGTATCAATCTCACTATCAACATCATTCCATCAAATCACATGGTAAGGATCTAGGTTATACCACCACATCTAGGAAAAAATGAAATATTTTATGAATCAATATCATGTAAGAAGGAAATTAGGACTGGTTTTCCACCTTTTAAATTCATTAAATGATCTCAAATGGGTCAAAAAATCTTGGTTCCAGTTTACCCTACTTACTCAATCGAAAATATCCCAAGTGAGGTAAAAATTTCAAAAAATTCAGATCACGAAACTCAAACTATAGAATTCGATGATGAAATTACTCATAATATTTTTAATGACTCTGTGGTGTGACCAAACTATTCCAGATCAACTTCATTTTTTCTATCATCACCTAAATGACAATCGAACCAAACAAGGGCTGCTCTCCCAACTCAACCCAGCATAAGGTAGATATATATTCCCCCTATGAAAAATTTAAAAGGGTTCCATAATTATCAATTATTGATTATTATTTTTATATAAAAATTCATCCAGAGGAAAATTCTTTTCCAAAGATCCTCCAAAATCAATCACACAAGAACATATAATATCCTAAAGAATCTAGATATCTCTATATGTCATTCAATTATTCTATGGTTGATAATCCATGATAAATTTTATCTAGAAACCCAGCACCTTATAAAAAACTTTCCATAACCTAGATTTGAACCTCTAGACTCTATTATAAATAACCACTAGGGTAACCCCATGAAGCCTAACAATCTCTCATATGTACAAGTCCCTTAGTTATTCCACATTCATCATCTCCTTGATACACAATGAATGAGATTATTTTTTAAGTAAATCAATGATCTCCCAAATCATGTCCTTCACACTAGGAGTCTATGAAAGAAAAATAATTATGTCCTTTTAAATATCATCACACTACTACAACAGAATGGGTAAAGGTGCAATAAACCAGTAGGTCTCTGGTTTTCCTCACTAAATTTCTAACAACTGAGACACCAAATAACAAAACCTATAATCAACCACCTCATCCCTATACACCAATACCTATTCCTCAAGTAATGATACAAATTGATATTTCTAGGGTGTATAGACCAACATGGATGATGTCTATTGTCCATTAACTCCAACCTCATAGAAATCAGAACAACCATTTTTCCACAATAGCATAATGCTCCACTAGGAGACTAAGGCCACTCACCCAAGGTCTCCCCGTAATAAAGGATTTTACAAGAGAATTGTAACTCATTGTATGTCACATGCATGAGTTTAAATTGTTCATATAAAGATTAGTATGCATTCATAATATCCAATAACACATGTCCACCAACCACTTCCTCTTCTAATATCATATATGAAAACAAACTCATCAAATACCACTCCTTAGTAGATTCTTTCATATATTGTGTTTGTAATTTTCTACTCAAATTATCATAAACCACATTACCTTTCCCAAGAGTGTACAAAATATTAAAATAAAAAGTCAAATGATACACTACCCAACATCATTATTTCATGTTTAGATCCCTCTATGTGAAAATGTATTTCATGTGATTATGATTAGAGTAAACTATAAACTACTCCCCCAAGAGATAATGACACCACATATTGAGTGAATTTATATATATTAAAATTCAAGATAGTTGGTAGGGTAGTTATTATTATGAGGCCATAATTGACATGATTCATAGGCCACTACCTTCTCCTCCTATAACATGAAACATCCCAAAATTGTACCACAAGTATCGGAAAAATTATCATATCCCAAAATCGGTTATGGAAGATTCAAAATTGTTGTTGAATTCAAAATCCCCAGTAGATCCCCAGAAAAATTATAACATTTTTCATTCCATTCATACTTTACACCCTTATAGGTTAAAGTTTCCATCAAATATGAAATCTTCAATAAATTCAAATTAAACTCTTTATAATAACCAAGCAAAACCAAGAAGCTTCAGATCAGAATGAAATTTCTAGGATTCTCCTAGGACATAACATTCTGAATTTTCATAGGATCCACTAAGAAACCCCTATAAAATATCAAATTCCTAAAAAATTTCAATTTTTGGATCCCAAACTCATAATTGGAAATGTAGAATAATGATGATATTCTCTCAATGTTTGAAGAATGAAATCAAAATTGTCCATACGATACTTATATGACTTACAGAATACCAAAATATCATCTATGAAAATAATAAAAAAGGAGTCCAAGAACCTATGAAATATTTAGTTCATAAAATCCTTAAATACTATGGGAGTATTGATGAGACCAAATGGAATAACCATAAACTCAGAATTCATATACAAGATCCAAAACAATATCATAGTTATATCTTATTCTTAGACTCTGAACTATTGGTACATTGACTGAAGTTCAATATTTTAAAACCAAAATGCACCTATAAGCTATAAAAAATTATCATCAATCATAGGTGTAGATGCCAAAAATGTCCATAAATCCCCGAGGAAGTTTCGAAATGACATAGCAAAGTAATATTCGGAATCAAAGGCTTGGTCCGGAGGCCTGGGAAGTGGTGCACGAAATAAAGGAGGACTTTCACGAAATAATGTTGTGTGCGTGAAGCATCCCCAGGATTCGTGTAATAGAGCCAATGAGGTGCGCTATTTTGCGCGACCTGGTTCCTTGCGGTGAAGATTTGCATGCCGACAGTTCCTGGCGTGGAAAATTTCGTGCGCCGCATGGATTCCGTGCCGGTAGGTGCCTATAAATAGAAGGAAACCCCAAACGGTTTGGGGTGGTGGAACTCGGAACGGCTCCCGTGCGCGTAATTACGCGCGCAAAATGGTGTCGAGTTATTGTTCTTTTCCGCGCCGAGTCTCCCCGGGATCTGCCTTTGTGCGAGATCCCCCTGGAATAGACTAATGTCCAACGCCTTCAGGGTCTGCCCCGTGCACGTAATTCCTTCGTTTCCACACAGACCGTCCAAGTCGCGCGCAATCCTTCCTTTGCGCGTGCACCCCTTCCCTTGAGCACAATTCCTTCTTTTGCGTGCAATCCCTTCCTTTGCGCGCCGACCCGGCCTTTTTTGCACGCATCCCTGAATTGCACGCTGGCTCAGTGTTTTCCATGCAACAGCCTCAATTGCGTGCATAGATGCCCTATTGTGCGCAAACCTTCCTTATTGCTCTCATCCTATCCTGTGTGTTTCTCCTATTGCGTGCAACAGTATACAGGCTCGCACCCGCTGGTCCATACCGCGGGGGTTGCGCCCCCGCCCCCTCTCGGGGTCAGAGTCGGGCCGGTCTCTTCACTACCATCACAGACCCCCATGAAAAATGGAGAGTCGCACCGCAAACTTTTCAGGCCGGGATGTCGGGATTTTCCATTACACCCTTATGCGCACCCACCTTCCACCTAGGGAATACCATGATTTGAGATACTCCTCCACACACTATGAAACACCTTGAGTTGACATATTCTTCTTGGTTCATTTTCTATGTTGTGAGTTGAGATTCTCATCATCAATTCCCCTGAGAAGAATTCCCAATCATTCAATAATAGGATGCCTATTGTTCCAAATAAGAGATGCCTTATGCTCCAAGCATGATACGCCACAGTCCTATCTACATGACTATAAATTTTAGTAAACCATGTGATGCAAACATAGAATGCCTCTTGTTCAAAATAAGGGATTCCTTGTACGCCAAGCATAATATGCCTAATGCCATGATTATAGTGGCGTAGTTTCAAGAGCGTTGGAATCCGTTCAAACATTCCATCACTCCACCACACGCTTTGTGTGTCCTTCATTTGGATCTGCATCCACTTCCAAGTCTAGAGGGACCCCCTAACGGTATGGATGATTGACCTGTGGTCAGCCTGCTATAACAATATGGATGATAGACCATTGGTCTGCCTGTTTTCACCATATGGATGATTGACCTATGATCCGCCTACTGTCCTGGGCCAACGCCCCGAAAGACTTTGGGAGACACTTTGAGTCAGGTCCTGTGTTTCAAATACGATCAGCAGTCGACCCCTCATTTGTTTGTCCCCATTCTAGGCTAACGCGATTGGATGCTGTGTTGTGAACATGGTCAGCAGTTATCCTCTATCGCCACGCCCCTCGCATTGCATTCCGAATGTCGGGCATGCGATTCACACTTTTCCTATCCCTTTGTTCGGTCCTATTCCAACACCCTTGGCATTATCCCGCTTGTGCACTTGCGGATAGGTGCATACATCAACCCACCAATGAGTTGGGATGCCCTCATGGCCATACATGAGGACGATATTATGGGTAGCTTCCTTGCGTAATCCCCATCCACCATAGCCACACTAACGTGGACCCCTCAATGGTTCGCCCCGTGACCCCCCTTCACTACGGCCTTGCCGATGCCTTCCCTACCACAAGGGGTAGAGAGAATTGGGCATGTAACCCCTAGGGGTGTGGAGCGATCCCACCTCATCCAAGCTGCATGACATTAAACTGCTAAGCACCTCATCCTTAACACATGACGTTAAACTGTGGTCCGACCCCGTGCTTTGCACGCAGGGTCCCCCCCACCTCAGACATTCTTTACGCCCACTCGTCTCCACGAGAATGGAATCTTCCTCGCATGAAATGAGATCCTCCTTGTCAGAGTGGCGTTTGTCCATGGGGGAAGGGCTGCCTCAGAGCGTAAGCCCCTAGCCTCTCTTGCGGAAGGTTGCACCCATGCACCTTCGTAATTCCCCCCTGCCAAGGCCAGTGGAGTCCCATTCCCACTGCACTTTGTCGCACCACGGGGCTACATCCTGGAGTAAGCCCCGTCACCAATGGCCGCTAACCATGCGTAAGCCCCTCTTTCCTCTTTGGGCCGCCTCAGAGCGTAAGCCCCATCCCAGCGAACTACGTGGACTTTGATCCGTGCTAACACATGGTACGTAGGAAGCCTCGACGATTTTCAAGCCCACCACCCGGTCGTTCCGACCTCTTCACGTCGGTTCCCCGACTACCATGTGCCGCCTCAGAGCGTAAGCCCCATATCCACTCTGGGCCGCCTCAGAGCATAAGACCCAAACGCCCTCGTCCTGCATGACGTTAAACTGTATGCCCTGAACTACGTGGACTTTGATCCGTGCTAACGCATGGTATGTAGGATGCCTCCACGAGGTTCAAGCCCATCACTCAGTTGTTCTGACCTCTTCACGTCAGTTCACCAGCACCATTATGGGCCACCTTAGAGCGTAAGACCCGTATTCCCCCTCTTGGGCCGTCTCAGAGCATAAGCCCCATATCTCACACCCACGTCTCATCCTGACTTCCCCCTCGAGCCCACATGCCTTTGGGAGCTCATTCCCTAACCCGGAGATCTTACTTCCTCCAGGATCCAATTCCATGCGTTCATTCTCACGGGTCGCCTCTTCAGGTGTCCCACCATATCAACAAACTACGCGGACTTTGATTCCCTGCCATGGGGATACGTAGGAAGCCTCCACGAGGTTCAAGCCCGTCACTCCATCATCCATCCTGATCCTTACCTGGGCCGCCACATCCCGGTGAGATCGTGCCACCCCATCCCACTCCATGGTAGCTGAGAAGCCGCCCACGTGTTGGCCCCAACATCGGTGTTCCCCCTAGGGGGTTCTTCAATCTGATCCACTCTCAGTGTTCTGATCAGTCTGATCCATCTCTGAAAGACGTTAAAATTGCGACATACCCCGTGTTAAACATGGGAAGCTGAGGAAAACCTCAGATGGTACAAAATCCCTGCGTTCGACGTGGGATTCATTGGGATTCCGCGCCCTCAAGAAGCCCTGTGATGAGGGATAGAAGACATACATGACAATCCCCAGTGTCAAGACATGCCAATGACACCCCAATGTGACCATTATCCTCACCAAAGGTTGCTGCCCCGACAAGACCCCTTGGAGCGTCTCGACGGAAGCATCGTAATTAACTGGCGTCCAAACAGATATGGCACTGAGAATGAGCTTCACGAACCCGTCTTAAATCTATGAGGGAGACCCGAACTAGGTGAAGATCTCTGAGGAGGAATCCATGGAAGGAAGAACCGACATCCCATCATCACGGTTTCGATCAAGGAGCAGATGTCCCTGAACAAGGAACGGATGCTGCCCGCCTTTGGAATGCGGGAATGCGGGGCCACAAGCCACGCGTCCTCCCACATGTGACGGATGCACGTGCGTGCCCCAGCCTAAAAGAGTTGGAAACAATAAGAAAAAGATATTTTTTCAAAACATTTAATTGATTTAATGATCAATAATCTACAAAAATTATGATACTTCTATCTTCTTTCATAGAGAAGAGAACATGTGATGCTCATGATGACATGGTTGGATGAATAAATCCCATATCATCCAGATCCTTAAAACTGAATTTATGTTCCACCAACTAAATAAGTTCCATTCTATAAGATCTTATAGAAATGGAATCATACTATGAGGCAGGTCAATAGTGAACTCATCTTATCTCTGTAGATGAAAACCAGGAAAATCATCCAGAAAGACTTTGGGGTATGGACACACAACTATAAAAACTTGGCAAAAAAAAATTAGGTTCAATGATATCAAGAAAAATCTCTAAAAACTAGAATTATATTACTCCAACAAAAGGTACAAAAGGCCCGTCCAATTACTATCTAGAGTCTCAGTCATTCAGAAAAACATGAGTGATCCCATTTGTAGATATGAAATGAGCATGATAGTTCTAACAATCTATCTAGGCCTTGATGCTGATCAACCAATCATTTCCATATATTAAGTAAAATATGTCAATATTGACAACTAAAAAGTACCACATTACCATATATTCAGATATCACCACCCAACATTTGGGACACTCGATACTATGTTCATACATCCTTCTCAAAGGCATGGAAAGATCTAAAAATTATTACTCACATTCTGAATGTAATCTTAAAACATCAACTAAAATTGAATATATAAAATAATGGGTATACCTATATCAAACAAAGATAGTTCCATAGAGGATGAAATAAACACCGTACCTCTAATAGTAGACAACCCAAATTTATATTTCTATAGAACAAAATCAAATCCACAAAGCAGTCTAGTCTTAGCCACATGAACATCCCCTTGGCCTAAGGATTATACCCACCATCCTTGGAACCATCTTTACACACCTATAAACCCTTAGTGAGAGTGGATCCTGCCTTACTTCCTGAGATATTGTAGGATCCCAGGTATTTATAGAATAATACTTTTTCATTTCTATTAATATTTATGAATAAGATAAAAACAATTTACATTAAAGGGGATGATTTTTCTCACATCATACTCAACATGAAACAATAGGTTTCTTTGAAATCTTACATAGCACACAACTTTGAGTTAAACCGAAAAATAATAATATAATAATATTATTTTAAATGGTAGTTTATGCCTCACCATTTTTTTCCAGGAATGAAAAGTACTAACTAGTGTATGATTATACATTTTTGTTAAATGTCTTTAACTTTTTACAATAAATTTTAGAGTCTTAAATTAATAATGAATTCGATTTTATGCAAGAAACACTCTAATATTTTTAAAATGTTGTTTTACCACCTTTTGTTGGAGAACCATTTTAAATCTATTTTTTGTAACTTTTATATGTTATATTTAACAAAATAAGCTTTTTTTATAAAAGCAAGACATAAAAATTTACTTTGGATTATTTTTTTGTAATTTTCTGATAAAGTTTATTTTTTAATGAATAATAAAAAATATAGCATTTTAATTCAAAACTGCATTTTCATCAAATTTATTTATATAGTTAGATTTTTAAATTTAATTGGTTTTAAAGTGTAATTGATTTATTTTTTTATCATTTAATCCAATTCTGGTCATTGGATTTAATTTCACTTTTAAATTGAACATAAACATATGTCAATATTTTGATAATTATTACTTCTTAAAAGCACACTTTTTTGTTTTGACAAAATGAATAAATTGTAAATTAATTACTGCAACTTCTGTGTTTTTAATTTTGAAAAATTAATTCCATATTTGGAATCATAAGGACCAAATTAAGTGAATAAGTACCTTTTATTTTTAGATATTATGAATAGTAACTTCAACAATTATTTTATTTACCATGGTTAAAGGGTAAATCTGGTAAATAAGGGTAAAAAATAATTATATAACAATTTAAAACTATCCTAACACATGTACTAATCCTATTGGATGAGATATGTCTGACTATGGGCATCCTTGGGTCGATTTTGGGACCCTATAGATCTACTTGGGTGTGAAAATGACATTTTATAAATTTTTAATTTAAAGAAAGGAGAAACATAACGTAAACATGTATCTTTAAGTAAAAAAAATTTGATATGGTGTTTTATAAGTGATCTATTAGAATATAAATTTTCATTAGAAATATAAAAATATTTCCTATATCATGGTAATTTATTTATAATTTCACGACATCAAATAAGAAAAATATATTTATGACATAATGATGATGTATTGATTACCATATTAATGAATGATTTAAATAAATGAGATTATAAATATTATAATAAATTTATTTTGAATCTTTTTATTCCATCCAATAATTTTAGGGATGAGTACGACTTGTTATATTAAAAAATGGACATAAATGAGTTTTTAAAACAAATACTTTTTTATTAAATTATATAATAGTCATAAAAATCTAAGATTCTTCCAAATGACTTAGATAATGTTGAAAAGGTAATTAGGAAAACACATATGGTTCTCGTCAACTTTTATAGATATAGTAAGCATAAATTATGAAAATGTAAGAAGACATGGTAATATTTAATGTTTTTAACTAAGGTTTAATGAAAAAAGAAATTGGTAAATTTGTGACCTAGACTTATCTGAAACCTATTGGTTGAGAGTTTTAAACCCATAAGAATATTATATTTTAAATAAATTACTTTTTGAAAATTTTAAAAAGAAATTAATTTTATTGTAAAATAATTTTTCAATATGTTCCCAAAGTGCCCCTCCTCCCTCTCATAAAAATCCACCACCTCTACCCACATAACTCACACTTATAAATCCACATGGATCATCCAAATTCCTCCGAAATAAGATTCTAGAATCCCTATCTTCCTAATAGAATACTTACCTTGGGAATAAGTCAATTAAAGATATTATTTTGGATCAAATCAAAGGGAGTTACACATTTTAGAGGTAGCATCTTCTCTAAAGTTCTTTTCCATTATTTTTCTTCTCAACTACCTATTATATTCTTATTCTTTGATTACATAATAAAAAAATATACTAAATATACTAGGATTTTGTTATAGGAAGGATTAAAACTACAATTAAACACACCTCCATCTAATGGATACAAACATACTATTTCAATGTACGGTGAACTACTAGCTCACTAAACAATGATTGTTCAATTTTCCCCTACAACCTCTCATGGAGACCATTATGATGAAACTGTATTTTATATGATATATGTTGTATTTATATTGTATCTATTCTTATGTAATTTTTATTTACAACACACCTTTATCCTTTTCATGATGTGTAAACACTATAATTTCATTTGAGGAAGTGCAGACTACTACCCCCTCAAAGTGATATGACTCATTAATTCCATACACGGAATGTATAATAGATGGAGTTAATGAACTTATTTAACATATATAAAATATGATATTATACTAAAATTATAATATACCATTGTATCATTAAAATTTCATTCCTTTAATATGAAAATGAAATAAAATTAGCATACATATGGCCTACCGTCTCCATGAACAGTGCATTTTATTTCTTATCTCTAAATGTTATTGAATATTATAAATACATTTATAATGGATATATATGATATTTAAATCATTAATATAATTCTGTAGATGATGTAATTTTGACTATATGGAAAATTTACCTCAAAACAAGTTCATTTTCAACTCAAGTACTGAATATCAACAAAATGACCGATATTAACTTAAATAATTATGTAATTTTTATAATGTGGTAATAAGAGATATAAAAGGAATAATAAACATGAAGAAGTTTCATAATCAAGTATAAATTAGCTTAATTTTATTATTGGGGATGAATAAGGAACATACGTGATGATTCAGACTCAAGGTAAGGGACTTTGTCTCAATATCCTTTCATTGAGGCATATTTTGGTTTATACACAACCTTATTTTATACAGTGTTTTATTATACCATTTTTATTTTAATTTCATTCAACTATTTTCAAAAGTTATCTTTTGTTTTACGAATAATTTTTCTAAATGACAAAGGGAATGTTTCTTTTTAACATACACAGTGACAACAACCTTTCCACTGCCACGAGCATTATTTGATATTTGGTTTCCTTAACAAGACATAATTTTTTTGAAGGAAAATAACTACCATATTCCATTTTTTAATTATTTTGGTATTGAAAATGGTTTTTGAGGAACAATTGATTATTTCAATATCTTTAAATGATATATTGTGATTGAAATGTGGAAATATTATCTTTCCTTTATGCTTGATTTATGTGTTATGAATATGTTATGGTTATTTTGAATTATTTACATATATGGGTGGTTCTGTGATAAACCAAGGGTGGGTGAGATTGAGATAGCTCTACAATGCATTGGGTAACGTGATAGATGTAAACTCTAATGCTTCTCCTAAGAGATTTAAGTAATATAGTCTGACAAGTATTCCAAACGTAACTCCCTTTGTAGCTGTGAAAGATACAAAGTAAGTATGTTATGGATTCCACAAGATACCTTTATGATTTATGATTTATATGTGTTATTCATAAATATTGTGTTCTCATGAGGTATGTTGATGAGTATATGTTTTATGATTGAAAATTATGAATTCATTGATCTGTATGTATTGATGGACTAATATTTTGTTTCCTTATTTTACAACCCTTACTGAGATTTTTATGTTCATCCCACGTTTTTGAAATGTTTTTATAGGGTATAAGGAAGGGTAAGAGAAAGGAATAATTCTATAAGATTTATATCAAGAAAAAAATTCTTGTTTTATTTAATGAGTTTTATTTTTGTGTAAAAATTTGATAGAGTAGAAGAGTCTGCTATGTAATATTTTAGTTGTAAAGTATTAGTTATGGACTAAATCTATAAAAATATAATCTTGAAAAGATCCTCTATGTGAATTCTTGACTTAACTCAAGATTATGTGATGTTTAAGATTGGGGCCTTGCAGTTGGTATCAATGGTTTGTTTAGATAACTTTAGGAGTAAGGATATTATTAAATTATGATCCATAAATTATTTTTACTTTATCTTAAGATTGAAATTATATAGAATTTTAGGATTACCATGTTGCTTCCTCTAAGATATGTCTGTGTTCAGAATGGTTTTCCGCAGAATAATCATTGAAGCTATGATGGGACAATATTAAGAGGAAAACAACATTCTAAATCAGTAACCAGAGATGGTTAGAATTTTAACTAAAAAGTTTGTTGCAGTGATGGAACTGTTGACTTAGGATATAAATGGTGGTGGTATCCATGCATGAGATAAGTCAAATCAACCATAAAGGAAAATGTCAGTAGTGGAGAATTTCATGAGGAAACATCCCCCATAATTTAGAGGATCATCTGAACCTATGCTAGCTGAAGGGTGAATTAAAGAACTTGAAATGATTTTCAATTTCATGGGGTGTTTAGAACATCAAAATGTTAGTCTCCTTTTTTACCATTTTGAAGGTGAAGCCGATCGGTGGTGGTTGATGGTTAAAAATATCAGGGATAATGAGGAGATTTATGCTCTTGATTGGGATGAATTCAAAGGTATGTTCCTTGGGAAATATTTTTCTAAGGCAGTTTGACTTAGGATGGAAAAATAATTCCTGAATTGAGGCAGGTGGATGACTTAGTGGCTAATTATGAAGCAAAATTCACTCGACTATAAAAGTATGCTCCAAATTTCATATGGGATCTTGATAGTAAAATCAATAATTTTTACTCAAGACTAAAGCCAAAATATCAAAGGGAATTAGCTTCTCATGAGTTCAAAAGTTATGAATAACATGTTCGATGTGAAGATAAGGTGGAAATGGAGTTTCCTGATGATCAGGTGTTCTTTAACAAACAATAGAATACGAGGTTGAGTTGATAGATGAAATTTAAGAACTCTTCAAAAAATTCCGATGGTAAGAAACTTTAGTTCATATTTTGTAAAATTGTGGTAAAAAGCACACTGGGTAATGCCTTTTGAATTTTGGTATGTGCTTCCTATGTGGTAAAATGGGACATAAGTCTCATAATTTCCTTGAAAAATAATAGGGTGGTGGAAAGAAAAAAATATGAATTATAGTTAGCAAAATGTTTTAAGTGCAATGAAATGGGTAATTATGCAAATGAGTGTCCAATTAATAACTCAAATAAAGGAAAACAGTTGGACCATAAGCAGAAATGGGTGGTGAAATCCTTTGTAACTACTTCAGTAGATGTTGGGCCATCAAATGATGTAGTATCAAGAATTGAAAAGAAGATTAGTGATTGCTAAAGTATTGAAACTGCCTTCCAAATATGGTGAATTTGTTATCTATAGTGATGCTTCGTTGAAAGGACTTGGTTGTGTCCTAATGCATAATGATCAAGTAATTTCCTATGCTTCACATCAGTTGAAACCTCAAGAGTTAAATTACCCTATACATGATTTGGAATCAGCTGCTATTATTTTTTCTTTAAAAATATGGAGGCATCATTTGTATGGTGTAATGTGTGAAATATATATTGATCACAAAAGCTTAAAGTATATATTCAATCAGATATAATTGAATATGAGATAGCAAAGATGGCCTGAATTAATCAAGGATTATGATTTTATGATTTATTACAACCCAATAAAAGCAAATAAAGTGGATGATGCTTTGAGTCAGAAAAGTAATTCTATATTAACCATGTTATGTTTGGAACAAGATAATTTGGTTTTCGATTTGATGAATTTTTGATTAGATGTTGTTGGTGTAGGGAATTCCTATGTTTTGTTTCATGTTTCAGTACAATCATCTCTATCAGAAAGAAGAAAGTAAGCACATAAAAAAGATAGTGAGTTTCAAAAATAGGTAGAATTGGTTCAGAAGGCTAAGATTCCTGAATTTAACATTGATAAAGACTTTGTTTTGAGGTTTGAAAAGAGATTATATGTGCCTTGGGTTTTGCAGTTGAAGAAAGAGTTATCATATAAAGCATATAGTTCTCTATTTTTAGTTCATCCTGGCAGTACTAAGACATACAAAGATCTTCGAAAGTATTACTGGTGGGATGGAATTAAAAGAGATATATCTAAATTTACCCGGAGATGTTTGAATTGTCAACAGGTTAAAGCAGAGTGACAGTTACTGAAAGGGATGCTTCAGCCTTTTCCAATGATAGAGTGTAAATGGGAAAATGTGTCCATGGATTTTTTAGTGAGATTACCAAATATTTCTCAATGTAACAATGCAATTTGGGTTATTGTTGATCAACTGACTAAATATGATCATTTTATTCCAATTCAAGAAACTCTATATCTAGATCAACTTTATCTATTATATATTAAAGAGATAGTCAGGTTACATGGAGTTCCCATCTCCATTGTATTTTATCGTGATACTAGGTTCACTTCTAACTTTTGGAAGGGCCTTCAGAAGTCATTGGGTACTGAATTAAATTTTATTTCATATTTTCATACTCAATCCGATGGGCAGTCAGAACGAACAATTTAAACCTTGGAAGATTTTCTATGTTCTTGTTCAATGGATTACTAGGTAAATTGGGACCAACATATTTCTTTGGTTGAGTTTTTTATTATAAATATTTTCATTCCAGCATACATATGGCACAATTTGAATAATTATATAGAAATAGGTGTCGAACTCTATCTTTTTGGGATGAAGTAGGTGAAAGGAAGTTGATGGGACCAGAATTGGATAAAGAGATGGAAAAAAAGTTTAGTTGATTCAGAAGCACATGAAAATAGCTCAGAGCAGATAGAAAAGTTATGCAGATTACTGGAGTAAGGATCTTTCTTTTGAGGTAGGTGATCATGTATTTCTAAAATTTTATCCATGAAAAAGTGTGATGTGTTTTTTAAATAAAGGAAAGACAAGTTTGAGGTTCATTAGACCCTATGAAATCATAAAGAATATTGGATCAGTTTCTTATAGAGTGACTTTACCTCCAACTTTATCCTAGGTACATAATGTTTTTTATGATTCAATGTTGAGAATGCATATGCCGAATCCATCTCATGTTTTGAGTCCAGAGGTAGTTCAGTTGAAAGAGATTCTTTCTTATGAGGAACAACCAGTCCAGATTCTTGACTGCAGAGAAGAAGTGTTGCGAAATAAGGTATTTAATGAGGTAAAGGCTTTGTAAAAAACCCATATAGTTGAAGAGGAAACATGGGAATCTGAAAATTCTATGAGGGATAAATACCCTCACTTATTTGATAAGTGAGTATAATTGTGAGGACATAATTCCCAAAAGAGGGGAATGATGTAGGGTCCTTGGTATTTATAGAATAATAATTTTTCATTTATATTAATATTTATTAATAATATATTATTATTTTAAATTAAAGGGGATTATTTTTCTGATAGCGTACTCAATACGTAATAATGGGTTTCTTTGAAATCTTATGTTGCACACAACATTGAGTTATACCGAAAAATAACATAATAATTTTATTATTTTAAATGGTAGTTAACCCCTAGCTATTGTGTTGGAAAGAATTAAAAAAACTAACTACAATATTATTATACAAGTTTGTTAAATGTCTATACATTTATCCAATAAATTTTAGAGGCTTAAAATAATAATGAATCTGATTTAAAGCATGAAATACTTTAATATTGTTAAAAGGTCGTTTTACCACATTTTGATGGAGAACCCTTTTTAAATATAGTTTTTGTTACTTTTATATGTTATATATAACAAAATACACTTCTTTTATAGAATCAGGACATATAAATTTACTTTGGATAAATTTTTGGTAATTTTCTGATAATGTTTTTTAATGAATATTGAAAAATAATGCATTTTAATTCAAAACTTCCTTTCATCTAATTAATTTATATAGTTATATTTTTTCTTTTAATGGGGCTTAAAGTGTAATTGTATTATGTTTTTATCATTTAATCCAATTATTGTCATTTTAAGTAATTTTACTTTTAAATTTAACATAAACACATGTCAATCTTTTGATAGTTATTACTTCTTAAAAACACAATTTTTTGTTTTGACAATGGGAATTAATTTTAAATTAATTACTAAAACTTATATGTTTTGAATTTGGGAAAATGGATTCCATATTTTTAATCATAAGGTGCAATTTTTGAGAATATTTACCTTTTATTTTTAGACGTTATTAATAGTAACTTCAGTAATTATATTATTTACCATGGTTAAAGGATAAATCTGGTAAATAAGGGTAAAAAATTAGTATTATAAAAATATAAAACTATCCTAACATAAGTCCTAATATTATTGGATGAGATATTTACAACCACAGACATCCTTGGGTCTATTTAGGGACCCCATGGATCCACTTGGGTGTGAAAATGACATTTTATATGTTTTTAATTTAAAGAAAAGGGAAATATAACATAAACATGTATCTTTTAGTAAAAAAATTATATTTGGCTGTATAAGTGATGTATTAGACTATAAATATTAATTATAAATATAAAATTATTTCTTATATCATGGTATTTTATTTATAATTTTTATACATCGAATAAATACATTTATTTATGACACAATTATGATGTAGTGATTACCTTATTAATGAATGAATTAAATAAATGAGATTATAAATATTAAAATAAATATATTTTTAAACTTTTTAGGACATCCGCTAATTTTAGGGATGAATATTAATTGTTATATTTTAATTAATGAATTTTTCTTGAAAGACTCATGTTGTTATGATTTTTTAAAAAGTCATTATATGAATAGTATAAAAATTGACATAAATGAGTTTTTAAATAAAATACTATTTTATTAAATGATATAATAGCCATAAAAATATAAGATTCATAAAAATGACTTTTATAATGTTGAAGCATTCATTAAGGAACCACTTTTGGTTCACTTGTAATTTTATAGTAACTATAGTAACCATAAATTATGGGAATGCAAGAAGACATGGAAAGAGTTAATGTTTTTAACTAAGTGTTAAAGAAAAA
Source organism: Viscum album (assembly GCA_963277665.1). Taxonomy (NCBI): domain Eukaryota; kingdom Viridiplantae; phylum Streptophyta; class Magnoliopsida; order Santalales; family Viscaceae; genus Viscum; species Viscum album. The sequence goes on from OY728127.1 coordinate 9,165,866, forward strand.
TGGCATGGTTAAATTTGTGACCTATACTTGTATAAAACCTATTTTTGATATTTTTTCTTCCTGTAATCATATTATATTTTAAATAAATGGATTTGGAACCATTTTAAACCGAAAATTATTTTATAATAGAATCATACTTCAATACCTTCGTAAAGTGCCCCTCATCCCTCTTATAAAAAGACACCACCTATACCCACATAAATCACACCACTAAAGCACCGTGGATCATCCAAATCTGACCAAATAAGCCCCAAAAATCCATATGTTCTTCATATAAGCCTTAACTTTGGCAGAAGGAAATTAGAGAAAGCATTTCCGCTCAAATCAAAGGGTGTTACATGTTTTTGAGGTAGCATATTCTCTAAAGTTCTTTTCCTTTTATTTTTCTTCTCCACTCCCTATTATATTCCTATTATTTTATTACATAAGAAAAACAGTATCCTAAACATACTAGGATGTTTTTTTGATAAGTATTCTAATTATACTTACACACACCTCCATCTAATGGATACAAACATACTATTTCTGTGTACGGAAAACTACTGCCTCGTGAAATGATCATTGTTCAATTTTCCCCTAACACCTCCCATAGTGGACATTATGATGGCACTATATTATTCAATGATATATAATATACTTATATTGTCTCTATGATTATGCAATTTTTATTTAAAATATACCTTTATGATTTTCATGATTCATAAACATGATAATTTCATTTGAGGATGTGCGAAATACTTCCCCCTAAAAGTGATATGACTCATTCAATCCATACATGGAACATATAAAGAATGGTGTTAATGATCTTATGTAACATATATTAAATATTATATTATAATGGAATTATAATATACCTATTTATCATTATGTTTTCATTCCTTTAATATGAAAATGAAAGGAAAGTAGCATTCATGCGTACGTACGATCTACCGTCTCCATGAACAGTGAATTTCATTTGTTATCTCCAAATGTCATAGAATGTTATAAATATATATATATATATATATATTATATTTAAATCATGAATATCATTCTGTAGATGATTTAATTTTGACTATATGGACAATTTACCTCAAAACAAGGTCATTTTCGACTCATGTACCGAATATCGACAAAACAACTATTATTAACTTAAATAATTATGTAATTTTTATAAAATTGTAATAGGAGATATAAAAGGAATATAAAATTGAAAAAGGTTCTGAAGAAAGATTAAATAAACTTAATTATATTATTTAGGAAGAACAAGAAACATACATGACGAGATAGACTCAAGGTAAGGGACTTCGTTTCAATCTCATTTCATTGAGGCATATTATGGTTTATACACAACATTATTTTATATGGTGTATAATTATACCATTTTTATTTTAATTTAACTCAATATTTTTCAAAAGGAATATTTTGTCTTAGGATGTGTTTTACTAAATGTCAAATGGAGTGTTTATTTTTAACTTACGCCGTGACAATGACCTTTCCACTACCGCAAGTATTATTCGATATTTGTCTTCCTTAACAAGCTTTGATGTTGTTAAAAAGAAAATAAATACCATATTATCTTTTTATGTATTTTAGTATTGAATTTTAATTTTAAAAATCATTGATTATGTCAATATCTTGAAATGATATATTGTGATTACAATGTGGTAATGTTATCTTTCCTTTATGCTTGTTTTATGTGTCATGAATATTATATGGTTCATGGGAATTGTTTACGTATACAGGTGGTTCTGTGATAAACCAAGGGAGGGTGTTCATGAGATAGCTCTCTAATACATTTTATAATGTGACAGAGGTAAATATTAATGTTTCTTCTAAGAGATTTAGGTAATATACTATGATAGGTATTCCAAATGTAACTCCCTATGTAGTTGTGAAAGCTGCAATGTACGTATGTTATGGATGAAAAAAGTTACCTTTATGATTTAATATTTCTATTTGTTATTCATAAATCTTATTATTTCATGAAGTAACTTAAAGAGCTTATGTTTTATGATTGAAAATTATGTGTTCATTGATTTTTATGTTTTGATGGACTAATGTTTTCTCTCGTTATTTTATAACCCTTACAAAGCATTTTTATGCTCATCCAAAGTTTTTGAAATGTTTTTCATAGGGTATAAGGAAGGGTAAGAGAAAGGAATAATTCAAGAAGATTTATATCATGAAAATAATTCTTTTTTTATTTAATTATTTTTATTATTGTGAAAAAATTGGATAGAGTAGAAGTGTCTACTTTGTAATATTTGACTTTTAATGTATTAGTTAGGGCACAATTCTCTAAAACTATAAACTTGAATAGATACTAAATGTGAATTCCCGACTTAACTCAAGATTATGTAATGTTTATTGATGGGGCCTTATAGATATCCTTTCATAGAAACACTTCAGATGGCATGAAATTACACAGTGATGAAAAGTCCTAGGAGACTTCATATAGCTAGGCTTTGTATGAACATGCATTCCACACCGATAGCTGAAAAATTTATAATATCATGATGAGACCCCTAAAACTGGTCCTGATGAAATATGACTACTCTTATACTTCCTTTTCTAGACAAAAGACACACCTTGGATAATAACTATACCAACTGAAGTACTACTAAAACCTACCTTTCTAGATACATCTACCTCACCCAAAGATTCTTTATTGACTACCTATATGAAGTTAAAAAGGTACATCATAATCAACACCAACAGAATATTAGTCCATAGTCCCAACTCAAACCTCTGATCCCTTATGTAATCATTGGTAACTATATTCAGTTCTAGATTCACCAGACCAGCAACGATGGCGGAATACTCTAAAACCGTATACTTTATATATTTCAAGGTAATAAAATCTCGGTTATTCTCCACACAAAATGTCTCAGCATAAAATTTATTACCAAATTTTTTCATGAAGTAAGTCATGGAAATGTCCTTGTGAAACATATCTTTCATGATGGAGCCCCACCATATTATTTCCAGTCCATCAAGAATGTGTGTGTAAAACCCCACAATAGAGTCCAAATGAGTCTTTAATATATCAACGATTAAGTCAATCAACTCCATCCAATCCTTAGATTCCTAGTTTCCTTTGTCACCAAGGAAGATGGGTGGATGCGTCATGTAAAATTATGAGTCTTTATCCACTACTAATACCATTATCCCGATAACCACTTGACCCAGAGTTGTAAGGTTCTGGATAATAGCTTCAACCAAAGAAGGGTACACCAGATTATTTTCTTACATATCCAATATCAAAGCTTCTTCTCTTGGATTTGAAAGAGTTGTTCTTAGAATTATTTTTTTATCCAAAAGGTAATGAAAAATCATATTTAGATTATATTCCAAAATCATAGTACGAACTTCAATAATTCATGCCTATTCCTAAAAACCTCAAGAATTTAAAGCAATCATGAATTATAAAAACAAAAAACAACTCTTTAAGAAGGAAAAGGTTAATTTAAATAAAATACCAATTCAATTCATTCAAATAACCTCAAACACAAAATCTAAAGTATGGTAAAAAATTTCTAACCACCCATGGTAATTGATGTTAAGACATAGAAGTGAGCTTTCTAAGAACCCTCTCCCACTTAATCCTTGAATTTTGATGGTCCTAAATCTAATATACCCAAGAAATAGAACTACACTTAGGTAGTGTTAACACACTTCAGGTTGAGAATCCCTTTGATAAAAAATTTCCAAATACTAACCCAGGTCAACTAGAGAAGCCACTCTAGAAATCCCATTACAGTGTGGTATAACAATGATAAAGGAAATTAGTCTCAAATAAAAAAAAAATACATAAAACAAGGGTAAAATATGGAAATAAAATATAAAACCAAATATATAAAAACTAGTCCATACAAGATAAAAAAAAATTTATGAATTAGATAATAATAACAAGTCTCTATGTGATCGATCACCACCTCAAACTGAAGGTAGTGACCCCAAGAGTAGCTGGCATGCTCTAAGATGACATTCCCTTTACATGGATCCTACAATACAACATCTATAACTTCTTGAAGGAAGAATTAGGGCATGAGAAAAAGTCCTAGAAATATACCCCCATAGAGTCTATAAAAGTTATAGTATTAAGAATATAGTAGTTATAGATTTTAAAACAAAAATAGTTTTTTAAACCATTTTCATATATCCAACCCATTTATAAATTAATTTTCTTTTGTTTTCATTAAATCCTTTAATATTTCCAAATCCATGAATATTAAAAATAGAAGTGATAAAGTTGGAAATCAAAACCATACACCATAACATAAAAAAGTAAACATGAAATGAGGACATAATCCATCATGAGAAACCATGTGATAAAACCTCATATGAAACCATCTGAGCAACAATCCATAAAAAAATCCATCATGCGATAAGAAACCATAAATGAAAAATTACATTGTATTGAACTTACCTATAGGACTATTTACTAGACATAATATAACCTAAATGAGTAATAATGTTGGTACCAACCAATATTTATTCCTACCACAGTCCATCGATATACTAAAAGAAACCCCTAGTGTTTCCACACACACATGGGTCACCTATTTCTCTTTACTGATGTAACCAAGGTTCTTAAAATTCAATTGTCTAAAATCAATTTTAAATATATTCTCTCAATTTATAAAATATTTTCAAATACAATATCACCCTCTTTAGTCTTTGAAACCCCATTTCCAATCCAAACCCACCAATAAATCTTTTAATAAAACACTTTATGTAAAAAACCAATTTTAAATGAAATTCTCCATTTAAGAACATTTATATCTCCAAGAAATCACATAAAACCACAAATAAAATTAACTAAATGAAAACCCCAAAGGAATTTTAATATAACGTTAAGTAATTGAAATAATTAACCCTTTGTATAGAAACACACACATAAAAATGGAGTTAAAACAATCATCTTTTGAACATGAATACAAAGTTAGAGTAAATCAGGTCCTCATGATCCTAGATCAATAATAGAACATTTCAATATTATAACATACCCCTTGGATCAGGAATACAAAACCCAATTTGGTTTCACAAGATGGGGGGATAAGGGATCTAGCAAGTATATACAAAGAATAGGAGAAAACAAATTAAAAAATGCAACATACCTTGATGTGATACATCAAGAATGACGTAATTCCACCAAGAATAAAAATAAATAGACCTCCAATACACCGAGAAATGATAATGAAATGATAATATGCTATTAAGAGAAGATTAGGGGTAAAACAGACTAGGGTAAAATGGGTAAAATACCATTTTTAACATTTTGGAGGGAGGTCACATGGTTTCCAGGAGGAGGCTTCATGGTTAAAAAATCATATCCCAAACTGCATGGCACATACTATCCATTATGGAAGGGTGCATAGTTTATCCACATAGTTAGTTTAATCAGGATCCAACCGTGCAACCCCCTATGAACAAAGAGTGAATGATTTTCAATGGAGGCCACATAGTTTCAATAATTATGTGAAAATCGAAAATCGTGAAAACTACCACTAGAACCTCACAGAGGAAAATGAAACGGTTAAACTTACCATGAGCCTTAACTGTATTCCATGAATGTTTTTTCAAATTTCCCTTATTTTAATCCTTTAATCCCATGAAACATCATGGATCCCAAGATAGAAAAATTAAAGATCAAATAATGCATTCCTATGAACCAGAGGGTGTCATAGTCAGGCTCAACTAGACCTTAAGTCCCAGTATCCCAAAAAAACATGGAACTTCTCATTAAAAGAAACAAATAACACCCACTGGTGATAATAGTTAATTTAGGATTTATCAGAAGTCTCCAAGTCTATTTTGAGAATGTCATCTAGAGGATTCATTTAAAAAACCAAAAAAAGTCCCATAAGAGTTTGATTTTCAATATAGATAAATTTTAGGAAGGTCATTAGAGTTTATTCTCTCTCTTTATCTTCATAGGTTGCACAATTTACATCAAAAAAGTTATAATTTACATTGGATGATTCAATAGAACTATAGTTTGAGTTTATATAAATGAATTAGAGGAGACAATATCAAATAAAGTGGTCACAAAAGATGAAGAAATATATACCTATCATAGTCACAAGACCCACATGATCTCCCATAGGAGACTCAACCACATGTGGAGTTTATTTTCTCCATATATATGTTGTTGGAACCCTATTTTTCTTGAATTATATCCCCATTCCATAGATTCTCTCAGTATTGTGGATCCTATATCACTACACAGGGTGGTAAAACATGTAAAAACACATACATGTGCCCCAAATGTACCCATGATATATATATCTTCAGTGACTTTGTGGAAGAGAATTTCTAGTTCCCAACCATGATACACTAGAAAAAAGTTTGTGGTCCTTTACCATACACTAAAATAGGTCTAGAATAATTATACTGTTGAGGGCCACTAATACTGTTTCTATTATGGGACTCAATTTTCTTTATCTTCCCTTTAAAGTAACCACTAAAGTTGTTACTATGATTAGGAGTAACTCCAGTCAACCATGAATTACTAGTAACATTTATGTATTCTATAATATCCTTATCCAAAATATCAGAATAAAAAGAAATATTCAAAATAAATACATGATATTGGATATCTGATCGAAGAAATATATAAAAACTTTGGACAATTAGTTTCTCATTCAAAACTACCTTAGTTGAGAGCTGATCAAGTTCTGCAAAATGATTGGCATACTGAGTCACTATCCAATCACCTTTGTGAAGTATAATAAACTCCATAGACATATCCAAAACCATCGAATATGGATATAACTACTCTATAAAAAGAGTCTTGAAGTCTTTCTACTCTAAGTTATCATTCTGATTCACCAGAATTATAGCATCCCAGAGTCTTCTAGGCACTAAAATTTTGAAGAAAACACATTTCACCATAATGTAATTCAATATCTCCAAAAACATGAAGATTCACTCAATACTTCAAAACCAATTCTCCATATCCTAAGAAAAAATATTTTTGTGGAAAGATGGGGGTTTATGATGATCAAACTCATGGGATCAATCTCTACTATTATACCTTGAAGGTTCAACCTATAGATCCTGAATGGGAACAAGTGTGATTACTTTTCCAAGAGATTGGACTATACACACTACTTGAATAATGAGGTCTTGGTTAACTGAAGTGTTTTATTATTTTGGTTCATTAGTAGCTCCCTCCTGATGTCTTATTTGATGTATTCTTAAGGTAATGACACTACAAAATAATAAACAACAATAAGGAATCATTTTTAAGTTGACCAAGATAATAAATTATTTAAAAAAAGATCAAATTTGGATAAAAACTCTCAATCCAATGATTGGGAAAACTCTAGGATCTGATAAAAAACACCTCAAAGACACCTTTTCCCAACCAACCATGTTAAATAGGGCTATCTAGGAATATATTTGGTTATACAATCACTCATAATACACTAATTAATTCTTTAAAATTCTATAAACCAAGACATTATAAAATGTATACCGATATCTATTAGGAGACCCAACCTATTATAATACCACATTATCATGAAAGTACCTGGATAACCCTCTATTCCAGTATCCAAATAAATCCCTACATGAAATGAAGGGAATTATCTATCCCCATAGGCTAGTTACTAGTGCCAAGGCATCAAGGAATGATCAAGGGGAATGCTTTCACCCAAAAAAACAAATGAAAATAGTATAAGGAAATAATAAATAGTGGGTATTTCAACACAATCTTCAAGATAAAAACTTTACATGATAGACAAGCACAAAGATTAAATTGGTAAAAAACCAAGTCACCACAAAAACAACTATGAAATCATCACAAGATCTTCTATTTACAAGTAGATCACATAATCCACCTGTAACTAGGTCCCATGATCAATAACACCAACCATATCCAAGTAGTGCTTTACCTTTTCTTGGACCTAGAAACGAAAAATTTTAAATATTCCCAAAGGAATATATAGGGCTTGATAAAAAAAAAATTCATGTATGCTTTCACCTAGATATTTCATATGAAATCCATATCAAATAAACCAAATTTACTCAATTTTAAATAAAACCTGGCATGGTAATCTTCTTCAAAATTCAAATCAAAACCTTATTTTCAAATAATTTCAACAGAAAGAGTAAAATATGTAAACTCTTTATTACCATGAAAACATTAATGGATACAAATTTATATCAAGAAGCTATGAATAAATATACCTTCAACATTGTCATGTATAAATCATTTTTGATTATATAACCATGGTTATAAGCCCCATGGTTAGTTAGATCAATGATCAATAATCCTCTCATATCTTAATAAAATAGGACTCTAGGGGTACACACATACCTTCATGTTAGCATTGGGTGGAATAAGAGAACAACATAATTAATTATCTTCATACCCTCAATAAATTTTACTTTACATCCTCATAATCAATCCATTTCTAGGTAGATCTCATACATCTCTAAAATGATTTTCTTTGACTACCCACATAACTAACTTGGTTCCCTTGGGATTCAAGTAAATAAATCAAGGGTAAAATCATTCATCTCAAATTAGTTTCATCAATAATCATTCAAACATCCCCAAATCAGGTTTTAATCAATCCATTTAATTTACAAAACAAACGTCAAATGGTTTTCATCAAAACTCATCAATTTCAAGGAAAATAATTTCATTAAATATTCATAAAATATTCTGTTCCTTGATTTAAAAATAATAATCCAAAAAATTATCCTTGAAAACCATTTATTTAAATTAAAATTCATTTTATAGATACCATCACTTCATTATAAAATCCATACATAAGATATTTGAATCACAACCTTCCATTTAGAAATCATTCATTAAAAATCTCAATTCATGATTAATAAATCATTTAAAAATCAAATTGAAATCATTAAAGAAACCAAATTTTCAATTAATATAGTTTTACATATAAACCACTTAACTCAATTAAAAATATCACAAATCACCCTAAAAGGGATCAACAATCAATGTGGGTATCATAGTAAGAAAAATCTTGAAAAAAAAATCTACAATTCATCATTTGTAGAATAAAAAAGAAGAGGGAATAAATATAACTTGATGATTCTTAATGAACAAACAAAACTCAATGAAAACCCAAAAAATGAATCCCAAATCCACAATGGATCTATAAGAAACCATATTTTATTATTTCATAGACCATGGATATTGCATAAACTACCCTTATATAATTTTTTTTCAAGAAGAGCAGGGTGGATGTATAGTAACAATGGAGAAAAACATGAAACCAACACTTACCTTTCAAAAAATAGATATATCACACATAGATCAATCTAAAACAATTGATATAAGTAAAAAGTTATCTAAAATTACCATGAGGATTCTCCATGATTGAGATCCCATTCCACTAGGAGATTAATTTAGAGTAACATAAGGTTATGAGTACTTAAAATAATAACTTTTGAATAATTATTTCACATCGCATTAGTAAGATGCATGATTTGGAAAAATATAAAACCCCTTCTAGGAAACAGGAAGAGATACATTATTTGGTCACATGATTTAAAAAACCATGTATCAACCTTAAAAAAATTCCTCAACCTCGAGTTTCATGGTTTGAGGAGAAGGCTTCATGATTTTGACTAATCATACACCCATCATCTACCCTCCTTGGGACTCAAACTCAAGGTGAAATAATTTATGGGAAGACTCAAATGGTTTTACCTAATCATATGAAAATTTTGGATAGGCTTAGAAATGTAACATTCCATCCCAAGATCCACTTAACCCATTCCCCAAGCTAGTGGGTTACATGGACTCAAGAATGCCTCCCAATATTCCAAAAGCTCCAAATTAGTAGAGAGGGTGTAAAGGTGGTACAGTTGGGAGAAAATACCATCATATTAGAGTGGAAAAATGGATAAAACACAATAATAATACAGTAGAAGAAGCATAATATAAATAATCACAAAATGAATGGACTGGTAACCCACTAAAATAGAAGAACATATAAAATATATAATGATAACTTGTGGAATAAGAAATAATTGAACAATAAAATATTAATATCAAAAGACACTAGGAATTTTCATAAAAATCGATGAATGACATCACGATGTATAATGGGAACATGGTACATTCATATATTACATGATATAAAAAACTAAAAAAAGATAAATGGATGCTCCCCTATCAACTTGAGAATATTCTTGGTCCTCTTCTCATATAATGAAACTATAGTTAAATCATATCATGAATATGTAGTAGGGCACTTTCCCTTATCAATATCTACATAAAAGTAATCTATTCATGTAGCAAAGGCATCCCATGAAGGGTGTGAGATAAAAGCCTAGTAGGCAACTAGGTGTCTAGAATTAATCCATGTAGTGTACATAACAAAAAAAATAGTGTGTAGGTATTAATGAATAATAAGAAAAGATGAATAAATAATTATTATCTTTCTCTAGTTCCTAAAGGAAACATGGAGGCTCTACTTGATTCAACTCTTGGTTGGAATAAGCATATGATCAGTAAATATGTATGTAATAATATATATAGTATAATTATATATTTAATACACCTATTTAGAATAAGTAATTGAAAATGTAAGTATCCTAAAACCTATAATACTAGGTGCTGGATGAACTAGGGTGCAACTCAGTCATCCATAATAGTTGTAAACAAGCCTATAAGCTCATGGAAAATGGTATATTCCCTATATCCCATTATGAGTGAGAGACATCATTCTCAACACTCGAGATGGTGGTTTTTTCTTCATGCCAACACCCTAAACAAGGTACTTTGTTCAACATGCCCATTTTCCACGTAGTTTATATGGTGCGAGACATCTTACTCAACACCCGACGTAAGGGAGAGTGAAACACCATGCCAAAAAAATGCTTTAACTATTGTACCATGTCCAATATAAGTGGTGTAATCATAATAAGAATAATAGACATGATTCATTATATATCATGCATTATATTCACTAATCCCATTATAACCAAGGCATTAGAATTCAATTAAAGAATTTAAGAAAGCATGAAACAATTGACATGGAATTTTCACCCTTTATAAACCACTTCAACTAATCCATTTAATTAATTCAAACATGAAAACCGCCATAAAGCAATCCATTTTATTTAATAAATAAATTTAATTAAATAAAACATGGAAATTCATTTTACAAGACTTAACGAAGCACTTATAAGGTGACATTGTCAATTAAGAAATTACCTACAATGTCAATTCCATTTATAATTCAATCAATGTGCTTAGGAGGTGCATTGGTTGAATAGAAATTTATTCAAGAGTGGTATTTACATTTTTAATCCAAGATAAACTCTTGAAAGGAATTCCAAAAATATAATAATTTAATTATAAAGGATAATTTCAATTTGACACACCCATGGGGTTTCCATGATCGAGATTGGAATCCTATAATTACTAAAAAACGATCCATAGGAGTATAAATAGGTTCCTATATCAATTTAGAATTAAGAAATTAATTTTAAGGAATATTTTGATAAGGTCTAGTGTAGGACATAATTGTGTGGCTATGAAAATGCCATAAATTTTGTGGAAAATGATGAGACAACCTACCTCATGGTCATTGATGACTCCTTTTCCAATGGTTTCTTGATATTCGAATTATAATGGAATAAATTGAAGAAACTAATCAATTCCCTAAAATTAAGGAAAAATATATTTCACTTAAATAGCGCAACAAACCCAAAGACAAACTTATAATTAGAGGAAGAAGAATTTAGAGAATATCTCTAGATATACAATGGTTCTGATATATCTTAATTTGGACTTTGTATTATAGAGATATCTCAATACCTAGATTTGGGAAGAAGAGATGCCAAAAGATAAAGAAAGAAGAGCCATCCACTGAAATGAAGAGGATAAAAGAGAAAAAAGTGGTTAAGGTTTGATTAAAGGAAAAAATTAATTTCATCCTCAAAATAGGGGCACAATGTTTGACCACATAGTTTGGTTACACCATGCACATACCATGCTCATCCCACTGTCCAAAGAGATACTCTGTACGATTAAGGGGAAAGAATTTCCCTAGCTATGCGCACATTGTCAGAAAATCCTCTATCCAACCTCTATATTTTTTCACACTAGCATGTTCTTAAGATTGAATAGTTGTAGAAACACCATGTGGCCATCTTTGAATAAAAGGGACCCTACAGAGTTACCCCACACATTCAATAAAACTATATGACATACCCTATTTGACCATTTTCCAAAACTCTAGGATCCGAACAAGGTCTAGATGCTCTTGGAACCATCCCTAGTCCATGGTGCATGTTTACCAAGATTTAAAAAAGGATACCTAATGAAAAACAACTAGATATACCTTCACTAAAATATGTATCATTACATTCTCCCCTCCTTAGAAAAATTCATCCCTGGGTTGACCTTTAGAGGGTAAAAATGTATCATCAGAAAAGAGTTATGACCACTGAGCTCTTATATCAACTTCACATTCCTAGGTCTCATCCAATATAGAACTATGTTGTCATAGCACCGATACCAAAGGAATAGACTTTCCTCAGAGTGTGTTAATGATTTAATCAACTATATGAACTCTATAATCCTCAAAAGAGGCAACTACATCCAACTTAACGTCATCAGATTGAAAGACACATGATGAGTTTGGATAATACTATCATAGCTGAGAATCCTGAAATACATCATGTATAGATTGATATCTTTAAAGAGGCACTATATGGTATTCAACTAGTTTAATTAGTTTCTCAATATCAAATGGTCCAATGAATCTAGGTGAGATCTTACCATAACTTCGAATATGTTTGTGGCCCAACCTAAGTGAGGCTTCCAAGAAAAATAGATCTTCATCCTCGAACTCAATAGGTCATCAGCGTCGGTTGGCATATGACTACTTTTTGGACTGACCTATTATGATGTTCTTTCTGATCAGCTGGATCTACACTTTAGTCACCTGAACAAGACGTGGTCTACAAAAAGGTTCATCACTAGTCTTTAGTTAGAAAACATGTTAATTAAAAGGCCTAATAAATAAGGCCTCATAAGGATCCATCTCGATGGTATCATGAAATTTATTAGTATAAGTGAAATCAAAAAGGGAATGTGTTTCTCTTAAGAATCCTTGAATTCAAGGACACATATACAGATCATTTCCTATAACAACCTAATCATATGCTATGCCTTTCAATGGTATGTGGGTGATATGCCATGCTCAGAAGCACCTGTATAATGAAGGCCTTCTGTATCCCCTCCCAGAACCAGGAGGTAAAGAAGCCATCTCTTTAAGAAATGATATAATGGGGGACCATGAATACATAAGATCTCCCTAGAATAAATACTCCCAATATCCTCTACAAAGAAGGCCTATTGAATACATAATAAGTGCGTAAACTTCATAAAATGATCAAATACAACTCACACTGTATCATTTCCATGAGGTTATCTAGGTAAACCAATCACAAAATCCATCAAAACATCATCCCATTTCCAATTTAGAATGGAAAAGAACTATAAAATCTCTACTGATCACTGATGTTTTTCCTTCACCTACTAACAAGTGGAACACTCAGTGATAAAACTAAAAATATACCATTTCATACCAGGCCACCAAGACTGGCTTCATAAGTCTCAATACATCTTTGTAACAATAATATGAAATACCCATTATAAGGTATGAAATTCCTACATCATATCCTCTATGATTTCTGATGGGAACCAAATATGTATATGGAATACTAGAGCATCATACCCATCCAAAGTCCAAACAGAATATGTATCATCATCTGAGACACTTTCCCATAGGATAATTCCCTCAAAAATAGATAATTACCTAATTATTACCCATTCTAGAAAAGTATAGGTCACTGCTAAGGATGTGGGAATAGTTTGATCATGATACCCTAAACCTCAATTTTCATATCTAAGATAAGACATGAGATACAATTCGACACTAGCCTGATGAACCACCCATGTTTGTGTCTTCTATCTCAAAGAATTGGCTACTGCACTTCCTTTACTAGGTGTGTAAGAATGATTAAAATTAAATAACTATAGGTACTTGACCTACCTGTGATGGATGAGATTTATATCTCCCTGTGTAAATATTTAATTGAGGATTTTATTTTTATTTTTTAACACCATAAAACTATCTCTAATTAAATAGTGTGTCCAATAATGTAATACATGAACTTCAATATCTAGCTTGAGGTTGTGAGTTGGGAAATTCCACTAGTGATGCCTTGAATGACGAGACTAGTACATGATGACTCATTCTTCCTACATCAACACAGCTCTAATCCCAATACATGATGCATCCTTATAGACTGTATAGATCTTACCTGGCTCTAGAAAATCAATATCAGTACTAAAGACAATCATCCTTTCATCTCTTGAAAAGTTTCTTCATAAGATTCTAACTATATAAATTTCACAACTTTATTTATCAAAATTTTATACGGTGTTGCAAGACATGAGAACTCCTAGATGAATCATATGAAATATTCAAATATCCCCAAGAAACAATGTATTTCAAAGATTTTTTTGGAATGTTTCTTGGGAAATAAAACTATCACATTCTCTGGCTTGATTGAAACTCCTGAATCCAAGATGATTTTTCCTAATTGTTTCAACACTTTCTCCGGGGTGCGCGCATCCGTTTGTGGAGGACATGCAGCTGTTGCCCCACATTCCTGGTTTCCAAAGGTGGGTGGAATCTATTCCTTATTTAGGGACATTTTCTCATTGATCGAAATAGGATAATGGGATGTTGGTTCTTCCTTCTGTGGATTCATCCTCGTAAATCGTCACCTAGTTCGAGTCTCCCTTATAGAATAAGACGTTGTTCATGAAACTCTTCCCAGTGACATATCATCATGGATGTTGGTTAATTACACTACTTTTGTTAGTACATTATAGGGGGTCTGGGCAGGGCGATAACCTTTTATTGGGGGTGTAGTCACATTGGACATCACTAGCATGTCTGGACACTGGAATACTGGTGCGTATGGATTTCTTCCCCTTGTTATATGGATTCTTGAGGGCACGAAATCACAAGGAATCCCACATCGAATGCGGGGAATTATATTACCTAGGCATGTATTTGAGATTTTCTCAACTTCTCATGTTTAACATAGGATATTCCATGTATTTAACGTCTAGCGGAGATGAATAAGACTAATCAGAACACTAACTAGAGTGGATCAGATGGGTGTAACCCCTAGAAGAAACTTTGATACTGGGGCTAACTCTTGGTCAGTCACCAGTTTGCTGCTAGGATCCGTGAAGATGTGAATTGTCAAGATCTCACCGGGATGTGGCACCCCCAATAAGAATCATAATGAATGATGGATGGTTGAGAGTAGATGAATAATTAAATGTAACTGACATGGGAATGATAGGGATGTCGGGATTGAGTGTCGAAGAGGCTTCCTACGTATCCCCGTGGTAGGGAATCAAAGTCCGCATAGTTCATGAAGTGATGGTGCACCAAAGGAGGCGACCCATATGAAGGGGACTCTGAGGAAGTGGAAGTTCCAGGTTGGTGCATGAAATTGGGGTGCGTGCGAAGGAAAAAGAACCGATGACATACTGGATCTTACAAGTGATTAGGGGACTGAGAGTTAGTTTGACGCCATTGGGACAGACCAGTGATATGGGTCCCAATGGAAGGAAAAATATTGGCTTACCGCTGGGATCGGGTTGAAAATGGCTTACCACTGGCATTAAATCATAATGTATTACCGCTAGATGGGATCACAAAAACTAATCATTGGATGGGGTCACAACGGATTACCACTGGATTGGGTCACAGCGGCTTACCACTGGATGGTTTCAAAACAGTTACCGCTGGATGGGGTTGCAATGGCTTACATCTGGATGGGGTCACAACAGCTGACTGCTGGATGGGGTCCCAATGACTTACCTCTGAATGGGGTCACAATGGCATACCACTAGATGGGGTTGCAATGGCTGACCACTAGATGGGGTCACAATGGCTTACCAGTGGATGGGTCTCAACGGCTTACCACTGGATGAGGTTGAACCTCAGGGAGGATTCCTACGTACCTCATCTAGGAGATAAGGATCAAAGACCACGTTGTTCGGGATGGTGGATATAGTTTAACATCATACATGAAGAAAGGGGGCATGCAGTTTAATGTCATGTGGGATTAAGGTTGTCCGACGTGAAGGGTGTTGGAACCAACGGGTGTTGGGCTTGAACCCTAGGGGGGCTTCATATGTACCTTGCCTCATAAAGTATCAAATTCCACGTAGTTTGGGATGGGTGTTTGGTGAACTGACGTGAAGATGGTCGGGACCGATAGGTGTTGGGCTTGAACCTCAGGGAGGATTCTTACGTACCTTGTTTAGGGAACAAGAATAAAAGTCCACGTAGTTATGGAGGAGTGTTTGGGGCTTACACTCTAGGCTTCCTGGAGAGGATGTCACGGTTGATGCTTACTCTAATCCCATGTGATTCATGCTCGGTGTAAAAAAAGATAGGAAACAAAGACCTGAAGATCACGTTATGAAGGATGCATCCATGGGAAGTGGAATGGGGGATAACACGTGGTTAGTATCCCAAAGAGGAAACGAGGGCATATGCTTGGTCTGCAGCCCAGGGAGATGGAGACTAGGACCTACCCTAAGGTGGATTTCTAGGTGATGACAAAGCCCAATGGGAGAGGGACGGGATACCGATGGTCCCAATACCCATTTCTCCTCTGGTCTTCAACAAGGGAGAAGACAAGAGGAGGAGGAATGATACCTCCCACAAGAAAGGATAGGGGCTTACACCAAGGTGGTTGACCTTCCCCCATAGAAAAATACCACTCCAATAAAAAGGATCTCATTCCATGTGAGGAGTGATTTCACTCCTATAGAGACTAGTGGGCGTGTAGAATTTCAAAGGTAGGGCACCCCACATAAGACACACGGGGTGAGTTCATAGTTTAACGTCGTGTTCTAAGGATGATAGTCCTTGGCAGTTTAGCATCCTGCATCCCAGACGATTGGGTCTACTCCGCATGCCTTAGCACTTACATAACTGATACCTCCCACCCCTTGAGGGATGGAATGCATTATCAATGTCATGGTTAGGGGGTGTTATGGGGTGATCCATTAAGGGGTCCACATTAGCGTGGATATGTGAAGAATCAATAGCTGTTAGTGTGCCTATGTGAAGAAGAATGAGGCAAAGCAATGCAACGAGATGCACTGACCAAGGGAATTTGAAGTTACATCATGAAAACAGGAAGGGACGCATGAGAAAAGGAGTTGAAGAGAAAAGGGTTTCATAGGTAGAATCCTTGTGAAGATATGGTACTTCATGAAGTGGAGGGTCTTCAAGAAGGGGTGTTCTTCACGAAGTGAAGTGTCCTAGCCTAGGTGTGGTGTATAGGTGAATATAGAAGGTGCTTCGTGAAGTGTAAAGGCATTCACATAGCAATGCCTCACGAAGAAAAGGTGCCCCATGAAGCGTAATATTGTGAAGAAATGTGCCTTGTGAAGCACAGTGACCCTATCTTAGCATGCGGGTCACATGTGCATGAAGGTTACTTCGTGAAGCACAAGTGCACCGTGAAGACCTGAGTCCCTTTGTGGATCTCCTTCCTTCTTGGAGGCCCATGGTCTCCACGAAGGGCATCCATCTTTGAATAGGAGAGGAATTCATGCAAAGGGGAAGGTACTTTGCAATAAAAAATTACCTTGAATAGCTCATGGTTCGTAGAGAAGATATTGCTTCATGATTTGGGAGCTAAGAAGGTGAAAGCTCCGAGGATCTGTCCTTTGGGATTAAGGGGATCTAGATATTTATAGGCAAGAGGCACCGCGAAGCATAGCTCACTTGGTGCGAAGATGAAGCTTGCTCTGTTTCGGGCTCACAAACGTCAAAGGGGTTCGCAGAGGATCCCTCCTCCTTGCTCCGTGGAAGGCTCGCGAATGTCAAAGGGGTTTGCAGAGAATCCTGCCTCCTTTCTCTACGGTTGGCTCGCGAATGTCAAAGGGGGTATGCAGAGCCTCCCGCCTCCTTGCTCCATGGAGGGTTCACGAACGTCAAAGGGGGTTCGCAGAGCCTCCCGCCTCATTGCTCCGTAGTGGGTTCATGGAGGGGAAGCTTGGCGCTAGTTTTAGTGCTGCGGGGATCTACAAACAGGCTTCGTGAGACAACCCTTGTGACTTTCCATTTGTTCTCATTTGTCCCAAATTTTGGTGCCAAAAAATGCCCCTCGGACTTGGAGTCGATGAGAAACCGAGGGTCAAAGTCTGAGGGTCAATTACAAAAATCTCCCAGCCAATCGCGAAGCTGACTCGCGAAGGAGGCTCGCAAAGCGGAGAGGCAATGGGAAAGCCAAGTGTGCTGTGAAGGTCGCTGTGGCTGGACATGTCGCGAAGCACCCGAGGTCCTCACCTATAAATTGGGGGCTGACCTCTCTTTTTTCCTTTATCTTCACTACATTTTTTGGCTTTTAGAACTCTTGATTCGTGAAGCTCCTCGTACTCTGTAATTTATCTCTGCAAATCAAGACTTCTACTTCATGGCGCACAACGACTCTTCACCTTCACGTTGGAGCGCTTTGCGACTTCCGTTTGAAGGACGGGGCAGGGCTCTGTGAACATCTTTCATGATTGAGGTTCACAAAAATGCTCCGAGAAAGATATTTTTGAACCAAAACCAAAGAACGCACAAACCAAAAAACCAAATGGCTCATCAAGAGGCTACCATGGGTTCCTTGTGGACACTTCCCAATGGTAGGAGATAGAAAATATCTTGTATCTAGGGGAGTTGGTACAGATCCACTCTGATCATGATTCGTTGGTGAATCTACTATCGGAAAGACAAAAGAATTATCCATAGTGTAAGATGTTGCCTCTGTATCGATTTCGGTTGAGGGATGACATCTTCACCCTGAAGCAAGTAGGGATGATCCTTCTTTTCTGGTTCAGGAGCACTTCGTGCCAGCGCCAGTGGTTCAGGGTAGTTAACGGCCATGATCGGGAGGAATTCATGCCTATTATTTTTGATTGTCTATAAAATAATCTGAACAATGTTGATGGGAAGGAATTTAAGCCAGAGACACCCCCCTATGTACCACACTATCTTGAAGAGAGCTCTAAGGAACCCGGGAAAAGGGTGGTATGATGAGTGGTATTTTCATCAGGGCGGCAACTTCATAGATGACTAGGCTTGGGCCTATTGGGTAGGTGCCTCGTGTGAAGAGTTCAGGGCAGAGTTAAGGAGAGTTAGTATGTATGAGGTGGCTTGGGACTCCCAATTTCATATCTACCAACTGAATCAATTGATTCTGGAGTTATTGAGGAGGTGGTCATGAAGGACCAATACCTTCCACTTGCACCATGGGGAGGTTGGAATCAGTTAATGGAATGTGCATCAGATCCCAGGGGTTCCGATACTGGGGGCGATGTATGATGAATTCCTCCCCATTATGGGTGCATGGGAGGATTTGGAGAAAATTCCACTGTGGTCGATGGAATTGATGAAGTTGGTGCTGGGAGAGGACAAAGAAGCAGTGAGAGACGTCCACTTCAGACGGTGGTTCAAGTAGTTTCTGAACTTCCTGGAAAATATATAGTTTCAGTTGAGGCCTTGGACTTGCCCAAAGGGGGATCAACGGGGAAAGGAGCACTCATACTGGCGGCTCCTAGAAGACATCCAGTGGAAAACCTAGGGGTTCAGTGTCAGCACTGAGCAGTAACCGGTAGTCAAGCTGGTGTCATTCAACGTGACCCTCATCTGCGGTTGGATCCAGCCGATGATGGATACAAACATGGGCATGTGACTAAGAACATTTATCATAACATCCATGTTGGCGACAAGAGGATGGGTGAACATCATAATCCTAATGCTCGCCAAGCTATACAAGATGTTTGTGTCATATCAGCGAGGGGAAGAGGCCACAGAGGATATATGGGTCATTCCACCTCCTGTATGGGTGGATAACGGCACAATTCAGAGGGGTCTATGAATATCTGAACCCCATCTCCCATCCAGGATCGAACTTCCACCCATCTATCATGAACGCCATAGTGATCTTTCTGGGAAAGCTTACCGTGCCGTCGGTGCTGAACCGAGTCTGGAAGGTATAGGAGTTCAACTTTCAACCATTACCACTTCCAATGGGTGATTTCACTAATGATGGAAAAGTAACGGAAGATCACCAGTCTTATATCTTGGATTTTCTAGGTGGAGTCTTAGTGGAAAGAGTGGACCACGAGCCTCTCGGAAAGCCGTACAACCTGCACCGATTTTCCAATAAATTTCGTTGTATGTAGTGGCTGACCCCACATGTCTATTTAGGGCTGCACCAAAAGAAACATAATGTGTGACGTGGAATATGTGGCTCATGTTCACATGGGAGTATGGTAATATTCAGAATGAGCTACTTCTTCCCACGACCATATTTGGGTTGGTGAAGGGGTATTCCAAAAGCTGGGAGGTGGCTTACCCAGGGGATATGCTGAAGCAGCCAGCCATTCGGGCTGGTGATGGTGTGCCTCCTCATCGTCGAGGCTAGGTTCGGAAGGTGGTAAGGACATCCCACGGTGGTGGGGCTGCCATGGCGACAAAGCCCGTACCGGTTGAGGGGGAGGCAGTGGCAGAAGACCCATCAACGACAGCAGACCCGGTGGTCCTAGAAGAATAGAGTTATCCGGAGGGGAGTCCAATGAGAGGATTCCATAGAATATCCACTCAAGCTCTGGGGAAGTGGCTACGACACATAAAAATGTCGAATAATGTTGTCTTCCCAGAGGCCTGAGACATCTAGGAAGTCAACAGGAAATTCCCCGGCCCGTACGAGATGTGTAAACTCCTGAATCATCTCAGGATGGATTTTCCAGGGATAGGCCATATCAGGGCCGGTTTTGCGGTGTCCCAGGAAGAGGCGGAGTAATACCTGGCAGAGATGGAGGACTTTGTGCACTTGTGAGGTGCCCCATGTCCAATGATAGATTGGGTAACAGTGTTGATAGATCAAATGGCACCTCCGTAGTTGTCTGCCGGTGAACTGAGAGAGCACTTCCCTCTGCTGGAAGAATAGGACGAGTCCTCCTGGGGGGAGGAGGCCGGTAGAGGGAGCCCATTGGAGGAGGGAAAAGTTTGTGATCATGGCCCAGATCTTGAAGACTTTACAGAGTCCCTTGAGGTAAAATCCTAAATTCCTTCACTGGGATCCGCTTCCAGGCTACCTTGGACCCTTTAATAACATTTGAACTATATAGGAGGACCTCATACACAGAACCTATTCTCATCCATCAGTGGATGTAGATGTTGGGCCCTCCAGATCCATTCCCACTGCTATGGAGATTAGTGCATCTAGCTGGACCCAGACATCTAAGATGACTCCCTTGGATTTTCAGACTTCCCTATAATATACAGAGGGCCGCGTCTCGAGGTCCCCACAACAACAAACCAGGAACAAGACCGAGAGTTTGATCTCTGTAAGTCTCCTTCACACAATTCACGACTTCCACTCATTGACTAGGCTAATGACATATGTGCCATTTTATATGCACAGTCCTTCCAATGGTGTGGGATACCTTGGCGAGGTTGATTGGTACTCCTGGAGGCAACTTTCCCAGGGGAATGCTGGGGGTTATGGATGCATATATCTTGACCAACCAAGTGGCAATGCTCTCGATCACTGGTTGGACTGTTATTAGGGCCGATCCAGATATTATTGAAGTGGTATCTAACGATGAAGATTGATCGGACAGCCCGAGTCCCACCATACCCAATCAAACACCAGATGCGGACCCTACTGAAAAGTTCTTGGGGGTGTTCCCTGCATATGAGCCTACCAACCCCACTAATTGGGATGAGATGACTTCTGATGAAGAGGATAGTAAGAAAGTCTATCTCTGATCATGGAAGATAATCACACACTTCATTAATGACACCCCCATGCACAAAGGATAGATCAGATGGAGAGACTTCATTCGCGACTATGTGAACTGTGCGCTTGGAGAGTGGATGCCCCTCATCCCCACATGCTCATCTGAGATCTCATGGTAGAGATGATCTGGGAGTATGACCATGGACATGGTGTGGGATGGAATCCGAGGAAAGTGATGAACATCAAGCGGCTTCAAGAGGCTGAAAACAAGGTTCAGCGGTTGCAGGTCTGGGCAGATGAGCACTCAACCTCCCTCAACACGCAATCAAAGCTAATATTTCGATTAAAGGCCCAGTTGGTAGAGGCCAAGGAGCACAAGAAGCAAGACTCTGAAAAAATGATCGTCATTTGGACTGAAGTGGAGTAGGCCTGGACTGTGGCTGATGAACTACGCCCCATCACTGCCGAGGAGGAGTGGGAGCTGAACAGGCGGCAGAAAATCCTGGACGCCCCAAGCCAAAGGGTGGCAGAGCTGCAACTTTCATTTGACGGTGTCAGTCCGTCCATGGGAGGGACTGATCCTCGGGTGCTGTAATACTTGATAACCTACAAACATAATTTCATACTTTGATCATTTTATGCCAGCTAAATACATAAATTATCTTATTTTTATTGGTTTATTTTATTCCGTTCATATTTGTGGAGTGTCCAACGATCAATCCCTAAGCTCATGTGGGTCGGGATCGATGTGAGAAACAAGGGATGACCACCATATTATTCCATACAAATGTGTGAGTTAAAACCTAGCTTTGGGTATCCAGGGGTTTAAATAATCAATCTAGATTTTAGTAGAGAAAAAGGGGAGGCCTGATTGGAGGACAAGGACCTCAGAACAATCGACGTTCCATCCTCCTAATTTTCTCTAGTGCACAAGTGGGGTAACACCAGGGGATTTGGAATTAATCCAAACATAGGGGAGTGGAAGGTGTGAATCACGATACCCAAAATTCGGAACACTCTAGGGATGGAATGAAAATAAAGAACAACTGTTGACCGTGTTCTAAATGCAGTATCCTTATTGAGTTAGCCTAAAATGGGGATAACAAATTTGGGCCGACCACTGACCATGTTTGAAACATGGGGCTTGACTCGAAATGTCATCCATTAGTCTTCTAGAACTTTAGCCCAGGATAGTAGGCGAGCCATAGGCCAAGCATCCATAATATTAGGGGGTTCCATTAGATGTGAAAGAGGATGAAGGTCCGAATAAAGGACATTCGAAGCGTGGAGTGTGGCATGATGGGTTGTTCGAATGGATCCCAACACTCTTGAAATTATACCACCGTGGTGTAGACACATTAGGTGGGTGCATCGGTATGATTGGGGGCCATACCTACTTTTGTACCAGACTTCTCTGGTGAGGACTTATAATAACACATAGTTTTACATTATACCAACGAGGAAGATAGACCAATAGTTTAACATCGTACGGAGATGACGATGCACATAGTTTTTAAGTCATACTGCCTGGACCAAGGTTAACAGTTTAATGTCATGGTACATGGACTGTAGGCTCCTAGTTTAAGGTCATAAAGACTAGACCGTGATTGGGGCTGAGGGGCTAGGAGGGTTAATAACTCTAGGTATGGGCCTAAGGAGAAATTGCTGGGCATCGCTACGTATCCCATAAGGGTAAGAATCAAGCCTAATGTAGATCTTGAATCATGGAATGGTCAGAGACCGATGCCGGTAGTGAGAATACTCTCTAGAGAGGAAACTGACGCATCCTTGGATTAACGTAGGGCATCCTGATCTTGTTTAGGGTAGAAACGAAGTTTAATGTTATGCATTAAAGAAATTGCTATCCAGGAATAAAATGTGTGGTGCGGTACATACCCCGACGTGAATGAGGACCATAAGAGTCCACGCCACACCACACGCTCTCAAGAGAATCCCTAGGTTGAGGGAATGAATGTGAAAACTGGGCTGGGCCCAAGAAGGGTTGTCTGGGCGTTCCTACATATCCCATGAGGATGGGAATAAAGCCATACATAGTTATGAGAGTGTAGTTTAACGTCATTCAGGACGAAAAGGCATGTGTGGAATGGATTCGCTAGTACACATCCTACTAGAACTACTAATCCCATGTGAGTCGTGCTCGATGTTGGAAACAAGGAGTAATGATGGGACTTTCCTAGAACAGGAAGGCACATGTTAGGGGCAATGGGATTATAGGTGAATGACATCCCAATAATGCTGAACCGCATATATAATGAACCTAGATGATCGAAGGGGTAAAGTTGAGTATGTTAGAATTCCACATGGATATAAGGGAGTGGAAATATGTGAATCATGATGCTAGAGATCTAGACCAAAATGATGGTGGTGTGACAATAGGGGATAACTGTTGACCATTTTCAAAACATAGGATCTGTTTCGCGTAAGCGTGGAATGGGGAAAGACAAATGAGGGTCGACTGCTGACCATGTTTGAAACACGAGACTTGTCGCAAATGTCATCTGAGGTCCTCATGGACATTGGACCAAGATGGTAAGTAAGCCAACGTGTCATGATACTAAGCTATAAATGGGGTTCCCTTCAGACGTGGTAGAGGATGAGGATCAGAATAACGGGCTCACAAATCATGGACATGGAATGAGGGAATGTCCCTGTGAAAACTCCATACTTTAGGATCTGCAACAAAACACATGAGTATGACAAAAGATGTATCAGATAGAGGGAGTCGAGTCCCCATCCTTGGACAAGTAACTTGAGGTTGCATAGTTCCCAAATTAATGGTCTTAGGATGGGCCATTAAAGAGATATTTACTTAATGGACTGGGCATAGGGCGGCGAAGTAGCCAAACCCAACACGTATTTCCCATAGGGAGATCTTAGTTTAGGGTCATAGAACTTAGAACAATTTGGGAAAAGACATGGGGGGGGGGACGAAAGGTACGACCATTACAAAACCTGATGTGAATGAGAACCCATGAGGTACTCGCCACACCACATGTTCCTGAAAGGAGTTTGGCCTAGGGGCCAAAAGAGAGAGGACAAGATTTCAGATTCCTGGGGCTGGACCTGAAGACAATGTGTCTGGGCGTTCCTCTGTATCCCATGAGGATCAGAATCAAGCCGTATATAGGTCATGAAAATGCCATGTAGTTTAACATATTTTTTCAAGTACATAGAGTGATCTTAGTTTATGGTCATAGAAATTGGACCATAGATGGTAGAGAACACAGGAGATACATGGTGGGGTAATTATGAAACCCGACGTGAATAAGGACAATCAGTATATATCACCATGTGTTCCTCGGGGAGGTTTTAGGTTGAGGGACCAGAAATGAAAGTTAGGTTGGGCCTGAGACAAAGTGCACGGGCATTACTACATATCCCATGAGGATGGGAATCAAGCCACACGTAGTTCTAGGGATGGTACTGTAAGATACCGGTGCCAGAGATAATAAGGTTGTACGGGTCTGGCCATTACACCAAAAGTAGTGGTATTTTATAGATATTGTTTTTCCTTTAGGATGAATGAGCATTGTATTTTTTGTGAACAAATGGACCTAGGATAGAATGTTTAGGAATCGCTACAAGAATCAAGCCATGTGCAAGCATTGAAAAATGGTATGGTGTGTGACCAATACCAAACATGATGTCCCCTCGAGTGAGGACACCACGATGCAGTGCCGTTTTTCATCGTACAACCAGGATGATAGTGTCACATTTTAGGGTCATGTTATGGGACCAGCCATGCCTTTTAACATCAAGCAGTATAGACGTAACAATTTAAAGTCATGTGGGACTAGGCAGTATAGTCTAGAGTCATATAGCTTAGAAATATACAGGAGAGGTGAGGTTCAAGAGGGAATATGTGAGATGTGACAAAGAATACATGATGTGAATGAGGAAATAATCCCATATCACACCGTGAAAAATTCCAAGAATGAAACCACGGGCTGAGGGGGCTAGAAAGGATTAGATAATATGGGGTAAAAGAGACTATCTCTCAGTTAAGATGGACCCAAATAAAAGATGTCCGAGCGTTCCTACGTATCCCATGGGAATGGGAATCAAAACATATATATTTCTAAAAGAGATCTTAGTTTATGGTCTTAGAGTCTGGACCATGGATAAGCGGAATCCTTCCATTTAAATGCGGACCTCAATTCGAACCCTAAACCCAGATGAGTCAAACTCGGTGTGGGAAACAAAGTCGGAAGAGGTTTTTGCAATACCTGGAATACACACAAAGGGAAGTTGGTGTGGAGCCCTGAATGATGCCTTAATTCATATTTTTCCTCCTAATGTGAATGTGTGCACCGAGGGATAATACCGGAGGGTTGAAATTCCACTTGGACATAATGGGGTGGAAAATGATGTGAATCGTGTAACCGAAATTTATGGTTTGAAGGGGTTGGTGCGATGATGGAGGATAACTATTGACGATGTTCAAAACATAATATACATATCATGTGACCATAAATGGGAACAAGAAATGAGTGTCGACTGCTGATGATATTCACAACATAGGACTTATATCAATTTGTTGTCTGAAACCCTTGAGGACATTGGCCCGTAATGGTAGGAGAGCCTTTAGGCCTAGAATCCATGCCATTTGGGGGGTCCCTCATAATGTGAAAGATAATGGAAGCCCAATTGAAGGGGAACACGAAGCTTGAAAAATGGGTGAAAGCATATCCAGGTAGAATCCGACACTCCAGGCTCTAGACTAGAGTACTCATGGGCCCATTGGAAAATCACTGAAGAGGGTTAAGGGACCCGACTTAAGGGAAGCCTACATGAAGATATGAGTGTAGGGAAAGGGAAAAAAGGGTTCTAAGAAGAGAGAGGTATGTGATGTGGTTGTTACAAACCTGAAGTGAATGAGAACATAGTCTCATACCACACCGTATGCCACTCTCCTAGAAGAATGCAGGCCAAGGGGCCAAGATGATTGAGAGGTTTCTAAGAGATGGGGCTGGACACAAAGACTAGGCATTCGGGTGGTCCTACATATCCCATGAGGTGGGGAATAAAGCCACATGAAGTTCTGATTATATTGATGTGTTGTTTGTCTTCATTCAAAAAGGATACAGATAAGGGCAAGGTATCTCAATGAGGGATGTGTATGGAATAGTGGGAAATTCTACGTGAATGAGTACATAATCCCCTACCACACTGTATAATCCTAAGTAAGGTCTTGGACCTAGGGCCTAGAAAGTCAATGGGACTTGAGGCTGGGCCGCAGACAGAGTGTAATAGCATGCTTGTAGTTTAATATCTTATAGTGAAAAAGATGACAATATTTGTTTAATGTCATAGAGCTCGGACAGTAGACTCCTAGTTTAATGCCACATGCACGGGAAATCTAAGTGTAGAGGGAAAATCATCATGCCTTTGGAATACCACAAAGTGACAATGATGATAGGGGATAACTATTAACCTAGTTCTCAATACAGTATTTACCCTTGTGTGATCAGAGTTTGGGGAAAAGTAATGGAGTGTCAAATGTTGACCGTATTCGTAGCATAGGACTTGTATCAATTTATTGCTCGAATACTCAAGGATGTTGGCCCAAACTGATAGAAGAGCCCTTAGGATAAGTTCCATATCATTCAGGGGCCCTTTCGGATGTGAATGATAATGGAGACCCAAAATGGACGGTGTGGATAGAGAATTAATATTATTGTGCAGGGCGAGACTCAAGAGGAGATATAAGAGTTTGGGGCTGGGCTTATAGGAAAAATTTCTAGGTAGTCCTATGTATCCCATGAGGAGGGGAATCAAGCCGTATGTAGTTCTGAAAGAGCCATGCAGTTTAATGACATGTGGTAACAATGTGGGAGGATAGAAGAATGATAAAGGGAACATGGTGTAATCATTGAAACCCTGACATGAGTGGGGATAAAGAATCATATACGATGCTATGTGGGATCCTCCAAAAGAACTATACCCAGGAGGGGATAGTCAAAGAGGAAAATGAGGATGTACTCAAGATGAAGCATTTGAGCATTCCTACGTATCCCATGAGGATGGTAAACAATCCATACATAGTTCTTGATATGTGGTTTAACATCTTGCATGATGACGCATAGTTTAATGTCATGCAGGACTGGAGATTTTAAGGTCATGGAGGACCCTAGTGCAGTTTAGGGCCATACAAGACCATTACACAGTTTGGGGTCATGCAGGACCATATAGTTTAAGGTCATGCAGGATCGTGGACACTCAAGCAAAGTATTTCTTGAGGAACTTGGCATTGATGGGAGGATTTATTTTCTCCCCATCCATGGTAACTAGTGAGTATGCGCCATTAGATTAAATCTTGTGAATTATGTAAGGTCCTTCCCATTTGGGCTCAAATATGGGTGGTTTTCTTCCAGGTATCATTGGTGTCTTCATAGCCAATACAAAGAATACTTTTAAGAAGGAACATAGGTGATATTTTTTGTTGAATGTTCTAGGTATCTTATTCTGATGCCTTTCCGCGTTGTGCAGGGAATAATGCCTGTTCTTGTCGAGCACTTCAAACTCAACCAAACAAATTTCAGCTACTTTATATAGCACTTGCTGATCATAGTCAGCTGTGTGCAATGAGGGAAATTGAATCTTGTTGGGCAGGATGACCTCTGTCCCATATACTGGGGAATATGGGGTCACCTGGTTGGAATTACAAGTCATCATCCGATAATCCCAGAGGGCATTGGGGAGCTTGTTTGGACAAATCTTCTTATTCTGGCCAACCATTTTCAACATAATTTTAGAGATGGTTTTGTTGAATGCCTCAATATTTCCATTTTCATGTGCATGATAGTGGGATGTATTGTTAGAATGGATGTTGTACTTAGCGTAAAATTTCTTCAGCTCAGTTAATCGGAAGTTCATGTTGTTATCGGTGATGATGGTTTGAGGGTCTCCAAATCGATAGATGACATTGGAGCTCACAGAGTCAATGATATAATGTTCCTTGGCCACCTTGAGTGGAACTAACTCTATCCACTTGGAGAATAAATTTTTAGCAGTCTGGACGAATCATCACTTGCGAGCTATCGAAGGTGGATATGATCCCACGACATCGAGTCCCCCTACTGCAAATGGACAAGGGTTCTTGGTAGTGTGGAATAGATCTGGCGGCTGATGCATAATGTTAGCATGGATCTGACATGCATGACACCTTTTTGCGAACTCAATGCAGTCATGGATCATAGAGGACCAAAAATACCACAGTTTCTGGATCTGGTGAGATAGTTTCGGCCTGGTTTGGTGATCCCCATAGCAACTGGCATGAACCTCCTACATGACTTGGAAAATCGCAAATCCTTGAATGCAACAAAGGATAACCCCATAAAATCCAGGCTTGTAGAGGATCCGGTCATGACAAGGACCATCTTGGAGGGTAAACTATAACGCGTGACATTGAATTCACTCGCTCATGGCCAGATTTTATGGGAGATTACCGCTTTGGAGATACTCAACGAAAGGGAATCTCCATTCGGGAGTCACTTAAATCACTACAACCAGGGGTTCTAGGGGTCCTGATGTGGAGGCGTCGGTGGTAAGGTGGCCTACCTGCAGACTGTCATCGTCATCTAGAGTGCTAGAAGTAATGAATCTCTGGTGTGCCACATAGATAATTAGATCATCTGGTTCGGGCTCTGCAAGTGATGCATCTAGGCTAGCTAGGGCGTCAGCTTGACCGTTCAAATATCGAGGGACATGAGTAACTTCTGGCCAAGATGGAAAATGAGCCATTAGTTGGGGATTGTTCTCCACTAATGGTACAAGCTCTAGCTATCTTACAACATAGTCATCATTGATCTTCTTGATGACTAGTTTGGAATACCCTTTCACATGATAATGGGGCACATCAATCTCAAGGGCTAGCCTGTGGCCAGTGATGAGAGCTTGATACTCTGCCTCATTGTTGGTGTATCCTTCTGAAAACAGGAATAAGTATGGAAGAATGGATTGTGTTAGGGTAATGAAGATGATTCCCCGGCCTTGTCTATTGCGTCTGGGGTCATTGAGCCTCCTTCTGGTGGGGCTTTGGGAAGCACCATCGAAGTGAATTTTCTAGCACAACATGGCTTGGTCCACTGAGGGAATCGCTGCATCAGGGAAATAGAAGTCCAAGGACTAGTATGTAAGAGCTAGATGGGTGGAAAGGAAGTCTTCCAATGCTTTCCCTTTGATAGCCTTTTGAGGGACGAACCTGATGTTGATCTGCTAGAGGATTACCACCCACCGAGCTAGTCGGCTTTTCAACATGGGGCGATTCAAGATGTACTTCAGGGGATCTACCTGGAACACCAGATGTACCTCATGATGCTGGGGGAAGTGCCGTAATTTCTTTATTGAGAATACCAGTTCCTGGAATCTCTTCACAGTAGGAGAGTATCTGGTATTTGTATCGAGGAGCTTACAGCTGAGGTAGTAGAGGCTGTTCTCTATCCCCTCATTGTTCTTCTAGGTGAGAAGGACACCGAGAGATCATTACAAGGTGGTCACAAAAAGGACCAGTGGTTTTCTGGAGATAGGTGGCATTAAGAATGGAGGCTAGAGTAGATACTTCTTGATTTCCTCAAAAGCAGTCTGGCACTCTTCGTACTTCTCATAGACGATGCATTTCTTCATGAACTGAGAAAAGGGCTTACACATGCCATCCAAATTCACAATGAACCAGAGAATGTGGGATATGTAGACTTGGAAGCCTCGAAGCTCCCAAATTTTGATTGGGGGAGACATCTGATTTATGGCATTAATCTTCTCTAGGTCGATCTCCATGCCCATGTATCTAACAACGAGGCTGAGAAACTTTCCCGAGGTGACCCCGAAAGCACACTTCAATGGGTTCATCTTTAGGTGGCAAGAATGGAGGAAGCCAATAAAATTCTCAAGGTCTTTGATATGGTCCTGATGCTGGAAAGATTTGACCACCAGGCCATCCACCTAACATTCCACCAATGTTTGGATGATTTGCCTAAATATGCGATGCATAGCCCACTGATTGGTGGAACCTGCATTATTCAAATCGAAGGGCATGACTTAGTTGCATAAAGTTACTTGTTGTTCTCTAAAGGCTGTAGAATCCTCATCCACAGGGGCCATTCAGATCTGGTTATACCCTGAGTACCCACCCATGAAGGAGAGGGCTTGGAACCCAGCTGTAGTGTCGATCAACAACTCCGTCATAGGAAGGGGAAAATAATCCTTTGGACAATGATGATTGAGATCTCGGAAGTCGATGGAGACTTTGATCTATCCACTCTTCTTTATAATTGGTACAATGTTGGCCAGAAATTTGGGGTACCAGACCTCCTTAATGAAATTGGATCTGATGAGCTTGTCAACTTCGTCCTTGACCATAGCACCATGGAAAAGGTGCATCTTCCTGGGAGGGTGCTTGAACCCGCGATGATTTACCGGGAGACCGAGGTGGTGGAAGACTACCTAAGGATCTAGTACTATAATATCATCATAACTCTAGGATAATAAATCATGGTGTTTTTTAGATAAGTCTATGTACAAATGTTTCTCCTTGAGGGGAATTGCAGCACTGATTAGTGTGGGTTTTGGGTCTTCCTCGCTACCGATGTTCATATGTACCATATCATCAACCGTGGTAGAGACACCCTCATCAAGGGTGGTAGGAGAATCCTCTAAATCCTATTATTCAATTATGGAGGGGAATACACAGTGTGAGGAGCTTCCTATGTGTTCGGAACTCCGGATTGGAGGCTAGTACCGGCCTCAGTGGCATTGGACACAGCATCCGAGAACTCGTGTGCTACCGTAACCCTAGCGATGAAGGCTGCCGATCCAATTCCATCTGTTCTTCAGCTCAAGGGGCCAAACTTTATGATATCAAAGTAATAGTGGTGTGGCGTCTTGATCTGGTTAATTCTAACCTAGAAAAATAAGCAAGTATGACATATTTCCGTAGCCATGGGGCGGACATCCCGATATCTTATGGGAGTAGGAGGCTTCGAGATCACCTGATCCTGGTTTGTGTAGGAGTATGAGGTGATCTTCTAGCATTGCTTAGACTTGGGAATATACTCCCCCTCATTCTATAAATAATGAAGCATTATCCCATGTCTGGGGTCATAGCCTCTAATCGGTGGATTGGAAAGATGTAGGCGTCATCTAGATCTATCAACGGGTCGGTCGTAGCCATGGAATGCTCGACCTCATTAGCTTGAATCTACTTGTCTTTTCCCTTGTAGTAGTCTACATCCAGATATATGGATTCACAAGAGGTAAAGGGAGATTAATCACCTTGAAGAACATCCACTCAAACATTAAGGGAGTACTTTAGGCACTGGTGATATGATTAGGGAACCACCGCATACAGGTGGAGCCATGGACTTCCCATCAATACATTGTAGGCGGTATATTTGGAGATAACCATAAACTCGGTGCTGGAAAGTAGGCCACCAAACTGGGTCTTCAAATGGATCTTACCGACTGGTGTATGCTCTATCCTTTCATAACCTTGGATTCTCTGGTCAGAGGGACTCAGATCAACCTCGAACAATCCTAGTTTTTGCAGTGTCCGAGTCAGGATTAGGTTGATTCCAGAGCCCGTGTCGACAAGACAATGACGAACCTCCATGCCATTGAACTGGACAGTTATGTACAGTGGGAAAATGTGCCCTTGTATGGGAGATCCTTCATCCTCTCCAGATAATGAGATGATGGCTTGACATTCAATATTCATGACTTCCTCAGTGTGAAAGGCTTCTGTGGCTGCTACCTCCATCTCAAACTGGAGGGGGCTTCTTAAAGAATCGATGAGGGACTCATGCATATCTGATGACATGAGAAGGGCCTCCAGGATGGAGAGATTTGCTGGAATTCTAGCAAGATTCTTGAGGACATCATACTGCCATGCCAGGTGTGAAATTCGGCTTACAGGAGGTCACTCTATGACATGTGGTATGGTGGGCACTGCCGGCGGACTGGTGGCTGACTTGTGCTTGGAATATCCCACTACTCGCTAGTATAATCCTGTGGAGTGACTACCAGATGAGGGCCAAAAAATTGAGGCCATCTTGTAGCAGGGCGTGGCTGATCACGGTGCAGTCGAGGTGGCTTCGCCCGATCCAACAACACAAACAGTGGAGAAGGTGGGCCTGATGTCACTGGATGAGAAGGCTGCAAATGCTGAGGTCTGCACTGGGTCTAATGCCTGGTTTCAGTTGTGTGCATATCATGGCTGGATGTACTGACCGAAGCACTTCGACAGCCCATATTGTTGTGGCTCTGTTGATGCTGACGATGACTGGGGACGTTGGGAGGAACCGTCTGGCACTCCTCATCATCAGGAATTATATAGATGTTTTCTAGCTCTATGGTGTTTACCAAGTCATACCCTTGGCATTCACTTGAAGAGTTGTCTAATACTGTATGGATCCTAGGAGGGATCTCCATCTACAGGGGCATGAAGTCACCGAGAGTACGAGATGAAAATGGCAATGGTGGGTGACTTTGCTTTCCATTACGCCACCGGTGTTTTCTCTTTTGATAAGGGGACTACTGAGGTGATGATGCAGAAGTAGTAGAAGCGGCTTTTGAAGGCTCTAGCTGATTCAGGCATGCATGGGTAATTCCATGGGAACAGGTGACTGCTTTGTGAGCCATCTAGTTGTCATTCTTCTGGGATCCAGGGCAAGAAGCCTAATGCCACTTGCTGTCACTGTCGCTGCTGCTGTATGGCCTCATGAAGATCCATGACACCTATGCCGGAGCTCTTCCTAACCAGAATATGTTATTATCCACCTAGTCTTGAAGCTTGTCTTAGAATACATAGAACTTCTTGAGAGTGTACCCCAGGATTCGGTGGTAGGGTATGTAATTAGGGAGATCAATGAGGTTCGCCTCTTCTAGACTCCTGCATTTAGGAAAGCATACAATCCCCTGCTCTAGGGAACATTGGAAATAACCAGGGACTTATGCCTCATTAAATGATTTGGTCTAGTTCCTCTTATTCGGGAAGGGGGCCCTCAGAGCATCACCCTGATGAGGGGCTGGAGGAGCCTACCGAGGAGGTGGAGCTTGGTTATCTCGCCTGGGCGGTGGCGACACAGTGCGTTTGGGAACCTGCCGATTCTGAGGAGGGTGTTGTTGGGCCATTGGTTGTGATTGAGGTGGAGGGCCTTACCGGGGTTGTGGAGGTCGATCCAGTGGTAACAATTCTTGTTTCATGGGGGCCTCTATTTGAGCCACTTCAACAGGCTCGGCCCTAGCGGCCCTTCTCGCAGGGATTGCAGGAGGCAACAGACGTGCCTGCTTACCTTATTATAAGTATTCCTCTAGGTGCTTGACCTTATTAGAGATGTCTCGGAATCCCACATGGTAGTTCTGGGTGATCAGAGAGGGGACCAGTTCTGTCTTGACATTCCCTACACACATCATCAGAAATTGCTACTGAGTCAGTAGCATATCAAGGGAATATGTGAGTCCTTTCCACTAGGTGACAAAGTTGGCAACATGCTCATCAGGTCTCTGCATGCACATGAAGAGGTCTCTGATACTCGTCTTCCAAGTGGTGGAACTGAACTGGTAGAGGAATTTCCTATGGAGGTCCTCTTAGCCAGCCATTGACCCGATGGGGAGTTGGATGTACCAGAAAAATGAAGGCCCTTCCAATGTCTGTACGAAACATTAGAGTTTAGAGGCCTTTTGATGTGTTGGAGTTCCCAAAATGGGTACACATATTGAGATGAAGTGGGCCAAGTGCTATGGTGGGTCCCCTATCACATTGAAGGGTGAAAAGTAGGATTTCCAAAACCCAGGGGGTGGTGGAATATCATCCACCCATGCTGGATATGGCTGGGCATCTGGAGGGAGTGCCACCTCTCATGTTTATAATTCCACGAGACAGGCAATGAGTGCCGCCATTGGATCATATGGGTGGGGGTTTCTGTCATGATGGGGATCCCTAACTACCAGTGCATTGGAGGGTTATTCCAAATGATAAGGCAGCCCCGAGGCTCATGGAACGGCTGGTAAAATGACCTGTCAGGCAGCTAGGGGAATTCAAGCTGGGTCCTGAGGATGGTCACGCTGTTCAGGAGGATTTGGAGAGACATACCGCACCCTCTTGTTTTAAGATCCAACCTCAACCTTGTCTGCATGGGAAGGATGGTCAGGGTCACCTAGAGGCAATTATCCAAGGGGAAGTTGTGCCTTCCCTAGCCTAGGATCATCATAGTCCAGTCGTTTCTCTACATTGAATTTATCTAGGAGTTTGTCGACCATATATTTTTGAACCACAATATTTTGATGCAACACTAATTTTTTAGGATCTTCCTCCTTCTACACTGATCCCAACAAGTCGGAGGGTTTAGTGGCTCCGAGGTGTTCCTTTCCCTTGTTGGGATTTTGGATGAGGACTAGTGCCTCAGTGGGCACATGAAGACCTAATAGACTCCTCTGTTGATGGGTAATCCTTCCCGATGGATCTAAGAAGTGTGAAACTCCCTCAGGGGGTAGGTCCTCTCCAAGAATCTCTAGCTCATTCTTGACCTCCGGCAGGTCAGCCATGTTAACCGAGACTCTTATTGGAGGCATATCCTCTATGTCGCCTGGGAAATTAGGTTGTTGATAGATAGGACTGAATAGGAGGGAAACATACTACCCCCATCCATGGATCTGTATTTGGAGAGAATCTGCTTTGATAATCCCGCAGAGCATTTTGAAGCTCTAAACGCATCGTTGTTGGAGGGTCTTATGGAGGCTTGGTGATTCAGGGCACTATGCCACGGGGAGTGCGGCCATATCAACCAAACTCCATTATTGGACGATATATTTGAAGTGTTCCTGACTCATGGGGTAGGTCACTCATTAACGTTGAAGGCAGAAATGAGTCTCCCAGAGGGTTTGGTGAAAGCATCCAACCTCCTCCTGGGTGAGCGCTTCTAGTGCCCTAAAATTTGGTGCTGCAACTGGACAAAACATCATAGGGAAATGGTCCACTACGAGAATATCCCTTAAACTCATTAGTCCAGATTAAAGGTATGGACCTTCATTTCTTCACTCATCTACTGAAGGTGGTGGGTGAACTAGTAGTGGTACCGATGTAGACAGTAGAGATGGAAGGATGGACGATGGAGAATATGGCGAGCAAGATGACAAGACGCCTCATACTGGGCTATCCATCGAAGATTGTAGTGACTTGGCCACCACATCACGGTAAGATGAGATGATGACCGTAGTTTCTAGAGTAGGGACTACGCCTGCTGGCGATGGGTTACACTACTTCTCTTCCACCATTGATCCCAAAAATAGGTCTCTGTGATCTCTAGTTGAGGTAGAGAGTGCTTCTGGTGATGATGGTGACGATCACACTGCTGTGACCAGGGGAGTTGCCAAATCTTTGTCCTCTTGGATATACCTTCAGAGGGAGGTGGGAATCTGATTGAGCTCACATTCTATACATATGTGGCTAATGAGCATTATTCCATCCCCGACCCTCAACACAGAGGATCTAGGCGATGGCTCCATCGTCGAGTCGTATTCCGCCTCAGAATCAAAGAAGAAAACTAGTTTGATCTCGGTCGGAAACTTCTCAGTGTTCTTTTTATGGCAGTGACAAACCAAACTCTTATCCCGATATGGTTCATTGGGATAGGGTGGATTTCTTGAACAAGTAGGTCCTCAACCATACCAGTGTTGGGGTGGGGTGTACTTTTTCCTGAGTGAGCTGGGGTGCGAGGAGCACCTCGACATATATCAATGGGAACACAGGGAGAAACTCCATGTCCACCTACTGATGTGCAGAGGGGACCTCCGCGGGAAATTCCAGATCTTGTAGGACCTCTAATGGAGCTAGTAGGAGCATGGGTAGGACCTCCATGCTTGCTTCCACTGGCAGCATCTGAGCAAGGAGGGTCCTCATATTGGTCTAGCCTAACATGGGTATAACCTCTGTGATGGGATGTGGCGAAGCAAATTTGACCTTCAATCCTCTAATTTTTGAGGCTATGAGGACCTTGTTCAGCTACTATAAGGACATGGGGAGCCCCCCCTCATACTAGAGATTGACTGGTTGCATAACATCTCCATATCAACGGTCCGTGGTAGGAGGAATGAACCCATACCCAATGTAATGAGTACGAGAGAGGTTTTCATACTGAGTGTCACTTATATGGGGAGGACCATCATTTATATTGAAGGTAGCATGGTCCAGACCTCCCTGATGATCATGGAAGTGGGGAGGACCCGCGTTCTCCACGGTGGTGGTATAGGGAGGTCCTCTGTACTACGTGTCGCTGTAGCGGGTCGGTCCGCAACGGGTGGTCACTACGCCGATGACCGAGAGAGTCGACCCTTTTTGCATGTGGGGAAGTTGGGGAATCTATATAGATTGGGTATATAAGTTCCCCTGCTCAGTGTGCACAAGAGGATGATGATTCATTTCGGTGGTGTCCCGAGCCATAACAGTTTCTGACATCGACGCCCCTTGGCGGGTGTCCTCTTCGGCCTGCACCCGACGCTGGCATCGGGTCAGCCGGACCAGGTTCGGTGGTGTAGGAACGTAACTTACCAACTCTTCATCCCATGGTACTGGGTGGTGGAACTAGAACGACCTAGTGGGAGCCCTCATTGGGGGCCATTGGAATGGGATCCTAGTTGGGCTGGGCTAGACATCCCCTACCTCGTCGGCGTAGGGGATGGAGTCATCGAGACATTACAGGGAGAGGCTCTTGAAACGATTTTATGTCAGGTTGGGGAGCAGTGGCTCGCTACAAGGGCCTTGGGGTCGGTGATGGCGATGAGGAACATATGCCTCTAAATCATGGCTGACCATATCCAGAGTCGGGATAATCCCATCCTCCTCATACCGAAGTACGAGGTTTCTTATCAACCTTTATTGTACTAATTCAGAAGGGGAGATGGGGCATTAGTGCCTAGAAGCTATCATTGTGGAATCTGTCACAGAAGTGGTTGAGCCATGCGGGGTTGCGACATTGGCGTTGTCCTTTCCCCTACGTCAGTGGTCAGGTGGCGATCGGGTTTCTAGTGCAACAGATTGGTTACTGAAAAGCCGGGAGATTAAGCCATTAGTGATAAAACAAAGAAATTGACGTCCAGTGCCCCAGTTCCATTCCATCTCCCATGGCTAGTAAGAAGGATCCAAACTGACAACATTGCAGACCGGGATGTCCAATGTTTTAACTGCCCCAACTTCTGGCGAGTTTCATGCCAGGC
The DNA here is from genome assembly GCA_963277665.1 of Viscum album. Taxonomy (NCBI): domain Eukaryota; kingdom Viridiplantae; phylum Streptophyta; class Magnoliopsida; order Santalales; family Viscaceae; genus Viscum; species Viscum album. Next base: position 9,203,918 of record OY728127.1, read on the forward strand.
CTGCTATTTTCTTGGTGGGACTTGGTGCCAGATAATTGGATCCAGTGACATGCTAATACACTAATGTCTTGAATGATACTAATATCCACATTGATAGGAAGACCATATTCATATTAGGTTCACCATTTCTATTTCTTATGGTTTCACTGGGGCGCACACATCCGTTTATGGAGGGCGCACAGCTGTTGCCCTACATTCCTACTTTCCAAAGGTGGGCGACATCCGTTATTTATTTAGGGACGCTTTCTCCTTGATCAAAACAGGATGATGGTATGTCAATTCTTCCTTCTGTGGATTCCTCCTTGGAACTCATCTCCTAGTCTGGGTCTTCCTTATACACTAAGACATTGTTCGTGAAACTCTTCCTAGTCCCATATCTTCATGGACGCTAGTTAATTACACTACATCTACCGAGACATTCCAGGGGGTCTGACAATGGCGGAAAACTTTGGTCTGGGGATTAGTCCCATTGGACATCACTGGCATGTCTAGACACTGGAAAAATGGTGCATTTTGATTTATTCCCCTTATTATAGGGCTTCTCGAGGGCACGAAAGCCCGAGGAATCCCACGTCGAATGCAGGGAATTATATTCAATAGGCATGTCTATGAGGTGTTCCTATGATTCCCATGTTTAACACATGGTATGCCACAAGTTTAAGGTCTAGAAGAGATGGATTGAACTGATAAGAACACTAACTAGAGTGGATCGAATGGGTGTGACCCCTGGAGGAAACACAGATGCTAGGGCTAACATGTGGTAAGTCACCAGGTTACTTCTTGGAGCAGTGAAGAGGTGAATATGCATGATCTCACCAGGATGTGGAATCCTGGATAAGAATTAGTATGGATGATGGATGGTTGAGAGTTGATGGATAATTAAATGGAACCTACATGGGGATGATAGTGAGGTTGGGCTTGAGTCTCGAAGAGGCTTCCTACGTATCCCCATGGTAGGGAATCCAAGTCCACATAGTTTGTGAAGAGATGAGACACCTAAGGAGGCGACCCGTATGAAGGGGACCCAAAAGAAGTGGAACCTCCAAGTTGGTGTATGAAATTAGGGTGCGTGCAAAGTACAATGACCCAAAGACATACTGGGGCTTATGCATGATTAAAGGCCCAAGAGTTTGTCTGACGCCACTAGGACGAACCAGTGACATGGGTCCCAATGGAAGGGAAAATAGTGGATTACCATTGAATTTGGGTTGACAATAGTTTACCACTAGCATGGAATCACAACAGCTTACCACTGGATGGGGTCAAAACAGCTTACCGCTAGATGGGGCAGAAGGAATTACAGTTAGATGGGGTCACAACGGCTTACTGCTGGATGGGGTCACAACTACTTACCACTGGATGGGGTTGCAACTGCTTACCACTAGATGGGGTGAAAACGGCTTACCGCTAGATGGGGTCCCAATGGGTTACCACTGGATGTGGTTCCAATGGCTTACCGCTGGATGGGGTCACAACGACTTACCACTGGATGGAGTTGCAATGGGTTACTGTTGGATGGGGTCACAATGGGTTACCGCTGGATTGGGTCACAATGGCTTACCGCTGGATGGGGTTTAGCCTCAGGGAGGCTTCCTATGTACCTTGTCTAGGAGACAAGGATCAAATCACACGTAGTTCGAGATGGTGGATGCAGTTTAACGTCATATAGGACAAAAGGGGGTTTTTCAGTTTAACGTAATGCAGAACAAAGGTGGTCTGGCGTGAAGGGGGTTGAAACCAATGGGTGTTGGGCATGAACCTTAGGTAGGCTTCCTACATACCTTTCCTTGGCAAGGATCAATGTCCACATAGTTTGAGATGAGTGTTTGGAGAACCGACGTGAAGATGGTCAAGACCGATAGGTGTTGGGCTTGAACCTCACGGAGGCTTCCTACATACCCTGTCTAGGAGACAATGATCAAAGTCCATGTAGTTCGGGAGGAGTTTTGGGGGTTACACTCTATTATTTCTAGAGAGGATGTCACAGTTTATGATTAATCTAAGCCCACGTGAGTCATGCTCGCTGTGAGAAACAAGAGGCAACAAAGACCCAACGATCGCGTCACGAAGGGTGAATCCATGGGAAGTGTAATGGGGGCTTACATGTGGTTAGCAACCCAAATAGGATATAGGGAATTACACGTGGTCTGAAACACATGGATATGGATATTGAGACTTACTCTAGGGTGGATACACAGGTGGCGACAAATCCCAATGGTAGAGGGATGAGATAATGAAGGTCTTGATGCCCATCTCTCCTCTGGTCTTGGGCAAGGAAGAAGATAAGAGAATCATGAATGCTACCTCCCACAAGAAAGGATAGGGGATTACACCAAGGCGGTTTCCCTTCCCCCATGGACAAACGCTGCTCCAATAAAGAGGATCCCATTCTATGTGAGGAGTGATTTCACTCTCATGGAGACCAGTGGGCAAGTAGAATGTCCAAGGTAAGGCACCCCACGTAGACGCAAGGGGCGAGGTCACCATTTAACATTGTGTTCTGAAGATGATGGTTCTTGGTAGTTTAATATCCTGTAGCTCAGATGATCAGGTTCACTCTGCACCCCTTAGGACTTATAATACTGATACCTCCCACCCCTTAGGGGAGGGAATGCATCATAAATTCCATATTTAAGGGGTGTTATGGAGTGATCCATTGAGGGGTCCACATTAGCGTGGCTATGAGAAGAATAAATATCCATTATCTTGCCTATGCAAAGAGCCATGAGGCGAAGAAATTCAACAAGAAGCACCACCCAAGGTACTTTGAAGTTACTTCGTGCAAACCTGAAGGGACGCATAGTAAAAGGAGTTTCAGAGAAAAGGGGTTCATAGGTAGATGCCTTTTGAAGCTGAAGGTTCCGGGTGCAGCGAAAGCGCATGCGTGGATGTGCCCACTTGGCTTTTTTCATTAGAAATGATCAATACAAGATCATTACGACGATAAAAGACAGTCTCCACGGATCGAATCACAGAAAAAGACAAAGAATAAGGTTTTTCTCGGAACCACAAACAAGGATTGTTACAGGTTAAATATAATTAATTTAATTAATTATAAAGAAATAACTTTTGGGTGTTCTTTCTTCGTTGATGTTCTTGATCACGTTGTCAATGTGATCCGTCGTTGCGTCGTAGAAGCCAAGTGTAGACTCCCTCTAGAGGTGATCCACACATGTACCTCGTATCTTTGGAAATTGCCAAAGGATTATCTGGGTGCTAGTATGGAGAAGCCTTTGCTTGCATTGTCCGCTTTAGATCATATTGATTCTATGGAAGAGGATCTCTCTCGGTCTTGAGAGCGTTCTTGGGGGAAGAGGTTCTTTCGGCCTTGAAAGAATTCTCCAGAGATTTTGTGTTTCAGAAAAGAGTTGGGGTTGTGAGGATATTTATAATCAGGTGTGTGGGGTTATAGAGTTATGACAATAAATAAACGCGTTACACGTTTTATTTATTTCATTAACTCATATTGAAAACCACCTGTCAAATAATTAATTCCTTGACATGCGTCAACGCTGATTATAATAAATATCATTTAAAACAATATTACATCCTCAAAATCCCGACTGTAAAAACTACGCGGTGTGTATTAATAAATACACGGTGTATACTTTTTTTTCATTTAAAACTACACAGCGTGTACATTCAATGTACAGAGAGTGTATATATTGTTTTTATTTATTCATTTCCTTTCCATAAAGAAAACTACATGGCGTGTAATTATTAATACACATCGTGTACTTGTTTTCCATGAAAAACTACACGGTGTGTAATCTTTAATACACAGCGTTTATATCTTGTTTTTCATTTCCTTTTTCCTCCATCATTAAAATGATTTAGGCATCATTGAATATTTATTAAACCATGTACGAGGATAATTTTTATTCTACTTGAGATACTTGAATACACATAGTGTGTGACCCTCTAGGCCTCTTTCTCGTTGGCATTAGGTGGGATTGCCTAAAGTCCAAGATTACTGTCTAGGAACGGGTCAAGGCACCCAAGAGAAAGAAGTTGATGCTGCATTGGCGTATCACCACATACGAACGCTTACTATGTAATATAATCCCTTTGTCTCGATATCTCCACAAGTAGGTTTCATGGAAGTGTCATAAACTTATATGCTTGATCTGTCATTCTTTGACTACCTGAAATAAACTCAGCGTTCATACCATGGCCATGGAATTTAATGCGATAGTTCTATTTCAATCAAAGGGCCGAGATATCAACTTCTATAAATGGAAGGGAAAAATCCTTTCTTGACTTATCCATTAACAACCTGTCACTCGTGACGCACCCAACGTACCCTACTTCCCGCCAACTGTCTGCGTGATGGTTTTTGTCAGTAAATCTAAGTGCGTGAGTCAGACATGAGTTAATGATAATCTTACAGTTGAAGGACCATTACACACGTTCGTAGATATAAATTTCCGATGACACCAAGACATGCAGAATTTCTACTGACGGGTCTGTTCTCATAATCCCCCATCTTGGGGATTACCAAGTGTGAACTCTATGAGAGGGAGTCTCGTCTTCTTATGAGTACTCGCACATGACGGTCTGTATACTATGTGTCCTATCATAGTATTTTGTCCAACCGTATAACTTTATTTAAGAATATTGTTATAGAATATCAAGGTTCTCATCATAGAAGGGATCTACCATGACCTTATCAATGCAACAAATATTCCGGGACATTATTATATTATAGTCACGCAGAACAATGAACAATATATAATAAGTGAACATTCATGTAATCAAAGTACAAAACAGTTGGTTCTCAGGACACCAACCCTTAAAAACTCCCACTTGGACTAGAGCCAACTGCCTACGACTTTTAGTCTGCTAGACCTTACATGATGATCATGTTTCTGCTGATTCAAGGCTTTAGTTAAGGGTTCTACCATGTTGTCTCCTGGGGAAATACTACTCACTGCAACTTCACCTCTCTGAGAAAAATCTCTCAAGAGATGATACTTCTGAAGTATGTGCTTTGTCTGCTGATGTGACCTTGGCTCTTTTGCAAGTTTCACTGCTGTAGTATTATCACAATAGAGTGTGATAGGATATTTACTGCTTGGTACTACATCAAGGTATTGGAAAAAGCTTCGCATCCATACTACTTCTTTTTCTGCCTCAGAAGCTGTGATATACTCGGAATCTGCTGTAGAATCTGCCACCACACTTTTCTTTAAGATCTTCCAGCTCACTGCACCTCCATTAAAACTGAAGATGTATCCAGTCTGTGAATTCATTTCATATTGATCAGTCTAGAAACTAGCATCTACATGTCCTCTGATGACTAGTTCCTCATCTACTCCATAAACCAGGAACAAATCCTTAGTATGCCTCATATACTTAAGGATAGTCTTGACTTCCATCCAATGGCTGTCTCCTGGATCAGCTTGATATCTGCCTACCACACATAATGTGTAAGAAACATCTAGCCTCATACATAGCATAGAATACATTAATTACCCAATCACGTATGCGTAAGGGATACTTACCATTCTCTTTCTTTCCTCATGTGTCTGAGGACACATTTTCTTGGAAAGATGAATGCCATGTGACACTGGAAACAATCCCCTCTTGGACTGTTCCATACTGAATCTCTTCTGTATCTTTTCAATGTATGTACTTTGATTCAGGCCCAGTATTCTCTTGGATCTATCACGATGGATCTTGATCCCAAGAATATATGATGCCTCTCCCAAGTCTTTCATAGAGAAGCATTTATGCAACCATTCCTTAACTGACTATAAGACAGGTACTTCGTTTCCAATTAGTAATATGTCATCAACATATACTATTAGGAAAACGGCTGCACTTCCACTAAACCTCTTGTATACACAAGGCTCAAATTTGTTCTTAACAAATCCAAATTCCGTTACAGCTTCATCAAAACGAATGTTCCATGACCTTGATGCTTGCTTTAATACATAAATGGATTTCTGCAACTTGCATACCTTTTTGGAATCCTTTGGAGTCACAAACCCTTCAGGTTGTGTCATGTTGACATATTCCTGAAGGTTTCCATTAAGGAATGCTATTTTGACATCCATTTTCCAAATTTCAAAGTCATGGTAAGCAGAAATGGCCAATAGTATTATGATGGATTTCAGCATCGCAACTAGTGAAAAAGTTTCATCATAGTCAATTCCTTGACCCTGTCTAAAACCTTTTGTAATCAGTCGTGCCTTGTAGGTGCTGACATTCCCCTCCATGTCCAGTTTTTTCTTGAATACTCATTTATTACCAATAGGCTTTACATCAACTAGAGGATCTACCAAAATCCAGACTTGGTTTTGGTACATGGAATCCATTTTTGAATTCATGGTTTCTTGCCACTTGGAAACGTCTGTGCCTTCAACTGCTTCCTTGTAGGTAAGAGGATAATCATTGTCCCCCAATAATGAGTCACCATCCTCGGTGACAAGAAAACCATATCATTCTGGTTCTCTCACCTCTCTCATTCTTCTACGCAGTTCTTTTGTCTCTGGAACATATTTTTATTCCACGGGGCTTTGTGGAATATGTTCTTTTACCAACTCTTGTGTATCTTGAGCCTCGGCTTCATCGAGGTCTATCTCGCTCCCACTATCTCTTTTGGAGATGTGCTCCCTCTCAAGGAATATGGCGTGTCTTTCCACTGTAACCTTTTTGTCTGAGGGGTTATATAAGTAATATCCCCTTATTTCATTGGGACATCCTATAAAGATACACTTTGTGCCTCGGGGTGCAATTTTGTTACCCGAAGAGGCTTTAATAATTAATTCGCTACCCCACACATGTAAATTCGATAACATGGCTTTTCATCCACTCTATAACTCATATGGAATACCATTTATCGATTTAGTTGGTACTTGGTTTAGTATGTGCGCTTCTGTTTGTAATGCATATCCCCAAAAGGATAATGGAAGACTTCTATGACTCATCATTGATCTCACCATGTCCAACAAGGTGCAGTTCCTCATTCCACTTACACCATTCCACTACGGTGTGTAAGGAGGAGTGAGTTGAGATAGAATCCCAAACTCCCGTAAGAAATCAATGAAGTCCTGATTAAGATATTCTCCTCCTCTGTCTGAGCGGAGCTTCTTAATATTCATAGCAAGATGGGTCTCAACTTCATTCTTGTATTCTTTGAACAGATCAAAAGAATCTGAATTATAACTCATTAAGTAGATATATCCATATCTACTAAAATCATCAGTAAAAGTTATGAAGTACGAGAACCCACCCCTTGATTCAACTGGAAATGGTCCACACACATCTGTGTGAACTAATTCTATAATCTCTTTAGCTTTTTAACCTTTCCCACTAAATGGGGATTTGGTCATTTTGGCTTGTAGACACGCATGACATACACCAAGTGGTTTTAGTTCGAAAGAATATAAATACCCATCTTGATGTAATTTTGTCAAAAGTTTCTCATGGACATGACCTAGCCGGTGATGCCAAAGTTGGGTGTGGTATGAGTCATGTGAATTAACTTTGTTATAGATTATCATTACTTGGTTTGTGTAGTCTAACACATAAAGGCCGTTATATAAATGTTCCCTACCAAAAAAATGCTATATTTATAAAAATAACAACATCCACTTCCAAACATGAAGATGAATCCATCAGTATCTAATCTGGATACTGAAATAATGTTTTTGGTTATAGAGGTTACTTAATAACATCCTTTCAAAACCAAGACCATCCCCGTAGGCAATGTGAGGTGGTAGTTCCCGACAGCTACAATAGAAAGTCTGGCTCCGTTGGCTGCTCGTAGATCTACCTCCCCTCAATCAATCTTCTTGAATCTACTTGGTTTCTGTATTTGGATACAGGTATGAGAACCAAAAGTAGAATCTAATACCAAATTAGTAGAAACAGATAGATGGCATTTGATAACAAACACACCTGAAGCTTCCCCTTGCTTCCTTGGCTGGGTGCAGTTTATCTTCTACTGGCCCTTCTTGCCACATGCGAAACAAACAACATCATGTTCCTTTGCCTACCCTTTGATCTTCCTTTTCTTGGAAGGCCTTGAAGAATATTTGGGAATAATTCTCTTCGTTTTCCCTTTCCTTTTATTCACCATGAGGAAATAAGGCTTTTCATATAAGGCCCCAGCCTTAAACCTTACTTATTATTGAATTAAATGAATAATTCACATTGAGGATCTTTTCAGGTTTAGAGTTTTAGAGAATTATGTCATAACTATTACATCTCAAAAGATTACCAAGTAGACACTTCTACTAAGTTTCCATAAAATAAAAACTCTTTAAAATAAACATGTCTAGTTCCATGTTTTAGATAGCATGACTTTCCCTTGATCCCATCCTTGACCGTATTCCACATTAAGTCCTGTGAAAAACATTTCAAAAAAAAACATGGGGTGAGCATAAAAATCTCAGCAAGGGATAAACAAAGCATGAAATCTGTTAGTTTTTCAGAGTAACAAGTAAACCATGTATACTTTATCAAATTAATACCTTTCACCTTTAGGAAGTAGTAAAAACTCTTCACTGAATAAAATATCATTACTTACCCTTTTGTAACCAAAAGATTACCATAAAACCGATATAAAGAACACATAACATATAAAGGTAACTTGGGGCATAAACATACTTAAATGGAATAACCATACGGTCGACTTCCACACATACTTAATGGAATAGCCATACAGCCGACTTCCATACCCAATGCATTGGAGGTTATAACGTAACCACCCGTCCTGGTATTCACGGCACCAGCCATCATATGGTTTATCACGTAACCACCTGCAAAATGTCCAAGTACCATAATTACACATAAAATATTGAAAATATAATCATTACAATAACAACATTTCATTGGAAATCACAATAAGTAATTCCCAGATATTGAATTAAGCAATCCATTTTCAAAAACCATTTAAAAGAGATTTTTGAATCAAAGTGTCCCATACCACTTTGAAGCTTTTATTGGAATTATAATTTTAAAACATTAATGTCCATATAAATAAATACTGAAAACCACTTTGAAAACATGGACATTAAAGATAAGGGTTTAGAATAATAAATCTTTAAAACATTTAAAATGATATTTTTTTAAAGAGTTTTTAACAAAATGAGAGACTCTTGAATACAAATAATTGCGGAATAACATTTAATCAGAACATTATAATATCATGAGAATAAATGGATTCATGATATAATATGTCAAAGGACAGTATACACAATATATAAGAGTTAATTGGTGCATAACAACAATGAAGTCTCAATGGAAATGTAAATTGTGATGAAATCCATTATAAAGATGGTATCCTTAAATTAAGGATAAATCTGTCAAATAATTATGTGTGAGAAATATAAAGACACCAAATATAAGTGGGTATTAAGTGTGAAACAATCAGAGGTCATTCACACATATTCATAGGATTACATGTTCAAGAAGTACAAGTTGAACCCAAAGAAATCGAAATTGGGTTAAGACGTTCATTTGTAAAAATTCGATAGCCTAACGGCGTCACTTCAAAATTCAGAAAATTAGGTGATGAGAGAGTGAATGGTATCTCATCACATGGACATAAACATTACATCAATAAGGATATATAATAACATATCCCAACATAATAAGAAGTAACTTAAAATACATAACAAAAAAAGTCTTTTAAAAAGAGGAGGGTGAAAGGTCCCCTTACCGAGTTGGGTAACTTTCAAAAAGTACACACCAAGGAAGAAGGGTCATACAATGAAGATGTAAATACCCATAAATGAAATTATACTACAAAAAGTGTATAATAATGGCCAATACATACACCACTCAAAGGAAATAGTGGCCAATGTAGCATAAATGTCACGGGAATAAATGTGAGATGAAAAATCCCTTACGAAAACTCGGCAGCCTAACGACGCCACTTAAAGGTTCCAAAAATGGATTTATGAGATTAAATAGGGTATCTCATCATATGAACATAAAAATTACAGTAGTAGTAATATAAAAGAACATCCCAATCATAATAAATATGAGCTTAAAAATAATGACATAAAAGAGTGTACTTAAAAAGAAAGAGAGGAGTAGGATCCCTTACCTCGGGTCTGACTTGACTCGATCATTCTTTAACGTCCTGAATAATAAACTTGAGTTAATTTATATTTGCTTAAGAAACTTTTTCAAGTTCATTATTCCTTTTATATCACTTATTTCCATTTTATAAACATTATGTAATCATGTAAGTTAATAATGTTTGTTTTGTCGATATTTGGTTCTTAAGTCGAAAGTGAACTTCATACAATTACATGTTGTTTGTGTGGTCAAAGGTTCATTATATCTAGAATGATATTCATGATTTGGATATCATATATATAATATATATCCATCATATACAAGTATTTAAAATATTACATAATCATTTATAGGTAAGAAATGAAATGCACCGTTCATGGAGATGGTAAGCCGTACGTACGCACGAACGCTACTTTCATTTCTTTGTCATATTAATGGAATTAAAACTAAATGAGAGGTATGTATATTTTAATTCCATAATTATATTCATAATTTATATGTAACATAAATTATATATATCCATTATAAATATGTACTTATAATATTACATTACATTTGGGGATAAGAAATGAAATGCACCGTTCATGGAGATGGTAAGCCGTACATACGCATGAACGCTACTTTCATTTCTATCTCATACATTAATGGAATGAAATAATAATGATATAGAGGTATATTATAATTCTAGTATAAAATCATATATAATAACTTTAAATCCATCCTTTATACGTCCCACATATGGCATGAACGAATTACATCACTTTGAGGGGGCGGTAGTCCGCACTTCCTAAAATGAAATTATCGTGTTTACCCACAATGGAGACCATAAAGGTATGCCACAAAAGAAAAATACAGAAGCTTAAGTAAAACATAAACATATTATATATCATATATAAATATAGTGACATATTAATGGCCACCTTTGAAGGTGTTATTTGAGTGTTGAACAATCATCGTTTCGTGAGGCAGAAATTCTCCATCCACAGAAACAGAATGTTCTTTAACCATTAGATGTTGGTGTGTGTAAGTTTAGATCGAATCCTTCTTATAACAACATCCTAGTATATTTAAGATACTTTAGTTGTTACAAAAAAATAAATAAAAAGAGTTTAGGGGGTTGGAGAGCCAAAATAATACAAAAGGACTCAAGTGAAGACATTACCTTAAAATCGGGTAACTCCCTTTGGTTTGAGCTCAAAGGCTTCCCTGGGAAGACTTCTTCCCAAAGTGAGGCTTCAAGGAGTTAGAGAGGGATGTGTAGATACAAAATTGGCAGGGTTTGGCTGAGCCAAAGGCTTTGGATGTGTGGGTAAAGAGGTAGAGGTGGGGGCCTTTTATAAGAGGAGAGGAGGGTCACTTTTGGAAAGTAAAGAAATGTTACTTTATTTTAGAATGAGTTTCAGATTTTAATGGTCCCACATTGATGTGTTTCGAGGATAAGGTGATAAGGGTTATAAATCCACCCATCCAATAGGTTTTGGACATGTTTAGGTCTAAAAGTTTACATTATCATTCCATTTTATTTAAATCCTTTATTAATGAGGTAATCGTTGCATCATCATGATGTCATAAATAATTTAATATATTTAATGTCTAAAAATTATAAAAAAATATCATGATGTAGGAAATATTTTTATCTTTCCAATTACTATTTATAGTCAAAAAACTGACTTGTATAACCCAATGTAAAAATAGTTTTAGTAAAATAACTCATGTTTGTGTCATTTTTAATTTTACATTAAATAAAATGTTATTTATGTCATTTTCCAACCATAGTGGCTCCATGGGGTCCCCAAGTTGACCCATGGATTGTATTGGTCGGCCATGACACATCCAGTAAGTGTAGTACATGTGTCAAGCTCATATCATATTATTAAAACATTATTTTTACCTTAAACTACACTAATTACCTCTAATCACGATTAAAAACTTAATAAGTTACTATTCACAAAAAATTATTTTAATCCCATTGAACCACATTTTAATTCTTAATGACAACAATGTATGTCAGATTTTTGAAATTCAAAACACAGAGGTGGAAAAGTTTCATTTAAACGAAAAATCAGTTTCTTTAACTACCACTTAGTGGTTTCACTATTCATCCAAAATTGAAGTTTTCCAGAAAAATACCAAAAATTCACCCTGAGCTATATTTGATATTACGAATTCAAAAATGAATTATAAATTACAAAATTCAAAAAATATAAGTTGAATTAATTAATTTAATAATTAATTCCAGCTGTCAAAACAAATAGCGTGTTTTTAAGAAACAGTATGTATCAAAAGATTGACTCTAGTTTAAGTCCAATTTCAAGATGAAATTAATTTCAACGAGCACTATTGGATTATATGGTAAAAATATATTATAATTGAACTTTAAAACCAATTCAAAAGATAATGTAATCATATAAATAAATTATATTAAAAAGAGGGTTTGAATTAAAATACAACATTTTTCACTATTCATTAAAAATTGAACTTTTTCAGAAAAATACACAAAATTTACTCAAAGTAAATTTTGATGTCCCGATTCTAAAGAAGAATTTTATTTAGTCAAATATAACACATAAAATTGTCAAAAAGTGGATTTAAAAGAGGTTCTCCATCAAAAGGCGGTTAATCGACCTTCTAAAGAGTATTAGAATGTTTACGCTTAAAATTGAATTCATTCATAATTTTTAATCCTCTAACATTTATTCTAAAAAGTAAAAAATATTTGAAAAACATATATAATCATTTTGTAGTTAGTTCTGTTCATTCTCTCCATTACAACGGCTAGGCATTAACTACCATTTAAAATAATATTATTTTATTATTATAGTGCAATGTAAGATTTCAAAGGAACCCGTTGTTGCGTATTGGGTAAGCCATCAAGAATAGATTTCCCTTTAAATTAATATTAACATTTTATTCACAAATAGGGATAAATATAAAAATGCCATATTCTTTATTTACCTGAGGTGTTACATCCTTCCCCCCTTTTGGGAATTGCGTTCTCGCAATTTCAAAATTGGGCTTGAAAACTCCATTGAAAGTCCCACATCGGAAAAGGAGTAAATTAAACTATCACTTTAAAAGAAAGAAAGGGAAGTACAAAGGTCACCCGAGTTAACCCATACTAGGATTCCATGTATGAAAATATGGAAATGGAGGGAAAAAATGGGTCATGTTTTGATGGAGAGTGATAGTAAACATGTCCAGGAGAATGTTAACCATAAGAAAATCACAAACTTGTGATGGGTTAAACGGTATTCGATTCTCCAGTAGGAAAAGTTAACAGACAACATTTTTGTTTTAAGTTAATTTTTATTGAGGAATTTATTTTTGAGCTCAACTAAATCATAATGAAACATACATACTTGTCATGTATACTTTCAACTTTTACTAGATTCCTTAATCAAACTCATATTTTCTCCAAAAGACGAGTATTTAGGAAGACTTGTTCGCATTAAGAGTACTATAATCAACTTCTTGAGAATCACCTAATCCAAAAGAGAAATATATACTTCCCATGCCTTTATACTTTAACCAAAACCAAAACCAAAAAGGTTAGTACAAGATCAGATAATCCAGAAAAGGATAACCCTTTATAAAAAGAAAATCTATTCTTAATCTCCAAAATTTGTCCAACAAAACCCAAAGTTCAACGAATACCATAAGTAAACCAAACTAAGATTGAAACCCAAATATTTGAAGGATTTAATCACATAGTCTTCCAAGTTAAATCGTATCATTTATCTCCAAATAACATCAGTTACTCTTAAAGTCTCGTATTTAAAAGTAATTAAACTAATCACATATCCTGCATGATAGGTTAATAATTTCCTTAGATAACCCAAAATCAACTTAATCTAAAATCATCTAACTAAAAATAAGTAGTCAAACTAACCAGGGGATTCACGTAGTCCAGTGGTAGGCGATAAATACCTGTTGCACTTTGGTTGTGGGTTCGATTCCAATAGCTTCGCCCGACGCGATGGGTTGTCACACGGTCTGTGTGTTGTCCTTTTTCCAAAACTATATAATTCTTAAAACATTCCCCAAAACGAGATAAAATCTTCAAAAATAATCATAAAATATTTTATCCTCAAGTTTATCTCATGACTTTCATTTTGCATCATAGCATATAGTAACCCATAATTACCTCAAAAGTAAGGATCATATAAACCCAAATGGTTCTTTATAACTATGTCCACAAAAGAACAGATAACTATTCCTTGAATAAAATTTTCATATATAAAACATCAGGGTTAAACGTACTATAAAAAGTCTTCTAATGTAACCCCATCATCAAAAGAGACTTAATACTCTTAATAATTTCACCATAACTCTTGAAGCCTTTATATGTTGACTTTTTACTCATTCAACATTCTTCATGATCCATTAACCATTCCTTTCCAACTTATTCTGAAATACTTCTTTCCTACAAACAAAATCATGAATCATATCCTAAGATTCCAAAATAGGAAAACAAAAGTTATGAAATAATCAATACCTTTGATTGGTCATTGTCAGTTTCTTCATCCTCAATTGGAATGGCATTACGTATTGGTAAATCAATATTTGTACGATCTTGGCGATCCCATTCCCGAAACTTCTTCATAGGACATGTGTTTTCATAATGACCATGCACACCACATTTAAAAAATTCAATTGATCCCTTAGAAATAACTTCTTTCCCTTTCCTCGAGTCAACTAGATGCTTCCTTTTTCCATGGAAGGTTCTTGCTTTATGACCTTCATTTCCACATCTATAGCATATTTCTGTCCCTCTGAAACATTTTCCTAGGTGTTTCTTTCCACATCGTTGACACATAGGTTTTTGAACACACTTACCTTTATGATTATTACCTATAGTTCCGTAGGGATTTGTTTCTCGCATATATGATGCCTTATAGAAATCACCAAGGTTTAGGTGGTCAATCATGACTCCAGATAGTTGGTTGAGAATAAACACAAGAGTTATCATTGCAGCTCCCATATCATTCCGTTGCTCGCTCAGAAAACTGTCACAGTTTCCTTCACATCCACTGTTACTTTGGTGCCTGCTAGATCCATCCATTTACTAAAACCAAAAAGGGTCAGTGTGATTATATCAAAAAAAAAAATCATGTACTAATGAGGAATATATACTTACTAATTCAATTTATCTAAAAACTATGACTCTTTCTGAAATCCTAACCATTTTTGTAATGTCACTTATGCTTAAAGAATACCCTAACCTCTAAAGTTATCTAAACCGACCTCTGATACCAACTATAAGGCCCCAACCTTAAACCTTACATATTATTGAATTAAATTAATAATTCACATTGATGATATTTTCAGGTTTAGAGTTTTAGAGAATTAGGTCATAACTATTACATATCAAAAGATTACAAAGTAAACACTTCTACTAAGTTTCAATAAAATAAAAACTCTTTAAAAGAAACATGTCTAGTTCCATGTTTTAGATAGCATGACTTTCCCTTGATCCCATCCTTGAACCTATTCCACATTAAGTCCTGTGAAAAACATTTAAAAAAAAACTTGGGGTGAGCATAAAAAGCTCAACAAGGGATACACAAAGCATGAAAACTATTAGTTTTTCAAAGCAACAAGTAAACCATGTATACATTATCAAAGTAATACCTTTCACCTTTAGGAAGTAGTAAAAACTCTTCATTGAATAAAATATCATTACTTACCCTTTTGTAACCAAAATATTACCATAAAACCCATATAAATAACACATAACATATAAAGGTAAATTGGGACATAAACATACTTAAATGGAATAACCATACGGTTGACTTCCACACATACTTAATGGAATAACCATACGGATGACTTCCATACCCAATGCATTGGAGGTTATAATGTAACCACCCGTCCTGGTATTCACGGCACCACCCGTCATATGGTTTATCACGTAACCACCTGTAAAATGTCCAAGTACCATCATTACACATAAAATATTGAAAATATAATCATTTCAATAACAAAATTTCAGTTGCAATCACAATATGTAATTCCAAGATATTGAATTAAGCAATCCATTTTCAAAAACCATTTAAAAGAGATTTTTTAATCAAAGTGTCCCATACCACTTTGAAGATTTTATTAGAATTATAATTTTAAAACATTAATGTCCATATAAATAAATACTGAAAACCACTTTGAAAACATGGTCATTAAAGAGAAGGGTTTAGAATAATAAATCTTTAAAACATTTAAAACGATATTTTTGTTAAAGAGTTTTTAACAAAATGAGAGACTCTTGAATACAAATAATTGCAGAATAACATTTAATCAGAACTTTATAATATCATGAGAACAAAGGGATTCATGATATAATATGTCAATGGATAGTATACACACCATATAAGAGTGAATTGGATCATAACAACAATTAAGTCTCAATGGAAATGTAAATTGAGATGAAATCCATTATAAATATGGTATCATTAAATTAAGGATAAATCTATCAAATAATTATGTGTTAGAAATATAAATACACCCAATATAAGTGGATATTAAGTGTGAAATAATCATAGGTCATTCACACAAATTCATAGGATGACATGTTCAAGAAGTACATGTTGAACCCAAAGAAATCAAAATTGGGTTAAGACGTTCATTTGTAAAAATTCGACAGCCTAACGACGTCACTTCAAAATTCATAAAATTAGGCGATGAGAGAGTGAATGGTATCTCATAACATGGACATAAAATTTACATAAATAAGGATACAGAAGAACATATCCCAACACAATAATATTTAAATTAAAAGACATAACAAAAGAAGTCTTTTAAAAAGAGGAGGGTGAAAGGTCCCCTTACCGAGTTGGGTAACTATCGAAAAGTACACACCAAGGAATAAGGGTCATACAATGAAGATGTAAATACCCATAAATGGAATTATACTACACAAAGTGTATAATAATTTCCAGTACATACACCACTCAAAGGAAATAGTGGCAAATGTAGCACAAATGTCATGGGAATAAATGTGAGATGAAAAATCCCTTACGAAAACTCGGCAGCCTAACGACGCCACTTAAAGCTTCCAAAAATGGATTTATGAGATCAAATAGGGTCTCTCATCATATGAACATAAAAATTACAGTAGGATTAATATAAAATAACATCCCAATTATAAGAAATATGTGCTTAAAAGGAATGACATAAAAGAGTGTACTTAAAAATAAAGAGAGGAGTAGGATCCCTTTCCTCGGGTCCGACTTGACTCGATCATTATTTAACGTCCTGAATAATAAACATGGGTTAATTTATATTTTCTTAAGAAACTTTTTCAAGTTCATTATTCCTTTTATATCCCTTATTTCCATTTTATAAACATTATGTAATCATTTCAGTTAATAATGTTTGTTTTGTCGATATTTGGTTCTTAAGTCGAAAGTGAACTTCTTACAATTACATGTTGTTTGTGTGGTCAAAGGTTCATTATATCCAGAATGATATTCATGATTTGGATATCATATATATCATATATATCCATAATATACAATTATTTATAATATTACATAATAATTTAGAGGTAATAAATGAAATGCACCATTCATGGAGACGGTAAGCCGTACATAGGCATGAACGCTACTTTCATTTCTTTGTCATATTAATGGAATTAAAACTAAATGAGAGGTATGTATATTTTAATTCCATAATTATATTCATCATTTATATGTAACATAAATTATATATATCCATTATAAATATGTACTTATAATAGTACATTACATTTGGGGATAAGAAATGAAATGCACCGTTCATGGAGATGGTAAGCCATACGTACGCATGAACACTACTTTCATTTATATCTCATACATTAATGGAAAGAAATAATAATGATATAGAGGTATATTATAATTCCAGTATAACATCATATATAATAACTTTAAATCCATCCTTTATACGTCCCACATATGGAATTAACGAATCACATCACTTTGAGGGGGCAGTAGTCCGCACTTCCTAAAATGAAATTATCTTGTTTACCCACAATGGAGACCATAAAGGTATGCCAAAAAAGAAAAATACTGAAGATTAAGTAAAAAATATACATATTATATATCATATATAAATATAGTGACATCTTAATGGACACCTTTGATGGTGTTATATGAGTGTTGAACAATCATCGTTTCGTGAGGCAGAAATTCGCCATCCACGGAAACAATATGTTCTTTAACCATTAGATGTAGGTGTGTGTAATTGTAGCTCGAATCCTTCTTATAAAAACATCATAGTATATTTAATATACTGGATTTGTTACAAAATAAATGAATCAATAGAGTTTAGGTGGTTTGAGATGCAAAATAATACAAAAGGACTCAAGTGAAGACATTACCTTAAAATCGGGTAACTCCATTTGGTTTGAGCTCAAAGGCTTCCTTGGGAAGACTTATTCCAAAAGTGAGGCTTCAAGGAGTTATAGAGGGATGTGGAGATACAAAATGGGCAGGGTTTGGTTGAGCCAAAGGCTTTGGAAGTGTGGGTAAAGAGGTAGAGGTGGGGGCCTTTTATAAGAGGAGAGGAGGGACACTCTTGGAAAGTAAAGAAATGTTACATTTTTTGAGAATTATTTTCGGATTTTTTAGATCCCACATTGATGTGTTTCGAAGATAAGGTGATAAGGGTTCGAAATCCACCCATACAATAGGTTTTGGACATGTGTAGGTCTTATATTTTAAATTATCTTTCAATTTTATTTAAATCCCTTATTAATGAGGTAATCGCTGCATCATCATGATGTCATAAATAATTTAATATATTTAATGTCTAAAAATTATAAAAAAACTATCATGATGTAGGAAATCGTTTTATATTTCCAATTAATATTTATAGTTAAAAATATGATTTGTATAACCCCATGTAAAAATTGTTTTAGTAAAACAACTCTTGTTTGTGTCATTTTAAATTTTACATTAAATAAAAAGTTATTTATGTCATTTCTCAACCAAAGTGGATCCATGGGGTCCCCAAGTTGACCCATGGATTGTCTTGGTCAGCCATGACACATAAAATAAGGGTAGGACATGTGTCAAGCTCATCTCATATTATTAAAAAATTATTTTTACCTTAAACTACACTAATTACCTCTAATCGCGATTAAAAACACAATAAGTTACTATTCACCAAAAAATTATTTTAATCCCATTGAACCACATTTTACTTCTTAATAACAACTATTTATGTTGGATTTTTGAAATTCAAAACACAGAGGTGGAAAAATTTCATTTAAACGAAAAATCAGTTTCTTTAACTACCACTTAGTGGTTTCACTATTCATCAAAAATTGAAGTTTTCCAGAAAAATAATAAAAATTCTCCCTAAGCTATATTTGATATTACGAATTCAAAAATGAATTCTATTTTACAAAATTCAAAACAGATAAGTTGCATTAATTAATTTAATAATTAATTCCCACTGTCAAAACAAATAGCGTGTTTTTAAGAAATAATAAGTATCAAAAGATTGACTCTAGTTTAAGTCCAATTTCAAGATGAAATTAATTCCAACGACCACTATTGGATTAGATGGTAAAAATATATTCTAATTGAACTTTAAAACCAATTCAAAAGATAATCTAATCATATAAATAAATTAGATTAAAAAGAGTTTTTGAATTAAAATACAACATTTTTCACTATTCATTAAAAATTGAACTTTTTTGGAAAAATACCAAAAATTTACACAAAGTAAATTTTGATGTCCCGATTCTAAAGATGAATTTTATTTAGTAAAATATAACACATAAAATTGGCAAAAAATGGATTTAAAAGAGGTTCGCCATCAAAAGGCGGTTAATCGACCTTCTAAAGAGTATTAGAATGTTTACACTTAAAATTGAATTCATTCATATTTTTTAATCCTCTAACATTTATTGTAAAAAGTAAAAAATATTTGACAAACATATATAATCATTTTGTAGTTAGTTCTGTTCATTCCCTCTATTACAACGGCTAGGTGTTAACTACCATTTAAAATAATATTATTTTATTATTATAGTGCAACGTAAGATTTCAAAGGAACTCATTGTTGCGTATTGGGTAAGCCATCAAGCATAGAGTTCTCTTTAAATTAATATTAACATTTTATTCAAAAATAGGGATAAATATAAAAATTTCATATTCTTTATTTACATGGGGTGTTACATTTCACACTTCATGTCATTGTCCTCTTGGTGAATAAGGATAAGAAGATCAGACGGAGACTTCTCAATGCTGTTCATGTTGAAGTTCACAACAAAGTTTGAGAAGATCTGGGGGAGTGATGTGAGAATGAGATTGGTACCTAGTTCTTCAGGGAGTTTAAACCCTAGAACCTCCAAGTTCTCAATGTAGCCAATGATCTTGACTACATGAGGCCCAGCTGGGGCACCCTCTCCAAGCATGCTCTAAAATAGAGCATTGGAGATCTCAAACCTTTCATGTCTTGCTCTCTCCTGGTATAGACCACGGAGGTGCTCAAGAATTCTATATGCATCCATGTGTTTATGAGACTTCATGAGCTCACTAGACATCGATGATAACATCAAACATTGAACGTCGAGAGAATCATTCAAATGGTGATCATAGAACAGGAAATCTTCATCACTCACCTCTGGGGCAAGAGCATCAGGAAGTGAGGACTGAAGCACGTAAAACTTTCATTCATGGCGTAGGATAACCCGAAGGCGCCTAAACCATTCCTAAAAGTTACCGCTGGTGAGGATATTGTCTTTATCGAGTATTGATTGTAGAGAAAATGTGGTTGAGGAGTTTGTCATCTTGATTCTACAATTTAAAACAACAGATTTATAAGTACTTTCTTGATTAAAATTTATGAGAAATAATGAATTAATTAATTAGTTCTCCCACTATTTTGTCAAGTCCCAATGGCCCTCACCATTGAACTTGGAATTCCCAGTTTCTTTGACATTCTAGTGGAAAGGATCCATATTCCCCTTCGCATAACCCCAACAAGGGTTGGTCAAGATATTTGAAGGTATTTAGGTAGGCAGGTCTTTTCCAACTGTGAGCTTACTGTTCCTTGATCTATTGAGTGGATTCCCCAATCTTGAAATCTTGACTTGGATTTCCTCAACTCTTGCCTCCAATATTACACCAAGACTAGCAAGGGCTACTTCTCTTGATGTAATATGGTTAAGTAAACCCGAAACCTTTCATAAGGGATTCCTTTATAAAAGTAAGTGTCCCATCAAGGGTTGGTCAAACACATAGTTTTATTGAGTCTTGCCCTTAATTAGGTAACAGAAGGCTTGGTCTGACTTAATATGATATTGAGGGATTTTAGTCCTTTATGCGTAGTTTTCGCATTATCATATTCTTGTTAATATTAATTGATGCTTTCTTAAGTGATTAACCATGTTCTGATAATGTTTACGCATAGTCTAGTTTCTATTTTATTCCATATTTTCATGCTTGTTCATTTTATTAATTATGTGATCACGGAAACACATACATAATAAATAAACCATGCAATAAGACAAAAATAAAATAATATGGCATGATCAGGAGCTTCTATTTGGTTAGCTTATCTAGCGGTTTTGATAAGCTAACCCTTACCTAGGGAAAACACCTTGAACCTGATGGTTCGTGTTTTGCAGCTCCCACCTGTCCACCATTGTATCTTCTTGCGTCGGTTTCGCCTCAGCTTTGGGATTTGAATCGTCTCCTCTGGCTTGGGAGATCCTTCATTACATGGGTTTACATTAAAGAAAGCATGGGCACGCACACCCTACATTTTATTGGAAGAAGGATCACAGGCCAACAAATTTAAATTAAATAAATTTAAATGAAACCATACACATACAAAGGGTCTTTGGTCTAGATTATGATCATCCATAGCATGCAATGACATTTACACATATTTAGAATTCAAATTCTTTTAACCGATCATTCATTTAAGATAAGTCGCGCTTGAATTTAATTAATGATGATCTTACAATTAATTAATTAATTATCTTAAATTCTTTTCTGAATTTACTTGAGATTCTTCTCATCCATATTCATTGTACAGGTCTTTGTACATTGGAGGAAACTTGGTGAAATTCCATTTCTGGAAAGTACACGGCGTGTAGTTTATAATTACACGACGTGTATTTCTTTTCACCATTTACCCAAAGTACACGCCGGGGGCTTTGGCGTGTTTTCTTTACTTTGGAAATTTTTGAGTACATGGCGTGTAGATAAATCATACATTGCATGTACTTCCTTGTTACGCGGTAACCGACCTGGAGATCCCGTGTACGCGGTACGCGGCTTATCCTTGTACACAGTTTCACTTGGGCCAAAACGAACTACATGACGTGTTTCTCCAACATACATGCTGTGTATTCTGGTTTCCACGTGCCGTTCAATTCTGGTCAACACGACATGATTAATAATTAGGCATATTCAATTCACACATCATGGTTTGGCAGACCAGTTCCGGTTTGTTGAATCTAAGTACACGACGTGTAGTTTTAATTACACGCCGTGTAATCCCGTGTTGTACAGACAGAAAGAGCGGCTCCTACGGATGACTTCCTTGTTTTTATTTTAATAAAAAATTAAAATTAAAAGGACGTTTCTGTGATATGAATCGAGAAACTATGGAGGAAGAATAGATCTCATTTATTCAGATTAATATAACGATATATTTCGAATTGAATCAAATATAAATGCATAAATTATCAACGAAAATTAAATAACTATAATCAACGTTGTAACCTCGCTTTGATACCATTTGAAGGTTCCAGGCGCAGTGGAAGTGTGTGGGTGGATGTGCACACTTGGCTTTTTGACATTAGCAATGATCAATCTGGGATCAATACGATGATAAACGCCAGTCTCCACGGATCGAATAATAGAAAACGACAAAGAAGAATGTTTGTCACGAAACCACAAACAAGGATCATTACAGGTTGATTATAATTAATTTAATTAATTATAAATAAATACCTTTTGGGTGTTCTTTCTTTGTTGATGTTCTTGATCAATTTTCGATGTGATCCGTCGCTGCGTCATAGAAGCCAAGTGTAGACTCCCTCTAGCGGTGATCCACATGTGTACCTCATATCTCTGGACTTTGCCAAAGGATTCTCCGGGTGCTAGCGTGGAGAAGCCTTTTCTTGCATTGTCCTCCTTAGATCATCTTGATCTGATGGAAGAGGATCTCTCTTCGTCTTGAGAGCGTTATTGGAGGAAGAGGTTCTTTCGGCCTTGAAATAATTATCCAGAGATGTAGTGTGTCAGAAAAGAGTTGGGTTTGTGAGGAAATTTATAATCGGGTGTGTGGGGTTATAGAGTTATGACAATAAATAAACACGTTACACATTTTATTTATTTCATTAACTCTTATTGAAAACCCCATGTCGAATAATTAATTCCTTGACATGCGCCAACGCTGATTATAATAAATATTATTTAAAACAATATTATATCCTCAAAATCCCGACTGGAAAAACTACACGGCATGTATTAATAAATACACGGCGTGTACTCGTTTTTCATTGAAAACTACACGGTGTGTACATTCAATGTACACTGAATGTATATCTTGTTTTAATTTATTCATTTCCTTTCCATAAAGAAAACTACACGATGTGTAATTATTAATACATGGCATGTACTTGTTTTCCATGAAAAACTACACGGTGTGTAATCTTTAATACACGGCGTGTATGTCTTGTTTTTCATTTCCTTTTTCCTCCACCATTAAAACGATTTAGGCTTCCTTGAATAATTATTAAACCACGTATGGGAATAATATTTATTCTACATGAGATACTTGAATACACTTAGTATGTGACCCTCTAGGCCTCTTTCTC
This sequence comes from Viscum album, assembly GCA_963277665.1. Lineage (NCBI taxonomy): Eukaryota > Viridiplantae > Streptophyta > Magnoliopsida > Santalales > Viscaceae > Viscum > Viscum album. The sequence goes on from OY728127.1 coordinate 9,227,769, forward strand.
ATTGGTATTAGGCGGGCTTGCCTACAGTCCAAGATTACTGTCTAGGAACGGGTCAAGGCACCCAAGAGAAAGAAGTTGACGCTGCATTGACGTATCACCACATAAGAATTATTACTATGTAATTTAATCCCTTTGTATCTATATCTCATCAAGAAGGTTTCATGGTAGTGTCATAAACCTATATGCTTGATCCTTCGTTCTTTGACTACCTGAAATAAACTCTTCGTTCACACCATGGACATGGAATTTAATGCGACAGTTCTATTTCAATCAAAGGGACGAGATATCAACTTCCATAAATGGAATGAACAAATCCTTCCTCGACCTATCCATTAACAACATGTCACTTGTGACTACCCCAATGTACCCTACTTCCCTCCAACTGTCTGTGTGACGGTTTTTGTTAGTAAATCTAAGTGCGCGAGTCATGACATGAGTTAATGAAAATCTTATAGTCTAAGGACCATTACACACACTCATAGATAGCAATGTCCGATGACACCAAGACATGCAGAATTGCTACTGACGGGTCTATTCTCATAATCCCCCATCTTGGATATTACCAAGTGAGAACTCCATGAGAGAGAGTCTCGTCTTCTTAAGAGTACTCACACATGACAGTCTGTATACTATGTGTCCTATCATAGTATGCCATCCAACCGTAGAACTTTATTTAATAATATTGTTATATCATTTCAAGGTTCTCATCATAGTGGGGATCTTCCATTACCATATCAATGAAACAAATATTCCAGGACATTATTATATTATAGTCATGCAGAATAATGAACAATATATAATAAGTGAACATTGATGTAATCAAAGTACAAAATAGTTGGGTCTCAGGACACTAACCCTTACAGAAGCTCTGGTGCTCCATGAAGTGGAGGGGCTTCACGAAGGGGTGTGCTTCCTGAAGTTATGTGTCCTAGCTTAGGCTTGGGGTATAGGTGCATATGGAAGGTACTTTGCGAAGTGGAAAGGCATTCGTGGATTAGTGCCTTGTGAAGTAAGGGTTCCCCGAGAATTGTAATATTGCGAAGCAATGTGCATCGCAAAACACAATGACCCTACCTTAGCATGCTGGTCACATGTGCATGAAGGGTACTTGGAAAAGCACAAGTGTTCCATGAAGACCTGAGTCCCGTTGGGGATCTCCTTCCATCACGGAGGATTGTGGGATCCACGACGAGCATCAACCTATGAAGAGGGGAAAAATTCATACAATGGGGAAGGAACTTCACGATGAAAAACTACTTTGAAGAGCTCATGGTTCACAAAGCATAGATTACTTCATGATTTGGAAGCTAAGAAGGTGAAAGGTTGGAGGATACATCCTTTGGGCTCGAGGGGAGCCCAATATTTATAGGCAAGAGGCGCCGTGAAGCAGAGCTCGCTCGGCCCAAAGACAAAGCTTGCTCTACAGCAGGATCACGAACGTTAAAGCGGTTTGTAGAGTATCCTGCCTCTTTTCTCCATGGTGGGCTCACGAACATCAAAGGGGTTCATGGAGCATCCCACCTCTTTGCTCCGCAGTGGACTCACGAACGTCAATGGGGGTTCACGGAGCATCCTTCCTCCTTGTTCAACGACGGGTTCACGAACATCAAAGGGAGTTCGCGGAGCCTCCCACCTCCTTGATTTGCAGTGGGTTCATGGAGGGGAATCTTGGAACTGGCTATGGTGCTTTGAGGCTCCGCAAACAGGCCTCATGAGATAGCCCCTGAGGCTTTCCATTTTTTCTTGTTCATCCCAAATTTTGGCGCAAACAATAATAAGTAGACATTATTGTTCATAAATTTGTAGTTAATGAGCTTGGAATAGTGTTGATACTCAATTAGTTAGTCCACACAATCACAATATGGATGGAAAGGTCATGTATAGGGCATAGATAAACTAATATTTCATAAAAAAATACTACAATGAAAGAATATAGAAACGAGTGGAAGACATGATTTATTATATCCATGAAAACCACATGTGTGTTTTTGAGACCAAATGATATAATCGAGTACTCATGAAGACCATACCAGATCCTAAAAGTTGTGTACGGTATGTATTAAAACCTAACTTGCACCTGGTTATTGATCAACTTGAAATATATCTTTGAAAACACAATCTCTCCATAGATCCGATCAAAGAGGTCCACTATTCTAGGTAGTGGATACCAGTTCTTAACCATATGCTGGTTCAATATTTTGTAATCTAACCAAAGCCAATGGGTACCATCCTCTTTATTTGAAAAAAGCAATTGTGAACCCCCTAGATAAGCTCTAGGGAATACAAATAGTTTAGCCTCTAGATCCTCCAATTTCTTCTTGACCTCTAGAATCTCCATAGGTTCCATCCGATAATGATGAATGGTCATTGGCACTGCTCATGGAACCATCTCAATGGTGAAATACACCTATCAAACTAGAGGTACAGAAGAGAAGTCATTAGGAAATAAATCCCTAAAACACTTCATTAAGGTATAGAAAACAACAGGTCATTACCCCTGATCATCCAAGAAAAGAATGGGGATCTGAGTTATCACACTGCTCAGCCTCTGCATCTCAGTCCCATATCGAGTCACATGAACATCCCATTCACCCTCATGCACATTCCTACCATCCTATGGTTATATAAACATCACCCTACTATGATATAAGTAAACATGGGCTCAATAGGGAACCAACCATCCCATCCAAATGATTGCATCAAAGCCCATCATCTTGATTACTAAAAGATACCATATGAGCGGTATCCTCCAATCTCAAGGGGAAAATTCTTAAAAAAAAGAAAACCCTATGATAAAATACATAATGGTGCATCAGGTGCCATAATGACATAAACTTTTTCTATCTAGAGTCCCAGACTCTCCATGATTTCCTCAGATATAAAAGAGTGAAATGATCTTATGTAAAATAAAGTAGAAACTAAAGTAGATGATACAATTATTGTACCTATAACTATAGAAGGTCCACAAATCTACTCATTCATTATATACTAGAATTCATGTAATTTCCCTGTACCACAACCTTGAGTCACTTCCTAACTACCTTGATCATGCCCGCTCTTCTAGCACTAGGAATCATGAGTCTAACTACCTCTTACTCGATCACCAACTTAGTCTGAATGACTTGTGGTATTCTAAATTTCATAATTATAAGATATCATAGTCCCCACTCCTGAACATGGAGTAGGTGAAGACCCTCACTCACTAAGCACTGTAATAAAAGTCATACAGAAGCACTGGATACTCCCCATACTGAAAAAAATTCTTCATTCCACTAGATCTTACATGAACTAATGTTTTCTATTTCCAAGATTCTTGCACTGGTGACATGTTAAGTAATTATCTATATGAGGTGCCTGACTAATTCTACCCCATGAGAACCTCAAAAAGACCCTTGTTTCCTCTAGGAAAAAAGTTGATAAATTTAGGTTTTAATGAGCCATGACTCACACCATCTTCTTCTCTTAGGTTTTGCTTATTAATAAGGGTTTAGTTGACAATATTATATATGGTCATCAACTAAAATACATTTACCTATGACCAGATGTCATATAATATCCCATTGTTGAATTTTTTAGTAGTCAAAAGGTCATCACCAAATAGAGTATGAGTGAAATGTTGTATCATAGTATAATGAGTAGAGTATTACAAAACAGTCATTCCTCCCTGCTAGAGGTTCATAAAATCTCTACCCAGCCAGCTCTTAGAGTCCACATAAATAAATATTCATATTAGATAGAATTAAAATATTCCGAAACTATATAATGATACTAATATGCCTAGGTAATAACATCCCACCATCACTTGGTAGAATCTTGTGACATATATGCAATAGATTTGATCCTATTCTCCGGTGGCATCTCTAGATGATTGATTATAGAAGTAATATCTTCAAGCAAGACTCAAAATCATGAGGTCCACCATCCCAAAAAAAGGTGGAAGGTTGCTTCTACTGGGACTCCTGAGTGAACTATGACATATCCAGTGTAGGTAGAGAAATGCCTTTCATATATTTCATCATTCAAAATAATCCATCATGAAATTGGGTATCGATTCCCATATAATGAATAGAAACAGGTTCCATATATGGAAATGTAGGAGGATCACTTGTGAATTAGGGACCACCACCTCTAGTGCGTGGTCATCACCGCATTCATGGCTTACGGCTGGAGGACGTCATGGAGACATGATCCCACAATACCAAACACTGCCTCATGGGCCATCTTAATAATTAAAAATATTTCAGATAAAAAACTGGGAAATGTTCATAGTATTCTGTATACATATCACACCCCTCTTCCTGCTTCTAAATCTAGGACATGTTAATAGATAAAGGCCATAGAAGACCATCATAATGTAATAGACACATAAACTTCCCACTACTAAAGATAGGTTTTGGTATAGGTCTCTATTTCACCTGTATAAGATGAAAATTTAATTATGAAAGTTATATTCATTTGAAATTTCTACTCATTCAAATATTAAATCAATTTAAATGGTTTAATTAGATGAATAACCATTTCTATTTCATATGGGACCATACTTCTCATGAACCAAAACATGGAATCAACTTAACCCATAATATAACACATTCCAGACCATGAAACCAATAGTATATTTTTCAATGTGCTATAATTAACTGCTGAAGGTGTTTGTATGTACCCATTCAAGAAAACAATGTTTGTTCAAGGACGTCACTTTAAGTGTTAGTCATATTTTCTCATTATTTTAAGAAGTTTAATCATAATTCCATATAGTAATCAAGGAACCAATAATATGCCACAAGAAAATTCATGGTGAAAGTATATGTGGCATGAAATGATGCATGGAATATTAGTCATATTGTGCCAATAATGATGCATGTAATAAAATTCACTCATATAATTTGGCCAAAGTGAAAGAAATTTTATTTCAATCATACAAATAATAATAAAATCAAAATATGTGTGCATCACCAATAGTGAAGTCGTACCAACCATAACTGACATAATTAATAATAGAAAATTCCATCCGTGGTAATTTGGGTTTCCTCTGTACATGGGTTAGCTACGTTTAGGCACAAGGTCATTTCCAAATTCCTTTAACTCATAGTATCATCTCTAATATTGAAATAGAAATAAAATGGAAAAGAAACACCTTTGATACCACATTTTATCATCCTGAACATGGATCCACATAACCTGTGCCCCATGATGGGGGGTCACATGGTCTCAAGAACACCTCCCTGTATTCCATAGGCTTCCGAATAACAATGATGGTGTAAATTTGGTACAGTGGGGAGACTATACCCTCATAACAAAGTGGTATAACACATGACAACAATAAGTATACAATAATGGAATCCTAATATAAAAAAACGCTAAGTTACTTGACCAACAACTTATTAAAACATAAGCACATACAAAAAATATTATAATAAACTACTGAAGTATAAATAATTGAACAGCTGAATAATAATATCAAAAGTCACTAGGTAGTGTCATACACATGGATTCATGGCATGCTGATTTACAAGGGGAACATGGGAAAAGCATATAGAACATGGTATAAAAAAACTACAAAAAGACAAAAAGCTTATCCACTAGATTCTTGACCCTATTCTTGTTCATCTACTCATATGCTTCAACTATAGGTAAGGAATATCAAGAATTTTCCATAGGTAAATTTACCTTATCAATACCTATAGACAACTAATCTACTCAGGTACCAGAGGCTGCTTGAGTAGGGTGGGAGATAAAATCCCATTAGGCTAACACCGATGTTGTCTATATGTAATCCAAGTAGAGAACATAGAAATATAAGTGTGCATATATGAAATAATAATAAACAATTCTGAATAAATAAGTACCAGCCTACATAGGATCCTAAAGAACACATGAAAACTCTACCTACTTCGGTTCTTGGCTAGAATTAGAATTTTATTAGTCACTATATATACAGTAATAATAAGATATATAGTATGATTATATGTTTTATTCACCTATATGGACAAAGTACATATGGGTGTTGTTGATTCAATAAGGTTTTCCCTATGATTTTTTCCATTCCTTTATTCAAGGGGGAGATTGTTAAGTCATTAACGATTTACTTATGACATTACCATTCCTCTTGTTTTGAAAATCACAAACACCTTATTTCAAGGAAAAACTCATTTTACCCCTGTTTTTCTTCCACAAGTAAAATTTCCTTCCCAAAGGAAATTTAACCCTACCTTGTTTTCATTATTCATATCAATATTTTTATTAAGTATAAAAATCAGATTCAAATTTAAAACCTTGGAATTGTATAATACATAGATATGAAGCACTCTGTTTTAGGATCTGAATTCCTGTTACGAACTTTTATGAAGTTCTAATCCAAATTCCCTGTTACAAACTTTAATGAAGTTCAACTCTGAATTCTAATTACAAATTTGTATAAAGTTATAACTATGAATTCTGATGATGAATTCTGATTACGAATTCTCATTACGAATTCTGAGGATGAATTTTGATTAGGAAATCTCATTTCGAATTCTAATGTTGAATTATGATTATGAATTCTCATTACAAATTCTGATGAAGAATTCTGATTACGAATTCTCATTACGAATTCTGATGAAGAATTATGATTACGAATTCTAATTACAAATTCTAATGATGAATTTTGATTACGAATTCTCATTACGAATTCTAATGATGAATTCTAATTACGAATTCTCATTACAAATTCTGATGATGAATTATGATTACGAATTCCTATTACGAATTCTGATGAAGAATTATGATTACGAATTCTCATTATGAATTCTATAGAAAAATAGAATTTGAATATCCCTGCATTATAAACTCTGAATTCATTTACTTACATTCTGAACTTTAACTTTTTCCATTCTGAACTTTAACTTTTTCCATTCCGAATATTAACTTTTTCTATTCCGAACATTCATTTTCCCCATTCAAAATATCTTTTTTTTGTTATGATTTCACTTATTATTTTATAAAACAGTGTCGTGCCTTCAGTTATCAACTAACCATTATTCGAGTGACATAGGTATAGGTCCCTACGAAATTCATGGAAGAATACGATCATTGGAGGAGTGGAGCTGACCATTGGAGCTGAGCCTATAAATAGGAGCTCATTTGACAACTTTGACACAACTCTGACATCTGTGCTTACATGTTATTGAAGTGATTTCTAGAGAGAGAGAGGCTCTTATCAACTCTCAAGCATCATGTAGAAAGTTTGAACATATTTTTCATAATTTTCCTTTTGCAGATTTTCTTTGTGCAACTCCGATTGTTGCTGTTAACAATCGAGCGCTTCTAGGGATAGGAAGATAGAGGTTCCAACACCTTGATGTTGAGGGATTCCTTGCTGAGGAAGAAAGAGGTTTTGATTACCCGATAGTTGAGGGATTTCAGGGATAGCAAGTAAGAATCCAATCTTCATATCGAGGGCTTACCCAGGTGTGGGTAAGACAAAATTTCCTGATAGTATAAATCAAGGGACCTTTATCCAAGGTTGTTGGATACCCTTCTCTTTGGGTTAAAATACTTACTACTTGTTACTTGTTTTGTTAAATCTTTTCCACTGCATTTGCAGTGTTAATAAAAGTATAACTCTCTTTTACTTCCTTACTCTTGTACTTTGATATAGTTAGATTCTGTACGATTTTTGGTAGAATATTCATCTTTGTAAACTTTAGTTAAGTTTCATTTTTGGAATCACTTTTCCAAAATTTAGTAAGTGATTAGAACTTATAGAGGTCTTGTGAATTATCTTTTTTAACCCTGTTAAACATAACATCTTTAAAAGAGACAAAGGAATTTTTAAAAGGTACAATTCACCCCCCTCTTGTATCTATATGAGAATCTCATTCTTATTTCAATCCTACGTTTTGTATTATAGAGTATCTCATACACAGACATACCGTCCTAACAATTGGTATCAGTGGTTGGAAACCTCAAACCATGTACCAACTCAACAATTTCTATCAAAGGATTTGGTTCAATCAGAATTAATCTCACTATTAGATTCAGAAAATAATTCTCGGAATTAAATATTTGGATTCACACTTTCGGATTCATATTTTTTTTTGGAATCTATTTTTCGAACTCACATAGTTCGGATTCACTTTTTCGTAGAGATACTTTTATCCTATATTTTCTTGCTTAGAATATTTTCCTTGTTTACAAACTTTTTCTACTAAGAATTTTTTGTGGAAGACTTTTATTAAATATGCTATGAATCAATGTTGGTTCCATAGACAATCTCAATCCAACCAGACCACCTATCTTTGATGGTAATGATTACAAATATTGGAGAGATCACATGAAGACTTTCATTATCAACACTAGGGTTGAAATTTTTTTTATGCTTACCAGTGGATACAAAATTCCATATAAAGAATTAAGTGCCTTTACAAATCAAGAAAAGCATGAATATCAACTTAATTATAAGGTACGCAATATATCTCTTTGTTCAATGACCAGAAATATATATACCCAAATTTCATCTTGTGAAGCAGCAAATTATATATGGAAGAAACATGAGGTTACACACTTTGGAACTTCCAAAGTAATTGAGACCAGAAGACCCATGCTTAGAGATGAATATCATGGTTTTAGTTTTCCTTATGGTGAACCCATATGCAAGGTGTAACAGAGATTCATGACTATTGTGAATAGTTTACAATGAATGGGTGAAAAACGATCGGACAATGAAGCCCTTGTTGACAAGATCATCGAAATCATGACAAATGAGTGGGAATCTAAAAGGATTACAAATGATGAGAATAGAAAGGTAACTAAGATTAACCTTGATGAACTTTTTGGAACTCTTCTTTAGTATGAGACTAGAATGAAGAGAGATGCTGATATTGTGAAGAGGATGAATGGAAATGGCAGTGTAGCTTTTACTACTACTTCCAATAATATGAAATCCAAGACTGCTGATAGAATTACTAGATCCAGATTTACGAAAATTGTTATCCATTCCGAATCTAGTGGAAGTGAATCCTCATAAATTGAATTATCAAATCTTGCTCGAAGGATGAACAAGATAGCTGGACATAGGAACTTTCAATCCAAATACAAGAAGAAGGAAAGGAAAGATAGGAAAATTCTAAAGTTACATGCTATGAATGCAAGAGAGATGGACACGTAAGACCTAACTGCCCTATTCTCAAGAGAAAATAAAGAAAGGAATTATGAGAAAAATAGAAAGAAGTATTACAAGTCCAAATCTAAGAAAGTTTTGAAAGCCAATGACACATGGAGTTCCAGTGGTGGAGATTCTTCAGATGAATCTTCAGATTATGAATCTTTTGGACAGAATAATCTTGGTCTTTTAGCCAGGATACCTATTGATAATCATTTCTTGATGGCTAAGGTACACAATAATGAATAAATGACCAATGTTTCTTTAAATTCTAATGATAGTAAATATTATAATTCTTCAGATGAATAATATTCTTCTGATGAAGATAATACTTTACCTACCTATGAAGAAGTTTCTATGTTTACCAAACTCCTTGAGAATGAGCATTCAAAACTCATGAAAAAAATGATAAGGAAAATTCTAGGAATATTATTCTCACTAAGGAAATATATGATCTTTCTAATGATCTTGATAAGAAAAATGCTTATTTTGAAAGTATTTCAAAAAATCTTGAGGAAGTAAGTTCTGAGAAGAATAAACTTTCTAAAGATCTAGAAAACATAATTTCTAAGAAAAATGTTTTCGAGCCTAGCTCTACGTAAAATTTTTTTGAAGACAAGAACTTAGTTGTAGAACCCAAATACAAATTATTCTCCTTGAGGAAGTGTTTTTAAAACTTTACCCTAGGTAAGGAAAATTTTGATAAAATGTATTCACAAATCTGACCTCAAAGGAATACTTCTGGTTTTGGTTATACTGGTTCTAAACCATCTTTTAGTAATAATTACTTTGTTCCTCAATGTGCCCCATTCTGTACTAAGTGTCAATGTGGTGGTCATTGGGAAAAGAATTTTTCCCTAAATAAAACCCAATCTTTAGGATTTTATAAAGCATATTTTTCAAAGAAGATGTGGGTTCCCAAAATTTTACTTTATGAGATTTCCGGATCCAAGCAAGCCTGGATTCTATAAACCTAACTTTTTCTTATTTTTATGAAAATAGGGAAAGTACCAACAACAATACATGGTACATGGATAGTGGATGTTCCCAGCATATTACTGGTAACAAAAACTATTTTGAAAATATTATCCAGATAAAAGGAGGAAAAGTAAATTTTGGAGATAATGATCAGGGAAAAATTATTGGTATAGGTAATATCATTATTCTTGGAAAAGCTTTGGTTTCAAATGTTTTATTTGTTAAGGGTCTTATGCACAACCTCATCAGCATAAGTCAATTATGTGATGAAAGCTACCTTGTGAATTTTAGGAATGATAAGTGTTTAGTACACAATTCCATGGAAGAGTTTATTCTTTTTGACCATAGGCAAGATAATGTTTACAAACTAAACTTATAAGACCTTAGGAGCTAAGACTTACCTTGCCTTTGTGAAATGGAAGATAATTCTTGGTTATGGCATAGAAGGTTAGGACACTGTAACCTTAAGAACTTATGAAAAAATTCTATGAAGAGACTAGTTAAGGATCTACTAGAGCATAGAATTGATTCTTCAAAAGTCTGTGAACCTTGTCAATATGGAATGCAACATAAATCTAGTTTTAAATACATTAGTGAAGTCTCACCCACTGATGCATTATAGCTAGTGCATATGAATATTTTTGGTCCTACAAAAACTGGAAGAATTGGGGGAAAGTATTATGTATTTGTCTTAGTTGAGGATTACACTAGATTTATGTGGGTCTATTTTCTAGAAAAGAAGTGTGAATCATTTTCTTATTTCAATAGTTTTAGAGCCCAAGTTAAAAATGAGAAAAACCTTCCATTGAAAACTATTCATAGTGATCATGGAGGAGAATTTCAAAATTCTGATTTCGAAACTTTTTATAGTAAAAAAGGAATTACTCATAACTTTTCAGCACCTAGAACACCTCAACAGAATGGTGTTGTTGAAAGAAGAAATAGAATTACTCAATAGATAACCCGAACCATGTTGAGTGAGTATTCTATTGCCAAACATTTTTGGTCTGAAGCTATAATTACTTCTTGTTATACTATAAATTGAGTTTTGATTAGACCTTTTATTAACAAAACCCCTTATGAGTTATGGAATGGTATAAAACCTAGACTCTCTTACTTTAAGGTTTTTGGATTCAAGGTATTCATTCTGAATAATAAATATAACTTACAAAGATTCGCAAAAAAATATGATGAAGGAATTTTCCTAGGATACTCCACAACTTCTAAGGCCTATAGAGTTTTTAACAAAAAAACCTGTACAGTTGAAGAGACAGTACATGTCAAATTTGATGAAACTGATCCTTTTGTTTTTAAACAACTTCAACCTACATCCTCGGATGTGTTTTCAAAAATTGATTATCAACCTATGATAGAAGATCTTTCTGATAAGGAAAATGTTCAAGAAGATACTCCTGAAACATTTACCCAAGAAGATTTCTTACCAAATGTTGATGAACAGGTTTTAAAAAACCCAAATTATTCGTTTCTAAAGAATCACCCTAATGATAGTATCATTGGTGATGTGAATCAACCCATAAGGACTTGAAGTTCCATAAGCAATTATGTACAAAATCTAGCATTCCTTTCCCAATTAGAACCAAAAAAGCACTTATGAAGCTCTAGGTGATGATGATTGGATAAAATCCATGCACGATGAACTAAATGAATTCGAAAGGAATAAAGTCTAGACCTTGGTTGAAAGACCTAAGGAAACTTATGTAATTGGATTAAAATGGGTCTTCAAAAATAAGTGTGATGAAAATGGAATCATAGTAAGAAATATAGCTAGATTTGTTTCTAAAGTCGATAATCAACAAGAAAGAATAGACTATGAAGAAACCTATGATCCAGTAGCTAGACTTGAATCTATTCATGTTTTACATACCTTTGCAGCATTCATCAATTTCAAACTTTTTCTAATTGATGTGAAATATGACTTCCTTAATGGTTATGTTCAAGAGGAAGTTTTTGTTGGAAAACCGCATGGATTTGAAGATACAAAACATCCTGATCATGTTTTTAGACTTACCAAAGCATTGTATGGCCTTAAACAAGCCCCTCGAGATTGGTATGATAGACTTGAAAGTTTTTTGCTTCAAAATAAATATGTTAAGGGAAATGAATATCCAACACTTTTTGTAAAGAAATATAAGAAAAATGTTTTGATTGTTCAAATTTATTTTGATGACATTATATTTGGTTCAACTCAGAAATCTTTAACTGATTATATTGCAGATATAATGAAATCTGAGTTTGAAATGAGTCTGATGGGTGAGTTAACATTTTTCCTTGGTTTTCAAATTTCTAAAAAACTATAAGTAATATACATATCTTGACATAAGTATACTAAATATATTCTTAAAAATTATGAATATGACAACACTAAGAGTATAAGTACTTCCATCGGTACCTCAAACTCAATTGATCTTGATGAAGCTGGGAAACTAGTAGATCAAACGTCTTTTAGAGGAATGATAGGAAGTCTACTCTAATTGACAGCTAGTCATCCAGACATAATGTTTTCAATATGATTATATTCAATATATCAATCCAATCTTAAGGAATCTCATTTAAAGGCAGTGAAAATAATTTTTCGCTACATAAAGGGAACCATGAATTTAGGACTATTTTAAACTTTTGGAAATTATTTTGTTTTAAATAGTTTTTCGGATGCGGACTTTAGTGGATGTAGAATGGATAGAAGGAGTTCATCTGGAACTTTTCATTTCTTAAGATATTAATTAGTTTCTTGGTCTTGCAAGAAGAAATATTCTGTATCACTCTCCACTGCTGAAGCTGAATATATAAGAGCTGGAAGTTGTTGTGCTCAAGTGTTGTGGATGCAACATAGAATCACAGAGTATGGCTTGAGTTTTACTAAGTCTCAAATTTTTTGTGATAAAAAAATTTCCATTTCACTTAGTAAAAACCCTGTTCATCACTCTCGTGCAAAGAACATAGACATTAGGCATCACTTTCTTAGAGATCACACATAAAAAGGAGATATCATTCTTCAATTTATCAGAACGCAAGATCAACTTGCTGATATTTTTACAAAATCTTTACCTACTGATAGATTTGAATACATTAAACAGATGTTAGGAATGATAATAGTGAGGTAATATTCGTTCATTAACATCCTGTTGAACCAATCTCCTTACAGTAATAAACTCCTTTTCACAGGGGGAGTACATTTTTTTGAAGATTTTTTCCAATTTTTCAAAAAAAAAATTCATAGTTAGATTTAAAAAATATATAGTAATTAAAATTTTTGTAGTTGGTTTTTCAAAATTTTTCGTAATGAAAATTTTCGTAGTTATATTTTCAAAATTTTTTCGTAATGAAAATTTTCGTAGTAAGTTTTTCAAGTTTTTCTTAATGAAATTCATCGGACCTGATGTTTTCATAATGAAATTTTTCAGAACTGATGTTTTCATAATAAGAATATTTGTACCTTGAATTTGTGTAATGGAAATTTTCGTAATGGAAATTTTCATAATGGGAATTTTTGTAATGGAAATTTTCAGAACTAAGATTTTAGTAAATTTTTGTACTCATAATTTTCGTAATCGAGTTTTGGTACTCAATGTTTTTGCAATAAAACTTTTAAATCTTAAGTTTTTTGTAGTAAGCTTTTCATAGTATGTTTTTCATAGTATGTTTTTCATTCTATGTTTTTTCTAGTATGTTTTTCGTAGTGAGTTCTTCGTAGTGAAATTTTATTCAAGAAGAATATCAACTATTACCAATAAACTTCCTAGCCAATCCAAAAGGTATGATTTCTTTAATCGAGTTTTTTTAGTCACTTTTACTTGCTGGTATTTTCTTTTAATTTTTCAGTTAAGTTTCTCCTTAAATCCGAATGTTTTTAAAACCTCAAAATATCAAATTTATGATTTCTTTGAGAGCTTGTTTTCAATCGTCAGACCAGATCAGAGAGTTTTTCAACCGTTAGATTGGTTTTGGAAAATGAAAGGTCACCACCATAACCTATATAAAGGGGACCCCAATGGTGTCCCACATCGGTTTCCATGCTCTCGCATCTCAAATATCTGCTTCAGTTTTTATGCTCGTTCCGAATCTCTCATAGTTCCTCAGTCTGAATGTCTACAAAAGACCCTTCTCAAGATATGTCTTTAGTCAATCCAATCTCGGAGTGGCAGATATATAGGGAGAGGTTGGTACACCCAAATTTCTTCAATAAGCATGACCCCCTTATTTACAATAATATTATTCTCAATGGATGGGAATATGTAGCCATTTCTAAAACTCGAGCTCAAGATGTGGTGTATCCGGACTTGCTCATAGAGTTTTATGAGTCAGCCAGTTTTTGGAAGCATGATGGAAGGGAGAAGTACTCCATTAAAATCTATGGGAAGACATATTATTTATCTTATTCCAAGAAGTCTAGAATGGTTGGAATACCCTATGTAGGAGAGGAAAAATTTTTCACTCATAAGGTTTAGGGTAGTTTTGTTAAGGATAAGGCTATGGAGTTCCTTGGTCTTTCTCATATCAACACTGCAAAGAAGATCGCCCATATTTCAACTGACAATCGGATTCTAAAGCTTTGGGTACAAGGGTTTATCGTACCAAGGAAGGGTGAAAAGGATACCCTTAACAAGAGCGACATGTACATCTTATATTTTTTGGTAAATCTAAGGAAAATCAATTTGATGAGGCACATCCTCATTACGATTAAGAACATCAAGAATGGGAACCTCCGAGCTCAAATCATGATTTATCTGTCATTGCTTTTTAAGTTGATAGTTTAGTGCCTAGAATCCTTCAAATTCCATGTAGCTCCAAGACAAGAAATTGAAAGGTGATGTTGATCAATGATGACACTATGAATAGAATGAAAGTTGGTTTCTCAAAATAGTCAGGTGAGTTCTATG
Organism: Viscum album; assembly: GCA_963277665.1. Classification (NCBI taxonomy): domain Eukaryota; kingdom Viridiplantae; phylum Streptophyta; class Magnoliopsida; order Santalales; family Viscaceae; genus Viscum; species Viscum album. The sequence continues at coordinate 9,242,784 of OY728127.1, forward strand.
ATCTGCCTGAGGAGGAGGAAAAATCCAATCTAGAAAATATAGAAAAGGCTGAACCCTCAAATAAGTCCAGTAAGAGAAGGAAGTTTAAGTAAGTGCAAGATGAAGATAAAACCCCAAAACCAAAGGAAGTCCAATCCGCACCTCCTAAACGCAAAAACCAAAAAGAATACTTGGATGTGGTGGTAGAAAAGTGGAGAGAACTCAAGAAAAAGAGGAAATATGGGGATCCACAGTTCGTCTTGGACCCTACTAAGGCTAAGGCCTTAAAAGAAAAAGCTGCTGATGAGATAGAGAAGCAAGCAAAGGAGAAAATGCAGAAGAATAAAATGAAAGAGGTCGAGATTTTTCAATCCCTTCTGAGGGATGCTGAAATTGCATCTGAGAACATCCCAGTGCTGAAGTCTTTTCTTGTGGAATCATTGACTAAGTATCCAGGAAAGAAGACTCCAGAAAATTTCAAAGAAAAAGATGTTGAGAAAGAAGTGATGGATGTTGTTCAGCAAGCTATGGAGGAAGTTCAACAAGATGAGATGAGTGGTAGCTCTGATGAAGTAATCAAGATAATTGAAGACTATCATGATAAGGATATTGCTTCTGAGAAATTCTCACTATGAAATTCTCAAGATAGATCTTTAAAACTTGTTACACCTGGAGTTGATGAGAAAGGAGAAGAAGAAGTCAATAATCCATCTGAAGAAGAAAGTCACAATCATGACTTTATCCTCCCTGAGGATGTTGAAGCTGGAAGTGTAAAAGAGAAAGTGAATAAAGATAATATTATTCAACTTTCCGGTAGTGAGCACGAATTACCAGATGAGGATTCCATACCGAAAATCAGCAAGGGGAAACACGTACTTGTTGACACTCCAATGAAAGATATTATAAACAATAAAGAAGTTTGAGGTTATTTTAAATGGAAGATGGTGGAAATAGAAGAAGAACAATCTCCTAGAAAGTTGTCATATTCAGAATCATATGCATTAGGGAACGATTTTTTTGTCGAGTATCTAAATAAGTTGGTTGATACTATTCAAATATTTCCCAAAATTGATTCCAGATTACAGATGCTTCAGTTTAGTATGAATCATAAATCAGACTACGTATCAATGGTATTGGACATATGTGTGAAGAATGAGGCATATTTCAAAAATTTCATGATCAATTATGAATCTCACCAATGTTCCATTAAGAAAATAACCAAATAGTCTAAGTATATTCTTGAAGATATGGAGGAGATTGATCAGTTCCAAGAAGATGTTAAGGAGGATTTTGGTACTGAGGATACCAAAATGAAAAATCTTTCAAACAGCTTACATGAAAAGATAACCCTTGAAAAAAATACTCAGATTCAGGATGTAAAGGATCTGAATGGGAAGCTTAACTCTATTACTCAAAGCTGGAAAAGGGAAAGAGATCTCCAGATTAAGGTCGAAGGGAATCTTGTAAAGTAGGATGAAGTTCTTAAGGCTCAATCTGAGGCTCTGAAGGCTCAATTTGACAGGATTAAAGCCTTAGAAAAGCAATCTGAGGAGGACCAAAAAGAGTTAAAGAAGATAAAAATCCTTCTGAAGAAGCTAATCCCCAATGAAAAAGAAGACAAATAGACCAATCTGATCTTTTTTTTAATATATTCCCTTGTAAAAATCCTTCCAATCTTAATGAAAACTCTGGTTGCTTGTCTTTTGTGTTATTTTGTACTAATATTCTAGGTACCATATTGTTTTCCACTCCCTCAAACTCTTTTTGAAAATCACAAAGGGGGAGAAGGAAAAATAATTCTAAAGAAGAGAAGGAAAAAGATTTACAAGTATAGAAGAAGTATCCCTATGTAAGGGGGAGTTTATCTAAGGGGGAGTGCTCATTACAAAGAATTCCATGTTCATAATGAAAATCTCATTCTGGAAATCGAGAATATGATCCTTAGAGTTCCAAATCCTATGGGAGAGTTAGTCTTATTCATCATTGATCATAAACAAAGGGAGATAAGTTTTAATTTCAAGTCTAGAAATTTATTATAAGTCTTTACATTCTTTTTCATAAGAATGTTTGTGCTTTCCAAAAAGGGGGATATTGTTGAGTCAATAAGGTTTTCCTTATGATTTTTTCCATTCCTTCATTCAAGGGGGAGATTGTTAAGTCAGTAAGGATTTCCTTATGAATTTACCATTCCTCTTTTTTGAAAATCACAAACACCTTATTTCAAGGTAAAACTCATTTTACCCCTATTTTATTCCATAAGGAAAATTTCCTTCCCAATGAAAATTTCCACCTACCTTGTTTTCATTGTTCATATCAATATTTTTTAAGTATAAAAATAAGATACAAATTTAAAACCTCGGAATTGTATAATACTTAGATATGTAGAATTCTTTTTTAGGATCCGAATTCCTTTTAAGAACTTTTATGAAGTTCTACTCCGAATTCCCTGTTACAAACTTTTATGAAGTTCAACTCTGAATTCTGATTACGAACTTCTATAAAGTTCTCACTATGAATTCTGATGATGAATTCTGATTATGAATTCTCATTACAAATTCTGATGATGAATATTGATTACGAATTCTCTTTATTAATTCTAATAATGAATTCTGATTACAAATTATCATTACGAATTCTAATGAAGAATTCTGATTATGAATTCTGATTATGAATTCTGATGAAGAATTCTGATTATTAATTCCCATTAAAAATTAAAATGATGAATTATGATTACGAATTCTCATTACGAATTTTAATGATGAATTCTGATTACGAATTCTCATTATGAATTCTGATTACGAACTCCCATTACGAATTCTGATGAAGAATTATGATTACGAATTCTCATTACTAATTCCTTAGAAAAACAGAATCTGAATATCCCTGTATTATAAAATCCGAAGTCATTTACTTACATTCCAAACTGTAAATTTTTCCATTCTAAACTTTAACTTTTTCCATTCCGAACATTAACTTTTTCCATTACGAACATTCATTTTATCCATTCCGAATATCAGTTTTCAGTGATGATTTCGCTTCTTCTTTTATAAAACGGTGTCATTCCTTCATTTATCAACTAACCGTTGTTCGAGTGACACATGTACAGGTCCCTCCGAAATTCAAGGAAGAATATAATCATTGGAGGAGGGGATCTGACCATTGGAGCTGAGCCTATAAATAGGAGCTAATTTGATAACTTTGATAAAACTATGACTTCTGTGCTTACATGCTGTTGAAGTGATTTCGAGAGAGAGAGAGAGAGAGGCTCTTATTAACTCTCAAGCTTCATGCAGAAAGTGTAAATAGTTTGTTAAAACTTTTCCTTGTGCATATTTGCTTCATATGACTCTGATTGTTGCTGTGTACAATCGAGGGATTCCAGGGATAGGAAGACATAGGTTCCAACACCTTGAAGTTGAGGGATTCCATGCTGAGGAAGATAGAGGTGCCGACTACCTGATAGTAGAGGGATTGTGGGGATATCATGACAGACTTTCATCTTCATATCGAGGGATTACCCTGGTGTGGGTAAGACAAAATTTCTTGAAAGTATAAGTCAAGGGACCTTTATCCATGGTTGTTAGGTACCCTTCTCTTTGGGTTAAAATACTTACTACTTGTTACTTGTTTTGTTACATGTTTTTCCGCTACATTTGTATTATTAAGGAATGTATAAATATCTTGTACTTACTTACTCTTTTAATCTGATATAGTTAGATTATATATGCTTTACGGTATAATCTTTATCTTTGTAAACTTTAGTTATGTTTCATTTTCAGAATCTCTTTTACAGAATTTATCAAGTGATCAGAACTTATAGAGGTCTTGTGAATTATCTTGTTTAACCCTATTAAACATACCATCTTTAAAAGTTCCAAAGGGATTTTTAAAAGGTACAATTCACCCCCATCTTATATCTATCTGAGAATATAATTCTTATTTTGATCCTATGTTTGGTATTATAGAGTATATCATACTCAGACATACCATCCTAACAGATATATGTATCCATATACATGGAATACTAGGTTTCAATTTCATGGTGATGAAATACTATCATCCATAACCAATATAAATGATCCTATAAGCACAAGAAAAATGGTACATAACCTACATCCCACTCTGAGTGAGAGATTTCATGATCAACACTCAAGATGGTGGGTGTTTCATTATTCCAACACCAAAAACAAGGGACATGTTATGTCATTACCATCATCCAAATCATGTAAATGGCATGAGATGTCATGCTTAACACCCGATGTAAGGGAGAGTGAAATGCCATGCCCAACAAGTCCCATAACCATCATGCCACAACCAATATCAATAGATTAATCATAATAAGAATAATATCCATGAGGAATTAACTATCATGGATTATATTCACCAATCCCATCATAACCAAGGAATTATTATTCTATAAAATCATTTAATAAATCATGCCCAATCAGGGTGACCTTTCAACACTTTATAAAACATTTAAATTAATATATTTAATTCATTTAATCATGAAAACCATAAAAAATGAAGACATTTCATTTAATCAAACCATTTAATTAACCAAAAAGTATAAATTCATTTTACACGGATCAATGAAGAAATTAGGAGGTTCTATTTCAAATTGGACAATTACATACTAGGGAAATTCCATTTATAAGTCAATACAATCACTTAATATGCCCTTTGGTTCAATAGAAATTTATTGAACCCTTGGAAATTCCATTTATAATCCAAGTAAAATTCTTATAAGGTGTTTCAGTCATTTAATAATTTAATTATAAAGGTTAATTTCAATTCGTAACACCCAAGGGGTGTCGATGATCGAGGTTTGCATCCTTTAATTACTAAAAAACAATCCTTATAAGTATAACAAGGTGTGTATATCAATTTATAAGGAATAAATTACTTTTAAATAAATGTGTGGAAAAGGATGGTCTGTAGAACAACACTGAGGCTATAAAAATAGCATAACATTTGGGGAAAATGATGAGACCACCAACCTTATGGTTGTTGAATACTCCTTGATTTATGGATGCCTCAAATTTGAATTAGATTGTAGGAAATTGATGAAATGGATCAACACTTTGAAAATAAAGAAAAAAACTTTCACCTAAATAGTATATAAGGTCTAATGATAAACTAAGAACAAAATTAAGTGAACTCAAGATCATACCTCTAGATATCCAATTATTCTGATAGATCATAATTTGGACTTCAAATCATAGAGACCTCTCAATACCTATTATGGGGAAGAGTAAAAGCCATATGAGAAATAAATAAGATCCATCCACTAGAATAAATTATATAAATGAGAAAAAAGGTTTTAATGTTTCAATAAGGGGAAAATATCATTTAACCCTCAAAAGGGGAACATGATTTTTCCACATAGTTTTTAAAAATAGTGTGAAAACCATACTCAGGCCATTGTCCCTGGAGAGACCCTACAATGTTAAGGCATACTGTTTCCTTAACTGATCAGAATCCATGAAAAAAAAATCCTTAGTCCAACTTCTTCAGTTTTTTCACATGGTCATGATCGTAGGGGTACCTGATTTTTGACAAACTGTGTGACCCTCAACTTCTCAAAGGGACCCCGTACGATCACCCCACACAGTTAGTACTAACTGTTTTGTAAATGTGCATCCTAAATTGTTTTCCCATTTTATAGAACATCAGGCTCTGAACAAGCCCCAAATGCTCTTGAATCCTTCCTTAGGATGTATTTTACATTTACCAAGATTAAACAATGTAGAGCTGTAGAGAAACAATGATCCATACCATTTTTAAATACAATTTTTTATAAGAAACCTATAAAAACTCCCAAAAGTCACCCAAAAAGTCCTAAGAAAATACCCAAATAAAACATGATAAAAAAAGATATGTAAGTACATAAAAGTAAGAGGTGGGATGTTATTTTCCAAAATCATAGATTAACTTGAGCCACCTATATTTACTTATGTCTATATTATTCTTTTTGAAGATATATTTAGTGATATTTTCTTTAGTTAGATCATAAATTATGAAACGACCTGATAATTTCTCCAGGTAATTTGGGAAAATATCAATGGTTACTATATCTAAATATTTTCTCATATAGTTATTCTTAATATAAATCCACTACCTAGATCCATAAGTGATCATTAGGCTACCCTGCATTGGGATACATCCCAATATTATCCCTAACACATCCTAAAATCCTATATAATTCATTACCTCCTTGGATAGTCACAACACGAGATCATTGGTTAATCACCTCTTCATCTCCTTGAAGGATCCCTAGAATATATCATATTATATGAGTGATTTCCACTTTTTTGTAAGGGATGTTATTGGTCTTATTTTCAAGATAATTATATAATGATCCTCTGATAAAAACCTAACAACCTATGAAATCTATTTATAGTAAACTTCAAAGAAATATACCATGAAAATATTAAACTAATGCTTTGAGTTTCAACCATAAATATGGTAATCTAGAAAAAACATTAATACTTCTTATAGATAACACATCTCCAAAAATATAACTTATGGATATAGAACTAACACTTTGAGAGTTTTCTATAAATATGTGCTCTCTTAATGACTCCAATACTCTTCTTAAATGATCCATATGATCCCATTATGTTTGGGAGGAAATTAAAATAACTTTTATGTAAAACATGATGAATTTATTAATAAAATTATGAGAGATACAATTTAATAGTTCCATGAAAACTACTTGGACATTTGGTATCCTAAATGGAATCACCAAAAAATCATAGAATTCATATCTATATCTAAATGTGAACATTAGATATCCTTTTTATAAACCCAAATATGGTTATATCTTGATCTAATGATGATATTTTAGAACCATCTATCTCCATTTAACAAGTCAAATATATCTCAATCCATGGTAATGGATACATGTTTCAAATATCACTATAGGAAAAATGCTATTTAGCAATGCTTTTAACAACCACTAAATGACTTGTGATGCTTTCTAAATTAGAAAAAGTGATTTTTGATTCTTTCTAAACAAAATTTAACTGAATCAAAACTATTTTTGTTTAAATATTTTATAAATAAAAGTTTTAATTTTTAATATAAATTTAATTATTTAATTTACATAACTTTTTATTATAGCATGGGTAATGTAGTTAACCCACCTTCCAATAATATTTTGTTATTTAAAATTTATTTATTTGTATATAATTTATTTTATACTTATTTTAATATTTTTTATACATGGAATAAAAACATCCTATAAGTTCACCCATATTTACACTATACACAATGAGTCTCACTTAACTCTCTAAGTACTAACCACTCCACCAAATTAATTTACATGTATTAGTATGTTAATACATATTATTTGACCTACTTGTTTTAATATTTTTTACACTTTCCGCGTTCTGGCGTGCAAATCACGCCAAACCTATTGCGATGGGTCCCGTCGCAATTAATACCGTCCGCATTGGTATTTGCGACGGGTCCCGTCGCAAATAACGACCTGCCGACAAAACATTTACAACAACTGCCTTTACCGTCGCAAATAGTATTTACCGCCGCCGAGTATTTGCAACGGGTCAAAGCCCGCCATCGCAAATACACTTCATGTGTTTTGGCGTGCAAATTGCGCCAAACCTATTGCGACGGGACCCGTATCCCCATCGCAAATAATTGACCATTTGCGATGGGGATACAGTGCCGTCGCAAATACGTCTTTCGTTGGACTTGTTGCGATGGGATATAATCCCGTCGCAACTAACCCGTCACAAATACCCATTTTTACCGTTGTGCTTCCTTACACCACTGTTACCCATTATTGCATAATAGTCTATGTACCAACCACTCCACCAAATTAATTTACATGTAATAATATACCAATAACTGTTATTTAACCTATTCAATAAATCAAAGACATTATATAAATAACTAATACATAAATTTACAAATACATAATGTGTTAATATTCACAATTAATAATAATATGTATTTAAAATTAAGAATTTAATGAATCAATTAATTAATAATAATAAATTCATTAATAATGAATAAATATTAATTGATTTTTTTTAATAATATTTAATAAATAATAAATATTTAATAATTAATAGGTAATTATAATTTTAACTAAAATATAATTAATAATTGATAATTAATAATGGTAAATTAATAATTAAAAAATTAAAAATTAAACATATATAAATATTAATTTTTTTAAATATTTAATAACTTATAATTTTAAATAATTAATAATTAAAATTAACAATTAATAAATAAATACAATTTTCAGTGATAAAAAATTTTAAACAATAAATTTTGTCAACCACATGTTATAATATTAGTTTTTTTAATTTGTAGTTATTATATGTCATTTAATGTTTGTTATTTGAAGTTGTGCGATGATATGAAAAGATGGTGCATATTTTGGTGAAGGAATTAGTCACTATGTCGTGGTGAGATTGGCAATGCTATCTTGAATTAGGAATCTCTAAGTTAAAGAACCTATTTGTGACACCCACTATGTCACTTATTTGTGTACTTTTGATCCTTAGTTGAGTACATTGAGTTTTATAGTGTATTAGGGTGAGACCTTGATGTTTTTGAACCTTTTTTAGGGATGCATGGTTAGTCGGATGATTTAGGAAACATTACCATAGAAACCGTCAGGTCAAGGTAGTTTTAGAGAGTGGTGATAATAAATTCACCCAATGGTTTATTAAATTGTGAGAGTAAATTTTGTGACCTTATTAGTTTTGGATATTTTTGTCATTTCATGTTCATTTTATTTTAGTCTTCTCCCCAAATCTTCCCCACTTGAACTCCTCTAAACTGGGTTCCTCCTAATGGTATTTTTTTCCTCCTATAATCCCTTATAAAGCAGATTTATATTGATTTCATGGTGGAGTTTCATCCAAATAAAATGGTTAGGGATCTTATAATCTTCCTCCTTGGTTTCCTTAAACATTTTCCCGTATTTATAACCCTAGTGGTGATGGTTGTCCAATTTTTCTTCCCATGTTTTTTTAATTTGTGGATTTTGGTTCCAAATGGTTGTGATCTATCTATTGAGACAACTTTTGATGGTTTCATTTGATGGAAAGATGGTTCTGACACACAAGCTAGGTGTTTCTTTTACATTAACTATTATTCAATATTTCCTTGGTTACTTGAGGTTTTAAATGTGTTTTTGAAATATATAAGGATATATATGATATCTATATTTTAATTTTAATATTTTTCCATTTATTTTTATTTTTTCATTTGATTAATTGGTTGAATTTAAAAATTTCAAGACCCTTTTGTTTTTATGGTAATTTTATGCATTACAAGTGTTTTATAAAATGAAAATGAGGATTTTCTTGAAGAAAAATGATGGTTCATAATGTTTTGAATAAAAATTGATTTATTATTTTGTTTACCCTTTTGAGTTTATTGGATTTACAAGTTATTAGATTTCAAATTTGATTTATAAAATTGATTCATTTTTTCATTGATTGGTTTTGATTCTGTTATGGAATTGTTTGTGATTTCCTTAGGTTTCATGCTTGGTTTTAAAGTGGATTTAAGAAATCAATTTCAAAAACTATATTTACTAATTATAATGAAAAGGTTTAGTTGTAATATTATGAAATTCCATTTGATTGGTTGTTGATTATACACTCATTGAGCTACATAGATATTTGTTGTTGATGATTATATATATCCATGTGATGAATGATTAAATTATGATTATTGCTTGTGATTATGGGTTGGGGATCTTATTTATGAGATGTTGATAATTAGAAGGACATGTTTGTGATTTTATCATTGGTCCTTGTAGTTTTCATATGATAGATATTCACATAGAAGTGGCCCACCTCCTTTATCTATAGAATGGGGATCCTTAGGAAACTATGTGGGAAAACCAAGGATGGTTTCATTACTAGTTGAGTATTTTTCCTAGCTAGTGGACCTTTGGTGAGATCCATATATCTAATGGATATGTATTTTATGAGTCTAGTTGAGGGAGATTCATTTCAAATTTGTAGGATTATAAAACATGCAGGCTAGGGGTTCCACCTATGTATGTCGAGAATTTTCATGTTACTATCTATTGTGTTTCCTCATTATATATATCATATGTTACACTTTATTTATTTCTTATTTATCATGTGTGTTTCTTACCTATTTATTTACCTTGTTTTATGCATTGGTTTTCTATGACTCTTTATTGTTGTTATATGGGTTTCCTCACTTCGTTACTGTTATTCCATCATGAAATTTATATATGCAATTTCCTTCCTCATGAATCTGCCTTGTTATTTATTATTATTGAATATTGTGTAAAGGTTTTAAGGAAAATTTATGAGTTGTCTTCCAATTTTTTAACTCAAATAATGAAGCAAAATTTAATTCAATCTTTCAAAGAATGTAATATAAAATTTGTGTGTCAAGGTATTGTTATGAAATACTGAAAGTGAAATGGAAAACTTTTTTCTATTATTTATTTTCAAACTACTTAACTTGGTTTCTTTATAAAAGGAATGAAATGGACTTATGGTGGTATCCTAATATCCTTTATATCACACCCCAAATACAAAAATTAGTGTGTATTTAGTCTTCATGTCTTGTATAGGTTCTTCAAGTATGAGATTTCAGGTCAGATTAGTGCCACTACCCTCGGGAATCTGATGGATTTTTGGTTTATGTAAGTTAATCGAGAGTCACACGGTGGTAGTGTTGTTAGTTTCTTGGGTATGTCAGACCGATAGGTCTGTGTTTTTTATTGCTCTTATTATCCTCTTTCGTTAGTTTTTATTTTATATTTTGAAATTTAAAATCTTTGTAAATATTGTATTGTCTAATTTTAAATTTTATGATAAAATATTTTTATTTTCATTTATCATCATTCCAGGTTTGGTTGATTTTTTATGGTATCTAATTATTTATTTTTTTATGTTTTCTAATGACTAGATACCCCTTGATGATTCCCCATTTGGAACTCATTTTGTATATATGGATTTATGAGGGTGAAATTATTCCCATGTTGTCAATTATGATAGCTTGGAACTTATCGCCATCCCATAGAAATTAGGTATGTTCCTCTTGTATTGTGGTAGGCCATCTTAGGTGAAGATTCTAGTGGATTACTAAGATTTATTGTTAAAAAATGGTATTAGATAATTCTTTTTATTTTGGGGATAATGGTAGATATGAGTTCGGATCATTGGGGATAGAGTGGTAGGCACCAAGGAGTACTTTTCCAGTTCTTCCTCATGTTAATCATCTATTTTCCATGTATTGTCGTATTTTTTTATTCAAATTTGGTTTTAGGATGTTTATTTATAATATTTTTTGATATAGTTCACTTCTAATATTAGTGGTACAAGGGCACAAGGAGATGTATTTGGAAATTCCTATTTGTATAGAGAAAATGAAGGGAATTGAAAAGTATTACAATTAATGCACATGAATTTTCATACCATACATAGGTTCTGTGAACTATTCTAGATAACTTCTTGTGGCACTCACATGGTTTGTGCATGGTCTAAAAAACCATTTATCCAAACCATATATTTTACATATATTTTATTAATTTTTCTCTTCGAACTCCATTGAGTCTTCTGGCATCTTTTATTATTTTTGTTGTTTATTTTTTAGTATTGGGGTGGAATAAAAAGTATTTTTTAAGTTTTTGTTATCAACTTTTAATGTAATGTTTTATGACATGATGATTGGGTTTTCTTTGGTAAAAAAATATGGATATTTTTAACTCATTTTTATGAAATGTTTTTAATTTAATAAAAATTATTATATTGAAATAAATTGTTTGGAATTTAAATTTAATTTCAAATAATGAATTTTTTATGCAAGAGAAAATTATTTGGTGTGTGTGGTGTGAAGTTAAAAAATGTATTTCAGAAGAATATTTTTTTGATTGTTGGGATTGAAATGATTTAAGGATTTTCAAATGGAACTTTAAGTTAGGTTTAGTAATTTTTAATTAATTAGTTTTTTCCCTTTTGGAGTAGGAATTGAGATGGTTTAAATTTATTTGTCTTGGGTATGCCCTCATTGTGTAGGGATTTATAGTGGTTTTATTGGATATTTTTTTGTGATGTTTTATTATATTTCCCCAAGAAAGTAGTTGGAAATTAAAGAAGGGAATTCTATGAGTAGTTCTCATAGAGATCCATGAGTTTTACTTTCAGTCTTTGACTCTACCGAGAATCTTGATAGTATAGAGGGGATATTTGATTATCAGTTCATGGATCATACTTGAGAGTTTTTTAATCATTATCCTATACTATTTTTTAGTGATTAAGGGTCCCTTGAGGTGACAGAGTTTTTAGATAAGGTAAAATATATCATTTATTTGATACAAACTCTATGGTGAGATTCATGTTAATTCAAAAGTCCCCTCTTGTCTTTTCCATTCCTTTTGTCTTGAAAATCAGAAACTCTATCTTAAATATTTAATTTTTAATTCAGTTATGACCAATGTATTTTAACAATGTTATTATAATAAAATGTATTATATATTATCATACTTACATTATGTATTTTGACATAAGAAAATAAATATTATATCATCACGATTTTTATAATGAGTATGGATATGATAAATTTCATACTCATAAAAACTATTATAACAAAAAACCGCCATGATTATCATAATGAGAATTGGATACGATTTATATCATACACATCATTTGAGAACCAATCAATCTGTCTAGTCTTTTTTAATGACAATATTTTCATAATCAAATGATATAAATTTAAATCGTAGTAACATTCATAATGATTATAATCAGACTCATTTAAATTTAATTTTTGTACCCAGAAAACTTAATCACAATTATATGATATATTTTTAAGCAACATTATGTCATGCTTTCATTTATGATACGATCATCGGAGTTCTAGGTTTCCAGGTCCTCCTAAAAAACTAGGAGAAAATATAACTTTTGGAGATAAAGACTACTTTTGGGATGAACGCCGATAAATATTTGGTCATTTGAACTATAGATGAGAGATTCAAGATGCTACAGATGAAAGAGACATTGTGAGAGTGCTCTAATGAAATTACTACTACATGAGAAATCAAAATTTTACACAAGTGAACTGCTTGTTCCTTTTATTTATAATCATAAAATTCATAATTGCTTTGTGTGACATCATTTTTTGTAATTAATATCAAGGATTTATAAGGATAGAAAGGTATAGGATCCAGTCACCTTATTGATTGAGGGATTTTGGTGATACATATACAGAATAAAATCCAATCATTGTATGAAGGGCATACACCCAGCGTCGGGGCGTTGCTTTGGCCTCTAGATGTTCCTATTGTACTAATCATAGGTGCGAGTCGGCGAAGCATCTCTTCTTTCGAAGTCATTGGGTGCTTCACCTATGGTCACTGTTCATGCATAATCCATGCCGAAATGATGGAGAGTTTTCTCTCCAGGAATATATGTAGTTCTGGTTTTCTAGCTCGGGATCTTCTGGCCAGGAGTGGATGGTTAGAATGATCATCCTTATGGCCTTGTGTTGGGTGCTTTGGGAGGCTCGCAATCAAGATAGGAGGGGAGAAGATTGTTCACTGCTATTCCTCCAAGCTAGTCTCAAATCCCTCATCTTCGAGCTTGCTTCCCAGATCAAAGGTGGTTCAACGTCAACTACCATCAATAATCTGCTCAATCACCCCTGTTTTCTGAGAAAGGGTACTTGTCAGTGAGTTAAATGGCGCCCCCCGATTATGGGACTCAAACTCAATGTTGATGGTTCATGCATGGGGGGAATCATGAGAGGGGGAGGGGTCCTACAAGATTCATCAGGCTCTGTTTTCTTTGCCTTTAGTTCCTTTTATGGGCCGGGAAATTCTCTGAGTGCGGAGGTCCACGCACTGGCCTTGGGTCTGTCGGTGTGTAGAAGGAAGAAGTTGACAACGTCCGAAATCGAGACGGACTCAGAAACCCTTGCGAAGATCATGAATGGGACTAGTGGGGTTCCTTGGGAGCTCACTTACATCATTAGAAGGTGCAAGATTGGAACCTCACATGGGAAGATTGTTCTTCACAGTTGGAGGGAGGCTAACTTCGCGGCGGACTCCCTTGCCCTCTTGGGTAGGCAGAATGTGCCTCTCATCATTTATGACTCGCTTTTTTCCCTCCCTCCAGAATGTGCCTCTTTTGTGCTGGGGGATGACCTTGGACTCCACCATTTCTGACCCCCTTGAGGGGTGTTGTCTCCCTTTCCCTTTCCTTTTTGAATAAAAAATATACTAAGAAAGAAGAAGTATCGAGGGCATACCCCAGTGTTGGTAGGGCAGACCTTCTAGAAAGTATAAATCAAGGGACCTTTATCCTAGGTTATTGGGAACCCTTTTCATTGGGTTAAAAGGATTCAATATTCAATTAAAGTTATTTTCATATCCATTTATATTATATTAGAAGGTGAATTATTTTACATATTCATTTTTCTATTTTTATTCTACTTATCGTAATTGATTTTTTTATGATAGTTTTGTATTACACCGTGAATATGATTTTTATTATTATGATTAAATCAGTTACTATGATTATTATTCTAAATTATTTAAGATAGAAACATTATTTTGTATTACTATGATTAGTCATAACCACTATGATTAATATAATTATATATTCTAAAATTTCATTTCCTTCTGTGAATACGATTATACCATCATTAACTGAATACGATTCTACTCAGTAGATTCAAACCAGTCTTTTACATATTAGAACCATATTGATTATGAAATTATTTTCATTAGAACCTTGGTTCTATTATTATTATAGTTTAAATATTGAAGAGGTTTTGTGAATACAATTTTATTAATTCTTTTAACAAAATTTTCTCTTAATCATAAAAACAAAGGGTTTTAAACTTAAAATTCACCCACTCTTGAATTTATCTATTTGCATACACATTACGATCCAACAATTGGTATTAGACAAGGTTTACACTGCTAAAATACGTTATGATTATTTTTCCTTTCATTTTAGCTTTATTTATTGTTATAAACATTTTTTATAAATATTTGTTACAATAATGTGTACTATGGAAAATATTTTTTTATGTCTATTTCAAAAGATTGAAGGACAAAATATTGGCTCTATATACAATATTAATCCTAAATGACCACAAATTATCTATAGTAATGATTATGAATATTAGAAGGATAGAATGAATAATTTTGTGATCAACACAGGAGTTGATAATTTTGTTATGCTGATCAGTGAATACAAAATTCATGAAAAAGAAATTAGATCTTTTACAAATCAAGAAAAGATAGAATATTAGGTAAGTTACATGGTATGGAATACTTTATTATGTTATATGACAAGAAGAATATATATATATATATATATATATATATCTAGATTTAATCTTTTTAAGAAACTAACATTATTTGGTAGAAGTTAGAAATCACTCATTTTGGAACTTATAAAGTTGTTGATACTACAAGATCTATGTTAAGAGGTGATTATCATGCTTTTTAATTCCCATATTGTGAACTAGTTGTTAAGTTAAAACAAAATTTTTAAAAAATTATTAATAGTTTACAATATATGGATGGAATAAGATAAATGATTAAATTATTTTTTAAAAGATCATTGATATCATGCCAAATGATTGGGAATCAAAGAGAACAATATTTTATGTGTCTAGGAAGATTAAAAATCATACACTTGATGATTTGTTAGGAAATATTTTATAGTATGAGGGAGTTCTGAAAAGAGATACTAAGAAAGAAAATAAAAATAATGGTGAATTTTTATTTACTTTTACTTCAAATAGGATGAAAGATTAGACTCTTGAAAAGAGTGGTAAATAAAAGAATAAAATGATGGTTAATCAATTGTACTCAAGTGATTCTGAACATTCTAAGAATGATTTAGACAATATTTTTTGATGAATGAACAATATTATTGGTAAAAATTATTTTTAGTATCATTATAAGAAAAGTAACAAGGAATGATAAAAAAATAAAGACTATTATGTTACCTGTTAAGAAGGTAAAAGAGCTGGACACATAAGACCTGAATATAGAAAACATAAAAGGGAAGCTAAAAAGGAAATGAATTATGATATATATCATAAAAATTATTTGAATTCAAAAGTAATGAAATTATAACAATCTAATAACTCATGGATTGCTAGTGGAGTAATTCTTATGATGATTATTTAGACAATAATAATTATGGAGAGAGAAATATTGGTTTATATACCAGGATACCTTTTGAAAATCATTGTTTTTTGGCTAAGGTACACACTTTATATTATTTAACAAATATTTATGTAAAATAAAACTATCTGAATGAGAAAGGTTATATTTTTTCTGATGAAGAAGATTCTTCAGAAGATGATAATAATTTTCTTTTATATAAAGAAGTCCTTATATTTTCTAAATTTTATGAAAGTGAATATTGAAATGTTAGAAAGAAACATGAGAAACAAATTCTAGAATAAATGTTTTAAAAAAAGAGGTATCAGATCTTTCGAAAGATCCTGATAAGAATTCTTGTTAAATTTATTATATTTCTAAAAACTATGAAAATTATAATTCTGAGAAGGATATGCTTTCTAAAGGTTTTGAAAATGTCATTTCTAATAAAAAGGTTTTAGAAAAATAATCACATCTAAAACTAATAACAATATGGATAAGAATTTAGTTTGAAAAATAACGTATGGAATTTTATCTTTAAATAAACATTTATGAACTTTTTCCATGGGTAAAGAAGGATTTGATTAAATGTACAGACAACTTAGTCCATAAGGTAATAGTTCAGGAATGGTATATACTCATTCAAAACTATTTTTTAGTAAAAAATGTTTTTTTCATGAGAATTACCCCTTTAGAAAAAAATTTCAAAGTGGAGTACATTGGAATAAAAAAAATTCATTTAATAAAATTCAATATTTAAGATTTCATAATGTTTTTTTTCAAAAAAATTTGGATTTGTAAGATTTTGTTTTCTAATATTTCTGAACCTTGTAATGTTTGGGATTCCAAACCCTAATTGTTCTGTTTTTAGGAAAACAAAGGAAGTACCAATAACAAGAATATATGGTACACAGATAGTGGTTGTTCCCAGAATCTGAATTATAAAACATTGTTTTTTGAAAAGATTATCAAAATTAATGGTGGAAGAGTTTCTTTATAAGAGAATGGTCAAGGAAGTTTTATTATTATATGTAATATTGTTCTTCTTTTAAAAGATTTAATTTCAAATTTTATCTTTGTAAATGTTCTTAAGAACAACCTCATAAGAATAAGATAATTATGTGATGAAGGTTACCTTGTGAATTTTAGGAATGATAGATGTGTAGTACAAAATTACAAGGATGAATTTATTCTTTTGGCACATCAGAATGAGAATGTTTGTACACTAAACTTAGAATACCTTAGGAGTCATTAATTAACTTTCCAAAGTGTAATGGAAGATCAATCCTGGCTATGAAATAGATGTTTATACACTGTATCCTTAGTAACTTATGTAAATTAGCTAAGAAAAGACTTGTTAAGGAACTACTAAAACTTAGTTTTGATTCATCAAAAGTTTATGACCCTTTTCAATAAATAAAACAATAGAATTCAAGAATTAAATATATTTTTGAAGTCTCAAATACTGATACTTTATAGTTTGTGTAGATCGATATTTTTGGACCTATACAAATGAGAATTATAGGTGGAAAGTACAATCTATTTTTTTAGTTTATTATTACACTAGATTTACTTGGTTCTATTTTCAAGTAATGAAATTTAAAGCCTTTTTTCCTTTTAACACCATTTTAGCCAAAGCTAAAATGAGAAAAACTTCCCTTGATAACTATTCATTGTGATCATGCTAGATAATTTATAAACTTAGATTTTGAAATTTTTTTGTAGTAATAAAGGAATTACTCAAAACTTTTAAGATCCTAGAACTCATCATAGAAGTGGTGTTGTTGAAATAAGAAATCGTATTATGTAGAAAATAACACGAACTATATTGAGTGAATAATCAATTGCTAAATAGTTTTGGGATGAAGCTACTAGTACTGCTTTCTATATTAGAAATAATGTTTTAATTCATCCCATTATTAATAAAACACCTTAGTAATTATGGATAGGACTAAATCCAAATGGTCTATACTCCATTGTATTTGGATGAAATGTATTTGACTTGAATATAAAAGATAATTTACTAAAATTCACATCCAAATCAGTTGAAGGGATATTCTTATGATATTCTACTACTTATAAGGAATATTGAATTTTTAATAAAATTTCTTGTACTATTGAAGAAATAGTACATATTAAATTTGATGAAAGAAAACCGTTTGTTTTTAAATAAACCCAACCAATACCCTCAGATTTGTTTTCCAAAACTGACCGTAAACCCTTGATAGAAGACACTTCTAATAAGGAAAATACTCAGAAAAAAATTCCAAAGTATTTACTGGATAAGAATTTCTATCATATGTTGATGAATAGGTTTTACAAAACACAATTCAGTTATTTATTAATAATCATCTCAGTGATAATATAATTGGTGATTTGAATCAACTAGTAAAGACTATAAGTTCTTTGATAAATGAAGTATAACATCATGATTTCCACTTTCAATTTGAACCTAAAAGTCTTGCTGAGGAGTTCGGTGATAAAGATTGGATTAGGGATATGAAAGATGAAATAAAGTAATTAGAAAGGAACAATGTCTGGACGTTGTTTGAAATACCAAAAGAAACCTCTATAATTTGGATAAAATGGGTTTTCATTAATAAATGTGATGAAAATGGAATAATTATGAAATAGAAAGAAAGACTTGTTGCTTAAGGTTATAATAAACAAGAGGGAATATATTATGATGAAACCTATGCTCTAGTATATATACTTGAATCTATTCATATTCTATTTGACTTTAAAACATTATTTAATTTATAACTTTTTCAAATGTATGTGAAGTGTGATTTCCATAATAGACATGTTCAAGATGAAGTTTTTTTAAAGAACTTCATGGTTTTGAGGATACAAAACATCCTGAATATTTTTATAAAATTAACAATGATTTATATGGACTTAAACAATCCCATAGAGCCTATTATGATAGGTTAATAGGATTTTTTTACAACACAATTATTTTAATGGAAATAATGATCCAACTCTTTTCACAAAGAAAGATAATAAAAATGTATTGATGGTTCAAATATATTTTTATCACATTATATTCAGATCAACTCAATAATATTTAATAGATTACTTTGCAGATCCAATCAAATATGAGTTGGAAATGAGTATGATGTGTGAGTTAAAATATTTTCTTGGTTTTAAAATTTCTCAAAACCTAAAGGTAATTATATATCTCAACATAAGTATATAAAATATTTTATTAAAAATATAGTATATTACAACACTAAAAGTATTATTACTTGAATTGGTACATCAAATTCATTTTATAGTGATGAAGGTGGGGAACCAGTTGATCAAAAATCTTTAGAAGTATTATATGAATTCTACTATACATAATATATAGGCATCAAGACTTAATGTTTTCTATTTTCTTATGTTCAAGATATTGAGATAATCCAAAGGAATCCAATTTAAATTCTCTTAAAGGAGTTTTTTTGTTATTTAAAGGTAACCATGGATTTTGGAATTTTCTACTTTTATGGAAATGATTTTGAATTAAATTTGTTTTCGGTTGATGACTTTTGTAGTTGTAGAATGTATAGAAAAATTATAACTTTTAGTTGTCATTTATTAAGAGATTCAATAGTTTCATGTTTTTTTAAGAAACAAAACTCAGTAGAATATTCCACTGGTGATGCCTAATATGTGGTAGCTAGAAGTTATTGTGCTTGGGTGTTGTGGATGAAACACATACTCACTGAATATGGAACAATTTTTACAAAAAACTCAAATACTTTGTGATACAAAAAGTTCCATTGACTACAGTTCAAACCCTGCACATCAATCTTGTAAAAAACACATATATTTTAGGTATTACATTATTAGGGATCACATAAAAAATTAGATATCATTTTTCAATTTATCAGAATAGAAGAAAAAATTGACGATATCTTTACAAAACCATTACCTTTTGATAGATTTGAATAAATTAAAAGGAATATTTGAATGAACATGGTAAAGTAATCATTAATATACACTTCTTGTTTAAACCATATACTTACATTAATTTACTCATTTTCAAATGTTTAATACATATTTTTTATGTTTTATAAAATCTTTAATTTAAATTTATTTATTTTTTAATTTTTTTTCATATTAAAATTTTCATACTGAATTTTTTTCATAATTAAAAATTTTGATATTGAATTTTTAGTACTCAAAATTTTATGTATTCATAATTTTTTGTAGTTAAAATTTTTCCTTTTCAAATTTTTTTCAGAATATAAATTTTTCATATTCAATTATTTCGTAATCAAAATTTTTTTTATTTAATTTTTTGAACTCAATATTTTTCATATCATATTTTGTTCATAATAAAAACTTTTCATAATCAAAATTTATTCATATTAAAAAATTTTCATATTCGAAATGTTTCATGCTCAAATTTTCTTTTTAAGAAGAGCTAATTACTGGAACAAATAGATCAAACTTGATTCACTAAAAGGTATAATTTCTTACCTTACACTTTTTCAATTAGATTATAATTTTTAGTATTTAATTTTTTTATAAATCTTTATCAGATTCATTTTGAATATGATAAATGATTTTCATTTTTTTAAAACCTAAAGAGTTCATTAAATTTTTAATCGTCAGATCATTTTGATGAAATATGAGCCATATAAATAAACAATCTCCTTACACCGCCTATAAAAGTGGGACCCTTACCCTATGTCACATTGTTTTTCTAATATTTTTCATCGAATCTATACTTCCCTTCAAAGAGAGATGTCAGAAATTTTCCATGCTTAGAAGAATTTTACATTCTCAAGTCAAAATCAATGACTTATTCTTCCAAAACCATGGATCTGAAATCCTTTTCAACCATGAAGATATTCCAAGAATGGTAGTCCAGAAATATTTTTATGATAAATATGATTCCTCATTAAAAAGGATCATTATATTTCAAGGGTGGGAATCAGTTTTATTAGAAGAGATTGAAACTGATCAATACCATATCCATGTTGATGAAGTTAGAGAGTATTATAGTTCTATGAAAATAAATAAGGGATTAAAGAAAACATTTTCTATGTAAGAAAAATATTGTAGAATATCTTCCAATTAATATGCTATTTTCTTTGGTATACCCACAGAAGGTGACGATTTGGTATCATAAATTACGATTAAAGAAGGAAAATATTCTAAAGAAAACTTTTTGAGTGAGGTGTGGATAATACGTGTTTACAGTAATGACATTTGGATTGACTAATGCACCCATTGTTTTTGTGGATATAATGAAATGTATATTCAAGTAATATATTAAGGATATTGATTTCATATTAATTTATTATATTATGGTATATTCTAAATCATATGAATACCATGGGAATCACTTGAAAATCATTCTTGAGACTCTCTGAAGGAACGAGTCATATTGTAAATTTAGAAATTTTGAAGTATGGATTTAGTAAATTTCTTTTCTTTTCCATATTTTTTCAATGGATAGAATCTTTGTTGATCCGATGAATAAAAAGGCAATATATGAATGGAATAAAACAATGAACATAACCAAGGTATGTAATTTTATTTGTTTAATAGTTTATTATCAAAATTTCATTTAGAATTTCTCCTAATTAGCTAACTTATTATCCAAGCTAACACATAAATGTGTTAAGTTAGTATATAAAAAATAATGTGTAGAATGTTTTGATGAATTCAATAAAATATTATTAAATTATATGATTTTGACTATTATGTTTGGAAATGATAGGTTTGTTATATAAAATGATGCATGAAAGAAATAATTGGGCTGGTGCTTATACAAAATGATAAATTTATTGCATATTCATCATGGCAGTTGAAAAATCATGAAAAAAATCATCCAACTAATGATATTGATATAGAGGCCATAATATTAACTATGAATATATGAAGACTCAAACTATAAGGTGAAGGATGTGAAATATATACGGATCACAAGAATTTTAAATACATCTTTACACAGAAATAACTCAACATGAGGAAGATATGATGGATTAAGTTACTCAAATATTATGATTTATCAATACACAACCACCTAGGAAAAGAAAACAATGTAGTATATGCAATAAGAAGGAAGGATCACAGACTGATGACCAAAATGAGGATTGATAAAGATCCTTTGATAATGGATTTAGTTAATATGTATATGGGAATTTTTATAGAAGGGGAAAATCACTCCCTTTACAAATTATTACTAAAACATATTCACTAGAGAAGATAAGAATTTCTCAATCTAAGGGAGACATGTTTCAAAATAAAAATAAATCTATTAGAGATCTATTATTGGATGATTTCATGTATGAGGACAAAATTATGAAATTTTGAAAATGGTTATGTGTTTTATCAATACTATATCCAAAAAGGGAACTATTAGATGGTTATCATAGCTCAAATTTTTCTCTATTCTAAGGTAGCACCAATATGTATAGATATCTAAAATATAATTTATTGTGGTTTAATATGAAGTGGGAAATTGATGAATACGTGTCAAGATATCTATTTTTTCAACAAGTGAATGTCGAGACCCAACATCTTAGGGGAGTCATACAGCCAGGGATAGATATTCCTATGTGAAAGTGGGATGACATTACTATAGAATTCGTCATTATATTAACAAATACCCTAATAAATAATGATGTGATATGAGTTATTGTTGATCACCAAACAAAATAATATCATTTCATTACTATGAGAAAAGATTTACCACTTTAGTTCCAAGAAATACACTATATTAATGAAGTTTTAGGACATTATGGTGCACCTCTATTGATTCTGTCTGATCCATATCCTCATTTTACTTCAAATTTATGGAAGAGTATTCAGATGGAATTGGATACTGAACTTCATTTATGTACTGATTATCACCCCCAAACCAAAGGATAGTCTGAAGGGAAAATTCACACATTGTAAGAGATATTGAGATCTTTCTCACATAACTTTCCTAGTATACGGGATCAATATTTACAATTTTTTAATTTTCCTAAAATTTTAGTTTCTGTTATTATATTCAAATAGTTCCATATAAAGCATTATATAGAATGAGTTTTTGTACTCAAACTTTTTGGGATGAAGTTGGTGAGAGGAAATTTATGGGCCCGAAACTTCTTGAGGAGACAATAACAAAGGTAATGAATATTCAAGCTCATATTAATCAAACTCAATATAGGAAAAAGAGTTTTACTAAAAACTGGAGAAAGGTTTGGGATTTTAAGTGGGAGATCCTATCTTTTTGAGTGTAGCTCTGTGGAAGTATCTCATAGGGTTTGGTCAAAAAGGGAAACTGAGCCCCAGGTACATCAAACCATTTGAAATTTTGGAATTAATTATAGTTTTAGTGTACCAATTACCAATTCCACCTAGTATATCCAAATTTCATGGTGTCTTCCACATATAATTGTTAAAGAAATAAATTCTAGACCCAACACATGTACTCAACTAGGATGAAATTGAACTAGAAACTAACTTTTTTACTACATAGTGCCTATCGAGATTCTTTTCACAAGAGAGAAAGAATTGAGAAAACATAAAAATCAACCGGTAAAGGTTCTTTGGAGAAACCATAAAATTTTAGAATCAACATGGGTATCTGAGGATGTTATGAAGAAGAACTATCCACATCTATTTAGAAGGAAATATTCATAAATGTAAAATTCTAGGATGGAATTTCTAATGGAGGAAATAATATAACACCCAAATATTTTACGGTATGTATATTCTTAAATAAATTAAATTCATTTGATAGTTTATAATGAAAAAATGAAATATGATATACAATAAATAGTAACTTAACCATTGGAATAGTAATATGACCCTTAGGAATGGTATTTCAACAAATAGAATCGTACCCTTATCTATGAAAGTTAAAATAAAATATAGTTATATTATGAATTTGAATATTACATATTTATATCAGGGAATAAATAAATAAATGTATTAAAAATGGAATATTAAGTGTTAGTATTTTTGTGAAATGTAAATGTTTATTTAAAATTTTATCATTAATATAATAATTTAATATAATGTTTTTTTTGAAATTATATTCATAAATTAATTTTTAGTTCTTATTAATATAATATAATTTTATGGGACCTTAGTTGATTTTTTTTCGTATTGTCATAAAATCAATTTTAGTTTTAAAATCAATATTTTTTTGAATAAATGATTATTTTATTTAAAAATTAAATTTATAATGATTAAAAAATTAAATTAATTTTTTTTCCATTTATGAATTATAAACATTTAAAAATGGTTATATTGAATTTTTGGGATTTTTCTACGGTATATGAATTTTAGTGAATAGTGAAATAAGGTAATCTAGGGTATTTGCTAAATACATGAATTATTGAGTCATTGATGATGTTTGGATGATGTAAGAACCATTATAGAAACAATATTTCTATCATTACTATTTATAGTCATAATAATCATAATTCATAATAGTCTTGAGAAAAAATAATAAACTAATGAATAAAATAATAAAAAAACACCCCTCTCCCCCACTATACAAACCACCCGTCACCACCCATTTTCCTTACACATTATAAGTCTTGATGATTGTCCAAATTATGCCCATTCCTCTTCCCAAGTCTCTACTCCATTATCATGATACTTTTATCACCAAAATCCCAATCCTAATCCCATTAATGAGGTTCTCAAGGAGAATAATTTAAGAGTTTAAATCCACTTTTGTTCCCTTTTAATTTATTTTAATTTTTATTATTTTCTTATCATCTACTTATATCCTCTATAAAAACATGAATTATAACTCTATTATATTATATATAATGGAATTTTATTAATTAAATGTAATAACCATCATCAAAACCCCTACCCTCTCCCTTTTATTCTAAACATGAAAACATTATATATGATGTGTTTATTTACCACCATCATGGATGATGTGTTTACATTTCTATTTACCGACTTGAAGGATGACAAGAAAACCATTATTATGGTTAAATAATAGTTTATTACACATAATATAAGTTCTATAATGGTCTATAACTATTATATATACATAACATTACAAAATATAATAAAACTATTTTATAATAATCGAAAACACCAAAATAATATAAACCGTTATCATTAATATTTTACCAAAATAATCATCCTCATATATGAAAAATGATATATAAGAACATTAAATCTTTATTAATTTCATTAATAAAATATAATTTATATTCTGGATAAATATTCCCATTTTACATGATCCTTCATATATGTACACAGGTGAACAAATCATCAAAACTAAGGAAACAAACCCTCCCAAATGACAAAATTGAATCTTATAAATCCTCATAAAATACTTAAATGAAATTAATAAAATTTTAATAAATATATAAAATGTTTAATAGTTTTTTAATTCAATTATTAATAAATGTAATTTCGTTATCTAGGACATTAAGTGAAAGTTCAGAACAGTTTAAGACATAAGGTAAAGGTTTCTCTCTACACCCCCATTTTTTCCTTCAGGATACACTTTATATCTATTAACCCTAATGTAATTATTAATTTTTATTATTTAATCATCCTAAATTATGTATTTATGTTCCAAATATATGTACCAAGATCAATTCTTCATTTTTTGATGGAGGAAATTCATGTTTTTATAACTTCCCCTTCTCAATTCGTCTCGATGAACAAACCCGATTAAAGGGAACATAACGATTTCTTACCCATTTTAATGTACAATCCACTATATGTTATAAGAAAATAATACTATTCTAATATAAATATTTTTACCATGAAAAACTCTCTTAGATAATTTCTGGTTTTATGCAAACAATTAAGACATTGTTTCCATTAAACACTCTTAATATTTTACCATAAACCGCATTAAAGTGGCCCACATATAATGTCTCTTAAAAACGAATTTTAAATATTTTCACTTCATTTAAACATAATTTCTATTATGTAATACTATTTACCTCATATAAATGTCCATTTATGGTTTAAATCCATTCTTTCATGGAAACCATTATGATATTACCTTTCGTTATGCCTCATTCACCACTTATAATTTATGTGTTGTGTAAGTATAATTAAATTTTATTTATGATCAACATTCATTAAAGATATCATGAAATATCCATATTTCATGTATCATGGATATGATTATTGTCTTATAAGTATATCATTTTTACATACGGTGTTCATTTTGAATGTTTTTTAACTAGGTAAATATTGATGAATTTATAACCTCTACTCAATACAAATATTTATATAAGTCATTAAACCTATGTATGAAGAATTATTTGGACATGCAGTGATGGATGGGGCCCAATTATAGATATCTATCAATGCATCAAAAGGTCCCATGAGACAAAAACGTTTGTGAAAAAGCCATTGTGTTTTATTGCAAGATGAATCACACGGGTTTCTACCCTCAAACATAAATAGTATTGAATTTATAATGGTTTATTTTTCATATACATGACTCCCAAAAATTAATAATTTTATTCATTCAGTATTCATTCATTAATTTTTTAGGATATTTTTTCTATGGATAACATCTATAGATGCATTTATATTCTCAGTTTATTGATGCAACGTGTTGTTCAATTACTTTCCATGTCAAAATGATTATTCCTTATTGAATTTTCTTTACTTATTATTGGTTCATTTAACCCTTAATGAGAATTTTAGATCGCCCCTTTATTTTTTTCATTCCCCATGTTATGAAGATGAAATATTTTAATAAGTTTCAAATAATATGTTTATTTTCATTTGTTATGATTTATGTTTAATTACTAATGTAATAAGGGAACCATGTATGTATCCAATTCTCCAAGACTACAAAATTTATCTATACTTGGTGATTTGATCTATTGTATCCATGCCATTTTTATAAAATGACCACTGACTCTGGTATACTAGGACCGAGTTTTTTATAGTTCCACTCAATAGAGAGAAGACCCATTCCTAGGTAAAACAGGTGAGTTCCACTTAGAATATATAGGACCTATGCCTTAGTATAGTAAGAGGGTTCCACTCAATAAATAGAGGACCCATGACCTGGTACAAAAGGAGGGATCTACTCAGTAAAAAGAGGACCCATTCCCTGATACCGAAGGAGGTTACCATTCAATAGGTAAAGGAACCACAATCTGATACCACATGCAGTTTCTGCTCAATAGGTAGAGGACCTATGTTCTGATACATTAGGATGGTTCCACATAGTAGGTAGAAAACCCATGTCCTTATACCACTTGATATTTCCACTCAAATAGGTATGACGAGTATGGGGTATCTCTAACCCCATCCTCTCTCTAATGATCCTACCTAATCCCCACAATCATAGAGCACCACCTAATGAAGTGCCACATTCATAACATCTCAAATCCTATTTCAAAATCCACTATGATGACCTCCACTATGTTCTTTATTGGAAAAATCTTAGGTTGGGTTTCTCGTAGATCAAAAAATGAGTAAAAACAAATAATATGTAAAATGTTAAATATTCATAATAACTACACAACATTTAAGGGGAAAAAAAGACATGGGATAATATTTTTTTCCAAGAGATCTTGTACAAAGATTATAAATTCAGGGATTAAAATGGTTGATTTCATGGAATAATTAAAAATAAATTGAATAAATAATTTATATCAATACATGGTCTCATATAAAGAATAAAATAGATGCATATAAAATAATAAAAAATGAGATCATGGTAAATATTTTATTCATGGATAAAAACTAGAATTGACGATCCCTACCTCAAGATTGGATCACTTATTGGTTATTATCCTATTTTCCAATGATGGGGAAGATCTTTGGAATTCGTTGTTTGTAAAATCACCTTGATCAAGTTGTCGGTCGTTGTTCGATCTCAATCTGCCAATGAATAATGGGGGAACCTTCACTCAATGATCCTCAAGTTATACATGTCACATTATTAATTCTCCATTTTAGGATACATATATAGGTAATTATGTTTTTTAATGAAATTAATTAATTTAATTAATTTACATAACATACCCACCAATGGATTCCTTATCTGAATGTTCGATACTGAAAAACATAAGGTCACACCTATGGTAAATCATACACTCTATAATAAACTGTGATTTTATATTTCTGATATAATACACCATTCAAGAGATTAAATATTCAAGTAAAAAATGTGTTTTTATGATATAAGATATATTTAATATTTTTATAAAATTTATTACGGGCTCACCAGGACACAAAATCCTTTGTAGTCTTAGTGATTACAACTTAAAAGGTTTCTTAATATATTTCAAAGTATTAAAAGGGAAAAAGGTCTCAACATAAGGTTTAGTATTTTAATTTGTGTGAAGTTATGGAAATTTAGGATGCAATTTATTAAAGTAACGAGTCACTGTGGCATGGTGTGATTGGTTACTATTTATTCAATCGAGAAATAGTGAGTTCAAGGAACTATGGGGGTTTTAAAAGGAATTTAAATCTAGAGTAATTTAAGTGAGAAATAGCCATGCTAGAAATGCTTTACTATTGTGTGTTTTGGATAATTTTAAATGAATATTATCGTGGAATAACTAGAGATGTTGAACTAGTATGAAAATAATTTCAATGGTTATAGTGAAGAATGTTGTAGTTGAAGAATAAATTGAAATGTTGAGATAATGACGGTCTTGTAATAATAGATACTATATTGTTATTATAAAATCTATTAAAAAACATATAAACTCACAATTATCACTATGAAGATGTTTGTTGGGATATAATGAGTGATTAACTAGTCATTATATAAGAGTCATCAATGATGTGAAGGAATCATGCATGGGTAGTAAAAATGGGTTCTCAGAGAATAATAACATTTCGGGGGAAGACATTTCATGTCTCATGATTTCTATAATTGAAGTGAAAATGGTAATGAAATAATGGATAAATAAATTTAAAAGAAGGGTTTTCCTTTAGAGGCATTATTCTATGGTAATTGGAGTAACACAACATGGTCAGTTTGGTTCAAATCCTAAAATAGGAATTAAGAGTATAATACATTCCACAGAGTTTGGAAAACTAGAGGTGAAAACCAAATTTGTTGATTTGGAACTCCCTTAATCATTTTGATGTTATTGAATGATATTTTGTAGTCTAAATTTAGTTTAATGGAAGATATCTACTTGAATGTGATCTAATGGTAGGATTTAAAGTATTGGAACTTAGAAGTTGGTTGATTTTTTTAGAATTTAAATTTCAAATAATACCTTGTTATATTAGGACTTATTGTTTTGAAGAAGAAGACATCATACATAGAATAGAGAGAGATAGAATAAGAGATATCTAGAATAAGGAAAAAGTAGTTGATATATGTGGAATTTACTAAATATTTAATATTATAGAGTAAAGTGTGATTGGATTAAATTAAGTTGAATATTTTTCTTAGATGTATAGAAGTTTTATCATTTCAATGAATATTTGGAAGTAAATAATAGTGAATAATGGAGAAACAAAATGATATTTCCTGTTATTAAGGGTGTAAATCCACCATAGAGACTTGAATTCCCACCCTTCCTAGCCTGATGCTAGACTAGGCCTAGTACAAAAAATCCTAACATGGGATGGTATCTAGATGAGGAGTTAGTTGATCCAAGCCTAAGCCTCTATACTTTTGACTAGGGTGCCCAAATTACAACCCCATAGGGATATCCTATAAACCCAACTGAACAAACCACCCTTCAACCCCAAATCATGCCTAGAAACACCTAAAAAAATTCCAAAAAACATGTAGTATGGGAGATTCGAACCCCCAAATATAGTTTTCTAAGGAAGTTCCTGAACTAAGTATAGTATACAATATTCTTATTGTATTTATATCATATATATAATTATATATATATATATATATATATTATGAAAATATTTATAATGAAAATTTTAAAAAACATTTTTTTTATTTTGATAGTGAAGGCATGATTTCCCATACTAACATCCCATATTGATCAAACAAATTAGGCCAAAAAAAGGTTGGTCTTGGTATGAGCTATGAATCTATTTAGGATTATCCATCCCGACCTAAATATCTCTTTTGTACTTGGTATTTTTTGGGTCAATCCCATCCCAAGATCTCTCAATCCTTGCATTTTTAAACTCTAAGGTGTTATTTCAATATCTTTTGTCTTTGAGAGTTTGAAAAACATGTCAATATTATCTTTGTGTATCCATATATAATTTTAGTAGGTAGAAGTGAGGGTATGGCCATTAATCTTGGACGAGCAGTGACTTTATCCTAACTATTTTAATAAAAAACTAGTGAGATAATGATTATTTGAGATATAAGTACATTATGATTATTTGGGATATTAGCCCAGTATATTTGGATCAAGTAAAATAAATATTTCTATTTTTCATTATTATTATTTATTTTTTTGTTCTTGTGTGTGATCAACAAAAATAGATTCATGAAGAATTTTCATACATGGGGACATGATCTAGCTAAACATGACATATAAAGAAATGTAAAGTCACTCTAGCTCCCACACATTTAGGTTGTATATTGGGACCTCCAGATACAACATAAATAAACAATATATAATTAATAAAAAATAGTTAATAATAATTTAAAAAAAATTAATTAATTTTTAATAAATATTACTAATCACATAGTGAGTTTCAAAAAAAATTCTATAACTATTTTTTTTTCATATTTAGTGATATATTTAATAGCTTATAAATGGAGGTTGTTTTTAATAAACAGAAAAAATTAGTGGCATTTTTGTACACTCATATCTAAATAAATAAATAAATAAATAAGATATAGCAACATTTTTTAAAACCATCACTATTTTTTTTCTCAATGATATTTTTTCATAAAATTGTCACTTGGATCAGATGATAATAATCTATTAACATATCAATATTCTATCCAAAGTGGTGAAAAACATAGTGGTATACCCATAATGACACAATGGGTTGATTAAATTCATTGTTAAATAGACCATTCAACATTACCATCAACTCCTTGAGCTTCGTTGGTTATATCTAGTATCTACTGAATCAAGTGGAGTTATATATATTTAAATAATTATATATAAATCAGTCTCCCATCATAGAGGAAACACATAAATATATTCTAGAAAATGGTATATGTATTCCTCCACTCTAAACAGAATATATTATATCATGTATATAATAAAATTAAGTAAATGGGTATAAGATAAAAAATGATAGGTTACAACTCTATCATACTTGATTCATATTTCCATGACTAAGAGTCCCACTATATAGTGAATATGAAACTATATTTATTATACCGTAGGTATATCACTCTTCATAACTAATACTACAACAATTATAAAACCCATGATGGACATTTCTGCAAAATTAATATATCTTATAGACTTAATTCTATTATAATCAGTTCTAAGATGAACCATTGAAATCCATATAAAAAAAAGAAAATAAAGAATAATTGATGGGTGATATCAGAGTGGGATTACAATGGATATTCTCAATCCAAAATTTCTAATAGAATATTGAGATCCTGAATAATGGTGTTATAAGTTTAAAAGAGTCTATCTAGTGTCATCGATAACATATACTAAATAAGGGATATATCATACCTCACATGAAATAAAATTCCCTTTAGTCAAAACCCATGATGGAATAGAGTAGACAGAGCCCATTTACTCCTCCAAGAAGTGTACATGGACACTTTTATATATAATTAGTAAATTAAAATGGTGGTGGTAGTAATTTTTGAGAAGGTGTATTAGTAGGATACCACCCAAATGTGCATACCCAATATAAGTGTTTAAGAAGGTGCAATATAATAAAAAGCAAAACAACACGTGTGTAAATTAACAATGACTTACCTAGTGCTCAAAAGCCACCAGGAGGCCATTAACTACCTCATAGAATAATGGAATTCCTAAACAATAGGGGATCGTTAGACCACAACTCAAGGTATCCCCTGATGTCATACATCCTAGGTGAACCCTCATGTTCCACCTCTAAGGTCACTGACAACTTGTTCAATCTAGACACCTCATTACTCATTTAAAACCACCAACATCATAGAGAAATTCCCAAGTAAAAAAAATAGGCCCATCAAACCCCAGCCCAAAAGCACTCATTGTCAAAAAGACCGACATTCGGAGGCACATCGATATATGTCCTCAAATAAAAATCCCCAATGGATCATAACACAATGTCCCTAGGAACAATGATATCTATCCTTCAATATAAATCTTGGCCCAATAACATCAAGAACAGTGAGGATCAACCCCCAACAGATAGCCTCATTACTATAATCTTAAGGTTCCTCACCTTCCCAGTGGAATTCTAATACATTCACCCCAAACCAAAATTCCAATGCCCCACTACATGGGGCCTCTACCTACACGAGTTTTCAAAAACACCTCAACATCTGAGTCAACCATTGTGCACATGACTCTAATCCACACTTTGATCATCACAGGTGAGTGGAAATACCAAAAATAAATACCTATTACACATCAATCCAACACATTTTTCCCATGTGACCATTTAACTCAAGTCTTAGGGCCATTCTATCCCATATCACGGGCCATTCCCAACACTAGACGACCGTTCCATCTCAACTAAAGTCCATGATGCCCAACTAATGGTCAAAACCACTAAAGTATCCCAAGCCAAGCCCAACCAGACGACCAACTTTGACTCAATCCCGATAGACATGACTTCCCATCCTCAGGCCATGCTTGTCATGACCCCTTAGGTCTCATCTATTTCCACAAATCATAAGGATTTATAATATTTATAAAAGAAATCACTTTAATAAAAAATTCAATTTAATACAATTGAATTGTATAATTTAAATAGACATAAAAATTAAATTTAGATGAATTGAATCACTCAAATTCACATGATAAACTCAATTAAAATATAAAATTAAATATAATTTTATTTCATGACATCAATTAAACAAAAAAATTAAATTAAATCAAATCTATCTATATAATAAATAAACCTCAATATAGATTCCCAAGGTGGTCGATAACCTCTAACATAGCCTCACACATATGAAAATTGTTTGGGCATTCCTATAGGCATCCCACTTGGTCATATGTTCAATTTAATACCAAGAAACAAGGTCTCACTCAAATACCCAAGGGTGCACTAAAAGAAATGCCTCCCAAAAGTATGTGAAAACACAAATATAGGTATTCACCACATTCAATAGACTCATAGATGTATACACATATAGTATTATCATCTAAATCCAAGTGGAATAGAGGAAATTGATGAATCCATCGAATGACCTAGAAATAGGGTAAAATGGATCAAACAGATTTAATACTCTATGAGGATATAATAAAGGATAAGGGAAGATAGAGTGATGATAGCCTTACCAATACAATTCTATTTCACCTGAAGACATCCAAAATAGAGGATTTGTGTAGGAGATTCCTCACACACGAGGAGGAGAAGAGGATGGAGACTCCACATTATTGCTGCATGACCCACAAAGAAAGAAGGTAGAGAAATATGAAGGAAAAGATAAAATTAGAAGAGGGGTAAAAAAATAAATTTTTGTATTTACCGAGACATCATGGTTAGATCACACAGTTTTCTAAACTATTCGAAAACCGAGATGTCTACAGTGTAGAGGTACTTGCTATGTGGTAGTGCCCATGAAATATACCATACAGTTTTCTCTAACTGCATGCAAACCGTGTAGTAGCCCTATTCTAAAAAACAACATAGTTGTCACACAGTCGTTCTCCACCACACATGGTTGTCCCATATTGTGCAGTAGTTAAATATTTGGGCACAAAATTTGCTGGAGGAGGGTTAATTATTTATCCTAAGCCATGTGCCTTAGTCTATAACCCCAAAAGAGCCCTTCGGGCCTCTGACGTACTCTGAACCTCCTCCTAACAACTAAAGATTCATCTAAACCCCAAAAACCATCCAAAAACATGATATAAGGGTGAAAAAACTCTCAGAATATAGTTACAATAAATGAAAGAGAAATTGCCTCCCCAGCTAATTTAAAATTTTAAAATGGAAGAGGATTTTTCCATTATTGAAAAAACTAGGGTGTTACAATCTCCCAACCATGACATTTCACATCACCAATCTATCAAACAAAACAAGGAGATGGTACCAATAATACCCATTTGGTCATAAATAACCTCGACTATCTCAGTATCAAGGGAATAAGTCAACCAACTCTAGGGGTCTTCCCCCCCAAAGGAGTAACCTACCCCAGTCTCAACTGACCCAAAACAATTGAAATCAAGCAATGATCCATCGACCAATTCTTGAACTCAAAGGTCATATTGGTGACACATCATCACCCCTAAAACTCATCCGGTGCTCACATGTTATAAAATACAACCATTTGAATCCCACATATAATTAGTGCTGGCCTCGTGCCCATGGATCAAATGGAACAGATGAGGCCCTACATCTTAATAGACGACCAAATCAAACCCTGGTTCCTTGCACCTCAATCAAGTCCTGCACTGAAACTGTGCCAAGATTCCAACAAAACTCTGTAAATCCAACTCCCAAAATGCTACACACCTCTCTCACTCTCTCTCTCATACACACACAGACAGATACATATACATATAAATATACATATACATACATACATATATATATATATATATATCACTCACCCGAGTGTGTTCCAATATACTAACTAGTTCCTGGTTAGTCCATATATATAGCTCGTGCACCTAGTACACTAAAACAAACATGCCTCAAAGAACTATCCCAAAGAAAAAAAATTTAAACTTGGTCACCACCTTGTAGTACGTCTGACCATTGTTAGCTCACCAGCCTTATCTAACCCCAGCAGCTTTACGAATTTCACCTGACCTAAATCCATACTACCTAAAACATGGCCTCCCGACAGTGACGCAGTTTCCAGTAACCCCCTTTCCAAGTCCCTCTTTCTCTTCCATGACCTATATGTATAGTTGAAACTTGGCTACCAACACCCGGTACTGATCCCAAACCAACCTCCAAACCTTGCATCTATGATGGTCCCTTATTTTCAGCTATCATAGAAGGATTCTTATAGAACCTCAAGAGATTCATGACCTTTCCACATTACTAGAACTCCTTTGGAGGTCTCTTACACATAGTCTATACATGTCTTATCATCCCAAATTGAATCAAAACCATCGAGAATATACTCATAGGTAGTATGATTGAGTCCTTGGCCTAAAAACCCTTCTGAAAACTAGTCTCAACATCGCTTCCTACCATCTAGAGTGTCGCCACTAAAATCATCTAAAACCACTGACCAACTAAAGTATGACCAATCCGTCAACATTCACTCATTTATGAGTGCTTGGTTAACAACCTTTTAGAACAATTACAACCTAAAAATGTTTACCTGCACTGGAATGGCATACCATAGACCATCCTTAAGCCACCACACCCTCGAGTTGTCGTCGCTCACCATTACATGTATGAAGCGAGACAATTAAGTGAATGTCACTACATAGTGCATGG
The DNA here is from genome assembly GCA_963277665.1 of Viscum album. Lineage (NCBI taxonomy): Eukaryota > Viridiplantae > Streptophyta > Magnoliopsida > Santalales > Viscaceae > Viscum > Viscum album. The sequence goes on from OY728127.1 coordinate 9,278,347, forward strand.
TAGACATGTCACACTAATGAAGGCTCAAGAACACTAGAGCTCACTCCTCCATCAGAATCTATAGGATGAAATTCTCGAAGAAACCGGCTTCAAAGACCCACCAGGCCAGTCTCTTGTATCATCCTTCTTCCACCTGCACATCCCACCAACACTTTTTCAATCCTTTGAGCATAAATTTTTCCAAATTCACCCTCCACCCTAGAGGCATTTCAAGCTACTCTAAGATCATATTCATATCCTTGATCTAGTTATCATCCACCTATGGACCACCTTCACCTAAAAAAAGTGATGGGTACTGGAATTAGAACTCCCATGTTAGATAATAAATAAAAGGATCTACTCCTTGAGCACCATTGCCGATACCCTGGATCACATGAACTAGGATCGCTCTGAGCTACTCGTAGAGCCATGATGCAAAACTATCCAAATATGGTGGCTTCCCCGCTTGAACTGGAACAAAATCCTAAGCCTATCCCTGATCCTGAACATGAGATTGTACCTACTCTGCCTGACCCTAAAGGTTTATGAACCTTATTGTGTACTAATGACACCCTTTCTCTACCACCCGATCCTCCATCTGAGTCATCTAGGTGGAGACCCACTGAATACCATCACATGGTATGACAAACCATAACACACACACAAACACACACACACATAATATTAATATTGAAAGCAGTAATTGGGAGTTCATCCTTACCACCCTTACCCTTTCCTATCACAACCATGCCAAATGGAATCACGATCCCATCCATTACCTAAAAATAACAACATAAATTATAAACACATCCCTAAGGGCCCATAAATGGTGTGAGAATGAGTCTCATTTGGATACCACCCAAGTGTGCATACCCAACCTAAGTGTTTAACCAGGAGTGATATAATATAAGTACAAAATCACATGTGAAAATATGTTATGGATACTTTGGTTCTAAATAGACACTAAGAATCAATCACCTAACTCATCCAACAAAAAATATGAAAATAAGAGATGGTCCTAGGCCCATGTCCCAAGGTATCCCCTGATGTCATACAACCTAGGTGAACCCTCCTATTCCACCTCCAAGGTCACTAACACCTCATTCCGACCAGAAACATTGTGTCTCAAGTAAAACCACTGGCATCCCAGGGGAACACCCACATAATACGAACTGGTCCCTCAGACCACAGCTTGAAAGAACTCCTGGGATCGAAGCCTGAAATTTAGAGTCACTACAATATATATCATCAAATAAAAACCATCATCGACTCAAAAAATGTAATAAAAATGAATAGATATATCTATCCTCTAATATATATCAAGACACAATGGCCTCAAGCATGGTGAGCCTCATCCCCCAACTGATATCTTCATTGCTATCATATGAAGTCTTTTCACCTTCCTTGTGGATTTCAAGGAAATCACCCAAAAATATAAACCTAATCTTATTTATTGAGGGACTATTCCCACATTAGTGTTCAAAACCACCTTAACATATAATTTAAACCATATTCACACGTCTCCAATCAGTTCTTTAGCCATCAAGGGTTAGAAAAAATCACTAAAATGAACACTTAAGCCACATAAAATAGGAACATTGTGCCCCTATGACCATGTATCTCTTGTTTGATGGTAATTCCATCCCATATCATGAGCCATACCCAATATATAATGAATTCTCCACCAAAAATGATGTCCCTGATTCCCAAATAATGGACAACACCAACCACGTAACCTGGTCCAAGCCCAACCAGATGACCAACACTACCTAAATCCTAATGGCCTTTTTTTATATAGATGGGACTATGCCATCATGACCCCTTCGGTATTATATCATGTCATATATCACAATATTTTCAAATATATAGATATAAAAAAACTCACTTTAATTAAAAATTAAATGTAATGCAATTGAATTATACAATATAAATCTATATAAAAATTAAATTTCATTGAATTGAATAACTCAACTTCATATGATCTACTCAATTTAAATATTAAATTCAATAAAATTAAATTTCATGACATCAATTAAACAAAAATAAAAAATTAGATTAAAAAAACAATATATATCAAAAAAACACCTTGTCCTTGCTACACAAGGTAGTCTACATCCTCTATCCCAGCCTCAAATGTATGAAAAGGGAAATAGAATTCTTTGAGGTGTACCAAATGTTCATACATTAAATTTAATACCATGAAACATGGTATCTCTTGAATACCGAATGGAATGTTAAAATCAGAGTCCCCAAAAAGTATGTGAAAACACTATGAAAGGTATGAACAACATCACTTTGAATTTTAGATGTAGGAACATCTGGTATTATCTGCTAACTCCACATGGATTGAATGAAATAAAAAATTTCATCTAAAACATTGAAAACAGGTTAAAATGGATCAAACTTATTTAGTTACCCTTGTGGAAAAAAAGGAGATGGGAAGCTATGATTAGGAGAGTCTTACTACTGTGATACTATTTAACTAGACAGTGACCAAAAAAGAGCAATGGTGAAGGAGATACCTCACACCCTAAGAGGAGAAGTGGAGGGGGATCATCCTTGATGCCCCATGACCCATGAAGGAAAAAGGGGGAGAAATAAGGATGGAAAGAGAAAATTAGAATATGGTTAAAACTATAACTTTACCTCTTTATAAGGGCCACATGGTTAGATCACATAGATTTCCAAACTATGTGACAATCGGGAAGGATACAGTGTATTGGTACTGCCTATGTGTCCATACCAGTGTGTCTTACCACACGATTTTCTCTAAACATGCACAAATTGTGCAGTACCCCTCTACTAAAAACTATAGAGCTATTGCACAACCATGAGCCACACCACATAATTTACCCAAACTATGATGCAATTCAAAATTAGGGAACATTGATAGCTATAAGTGGCTTCTCAGTTTACCCTAAACCATGTGACTTTTTTTGTAACCCAAAAATAGGCCTTTAGTCCTCCGACGCACCTGAAACCTCGTCCAAACACATGAGGTTTCATCTAAACCCCTAAAAGCAACCAATTACATGATATAAGTATGAAAAAATCACTTAATTTGGTTCTGTTCTATGAAAAATAATTTATAACCCCCACAAATTTAAAATTTCAAATCAAGAGATGATTTCGACTAGATTCAAAAAACACTGGACATTAAAAAATATACCTTGGAATGGATCACATATATACCATGTTCTCATACTACTAGTATACATGGGAACTTTTATATTTTATAAGGAACATCAGTTGGTCGAGGAAGTAATTTTTGGATAAAACATTACCTTCTAACAACTAAACTAACTCAACCTCAAAATACTCTTATGGCCAATCCTTTTAGAATTTTTTTTCCAAATTCCCATATCTCTATGATAAAATATAGAAAAATTTAAATTCATTGATTAATTATGTGCTTCTATAATAGATCTTGTAGATGGAAACCCTTTCTTTATGTGGTTAAGACCACCACAATTATAACATTTCATCCTATAGTAGTGGTAAAATGTAACCTGTGATCATCCAACTATGGATCCCTAAGATTATGCTCATCATGACATGAATTTTATCCTATGTTATTCCATGGTCATTTTCAGAATGAAGGTATAAATGGATAACATTTTTATAATATTATGGGGTATTTTATACATAATCCAATACTAAATCCAATGGAAATTCTCAAATTGGATGGACCACTCCAATACATCAATGTAGGTGGGTAATTATAGAATGATAAACCCATCCAAGATGTCCATTTTAATTATAAAATTAAATAATATAAATTTTATTCAATCATTATTGATCCATACTATGAAATTTAATACAATTAAATTAATTAAGAATCACACTCCACTATTTTTATACTACCCTAGTGATGGGTAACCAACTCTTAGAATCATACCATATATATGGTTACTTAGTGTATTTTATTTATGAGTACTTAATCAATCTCAGTAAATGAAATGATAAAACATCATCATTATTTCTCATTAATGTCCCAATATCAACCCATTAACCACATTTATATGTTTGTTAAAAAACATCTCATTGTTTATTGGGTGTTACCACATGGTTGAATACCCTAGTCATAGCTATTATCCGTTCATCCTGCACATATAGATTAAGATCATCTTTGAACATATGTTACATCATTTAAATCATTTATTTGGTGAGATATATTAGTATCTACTGTGTGTTTTACATAAAAAATACATAATTGGGGGAAGTCCCATTGGTGTTATTCTGTGAATAGTCACATACTTATTGTGAGTATCTCTAATAGGTTTCCCAATAATAGGCATATCTTCATCCATAAAATTCCTTGATATTTATTTATACTAAGGTATATTATGTATAAATACTTATATATTTATAATCTCACTTAAAAAAGTAAGGAATTTGATATTAAATCTATATAAAACAAATTCTTAATTATTCATCATCATACAATTACCTTATTATAATAAATCAATCACCTCAACCATTTCATTTCCATTCCCCACTACAAAACTAAATGTATATGATTTTTATTTCCTTATATATATATATAGAATATTTTGTGTTTCTAAAGATTTGATTCATTATTTTCCTATTTCGTTTATATGTATTGTAATATTTACTATTTATTATTTAACTTTTAAATATAGAATCCACTTAGAACTATATATGATAGTTAATGTCAATAACCATTTTATATATAATAATGATGTTGTATATATGATTCATATTAATATTAACCACCACATATTATAGTTTTTTTTAATTTTTATATTTTATAAACCATAACAGAAAAAATATAATTATAGTGAGGGGGAAATAAAGGGGGAGATGGAGGAAGGGGGATATATATTGGGAGAGTGAGGGAGGAATAGAGGGAGAGATATGGGGGGGGGTGGAGGGTAGGGGAGGGATAAAGAGATATCAAGATAGAGAGAGAGAGAGAGTGAGAGGGAGGGAGGGAGGGAGGGAGAGAGGGAGGGAGTGAGTGAGTGGGGGAGGGAGGGAGAGATAGAGTGAGTGAGTTAGGGAGGGAGATGGAGAGATATGGAGGGGGTGAGATAGAAAGAGAGAGGGAGGTAGAGGGAGGGGAAGAGAGAGAGGGTGAATGATAGAGGGGGTGAGGAGTGAGAGGGGGAGTGGTGGGGGAGAAAGGGGGGGAGAGTGAGATAGAGGGAGGGAGGGAGGATGTGAGAGGGAGAGAGATGGAGGGGGAGGGATAGGGGAGGGAGAGTGGGAGTAGGAGAGATAGAGTCAGTGGGGGAGAAAGAGAGTGCGAGAGAGAGAGAGAGAGTGAGGGGTAGATAGAGTGAGAGATAAATAGTGTGAGTGGAGAGGTGAAAGACCGAGTGACAGATAGGGAGTGGGAGGCGGAGGGGGAGGGCGGTGAGAGTATTTTGGAGGAAGTGGGATAGAGAGAGAGAGTGAGATTCGAAGTAGTATCACAAATACTAGCTCCTAAAAGAAAGAAAAAATATTTACATCAAAATAGAAACAAAATCTATAAAAAATTGTTATACTTATAAAAATGAAAAAAATATATTCACCTTAATGGAGATGACACAATTTTTATAATAATGTTTCATACACTCAAATGGATTTACGCTAATAAAAACATAAAAAATGAAATTATTTAAACATGGTTTCTATTATAAAAATATATATCTATTGTTAATTGATAATATTAATAATAAAGTTTTAATATGTGTTATAAGAAATAGGTGTTATAAAATATATAACATTCATTTAGAAAACCATAATTTGAATAATTCTTACACCCCTCTTCAAATATATTTGTGGTAATGTAGATGAACTCATAAGACACATACATTAGATGAAATATTATTATTTATATGAATGGTGATGTCCTTTATTTTGAAATACTAATAATATATCAGTGTTAAGAAATTATATATAATCATTGTTGAAAATAAATAAAAGATTAATAATAAGTAATATTTTAATTTTTATATTAAATAATGGAAAATCATAATAATATATTAATATAATGGTTTGACAATAAAAAAACCATATTAATAATTTTTTATAATATTATAGTACTTATAATCAATAATATAGGACTCATTCATTCATAAATGAACTATGAAAATGTAATATCTATAAAAATGATGTTTTTATATATAATTATTTACTGGTTATCAAATGTTTAATACTGATAATTATTTTAAAATTTATAATTTGGTAAAGAAGATTTAAATAATATAGATTTGAATTTTTCAGTATAATTAGTTAATCATGTGATAAAATAAAAATGTTAATTCAAAAATAAACTTGTTTAACCACTTTATATTAAAACCTAATTGTATTTTAAGGTGAATATTTGAAGTTTAAATATATATATTCAAAAAAAATTCACTTAAAAATGAGTTTTAATATGAGTGTTATAAGATCATTTATAAATATTAATGGAATATTAAATGATACAAGATTTGTAACAGTGTGATAAATATCTATTTTTTCAATGTTTTTATCCACCAATAATTTATGAAGTTTTCTGTCATTATAATTTCAATTTTATTCAACTACAGTGACTATAAATATTATTAAATTATCTCAACTAGATACCATGATTTATTAGTGAGAGGACATATCGTTATAGATTACATAATATGTAATCTATGGAAATGACATAATGTTTTTAGAAATGATCATTGGTATTTATTCATAAAATTCATCTTATTTAATATAAAACTCAATGTAATGTCACTAATCACTAATTATTTCATAGTTGAGACAATGAAATAAAATTTCTAATAAATTTAGTAAAAAAACATTCACAACTAGAGAAATAGTAATCTTATAAGTATATTAAATTGTATAAACTCTATAAAAAAGAGTAATTTATCACACAATTTTAGAGCTTATATCCTCAATGATTACATTAATATTTATAAATAGTTTTATATATCTCATATTTATACTCATTTTAAAAAATTTGTTTTATATATATATTGTAACCTAAAAGGTTTACATTGATGAAAAAATCCATAACACTAGAAATTAGTCAAAAAAATCAATTTTTGGTTGAATATAACTATTTAATATCATTAATAATTGATCGAAACCCAAAATTAAGAAACATATTAAATAAGTCTTTAGTACCCTAGAAAAATATTTAAATGGTTATTGGGAATTTTTATTTGATAAACAATATATAATTTTACATAATAAACATCTTATTTATTAGATATTATATTTTAATAGATATTTTACAAGTGAAAGAGTAATATACTATTTATTATAACTTAGTATACTATTTTATATAAGGATTTATATTATTTTGTATTTATTATTAAACTATTTTATTAACATAACATCAATATTTTATATTGTGCATTAAAAAATTATTCTACTGAAATCAAATATTATTTTCAATTAAAAACCTTAATATATAATATTTATTGAAAAAAACAATATTTCAAGATTTGTGGATATATTAATGTGTAGTATGGGTACCTAGAAATGAAAAATAATTTTTTCATACAAACCTTTATTAAGATATGGATATATAAATTATAGATTTTCTACCTCATAATGATAATTTAGAACGTTAATATAAGTGTAATTTCTAAATATAAAAACATTAACTACCAAACAATATAAAAATATATCAAAAATAATGCAAGAACTCATATGTTTGATACCTTTTTTGATAAATATTTTGGTTAATCAATGTTTCATCCATTCACGAATAAATGTTTCATACTATGAAAAAAACATTTTAAAAAAATTTACAAAACCCATGAAATAATATGATTACTAAATAATGTTCAATATCAAACTATTTTATACAATCATTGGTCTTTCACAATCAAATAAGATATATTATCAATTTTAACATCCACATACAATTATTTTTCATAAAAAATTTTATATGAAAAAATTCCATAACCATGAACAATCTCATATTAATACACAATTTGAAATATATTTAGGGATACTATTATAAAGGCCTATAACTAGTGATGAGGTCTTAAGAAATAACAGGTAAGAATAATCCCTCAATTTAAACTACAAGTGAAATTCTTGAATCAATTAAAAATTTAGAATGACCAATCTATACATCAATCATTCAAAAAACACATGAAAAAAATAAGGGTCCAACAATTTCATCTCATAGTGCAATATAAAAAAATTAAAGTCTATATTATTCATATAAATATACATATAATAAAACATTCCAATATATATAAAAATTCATAGGTAAATAAATATCCGTAGACAATGGATGATAGATAAGCAATATAATATATAAAATAATGTACACTGGCCTATAACCCAAATGTGATGCCTCATATAGGGTCACCGGGTTCAAGCTGATGAAACACGTGAATTCATGCATGGCTCATCATATGTAAGAGGCTACAGATTAGTAGAGAGAGCATGAATAGCACCATAGGGAATCTATGATATTGATTTTAGATAACCATTAGAGAAAACCCATCAAATAGAAGTAATAATAACAATAGTGACCAAGAGAAATGACCAAAATAGAGCCAATAATAACATCATCCCATTAAATATCAGAATGGAATACAGTCAATAGTATATCAAGGTAAAAATGATCCCATATACAAAGGATCAAAAGTAATAAAATGAAAAAAAATAAAATGAAATATCCCTATGAAACATGATTGAAAATATCCTAATATCACCTCAATCCTGTCCACATCTATCCACTTAATAGTCCATTATAAGGCCCTTTCCCTTGGATGGATCCTTAACCATAGAGTCTGTAGATTCATTGAGATTCCCATTTTAGGTTTGTGTATAAACCTAGCAGGATACCGCAAATGATCTCTTACCATAACTAAATATTATGTATAAAGGTTTATAAATCTAAAAAACTACCTAATGACACCAAGTACCCATAGGGTCATCATTCACTAACCATATTGCGACAAATTACTATATATAGATACTTTGGTACTATTCCAGATATAAGTGTCTATCAGATCCTCAGTTATAATTGAGAACATAAAAAATTCATTATCACTAAAAATAGGGCCTCTATAGCTACAATTTTCCATACACTTCTCACTTAATAGAGGCTACTATCACATCATGTACCACTTTCTCACTCATGGTTGGTCTCATACCACGTATCAAGAAACAAATTATCACTTAAGGTGGACCAAGGTTTAACAACCCCAACCATTCCTTCTCACTAAACATGGTCCAAATATCTTGTCTCAATCCCCACTGTATAACCCAAGGTATTCCCATTGCATGAAATAAGTAATAACATGCCTCAAACATCAAAAAATAAATGTGACTCATCACTCAGACCCATACACCATTACCACCCTAGCCTTAACTATTCCAGAACAACCTTATTTTATACCCTATTATGTAACTAAGAATCCCTAATGATCCCCATGTAATGAGGCATTTCTCCAACATTTCAAGGCCATGAACATATCACCCACCTTTTATGGTGTTAACAACACCTATAAAAACATATCTCATCATTTTTATATTAAAATTAGTGTCTAATAGTGCTACACACACCAACATGAAATTCAATACATATAACTTAAGATGAAGCCTGCAACATAGAAAAATATTCCAAAATAAAGCTTAATGGTTCGTACTAGCCAAGCCAAAATTTTCAATTAATCATGAATGTCAAAAAAATAGAATTATCCCCAAATCCTTATATTTTATATTTTTTCAAATGGAACCATGAAATAAATAAATAAAGAGTAATTGAAGACATAAACCTGAATATAATTACCAAAATAAAACCTCTATAACTAATTACACTTCTTAAGTTCAAGGATAAATGGCAAAAGAGATCAAATAACCAAAAAGAATCCCCAATGGCACCGAAGTTGGGTGAGGGTTAGGGGAGAAGGATGGGGGGAGTTGAAATGGGATTCAAGGAAATATTATTAATATAAACAATAAAATATAACCAATTTAGTGGGTCATGATGCAATCATGGTGGATACACCTGGCTGTTAACTTTTGAGGAAGATTAGTAACATGGTCCATAACATACGATAAAATCTCTACGAAATTGGTAGAGGGGACAACCATTTTATAATTTATCCTTACAAAAAATAACTTAGGGACATTATATAAGTAAATATAAACAAAAATACCTATTATTTATACCTCATGGTTGTGCTACATTCCTTCCCCTAACCATAGAGGACACTTTGTATCACCCCACTCTACCATACAATAACTTTCTTGAAATAGAATTTTAGATTCATTCTTAATCCTATCCTATGGATACCACTCTCGAATCACCTAAAACACCAAATATAACAATAGATAATAAATATTAATTTTAAATAAATGATATTTTAATCTGATCACACCTAGAAAATAGAGGGGTGATACAAAATCCCTCTCCAAAAACATCTCTTCCCTGGGAAGTACCTCTAAGGGTCATGGATGAATCATTATTTCCATTGCTCTTGAAAATTTAATACCACTCTCAAGTATCATAATAGACCCCTTAATGTTTTAATAAAACAAAAAATTATAGGGATTATCCTTACATGAAGTAAAATTTCATTTCCTCCCACAATCCATACCATGCATTGCACAAATAATGCATCCACCTCCAACCCAACGTCATTATTTTTTATCACATAAACTATATCTGTCTCCTGATTATAAAGATATAAAACATAAAAAAATAATCAATTCATTGATTTTATTGAGGTAGATCCAATTGAAAAGTCACCATCCCAATCCACTATACACATTAAAAAAAAACAAATTAATCGGGACCCAAGTTTCCCTTACACCCCAAACTTTTAATTACCCAGTCAGCATGATACCAATAATAATACTCTACCACCCATGGTGAAATATGAGGATCACCACCTCTAGTAAACATATGTTCATTTTTAATGTAATTAGTAATTTAATTCCTCTGAGAAAACATCACCACCTCATTGTTTTCCTAAACGATGCTCAGTCTGATCACATCCGACTCACCCACCCCTAACCACTGCAACAAAACTAAAACAAACTTTTGTAAATAGTATAATGATCATAGAATATTATAGATAAAATTTAAATCCATTTATATGTATAATAAATACATATAAGAATATTATAGGCCACAAAACCAAAATGATTTAATTCATTTGGAGACTAGAAATTTAAATAACTTATTCCATGAAATATCTTCAACATACACCATAAATTTATTCCCACATTATACCCTTCATTGTCATATCATACTAAAAAAGTTTATTTATAACCTTGGGAAAGGAAACATTTGAAATTTGGAGTAAATATGCTTAGTAAGGGTGAAAAATGGAGATATAATTTGATGATCAAATATATTCTGAAGATAATCATAAGGATATGATATCAATGTCATAACATAAAAAATATCACCCCCAATTTGTCCTAAATCATAAACATGAGTCATGAAATAAAACATTATCATTTCCAAAGACATGAATCATAAGTGTGAGAAATCATTATAAATTAATCATGAACTATATGTTTATTTTATAAGAATAAAAATATGTCATAAAATTATAGAACTATCATAGGCATAGAAACTATATCATATGTCAAGGTTAACAATTGATACCATCATATCATAGTGGAGTAGGCATCAAAACTTGTTCCATATAGCATAGAGGATCATACATCACCACCTATTTCCCATATAATAGTGGATCATGGATTGCTACCTATTTTAAATATAAAATGGATCAATTATCACTACAGGTTTCCCATATCATAGTGGATTAGGCATTACTATAGGTTTTCAATATAATAGTTGATCAGACATCAAAAATTGTTTTCCATACTGGATCGAGCAGATCAACTCATTCTTCATAATTATCTCATGAGATATAATAAAATACCCAATGAATTTTTGGGATATTATAGACTCACCCATAAAATAATGAAGACCATAAAAGTGTATTACATAAGATCACAAACCATACATCACTGCAATATATCATATCCCATGGAATAGAAATAGTTTTCATTAGGATATCATCATAAGTTACATAACCCACTAGAAATAAATAAGTTTCAAAGAACCACCACCACCATCATAATTCACCTAGAAATGTGGATGGAATCATTTGATCATATTACTAGTAAAACATAACAATCCTTAAAGGATTTTTATATAGATACAATTACATTTACTAGAATATTTGATTCATTCTTTGAAAACATAAGAAAATATCTTATTCCTATAATAAAATATAAATTAAAAATTTATAGAATATTGAGAAAATAATTTTATTTGAAAATAACCAATGATATTTTTAATGTAAGCTTAAAATAAAGAACAATCATGATGGTGGGAAAATATAATCATTCTAGTTATAATAAAATATAATATTCATTTTATAGTTATATAAAATAAAAAAATGAATAATTTTGAAATATTTTAGAAATATCCCATTTTAACAATTTTTAAATAAAGTTAAATGTAGTGAAAATTAAAATTAAATTTTTTTAAGTATATTTAATAACTTTTATAAACTATTTTTTATTATAATGGACATTAAATAAATAGTTCATCAACCCCAATGAAAATAAGCTCCTCTTTTCTTTAATAAAATTTCTTTGAAAATTTTATGTACTAAAGATAAATTAATGGTACTAATAATTTAATATTCAATGAATAAAAAGCGGAAAATAAAATATATGGTGTTTATAGGGTAAAATATATAAAATTTCCCTAAATGGAAATTTTTCATAGGCAATTTTTTAAATCAAATATATTGTAACATAAACCCTTATAGTTTTTGTAATATTTGAATAAAAAAATCATGAAAGAGATAACATTAGATAGATTTATAAACCCTAATAAGTTTCATTAGAAACAACATAAAAGCAATTCCTTGGTATTATATTCACCAAAACAAATTATCATGTAGGTAATATGTCATATGTCTCCATGAAATAAAAGTAAGACAATAAACCCTCACTACTTTGGAGACTCTTGAATAAAAACCCCCTTCTTACTATAATTTTAATTTTAACTTTTAAATAAAATTAATTAATAATTTTTAATTATATAAAGTGTAAAATGGGTTATATACATGTCTTATAAACATAAATAAGTGTATAACATCAAACATGTCTAAAAAAACAATATTCGAATGAAGAATAATTACATTAAGTCCAGTTTTTTCTCTTTCACATTCAATACTCATATATAATGAATATAGATTTTTTTATAATTGGTTTAAAAATATATATTAATACATAAAATAAATTGTACCATTCCATTATAATTTCCACTTATCCTTTTATTAACAATTCTTCCTTAAAATGAACGTTTTGATGAAAACTAGTCTGTTTTCCAGGTTTGTTTATGTTTAATGGGTTTATACCTTACACCATGTTCATGATTACATTATATAAAAAATCATAATCATGAAATAATTATCACATGTAATCTTTATATACACTTTATAAATATTCATGTGAAATTTTGTAGAAAAATGAATTATATGACTTGGTAGAGACGATAATCTGTATATACACATGAGTAATGTTTTCACTTTTCAATAGAAGAAATAAACGAATGATATATAATTAAAAAAATTGAAAAATAGAAATCATAATTTAAATATCATATATATTCATTAAATCTATCCATATTACATGTGGGGACTTGTATTTTTATTTAATTAAATTTTCATTATTTGGTACAACATTTAACAGTTCAAAGGTTTATTGAGGTTTAATGTCTTGTAAAAAGAAACATAATACATAAAAAACATATAAATTTATTCTAATAAACTTAAACTAATTATTAATAGGTTCATCCTAAGTTAATTTTATGGAATATCCTATCTTGGGGACATACATCAAAGAAATGGGTGATCATAAAACATAGCAAGGAAATAAACAAGGGAGATACATAGTATATGATAAAAAGGAAGATCAATAAGGAATTATCATATAAAAATTAGGAATATAATAATATAAATAAAATGATTCATAACATAGAAATTCTTCTACTACATAATAATGAGAAATTAAAAATAATATCACCATGTTTTATCATCAAGGTGTCGTAAATCATAATTACTAAGCTTATTCAGCAAGGTAAAATAAAACATGTAATCTCTAGAGATTAATTATTTACCCAATTCATTAGAGGAATATGATGAAAACACCATCTTATATAATAGTTAATGTGGAAATAATTTATCACAATAAAGGATTTAATCAATAACCTAAGGGGAATGAAGAACATGTTTTATATGAAAACATAGAGTACAAATTTCATAAATAGTTTAAAATTACATCATTTTTAACTCAAAAAATATGTATGTTTGTTTCATGAAGGTAAATACCCAAATAAAAATATTATATCTAAAACTAATTAAATTCAATTGGATAAGGAATAGGTTTGATTGTTTACAATATAATAATATTTAATGAAAAATATAAAAATTCATGGAATGATCTTTGCATCATAACTATATACAATATAGATTAAATGGAGTGAATAATTATAGGAAAATTAGGTCTCCAATTGGATTTTTTTTAAAAGTATAGGTAAGATAAAAATTTCTTGAAATGAAATAATTTATGAAATTTCTATGAATCATTAATATGGATTACTTGAATGAAAAGCGAGAATATAAGAACTCTCTTACCTTTAGGATTTTCTTAGAAAAACATTAGGGGGGAACTTTACACATTTATAGAACCATTTGTGGAATAATTTGGAGGTAAAATGAAAATAAATTCATGCATTATAAATTTTTAGTGGATAGGAATGTCTAACTGGTAGTATTTATACTTGGGGAGGTGTGGGTTTTAATGGAATAAATATTGGTTATTATATCATATAATCCAACCAATTGTGGGTAAATTGAATTAAAACCGATTTTATAGATTATTAATGAGTGAGATATTGTTTTTAGACGTTTATGGCTTTCCAGAACCAAACCATACCTTCCTTACATCCCAATAAAGGTTTAGAATCGAAAAAATGGATTTTATTTAAGAAATAATTTTTTTGTTTAAAAAATAAAGTATAAATTTCTGAATATAAATTCATATTTATAATATAATTTATATAATAATTAAATTAAATTTTTATAGATACAAATAATTTATAAAACATTTAATCATGATGGAATTATAATGATGTCATAAAATCACAGTGCTTGTAAAACGACAATTGTCAGTTTCTCACAAAATATTCCACATTTTTATAAAATTTCAAAACAATCTACCTAAGATAAACTTCAAATGATGAATTAAAGAATAGATTTTATTTTATCAATATCCATTTATTTGTTTAATAATTTATCCCCCAGATAAATCATTATTTTAATGAAAATTTTCCATTTAATACAAATATAATCATTCTAACAAATATATGAATTACTTAAGGATTTATTAAAATATATTATCTTTAAAAAATAATTTCTAAGATTATTTCGTGATAATTTTTTTTATTTGAAACTTAAACATAAAAATGTTAATGGAATATGTTTATATTCTCCGAAGAAAATAAAATTTTGATTATATTAATAAATGACGTCAATGGTCATTTAAATGAATCTATATGACCATAAATAATAATAAAATAATGTTTTATTGACTAATGGTAATAAAATTTATCAACAATATTTGTTGAAAAAAATAAATGCTAGTGATCATATTTCCCTATAAATAAATGATCATTCTTACTATTCACTATTCACTTTTATTTGAATCAGTGTTCGATATCATTTCCAAAATAATTATTGTATTACAAAATCTGTTTTCTTCTATTAAAATAATGTTCATGGGTGAAATGATTATGGGGGACTAAGTTTCCATATATATTTTTTATTTTAATTTATCTATCCTCCATTTTTAGTCACATTATAATTTTTTATATGATATTGGGTGTTGTTTTATACTGAATATAACATTCTTAATTAATGAAACAATGTGTTGATTCTTTATAGTGTGTGATTTATTTCATTTTACTCTGACTAGTTGTACTAGTTCATATAAACAAATGATGTTCTATGTTATAATGTAATTTGAGAAAATTTATAAGTGATTTTATTGTAAAAAATAATAAAAAGTTATTAGGAGGTATGAGATCCATTAATAAAAGATAAAAAAAATTTCAGGTCATTACATTCACCCTCCCTTACATAAATTTCACTCTTGAAACTAAATGTTTAATACAAATGTGAATATAGGTGGGTTTACTTCTTCTTCATGGTTTCCTCATGTTCCCATGTAGCCTCATAAAACAAGTGATTTATCGAAATGACCTTCACAAGCCGGGTTTTACGGTTTATAAACACTTGTTCAGTTATGTCAAGGATATGGATCGGTTCCTCTTCATATGAAAAGTGAGATTCCAAATGTACACCATTGGTATCAAGTACATGTGATGGGTCAAATATATAATTTATTTTTGGGATACATAGAAGACTTCTTGCACATTGGAAATATATTTCGGTTGTGAAAATTGATAAGAAATTTCTCCAACGTGCTCCAGAATATCAAATGGTCCAATGTACCATGGATTCAGTTTACCCTTCATTCCAAATATTAGAACTACTTTCCATAGTAACATATTAATAAATACATGATCATATACATGAAAATCTAATCCTTTATTTCATTTATTGGAATGATTTTTTATTCTTTGAGAAACCTTGATGTGTTTCTGAATCAGTGTAATCTTTTATCTAGTTTCCTTCACAATCTCTGGTCCCAAATCCCTTCTCAAACTTCATCCCAACATGTTGGTGTTATAGACATTTTCTATGGACAACATAAAACGGTTCCATTTGAATGCTTGAGTCTAAAATATTGTTATAGGATAATTAGACATGTGGAAGGTGTTGATCCCAACTCCCTTGAAAATCAAGTGAGTTGTCCCATAATATTCATTCAATGTTCGAATAGTCCTCTTATATTTTCCATTAGTTTTAGGATGGTTGATTGTGCTCAAGTTTACATCTTTATTCATATCCTTTGGATTCATCCTATAGAATTTAGATGAAACCCTTGGATATTGATCAGAAACCATTGATAGTGATAATCCATGAAGTCTCACTACTTCTTGAATATTTAGGTGATTTAGTTTCTCCATGGATAAATCCTCTCTTTTATAAATGAAATGTGTATAATTTTTCAATATATCAATGATTACACACATAGAATATTTACTATTGGTTGTCATCGGAATGCCAGTGGAATAGTCCATAGTGATGTTATCCAACTTTAATATAGGTATGGGTATTACTTATAATACCCATTTAGGTTGTTTTCTATCTAACTATACTTGTTGAAACACTGAGAAAAATACAATTTAATTATATATCTATCATTTCATATTTTTTTAAAAAATAATGATTATGAAGGTACTTATACATTTTAGTGATTTAAGGGTTTATGGATAATCTGGATCTACGAGATTCATCAATCAACTCCTTATTTATCATTGGGATATATGGGATATATAGCCTTGTAATAAATTTAAATACACCTTGTTGATCAATATTGAATTCATGAAATTTACCATTTTCAAATCATTTATCATCTTTTTTATCAATGGATCATCTCATTGAGCTCTATTGATCTTATTTAGTAATTTAGGATGAGAAATAATTTGATATGGTATTGATTATTTCCCTTATATTATGATTCCAATGCCAAAACATAATAAGTCCTTAATTAGTGGATCTAATTTGGTACCCATCATTTCACAAACACAAAGATATTTCTACTCAATTCATCAGTGAATTTTTCACTCTTCTAAGGTGACAATTAATTGAACATTCATTTTCTTTAAGATGATTCAAACATATCCTTGCTCTCATGTTCATATCGTTCTGCATAAATATATACATCAAAAATTTATGGTATGTGAATATATCACACTTTTACCCATAATGATAGTTTCTCTATATATTCAGATAAAATTGACTACATCTTACCCCATATCATGGGTAGGATAATTTTTTCATAAGTATTTAATTCTAATGATGAATAAGAAATCACTTTTTCATTTTTCATGAGTATACATCCAAGTCCCTTTAAGCATACACCACTAAAAATTAAAAATACATTCCCATTAGAAGGTAATGTTAGCATAAGTGCAATTAAAACATCCTCTTATGTTCTGGGAAACATTATCCACACTCCTTTTTTCCAAATAAACATAACTCCATTTTTTTTCACCTAGTTAGTGGTTTATATAGCCATGAAATGTTTTTCAGAAAATTTCTATAGTATCCTCCTAGACCAAGGAAATTGAAAATATTGTTTATAGTCATAGGATGTGACCACTCATTGACACATCCTTTGTCTTTTCAGGATCCATTAGGATTAAATCATTAGGCACTATGTGTCCCAATAATGGATCATTTTTTAACTCTAATTAAAATTTTCTGAAATTACCAAACAGATATTCCTACCTCATAGTTAATAAGAGAACCCTTAAATTATCTACACACTCCTTGTGTATTTTGGAATAAATCAGAATATTATCAATAAAGACTACCATGAAATTATCATGGTAGTCCTTAAATACTATATTCATCAAATCTATAAATATAGTCAGAGCATTAGTTAATACGAAGGGAATAACAACAAACTCGTAATGAAAATATATTTTTAGTAAGGAAGTCTTATAGATATGTTCATTATTTAACCTAAATTGATGATTCCCAGACCAAAGATCAGTCATGGAAAATAATTGAACTCCGTAAATCTGGTTGAACAAATAATAAATTCTTGGAAGGGGGAATTTTTCCTTGAATGTGATCCCATTAAGTTCCCTATAATTAATGTACAATTTTATTGATATACCCTTATTATTTATAAAGGGAACATGTTCCCCCCAAGGAGACACACTAGGTAAAAATTTTTTTTCCAAAATATCATGAACTTTATCCTTTAATTCCTCTAACTCCACATATTCCATTCTATAAGGGGTCTTCATATTGGCCTGGATCCAGGTATGAGTTCAATTAGTAACTCCAGATATCTTTCTAGAGGAAGTCCTAGTAAATCATTTGGAAATAACCAATGTATCCTCGAACAATTATTATATCTAATATTTTTTTTTATTTTTCTATTTCTTCTTCATTATCAACTATCATTTTCATAAAGAAGGAAATATGAGGGGGTTCTTAAAAAGGCTATGGATGGGTAATTTCTCTTTTGATGATGATCAGAGGTTTTCCATTAATGACTAAAAAACTTCCATGATAATATAGTTGATCATGGCATTATAATTTGAAAACCAACCCATACCAATTATTATGTGATACTCCACCATTGGAATCATCAGTAAGGGCTTATAGAGTAGATAATTACATCTTTTTTAACACATTAAAATGGAATGTGAGTTTCATACATTTAAATCCACAAATAAATATTTTATATTTATATCTAGGGGAATTCCCATGGGTTAAGAAGAGGATTGGGCATTCACTATATAATAATATTTTATAAAAAAGTGAAAAATTCCTAAAATGATTTCGGCAATATAACAGTATACAACATAGATTAAAGAGAGAACATAATGAGAGGGAATATAGGTCTACATTTGGTAAAGCACATTTTTTTTCAATAGATGGAATATTAAAATTTAATGAAATTAAAGAATACTTTACATTAAAAAGACTCAAAAAAGAGGAGTACTTGAATGTTGAAGGGTGAAGAGGAGAATTCCATTACCTTGAATATTTTATTCCTAAAACATGAGGGTGTCACCTTGACACCTTGAGAGAACCATGGAGGGCCTATTTGTTATGTAAAATTACTTGAAATTCACAAAGTGGTAATATTTAGTGGATAGAAATGGAAAATGGGTGGTATTTATAGTTGAGGAGGGGTGCATTTTAAAGGGTTAAATATTTGATATTTAATCATATAAGCCAACCACACATGGGTAAATTTAATTATAACCAATTTTATATATAATTTATGATTTTCATAGTGTGTTGAGAAGTTTTAGACTTTTAAAAATCAAACCATACCTTCCATTCAACCAAATAAATGTAAAGAATCCAAAAAATGTATTTTATTTCAAAAATCCATTTTTTGGTTTAATAAATGTACTATACATTTCCAAATTAAAATTGATATTTATAAATTAATTTTAATACTCCTTAAATGATATTTTGATTGGAAAATTTCTTTTCATAAAATTTTAATCATGCTGACATAATTGTGATTTCATAAAATTTTAGTGATTGTAATGTGACAATTTTAACTTTTTCTTTAGAAATTCTACTTTGTTAGAAAATTCCCAAAAAATATCTTTAAGATAAATTTGGTTGCATGAGTCAAAAAATAAAATATATTTTATTTACATAATTCTACATGTATTAGATTTTTAAATTTTAAATAACTATTTATTTTAATAAAAACTAACAATTTAATAGAAAAATAAACATTCTCACCATTATAAAAATTACTGAAGGCATTATTATAATGAATTATATTTAAAAAATAATTTTGTAAGATTATTTCAGGAAATGAAATTTTATTTAAAAATACAATATAAAACTTATTTCAATTGATTTTTTTTTTAAAATCAATAAAAACAATTCAATTTTTTATATATTATAAAATAACCATAATTACCATTTAAATGCATCTGTGAGACCAACGATAATAATGAAGAACTATTATATTATTTAATTCTCATAATATTTATAAAAAATATTCATTGAAAAACATAAAGTCTAACGATCATGTTTCTCTATAAAGAATTCATCTTTCTTAGTCTTTATAATTCACTTTGATTCGAATCAGGGTTCAATATCATTTCAAAAAATAAATATAGTATTAATAAGTCTTTATTCCTCTATTATAATGATGTTTGTGGGTGCAGTGATTATAAGGGATCAAAGAGGCCCATATTTTTATATTAAACATTATTTATCCTCCATTTATTTTCCCATTTTAATATTTTTTATAATATTGGGTGTTTTTATACTGAATTTAATGTAATTAATTAATGAAATAAATGATTTTTGGTTTCTAGTATGTGTTTTATTTCACTTTACTATTCATAGTTTTACTAGTTCATATCAACACATATTATTCAAATTTATTATGAAATATAAAATTATTTATTTTTTATTTTATACTAAAACATAATAAAAAGTTGTTGGGAGGCACGATATTGATTAATAAAAGAAGAAAATATTTCTGGTTATTACATTACCAACCACAAAAATCATAAATGGAAAAAAATCAAATCTCTTCATAGAGGTGGTTGTCCACAGATACACATGAGTGGTGTTATCATTTTCTAATGTAAGAAGTCATATAAGATATTATAATTAAGTAAAAATAATTATGTCATAAATAACTTATATGAACATTAAATTCATCATTAAAACCAACCATGAAATATGGTAATGTAAAATGAATTATATCTCTATGTGGAGGCGATGGTCCACAAGTATGCACGACCGATACCTTAATATAATATTTGATGGAAGACGAGGTGTATAAAAGGGTTTTAAATCAAAAAAATAACATCTTATTATATGATATATACTGATGTTATTATATTAGAATGATTATGATAGAATATAATTAGGTACATGAAGAAGTAAAATGAAAATTCTAGTTTAAGAATATTACCTCTTATTTGAAGAAACTAAATTGGATCTCTCCTTTAGGACCCTATGGATGTTATTCCTAAAAGATAAGAAACTATATAGCCTGTAAATGAATGTTATGGAGAGATTTTTTAGGATTCTTTTGAGCTATGTGGCTCAAGAAGCGTGAGTAAGAGAGTAGATGTGGTGTCATTATATAAGAGATAGGAGGGGAACCCTTTTAATTTCTTAAAGTTTGAAATTAATATATATTAATTTTATTATTTAAGTGTCTCCAAATTGATTCATTTATAATATAGAATAATTATAATTCAGAATAATCTCATACAATCATATTTATACTAGTTAAATAGATGTTTTAACCATTATTTATTATTTTCAAACCCTGTTACCCCTTTTGAAGATTATCAGGAAATTATTGTTTTTTTTCTCTTTAGGGGTCAAGAATGTTACAGCAAAAGGAAAAGTAAACCATATGTTTTAAATGGTTGAAATTATAGACCATTACTCAATTAATTTTCCAAATATAACATTTTAATTGATTTTAATTCAATTCATTATATATTATTTAACAGAAGATACCATTAAAGTAATATTTAGGTCGATTTACATTTTTTATTTTTTAAAAAAATAATGAAAAATATGTAATTTAAATATAAAATTTAAACACATATATAATAAATTTTATTTACTTGAAAAATTCTTATAACACAATAACTCATAAAAATTGTTACTCTGTATTTTTTTAAAATAATTTACATTATTTTTATACTACTTGTACAAACACTATGTAGAAGTCATGTAAGCATTTAAGGTAACTATTTAATCCCTAAAAATTAAAAATTAAATACTGTGATAAAAATATTCATTCATATTTTAAAAAAAATTATAAATGAACGACACATATTTTTTTGCTTTAGAAAAAGTATTAAAGATATTAAAACAAAGAGAGTGAAATTTTATATTTATTCTATTCATAAAGTAATATTAAGGTCATTATCCATTAAAAATGGCACCCTGATTAGATATCATTTAATATTTAATGTGTATGGTCTAAAGAACCCATAAAAGGAAAATAATTTATTTTTTAGAAATATTTATAAATCCTTATCACATTATTTTTAACCTTAACTACAAGATTTACCATTATCAAGGTGACAAATTTTTACCATGATTACTATTCAATTTTGAAAAAAAAGTTAAACTATTTAAAAGAATTAGAAATTATTATTATGAATATTTAATCCATTTTATCATATTTAATCCATAAAACTAGAATTAATTACTTTTAATATAGACATGTAAAACATGATGAAAACAATTTTGAAGAAAAATGCATTTTTAAGAATAAAAATGTTTTAATACCAAAATTAAGAGTAGTTTCAATTAAAATGAAATTAGTTATATAATTTTTATTCAAAAGGAAATAATGGAATACCAAATCCAATTTAATGAAATGGGATACTATAAATACATGAATATGAAAATAGTATCAATTATTTTCCTCTAATCACAAACAAATCAATCTTTTTAGAAAAATCCAAAAATTTCACCCTAAGATAATTTTAATATTCTTTTCTTCAAAATTATAAAATTTTTAATAAATAAAATTACTAAAATTATTAGAAATAAATTATAGCATTTCGTTAATGTAATTTATAAATACCATTTTTTGGAAGAAAGTGTATTTATGTTCCATAAAATGACTTCACATTAAATTGAGTGATTATTTTGTAGGAACTAATTAATACATTCACATTGAATAGAAATATTACAATAAACATTTCATAATTTTGGAACTCCATTAAATACCCTCTAATTCAATGTGTATGTTATAACAATCATATATAATTATATTTTCATAGTATATCATAATTCGCTCAAAGCTTGATGTTGCATGTTAACAAAGATATGACGATTATTATTCTTTTATACTAAATTTATGAGTGTTAAATTTTACCCTATTAAATAAATTATTCCCTCACAAATTTTTTCTTGGTAACCAAAGGATCAATATTTTCTAATACCTTTTTTGAAAACCTATATCTTAAAAAGAGATAATAACACTTCCTTGGAAAAAGGAAGGTGAGTAACACAAAGGTTACCTAAAATATAACATAATCAGGTTCCTAGATAAGAAAACATCATAAAAAAGTGAAAATATAGAAATGGAGGAGAAAAATAATTTCCTAGGAATAATAGAGAGTTATATAGAATGGTAAGAACCATAACACCATAAATCCATAAGGGATATATAATACCATCGATTCATAAAAAATAAATGTAAAATGGGAATTTTTTTTATTTCAATATCCTTTTCATAGAGTTGATAGATTGGATTAATATCATGACAGAATACATAATAAAATATATTTAACTGATTTATTTCTATTTTATAAGCACAACTTCATCCTTTTGTTTTTCTCAATCAATTTTTACTCCATCTATTACTCAAAGAAATAAATATTCAAGATGAATTTTTCATACCCAAATAACTAAAAATAAATTTTAATGGATCATATGAACCACAAAATAATGATAAGAAATTACTCATATCTATAGATATCTACCAAATGTTTTATCACAGGTTACCTAAAATGGATAAATCTTCATATGATTAAATAATACATTATCCAATAAAACATAAAAAATAACACCTAATATTCAACTTTAAAAATTCCATAAGTAGTTAAACTTATGAATCCCCAAAAATATGTTTATCCAAATTAAAAACCAAAATAATTTAAAATAAGGTTTCTAAAATTATAAAATCATCTTATATTTATTCCATAAACAATTTAAATATGCATATAAAGTCACACTCCAAACATGGGAATACCTTAATCATATATTATTCTAAAACATGATAATAGACCAGATCAGTTTACAAACTCAATGAAAACATATATTACATCAAATATTAACCTTATCCTCATTCAATAAATAAAATCATAGACTAAGGATTATGTTACATAAATAAAAGAATAAAATAACCATCATAAACGTTAACATAAATCACATTTTCATCAAATTACTAATCAATTTCATGGTCACCAATACTATAAAATTTACTATATCAACATCAATAATCAGTTTATCCAAACTAATCATCAGGAAAAATATAGAGGTTATATATCACTCAATCACATGTTTTCTAAAACTATAACCTTACACTAAATACATTTCTAGGTTATCAGTACCAATCAAATTCTATTTTGTTATTCTATAATGAAAAACTAATATAGAACAATACCTTGATGTTTCAGGATTATTATAACTAGAATATCATTGATAAAAAACGTCTATAAATGAACTCCTTAATACCAATACATAAATACACAATCCTTTAACGTTAATGATTTCCCTAATATAGGACGTTCCATGGTCTATGAGTTAACCAATGGATTATGGAATTGAATCAGATAATGCCCATGTTCTTCACCCAGAAGACAATGAAATATATCTGTTACCGTAGGAAGTAATCTATTTCCCTCCATTAACCTCATCATCTTCTAAAATAATTAGTCTTTTTATTCTATTATTTTCCACAAAAAACATATTCCCATTAAATTGAGTAAATCCATTGAGTGTTTCTTCCCACATTCTCGATATGTAGGAAGGTTAATCTTCATTACTCCATGTCCTAATCAATTTAACTCCCTTGAAACTCTTTTTTTTATTTTATGATGTGTTAGGAAACTCACCAAAGTTGAGATTTTAAAATATATAATGTGATAAGTGATTATAAATAATAAAAAAAATTCACATTCCATCTCCCATTTCATTTGGTTTCTCATGCGGACAATCATTCAATTGTCCATCACATTCATCATTAACATATTTCTTCTTTGATCCAACAATTAACTAAAATAAAAAATCACAGCGTGATAAATAATAATATTAATTGGAAATCATATAATCCTAAAAATTAATTTATTGGATGTCTAAATCATGAAACCATTTTTTCACTCTACGAGAGATTAGATTTAACCTAGTTTATATTTGGACATAATGTATTCAAATCCTTCACAATGGTTCAAAAAGAAAATAAAAATTAACCAAAGAACATCCACCCTGACTGTCAAACTAGGTACACAATAAGAGACCTTTCATCATTCACTAGAATGATGGTTGAGATATAATAGAACCTCTCTTTTCATGGATATTACCCATAAAAGCATCTTTCCCAAAACCATATCCACTTGTAGTACCCAGATAGATATGTATTTCTAGGAAAACCAAATAATATCTACCTTACCAAAATATAAGTTGATTTTCCTCTACTTATTATTATTACTAGTTTTTCACCAATTTTATATAATTTTAATCTCCAAAAATAACTAACCCATGTTCTAAAACAAACCATAAAATCCTAATCATTTCAAACATAAATATTACATCCTATTATAAGAATACTCAATGCATCTAAAAACAATCCAGACATAGAAACCATAAAATTTTAGTGTGTTTCCATAATAGATATTTAAATAAAATATTTCATGAAATATCTTAAATAAGTCCAATAAAATTATTCTTCTATAGAACCCTTCCTTTTCATACCCTACATAGACCAATTCATCATATCGTAGGGAAACCAAACATAAGAAAGGGTGAGCTCAGATTCTTAGTAAAGGTAAACATTGGAGATATAAATGGATGATCATATGTATGAGTAAAATATGAACAAGGGTATGATACCATGATTATAACATATAAATATTATACCCAATCAGTCAAAGATCATAAAAATGATTAATGGAAAAAATTTATAAATTTAATTGACATAAATCTTAAGAATAATTAATTGTCATAAATGAATCATGAATCATGAGTCGAAATACTAAGTATTAAAATATTTCAAAGGAGTATGGAACAATCATAGGAATATAAATCATATCATATGTTAATGATAACTACTAAGACTAAATTATTATAGTTGATTAAGAATTGATACCTGTTTCCCATATCACAGTGGGTTAGTATCACCACATTTTTCTTATATCATAGTGGATCAGGGGTCAATTTTTTTTCTATATCATTTTGTATAAGACATCACCACTTGATTCTTATATCATAGTATACCATTCACCACCACCTATTTCACATATCATAGTAGATCAAGAATGACCACATTTTCTCTTATAATTTATCAATCATATCAACTCATGTCCCAAAATTATAACATGAGATATAAGGCTTTAACCAATGTATTAGAGGGATATAAAAAACCAGCCCTGTACATATTGAAAACCACACATATGTGTTCCATAAGATCATATTCCATTCATCACTTGAACATATAATAACTCATGTAAAATAAATATGTTTCAAAAGGATCTCATCATAACTTAATTGACCCATGGGGAGGAAATAATTTTCACATAATCATAATAATAATAACTCATATAGAAATGTGTATTGAATCATAAAATCATATATTCAGTGAAACATTAAAATCCATAAAGGTAGTTTATATAGATGAAAAATATCTTTAAAATAATATTTGAACCATTCTTTGATAACATGAGAAAAATATCATTTTCCTTTGATTAAACATAAAATAAAAAGTATTGGATATTGAGAAATTATTATTCATGAAAATAAAAAAGGAAAATTATAAATAATTTTTTAAATAAAATAAAATTCATGATGGTGGGAAAATATGTTCAAGTATTATATGTTAAAACAGAACATTCCTTTCACACATGTGTAAATTGTAAAGAAATGAAATATTTAGAAAAATTTTAGAAACATTCCTTTTATGAAAATTTAAAATTATTTAATAGTGGTGAAAATGTTCTTTTTAAAACATTTCTATTACATCTATGAATTTTTAAAAACCAATTTTGGAGTCTATGGATATTGATGAAAAAGTTCTTTGACAGAAGATTAAATAAGGTTGGATTTTCATTATGAAACTTTAATAAATAATTATGAGTATTGAATATAGAAAATGGTAATAATACATGAAAATTTCTAGAATACCATAGGATAATAAAATTTATCCTGTTTAAGGGATAAAATATATAAAATTTTCTTCAATATAAATTTATCTTATAAAATCATAATAAAATGAGATTGTAATATATACCCTTAAAATTCTAGTAGTCTTCAAATGAAAAATTATAAAATAGAAAAAATTATATAGATAACTAATCCCCAATTAGTTTCATGTGAATCATTATAAAATACATTTTTTGGTAGTATATACACCAAAAAATAGAAACAAGTGGTTAAAATGACATATGTATGACTAGAGTATAAGTGATAGGAGAAACCCTCACCACTTACGTAATTTTAGAATAAAAAGCTATAGATGAAATAATTTGAAATATAAAATCTACATATAAATAAATAATAATGATTTATGATATAAAAATTCAAATGGGAAGTATATACCCCCATAAACATAAATAGGTGCATAACATCAAACATTTCTAAATGAAACAATATTTAGATGGATAACCTTTAACTAGAGTACTTTTTTTCTTTGTAACCATTAAATCATCTAGTATAATAAATATATATATGTCATAAATACATTAAAAAACAATATAAATATATAGAATAATATTTACTATTCACTTATAATATCCAATAATCTTTTAATTAACAACACAACAGTAAAAAACTGCCAACAAGCCTGTACCCAAGTGGTACATGCTCTTGCATGGAATCCAAAAGACAGAAGATCAAATTGGGACAGGGAGGAATATTTGGGGTCCTATAGAAGTACTATTTAAATAGAGGAATTATAGCAGTGGTGGAACTACAATGGAAGAGGTAGTGTAGCAGGGACTGTAGTGGCGGCGGTACTGTTGCAGTGCGGCTACTGTAGCAGTACTACTTACTGAGGGGTTCTTTGGGCCAAAAATGGGCTTTAAAGCCTAGTATTCAGGACACTAGGCCATGGGACATTGGGATATGTAATGGTTCTCACTCTACCGATAATTAAAGTGGTATTTTATTTAATAATAAATTGAGGCTTCAACCCCAACTTTAAAAAAACACAACATTAAAATGAACATTTTGATGAAAAGTGGTCCATTTTTTATGCATGATTCGGTTTGATGGTTATGGTCCTTCAACATGGAAAATTTTATAATCATATAAAGAAAATTAATAAAAAAATAGTTTTCATATTTAATAATTACATACACTTTTATATCTATCCACACAAAATAGTGATGAAAAATGAGTTATATCACTTCGTGGAGACATTAATCTATACATACACATGAGTGATTTCATCACTTTTTGATAAACATAATGAAATAAGGGTACATAATGATTAAAATTAATAGAATAAAAAATGGATATTAAATTCAATATATATTCATTAAATCTATCCTTATTACCATCCATGAAAACTAAAATGTAAAATGAATCACATCACTTCGTGGAGGTGATAGTCCATACGCATGCATAAGTAACATTGTCGTTTTCCAATAGATGTGAAGATAAAAAGGAAGATAAGATATTATAATTATTAAGGAATAATTATGTCACAGATAAAATATATAAAAATCCATCATAAAAACTAACCAGGAAATATGGTGAAGGAAAATGAATCATATCGTTAGGTAGAGGCCGTAGTCCACATGTTCTCACGAGCGATACATTCATTACCCATTTGATGGAAAATGAGGTGGGTAAAGGTTATTAAATAAAAATAATTACATCATTTTATATGTTATATACTAATTTTATTATTTTTTAGTTATTAGTATATAATTGAAGGAGGAGAAAGAAGAAGTAATATGAAAACACTTGGTTAAAATTATTACCTCCACTTTGAAGAACCTCAATTTTATCTCTCCTTAAGGACCATATGGATTTTCATTTAAGAATAAAATAACTTGTATTATTTATATAATGAATATAATAATAGGTTTTGGTAGGGGTTTTTCATTGTAAGCAGCTAATTTAGGATGAGGAAAATAAGAGAGAGAATTTTCTTATATAAGAGAGGAAAGGTGAACCATTGGAATTACATAAAATAATAAATTAATATAAATTAATTTTCATATTAAATTGCATAATAATTAATATATTTATAATATAGGATTAATATATGTTATAATACTCTCCTAAAATAACATTTATATAATTTTAGGATATGTTTTAACTATTATCTATTAGTTTTAATCCCTCATTATCCCTTTTCATGATTATCGCAATATCAATGTTTTTCACTATTTTGGGGTCAATAATGATACTATAAAAGGATATGTGACCCATATAAGGACAATGGATGATATTATTTAGTATATATCATTAAAATTTACAAATATGATATTTTTTTAAAAAAAATTAATTCATTTAATAAAATATCATTTAACATAAGATACAACTAAAGTAATTTTTGGAAATATTCACATAATTGAGTTTAAAAAAAGAATCAAGGTAGTAATGTAATTAAAATATAAACTTCTAAAACATAAGAAATAAACTATAACTATCTAAACTGGTTATGGAACTAAATAAATCATCTAAAAAACATTACTATGTATGTATTTAAAATCCATTACTTTATTATTTTACTCCTTACACATGCACTATGTCAATGCAGCATAAGAATTTCAGGTAATTATTCCATAAAAAAATTGAAATAAATTATAATGATAAAAATAATATTTTATATTTAATATAACCAATTATAATAATACAAAAAATCTTTTTATCAATTTGAAAATACATTAGAGATATTATAACAAATGGAGTGACATTTTATATTTATTCATTAGTTAAAACAATATTAATGATGTTATAAAAGAAAAATGGAACAATGGTTCTATTTTATTCTATATTGGATGATTATGGTAGAAATAAATTAATAAAATATAAATTAGGTAGGTGTTAATGATATTTTTGATGCCTTGTCACATAATTTTTAACCTTAATTTTCGGGTTTCCCCTTACAAAGGTGAAAAATATTAACAAAAGAAAATATTCATTATGAAAAAATATATATAACCAAATTAAAAACATTGAAATTATAATTGCAAATACAGAATTTTTTTTAGAAAATTCAATCCCTATAAGTGGAATAAATTTATTTTAAAATAAACATGAAAAACAAGATTAAAACAATTTTCCACAAAAATGAATTTTTAAGAATAAAATGTAATTATACCAAAATTAAGAATAATATTGACTATAATCAAATTTATTGAAATAAATTTAATAGAAAGTAAATAATGAAATTTTAAAAAATTCAAAACAAAATGGGACTATGTAAATACATGAAAATAAATGACGGTTTCTAGTATTTTCCACTATTCATTGAAAAATCAATCTTTTTAGAAAAACATAAAATTTTACCCTAATAGGATTTTCATATATTGATTTAAAAAACTGATATCCTTTTTATAAATTTTAATTTATAATTTTTTATAAATTAATTATTATATTTTCTCATAAATATTAATAAAAACTAATTTTGACAGAAAAATATTTTGGAAGCATAAAATGAATTCACTAAAAAATGAGTGCCTATTTATTCAGAATTAATAAAAATATTTTCATTGAGTAGGACCATTATATATATATATATTTCATAATGTATGAAATTATATTTATATTTTCCAATTTAATAGTTGGGTTAAAAAGTTTATATATAATAATAGTATTATTGTATATGACAATTTGTTTAAATCTTGGTGTTGCACGTTAACCACTCTATGAATTTCATTATTATTTTAAACTATTTTTTAGGTGTTATAAAGATCTCAAAATGGATACATATGGATTGTGGCATGATTTATGCTATTGTTTTCAAACTCTTTTAGTGTCATATGGTTGTCCAAATCTCCTCCAAAACCAAATATGCGTTCTATGAGAATATCCTCCAATATCCTGATCATCCTTTCTAACTATCAACCCATATAATTGTGATATAATGCACTCATATTACGATGAGACCCTATAGACTTCTGTAGTCCCTACAAGAATATTGATGCTAAGCGTGAATCAAGATTCAATACTGTACTCAATGGGACACCATAAAGTCTCACTATATCCCACACATACAACTTTTCAATATTATCTATAGAACAAGTCTACTGAATGGGAATGAAATGAAAAACCTTCATCAACCAGTCTACTTAAACCCATACTACATCACACCCTTTCATGGTCCTCAGAAGTCCCATAATGATCTCCACGGTCACCTCATCCCACTTTTATAATGGAATTGGATGGGGTAAAATTAATTCACTAAGACACTAGTGGTATACTATTATCATTTTATAGTAAATATAATTAGAAAAAAGCATGAAATATACTTACAAAAAATATGATAATAGAAACATTGCCTATTATTTTGCTACATC
The DNA here is from genome assembly GCA_963277665.1 of Viscum album. Taxonomy (NCBI): domain Eukaryota; kingdom Viridiplantae; phylum Streptophyta; class Magnoliopsida; order Santalales; family Viscaceae; genus Viscum; species Viscum album. The sequence continues at coordinate 9,310,244 of OY728127.1, forward strand.
TTGATTAAGTCTAGATGTACCACCCCTCATAGATTATGGGAGTCCCACATTAGCTCTTCCCTAATATAAGTAGGAACCACCATATAACCATTGTATTAAGACACATCATCTACATCCCATGACTATATTGGAATATGATCATCCCCCATGATCTATTATCACATCAAAAGAATATCATAATAAATCTCTTTTATAGCCTTCACTCCACCCACCAGTAAAGAGGTACCAATCTGGGGAGAATTAATTACTTCCTCTCCATCCTATGAAACATTCATATTCTTATTAATGAGAAGGCACATTAGTTTACACTCATCCTCAAAAGTTCAAAGTCCCTACTCATGGGTATTCCTACTCAGCGAATCCAAAAAAACATTCCCCTTTTATAGGGAATATCCATTCTTAATGATTAATTTCTAAAGGTACTCAAACCAACATCACTATAATAGTTTCTAGTATCACATGGATAATATATACTACAGGTTCTTATGGTCTATATTATTGAAAAATATATCCCCAAATAGATAAATTAACAAATAATTTATGGTATGAACCACAAGTTCTTACTCTAAATCTAGGTTATTGTAGTTACACTCATGTGGTCATAACCAATATGACCCATAAAAGAAATCCTAATGTATCTAAATTATAAAAACATCCATTTAGACTCTTGAGGAATCACAATAAACCTTTAAAATGATCACTGTTTTAGGATGAATTTAAATTATAATGGACATCATCCATGTCCTTAGATCATGTAAGGACTCCTTGAACCTACTAGAACACTTGAATTTGAACCCCGTCTTCATCAGCACATTCATAATCATTTCAATGTGAGACAAGTCCGGAATTTACCACCTATAATATTTGTGCAATCAAAGAAAACTACTAATCTTGAAAAAATTATTAGGCCAAGACTAAGAGATCATCACATCCACTTTCTATAGATCAACTGTGATCCCTTACAATGAGATGATGTGACCAAGAAATCTAATATAATACAAAAAATAATCTTCATATAATTGGAATAAAATTAATGTTATATAAGAATACTCAATAAAATTTCAATGTTCTCTTTTTGTGACTATTGGGAATATGAATATACCATGAAATCATTAAAAAAACAACCCCAAAATGAGCCTATATAGGGGTGATAAATTTGGTTCATGAAGATGATGAACACCACTGATGTACTAGTCAAAAGAAATTAAATAATTAGGTACTGATATGAACCAAAAATTATATTAAATTCCATCTTCCTAAGGTCATCTATTATTAATATCAATTTATGGTAACTTGATTGTAATTCACATAGAGGACCACAAATATCCTCCTATCTAGTAAAATAGTTCCTCAATTAAGGGAAATAGATACCATTTAGTCACCATATATTGGTTTAAATTTTTGTAATCCACACTCAGACTAAGTACGCTATACACCTTGGTGAATGAAACAAGTGAACCTCAAGGATTGATACTCATATGAGGAAAACCCTACACATCATGTTTCTAGATATAAACATTCAACTCCCATATCTCCACTGGTTCTATAGGATAAGGGATGACAGATAAAGGCTCTACAATGGACATGATATCAATTAAGAACTCTCTCTCTCTAGATGAAGTCCTAATAAATCATTAACAATGAAAATTTAAAACTGGTCCATAGCTAGAAGAAATATGGATGGGACCATTACCTAAATATCTGCAAAAAATACAACCAAAACCTCTACTAAAATGGATTATACTTGAATAAAATATGGCCAATATCTACCTATATTTTAATTATACTCTCATATTATAATATAATACTCTCTCTTAAGGGAGGTAGAAGACACCCTCCTTTGGTAGAAATCAATGTGATCTCCAAACCATGCCAACCAATCAATCGTAATAATGATATCAAATATCCTCATATCCATGAATAAAAAATCCAAAAAAATTAGTATTCGATAATCACTACAAAACTTGCTAGAATCCTTTGAAACTAGTCTATCCTATTTGTGAGTGGTTAATCAACCACAAAAAAGAGGTAAAACTATATAATCATCCCCAACCCAGATAAAAAATGAGTTGAATTATAGGAATGAGAAGATATTATATTAAATAAAGAAAGTAAATGAGTCAATGTAATTTATAAAAAACCTCTAAACATTTAAGGATCCTTATATCGATCAATAAGTACATGATATAAATTATACACTCAAATCAAGTTGGATCTTCCACCCTTCCCCCAAGATCCCTGAATCACATACGAAACTGACCACTAAGGTATGTTTTTTATGAATAAGAATACCAGAAGATATCTCAATGACTTGAAAACCTAGATGTAGCCCTGATATCTATCTGGTTTACCCTCTACCAAGTCATCGAGGCCTACATCCCTATGAAGTTTCTTCCCATACTGGTCTGAGATATCCTCAAACAAAAGTGTTGGGAGTTACTATCCTACCAGATGAATTTCATTATCTCAATAAACATGTATTAAGACTATATAAATTTATAGTATGTTTACATGAAAATCACATGGGGTGATTCCCTCTTGTATTTGGAATAGATGAACACCTACCATGTCCAAAATTCCTATATCCACATCAGTTAATTTAATTAGACCCTATTTTCCTACCACTAGAAAATTCCTAAACAACTTCAATAATAAGGCCTCTACTTATCCCATTTAAAAAGGTAGGAAACAATACCACAATGTCATATTTTATTTCCCTTTTCAACAACAAGAGACTTATAGAATACCTCGGAGTATAAGGTAAGATAAAATTTCTAATATTGGAACCTTATCTCTAAAATGGCTGATCTCAATCCACATGGTTTTCTGAGAATCATTTTTGATTAATAACATTGAAAAATAAATTAAATTCCCAAAATGAGTTATGTAGTAGGACACAAACATCACCCGAACTAGTTATCCATAAATTTCGTATTCCATATACAAAATCATAGTTTCTAGAAAAAATGCTTCAAAATTGAGTGTTTGAAAGGCATCACATAATAGATTCAATTATCTATAAGCTTGGATCACACATGATAGTAACCTATAACCTATATGTTTCCAGCTTTAACCAAGGATAATTGAGTATCTATATTTTCTTGAAGATCCTTTTGGGGATCTTGATTTGGACCTTTACATCCTAGGGACCAACCACATATAAAGAAAGTATAGAGTGTATTTACTGTAAGTACTATGGAAAATTCCCCATCACAAGACCTCCATGATGACTACATAAAACTACCACTAGATCTATATAGATGAATCTAGGTAGAACAAGATCTGTTACATCAACCATAAGGGAAGCATCAAAGGAATGATCAATCATAACTTCCATGAAAACTTGTGGAATAACATGAATATTCCATACTTTGGGAGAATAATCACTCTATCATATGGATGGGACAACAATACATAAAATATTTGAAATTATTAAAATAATCTAAAATAGATACTCAAAAACACCATTAATAACACAAAAATTAAAAATTATTAAGAAATTTATAGACACACACACATATAATGATCCTAATAAACATGTCCCGAAGGTTTACCCAAAACCATTAGGCTAAACCACCATGGAATAACCTAATATTTGAGACTAATTTTTTGGTACCTGGACATTATTCATATTCATAATAAGTAGGAATATAGTCATGAAAAATAAAAATTTATTTAATGTCACCAATGATGTGTTTGGGAAAACAAAAAATATATTATTACTAAAATTTTATTGATTTAAACCTATATAACTCACAAGAAATTTGGAATATGACGTGTTAAGATACATTACTATTCATGATGTATGAACTCATCCACTCTTTCTAATATGATAAAAAACACATAAGACATAACAGCACAATAACACCATAGAATGAACATGAATCTTTAACATCAAAAATAATAGAAAAATAATCCCACTACCATAATAACATGGGTTTCTACTATATAATCGTTATCTAGATACAAGGATATAATCTTACTAATGTTCCATGTATCCTATCCATATTATATTAAGCCTTAATGTATAATTCAACGAAAAATTGGCTCTGATAATTTTTTTTGATACCCCATCCTGGGTCACTGGGTTCATTCCTGTGTGGAAAATGGACTCATGCATGCCTCCCTATACAAAAGAGGATACCAACTAATAGTGAGTTCCTATATGAAACTATGAAGAGAAAATTTCTTATGTACCAGATGACTATCATAGTATAACAAACATCAAAATATATAATCATAATAATAAAAAGTATTATTTAATATGATTAAAGTAATAATAACACCATCCCACAAAATATAATAATGAAATATAATAACCAATTTCATGTCCAAAAGGTTCCACATATATGGTCAATCAATGTATATATGATGTACTAAATAATAAAATAATAATTAAGGCATTCATCCAAAACATCTTATAGAATATCATAATATCACCTCAATCCTATCAACCTACATCAACTAAGTATTACATAATAGGTTACATGTTGTAGGATTGATCCCTAACCATAAATTATATATGCATGACACTCCAACATGTTGTCATTAAATGCCACATAGGTGGTAATATTAGAAATTTATATGCAACACAACAAACACTATTGTGAAGTTATGTAGAAAGGTATAAGTTTAGGGTCGAACCCATAGGGAGGCGATGCCAAAAAATTGAGACCCAGGGATTATAACACAGAGTGGATTCCTGACATGAATTTTATGAAGACGGATTTTTAACTAAAACTTTTATTAGACTACAATTGATTATGAAAGGGTTCAAGATATATTTCATGGGGCTGATGTAGAGGATATCCATAAATCTAAAAACTGAAGGTATATTGTCTTAAGCTTCAAATTTGTTCAATAATCAATAATATGGTTTTAATCAAAAAAATTGGATCTACCTAAATTGAAAACACTATTTGGTCTTGAGGTAGTTGTCGACCCTAAATGTATTAAGTACAACTTCAAAGGCAAGAAAAATAATTGATCGTATCTTGATTCATTACATTATAATTCCAAGAACTAGGATCATAAAGAATAACTATTTAGAAATGTTTTATTAACCTTTTTCCATGAAAACAAATTACCCAGTTTTTGATTTATAGATTCATAAAGGATTGTAACCTATAATTTCGACCCCTTACAACAGAAAGATTTTTTATTCATGTAAATCAGAAAAGTAGACATTTGAAACCGAGTGGTCATAATTATCATATTAATTAAATAGGAAGATGTTGAAATATACAAAATTAAACAAAAAACTCTTACTTGAATAAGAATTGTGAAAGTTCGCAACAATTTGAATATGAAATCATCACATGTTCAAAACAATGAAAATAATGGAAAAATTCTTTTGGATAAAAGCACAATAGAGAACGAGAAAAAATATAGAATGAATGAAATATTGATAGAAAGTGAATAAAGAAAAACATAATAAATTAACATATTAATGTTGTGGGTACCTGGAATATAATTAGGCTGTAGATACTCATGATCTAAATATCTTTAATGTTCTATGTTACAACAAATTTCTTCCTTCTTGAAACAGTCAAACCACGATTCAAGATTTTTTATGTTGTGACTATGAATTTCATGACCCCAGAGATTTGGTATCTTTCATGAATAATTTATTGGGTTGATTTAATAGTATCTTTGAGAAGGTTGACTGAAAACTGATAATGATACCTTATTTTTGTAAATTTGATTCACGTCCTAAGTTTTCATAATCTATAAAATTCATGGATTATAATAGTTTCCCGACTCGACCTTCAGTTTTTAGGGGTTCTATATTTAAGGAATACTCATCCTGAATCACAGTCTTTATTAGAATTGTCTGAAACTCCATTATTTTATAGAATCACTCCTTTTTTAATTTGAGATGAAACATCCTATGAAAAATAGGAAAATTCCATTATATCAAAGTATTAAATAGATATGAAGCTTAATGAAATTATTCAAAATGGATATTTGAATTAACCATATAAAATTACCCTATACCTAAAAATTTTCATGTCCTCAATAAAAAACAATCATAAGAGGAGTCTCAAATGAAAAAAATTTAACATGATAAAATCATTAAAACAACGAAATGAATGAAATTGTTATAATAATTTTTCTAGTACTCTAAAATAATCCATGTCGAGGTAATAAGTCATGCATCATAGTTGTTTTATTTATTAAAATCTCTCATTTGTTTAATATAAATTTCTCAAAAATTCCATATATATCTATGTATTTGTTTTGATTTTCCTCACTATGAATTTTCACTCATTAATCGAGGTAAATTAGTATTTGAGTTATGACCATTACATGAATAAATGTTCCCAACCAAATTCATCTATTAGATCTAGAATCGATATTATATATTGAAAAATTTACAAATTATCATTAGGAATTAACATTATGGTTCAAATGACTTAGAGGATTAGGGTATGTGGGTATATGACAAAAAATAATGCTCAAAAGGAGGGTAAAATCTATAGAATTAGAAATAATAATAAAGAAAATTATAATGAATAACATCACCCAGAAGGTAATATCTATGTACTCCCAATATATCATAGTAGGTTTATGATTGTATCATGAAAGCATAAAGAAGTTACCTGTTTCTTTTTTTTCTTATTCTTTTTTTGAGGTCATGTTCGAGAAAAATGTTACAACCACCAACTAACAACATATGATCTAACATGAGATTTATCAGCCTAGTAATTCATATCTTTGAACTTCTTAATTAGAAACCCATTTTTGGAGGAAATAAGGTAATGATAACCACACATCATATGTAATCATAGACCACATTCAATAGATCAGCCAAAAATTCCACTACATATCCCCTACGTTTTCAACATCCTGTGTCGGTAGAAATAAACATTCCACCATAATTATTCATATGAAAATAACGTGAAAATATAAAGAGTAGGTTAGAAAGTGAAAAAATGGCATGATACACGGCTTAATACTAAAAGGTTCAATCATGGAAACTACAAGATATGAATGAATAATTTATTTATGGGTCTAAAAAAAGGTGGTCAACCAATCAAAATTAATCATTTATTTTAAAGGTGAATATGTTTAGTCATGTCTTTGATAAGATACCATTGCATGTTTTGATAGGTATACATGTCCCATGTGTCTCTAATGAAATATACAATATTGAGAATTAGAAAAATTAGGTCCAAAATATGCCTAGGAATGTAAATAAAAATAAAAAGTAAATCAATCATGGCATAATATCAAGTAATAAGTCAATAAATAATCAATTTTACGAATTCAGAACCAAAATTTAAATAATCAAATCAGTAATCATGCTACAATTCGAAACATGAATAATAATTTATTTTAATAATTTATATCTAAATTGTGTATTTTATTTTGATGGGTGCTATGAGATTTCAAGTTAAATGATCTTTTCAAGGAAAAATGTCTCTTATACTAATGGGAACATACAAACATCCATGATAAAAAATCAATAACAATCAAGAATGTTCCATCCATAATTAAAATGAAATAGTTCCCACACTATTTTTAAAATCAAGTTGTGAGAGATTGAAATTATGGTAGAAAAATATTTATGAATAGAGTGGAAATTCTGTCAGTAATATAGACTAACCTGAAATGACTGTTGCGCTATGGACGAAAATGATAGATGATGATGTAAATCTGAACTTCCAATAATAATGTAAGAGAAAAAGAACAACTCTATTATATAAATGGTTATTTCACAATATATATCAAATATGAAAGTAGAAAATGGGAATGTTCATACATGATTCATGATGAATTTAATCTTATATAAATGAAAATACTAGATTACATAGATGTTATTGAAAAATATATTAGCAGAAAATCCATATTAAATGAAAATTAAATACCTAAAAAGAAAAATAAGACTCAAAAGATAAAACTATGGGATTTCCCCCATGAAGAACTAGTAATGATATTGGAAACTAGACATATGTACTTGGATTTGTGTTTGAAAATTCCATCAGTTTAGTGGTCCTAAACATATTTTTGGTCCTAGAGGAAGTTACTTCCCTATCTCATGGATGTCTTAATGGATTTAAAACTTTTGAAATGGAGGGACCGAACCACTAGTGTGGAAAATAGAAAATTTATTATTCTTATGGATAGATATCCTAGGGTGGTACTAGAAGCATAATATTATAACGACCCATACTATAAATACAATGTTATTACTTCAGAATTGAAGAATACCTTTTACAACATATAACAAAACCATGGTAGGACCGTATAGGTATAGTGTTTTTAGAAACTGGGAAACATAAACAACTGGTTCACAAAGAATCTACATTGTCTGCAATTTATTTCATCATATGTAGAGTCACTTTTGGAATATCCTACTTATTACCCTTATTCCTGACCTGGCGAAAAGAAAACATACAAAAGGGTGAGCTCAAATTCTCAGTAAGGGTAAACAAAGGAAATATCATATTCATAAGAACATAACATTTCGAAAATCTTAACTTGCAAAAGAGATCATAAAATAATAACATGGGGTAAATCATAGTAGTGAAATGTAATCCAAATAATCATAACATAAAACATGAAACATTGTGTAATACACACATAATCATAGAAAATAATTTCTTATTAGTCAAGACTCATTTCCAAGACTATCATAGTGGACAAAGTCCATTTCTGAACCGAGTTCAGTCCTCGTTCCAGTCATGTATCACTGAACCAGATTAACTCTCCATTCCATCCATGTCTATCTCAGGAGATTTAAATCATTACCCAATGCAATGGAGGGAGATATAGGTCCCAACCATTTTATAATCAAACCATTCTTATGTGTGCCACAAAATCATAAATCATATATCATAGCATGACCCATGTAACAAAAATGGGATTCTTAAACAACATGCCATTATAACATAAAACATATAAGATAAAAGGACTTAATTCCATCATAAAATAATAAAATCAATTTAAAAATAGGTATATAAACAGAACCCTATATTATCTTATATGGAAAATAATTTTGATAAAACACTTGAACTCCATTCTTGAGGAAAATATCCTTTCTACTTCAAAAACATTTTTTCTTTCTTAATATGTCATACAATTTTAAACTAAAAGAAGGTAATTAAAATTAATACTTGAAAACATGTAAAGTAAGCTTCAAAGAAATAATGTTCTATGAAATCATAATAACCCATTCATTCCGTATAAGTGAAAAAATATTCCTCTCGTACTTTGGCCGAAAAGTCAAAAAGTATCTCGTATTGAAAACGACAAAAGATTCCTTTCATATAATTTAATAAAAATTCACCAATAGCTAAAATTGGATTTAAATAGTTTTAGGAGGATAGAAATAATATTAAATATTGAGGAAACATGTATGTGGATGATAAATATGACCCAGTAAATACTGAAGTATAAACAATCTCGGATAAAAATTGAGATTTCAAGATTTTCCCTTACCTTAGGTCTGATATGATTAGTACGTATCTGAACCTCCTATATAATGATTTAAATAATTTAATTGACTTATTAAAAAATCACATTCATTGTTATTATATCATATATGGTCATATTCTTAACTTCTTATCGGTAATATTTCATTGTTACTCATTATTCAGGTGTTCACTGCTTTCTGTTCTTATGCGTGTTTTGTCAAATAAATTCTTATTCTTATTTTTAGGTTATAACTATGTCATTTAAGGAATGTTTTTATTATAATATATATCATATTTATTCATTCAATTCATTTATATAGTCATTATTCAATGAAGATCATGTCAAACGAGTCACATCACATCGTGGAGACGGTAGGTCGTACGTACGCACGAGCGATGATATAATTTCCTTGATCGTGGAATTGTATTGAAGTGTATGTATAATATTTCAGAATCAATATCACTTTAAAATAATCATATATAGTTATTTATTTACACCATTATATCCATCCAAGTATGGTAGTTGTGGAAAACAGATTACACCATGGCGTGGAGACGGTATTCCGTATGTACGCACGCGCGGTGATTTCGTTTTCCATAGGATGGATAAAAGATGAAATAGTTTTGTTTCATATTTATAATAAAATATCTGTATATGAGTGATACTGATGTTATTACTTTATAATTAAACAACTAAATAAGAGGAAGTAGAAGAAGGAAGAAACTTGAAAGAATCAGTAGAAGAGATTACCTCTTCCTCGACGTGCCTTCTTTTAAACATCCTTTTAAGGGACTAGAGTTGGTCTTTTGAGAATACCAGAACCTCCAGAATATTACTAGGGAAGTTGAGAAGAGTAATGGGAAGGTTTTGGCCGATCTTGAAGGCTCAAAGATGTATAAATAGGAGAGGGAGGAGGTTCCCTTTTATAAGGGAGGAGAGGGGCACCTTTGGAAACCTCAAAAATATTAATTTATAATAAATTAAATCCCACATAAAAACTTCCAAAATGACTGAAATCCAAATATTAGCTGATATAGGGTTGTAATATCATCAAAAAATAAAATTTAGAAATGTTGGGAATTTATTTTAAACATTATCAACTTGATTTATCTTTATTTAATCTATATAATTTTATTTGTGGTAATAAGATTCTAAATTTAAAATTGTTATAAATAATTACTTATGTGTTTTTAATTGTCCATAATTGGATAATTTATGACATCGTAGACCATATAAATTTTAATTTATAATTTTTAATTATTTTTGTGATTTTTAAGCAATTTTATATTATGTTATTTTTATAAAATAACAATAGTGTCAATTTTTACACTATTCATTTATATGAATTTAAATAAAATCCTAACAGAAGATATGTTCGAAATAAAATATTTTATAGAGTCATAACATGTCATAAATATCTAGAAAATTAGTGGAGAACATTAAATAACTCATATAATATTTATTTTAATATTTTTAAGACCATTTATTTGATATTTAAATCAATAAAATTATTTCAACATCACTATTGTGTCACGTTTAATGATAATTATTTATTCCCTAAAAATTATAAATAAATTCACATGATTTTGATAATTTAATTATATATATTGATAATATTAATGTTTGATGTTTCATTAAGTGTATCACCAAATTAAAATTATTATACTTATAAGATTTAAGAGAGTGACATGTTGTCACTTTCTTTGGTTTTAATAATAATTAAATTATTTTCATGGTCAAAAGTTCATAAAATTAATCTATTCAGACCCTTATGTGATATGGGTCTACTTTTATTCATCCAATATAATTTTGGTAGGTGTTTGGGTAATTTTATAATCTTATTTTTACCTTTAATTACCCGATTTACCTTTAACTGTAGTAAATAAAAATTACCGTAGTTGCTATTCATAATATCAAAAAAATAAAAGTAACCTATTAACATAATTTGGACCCATATAAATCAAATATGGAATACATTTTTCCAAATTAAAAACACAGAAGTTGTAGAAATTAATTTAAAATTAATCCCATTGTTAAGAAAACATGTTTTAAAAGTTAAAACATTGCCAAAGATTGAAATGTTTTTACTTTTGAATTCAATGTAAAATTAATGGTAATGACATAAATTATATTATATGATAATAATATACAAAATTTATACTATAAAACCATTCAATATTATAATTTATCTATATAAATTATTGCGATGAAAAAAGTTGTTTTTAATTAAAATATAGCGTGTTTTTACTATTCATTAAAATATGAAAGTTATCAGAATAATATGAAAAATTTATCCAAAGTAAATTTTTATATCCTGATTCCAAAGAATAATTTTATTTTGTCAAATTGGACTTATAAACCTATCAAAAACTAGATTTAAAGTTGGTTCCCCATCAAAAGGCGTGAAAACTACATTTCTTGAAAAATACTTATTTTACCCGAAAAATATATTTTGTTCACATACCATGTTTTAGAAAAATGTGTAAGATGAATAATAATGTTATAAAATTAAAAATGTAGTAAATAGTATTCATAGCGACTAGTTCATAATAATATTATAACAATATATCATTGTTCAGTGAAACCCGGTATTGCATATTACACATGCTATCGAGGAAGGTCGTGATTGCGTGTAACACAAGCCAAGCTAGTGTTGTGTATTGTGAAATATTTTTTTGGTGTTGCATATAAAATAATATATATATATATATATATATATATTTCTCATAAAATCTCAAGGTGTTACCTTCTACCCCCCTTAAAAAAAATTTCTCCATCGAAATTCGTCACTTTGTAACAAACAGATGAGGATACCTCTCCCTCATAATATCCTCAAGTTCCCATGTAGCTTATTCAAATTGGTGGTTCCTCCATAAATCATTAAACAAGTGAGTGGTCTTGTTTCGTAGAACATTTTCACTAGGATCCAAAATCACTATCAGTAGTTCTTTATAAGAAAGATCTATCTCCAGCGGTACAACTTCAGAGCTTAGTACATGTGAAGGATCATGTATGTAATTTCTTTGTAGAGATACATGGAATACATCATGAACTTCAGAGGGTTTTGGTGGAAGTTCCAATCGGTAAGCTACCTTCCCAACATGATCTAGTGTCTCAAAAGGACCAATATACCTAGGGTTCAACTTGCCCTTCATTCCAAATCTCATTACTCTCTTTCAAGGAGATATTCGTAAGAACACTTTATCACCCACTTCAAACTCTAGGTCTTTTCTTTGATTGTCGGAATAACTTTTTTGTTGACTCTGAGATGCTCTTATGTGTTGTTGAATAGATATTATCTTTTCTACCATCTAATCAACAAGATCATGTCCTAATAGCTTCTTTTCCCCAACTTCATCCCAACAAGTTGGAGTTCTGCATTTCTTTCCATAGAGAGCTTCATAAGGAGCCATTTGAATACTGGAGGGAATGATATTATTATATGAAAATTACAAAAAAGGTATGTGTTGATACCAACCACCTTTGAAATCCATAGATCAAGCTCTCAACATGTCTTCAAGAATTTGAATTGTCCTCTCAGACTGACCGTCTGTCTGAGGATGACAAGCAGTGTTGAAACTCAACTCTGTATCTAGATTATACTGAAGACTTCACCAAAACTTCAAGGTAAACCTTGGATCCCGATCTGATATAATGGAAAATGGTACTCCATGCAATCTTACCACTTCATTTACATATATCCTGGCTAGCTGATCAAGAGTGAAATCTTCTCTAATAGCAATGAAGTGTGCCGACTTCGTAAGATGATCAACTATAACCTAGATAGCATTATTGCCTTTGGATGTTTTAGGAAGTCCAGTGACAAAGTCCACAGTGATGTTTTCCCATTTCCATTTTGGTATGGGTAATGGTTGTAACATCCCCTTAGACTTCTGTCTCTCACCTATAACATGCTGACAAACCAAGCATCGAGAGATATATTCAGAAACATCTATTTTCATACCATCCCACCAGAAGTAATCCTTCAGGTCCCTATACATCTTCGTACTTCCAGGGTGAATCGAGAATGAAGAAATATGAGCTTCATCCAATATTTCCTTATTTAGTTCTGGGATTTGAGGAACACAAAACCGATTCCTAAACCTTATTATTTCATCACAATCAATGTGAGATTCAGGAACATTTATCACCTTCTTTTGTAACTCTACATCTTCTTTCTGTGCTCTTTTAATCTTCACATGTATATATGGTTGAACATTCATTTGAGAAATATAATATTTTTCCCTTCCATTATAATTCCAAGATCCATACTTTGTAAATCCATAAATATTGTATCTTTTGTGATCCTCATCCTGGATAAGCTAGCATGGTCTTGTACACTTAATCCGTCTACCAACTTGTTTGCTTTCCTAGGGTGATAATGAATTGAGTAGTCGTAATCCATAATCATCTCCAACCATCTTATTTGATGCATATTTAGCTAATTTTGTGTGAAAATATACTTCAAACTTTTATGATCGGTATAAATATCACACCTTTCACCATAAAGATAATGCCTCCAAATCTTTAATGAAAAGATTACCGTAGATAACTCCAAATCATGAGTAGTTTAATTTTTCTCATGGATTTTCAACTGTCATGAGGCATAAGTTGTCACCATATCATTTTTCATGAGAACACACCATAGTACCTTCTTGGATGCATCACTATAGATCACAAACCTTTCTCCACTATAAGGTAGTGTGAGAACAGGTACACTAGAAAACCTTCTTTTAAACTCCTTGAAATTCTCTTCACACTCCTCCTTCCACATGAACATTACTACTTTTCGAGTCAACCTGGTAAGTGGATTAGATAATTGTGAAAAATCATTCACAAAACGTCGATAATATCCAGCCAAACCAAGAAAACTTCGGATCTCAGTTACTGTTGTTGGTCTCGACCATCTTTTGATAACCTATGTTTTTTCTGGATCCAAAGATATCCCCTCTTTTGATATTATGTGACCCAAAAATGAAACTTTTTTGAAGCCAAAATTTACACTTGGTAAATTAGGCAAAAAGCATCTCCATTCTCAGGGTCTTAAATACAATTCTTAAGTGATCTTCATGTTCTTACTTATTCTTTGAGTAGAAAAGAATATCATCTATAAAGACTACCACAAACTGATCAAGATAGTCTCTAAAGACTCTATTCATTAGATCCATGAAGATATAAGGGGAATTAGTAAGAACAAATGGCATCAATATAAATTCATAGTGTCCATACCTTGTACATAAAGTCGTATTTGGTATATCCACCCTTTTGAACCATAATTGATGATACCCTGAATGAGGATCAATCTTGGAAATGTATGGAGCTCCACGTAATTGGTCAAATAGGTTATCACTGCATGGAAGAGGATATTTTTCTTTTATAGTGAACTTGTTAAGTTCTTCATAATCAATGAAGAGTCTCACTGATCCATCTTTCTTCTTAACAAACAGAATAGGTTCTCCCCAAGGTGAAGCACTTGGGCATATGAATCCATTATCAAGATTATCTTGGAGTTTATTCTTAAATTCCTGCAACTCAATTGGGGCCATTCTATATGGTGTCTTTGAAATAGGTAAAGCACTCGGTACAAGTTCTATTGAAAACTCAACTTCATGATTTGGTGGAAGACCTTATAATTCCTCTGAGAAGACATCATCAAACTCCCGTAAAATGGGCATATTCTTAATCGTGAGTTTCTCTCCAATCATTTGAGCTAAATAACCTTCATTTATTGGAATCAAGACCCATAAGATGGATGAAATTTCCACTGGAAGGTTATATTCATCCTTGCATGGATAGATGACAATAGATTGATCGAGAATATGAAATGTGACTTCCCTTATTTGAAAATCGATATGAGCTCCATATAAGGAAAGCCAATCCATGCCCAGAATCACATCAAATTCCACTATAAGAAGGATCACATGATTTTAAGGAATCACTTTCCCACAAACATCAATTGGAGAATAATTATAAACTTTTGATTCAGCCGTTGTGCCATTAAGAGTTGTCACAACTAACTCAACAGCTAATTGTTGAGGTAGTACTACAATACCCTTGGAAAATTATTCAGAAATAAAAGAGTGGGTGGATCCAAAATAAAATAAACCATTTTCTACTTTAGATTGGATGATAAGTTTAGCATTCACCACTTCATTATCATACTCCACATCGCTGATAGAAATTTCATGTGACTTTCCTTTGTATTTGGCCTTAAGATTTTGTTGACGTCGATCATTATCAACAACCCTTGGATTAGGGCATTGATTAGCATAATGACCCATTTCCTTGAACTTGTAACATTGAAGTGTAGGAGGTGCATTTTGTGTAGCCTTTTCTTTGTTCGCATCACTGGAAATATTTTTCCCATCATTGCGGCATTTAAATGCCCGGTGACCTTATTTTCCACATTTGAAACATTTACATGTCCCTTTAAGAAAATTACCTCCATGTTTCTTTCCAAACTTTGTGCATAAGGAAAAACTCATCTTCTTTTCAGTGTGGTCTTTAGATTTCCCTTTGAATTCCATTTTTCGCTTCTTATCAATCGAATATGACAGATGGGTTACTCCAATCTCTATCTCAACCTTGATAGCACATCGATAAATTTCCTTGTAGCTGTTGAAGTATCTTATGGATAAAAACCTTCAAAGACTTGGTTTTATGCCACTAAATAATCGATCTATCTTACTACCATGTTGAATAACAATTCAGGAAGCATACCTTGCAAGTCTTGTAAAATTTACTTCATAGGTACCAACAGATTCATCATCCTTTTTCTATAGTTCAAGAAACTCCTTCTCCATCTTTGTTCGAAGAATATGAGGGAAGTACTTATTGAAATATATCTTCTTGAACTCGTCCCATTACTTGTACTCAATTTTGTCTCTTTGCCTTGTATTCTTGATAAGATTCCACCATTAATTAGAATCACCATCCGAACGATATACTGCTAAGATAACATTGTCATGTTCAGAACACTAAAGAATAGAAAATATATTTTCAGTGGTACTGAACCAATGTTAAGCCACTAATGGACCAGTAGACTCGATGAATGAGGGTTGATGCAGCCTTATAAAGGATTCAACAGAATTTTTCTCCTCCCTTTGCTCGTTTGGATGTCCTGCATGATTCATAGCTTGAGAATGTTGTGTGAGCCCGGCTATAAGTTTTTTCATTCCAACTCCCATAATGTTTGGTTTCTCAGGGGGACAATCATTGCATTGCCCACCGCATTCAGCATTTACACGGTTCCTTCGGGTTCCAGCCAATGACTACAACCTATAAGCATAGTGTGAGAAAAACTCATCATAATAGAAAAACCACTTAATCAAGAATAAAATTTTACACTTAAGGTCTTATCATAGGTTATTAATGGCCATTTCTAAAACACTAATATTGTGTTCTATGCTTAGACATATCCTTAGGGTTTTTACTAAGGCTTTCACATCCTAGTTTCCCAAGGCTGACTATACCTTACCTCTGATACCAACTATAAAAACCCATACTTTACATACATTGTTATTACTTTAGAATTGAAGCATACTTGTTACAACATATAACAAAACCATGGTAGGACCATATAGGTATAGTGTCTTTAGAAACTGTGAAACATAAACAACTGTTCCCAAAACCTCTACATTGTCTCCCATTTATTTCATCATATCTAGAGTCCCTTTTTGAATATCCTACTTAATACCCTTATTCCTGACCTTGGGAAAAGAAAACATACAAATGGGTGAGATAAAATTCTCAGTAAGGGTATACAAATAAAATATCATATTCATAAGAACATAACATTTCGAAAATCTTAACCTGAAAAAGAGATCATAATATAATAACATGGGATAAATCATAGTAGTGAAATGTAATCCCAATAATAAAAACATAAAACATAAAACATTGTGGAATACACACATAATCATAGAAAATCATTTCTTATTAGTCAAGACTCATTTCCAAGACTATCATAGTGAAAAAAGTCCATTTCTGAACTAAGTTCACTCCTCGTTCCAGTCCTGTATCACTAAATTGGATTAACTTTCTGTTCCATCCATGTCTATATCATGAGATATAAATATTTACCCAATGAATTGGAGGATGATATAGGTCCCACCCATCTTATAATGAAACCATTCTTATGTTTTCCACAAAATCATAAATCATATATTATAGCATGACCCATGTAAAAAATAATGGATTCTTATACATCATGCCATCATAACATAAACCATATAAGATAAAAGGATATAATTCCATCATAAAATAATAAAATCAATGTAAAAATAGGGATAGAAACAACACCGATATTATCTTAGATGGAAAATAATTTTGATAAAACACTTGAACTCCATTCTTGAGTAAAATATCCTTTCTACTTCAAAAACATTTTTCCTTTCATAATATGTCATACAATTTTAAAATAAAAGAAGTTAATTAAAAATAAAACATGAAAACTTGTAAGGGAATCTTCTTGGAAATAATGTTCTAGGAAATCATAAAAAACCATTCATGCTATATAAGTTAAAAAACATTCTTCTCGTACTTTGGTCAGAAAAGTCCAAAAGTATCTCGTACTGAAAATAAAAAAAGATTCCTTTCATATCATTTAGTAAAAATTCGTGAATAGATAAAACTGGATTTAAAAAATTGTAGGAGGATAGAAATAATGTTACATATTTAGGAAACATGGATGTGGATGATAAATATTCCCCAGTAAATACCGAAGTATAAACAATCTCGGATAAAAATTGAGATTTTGAGATTTTCCCTTACATTAGGTTTGATATGAATTGTACGTATCCGAAACTCCTATATAATGATTTAAATAATGTCATTGATTTATTACAGAATCATATTAATTGTTATGATATCATATATGGTCATATTATTGTCTTCTTATTGGTAATGTTTCATTGTTACTCATTATTCAGGTGTTCACTTCTTTCTGTTCTAATGCGTGTTTTGTAGAATAAATTCTTATTCTTATTTTTAGGTTATAGATATATCAATTAAATAATCTTTTTAGTATAATATATATCATATTTAATCATTAAATCAATATATATAATCATTATTTAATGAATATCATGTCGAACGAGTCGCATCACTTCCTGGAGATGGTAGGCTGTACGTACGCACGAGCGATGACATCATTCCCATGATCATGGAATTGTATTGAAGTGTTTGTATAATATTTCAGATTAAATATCAATTTAAAATAATCATATATAGTTATTTATTTACACCATTATACTCATCCAAGTAAGGTGGTGGTGGAAAACAGATTACACCACGGCGTGAAGATGGTATTCCGTACGTACGGACGCGCGGTGATTTTGTTTTCCGTAGGATGGATATAAGATGAAATAGGGTGGTTTAATATTTATATTAAAATATCTGTATATGAGTGATACTGATGTTATTACTTTATAATGAAAAAACTAAATAAGAGGAAGTAGAAGAAGGAAGAAACTTGAAAGAATCGGTAGAAGAGATTATCTCTTCCCCGACATGCCTCCTTTAAACTTCCTCTTATGGGACTAGAGTTGGTCTTTTGAGAAGACCAGAACCTCTAGAATATTACTAGGGAAGTTGAGAAGAGAAATGGGTAGGGTTTGGACGATCTTGAAGGCTCAAAGTTGTGTAAATATGAGAGGGATGAGGTTCCCTTTTATAAGGAAAGAGAGGGACACCTTTGAAAACCTCAAAAATATTAATTTATAATAAATTAAAACCACAAATAAAAACGTTCAAAATTACATAAATCTGAATCATAGATTATATAGGGTTTTAATCTCATTAACCAATAAAATTTAGACATGTTGGGAATTTAATTTAAACATTATCAACTTGATTTATCCTTATTTAATATATTTAATTTTATTTGTGGTAATAAGATTCTAAATTTTAAATTGTTATAAATAATTACTTATGTGTTTTTAATTATCCATAATTGGATAATTTATGATATTTTAGACCTTATAAATTTTAATTTATAATTTTTTAATATTTTTGTGTTTTTTAAATTTTTTTATATTTTGTCATTTTCATAAAATAACAGTAGTGTCTATTTTGACACTATTCATTTATTTGAATTTAAATAAAATACTCATAGAATATATGTTCAAAATAAAAGCTTTAATATATTCATAACATGTCATATTTATCTAAAAAATTAGTGGAGCACATTAAATAGTTCATATAATATTTATTTTAATATTTTTATAACCATTTATTTGATATTTAAATTAATAAAATAATTTCAACACCACTATTGTGTCACCATTAATGATAATTATTTAATACCTAAAAATTCTAAATAATTTCACATGATGTATATAATTTTATTATATTTCTGGAGACTATTCATGTTTTAATTTTCATGAAGTTTATCACTAAATTAAAATTGTTATACTTATAAGATTTAAGAGAGTGACATGTTGTCACTTTTTTTTGGTTTTAATAATAATTAAATTATTTTCATTGTCAAAAGTCCTTAAATTAATCTATTCCGACTCCTAAGAGATATGGGTCTACTTTTAGTCATCCAATAGAATTTTTATAGGTGTTAGGGTAATTTTATAATCTTATTTTTACCCTTAGTTACCCGATTTACCTTTAACTGCAGTAAATAAAAATTACCGTTGTTACTATTCATAATATCAAAAAAAAATAAAAGAAACCTATTAACATAATTTGGACCCAGTTAATTCAAATATGGAATCCATTTTTCAAAATTCAAAACACATAAGTTTCGGTAATTAATTTAAAATTAATCCCATTATTAAGAAAACAGGTTTTAATAGTTAAAACATTTCCAAATATTGAAATGTTTTTACCTATGAATTCAATGTAAAATTAATGGTAATGGCATACATTATATTAAATGGTAAAAATATATTATATTTATACATAAAAACCATTCAATATTATAATTTAACAATATAAATTATTGTGATGAAAAAAGTTGTTTTTAATTAAAATATAACATGTTCTTACTATTCATTAAAATATGAAAGTTATCAGAATAATATGAAAATGTTATCCAAAGTAAATTTTTATATCTTGATTATAAAGAAGAATTTTGTTTTTTCAAATTTAACTTATAAACTGGTCAGAAACTAGATTTAAAGTGGGTGCGCCATCAAAAGGTGACAAAACTGCATTTTTTTTGTAAAATACTTATTTTACCCGAAAAATTTATTTTGTTCACATACAATGTTTTAGAAAATGTGTATCATGAATAATAATTTTATAAAATTCAAATTTTTTTTAATAATATTCATAACTGCTAGTCCATAATAATATTATAACAATATACTTATGTTTAGTGAAACCCAGAATTGCGTACTACACACGCTATTGAGGAAGTTCGTGATTGCGTGTAACACAAGCCAAGCCAGTGTTGTGTGTAGTGAAAGATTAGTTTGGTGTTGTGTATAACATATGACATAAAAAAAATATTTCTCATAAAATATCATGGTGTTCCAAATATAATGAGGATCTACGTCATGAGGGTGGCCAAATGATATCTAAACAGGAGGATCAAAAGTGATAGAAGAAGCAGATGAGAAGGAAATAACACAACTAGATTCATAAGGAATGAGAAAAGTGTAAGAAGTTCATCATTAGTAAAAAAAATCCCTTAAATTATTTAAAACAAATTATTTAAAATATTTATAGGAAATATGATGATAAAAGAAAACCATAATGACAAAAATAGGGGGTACATAGGGGAATACCTTGGAAGACTGGGAAAAATCTCTACGATCAACACCAGAGGACCCCTACAAAAACCTGGGTGGTTGGATATTGCCAAACATGATTACATTAGTTTTATAGGATTAAATATCTGGATAAACTGCTAGAATAATTGTCTTGGTGGTGGAAGAAGGGTTGGTTGTCACATATAGTGCAACTTGAGTTTTAGGAGGATGTGCGGTGCCAATCCAGATAGAGGCCATGTCCCTAGATGATAGATCAATGAATGTAACCTCAAATAGAGTCTTTATATAAGGAAAAATTCCTTGTAATTTTTTCTCTATCAAAAAGGATTACTGAGTATTATAGTCAACGATCTATGGGGGAGATAATATGAGGGAGTAGGTGCATTGGTGGAAGGAATGAGTATGGAGCTGGAGGATAGACTTAATGCTACAATAAGTGAGTGGGTTGTATGAATGATGGATGGAGTTTGTGGGGAAATGGAGGATGGTAACACTAGTTACTAAATTAATGGGATCTATATGCACTGATATATGGCATGTTTTTTTCTACAGAATATATAGATGTTCTCCACAAAAATACTATATCTACTCTGAAGGTGTAGGGATATATGGATAAAACAATGCAGAGGGAGAAAGCTCAATCTTTGAAAGTGTAGAGACCCAAGCTTGATGTACATGTACATTACATTTCTTTTGAGAAATACTTAATACATAACACAAAAATTCTCCCAATGACCATATTAGTTTAGTTCCTTTGGAAACATAGAACATAATCTTCTAATCATGGTGAATGATCTTCAACATCTCTCATAAAGATCTTCCCCTTTTTGTTTTCCTTCATAAAACATTTCTTTATATCCTGGGAAAATAAAACATAAAAATGGTGATCTCAAATTCTCATTAAGGGTAATCAAGGAGAACATAAAACAACCCATAAACATTTGATTCCAAAAACATGAACACAAATTATAAACATCAAAACATTAAGTCATGAAATAAATCTTGGTAGTATATATGACATGAATCATAAAGGAACATTAACCATGATAGAATAACATTTTCATAAAACATGAAATTTTGGAAAAGTAATGATCACATAATATTACTTTTATAGTAGCCAAGGCATTGTTTCCAAGACTATCATACTGGAGAAAGTTTGTTACTAAACTGAGTTTACTTTCCATTCCATCCATATATTTCTGAACCAGATTTATTTTCTATTTTATTCAGGACTATCTCATGAGATATAAATCTTTACGCAATGAATTGGATGGTGATATAGGTCCCACCCAACTCATAATGCGATCATTCCTACAATCTACACAAAACATAAATAATTCATCATAACATAACCTTGAAAAAATGGGGTTCTTTAATATCATTTCATCATAACATAATCCATATAAAAGATCATTCCATCATTAATGAAATTAAATCATAGGAATAATAGGGATATAAACATAACCATATTTAAGAGAGTCATATTAGATGGAAAATACTTTTGATAAAACATTTGAACTTAACTCTTGAGGAAAATATCATTTTTTCTTAAAAAATGTTTTCTTTTATCCAAATTCTTTTCAATTTTAAAATACATGAATTTAGTTGGAAATAAACATGAAATATTTTAGTGTAATATTATTGTAGATAAGGAATTGTGAAACCGTAAAAATCCATTCATTCCATATAATTTTAAAAACATTCTCTTCTTACTTTTTTCAGAAAAGTAAAAAAGTACCTCATATGCTAAGAAAAAGAAATATTCCTTCCATACTATGTAGTAAAAGTAAAAAATCAGTAAAAATTAATTTTAGCATTCATATAATAAGAGTAAATATTTTATAAAAACATTTTTATATAACATGGACATGGATGATAAATATATCCCTAGTAAATACTTACAAATAAACAATCTCAGATACAAATGGGATTTCAAAAGTTATCCCTTACCTTAGGTATGATTTATTCCTTGTGTGTCTAAAACTCCTATATAGTGGGTTTAAACATATTATTAACATGTAACATAACCATTAAAATATTTATGATATCAAACATGATTCACTTACTTCTTTATATTACCTATTCATTTGTCAATTCCATGTTAAAGAAACATTTTGGGTAATAATCATTTTATTTATCTTACGTGTTTTGAATTGTTATTCATGATATTATTACTTATATCATGATTTAATTAATTATATAATGTAAAATATGATTTATTTATTATATATATTCAGTATTTCGATATATATAATAGATAGATAAATGAAAAAGAATACACCATTCATAGAGACGGTAGGTCGTACGTACACATGAATGTTGTTTTCATTTCCTTATTGAATTGAATGAGAGAAATTAAATGAAATATATTTATACCTAAATCGAGTAGAAATATTATGGCATATATTTCAGGATTTTTCATTATATATACGTTATAATCATTCTTTAATGGTTGATGTAGAGAGTGAATCTCATCGCGTCCTAGAGAGGGTAAGCTGTACAAATGCACAAGTTACGATATCATTCCCATAATTGTTGAATGGTATTGGAGTGGATGGTGTATAATATCTAAAAATTGGTATCATGTTATAATAATCATATATAGTTATTATTTCAATAATTATTCCCATCCAAGTAAGGTGGTGGTGAAAACAGTTTACACCACGACGTGGAGATGGTAAGCCGTAAATACGCACACGCGGTCATGTAATTTTTTATAGGATGGATAGAAGGTGAAATAGTGTTGTTTCATATTTATAATAACATATCATCATATGAGGGACAATGATTTTATTACTTTATAATGAAACAACTAATTAAGAGGAAGTATAAGAAGAATGAAATTTGAAAGAATCGGTAGAAGAGATTACCTCTTCCTTTATGTTCTGCCTTTAAATTTACTCGTAGTGTACTAGAGTCGGTCTTTTAGGAAGACCATAATCTATATAATGTAAATAGGGAAGTTGAGAAGAGAAATGGGATGATATTTAAGGATCAAAATGGGGCGAATAGGTGATGGAGGAGGTTCCCTTTTATAAGTTAAGAGAGGGGCACTTTAAGAAACTATCAAAATATTAATTTATTAAAAACATATTTTCAGCATCAAAAGGTCCAATAATCATTTAATTAGAATATAAAATTATTATTATTTTAAATAATCTCAAAAAATAGGTTTTAGAAAAGTTTATGTCTCAAATATAACCTTATATTTTAGCTTTAACCCTTTGTTATCAAATTTATCTCTTACCATGTATTCTTATATATTCATAATATATGGTTAATATAGTTTCTATAAAATGAAAATAGAACCTAAAGTGGTTCATTAATGAAATTTTCGACATTATCTATGTCATTTGGCTGAATCTCATATTTTTATGACTATTATATCATTTAATAAAATAATAGTTTTAAAAAAAACCCATTTATGTCAATTTTTATACTATTCATATCATGATTTTTTTAAAAATTCCTAACTTGATTATTTTAAAAAAAAATCCATTAATTAAAATATTACAAGTCATAATAATCAATGAAATTCTTCTATGTCATAAAAAGTTTCAATGTATATTTATTTTAATATTTATAATATCATTTATTTAAATAATTGATTAATAATGTAATCACTACATCACCATTATGTCATGAATATATTTATTTATTTGGTGTATAAAATTTATAAATTAAATATCATGATGTAGGAAATATTTTAAAATTTATAATTACTATTCATAGACATATATTTATGTTATATATCCATATATTAAAATCAATTTAGTAAATAATATATGTTTAGGCTACGATTATCTTTACATAAACTTTATTCTTATAAAATGTAATTTTGACCTCCATGTCAATCCATGGGGTCTCAAAATTGAACCAAGAATTACCATGGTCTAAAATATCTCATAAAAGAGGATTAGGATATGTTTTTGTATACTTTAATATTTTTATAATATTATTTTTTACCATTATTTTTATGATTTACACTTTAACCATGGTAAATAAAATAATTACTGAAGTTACTATTCATAATGTTTAAAAATAATAGGTACATATTTACACAATTTGAACCTTCTTATTCCAAATATGGAATCCATTTTTCGAAACTCATAACACAAAAATTTCAGTAATTAATTTAAAATTAATTCCCATAGACAAAACCAAAAAGTGGGTTTTTAAGAAGTAATAATTATCAAAATATTGATATGTGTTTATGTCCAATTTAAAAGTGATTTTACTTCCAATGACCAAAATTGGATTAAATGATAAATATATAATTAAATTTAAATTTTTAACCAATTAAAAAGTTAATCTAACTATATAAATAAATTATATGAATAGGCAGTTTCGAATTAAAATGCAGTATTTTTCACTATTCATTAAAATATGAATTTTATCAGAAAAATACAAAAAATTAAGAAAATTAAAATTTTATTTCCCTATTACAATTAATAAGTTTATTTTGTCAAATTTAAATTTTAAAAGTTTCAAAAACTATATTTAAATTGGATGCGCCATCAAAAGGCGGCAAAGCATCATTTTTTTGAAAAATACTTCTTTAATCCAAAAAAATTGATTTTGTTCTCATATAATGTTCTAGAAAACATGTAAGATGAATTCTAATGTTATATAAAATAAAAATGTGGTTAATAAGTTTCATAACGACTAGTTTATATATAATTAAATAATAATATTTTAATAATATATCATTGTTTATTGAAACTCGGTATTGCGTTCAACGCAAGCTATTGAGGAAGGTCGCTTTTGCGTGTAACATAAGACTAGTTAGTGTTGAGTGTAGTGAAAGCTTCCTTTTGTGTTGTGTATAAAAAAAATCCAAAAATAGTTGTTTTATATATCTAACAAAATCTATACTCAATGTCGTGTGAAACAAATTCTATCAAAAAAATGAAATTGTGTATAACACAAGCCAACAATAGTGTTGCATATACTACAAGCTAGTACGATGTTGTATATAGCACATTATAATCTTGGTGTAGCATACAACAAAAGACAACATATAAATTAAAAAAGAATTTATCTCATAAAATCTCGGGGTGTTACAGAAATTGTAGGCTCTATCCATTTAGTGATAAGCTCAGTCCCAAAAAGAGTATGCTGAGCTATAGGGATTGCCGACGAATTAAGAGTTGGGGACTCTTTTACAGTCTAATCTTACTCAAGATCCAACAATTAATGATTACCCATCACCTGAAGGTGCCCCATTTTTTGTATTAACATAATATCAATTGACTGCATTGATCCTAATGAGGATAGGGAATGTGATTAATTGAATATTTCTTGATGTTTTTTCTAGTGAATAATAAAGATCCCTCCTATGAGTATTCCATGGGTACTCATCACCTAGAATGTATAGTGTAAGGAGAACTGGTGGGCCATGATTACCATGGGGGATCCCATGGTGGTAAAAATAAAGAGTACCTCAATCTAAATGATGGTTCCCTGAGAGTCAGCCCAGGCCATCCATGCATGGAATAAATAATGATGGATGATATGTAGTGTGGTACACCTCAATTGGGAGCTCTTATACCTATCTGGAACATCAAAACTATATGCATCATAGGATATTAATAACCAGTTACTTATTTCATTGATCTTTTTTAGGGTCTGTCCTAAGTTCTATGTATGCTAGAGAGGTAAAAAAGTTTAAGGAATAGATGCCCAAGCCAAGTCTAAAATCACTCAATGTGAGATTCCACAGATTTCCTCCCGATTTGAATTAGAATTGAATAATATCTAACTCAAATGAAACTAATAATTCATGCATGATCTCCCAATACACCTCCTCATATACCTCGATGATATGGTGAAGATTTTTCCATCTCAGGGCCTCCATAACTTCTTCTACCATGAGTATCTTATGATGAATGGTATGGTCCAAATTCCTTTTGGTTCCCATATACTTTTCTTATAAAAAATCCAATAATATCTGGTGATGGGGGTACAAAAAATTGGTGGCATGGATGAATCCATGAAGGTGGGGTAGCAGATCGGGAATCCTAGGTTGGGGGCTTGGAATAGTGGGAGTTGGGAAGAGAAGTTGATCCTAATAAGGAGGTCTGGTGGGAGGTATCCACAACTGGTGGTGAATGATCCGATGTTGGGAACTTGAGGATAATGGAATATTTACACAAGGATATGCATTTGGAAGGTGATTGTCCAACTCCTTTAGTGTAGACCATGGTTTCTAATAAGATTGGTGGGGCTGAATGGGGTTGGAGGTGTCCATTGTGGGGGTATGGGGCTGCGTCTGAGTGAGAATTTCACGGAGTGCGGGAGGAGGTGTGGTTGAGGGAGGTAGTGGAGGAGTTTATGAGGGAGGGAGGTGTGGCTGAGAGAGGAGGTGTAGGATTCAACAAGGAAGGAGAAAAAAAGTGGAGTGAAGGGAGTGTTTTATGTGAACCTATGGATTACAGATAAAGTAGAATAACTGCAATATTTAAAATATGAATTGGAGGTTCATGAAATGAATTATGCATGAATGGGGTTTTCTCTCTCCCATGAATCTCACAATGTGAACATTTAATTCACATCGTGAATTAAGCTTAACATATCACTTTTGGACATGATTTTTCATCCAAAAAATAGTAACACCACACAATCCAAATCTATTAAAACATATTGTAACCTATGATACCTCACCTGGGTAGCCTCACATTTAGAACTTAATTTACAAATGAGATAATTACATGACTTAAATCAAGTGAACATTAAATATAGAACACACTCTAATTGAAATGAATCTTAGTAAATATTTACCTGATGTCTATGGAATTTAATGGGTGGTCCCTCACCTCATTGAAGTTATAATATTATATTGCGGAAGAATTTTATGACATAAAATAGTCCAGACCATTGATATTTGAAAATTTTAAGGAAAAATTATAACAGTGAAATAAATAATAGATTCTTGCCTCCTTGCATGACCACCCTTGAAGCGATGAATTAGTCATGAAATTGTTTTATTTTTTCTTTTTACATTTTCAAATTCTCAAAGGCATGCCTCCTTATTTCCTCTAGCTCATCCAATTATAAAAACCTTTTTCCTAGATGTATATACATAAAAATTTGTGTTTTTGAATTTTCATAATGTGCTATGTTCCAGTTCTACTGGAAGGTGAAATTGTTTACCATATAAAATGTAAAAGGATATTAGGCCTATGGGTGTTTTGCAAGTAGTAAGATATTCCCAAAGTACATTATCCTGTTTAGTAATCCAATCCTTAGGACATGTATTATCCAACCCTTAAAAATTATAGTTTTTTTTTATTTTGTAGTTCCACTATCCTGATAGTTTCTAGGTGGTATGGGGTGCATGTATTATAAAAAACTACATACTTTTAAATTATCCATTTTATGAATTATTATTGAATTTTATCCCTTAATCACTAATAATAAATATAAGAAACCCAAAACATGAAAAAAAATTGCATTTAAAAAATCCATGACATTTTTTCCATGTTAAGAGTGGTAGATTCTTCTTATAGACACTTCAAGACAAATTCCACCTACCCACAATATATATATTTCTATAAGAGTTATAAAATTAGACAATGAGATATATTACCAAGAAATTAAACATTTTAACTCCATAGATGGAGTTCTATGGAACTTATTTCCTTTTTTTCCGATGGCTTATATTTTCTAGAACTGATCACATCTTTTCACAAAGATCCTTGTGTCTTGGTGGAGTGTGGTCTCGAAAAAAAACATTGAATAATTTTAGCAGTAGTATGATCATAAAAATTGTGTCCTCTAGTCAGTGACACACGAAAAAACTCTAACATGCTATGAATTTCATCATCTAGGATATAGTCCCTCATTAAAATATACAGAAATTTATTAAATAAAAGTTTCTTATCCCAAAAATAGTGAGACCCATATGATTAAAATTTATTCCTTTATTGATAGGGAAATTATTGATATAGGTTCCTAATGTCCCAATATTTTTCTATGTTAGAATTTTTTTAATTTCATGTCCACATAGAATATAGTTTAATCTTGGAAATCATCCAAAATTTCCATCTCTTCATCATCATCAACATTGGGTATCCAGATCCTTGAAAAGTGATCATTAATAACATTTTCAAAAAATTAAATTATTAGGGTCTACCATATCAACCTAATATTTAATCCTTTTTATTTATAAGGTATTACAATTCCACATGGTCCAGGATGAAAATAAATCAGGAGGGCATGAGGTATATCCTGGTTTTTTTGAAGTAAATACTATGAAAAGAAGATCATTCTTTGTAGTTGTGAAATTGGTTTGAAGATCATTGATTGTCTAGCATACATGGGTCAAAATATATGACTAACCCATTTTCCAAAGATAGTTCCTAGAGAATTGTCACATGCATCACACATAAAATTTATGTTCTTATCCCAATCAGGTGAGATAAAAATAGTACTTTCCACTTGGTGGATCAGTGGACAAGCTATTTTAGAAAATATTTCTCTTAATTCAAAAGTTATGTTTTGGATAGGACATTCATCAATGATCATGGTATTTTGGAAATTTATTTTACAATCCCATCATAAAATCATATATGGCTCATAAAGATTTTTATTCTTTTAATAATGGTGGGTTTAGAAAACTCTTTCAGGACTTTGATTCTTGCTAGATCAATTTCTATTCCAATATTGAAAATATTATGCTTGGTAACTATGCCTCGTAGTACCTTAAAATGGATTTTTTCTAGATGATAACAATAAATATTTCTTCACCATGTTGCATCATGAGTTCTAAATTACTCAAATAAACTTCAATGTATTATCGATAAATGGATAAATCATCCATAAATATCTGAAAAAATTAGTTCTCTATATCATGGAAGATATGTTTCATGAACCATTGGAATTTTTCAAGATAATTAGTCATTTTTAATGACATTTATTGATAGGTGATGTTTTTGATTGACATGAAAATGTTGTTTTTGAATGATAAGCTAGAATGATATGGGTTCAATTATATCCTAAACACCCATCCAAGAAAAAATATAATTTACACATAACAAAACTCTCTAGATTTTGATCCATAATGGGAATAAAAAATAGTCCAACCTGGTGGATGTATTTATATTTTTATAATCAATTTAGACTCATGATCTAATAATGGTTTGAGTTAGAATTAATTCATCATCAGTATTCCTTATCACTATAAGGCTTATCTTGTTTGGAAGCACTAGTAGTATGCAATCCCATTAGCTATCTGATATAGAGAAAATTATGATAGCATCTGTATATTTTAAAACATAAGCTTAGTCCACTTATTTCATACGTGGGGTGTGGAATCTTTGGTGTTTTCATTTTGTTTGGGATCATTTTTTCACCAAATTTTTTGAAGTGAAGATCATGGGGATGATATCATTAATATCATCCACACTATAAGATATTGAAATATTATTACTATTAAATAATTTTATCAATTTTGATTCTTTATCATGAGTTAGTTATGATCTCATGATTAAATGAGGTGTATCTTTATTCTCTATGAATAAGTATATAGAAGTACTTGGTAGAGTCTTTATTTCTAACATTGGTGGATTAATGATTGAATGTGTGATCTTTGGGATGGATTCTCTTATATGAGGATGAACGTTTTGCACCTACTCTTAGTCACTACCATCATCTTATTTAGTGGAATGGGTTTCCCTCTCCTATATAAGATATATAGGATCGTTTTCATCAAGAATCAAGAAAATATCATGACGGGAAATTTAATCTCCACTTCACTTAATTAATTTCACTAGATCACAAAATACTCGGTCATCACTATCTCGGAAAATAATTATACCTTGATTAACGTTTATGAGAACTTTACCTTTCTCAAGAAATTTTTTCCCTATAATGATGGGGACATCACCTTCTTCTTCCGTGTCTTGGATGAGAAAGTCAAAATGGAATATAAACTTACAAACCTTAACTAAGACATCTTCAAGGATCCCTTGAGGATATGTGATAGATATATCAGTTAGATATAGAGATACTCTTATATTTATTATGTTCTTGAGTCCCATTATTCAATAAAAACATATCATCAAGATATTTATTCTCTTATAAATATCATATATATCTTTTCTAACATTACATTAGCCTATGGTTCAAGGTATCAAGAAATTTATAGTGTCTCTCATCTTTGGTGGAATCTTCTATTGAACCACTGTAGTGCATTCTTCATTAAAAGATAATACTTAGGATTTTTTTTGAACTATTATGATAATATTCTATACTGAGCCTCTATATTACCTTATTTATATCTATCTAGATGTGGAATAAGGGGTTTTTCTAATGGTGGTTCCACAAAGACATATTCATTTGTTAGTTTATCTTATTCCAAATCCATTTATCATTATCTAACTTCTAATTCATTATTTTGTTCATGATTTTCTTTTTATTGTTCAACTATTGTCTCACTTGGATTTTATTCCTCATTATTATACTCCTCTCATTTATAGGGATACATAAAATTCATCACTTTTCCACTATGAAGGACCAAAAATTTGGACTACTCTCTTGGATGAGTCTTGGTATTAACCAGTAGACGATCTTAGTTGCTCTTGGAAATTTTCCTAAATTGATGTTGAAGATTGTAAAGGGAATATATTTGTTTTTTTAAATTTTTGTTTCCTTAATAGTCATTCACTTTTCTACCTTTTGAAAAAATTTCATTAGTATATTTCCTATATTAGAATGGTGGGGATTCTTGTGGATTTATGAGTAGATCTTTCTGCATGAATTTTTATTAAAGAAATCAAATTGAGCCATATTATGAAATGGTTTTTGGGGAAATTGTTATTATAATCTATGTTCTTGGTTTTGAGGAGAGTAGCTATTAAGTCCCTAATTTGTTGGTGGATCATGAATACTCATCTATTAATATTTCCATTGATTTTTTTACTATTTAATGGGTTTAGGTTGGTTTTAGGGTTACTATAACTATTGTGGTTATTAATTTTAATTAAAATAATTATAATTTTGACCCTGAATTTATTTCAGTACTTCCTAATAGTCCTGATATGGGTGTGGGACACAGAAAATAAAACATTCTTAGATTTCCATAACTGGGGTAGGTGGTGGTTATTGGGGTTTGTGAAATTGATTTTTTTTTAACTTTTTAGTGATCACTTCAACATGGGATTCATCTTAGGTGGTTTATTCTACTTTCTAAAACCCACACCTTAAAGTCCCTATATATCTTTTACAAGGGCTAGTGTTGGGTGAGATATTTTCTAAAAGGGATATACCTACATATTGTGTCTTAATCATGAGTTCTCCATTAGAAAAAAATATCTTACATGGTGCACGAGATGGGTTGTATGTCATGGAAGAAAGAATTAAATTACAAATAGATGTCAAACTTGTGGTGTGGGAACTTTCATGTAAGTTCCTTAAACTGATCCCATTCTTCCCAGGATGATTCACCATCTACCTAATTGAAAATTTGAAGGAAATTCCACATATTATAGATACATATAGGTGGAAAATATTTATCTATGAATTTATTTTACAAACTATCCTAACTATTAATTGATTTAGTAGCTTGAATTTGGATATAACCCTTGTCTCTATTCTTTAAATAAAAAGGGGACAATTATTTTGAGAATAACATATGATGATATATATTGTTTCTGAAAGCTATCGAAGAATTATAGAAAATTGGATAAATTATATGGTGGATATTTTTTGTAAATGTATAATATATTTAACCATGTTCTGGATCATATTAATGAGGATAAGTTTTATTTCAAAGGTGTGATCTTGAATGGGTTGGTGAACGTTGTTGGGTGTGTCACCACTAATGGATGGAAAACCATAGTATATAATGGCCTACTTCAAAAGTAGTGGTTTCACTCCCTGTTGTTTAAGTAGTGGAAATGGTCATTTTTAATATTGGGACTAGTAAGATTGTTATTATTAACCATAGTTTAATGATGATGTGAAAATAAGTATCTCTTTATTTTTGGTCTTAAAGAAAAAAGTTCCTATGTTTCTATACTCCTTTAATAAGTGAAAGGGGCTTAGATTATGAACAAAATATTATTATAGATGAAGTAATTTATCCATGTAATAAACATAAAAGAATAAATGGGAAATAAATATGAGAGTATGGAAATCCTAGTTTTAAATTTGGAGGTCACCATCAAATATAGAGTCCCATGAAATGATGCTAAAATTAGTCATGAATGAAATTCATCATTAAATTCTACAAGTGTGGTCAGATTATAAATTTATATGTAACCTAACTAGAACTATTAATAAGGTACACATAATAGTGTAATTATAGGTTTAAACCCACAAAGAGGAGTTGAAAATGGATTGTGAAATGGGGACTAGAACCCATAGATGATTACTCATGTGAATTCTGTGAAGATGTATTTGAAACTAAAAAATATATTAGACTGCAGGTGATTAAGAGGGGATAAAGATAATATTTAAGAATCTTGTCTGGATAATATCCCTATGTATAACATGTGTAGTTATATTTTATTAGATCAAAACTCTATTCAAGAATCACTAATTTTGTTTACGACGGTAAAATTAGATCTAAGTAAATTGAAAACCAATATTTTTTATAGATGTGGTTGGTATCCTAGATGAATTAAGTGAAACATTAAAGGTGGAAAACAAAAAAAAAACTATTGGATATAACTTTATTAATTTAAATTATGTGAGGCTTATTCCCTCATAATTCCCTAGATTAGGATCATTCAATGGTATTGTTTATGCATTATTTCTTAACCTAATTTATAGAGAAAAGATTACCCATATTTTTATTTAAGGATTCATGAAGCATTGTTACCCCTAATCTCAACCCTCTAACCCCATGTAGATTATCCAAACAAGGATATAGAAATATTAGAAATGTAAAATAGAGGATAATTAATCGAATATTCATTATACATGGTAATGATAAAATAAAATAATAGAAAAAAATATTAAATTAGAATGGAGAACATGAACTAGAATTGTATGTTTAAATATTCATTAGTTTTGAACAACTATATATGGTGGAAAACATAATTAAAATGATATCAAAATATAATATAAGAAGAAAAATAAAGGATGAATGAAAAAAGACAGAATGGGAATAAATATCATCATAAAAAATGAACATCATATATCTTGGGGAGCCTGGAATATATATAGGTCGGAGAAAGTTTCAACGTGAAGGGATTTAACATCATGAGTTGGAATGGACTTATTCATCATAGAAAATTTCATTATTTGATTCTAAATTATATTTCATATATTTTAATTCCATAACTCAATAGATTAGGTATATTCCATGATTCATGGCTTGTGTTTAATTCATAGGATATTCAGTAAGGTTTACCAGAGACCGATAATGAGTCTATTACATTCTGAATTGGATTCACATTATGTGTTTGCATCATCCAGAGAACTCATGAATTATAATGGATTAATGAATTGAACTTCAATTTATAGGTATCCTATATTCATGGAATAGACATCTTGAATCTCATTCATGATGTGAATTTCAAGAAATTCATGACATTTATTGTTGGACCCCTATTACAATCAGATAAAACAATTTCTATGAAAAATATCCAAATATCACAATATGAAAGTGAAAAATTGGTATAAAGATCTATTAAATGAATCCAAAATAATATATGAGTTATCCATATAAATGTATATAAATTTTATTTTATAGGACATGAGTAGAAAACCAATAAGGAACCACTAATATACTCTTATAATAAGTTTACCAGATGTACAAATGAGTAAGTATTCACAAAAACTAAAAAATAAAATAAAATAACCACTCGTTTATATTTAAATAAGTATGAAATAAAAAATTCCAATCCATACCTAATTCAACTCCATACTAGAAGAAATTTTCCATTAGAACTGAAGATACAAGTCAAAACATAGCCAATACCTTATTGCTCAAGAAAAAACACCCTCATTAATACCTGAACATACCCTCGTCACTCAAGGAAGGACACTAACGTAACACCAACCAACTTATCAATAATGATTGTCCCCAAAAAATGTCTCACGTTTAACCTTATAACTCATGGTGGAAACATAAATCAAAAACTCAAACTTTCCTTTTTTACTCAAGGTAGGTTGCATAACACGTCTCAAGATAAAGCTTTTCAATCAAGCTTCACCTAGAAATCAGTAATGAAATAGTATACAATATGTAATACCAAGACTCAAACACCATCACATGTTGGAAAAAACTTTTCATAGAACCATGAACCATTCAAAAGATTCACTCTAGACTGAACCGATCATGAATGGATTCCTCATGTCCCAATTCTACCAGTTCTAAAACCCTACCTCTCCACATAGAATGATGAGAAATTCTATATTTTCCATTCCATGAACCCATAACTAACCCTTTAAAGGGTCAACCACACCAATATAGATCAAACCATCAAATTTTATACAAAATGAATAATTTTACCAGGTAACACACCTGATCCCATGTGCAAGTAAATACACAAAATTTCATATGAATGTTTTAACATGGTATGGACTTCCCAATATGATCATAATGAAGTATAATCACTACGCCACACTCCTAAATTAAGTTTTAAACCATAATAAATCAAAAATCATCCACAAAATTATCCAATTTGTGGTTTTGAAAAAGTAAAATATTAAATAAATTATTAAGGTGGAATTTAGGGAATAATATTACTAAAATAAATCCTTAACATTTAATAGAAAATTAAATGTCAAGGATCAAGGACATAAGATATCAAATCACCCAAAATAGTCACCAACATTACTTAGGCCATGAAATGGAGCTACCTCACTGGGAAGTGTTAGAAATTGATCCCTATACGATGTTGAAAACATCCCCAAATTGGAAGAGGTGTTAAACCTTTTATAATAACCCCATGTGGAATAGCCCTTGGGGCTTCACGATAAGGCATTTAACCCATAGAGATCCATGTATCATTGTTCCTGGTTACAAAGTGAGACAATTAAATGATCTAGTGGAAGCACCATGACACACATTTCCATGACACAATCATGTTCGTGCGAGAAAATTTTATGTAATGGATCAACCTATTCCAACAGAACCCACTCATGAATAATTTTCCCCACCCAAAACAACCATAATCCATCAATATGAATTAAAATTAAATGAAATTTAAAACATAATTCACCATGATATTCTGGGGTTGTTACACTAACATTTACCCTATCAGTTTTTGAATCATTTAATTTATTACAACACTCATCCTAATCCATGTTCTTGATCAAGGATGGTTCTTGATCCTTTAATAATACAAGATTCTCTACCGATAAAAAATAAATCCCCATAGTTTATGCCTCTAAGTGGTGGGTATAAAGACATGGTATGATTCCTCTACTAATTTCAACTTACTATGTTATAGGGATCAAGTGGATTTTTATGTAATTCTATGATGAATTTCACTCAACCCACCTAAAACATATCCTATCAGTGCACATTCTATATCATAACAATTACATCCCCTTATGGTGAAAAAGATACCACACATTAGGGATACATACCAGTATTAACCTACCAATAGTAAAGATCAAACTACTTTTTTACTTAAGACAAATATACCTCATATCCTAATGAGTCACGTCACAAGGAAACTCTTATCTAATCTGGCACTACTATCAAGCAGTCCCACATTATATCTTAAATAACCCTTTATGTCAATTTCCCACTTGAAGAAATGGTCACTACACAAATTTTGATTTTTTTTAATATATCATGGAAAATAACATTTATCCTAAAGAAACATCCAATGCAGAATAAAATAGGGTGAAACTCTTAATGAAAAATGTTAAATAGAAATAAAAAAGGGTTATTAAAAAGGGTTCACATAGAAAAATACTATTTAAAAAAAATATTATGATATAATTAAGGAAAAATTAATAATAATGAAAAAGCCTATAAAATAATAGAGAACCAATTTCTCACTCCACAACCCATATCACATTAATGTTCCCCAATAGAACTATATTCCATGTTTCCCATAGAGCAATAATGGATGTAATATATATAAAAGTCATTATAGGGGTCAATTACAACACTATGATCTTATAAAACTATGCCTATAAAAATTTTAATCTGACTAAAGGTCCAGTATATTTATAGACATCTCATGTTCCATTCCATCACTTAGCTATGGTGCATTTTGGAGGTAGATAATCCTTCTATAACTTATATCTCATCCACTATAAGAGAAACCCTTCTCACATATATCCTAATCCACCATTGAATCATTTCTAGTTACCAATGGGAATGATCATTTCCAAGGGAAACACTATCACTAACTAGGTATATCATCATTAGTGCACATAAATTCACAATGAATGTAGTATTATTATAATGAATATTGAACAAAATATATAAGGTTATATTTAACATTATAACCCCGTATAATATGTATCATGACCCCTAAGGTCATCCAAGACATCACCTCCAAATGTAAGGTCCATCAAAAAAATCCCTGCATTGTGGGAAACATGACCTATCCCTTTATCTCACAATGGAAAATGACAACCACACTTAAGAGGAAAAAACTATGCTCCTATATGAAGGTCCCAATCTTGAATCAATAATTATAACCACAATGGGTCTAGTTAAAAATCAAAAAAATCCTATCCATACGGTTCATGGTGATCTCCCCCACCCTAATCTCAATCAGTTAATTATTTCTAACACCTTCCTAATGTTTATCTCAAAAGATGACAAACACGCTTGTATGATCACCCATGGAGTTTTAATGAGATACAATGAATAATTTCTAAGAAGTTGGGGAACCAATAATTATTATACTCCATCCTAATCTCAAAAGGAATGACCAAGATCTTACTAATGTAGGGTTGTAAAGGGACCCACTAAACATATCCACCAAATCTTAAAATATCATCACTTAACAAAATATTTCACATATAGTTCATATGTTATCATGAATCATCATCCAATAAAAGAAAATAAACAAATAAAACCTTAAAAAAGAGTGAAATAACACACACAATATTTTAAAACTGGGTCACTATCTACACAATGATTATTGGAGCATACCATTTATCGAGACATTCTACAAAAATAAAAATATTAGATTATCTCGTGCTAGATAAAAGCACTAATAAAGTCCCCCTTTACCAGTGAATGAAAAATAACTGATAATGGGACCCCCTTTATCACATTTTTTTATTATAATTGACATATATCCCCTATATCACTACTTTTTAGTGATAATTACCCCCATTATTAGCACTTTTAGTGGCAGTAAAGACCCCCTTTAACAACACTAAAAAATTACTGATAGAGGGGAGCCCTTTATAAACACTACTAAAAAATTGATGATATAGCCACCAAATTTTTAAGTTTAATAAAAAATTGGATAAATGGGCCCCCTTTATCAATGATACGAAAAAATCCCTGACAAAGGGGATCATTTACTAGTGTTAGTAAAAAGTACTGATCAAGTCGTAACATTTAATAGTGCTTTTTTACAAACACTTATAAATGCACCCTTTATCAGTTATTTTTTTTCTAGCACTGATAAAGGGAATATTTCATAAAAAATAATATGTCATTAAAAATTATATATTAAAATATAAATATAGTAGTTTTTTAAATATAATTTAGGTAAGGTTATGTACGCAATTACATTTAATATATAATATATTTACTGAAAATTGATTATAAAAAAGTGAAAAAATATGACTAATTAATACTTTTTTAATTATTATAGATTAATATACATTTAATAAAAATTGAATTACATTAAAATTATATGAATTAATGAACAATATATGATATGTTAAGAACATTACTGGAAATTACAATGTCCATAACTTTTGATTCGGGTGCCCGTTTGAGCTATACCACATATCCAATCGAAGCATATGAGAAGATATCCATTATGGTGAAATTTTGGAGGCCCTAGTGACATATTTTATGTACAAACAAGGAACAAAAGGCCTCAAAAACTGTGTTTTTAGTTGGTGTATCCCTACTTTTTGACATTTGATGCAATTTTAGCCATGTTTAAGGGGGTCTTATTTCCTTTTTTTAGTGTAGTATGAATTTATTAATAGGGATTACTTTTATAGTGATATTATTGTTTTTAATACTTATCATTATAGATAAATTAGTTTTATTTATAACTAAATATATGTATATTTTAAAAAAAATATTTATTAAAATCAATTATATATATATATATTTATATAAAAATTCTATTTTTAAATTTGAAAAGAGAATGGAAATATATATTTAATATTAATTTCATTTAAAATAAATAAATAACCATTTTATATAACTTATAAAATTTCATTATTAATTATATATATACTTATAAAAGTAAATATGTTTATATATAAACATGTGTATGTGTATTAATAAACACATATATTTATATTAATATTTATAATATATATAAATGAAAACCAATATTTGATATATTTAAATAAATATACATCTATATTTATATCACTAAATTATCGATATATAAAAATAAATTAACTCACCCTTAAAAACAATCATGGTAGAGTGGTAAAGGGAATATTTTAGCATAAGGGAGGTCATAGGATCCAATCCAGGAACAATCATGTATTTGGTGGAGAGTGAAAGCACTAATGAAGGGTAATGATAATTGAGGAATGGCAGGGTGGGGGAGTGGAATGTTTTCTGAATGGATATGTGAAAAGAATATATTTTTTTAATGATTATAACGTTGAAAAAAAATTGCTGATAAAGTGTTCCTTTATCAGCTCTTTTTTAGCAATATTAAAGCCACCCTTTGTCAGTGCTAAAAAAATCATAAAAAGAACTAATAAAGGGTTACTTTAGAATATTTTTTTAATCCCTGATAATGTCACACCTTATTAGTGATTTTTTAGTGCTGTTAAATGTCATCTTTTAACATCACTCAGAATATCAGTTCCTTTTAAGCATTGATAAAACCATTTTATAAGAAATTTTAAAGGGCATATTTATAGTAGTTATATTTCTATAATTATTTCAAACATATTTAAAAACACTAATTTATGTAAAAAATGGAAAATCAATATCACAAATCATTAATCACAAACGAAACTTGAAAAAAATAATGTGAAAACCCTCTTTTTAAATCACCCATTTCCCACATAATGTTCTTTTCCAAATTATTATGTTGTAATTTATTTTCAAATATCCTTTCAAAATCAAACACCATTTTAATATTCTATTTTCAAATTAAAAACATTTAGTTTTTTAAAATTGGTCTAAGAAATAAACACACACCTCCATCTAATCTATAATATTGGCCAGAAAAACAAATTCAACCAGTGCATCCCCAAAAGTTTCTATTGAAAATATATATAATCGATTGGTGAATATTAGGTTGGAAACATGTCATAAAATTTTAATATGTCATACCAAGTCATACAATAATGTTTTTTCACAGTAATTCTTTTACAGATGATCATAAAATAAATGTTATAAAATCCATCACTAATTTTATTTTAGGGTACAATTTTGAATTTATGAACACAGTTTAATTAACAATAAACCCATGAAATACGATCTAACATGTTTGAAACTAAAAATATCCTTACAAAATTAAGAACACATGCATATATATCTCAAATTATCACAAGATTCTGTCTTTTTCACAGTGGTTTAATTAAGATCCCTCAGATGTAGTTAAAGGAAACCCTCCCCCTTGGGGTATCCAAGGTTTGATGCAAATCCCCCATAATATCGGTAAGACCCTCTCTTACAACAAGACATGGTAGTTCCTGTCAAATTAAAGAGATAAAAAGGAAGAGAGATTCATGGGAGAATCCACATGATGCATTGATAGGATCACACACAAAGAATATCACAGGGACTGCCTCATTATAAATGTTTTGAGGAAACTCATTGAGTGATCAGTAATTGAATTATATATTAAAAACACATGATACAATGCATGTGGTATTTTTTTTGAATCCCATAAATAAAACTGAATTAATCATAAGAATAAATTATGTTTATTTACATGTTCTATGAATTTATTAATTACTTAAAATTTATATTATAATTTGAATGTACCATATTTGATAATTCATGCATATAAATGAATTTATGATATAATTATATCATATCTAATAAAATAGAAAATTTAGTAGTGTTGTGATATCATATATCATAACCAATGAGATATTTCTACGAAATATTATATTTCTTTACATTACATATATTTTATCATAGGAAATGAATATATCATATGTTATGATAAGATATTTAGGTTATATATCCTTCAATATTAAAACATTTATTAATTCCTTATATACATTGTTCTATTTCCCATATATTGTATCATATATAATATCCTGTAGAACCATATCCAAAACTCTATCGGATAACTTCTAAAA
Source organism: Viscum album (assembly GCA_963277665.1). Taxonomy (NCBI): domain Eukaryota; kingdom Viridiplantae; phylum Streptophyta; class Magnoliopsida; order Santalales; family Viscaceae; genus Viscum; species Viscum album. The sequence continues at coordinate 9,351,787 of OY728127.1, forward strand.
CACTTGTTGAAAGCTAAAATCATCGTCAAATTATATCACATCATATTTAATACAATATGAATCCCCATCTAATAGTCATTTTAGACGAACTCTAAAATACTTATAGAGTTTCTATATAAGTTAAAATCAATCCTCATTCAATCAAAAAAATGTGTATGCCAAAAAACCTTTGTATTTTGACAATAAATATGAATTCCTGATTACATAAATATATTAAAAGAGTAACAACTATAAAAACAATAGTGTTACTTAAGATACAAAGGTATTTGACATGATCTCCCTCAAAAACAGGTATCTATATACCTATGTATGCTAACATTGTTATAAAAAATCAAAAAAATTTATTTGATAAATTTTTCCATGAAATAGAGTTAATAAATGACATGAAGAATGTCAATACAATATAGTAACTCATAAATTCTCAATATTTCAAGTATTGACAATCCAGGTTAATGAATATATCACATATTATATTTATTTATAGATGCAAACATCACATTCCCCTAACCTAATAGATAAACACACCATATTTCTTATATAAGAATGATTATACCCTTCCAAAGACTATCTCAATTGAGGGACTATATGTTATAATTATTATATAAGAGGAAAAACTCCATATTAGTTAATATTAAACTAAATAAATGATCAATAACAAACCCAACGAACCCATGATTAGCTAAGCCACAAGGATTCTGTATAATGGGTATCAAAGTATGATGTATCTCATGCCATGTATCGTTCTAACCATAGGTATTGGATAAATCCATGTATGAATAATGAACCCATAATATACCAAATATAGTGCATAAAACTTCATATGGTCTACTTATTGGGTGATCTAGCACAAAAAACTTTATACATCATAAGAATATTTTATATTCGCAGATAATAATCCTACTCATGCGGACCATAATATTTCATCACAACCTATAACATTTCATGGAAACCATTTTTTAGGGATACAAAAAGTAATAATTTTTTTGTCAATTATCATTACACTTCAGGTGACATATAAAGCCAATGTGATTAAATGATAAAGTGAATATTTCTTTTTTTATAACATGAAAATTTTTTATTCTTAAAATTCTTTAATAATAATAATAAAACCATTCATAAGTTCTCATCTAGAAATATCACATATTATAGACCACCAAAGTAACCTTATTTTTGCTAAACTTTTAGGTATTTGTTAAAATCATTATATCTCTACATGTAAATTAGATAAAACTATCCTATTAAACACCTTTAGAAGGTAAAATCTATGAAATAAGATAGTTTGAATAATGGAGAGCATAAATAATTATATTATACATGTGAAATACATTGAAAAAATATATCTAAAACTTCTTAGACTCCCCATCATCAAATTTGTGATGTTAATAACATCTATTTTCAACATAAAACTCTTTATATGTTTATCATCATCCATATTACTAGAATAAATTTTCATAAAACGTTTCCTTGATATCATTTATACAACCTTTTACAGATATACCATAAACCATTGAGGATATTAAATGAAATTAAATGTGTATTTTTACTAGAATAATCCTTTATTAGTTATCTTTGAACTACTAAAAGTCCAAAAATACTCCCAAAAGCCTCTTAAACATTATAACATTTTTATAAAATAATTCTAAGATACAGAAACGCATTTGTGTTTAAAAAATTATTCTTAATTACTTATGTGGGGATCAATAATAAAAAATTATTTTTCTCATATCATATATGTTATTGTATGTGTTTATTTAAATATATTAAAATAAAATTATTCTATAAAATATGACACTAATGTGTATAGGAATCATATCTATCATATATTAACAATCATCTAGATGACAACCTTTAACGTAAAAAAATATTTTCATATTTATCTTTTAAATGAATCACAAACCATGTGTATCAAATCCATTATCATATATTGTTCGTAATAATTACTTTCATAATAAGAATATCTTCTTATCATATTATAAAAATAGGTTAAAAATACAAATACTTTTGAAATTCATATGATATTGATATATTTATTTTAGTTTAACTCTATGATTAGTTGAGTTAATAACACTTTTCCCTAGTCTATCATATAGATTCATTAATATATATTCCTTTGATATCCTAGTGGTTATGGTTTCCCAAATATGTGTAATCAAAATTATATTCCAAGAATGAGGAACCTAATGGTTAAGACCACCATCTTATTTTCCTACATAACCCAACATATTAACTACCTTGTCTTTATCATCCTTTCAATGTTTCAATCAGGTAGCAACCAGAGTCTTCATCTATTTAGAATTATCCATTCCAAAACTTTTCAAAGCATCCTTGATATTTTAATATTATAAAAAAGATTCATTCCGTCCTTGAGTCCCCTGTAAGGTACGGAAAAAAATTCAGCTCACTAATCATTGACATTTAGAACATGATTTTCATGATTTTAGAAAACTGTCTGCATTGTACTTCATCTGATCCAATAAAGATTATGTCATCGATATAAACCATCACCATCATCCTTTGATTACATTAATTATTAAAATATAGATTCTAATAAACTCCACTATACTGGAAACCATGATTCTCTAGAAATTTTTCATGCCTTTAATTCAATTATATTGGTGCTTGATTCAAACCATATAAATCCTTCTTCAGCAAGAAAAACTCTGTTCGCATCTTCAAGGATGAGAAAACTATATTGTTTCTTAATATAAATGTATTATTCTCTAAATCCATTTAGAAATTAAAAGTTGAAATGCATCTAGAAAACCTTAAACTTATTTTTCACTGCTATGGAAAAGAATATTCCAATTGTCTCCATCCTTGAAACATGTGAAAATGTCTCATCAACATCAATAACCTCTATATGGGAGTACCCTTTTCACACCAGTCATGATTTGATTCGAATCACAATTCCATATTCATTAGTTTTGTTGCAAAAGACGCATTTTGTTCCAATGAAATTATTATATGTTGGTCCCAGAACAATCTCCCACATCTGATTCTTCTCAATTTGTTCAAGCTCTTCATTATTTAAAAAAACCCAATTATTATTTCTAGATGCTTAATTAAAGAATTTGGGCTCCATATGTGATAAGTATGATGCTTGTTGTATAGAATTAATCCTCCTTGACTGCACTGGTGCTCTCTGATCACCAATTATGTTATATCTTTCAATTTTATCTCTTCTTTTTGGTATCTATGTAGAGACTGATTTGTTATCATTAATATAATCATCTTATTATTATTCTGAATCAATCTATGGAACTAGAGCATCTTTTGATATTCTTATCCCTTCATCACTATTCTCCTGAGACTGATTATGTATTTTCTGATGATTCTGCTAATTATCTACTATGGTTACATTATGGATTTCAACAATATTTCCTAGCCTGTTATTAAATCAATTATATGATTTTATATTCGTTGAGAAGTCAATAAATAACCCTTCATATCCATGATATTCAAACTTCCTATGTTTCTCCATATTGAGAATGAAACCCTTAGATATGAAGACTCAAAAATTATTTCAATGATGGATCCTTTTCATAACATAGCTCATATGAAATATTCCCCTCTTTTGGGAATAATAAGGCTCTGTTTGATTTATAGACTATTGTCATCAATGACTCCTTCCAAAACATCTCTTAAAGATCATTCTCAATGAGAATTGTTCTAGTCATGTTGTTTAAAATCCAATTTCATCTCTCAACTACTCCATTCTGTTGTGGAGTTCTTACTACAGAATCCTGAGGCCTTATCCCATGTTTCTAGAGATAATCCTCCTCTTGGCTATTTGTGAAAGCTATTCAATTATTTGTTCGAGTAGTTTGGATTTTCTAACCATTAATCATTTCATATTCCTATCGATATATTGTAAAGAAAAAAAAACACTTTATATTGTGGGTGATTATTGAAACCCATTACATTTTACTATAGCCATCAATTAAGAGAACATAATATCTCCTCCCATTAATAGCCGTTTGTAAAATTAGGCCACACATATCAACATGAAGCAAATCCAAAAATATTATTAACTTTTTCTCATTTGTCTTATATGTATTTTTAATGAAATTACCTTGTTGTAAGGAATCACATGTATGATTAAGATCACATGATAATATGGGGAGACTTCAAGCATCATCATATTTCACCATATCTTCTATGGATTCTTGTTCTTTTGAGGCCAAGATGCTTATGTCATAACTTGTTTTCTACAGCCTAAGATAGAAAACACGTATATTCTTCTCCACTCATGAGGTAGAGATTCCCTTATGTATGATTTAATTAAAACAAAACAAGAACCATCCTTTGGATTTATGATATATCATTTAATGGAAAACCTTTTGGAATTAACTGAGTCACACAATTGACTGAAAATATACATGTTTTGACTAAACCCATCAACAACTAAGATATCTACTCATCTCGTGTCTTTTACTCCAAATTTGTCTTATCATAAAAAAATAATTTTCAATACCTCATAATTTTTAAATCTCACAATAAATTATTTATCATACCTAAATCCGGTCACTAGATCCTTATTTCCCATAATATGGGAGTGCATGCACTATCTATGATCCATATCCTAGTGCAATATGATGCCTTGAATACAATTTCAGAAACCACTTCCTACTCAAACCATTTATTTTTAACCAATGTCTTTGAATTAATACCCAAAATGTAATGTTAATCTTGATCTTCCTTAGTATATGAAAGATTAGATTCAACTTGTAGAGATGCAAATCAATTTTGATTTTTTATCTCTCTTGATGATACATTTGGTTTCTTTTTAGGAACAAATTCAGTCCGACTTAACACATTTCTTTGCATTTTAGAGATGAAATATATTTCCATATGTCTGAGTACTTTACATTTGAAAAAATGACCCTCAAATGAGGGACCGAAATTTTAAGCTCAGTATGAACACCTATGTTGGTCTTGTTCCCATTGGTTCTTCTTTTATATGGAACACTCATTTTTAAAGTGTCCCATCTTACCACAACAATATCATCTTTTTTGAGTTTCATTCCTATGTGGAAATGATGCACCGCTAGTTGTGCCTTCGGTTCTTTGAATATTCTAATTATAATTCATACCAAAATCAAACTTAAATCATGGAGTGAGTTCTTGTGGTCTAACTTGAACGATAACTACTTTATATTTTTGAAAAATACCCATTCCAGCCTTATCATTCATAATTGATTTTTTTCTTCTATTCTTCTAGACCACTCTACTCAAATCTCATCTTCTATGTTTCCAGTATGATCTTCTTTCCGGATGTCAAACTGAGAGTTAACTATATTTTTCATGATCATTAACTATCCATCACATACCAATGAATTCATCCTGATGTTCTTTAATATGCTTGATTTTATATTTTCTAGTTTCAGTCAAATTTTCAATTTTTATTTTCCATTCTTCAATTTTGAGTTTGTACTCAATATCCTTTTCTATGCGTTCTAGCTTTTAAGACCTCATGTTTTCAATTCATACATTCATCTTAGAATTCACTTCTTCCAACTTCTACATATAATGTTTGGCATCACAAAAAAAATTTGTTATCATTATTTGTCTTGGATCTCAAAATATCTTCCTCTTTATGGGAAGCATCTAATTTAGCATGAAGACCCACTCTTCCTTCAATCTATCCTTCTTCATTGTCACTTACTTATCTTGTTAAATAACTCCCAAAAACTACCACTAAAGAATCTACATTATGATCCTTGTAGTCCTCCAACTTTTATACCTTAGATTCATATGAACTTTCATCTTCTTTTAAAATAAGATTATTCTTTTTTAAGAACATTCTCTTAGAACTTTTCTTACCTTTCACATTTTAGGACTACTTATTTTAGGGAATTTTCATCACTGTCCTCATTTTCATCATCAAATATCATATAAATTTTTACTACAAAATAGAAAATCTTTCAACATAGATATAATGAAAATAGATGTTTACGTTTAAACATCGCTTTTCACCTTTTTGATTTAAGGAGAGAAATGACATGAAAATTTCCAAATTTCTCTCCTTAAGAATATCTTCAACAGAGAGATTATTCATGGCCTAGAATTCTACTTATTTGGAAATCCCCTTTTCCACCACATCTTTATAATCATTTCTCAGTTCATATCCTATAAGGGTACTGTATAGGTTATCTAGTATCAGCTCTTTTGGGTCTTTGTCTTCCAACACTGAAACTTTTAGATTGAACCACAGTGGAACTTTCCTCAAGATATGTTCCACAATCTTTATATCGTCAATGAATTATCTAAGACCCTGAATATCTTCCACAATAACATCCATCCTATGGAATAATGCATCAATAGTCTCATTGGGGTTCATCATAAGATCCTCATACTTATTCAATAGAACGTACAACTTTGCTTCTCAGACTTTTATGCCACCCTCATAAATGTTCAACATTTTTTACTACATTGATTATGTTTTTTTATAGGACATCAACTTCGTATAAATTTCATTTGATAGGGATCCCACTAAATCATTGACCACTATAGTATCAACTTTGAATTCCCTGATTTTATCCTATGATAAAGCGCCACTATTGATGCTAATTGATATTCCGTGCATAACTACTGTGAAGAAATCCCCTCCTACTGATCGGAAGTAGGGCTGCATCTGATTATTCCGTAGTTGAAGATTATTTTCCTCAAAGATCAGAATTACTTTTTTATTGACCAACATAATTTCCTCTAATGAAGAATCACTAGCTTTCAACCTTTCCCTATGATACCAATTTCTGGGTCCACTAGGTTAAATTCTCTGAGAGAGGGGTAAATCAGGGTATGACATATAAAAATTTCTTCTCCTTCGGATCATGTTTCATCATTTAAAAAACTCTCTTCACTCTTGTTCCCATTGAAAAGTATGAATAAAATTTAAATCATGCAATAGAAACAACAATTTTTACTTAGTTCACCCTCACTGGGCTACATACAAGGAGGATACAATGATGGTGTGCCGATGTACCAAATTCAATAAGTCTCACTTCCAATATATAGTACAATGTTCGGGATAGATCTTCTATGCCCAGGCTCTCTACCTTTATAAGATTTAGGTTATGCTCACTTCATTCCCAAGGGTCACTCCTTAGGCCTATTTCTCTGGCTCACTACAAATGGAAATGCTCACTATCTTCCTCTTCCTTCGATCACTACTCGTGGAAAGTAATCCACTTATATATTATAGACTTGTGGGTTGAACATAGTTTATCGTCATGTAAGAACCTTTATTTTCATGAATTAATGCTTCCTAAACTTTAGGTAGATGCTCTGTTGAAGTTACTTTTTCACCTGATAATGAAGTCCACCTTACAGATATTGTTAGATACCGGAAAATACTTTCACAAATTCATTTTATGATTTCGCAAGATTCCTTGAGTGTTTTGAGAACTGCATGCTCCTCCCACATACTATGTACCATGTATGGTACATGGATAACCCCCTCTTCATACTGATGCCGCTTCTACGAACCATTATATGTTTTCGTATTGCCTTTGCATTCTCTTTCATGTACTACTTCTATGTACAGACCTTATGAACTTCCTCTAAGATTCACCCTCTATCCGTGAATTATTCTCTGTTCGCAGGCTGCCTTCACTTCTACAGACCATCTCTACTCTGCATACCAGAATTCCTTCTCAATGTACTAGGATTCCGCCTCTGTGTACTACTTCCTTTGCAGGTTTGAGTTCCCTATAAAATCTTTCAGCGTAATTGGTTCCATGCAAACCACTTCTCCTTGCAAAAATACTCCTTGCAAACCACTTTGGGATTTCAATGAATTTCTGAAGTAAAGAGATGTTCCCTAATGATATTATTTATCTCTTATAATCAGTGGTATTAGAACTCCTTATATAAGAAAATATATCCTTAAAATATTCTAATCCAAGATTTACTAAATCTTTGATTCGATACAACCTCCACCACATAATGATCCTTCTTCCATGAAATGAACCCATTCCGTGAACCAATTTTTCACGGAAGTACATGTATATCCATTGCACCTATGTAGAACCATTCTCTTCTGCAATTCCGCGAACCATCACACCTTCTGTATACCGCACGCCCTTTGCTGCAAACCTTTTCCATGAACCATTTTTACTGCTTCGCATAACATTCATGCTACCTGGTACACAGCCGTGACCCATTCCTAGACATGGTACACAGATCATGTCCCATGCTCAGTTTTTATCTTCCCTTTCTAATTTTATTTTACATTCCTCACACTGTTCAGTACTACGAATAAAATATTACATTTACAAACAAAAATTCCCAATTTCGAGGCCCAAAATTTTGTCAAACATTGGGAAACTGCGCCACCTTATAAAATTTTCTTCAACCAACACCAACCATACATGTGTGTGGTCATATGGGTTTGTCAAAAAGCACAATCAAACCCAAAAAATTCAAGTTGGAAACATTGAGGAATTTTTTAACAACACATTTCCATTTTATAGATTTGTTTCTTGTTTAAGGATTTTAATCGATTCAATTGGGAACCAATTATTTCATCCAATAGATTTTGGGGGGTAGAAAAAATTATAGTGGAGAAAATTTTCCCAACAGACTTTACATTTTTTAATTATTTTAATTTATTTAATTACATTTAGCCTCATTCATGACTTTTTTTCCTAAATTGGGTTAATTTTTTTTAATATTCTACATAGGTACACAGTTAATATCATATTTTTCACAAACCATGAAAGTGTGTCTATGATCTTTGTAGATCTGACTACATTGTTGGGACACAAATTATCTAATAGTTCTCCCTTTCCATGTGAGGTGATCGTGGATATCCAGTATATAGAACACAGTTGATAGATGGCTTGGACATCAATGTAACCAAACTGTTCTTGGTAATAGATCAATTAAAATTTTGGATTATTACGCTTTTCACATATTTTCTACCTTAATTAGCCTAATACATCTCCCAATACACACTTCCATTCAATGCTTGACCAGGATAGGATCCTACACATGTAAAATTCCTCATCCCTCCCCTTTTTGACCATCATTTTAATGTTGTTTCATTATGAACTCTCTTTGGGTTGGGTTTTCTTCTCCCCCACCTCTTCTTTATACCACTTTCTTCTTTCCTTTACTATGATGTGTGGTTTTCTGAACCCCAAGGTGTTCTTATGGTTCTATTTTTGTTATTTTATTTTCAACACGGATTTATTTTGGACTTTTGGTGTCCCTCATACTTGATTGAGATGGATTTGGTCCCTTCACATCAATGGTAGTGAGTTCTTATTCAATTAAATGTAGGTTTCTGCTTATTTTAGGGCGTTATATTTTTGGAACCTTATATTCATGGGTTTTTACCCCATTATCTTTATATAAATTGACAACGAAAAAAATATCTAATAATTTCTAAAATGAAAATCCTACATTCATGATTTTTGTTTCAATTTAGATGATTTTCCCATAACTAGATGTTTTTTAAAAATCAGTTTTAGATCAATTTCTTTTTCATAGTTTTGAGGAAAGCTCAAATTTACATTGTAAATTTATTGTGATATTTTACTAAAATAATCATAATGTGGGATTTAAATTACCATTTATAATACTTCACATTTTACACATTATTAGAAATTAAATGCATTGAAAAATTATTTCCAGGATAATTTTAAATTAAAATTGTGAATCTCGAAAATATTTTTAACCCATGGGTCAGTTTTACACATATATATGGGTTTATATATGTATATATATGCATGTATGTAAAAAATTCTTAGTGAATATATGATGTTTTTTAATGGATGACATATGAATATATATACAATTATATATGAGTCTCAGGATAACAAGGGAATTTTTTGGATTCAAATAAGAAACTAATTTTTTTTTTCTAATTAGTATTTAAGTGGATTTCCTTTTTTAAAATAAAATTATAAGGTTGATTTTCTGCCTATAAATGTTTTTCTAAGGTGAATTCCCCTATTTAATTCCTCCATATTTGGGATGATCTTTACATGCATGATGTAGAGAGGAGGTCTTAGCATGTATATTGGATTATGGGGATCCATGTCTCAAGTGTTTTATTTATATTGGATACCTCGCCTAATAATTAATATTATCAGGGGATCCTAAGAATATTAGTGGGAGAGAAAATTACTATTTATCAATGATTATAAAGAATATATACCCCACTATAGATAATGTCTATGGTAGGATGTACCAAAAATGAGGCTATTTTTGAGGAACATGGGTGGTTATATATTTTGGGTCACATCAATTAGCCAAAATATGGTTCCGAGCTATGTAATTAAAGGTTATCCTCACTTGATGTCTATTATTTTACCATGAATAAATTCTACATATTTTACTTATACTTCATGGCGTGTGTTTTCATTGATCATACCTTTATTTTTTTACCATGTTTTCTTTTCTTGAACATGGTTACCAAAAATTGTATTGAAAATCTTGTTTTTAATGTATTTATAATGAATTAATTTCTAATTTTTTATTTTACTAAAAAAGGTGTTGGCTCAATTTTTTTTCTAAGAGATTGTTTTCATTTAATGATACAAAAATGTAATGTTTTCTATAGAATAATGAAGTGAGATTTTCCTTCACTAAATGTAAAACTATTTTTACTATTGTATTTAAAAATAGAATATTAATTATCCAATATATAAAGTCCTTAACATTAGGAGAGTTAACTAAGCATTCTTAATGAGATTATTGCTCACCCATATCTTTATCATTTTCAATTTCAGGTTCTAGTTCTATTCTTGACAACTCTTTGATCATTTATTAGTATGGTGGTGACCTATGTTTCTATAAGGAGGTATATCTGGGGTTTTTTATTTCATCACATCAACCACATAGGAATATTTTTTTCTATGGGCATACGATACTACAATTAATGGTTTCCTATGAAATGGAATTTGTTGATGACTTTTTGGGTCTCATTTTCTTACAGGGGAGGGAGACCAGGGATGATGGATGAATTTTTTTTCTTGCATTTAAAATTATTTAATAATATGTTTTCTATACATTATTTAAATAATTTTTTACATTGGAATAGTTGTACAATGTTAAAATGGTTCATACTGAATTATTATGTAAATTTTCAGCTACTTATTTTTTTAATTATGTTTTGGGAAAAAAATTTCCCACTGCTTAATTTTGATACCCACGATGCATTCTTCCACTTAGGTGTAATCATGAACACATCTTGGTAATGTAATAGGATTACTAGAGCAGTTTATAGAGGGATTTCTTGGATTTTTAAATAAATCACAAGCAAAATTATTAATGTACTCAATGAGTAAAGGCTGCAAAGTTCATAAAACAATATTTTTAAGCATTATACCTCTTCTTGGTAAAATCTCCTTTTCCTTACACATTAATCCATATATGTTGGCCATTTGGGGATACAAAGAACTATTATACTAGGGGAGGAGAGTTAGTATAGTATTTGGTTTGGGATTTTCTGTACTAGAGTTATCAAAGGATTTCAATAAGTCAGGAGAGGATGTTCCCTTTTATAAGTGAGGAGAGTGACAATATTATAATTATTCTGACCTTTTAAATATTAAAAATATATTACTCATTGTAATGTGGCACTAAAACAAAAAAAATTAATCTAAGATGATAGGTTTTGAAATAATCAAATAAAATAAAATTATTTTCTGATTTTGTGACCTTATCACATTGTTTTAACCCTAATTAACCATCCTTACTATTTACCATGATGATAACAATTTGACATGGTAATTTTTAATTATGAAAAAAATGAAATTTAACTCATTACTAATTTTTATCCTCCTTATTAAAAATAATAAATCAATTACTAATAATTCTTCTTATTGATATTTCAGTATTTTATTTTAAACGAAGAATAAAAAACTCATCAAAAAATAGTTTTTCTGAAAAATTCATTTTTAAGACTACAAAAAAATTTATACCAAAAGCAGTATAATTATGATTATTCTGGAATTTATTAATTTTTTTTATTAAAGGGGTACAAAATTTTCAGTAAAAAATATTCTAATGGGGCCTTGTTAATTTATGATGAGAAATTTCATTTTTAAAAAAATTGAAATTTTTACTTTTCACTAATAAATTCATATTTCTAGAAAAATAAAAAAAAATTCACCATAAGAATTTTTTATTGATGATATATAAAATTAAGTTCATTATATAGTATTATATTTATAAAATTTTGAAATTTTACATTTAAATAATACCATATAATATATGGAAAAAACATTAGTTAGAATAAAACTATCTCTATTTTCAATTTGAAAAATAATATAAAAATATTTATAAAACTATGATGAACACAAAACCATGAAATAATGAATTATGAATCATAATATTTTTTCATTACTAGATATTCTAGGTTTTCATATTCTCCCACCTTTTACAAAATACCTTACTAAAAATTTTATTCGTTACATAAAAAAGTGATAGTATTTTTCCCTCATTCCTTTCTCTAATTCCTATATTTCATTCTCAATCATGTGATTATTTTAAAAAACATTAACTTGGTGAATCGACTTATTCTAAATACTAGATCTATGTAATCCAAAATATGAACTGGATTTCCTTTATAGGAATGATTCTCCTTTAATTGTACCATCTTAGGGATCAAAATACAAGATATATTATGTCCATATTTTCTTATTAGAGAGATATGAAACAAATCGTGTACCTGAGGTAAACATGAATATAAGGCTATATTGTAAGAAAATAGTCATACTATTATAGATTCTTTTAAGATCTAATAAACCATGGAATTGAATGCCCCTTTTTACCAAAACTCATAGCACCTTTAAATTTTGATATTTATGAAAAAACATGATCTATTACAAGAAATAACAGTTCTTTTATCCAACTATCTATATAATGAATCCTAATTTTATAAGATATCCTCACGTTCTACTAAATAGTCTTATATTTTTAGCAAATTCTCTTTCTAGTTCAGGTCTTAAAAAATCCTCTCACCAAATTCATCCCAAAAGTCTAGATTTTGATACCATTTTCCATATAATTACTCAAAAGGTTCCATTTTTATATTATAATTAAAAATATATTATAAAAAAATTAAAATAATGAATGATACATACCCCAACATCATGTGAAATTAAATGAGAAATATTTAATAATTTATTCCAAATTCATCATTATTATCTCCAACTACCCATCAAATTGAGGATGAAAATAATTTCTAAAATATAATTAAATTCCCATTAACTTTTATAGTCATTTATAAAAAGTATAGGTAAATTTAAGAACATGATAAAATACTATAGATAGAAATTCTATATATAATCTAACTACCTCTTTAATGTGGTGTCTATAAAGATGATCTGAAAATATACTATCACTAATAGGAAGAATGATTCCAAATTTAGTCAATATTTCAATAATATCTCAAAATAACATTACTATCTCAAGATCTATTTATTAATTAAACTATAAAACACAATAATATATTCTCCCACATTCATTTAGGCACTGGAAAGGGTTGATGAATCTCTTTTTGGTATGTTTCACTTAGAATTAACATATTGACAAGTCAAATATTTATTTGTAAAATAAAAAAATATATTTCATCATTACATCCCAATAATAGTATAATTAATTTTCTCTATACATATTATTGATGTCGTTATTAATAAAAAATAGATATGTATGAGATTTAATAAAAAAATAGTTCTTAAAAATGAAATCACCTTGAAAGTAGAACAAATTTCAAAATATTATCACAATTTATTTTACAATGTGAAATTTAGGGAATATCAAAATCTTAAAACACACCACCCTTTCATACAATCCAAAATATTTCTTATGAGCATGATCAATTTTTCTTGGAATAGATGAAAGCATTGACACTTGAAACAAAATAGAGGGAGTTCCAACAGGGAAAGTTTTTTGGCCAATATTCATTAAATAATTTACCAAAGGATCATATTCCAAACATACCATAGTTAATAATTAATTATCGTTTTGACTCAAATAATTAACTACCTTGCTTTATTTACATGGATGATAGTGAATCCTTAATTTATAATAATTTATTAGTTGCATCATTTTTCTCTTCCTCATGTTCAATTATTTTTGAGTGAATTTATACTAATTTTTTCGTTCTGTAAAAATTTGAAATTTATCCCCATTTAAATTATGTTTATGATATTTTTAAATAAAAAATTATATAATAAGTTAATGGTCTTTAATAGGTTAATTCATCTAATGGGGTATCAATGTATGTGATTCATACACAATCACTCAAATATATTACATCAAAACACTAACAAGGACCTTCAACAAAGAATCTATATATTGTTTTTCACTATTACTTATTAGAAATGATTATACTATATAATTAACAACTCATAATTTTAAAATCTTTTAATATTTCATCACATTTATTTATTAGGATTAATTTCACTTTTTTTATATTTACTTAGTTAGTGGGATAAATAATCTAGATACGTTTTTAATAAAATATCCTTAATAATACAATAATCTAAAAAAACATTAAAATATGTTATATTATAGGTATTTTGTATAGTTTTAATAATTTAGTTTTAGAAGAATGAAAATAATTTCAATCTATATAAATAATATTCCTACATAATGAAATATTTTGTGAACAAAATTCACATTATTTAAATTTTCAATAGAACTATTTTATTTAGTTTAGATACCATAGATCAATCTATAAATATATTTCATTATCCTCTTAAATTTTAGAATAAGACAGAATGCCATCAGTGAAAACGACTACAAATTTATCCAAATACTCATGGAATACACTGTTCATAATATTTATAAATATATTGAGTTATTTAATCAACCCAAAAGGGATAACTAAAAACCCAGTATGGCTATACCATGTTCGAAATTTTATTTATGAAGTTTATTCCACCTCTACATTATGATAGTGATACATATACAAGAGATCAATCTTTCAAAAATATAGATTAATGTAGATCTGATTAAATTAGTCACCAATATGATGCAACATTTTTTTTCATAATAGTGATGTTATTGAGTGATTTATAATCAATGCAAAGCCTAATGAAACAATCCTGATTTATAATTAAAAAACAGGGGAACCCCAAAGTGAAATTCTTGGATAATTGAAAAAAATCCCTTTTAACTATATTTTATATTCCAAAATTTATACTAGAGCCTTTCAATAAAGTGTTTTTGAAATTTAATTCGTATCAAGCACTAAATCAATAATAAAATTTACATACTAAAAAATAGAACACTAAGAAAATCATCATGAAATACATATTGATTTTTATTTAATACCATCACATTAATAATTTGAATTATTTTTTTATATTCAATGATATGTAAAAGATAAATTCATCTACTATATTTGATTAGTTATTGAACTTCATGATTTGTTATCATAGGTAAAAATAATTTTTTATATAAAAATTGAAACTCACTATGAAAAATTATTTCTATTGCTTGAAAATCTTTCTTAGCATGATAAACTGAAATCTAATCTATATCCTACATAAAATAAATGGTCTTCACGAAAAAAAATTCCACAAATGATATCATATAGATTTAAATAAATTATTGTTTTCTTTTTATTACCCAATGTGTTTTTAAGCATGTTTATTAATTTATTTCATGAGGTGGTATTACTATTTTACAAGAACATTTCCTACATATAATGAAGTACAAAGATCCTAAATAAGAAAACATTTTTATAATAGAAATAAACAAGTAATGTACCAATCAACACTTCATTTTGGGGTCTCAAATCTACCATAGTAGTATAAATATATATTTTTATACCTTTCTATTTCTGATCTGGATGATTCCAAACTTTAGTAACTAAATTCAATCAAACATTAATATAATAACTCAAATTATTTTAATTAAAATATATCACTTCTAGATAAATATCTATTTTCCCAATAATGACCCAATTAGAACTATATTCCTTGCATTTATGATCCAAATTACAGAGCATACTATATTGGTATCACATTTTAAACCCTATAAAAAATTATTTATAATTAATTTTTCCACAATTGGGATATGTAAAGGTATCACCTATAGAAATATTATTTGAATATTTCTATATTTTTTACCATATAGAACGTTTATTAATATTATTTTCATGAGGTACATATATTTCCAAAAACAACTTCTCAAATTTCGAAGGACAAAATATAATGTCCTTATAACATTTAAATTAATTAGAGGCCAACAATCATCATAAAATTGTTTTTTAACTATGTAAAATAAATCAATTTTACTTTCACGGTATAGAATAAAATTTGATTCATACCTAGTCAATATTGTAAACTTTTCTTTGTAAGTGACCACTAAGTATTATTCCTTTTACTTCAATTATATAAATTAACTTCCCATTATAAGTTTAATAGCATTAGGAAAATACTTCTAATTAAAATTATATTGAAATGCTATCTAGTCAATGGTATGAATCTTATCCTTTTCCATAATATTCATAATCATAGACCACCATTGATAAAAATCACCTTTAAAACAATAAATATAAAGGTTTTAATTTTGATGTTCTGTACTTCCCAAAACATAAAATATCTTCTACCATTAATTTGTCCTCCCTTTCACGAGTGACAACATTAATATCCCACATCATCTGAGTTATCACATTTACAAAATGATCTATTCCAATCATTACCGGTTACTAATTTGTATGGATATTATCTCCTTTGATGCCTTCCTATACCAACCACCATATTTTCCCTATAGAAAACCATTTTGAACATACATGGATTTTATAAAAAAATATTCTAGTACTATAATGATGTTTCATGAGAATATAACCATAAATTTTAATCTATTAAGGGTGTCTTTTAACAACATATTAACCTCAAATGTCATCCAAATATTTATATAATTACATATATAATTCCCTATCACTTTAACAACACAAAAATATGAGTTTAGTAGTTTTTATTTTATAGTTTTACATTCCTATGATATTTTAGGTTTTTAGTTTTAAATAATTAAAAAAAATATATTACCTAACATAGTGAAAACCCCCTCACAAAGAACACACTTTCCAAAGAAATTAGGATTTAGGTTTACACCCCTATTTAATTCAAGAATCTTTTTATACATTTAAGAAAAGTCCAAAGTGGGTGATTTTACGTTGATATTGTTACTTATAATCCTTATGTCATGTATTTTATTTTTGAAAATGTGGGATAAGAAAAAAAAACATAGTAAGGGACATATAAATAAATGAATTTGAATAGTCCTATGAAAAACATGAAAACCCAGGAATGTTTTTACCTTTTAAACAATAAAACATCGAGAACATAAATAAAATAATTCCAAATATGAAAATAAACCTTTTTTATAGATTTTTTTTAAATCCTAGAATGTGTACGAAAATATTTATGGAATAATGAAAATAATGTGAACTCATGAAAAAATTTAGGTGAAAAAATCCTTTACTTTAAGAAGATCATAAATTTATATTCCCTCATGAAATCCAAAATATTTCCTTAAAAACCATTTGAATGAATGAAATAGTCAACACAAAGAATAACCTTTTTTCACTCGTGTTTAACCTATGTTGCTGAAAATAATGACAACGTAATTATATAGGATCGGCCTACCATGTTATCTTCCTCAATTTTGACTTTGAATACTAAATCAGTACCTAATGTATTCGAGAGATGTATCAGGATGACCCATAATCATTAGATATATCAGGATCATGCAACATAATATATAATTCTGAAGTTCTATGTCGTGAATAAAAAATTTCTAATATCCCAAATTTCTATTATAAAATAGTTGTAAAATTCTTTTTAACCCATAAGAAATAACACTTTCAAATTTCTCATAAAAAAAAGAAGAATTGTCATTTTTGTTAAAAAATATTACAAATGAAAAATTACTAGAATATTTGGAATAATATATTCCTGAAAAAACAATGTATACTTATATAGGAATACTGATAAGAAATAATATCTATTATGATAGGAAAAGTTTATCGATTTGTACATGTTAGATATAATTTTTTGTAATTTTATAAAAAGTCAACAAATATACCATATGAAAAACATTGAAAAGATTCATTTTTAATCCTTTAAAAAAAATATTATAAAATGAAAATTTCAAAACATGCAATAATAAACAATTTCATTCATGAAACATTAAATGTAAACTTGATATGGAGGAAAAGTAGTCAGAAAGAAAACATTAAAACTAGGTTTTATATAAAAATCCATCACCATAAGACCCATAAATATTTGTACTTATATAAATACAAAGTAATAAAATTATATTTTTTATTTACATGGTTGAGACACTTCTTCTTATTTTCTCATTAAAAATTTTAATTTTATTTTCTTTATCACCATATTTTATATAATTACTAAATAATTTATGTTTAAGTTGGATGTTTTTAGGTCGTTCAGATTTTTAATTTTTGAAACAAACCTTATATGTTCACTGTGTTCAAGGGGAAGAATATTAATAATATTATCCATGTAATAATTATTACATTTATATAATAAATACACTTTAAAACCCAATTTTTTAAGTGAGTAATGAAAAACAATTCATGTCTTTCCATGAAGTTGGTATATCATATGCATGAATGGATGATGATTTCATTTTTATAAGAGATTTAAAGGAAGAAAAATAGAACATTTTGACAATTATAAAATTATAATAATATTAAAATTATTATCATTATTCATTAAATAATCTTTATAACCATCCATGTATGTAGGAAATGGAAAACAAATCACATTTCTTCATGAAGCTAGTATTCTATATGAACACATGAGTGATGTAATCGATTTAAAACATATAGAAGGGAAACATTTCAATATTATATTATTCTTATATAATAATAATTATGTCAAAAATCTAATATATATTTATTAAATCTACCATAACAACTATCCATGAGTTTGTGTGATGAAAAACATCATTCATTGCTTCATTGAAGTTATAGTCAACACGTACTCAAAAGTGATGTTTTCATTTCAAATAAGATGGGAAAAGAGATGGAAAATGATTTTAACATAATAATAATAAAAATTTAGTATATCAGAAAAACTTTTTATATTATATTATCATGTATATTAATTGTTTGAATGTGGTAGAAGAAGAAATTAACACGAACAAACTCAGTTAAGACTTTTATCTCTTCTTTAGAAAACCTCCTATATCTTACACCTTAAGCTGTATATAATGGTATTTTGGAGAGAGAAAGCCTTTACGAAATGAAGTGAATATTAAATAAGGTATTTAGATAGTTATTGGACAATATTTATTTATCAAAATTTATTAATAATTGAGGATATGAGGCGACCTTTTACAATTGAGGGAGGTGAAACTATTGTAATTATCTTCAACAATTAAATATTTTAAATGTCTTTATTACAGTTGAGTGAAATTAAAAAGATAAAATAATTTATATAATGTGATTAGGGTTGAAATAATATTATCCAATAATATTTAATATGATATGTTTTGATTTTATCACAAAGTCTGAACCCTAATTGACCTGTATTATCTTATACCACGGTGATAACAATTTCCCATAGTTACTAATAATTCTGAACAAAAATAAAATTTAAATAATTAATAAATATGAAAAAATGTTTTCAAATATCTAATCCATTTTTAAGATTAAATATATTTTATTGGATGAAATTAATTTGAATAAAAAATAGAAAAAGAAACGAAAAATAGTTTTTAAAAAAATGTGTTTTTAGTCTATAAATATATTTTTTCTAAAATAAAGCATACTAATAATTCCTATAGAATTAATTTTATTAGTTTAGATAAATGAATAATAATTTTATGTTAAAACCAATCCAAAATATAAATTTTATTTTCAAATACTTGAAATTAATGTATGTTTTTTTATTAAAATATGCATTTTCTATATTCACTTGAAAACAAATCTTTTCAGAAAATAACAAACATTCACTCTAAGATAAATTTGTTATGAGAAATATAAAATCATATCCATTTAAAAAAATTAAATTAATAAAATTTAAAAATTTATCTTTTAAATAAAACCATATAATACATTGAAAGCACTTTAGTTTCAATAAAACTATTTTTTTGATTTTATAAATAATATAATTTTTGAAAAACTTTGATAAAATTAAATCAATAAAATGATATATTATAAATCTTATTAATTATTAATTACTATCATTAGCTATTTTTTCACACTTTTAAATCCTTTCTAATTAATCAAATACAATCTTTACATGGTGATCGTGGTCTGCTTGAGGCAGTGGAGTGGATAGAGAACAATATTTATATATTGAATCCCTTAGAATCTCTTGATTATTTAAAATTGATGTATATTAATTATTTATTATAATTACCCCTCCATTTATATTGTAAATCTATAGTTCATCCTCAACAACATGATCAAATATCTTGGTTCTTCTTTAAGTTGGATTTTACACAATGGTACTACCCAAAGGAGGTGAAAATAAGAAAGGTAATTGAGATCTGAATGATTTTTTATAGATACTAGAGCTAGTGTGACTCAAAATGAAGTTGATGTGGAATATTTTTAATTAAAATATGATAAAATTGTAAATATTATTGTAGGTGATGCATAATATTTGGATAATGATAGTATAGGTTCCCCATTTAATGGGGAACAAGGATTCAGTGAACACAAGTTGAATGGGTAGGTTAGAGGAAGTCGACATTCTAGGAAAATGGTTGATTCTTGAAAGAAGGGGAAATCCTTAGTGTGCTTCCAATATTGAGATATTGTGAATTTAAAGTCCTCACATGTGATATATTTATGGACTTATCCCCTTTTTATCTTTTTTGGACACCATAAAATGTTTATTATGTTCATTTATCAGAAAGAGAAGTCTTTGGTGTAACTGGGTTTTGAGAAGTTGGTTAAATTTTAAATTTATATCCATTATTTTGGATATTAAAAATACTTTTTATTAATTAATTATAAAATGTACTTATATTGATGATAATAAACTATGGATTTGTGTGTCTTTTCCTCGGTGGTGTTTCCTTAGGGTGTGTGGTTATGTGAATATTGGTTTTCCGTTGTTTAAACATGGGAGACAGTTGGGTCCATGCTTGGGTAATTGGGAATGCTATGGCCTTAGGGATGTTGCGAAATATTTTCAAATACCACCATGAATTACTATATTAATAGTATCCGAACTAGTTATACTTAAGGATTCAAGAATTCATCCCCTTATGCTAGAGGATGTTGATTGGTAGTGAGGGCCTAACATGTATCCATGAGAAGACTATACCCATATATCAGAGTGAGAAAAAAGTAAATAAAAAAATTGTTATATTAGTAAATAATTAAATTTTAGAATAAATAAATATAAACACGTATGTGATAAAAATTAATACAGTAAATGGTTGAATAACCATGCTATACATATAACACTAATTTTCGATTAGGAAGACCACATGTAAAGGAAAAAATAAAAGAAACATATCTAAAATTTACAAGGCTCTACTACCCACTGCAATTCGTACCATATACCAAGATCCCCACAACTATTTGATCCATTCTTATTGATTATCCATGTGCCTTATCCAACCTCATGCCTATAACCAAGAAAATGTTTGCCTAGGTATAGTATTAAAATGGAGTCCCAAGAAGGGTTTGAGTACAAAACTTAATTGGGATCCACCAACATGGTCCCATACATAACAAGTAAATGTAGTAAATGTAAATTTTACATACTCATATTAAAGAAAATATATATCTACACGAATAATATATATAAACAATTTCAAACTAAGGGTATGATGAATATCCTTGTCAGACCATATGCTCTTTGGCTTATCATAACATGTCACAGACCAATCTATGACACCAACGGGGGATACATATCCTAGCCTGGAGGATCACTCATACTCACCTCCTATAAATATAAATAATTATTCCAGGTAACTTATGTACATATCAAAAATAAGGCATCGAGTATGATCATAGTCTTCCTAAACATACAACCTAATATGTATATAACTAATAGGACCCATTCGATGCCTTAACATTCCCTAATTGAGTCTGATATCATATTACTAGTCCTAATCCATAGGGAATCAAAACGTTGTGTAAATTATAAATTCATAAGGGGGTTACCATTAGGCAATATGTAAGGAATACTCTCTCATGTATAACATAATAACTCAGTAGACATCATTCACTATCTCAACAACCCATACCTTAATAGATTTTGGAAATTAATACAGGGTGATCTCACCCAATCCTAAGGAGTATCCCATTCATCTATTGAGGATATTATCATCAATACCCTAGGATTTCCTAAGAATCCAATTCCAGGAGTAAATATGGACACTCACCAACCAATGATATCACCTAGATCCAAGAAATCTAGGCATCTGGGGAGACACACAAACAATGTGGGGCTCCAGTATGCACTTGCGAACCTCTTATTTGAAACCTGAGTTTGGAGGAATCCCAGATACATTAGGAATTTTATTAAGGTATCATTAAATCAAACAAGGCTCATAAACTACATCCTAGGATGTATCTCTAGGAATACCCACCATCCAATCAAATCACTTGAGGCCCATTTTCTACATTCGCAGAAGCACATCTAGGAATCCATATCTAGGTCAAAATTAAATAAGTGAAAGAATATGTAAAAGAGAAGGATGCATGAACTCTTAAATTCATATCTTCCACCATATCCTCTCGGGATCATGTGCCTGGTACGAGTTATAAGGTGACACCCACTACAATCTCTACCCAAACCAATAATTTACTATAGTAGGGTTAGATAACCACCAAATGACTCAATAGGTTCCCTAAGATAACAAACTATAGAGGCATCGCCTAAATCCGTAAACACTAAACATAAGAAGAGTCATACTTATTGGGATCTACTAAGATAGTGTGAAAGCTAAGGGTTCCCTCTTAGGATCCTTTATATCATTAAATAGGCAGTGGCACCCTTCTTGTTACCCTAAAAATAGTGATAACCTTTGGTGAAAAACAAAGCACATAGACATAATTTCCCATGACTTTGTGAATAGGGTAGTGTGACCATGATGGTTACATGTGGTATTTACACTTTTAAAATCGTTAGGAGATAACGCATGACCCATCTTGGTGCACATGGATTCTCTGGGATGGTCTACTCAGACAACCCTATCTAGGTCTACCAAAAGATTTACACCTAGTACTATATAAGGATTGACCTACCTTACTGGTTCTTTCATCACCATCAAATTGATCTAAAAGATATTCTATGTTTCAAGGGACTTAGTCTCGGCCACTAGGGTTCAAGGAATGAGTCCAACACACATGGGTTATTTATGATCCCCATCATCCACCAATTTTTACTAATCATTTTAATTAAATTTTAAAATTCATTGGAATAAATATAAATAGGGGTTTTGACACTCGGGGGATGTTCCTTATAATTCTCACACTACCATAAACATGCATAAATTCAATAGGTAATGTATGAAAGACCCCCGATATCATAAGAGTATTTGAATTTTCCAAGGGTGGAAAGTAACTACCAAGGCATTTTAAAGATCATTTTAGACATAAGAGGTCCTATCTCACAACCAATCTACAAGAACATAACTAATTATAATTAAATTAAAATTAAATAATTAATCCCATCAATGTTATAAATTCTTTTTATTTTTATGGTAAATTAATAATGCCGCAAACTTCATTAGTTGATCTCATCAACCAAAATTGTAAAGTTCTGTAAAATTAAAGGGAATTTTTTTCAATTTTATTTGGAATTTTACAAGAACGCAGTTTCTGACGGCACCTGATTCTGAGGCCCGGTGTTCCCGGAATCAATTTCCGATGTTTAGCTCAGGTACGTTCAATAAACGAACAAGTGAGTTTTTCTAACTTTTGAACCGGTGCTCAGAATCAAAATCTGAGGGCACCGATGGAACCATGGTGCCGGTAATTGCTTAAAAACACCTTTTCCAGAGTTGCGTTTGCTCGGGTGAGGTTATTAATTAATTGGGTTAACTAAAGAATAAAAATAAAATTTGTGCAACCAATTTTATTTTTATTTAAGGTAGCTTAAACCTATGATTGGAGGTTGGGGTGGGACCCACTAGTTCCTAACTACCCTAGGTAGGATATTAGTTAAGTGGGGCCCACACGAGCCCCACACCTTTATTTCCTTTTTACCTCCCACGTGCATTTAATATGGTAACTCACCCGTACCCCCCTCTGAAATTCCAAGTCAACTCTCGCGTTTAATTGGACTATTAAATGCCTCATTAATTGGTCTCGATAATTAAATCGTGATCTTATTTTGAATTTCATAAACAGTTGTCATGAGAAATAAAATAAGGAAAAGCCTTATTTTATTATGTGGTTTCGTTCTGCGAGAAGGATTTGAAGAGGAGAGCTCAAGTCTTGGAATCCTTATCTTCCTCCTTGAAAACCGCGAAGAACGCACCGTCGCCGATGAAGAACGCCAGCCTCCGACGATGGACGATGAAGGACGCCGAATCCTCGGAGATTAACGATGTGACACCATGTACTGCGAAGCCAATGATTCTCTTCTCAAAGACGTTGACGATGCTTACATAACCTTGTTCCGCGACCCTGTCTTCCACGATGATTATTCCCCACGACGAACCTTCGTTCGACGACGCCTTGAGGTAGGGGTTAATTCTATTATTGATTTCTTTTTCATTCATTGACTTTAATTTTTGGGCCACCTGTTATCATTATAACCGTAGGAGGTCGGACCGCATGAACATGGCCAACCCTCCTCCCCCTTTGTTGTTGAATTCTTTGCGGCTCGAAAGAAGGCGGTGCAGTGCAATGACACCACACAGAATCAAGGATGAAAACAACGAAGAAGTGCGGAACCGTCGCGCAGTGCCGGAGAACCTTGAAGAGGCCACGGCCAGAGAAGGGCTGTGGCGGAGGGGCGCGGTGCCGTCTCACCGCTCTGGTCGGACAAGGCCGCAGCTCAAAGCCGCGACAGTGCAAGGTGGGGCGGCCGGAACCACCGGCCGCCGACACCCCGGAGGGACGGGACCGCGGTGGTCCCGCGACACCAGCACCGGCCAGCTTCCTAGAAACCAGGGGTTGTAACCCCCGACTGGCCAGAAGGAGTGGCCCCATGTGGGGGGCCATGGTTTCGAACAAAGGGGGCAGTCGCCCCCGCTTTTTCCGCCCAGCTCGGCGCTGGCCGAGCTGGCCATGCGGGCTGCGCGCGGGCGCCAGGCCAACCGGCCGCCCAGGCTGGGCCGGGCCGCGCCCACTAGGACGGCCACACCCTAATGGGCCGAACCTGGACCCAGTTCCGGTCGACCCAGGGGGTCTCGGGCCGGGTCTGTCCGGGCCCAAAACCCCCTAAAACCGGATAGGTTCGTTCTTTTTCCCATATCATGGGATACAGACCTCCGATCGATGCACCGTCAGTTGCAATGCGATCTTTGAATCAAAACGGTAGTTTTGGAATATTACACTCAAGTTTTGGAGGACTTTGTGTATGACCGAGTTGGTTCGAACACGAAACCAACCGGGCCCTCAGAGCGGAAAAGCTTATTACTTGATCTCTGGACGTCCGATTGGCATGACGTCGACTTTGTCGGATTACTCTTAGAGAGACGGACCTTTTGCCTAACTCCGCTCGAGGTTTTGATGTAGTTGGAGTGCGGTCAGGTTTGTTTGACTTAAAATCTAACCCGGCCCCTGGAACGAAAAAGCCAATAACTTTCAGACCGGATATTCGATTGACGCGCCATCTGCCACGTTGAGTTCCTCTTGTCTGTACAGAACATTGAGATACATAAACTCCGGACTACATGTCAGTTGATGTATCGAACCCCTTGGTTTGTGGAGCGGACCCTCTCGGGATCGAGCATGTTGTGTGCAGGAACCCTAGAGATGACTGCGACTGTGACAATGAAGACTGCACTAAAATCATATGTGGGTTCGGTACTGATGAATACCGTACTCAAATCCTCTGTGGGTTCGACGGTGATAAAGACTGCACTGAAATACTCCATGGGTTTGGCAGTGATGAAGACCGTACTGAAATCCTCTTTGGGTTTGACGGCGATGACTCTATTCTTACTATCCTACGTGGGTCTAGCAGAGTAGCTGGTCTATATCCTATGTGGGTCTAGCTGCATAGCTAGTTCAGTATCCTACATGGGTCTTATCATATACGAATCGGTGGCTATATCTAATCATCTCTATCACCTTACGAAGAAGTATACCTGTGTGAGCTGAGTCTTGACTTTCAATCATTATCTTCGATATGATTGACTTGATTTCCTATGTGGATTGAGTTGTGCTTTCCTGTGTCGATTGGGTTGTACTATCCTATGTGGACGTGATCGAACATGGGCCCGGATGTTGGAGCCGAACTGGAATTGATGACTTAGGTATATGTATGGGAATATACATTTGTAGTGTTGTTTGTTACTTCGTGGTTGTATCTTTCATTTATGGATTATCCTTTGTGGATTATGGGAGAATTTCGGGGGTCTCGGTGTCTCTACTGAGTAGTGTATACTGAACCCTACACGGGCTATGCCCACACTACGTTTTGTTGGATGCAGACGATGGACATCACTGATCATAGTTGAGGCTAGTGGAGCAGTCGGTACCTGGAGGTGGACCACTGGGCGAGACATACACGGAGCAGCTGGCTGTACCCGAGGAGCTGAGGTGGCTATCTATACCCACCCTTCCGGTGGGAATTCCAGTGGATGGATCGACGTTGCTACTTTACTTTCAGTTGTTGTACTTTCTTTCTAGTTGAACTTTACTTTCAGTTTGGGTTTGTATTCTGGCCCATTTACTTTCCGCACTTACTTTTGTACCCAGTTTTACTTAGTGTTTACTTCTTCTATCTTACTTTGTGGTGTTTGTTTACTTTATAAAGGAAATGCCTCCCAATTTTTGAAGGGATTTATGCCTTGGTGCTAGTCCCCAGCCCCTGGCCTATGGGAGGCAGACTTGGGGTAGTCACGACACAAGCCCCAAGGACAGGTCATGACAAATTGGTATCAAAGGGAGGTTCGGTTCTACTGCAGAACTCAGGACTCTAATCATTCTTCTATGTGAAGAAATAGTGTTAAGGGTATTGAGTGTGGTTATCAGTCCAGGGAGTCCAGTGTTGGTGCGGCGGCCGACGTATCCGTACAACAGGACCCTGAATTCTGATTTCCAACTCAATGCACGAAAACATTGATTGCATGTGTGTTTCAAATGTTTTCTTTGTGATTACTTTGTGTCAGCTCACCAGGTATACTGTTTTAACCTTGGCGCACCTGTTTCTTTTTAGGATGGCCCCACGACGACAGCCAACTAGGGTTCTGAGATTTGTGTGAGACGACAGCCCACCGAGTGATGAGGCCTCAGTGTAGGGACCTTTTTCAGCGGAGGCACCGGTGGTACCACTACCCGCCGAGCCACCAATGATACCTACCCCAGCTGCTGAGAGTGCACGTCACCTTAGTGCACTGTACGAGTTTCAGCGTCAGAGACCGCCAGGGTTCCATGGGGAGATGGACCCTCAGGCAGTCGAGGATTGGCTGGAGGTGGTTGTGCGAGTTTTCAAGTTAGTGGGGACACCAGCTGACCTCATGGTGATCCTCGTAGTGAGCCTCCTGCCCGCGGCAGCAGGCAGATGGTGGATCTTGATGCTCTAGGTGCACGACGAGGCATCTCTCCTCTGGACGAACTTCTAGAGCCTCTACTACTCGGAGTTCATCCCATCCACCCTTCATGCGGTGCGCATCTAAGAGCTTCTATAGCTACCGCAGGGAAGCATGAAGGTCGCCCAGTACTCGGTGAGATTTACCGATCTCTCACGCTATTCGACAGACATGGTATGGGACCCATTCTTCTGGGCCCGGACCTTCGAGCCGGGACTGAGGCATGAGATCAGGGCGTCGATGATCTCCCTCAGTATTCTGACACATGCAGGAGTACTGGAGAAAGATCTTATCATAGAGAGCTTTCTTGCTGAGCCTATGCCAGCAGCGAGACCTACCGCATGGTGGCATGTAGCAGAGTCGTATGTAGCTGGCAGTCGATGGATGTCACAGGGGTCCAGGCGGACCGGACCATCAGGAAGACGACCTCAGGACACTGGCTCAGAGGTGTGGGGAACATGGCTCAGAGCCAGCCTTTCGAGGAGTAGACAGTGCTACACATGCGGCGGGCAAGGCCACATGGCTTGTGACTACCCGACCCACCGTGCAGAGAAGCATCAGATGGTTGATGGGCCACCCAGGCAGAGGCAGAGGGTCGACCGTAGTGGTCCTTCAGGAGCAGGCGGATGAGGCAGGGGAGCTGGCCGAGCAACAGGTGGTGGGCGATGCTTTGATGCTTTACCACCACCACCACCAGGAGGTCCACCCTAACCACAGGGAGATGGTGGGCAGAGATAGGATCAGCTTTAGGCAGCAGAGGCCTATGACCACAGAGTGCCATAGATGATTCGAGGTACTATCTGTGTCTACTCCGCCCTTGCTGTAGTTATTATAGACATTGGAACGAGTCATTCTTTTATTGTTGCTTCCCTTGTTCAGAGATTGGAGATTCCGATGGAGCTGTTGGCTCAATCCTTACGGCTCGAGACTCCTACGGGAGCTGACTCGACAATTACGCACTGGTTCCGGTAGTGTGAGCTTACTGTAGGAGGCGAGAGCTTCGGCTGTGATCTTCTAGTAGCGGCATCGAGGCCTTACGACTTCATCTTGGGCATGGATTGGTTATCTACAGTCTATGCTCAGATTGACTGTATTAGGCACAAGGGGTGGTGTGTACGCACCGATGGGAGCAGGTTTACCATCACCGGCGAGAAGGGAGCCTTTGCAGCGTAGGATGGACTCACGCAGAGGGGAGGACAGCCCATCACTCATTAGTTGGGTAGCCTCATCTTAGGAGCAGTTAACGTATGGAGTCCGAGTTTTACTTTAGTGGCGGATCAGTATGTGGACGTTTTCCTCGATGACGTCCCATGACTACCTCCTCGCAGAGAGGAATGCTTCAATATTGATCTATACCCCAGGATAGCCCTGATATCCAATACAGCATATCGGATGACCCCCGCTGAGCATCGGGAGCTACGGGTACAGTTGGAGGACTTACAGGGCAAGGGATTCATCCGACCTAGTGTTTCACCCTGGGCTTCCCCGATATTGTTTTCCAAGAAGGCGGACGGGAGTCTGCGACTGTGTGTCGACTATCGTCGCCTGAACTAGGTGACCGTGAGGAACAAGTATCCACTACCAAGGTTTGAAGACCTCTTCTATCAGCTCAAGGGATCACAGTGATTCTTGAAGATAGACCTTAGGTCAGGCTATCATCAGCTCAGAGTTCGAGATGAGAACGTGCAGAAGACGACCTTCAGATGTTGCTATAGCCACTATGAGTTCTTGGTTATGCCTTTCGGCATAACCAATGCTCCAGCAGTGTTCATGTGTCTCATGAACACGATCATTCAGCCATACCTCGATCGGTTTTTTGTGGTCTTCATCGACGACATATTGATATACTCAACCACTGAGGAGGAGCACACATACCACTTGTAGGTTATACTAGACACACTCCGAGAGCACCAGCTTTATGGAAAGATCTCGAAGTGTTAGTTTTGGTTACGTGAGGTCCACTTCTTGGGACACATCTTCTATGAGGTGGGAGTTGCGGTGGATCCTGTGAAGATCGAGGCAATGATATCTTGGGAGCCACCTAGAAGTGTGACAGAGGTGCAGAGTTTCTTGGGTCTAGCTGGGTACTACCAGAGGTTTATACCAGACTTCTCCAGAGTTGCGGAACCACTCCCAGCTTTGACGAAGAAGGGGAAACCCTTCGTGTGGTCAGACAGATGTCAGCAGAGCTTCCAGAAGCTGAGACAGAGATTGACCAGCGTGCCTATCTTGAGGCTACCAGAAGAGGGAGTAGGGTACATAGTCTACTGCGATGCATCAGGGAATGGACTCGGATGTGTCCTGATGCAGGAGCAGGCCGTGATCTCCTATGTATCACGTCAGTTGAGGCCGCATGTATAGAACTACGCTACCCATGACCTGGAGTTAGCAGCAGTGGTCTTCGCTCTGAAGATGTGGCAACACTATCTGATGGGCGAGCACTTTACAGTCTACTCTGACCACCAGAGACCCAGCTACATCTTCTCACAGAGGGACCTGAATCTGAGACAGCGGCGACGGCTCTAGTTCTTCCAGGACTATGACTTTGAGATAGTCTATACTCTAGGAAAGGGGAACGTAGTAGCCGATGCTCTCAGTAGGAGGATGGACATCCAGCTACTCGGGGAGGATACAGAGCAGCTAGCCGCATTGCAGATATCCTTCATGGATAGAAATGGTGCAGCTTTTCTTCAGTCACTCATAGTCACTCCTCCACTACTGTAGTGGGTCAGAGAGGCACAGTGTGAGGACGCTAACTGTGAGACGCGGTGTGCGCAAATATCCTCAGGACAAGCACCTGATGGATTATCTATTGGTGGAGAGCACAACATCCTTTTTAGAGGACGTACCATGGTACCAGTTTCTTTATAGGAAGAGGTTTTGAGAGAGTTTCACACTTCCCCTTTAGCGGTACATCTAGGAGTGGCAAAGATGTACCAGTATCTCAGACGACAGCACTAGTGGATGGGCGTGAAGATGGATGTGGCAGAGTTCATTTCTCGATGCCTCACCTGCCAGTATGTGAAGGCAGAGCACCAGGTACCAGCATGCATAGTACAGCCCTTGGAGGTCCCTGAGTGGATGTGGGACGGGATATCTACATATTTCGTGATGGGTCTTCCACGCACATCCATAAGTCACGACTCCATTTGGGTGATTGCCAACCGACTCACCAAGTCATCCCACTTCATACCCATCAGAGAGCAGGGATCTGTAGAGAGATTGGGACATCTCTACATTCAGGAGATTGTACGACTTCACAGTGTGTCATCATCTATCGTCTCCGATCGAGATTCTCTCTTTACTTCCTAGCTTTGGAAGGGGTTCCAGGAGGCATTCGGGATGCAGCTACGTCTGAGCACCGCCTTTCACCCTCAGACGGATGGTCATACAGAGAGGACCATTCAGACTCTCGAGGAAATGCTCCATGAATGTGTCCTCGACTTTGGTAACAGCTGGGAGGACCATTTACCCTTGGTGGAGTTCACATACAACAACAGCTACCACTCCACCATCAGGAGGGCACCATACGAGGCGTTGTATGGCCGACCTTGCAGATCACCTCTGTGGTGGACAGACCTTGGGGAGTCAGCACTTGTGGGACCAGAGATGGTCTAGGCCATGACAGAGAAGGTCCAGGTCATCCAGGAGAAGATGAGGACAGCTCAGAGCAACAGAAGTCTAATGCTGACAGGATGCGGAGGCCACTAGAGTTTGAGGATGGCTACCACGTTTTCTTGCGGGTCTCACCTCGACGTGAATTATAGAGAATTGGCCGAGGAAGAAAGCTATCTCCGCACTTCATCGGACCATTCCAGGTCCTCAGTAGGGTAGGCAATGTGGCTTACCGCCTGGATCTACCACCTTAGTTGCACCGGGGTCACGACGTCTTCCACGTATCTCAGATGAGGAGATACGTGCACGACCCGATGCATATCATCGACCATGGGGAGCCGGACATTGACGATGGGGAGACTTTCTCGGAGGTCCCGGTGGAGATCGAGGATCGATAGGAGCAGGTCCTATGTGGGCAGTCGATTCCATTAGTGTGCATCAGATGGCAGCATGGGAACCTCCAGGAGAGCACTTGGGAGCAGGAGGACCAGATGCATGCACAGTACCCACATTTTTTCCCCTAGTTTATGATGTATCTTTACAGGGATGTAAATCCCTGAGGTGGGAGTAATGTAAAGACCCATAAAATTCAAGGTAATTTTTTTTAATTTTCTTTGGGATTTCACAAGAATATAGTTTCTGACGGCACCTGATTCCAAGGTCCGGTGTGCCCAAAATCAATTTTCGAAGTTTAGCTCGGGTACGTTCAGTAAACGAACGAGCGAGTTTTCCAAAATTTTGAACCGGTGCTCGGAATCGAAATCCGAGGGCACCGATGGAACCACAACACCGGTAATTGCTTATGAACACCTTTTTTGGAGTTGCGTTTGCTCGGGTGAGGTTATTAATTTATTGGGTTAACTAAAGAATAAAAATAAAATTTGTGCAACCAATTTTATTTTTATTTAAGGTATCTTAACCCTATGATTGGAGGTTGGGGTGGGAATTACTAGTTCCTAACTACCCTAGGTAGGATATTAGCGAATTGGGGCCCACATGAGCCCCACCCCTTTATTTCCTTTTCACCTCCCACATGCATTTAATATAGTAACTCACCCGCACCCCCTCTTAAATGCCTAGTAAACTCTCACGTTTAATTGGATTATTAAACGCCTCATTAATTGGTCAAAGCTTGATAATTAAATCGTGATTTGATTTTGAATTTCAAAAAAAGTTGGCATGATAAATAAAATAAGGCGAAGCCTTATTTTATTACGTTGTTTCATTGTGTTAGAAGGATTTGAAGAGGAGAGCTCAAGTCTTGGAATCCTCATCTTCCTCCTTGAAGAATGCGAAGAACGCACCGTCGCCGACGAAGAACGCTAGACTCCGACGAAGGATGACGAAGGACGCTGAATCCTCGGAGATCGACGACGCGACTCTGTGTACCGCGATGCCAATGATTATCTTCTCCATGAAATCAACGACACTTATGGAACCTTGTTCCACGACGCCGTCTTCCGCGATGATTATTTCCCACGATGAACCTTCGTTCGACGACGCCTTGAGGTAGGGGTTAATTCTGTTAGTGATTTCTTTGTCGTCCATCGATGTTAATTTTTGGGCCGCCTGTTATCGTTATAATGGGAGGAGGTCGGACCGCAGGAACAAGGCCGACCCTCCTCCCCCTTTTTTTTTGATTTTTTTGCACTCGAAAGAAGGTGGTGCAGTGCAATGACACCGTGTATAATCAAAGATGAACACGACGAAGAAGTGTGGTGTCGTCGCGCCGCGCCGTTGTGGCTGAACGAAGCCGCGGTGCCGTCGCGCTGCTCTGGAGAACTTCTAAGAGGCTGTGGCCATAGTGGGGCTGCGGCGGAGGGGCACAGCGCCGTCGGGCCGCGCCGGTCGGACAAGGTCGTGGCTCGAAACGGCGGTGGTGAAAGGCGGGGCGGCTGGAACCGCCGACACCTCAGAGGGGAAGAACCGCGGCGGTCCCACGGCAGCAGCACCCGCCGGCCAGACCAGGCCGACCGACATCCAAGAAACCGAGGTTCGTAACCCCCGGCTGGCCAGAAGGAGCGACCCCACATGGGGGGCCGCGGTTTTGAACAAAGGGGGCAACCGTCCCCCTTTTTCTTCCCATCTCAGCGCTGGCCGAGCTGGCCACGCGGGCTGCGCGCGGGCGCCAGGCCAACCTGCTGCCCAGGCCTGGCCGGTCCGCGCCCACCAGACTGGGACGTGCCCTAATGGGCCGGACCCGGACCCGGTTCGGGCCGACCCATGGGGTCTCGGGCGGGGTCTGTCAGGGCCCAAAACCCCCTAAAATAGGACATGTTCGTTTATTTGACCATATCATGGGCTACGGACTTCCGATCGATGCATCGTCAGTTGCGATGCGATATTTGGATCGAGACGGTCATTTCAGTATATTACACTCAAGGTTTCATAGAACTTTGCATACGGTCGAGTTGGTTCAAACCCGAAATCAACCGGGCCCTCAGAGCGGAAACGCTTATAACTTGAGCTCTGAACATCCGATTGACGTGCCATTGACGTTGTTGGATTCCTCTTAGTGAAACAGACCTTTTGGATTACTCCGCTCAAGGTTTGGATGCAGTTGGAGTGCAGTATATCACGTTGAGTTCCTCTTGTCAGGACGGAACTTTGAGATACATCAACTCCAGACTACATGTTAGTTGATGTGTCTACCCACTTGGCTCGTGGAGCGGTCCCTCCCAGAATCGAGCATGCTATGTGCGAGAACCCTAGAGCTGGCTGCGACTGCGACGATGAAGACTGCACTGAAATCCTATGTGGGTTCGACAGTGATGGAGACCGTACTAAAATCCTCCATGGGTTCGACGGTGATAAAGACTACACTGAAATCCTCCGTGGGTTCGGCAGTGATGAAGACCGTACTGAAATCCGCCGTGGGTTCGACGGCGATGAAGACGACACTGAAATCCTCCGTGGGTTCGGCAACAATGAATACCGTACTGAAATCCTCCATGGGTTCGATGGAAATGACTCTATTCTTGCTATCCTATGTGGGTCTGGCAGAGTAGCTGGTCTGTATCCTATGTGGGTCTGAAATCTTAGCTGGTTTAGAATCCTATGTGGGTCCTAGCTTAGATGAATTAGTGGCTATATCTGATCATCTGTATCACCTTATTAAGAAGTATACCAGTGTGAGCTGAGTCTTGACTTTCAGTCATTATCTTCGATATGATTGACATTCTTTCCTATGTAGATTGAGTTGTGCATTCCTATGTGGATTGGGTTGTACTATCCTGTGTGGACGTTATCGAACTTGGGCCCGGATGTTGGAGTCAAATAGGAATTGATGACATAGGTATATGTATGGGCATATACCTAAGTAGTGTTAGTTTTTTACTTCGTGATTGTATCTTTCCTTTGAGTATTATACTTTGTGGATTCTGGGAGACCTTCAGGGGTCTCGGGGTTCCTACTGAGTAGCGTATACTCACCCCTGCACGGGCTATTCCCGCACTATGTTGTGTTGGATGCAGACGATGGACATCACTGATGGTGGTTGAGGCTAGTGAAGTAGTCGGTACCTGGAGGTGGACCACTGGGAGGGACGTACACGGAGTGGACGGCTGGACCCGAGGAGCTGAGGTGGCTATCTATACCCACCCTTCAGGTGGGACTTCAAGTAGACGGCACGACGTTGCTGCTTTACTTTCAGTTGTTGTACTTTCGTTCCAGTTGTACTTTACTTTCAGTTTGGGTTTGTATTCTGGCCCATTTACTTTCCACAGTTACTTTTGTACCGATTTTTACTTAGTGTTTACTTCTGCTGGCTTACTCTGTGGCGTTTGTTTACTTTAGAAAGGCAATGCCTTCCCCTTTTTGTTGGGATTTACGCATTGGTGCTAGTCGCCAGCCCCTGGCCTATGGGAGGCGGGCTTGGGGTAGTCATGACACGGGCCCCGAGGACGGGTCATGACAGAAATAGTGACCAATGTTTAATTAAAAACTAATGAAACATCCTCAACCTTGAATTAGGTATAATAACAAATGAATAACATAAAAAAATGTAATGAAATTTTTTAGTTAATATTTAAATCAATGAAAAATCGCTATAGATACATAACTCAACAAAATGGCATGAGGTGAAGTGCAGACCACTTCCTAGGTATCCATCTTTCTAAGCGAATAAAAATCCCCATCACTGGTACCTGTTTACACCATGATTTGGTTGAATTGAAAATATAATCCCTAAATATTTGAAACAAAATTAGATACAAATAGAGGATAAATGAATGGAGGGATACTAGATGGATGATCCTACCTCAAAACTCAATGGAAAGCCTAAAAGAACACCCCTGCGAAGGAGTTTGAATAAGTAATGTAGAATGTATGGGGGATATCACTCATAAGGGAAGAAAAGGATGAAATTAGGGGTTTCCATATTAATGGTCTGGGATGTAAATTAGAAAATTTCTCTCCCTTAATGAGTCACATAGTCGGTCAAACCATGATGCCCCACTGATTGAGGCACAAATATCTTTCACTATTTCATACCATTGTTCAAATAACCATGCATAAACAGTGTGGCATGACTATAATTCATTAAAGAGGCTCACATAGCTTTCTAGGGCCTAACACATGGGTTTACAACCTATAAAACAATAAAATCGCATCCATATAAGTAGGCCACAAGGGTCGCTCTAACCCTGAACATACCATGCATCCTATGGTACATGTTTTCCAATGTCTGGATCTGAGCCATGAAATATCACATTTCTTCAAAAACCTCCAAGGTACCTTTTGATACTCATTCTATATATAAAAAATCACACCAAGGAACATTATCCTACTAAATTCTATTCTGAATATCTGATAAAAAACTAACCCATCCAGTATTTAAAAATTCAAATTATTTACGGATTTTCTAACCCATACATACATGTAATATTATAACCTCCACACCTTATCACCTATTTTACCCAATATGTTTTTGTGGTAATAAAAACATGACTTTCTTATATAATGAGTTATCACTAAAATGGACATGATGTGTTTCTGAATAGCGAAGAAACTCATAAAGTGACACTCAGAACATAGGTTACCCAAAATACTAAAACGAGATCCAATTATCTAACATTCATTGAAGCATTGAGAAGGATATTAACATAGCCAGTATAAACCAAGACATGGCATTGTCATCATCTTATTCATTAACTGACCTATTGTTCTCCAGACCATAGGTTCTTAATTATAATGGCCAATTCCAAGTAACAATAGTTCTGCCATCAAAATTACCAATTAAAACAAAAAACTTGTATCTTTAAAATACTCTAGATATGTCTCCAAACTCACATTATCTGATCATAAATTAGGATGTTTCCCTCAATTATCAATTTTATCTATATGGTCAAATTTTCAATTGACTGAGATCAGCCTTATTTAACTATATTTTCAATGAAAATTATAGACCGAATCTTGAACTACAAATGTATCATCTGAATGGAATACTTGATTTTTTTCCTCACCAATGACATTTAATTATATGAGAGAATTAAATTAAAACCATATAAATCTGACTATTCTAAAAAAATGACAACATCAACAGCTGACTTTTCACCAAAACCCGACCCCGATGCCTATATGCTAAGGCACACTGAGATCATTCCAAGAGAAATTGTTTATTCCTGTATCCAATTTTCTGGCGACATTTCATGGTTGAACCATCCCATGTCCATTTCCATTACTATTACTAAACATGATCAATGATGAATTACTGATCCAATACCTTTAAATCATTATAATCTATCTCATGCCTAATACCCTTGATTGAACTCCATTGACAACATTAATAAAATTGTACCTGGAATTCAAAGAGGAATGTAGTAATAAGAAGGTGTGTTTATCCAATGATATACATAGGTCAAAACATCCATCCTTCAACTAATCTTGTCATTTTACAAACCTTCATAGATGAGGTTCAATCCATGGTGACTAATTCCACACATCCCACCAAAGGAACATTCTTGTCATCATACTAACAAAATGAGTTATTGATTACCATGGAGCATAACCTATCTACCAATAAACATATCCAATATCATGGAGGAACCCAATAACTCATGGGAAACAATGTAAATTTCATAAGTAACCGTTCCATAAATCCATAGGAATAACATCCATGAAATTTTCCATGTTTCAACTTATAACAGGGCCAACACCCTAGAGTATATCCATAGAATAATCTATAATTAAAATGCTGTTTCTCTTTCTAATACATACTAATATCATGATATTTTTAACTTACTTTATCTATCCCCTAACACCACGTCTCTAGATAGTGCATCTTAAGGTGCACCCTTAATTCATCCATATCACAACACCCGATTTATTTACAAGATAGCCCAAATCACATGTCAATTCTTATAAATTACCTAAAAATCCATCTCACCACTCCTATAAACATCATATTGGAAACCATCGATCCTCAGAACACACCGGACCATTCACTGCAATTCCATTATAAATAAATACCATGCACAAACGGTGCGAACTAAGAATTCCTTATATGGTGGGTGTACAATCCTGGAACACTATATCCATCACCTATCTTATGATTCCAAAAGTTTCATGTCACAATGTCCAAGTCTACCATGATCCATGGAATGTTAGTCCCAATTCATCACGAGCTCACAATGAAAACCTCTTTAAAATCATGTACCTCATCCCTTCCATGATTTATTCCATGAACTTCTATTACCAAATGTCATCATAGAACCACATATACACAAGCCTAGTATAAGTCATGTAAAAAAATTCAAACACTTATCCTTCACCAAATTCAATTCCATTCAAGATCATACCACCAAGATCACTTCCTATAAATATATCTATAAACTTAGGAAAAACTATCTTGCAGGTTTCCATCAATAACTAACAATTGACTCACTAGGGTCATATTGAAAACTAATGGCCTCTAGTTCTCCCACATATCCCTACTTATCAAATCTAATAAGCGGGCCACCAGGTCTAACTACCCAACCCATAAATAACACAAAAAAAAGACTATAACCCACTTTATTTATAATTCATAGAAAATATTATTATTTCTATGTCAAAAATTTCATGGCATGTAACACACCTGAGACTCTCTCTAAGAGAGTAAAATTTATCATTAACATTATACAATTTTTCAATTCAAAATTATAGTGGGAAGAAATTGATAATTTTTAATTGGAAACTTCTTTAATATAAACGTATTAGTAACTATTATGTTAATGGAGGATTAAATTTTTTAAAATTTTAAGGAACCATCATCCAATAATTATCCTACCAGGTTATAATTATCTACAATCATCCTCATAAGGTACTACACCTTTGATGGTAATGATTTCAAGAGAAGAATTATAATCAACTAATCCAAAACATACATCAATATATGATAATATAACTTCAAGGATACTTATCCCTAAAAAAATTATATTCCCTATAAACATCGCACTAGAAGAATCGACTAGAAAAAAATAATTGATGGATGGTTACTTAAAATATCATTGAAATATAGATAATAAAAATATGTGTAGGATATTAAAAATAATTAATTAACAACATCTTTAGATGATACACCCAGAGAGAGTCTACTAGAAACGAATTAGTTTTGATGTCAACCTACAAGGATTATCTTAAATACATTCTGTGTAAATTACATCCTAATAGGGTGAAGAAAAAGGCACCATGTAAATACATCGTTCATTTAAAGGTCCCACCATAAGTCCTCAAAATCCCCTAGATACATATCAATGTTTATAATGAGGAACTAATTACCCAATATAACCCTCAAGGGTCAATGAAACTCATGTACAGAAAATTAGATCGATGTCACTATCACTAACTCAATTAATAATGTAGTCACATAGCCTTTCATAATGGAATAAAAAAAGGTAGTCAAACTAAGTAAAATTATAGAAATAAACTATATGGGATAACAAAATTTAGGTTTTTGTTGAAACATTAAAAATCTAGACTCAATATTTAGAAATCTTTTATACTATTAGGGAAAAAACATGCAGACCATGCATGCTAGATTTGATTTATGAACAAATTATTTTTTCTTATTACTACCAAGATTCAAATAAAATAATTTTACTCTTTATAATTTTAAAATATTGAATAATCTATAATAAATCATAAAATCCACAGAACATTTCTATTGCTCAGAAGTAAAAACCAGATACAACTATTACATCCCAAACTATGAACGTCTATCATATATCCCTAAAAAGATAAAGTTTTTAGCTAAATAAGTGTAAACAATTCACATGTTCTATATCAAATAGAGGATCCAAAACATTAATAATAATCATATCTATAATGTCCTAAATATTAAAAAAATAGGATGGATCTCCTCAGATAACACATTTTCACGTCTTTCCCTGAATCTCTATATGAATAGCAGCTAAACCAGTTCACCACAAGGCTTTAAGAGTGTATTCCCATATCCAAAATTATTTCTACTAGATAAGAGGGAGTATTTTATGTTTATGAGAAGACTGTAACCTCATATATATTTATTAAAAAAATATAAATAAGAAAAAAAACATACATAGAAGTAAATAATCGTATTATAGATGAAATTTTATAAACAAAGATGTAATAAAAAGATATTTATTGATTTACCAAAGAACCATGTAATACATATAAAACGGATATCCCAATCGAATTACCACATATATATTAATAAATGAAGTAAAAATAGGTAAAATTCACAAGGATTTACTTCCCACATCAAACTATACAACTTACCCAACATCCCATACCTATCTAAGCTATCCTTCTCGATCAGTCTTCGTCCTCATCCCATCCTATTCCAATAACTAATTGAAACTTTTCTTATGTACCCTAGTTCAATGAAGGAATTAGTAGGGTGTAAGTATAAAACTCTACAAGGAACCAAAAGGGTATTCCCATACACGTATGGTAATTTTACGGAATGAAAATATAACTACTAAATAGAGAGATAATATTTGTTTTCCAGAATACACTAAATAACCAATGTTGAATTGAGGTCCCTATGGCAACCATGGATGGTCCATAACTACTTGGTCCAGTGTCGAAATGTATCTTAGAAAGCTACTTCACAATAGGGGGATACATGTCCTACCCTCAAGGTTCACCCATAATTGCCTTCTCTAAATATAAAGTTCTATTCTAGGTATCAGTTGGAAATCTATCAAATAATGAATCAAGAAGGATCCTATGTATCTTAGGCATACCAATCAAGATGCTTGTACATAGTGGAACCCAAAAAAATGTATTAATGATACCTAATCCAACCCCATGAAAAATTTCTAGGTCCTAATCTGTATGTAATCAATATATCATAATCATGATTATACACTACTTGGTACGACACTTAGGCAATATGTATGGAAACCTCTCCTGGATCAAAGAGAATAAATCGACACCCTTCAAAAATTGGCTCAATATCTCATTCTTAGACAACTCTAGGCATCCAATCATTGTGTGTACACCTGATCATGAATAGTATCCTAAACATCGATCGAGGATTTCATCATCAATCCTAAAGGATGTCAGAATCATCCAATGATTGGGGTAAATACAACCACACAGAAACATCAAAAATCACCTATGTACTTATATTATAGGATTCGTGGATGATACAATAACTAAGAGGGGATATGATATTCACCTGATAACCCCATCTATGATATAGGAGTAGGGGGAATCCTACTGAAAAAATAAATTCTAGTAAGGTAGTATTTAATAAAAAAAGTATCATGATTCATATCCTAGAAATTACATATAAACATCCCCACCAATCTATTTCATCCCATTTGTCACATAGGCCATGTACTTATAATCATGTATGGGCATCCATAACTATATAAATATTAAAAAAGTGAAATCATAAGTAAGAGGATAGGGTTGGATGAATTCCTAAACCCATATATACAAACACAACCACTCAGGACTATGTGTATGGTACAAGTTCTGAGGTAACCCACACTACCATCTCTACCCAAACACATATGGCACTCAATCAGGGTCGATCAACCATCAAGGCATCCATTGTGGTCCCCTTGGTCAATAAATTAGATCGAAATACCTTATAATGTTCTTCTACTTCCACAAATAATTGAATACATCCAAGTTGATATACTCAATGAGAATGCATA
This sequence comes from Viscum album, assembly GCA_963277665.1. Lineage (NCBI taxonomy): Eukaryota > Viridiplantae > Streptophyta > Magnoliopsida > Santalales > Viscaceae > Viscum > Viscum album. The sequence goes on from OY728127.1 coordinate 9,393,204, forward strand.
AATAGAGGCATCCCTCTTTGGATACCCAAAATCAATACATAGGAATACGATTCCCTCTTGAGACCCTTTAAAATAGTCATTGTCTTGATCTGACACCCAATAAACTAAGATGAGGTTTCCCAAAATCTTATGAATATGGTATCAATGCCTTGCTAAAAATATGGGGTCTTTCCATTATAAAAATCATCAAGATGTGGATTAAGACTCATATCGATGCATAAGGTTTCTCTAGGATGGTCTATTGACAAAACCTACTCTCATAATACATATGGTTTATTCGATTATGCATATAAAAGCTCTAACATTCATTACTAGGTCCAAAATCACATATTAAGAGGTCTGGATGATACACAGTGTTTCCAGGGTCACAATCTTGGACACTAGGGGTGAGAAGACCCAGACCCCTATATCCTAGAGTTGGAGCCTTAAATTATTACATTGGAAAAGATAAATGATTCAAATACCAAATGACCAACTAGTTTAGTATTATTAAATAACATGATATATAAATGGAAACCTTATTACATTTGTAATCAAATATAAAACATAATAATGGAAATTAATTGCATCCATAAACTCATTTAATCATTTCATCTTCATAACCTAGGAAAAACAAAATAAATAAATGGTGATATTAGATGATCAGTAAGGGATAAATAGATTGAAACATTTTAAGAATAAATAAAAAATGAAACATAATAAATATAGGAATGTGTTAATATATAACTAAAATACATCAAATTTAATTTATAACTTGAGAACAATATGAATTCATCAATAATATCATAGTGAAAATCACATGGATATTAAAAAATACAATATTAATGATTGAAATGATTAATAATTAGGATTCCACGATATAAATAATCATCGTACCTTTACTATCGAGACCTTTCCCAAGACAGTTTAATCATTATGGATAAAACCCACTTAGTTTTGGCAAGAATTTTCATCTCATGAGACTACAGATGCATCAGGGGGCTATCAATAACTGGACTAACCATTGTATATATGTCCAAAGAAATAATAAAATATAAAAATGATCAATTTAATTCATATATGAACATTCCATATCAAAAAATATCCATATTGAGTAAAAGATACAAATTTATCATTATTTCCCCAATTAATTAACTAACATTCAATGTATACACCATATAAAAAATGGTTCACAACTTAGGAAATAATCAAATCTTTGATATATTAAATGATGATATTTAATGAAATATTAAATTAATAATGACCATAAATAAAAGCATTAGTATATAAATAATGGAAAATAAAATGGGTGCAAAACATAAAAAATGTGCCTCAATGAAAGAAAATATAGATGAAGAACCATACAAGGATCAAATCATTAATAAAATAAAAAAATTATGTTTATTCACTCTAAATACACATAAAAATGAAAATTAATAATAAAATAATAAAAATTTATTTTATAAATAATCTTATCATGACATAATCAATGATATAAATGTTTAACTGAATGAATGAAAATTGAGTTAGGAAATCCATTTCCACATTGTAATTAATTAAATCATATTCCCTATAAAAATAATGATAATAAAATGAGAAATTTAATTAAAAAAATGTGAACATAATAATGATACGATAAATTAAAAGGAAATATGTACACCACACACAATAAATAAGGGTTGAATAATGAAAATACGTCACATAAGTAAAAGTTAGACAAGAAACCCCTAACATCATTTAAATAGTCCATCTTTATGCACTATAAACGCAATAATTATGAAATGAAATATTTAATACCTTTAAGATAATAAAATTTAAGATATTATATAAAAAAAGGATGGATTTACACCACACACAAGGAATAATAGTTTAATAAGGAATATATCCCACAAAAGTAAAAGTGAGATGAGAAACCCATACCTTATGTCCAGAAGAATTATGCACCTGTACTTAATGTCCCATATAATCTAATTAGATTCATTAATAACCTAATTCATAATCAATCCATAATATAATTTATTTATTATAATTTCATTAAGTTCATTTATGGCCACTTCGATGAGTTATAACGTTTAATTTTGTTGTTTCATAATTATTCGTTTCAAGGATTCATGATAGATTCGCTAGTATTTAATTATAGAAGTTCATATCAAATTGGAATAATTATCTAAATGGGAAATTAATTGGTATTAATATAATTATAGTATTTTAATTTTTCATATATATAATTCTCTTATTTGACACGAGGATGATTAATTAGATAAAAGTTTATTGAAAAATGATTAGTTTATTTTGAATTTTATTAAGACCATCACAAAATAGTATTTTTTATATAATATAATGTTTTTATATTTGTTATATAATGTTAAATAAGTTATAATATAGATATTATAATATTTTGTAACCATAAAAATAGTTTTAGTACCGACCTTTAGGGTGGTAATGAAAATGGAAAACTTGTTACCCATGAAAGTGGTGAATTGACACCTCAAAGACGATGTTTTATTTTTTATAAATAAAAAGAGAGGAGAAGAGATTTGATGATGGATATTACATTTAAATAATAAAATTATAGTATATATATAATACTATAGTAAGATTCCACTTTGAGTAGGGGAGGTGATAAGAGGATAAAAAAAGAAAAAAAAAATAAAAGAGAATGAATGAGGATTTTACCTCTTGAATATTATATCATTGGGAACCTCCATAAAACACTTGGATTTAGTCTTTCAGTAAGACCAGAATGTCTTGGACATGGAGAATCAGATTTGTAAGGGATTTAATAATAATTTAGACAATATTTCATCCTTATAAGGTTAGAGGTGAAGGGGTGGTATTTATAGTGGGAGGAGAGGGATATTTTTTTAGGAGAAGGTGGTGCATCAGTCAAAGACCGAGACAAAATTTACTAAAAAAAGAGAAAGGAAAATTACATGAGTCTGAAGTAAGGAATCTTATTACAATCTTTGTCTTAAAGGGGGAGAAGTTCCACGGGCAAGGAATCTTTCCAAGTTATGCCCTGGTTGACTCCCTTTTTAGTAAAACCATCCACAACCTTGTTCGCTTCATAAAAGGCATGTGTGTTAATGAAGTTAGTCCCCATAAGTGAATCAAGGTAGTTTATCCAACGAGTGGTCAATAGCCTGGAAAGATGCACCACACCCTCCCATATAACATGGATAATAGTGGGTGAATCACTTTCAATCCAAATATTGTTCCATCCCTTTTTCTTGGAAATGCTAACAACGTGTATCACACCCATCATTTTTTCCCCAGAGTCGATGAAATACCACGACTTCCAAACAAGCACCCATGGCACTGACCACGTTAGTCTATGAAGATAGAACCGCAACCCGCATGAACCAAGTTTCCTTTCAAAACACCATCCACATTCACATTGATCCATCCTAGGAGTGGGGCTTTCCAGAATACCTCAAAAGTACAACACGGTTTTTAAATATTCATTTAATATGAAGTCGATGAAGGATCTCAAAGTCTCCAACCGTGTTGTCACAATGATATTTTTAGATCGAAGAAGAAAAATTAATGAAAATGAGAATTCACATCTTACCTTCATCAAGAATGGAAGATAAATTTTTTTGAATAATGGAATTTCTGTCATTCCAGATCATAGGGATAAGTTCATCAAAATTGGTTAAGGAGAGGTTCCTGATCTGTTGAGAATAATCTAGTTCCACAAATTGTTTTAATTGTGACCTGATAGAGTCAATGAGTAACGATCTGCAATAAAAAATATTGGAAATATATTTCCAAAGAGCAGAGGCTATGGAATAAGATAAGAAAAAATGGTTTTTATATTCTCTGTTCTGATGATAATAAGGACACCGGAAGAAAATTTGTACCCCAAAAGACTGTAGAAAATCCTCTATGGGAACACGATTGTGGTAAAGACAAAAAATAAGAGTAAATCTTGAGGGTTTAATCCAGGGTTTTTCAAATTATTTTAACCAACAAAAACCAAGATCATAGTTTGAGATATTATGATTATAAAAACATTTGGAATCTAGGACACCTTTGTTCCAAGACTCCCAAATAAGAAAACCATCATAATTAGTGAGGGAATAATTATCAATAACTTGAATGATGTTATCAGGAATGTTGAAGATATGATATTTCATAACATCTTTTATAGAGATGTTGGTATTTTCTTGTAAGGAATCAGAAGATACCATAGAGATAAGGGGGGTTACGGACCAGTTGTCCAGCCAAAAGTACAGGGAAGAGTTCATGATAACCATCCACCGAGAATTATTCATAATATTCAAAAAAGAATGTCTAATGGAAAACCATATAGTAGAATTTATGTAGTTCAAATTTCACTTCTATAATTTCAAAATTAATATTTTTGTAGAAAATAAATGGAGTCAGAATTGGTAAGGATTATCATTTAGCTGTGTCTAGATTGAAGGGAATCATTAAAAAGACTGAGATAATTTATGCCAATACCAACTTTTTCTAACGGGTTTCAACATGTGGACCATGGAATGGTTAACAGATTCTTTTCAATAATTCTTCCAGTATAAACAAAATTCTTGATGTAAACATTGATTTTCTTCAGAAGACCTACAGGTCATTTGTAGAACATCATCGAGTAAACCATTTTGGAGACAATAATATATTTAACTAGACAAATCCTGCCAGCCATAGAAACAGATTTACCTTTCCTGGATGAGAGTTGATTTGTGAAGTGATCAACAATGTTTAGGAAGTACATGGATTTGGGCCTTACCCAAAATATCAGAACTCCAAGATATGTGAAAGGAAAAGATCATTATTTGATTCCTAAACTATTGATGATGCTATTTTTTCTAGAAGAAGAGAAATTTTTTCCAAAGAAAACATATGATTTTTTCTAGCTTATAGACTGACCATATATTTCTTCATAATGAGAATTTTTATTTTTTATGTTTTGAATATTCTTTTTTATCACCATTAATGAATAAGATGATGTCATAAGCATATAGAAGATATGTAGGGAAATTTATGTTTCTAGTATCATGAATATGCTTGAGCTTGTCTTGAGATACAAGGTGGGTGAGCAGTCTACTTCGGTAATCCTCCACAATATCAATGTGAATGGAAGATAAGGGATCAACCTATCTGACTCCATTGGTGCATTTAAAGTATCCTTTAAGGGAACCGCTAACAAGGATAGTGAGGGAAGATGAATTAAATAATGAATTTATCCCATTGATAAAAATGTACTTAAATCGAATGGACTTAAGGACTTCGAAGATGAAGCCCCAATAAATGGTATCAGTGGCTTCCCTAATATCTATTTTAATGGAAGTGTTGCCTCAACTGGAGGTTTTATTGAAGGTGTTGGTACATTCATAGGCTAGGAAAATGCAGTCTAGTATAGATCTTCCCTTGATGAAACCAAATTGAATCCTACAGACAATTTTATTTCATAGATTATAAAGTATATTGGTGAGAAGTTTAGAAATGTTTTTTAAATAGAATTAATAATAACAGTAGGATGGAAAATATGAATTTCAGAGGAGTTTCCCAATTTTGGAATTAACGTAAGAAATTGAGAATTAAGTCAATAAGGAAGATTACCATAAAAAAAGGATCTGACATGTTTACAAACATATGTGTGAATAATATCCTAGTATTATTGGAAAAAATCACTTTTAAAGCCATTAGGGCTTGGGGAAATATCAATGTTAAGGATAAAGATAGTTTATTTGATTTCATATTCTTGAGGGATTCTAAAAAGATAAGAATTATATTCCTCATATACAATAACTGTAATGACCTCAGGAAGGAGCTCCTTGTTGATATTTGGGCCATTGAAAATATTATCAAAGTAAGCGACCACATGATTGGCGATGCCTTCCTCAGAGACAGTGAGGACATCATCGTCCCTGAGAAGAGAAAGGGGTCTACAAACTTTTCTAATTCATCGAAGTGAATTTTAGAACTTAGTATTTCTATCACCTTTATAAATCTATTTTGTTTTAAAATTCAGTTTACGTAAGTTGTATTTATGGTTAAAAAGAGAATTGATCTTCAAGGATGTTATGATTTTAAGATGGGGATATAAGGAGAAATTAGAGTTGGTGGAAGTGAATAGAATTTGAATATGTTCATGCTCAAGGTTGGATTAGTACTAGTCCATTTGTTTATATTTAGCTTTACACAAGCCTTTCAAACATTCTTTGAGGTACTTTAATTTGGTAACACAAGAAAAAGAATCATTAAGATGATTCATAGAGTCCCATCACTTTTTATGACCTTAGGACATTCATAGTCTGGGGACCAATCATTGTTAAATCTAAAAGGAAGGTTGGGTTTAACCTTTTTATGAAAAGACTAATAAGAATGGGATGATGGACTTAGTTATGTTTAGGAAGGGTGATACTAAAAATGGTGTCCCAGGTGTCCAAAGTAGGGATATTTGTAAAGGGCCAATCCAATTTGCTAGTAACAACCCTATTGTGGTGTCTTCTATACCAAGTGAATTTGGCACCAGTGAGGTTAATTTCTACAGGGTCACAATATTAAATTGTAGTTTGGAATTATCTTGAGGATATGGAAGAATGGGACGAGCCAATTACCTCACTAGAGGAGAGAATAACATTAAATTGACCAATCACTAACCAGGGATCCCAAAAGGTGCTAGCTAACCCATAAAGATCATTCCAAAGGGACCTATAGTCTTGATATATATTCTCTGCATAAATCATGGTGCAAAAAATATGTGTTCCATTAAGGAAAAAATCACAAGTGAACATTTCATAAGATATCTTAAAAGCATGAACTTTTTTTAAGTAAGCATGAAAAAAACCCATATAGATTCCACAGAATTACCCTCTTTTCTAGAACCTAAAAAATTATAACCATAAGTAAAAAGGTGCCTGGATTTCAAGGAAAATATGGTTTTTGGTTCGGTAATAGCAAACATTTTAGGATAATGAATTAAAATAAATCTTTTAAGAAAATTATAATTAGCGGGATTATAAAATCCCTTGAAATTCTAGAAGAATAAATCTATTAAAACTTATTTTTGGTGATAGAACCCCCCTTTTTATTTTTTGAGCCACCCATTCCCTTCTTCTTTTTGGATCATGTAATAATTAGAGAAGTAGCTAAAGTGGATTTCATTTCGAATTCACTTACATGAGAAACATAAGTAATTTTAGTAGTACCGGCATTCGATGTGGTACGATTTGTTTCAGTAACAGGTTCTAGGGGGGGTTAAAACAGTGTCAGAGCATATACTGGTTCGAGGCTGTATTTTCACTTCCAATGTTACCCCATTAGATAAGTTCATGAATTGTTGAGGGGTCAAACATAAGTTTCCTTCTAGGAGGACCAAAGTATCAGATTTATCAAAGGATTTCCCATCATTTGTTCTGCGAGCTATACTCTTTGTGGTGTCTTTATTACATTACAATGGATTTCTAGAACAATGTCCAGTGCCCGCGGGTGATAGAGAATTAGAAACAGATGGGTCACTATTATGAGTGGAGTGTCCATAACCTTTAGTGGGGTCAATGAGGACCTGGTGCTTCCCAGTGTAAGAATAGATACCTTTTCCAATACTGTGTCTATGGTGCCCTCACAAGAAGAAATCACATGACATGAAACATTATGTCTAGGTTTTGAATATAACAAGACTCTAGTACCCTTGAGAGTAACAAATGCATAGTTGGGTTAATTCCTATTATAAGATGCAAGGAAATAACCTGTATCGGCATCAATTAGCTCCTATTTCTCCTTAGTATGAGGAGGATTGTTGTTTTTGAGTTTTGAGCCTCCAACATCCCCACTGGATGAATCCACAAGACCATCATTAGTGTGTCCTGATTCAGAGAAGATTAAGATGTCCAACTCTTCAATCATTGAGTCATATTTGGTCTGATCAAAAGCAATCTGATTGGGTTGCTCACAAGCACCCATAACTAAGATCTCAATTTTATAATACTTTGGAATATAACTAATTTGTTTATAAATTGGAATATTAATCGAGGTGTCATAAAATAATATTATTATTACAAGAAAACAAAATATTAATTTATGAATATATTTTTTGAAAATAAGTTTTCTTTTTAAATAATTATATTAATTACCAAATTATAAATAATCGTTTATTTTTCATAAAAATGCTAACACCTAATTTATTATTTTTGAATCATTTATTTATAGATTAAATTATATGAATATATTATATTTTTATTTATGATATACCGAAAATTTATTTAGATTTTCATAGGTATGGTTATTATTCTAATGACAAATTTTCTTTTCCTAGGAGTCAAAATACTATTCAAATGGTCATGTTAAAATTTAACAGTCTATCACAGTTCGGTTAAGCTCGATGTATCATAAAATGTATGCTATCAATTAAATTGAATTTATTTAAGAATATATATACCAAAAAAATCATATGGTGTTATATTCCTCACTCCTTTAAAAATTTCATGGTTAAAATTTTTCATGAATATTACCTTCTTAGAAGATGAGTGTGGTTTTTTCATAGCATCCTCAAGTTCCCACATCACTGCTTCCATTTTATGGATTCTCAAATGAACTTTTACCAATTGAGTTATCAAATTTATCAATAATTTCTCCCTATTGTAAAGAATCTCAAAAGGCTCTTCATAGTAAGACAAATTAGGTTCCAGTTCTATTTCTTCATGGGTGAGTACATGAATTGTGTCTGTGATGTACTTCCTTGACAATGATATGAGGAACACATCATGAGATTTAAAGAGACATTGTTAATTTATAATTGGTAAGAAACAACTCCAATTATTTCTATAATTTCAAATGGTTTGATGTACCTAGGGCTTATTTTCCCTTTCTTATTGAACCTGATGACACCATTCTATAGAGATACTTTTAGAAATACATGATCTCCCACATGAAAATATAAACCCTTTCTATGATTTTCAACATAACTTGTTTTCCTGATGTGATCTACATTAATATTGGCCAAAAGAGTCTTTAACATTTTCATTGTTTCTTCAATAAGTTCTAGGACGTTAAGTTTCAATTCACCAACTTCATCAAAAAAATATATGCATGCACCATAACTTTCCATATAATTTTTATATGGAACCATTTGAATACTAAAATAGAAACTATAATTATAGGAAAATCTACCAAAGGTAAAAATTAATCCATATAACATTAAAGTCAAGTGATCATGATCTCAACATGTCTTCCAATTTTTGAGTAGTCCTTTCTGACTGTCCATCAATTTGATAATGGTATAAGGTGCTCAAATGAATCTTTGTCTCCAAATCCTTCTTAAGACACATCTAGAATTCTTGATGTAAAATAAGGATCTTGATCATACCTAATCGATAGATATGAAGCATGAATTCTTTTAAATTCATTAATATAGATTATTTATAGGTTCTCAAGAGGTAAATATTTACTTATAGCATGAAAATGTTCTTATTTTTTAAGGAGATAAATAATAACCCATATCATATCATTCTTTATATTTTTCTTTGGTATTCAAGTAATGAAGTCTATAGAAATATCTTCCCACTTATACATAAAAATAGTTATAGGCTATGTGACTCCTCTAGGTTGTTATCTCTCACCCTTCACTTATTACAAAAATAGACATCCTGAAACATAGTCATAAATTTCACATTTCATATTATCCCACAAGAAATGTTTCTTCAGTTCTCTATACATGTTGAAACTACCATATTATAATTTGTTTATCTGAGTATCATAAAATAGTTCCCATTTTTGATTAGGTATTGATGGAACACATAACCTATTTCCAAATTTTATAATTCCATCCAAGTACATGAAGTCTGAAAAATTTCCATCCTTAAAAACATTAATTTTCTTCTGAAAATTATTATCATCAGATTGATAACTTTTTATATTATTCTGTATAGATAAATAGAAATATTTTGAAAAAATAGTGATGTTTCCCCTTCCTTTAAAATACCTATATCCATATTACTAAATCCATGAAGATTTGATCTCTTTAAATACTCATCTTGGTCATAACTCCATGATATATTCTATGCAATGCACCAACTACCTAATTTTCTTATCTAAGATTATAGTGTATTGTGAAATCACATATTTGAGTAATGAAAACCATCATCTTTTCCTCATGTTGAGTTCTATGTTTGTAATGATTTCTTTCAAACTCTTATGATCCGTATATGTCTCACATTTTTCATTATATAGATAGTGTATCCATATATTCAAAGAAAATATTTTTGATGCTAACATAAGATCATGAGTTGGATAATGTTTTGATGAATTTTCAAATTCCTTGATGCATGTGCAATAACAATACCATTTTTTTATAAGGACACAACCCAAAACGTTCATCGTTGAATTAGTGTATACAAAAATCCCCTCATTTTTTGATGGTAGAGTCGAAATAAGATCATCCACTAGTCTTATCTTAAATTATTTAAAACATTATGCACATTATTCTATCTATACAAACTTAACCCCTTAAGTGTGATATTGGGTTATGGGTAAGAAAATCATCAAAAATTCTAAATGAAATTTTGATTATATCCTGCCAAACTTATAAAAATACATACCTTGGTTATGTTCATTGGTGCAGTACAATCATGGGATTCCTTTATCTTCACAGTATCATCCAAGATTCCATCCATAGAGACAATATGGGCACAAAAAGAAAATTTGTGAGGCAAAAATTCATATATGCTAAATTTATCATATAACTCTATCTTTATAAGAGTCTCAACAATGATCCACAAGTTATTATGATAGTATTTATAGGACATAGAATATACCTGAATATCATCAATGTTTAACACAATAAAATCATCAAGATATTATTTGAATACTCTGTTAATCAGATCCATAAGAACTGAGGCTGAATTACTCAATCCAAATAGAATTACTGATAACATATAATGTTCATACATGATCAAAAAGGATATCTTTGGAATGTATTCGTTCTTTACTCCCAATTTATGATAAAAAGAAAAGAGGTCAATCTTTGAGAAATATTGAGATCCCTAAAGTAGATAAAATAAATCATCAATTCATGGATGTGGATATCTGTTCTTTATCGTAAGTGCTTGGATTTATCTACAATAAATGCACAACCTCATGGATCCATATTTCTTATTAACAAATATAACAGGGTCTCCACATGGATAAATAAACTCCACTAGCTGGTTCATTAGCTCCACTAATTTTATAGTGACCATTTTATAGGGTTTCATTGATGTTGGTTTTGCATCAGGGATTAAATCAATAGAAAACTCAACTGCATGCTATGGGAAATTTCCATGTTATTTCTCAGGAAAGGAAAAAATTGATTATTTTAAAATTGGTAAATACTCAATTTGAATATTTCCTAATCATTCCCTAGATATTATTTTATCATCCTCCCAAATAATTTCATTCGGTAGAGCTAATGGGTGTGGATTTAAATAAGAGTTAGATGATGAAGTTTCCACTCTAATGATATGGAATTCTAAATCATCCACACAAATTTTAATTTCCATATTCTTAAAATAATTTATCCCATCATATTTTTATAAATAGTAAATACCAAGAATTAACCATAATAATCATGATAATGTTAGAAAATAAATCATTTTTATATGCCATAGTGGGGATTTTCTGACATATTTTTGTTAAAATGAGACACCCCTTAAGAGTTTTGACTGAAAAATACCTTATTAAAGCAAAAGGGAAATGTATAATTTTCTCAGAAAAATTGTTAGATTTATATGAGTGTGATGATATTGAATCAAATAATTAATTTGTTAAGTTTTAATATAGGACTAATGTGCATACAAACATATCATTGGATACTTATACTTTAGTTGTGGTGATCACGTAAGCTTGGAAATCTCCCCTTATCCTTATATATAGTAGATAAACATAATTATTATGAAATACATTTTTGAAATGCCCAATTTATTTAAATTTAAATCATAGATCATCATTGACTTGTTTCTTCCCATTACAGTCATTAGCTCGATGAACCTATTCTCAGCACTCATAAATAACTCCCCTTCCTTTCGATAATTTACCCAAACTATTATTTCAATAATTTTCACATAATCTGAACTACATACTTTCACTATTCTTCTTTGATGCATTACTATTTTCGTGGTTATAAAAAAACTCTTGTTCTCTTAATTTCCCTTGAACATGAAGGAACGAGAAAATTCATTCTCTATTTTGATGGAACTTTATACAATTTCATCATATGATTGCAATTTTTGAGAAATCAGTGCCCTTGAAATACCATTCTTAGTAACTTCAAAGAAATTATCAATCTTTTTTATGACTCACTTAACTAATCTATTGTATTCTAGGATAGTCTTGTGATGTTAGAATCATAATCTTCCACACATTCCTAATCCTTTTTATTTAATTTAATGAATTTTCACTTCCTTTACATTCTTTCTTTCATGATGTAAATATTTGTTAAAAAATATTCTTTAAAAATTATCCATTCCATGTATTCTATTTAATCATAATATTTAATATTATTTGATCAATAACCACTATTGATGTAATGCCCTAACCTCAGTGACCCAGAGTCGGTGCATTATTACATAATATTGACATGATCACAAAAGATCATGTCTTGAAATACCGATTAGTTTAGTAGCCTTGGAAACACTATATATATTCATATGTCTTACATTACATCATAAGGTAAAAAAATACAACAACTTCTTGTCTTCATATCCCCTAATACTATCCCAGTAGGTCATTCATAAATTACTTCTTCACATCCAAGGATAAATAAAACATTGAAAGGGGTGAGCTCAGATGCTCAGTAAGGATAACAATATAGAAGAAGCTTTCATAGATAAGCATAAACACTTAAGGCAATGTATAACTAAAACAAAAGCATTTTAAACTCGAATGTCAGAATAATATGGCAAAGATAAAATGAAATAATGCCATTTACTTAATCACATGGATATTCTACTAGTCGAATAATCACATGAAATATAAATAACCACATTCTTAATGATGGAATTCATAATGCCATACTATCATAACCACGTAGCCAAAGGCCTCGTGCCGAGACTACAAATAATATTTTTTTTCAAGGCCACGTGCCAAGACACTAGTTTGTCTCATGAGACCTACCGATGCATCGAGGAGCTATAGCGGGCTCCACCCATCACTTACTAAGTCCAATACATTCCTCATATAAAAATTTTGAAACATAACATAAACATTCGTATTAAAACTAGCATACAAAATGTCAATACATTATCCGCAAACCAATAATGGTATAAAAATAGCACATCCACAGTCAAACATAACTCATTCGATTCAATATGGAAGATTATACTTTATCAGATTAACCTCAATAGATAATGATAAATGATATTTACATAGATGAAAATAATCATCAAAACTATTAGAGAGAAATATCCCCCCTTTTCTTAAAATAATTTAAAAGTCGCACTATTTGTCAAGAAGTCATTTAAAATAGATTTTTGAATCAAAGTGTCCCATAACAATTTGAAAATTTTAAAAGGAATTTTGGTTTGAAATCTTTAATGTCCATATAAATAAATCCTTAAAACCATTTTTAAAACATGGACATTAATAATAATGATTTAGGAGAATAAATATTTAAAATATTTAAAAATTATATTTTAGTTAGAGTTTCTAACCAAAAGGGAGACACTTTAATAAAAAGAATTGAGGTAATAAAAAATTTGTAATATCATGAGAATAAAGGGATTCCTGATATACTATGTCAAATTAAATTATATACACCATATAAATGTGATTTGGTGTATAACAACAAAGGAGTCTGAATGGAATGATAATTGAGATGAATTCTATAAGGCCCCAGCCTTAAACCTTACTTAATATTGAATCAAATGTGTAATTCACATTGAGGATCTTTTCAGGTTTAGAGTTTTAGATAATTAGGACATAACTATTACATCTCAAAAGATTACAAAGTAGTCGCTTCTACTAAATTTCCATAAAATAAAAACTCTTAAAAAGAAACATGTATAGTTCCATGTTTTAGGTAGCATGACTTTCCCTTGATCCCATCCTTGACCCTATTCCATGCTAAGTCCTATGAAAAACATTTCAAAAACTTGGGATGACCATAAGAAGCTCAGTAAGGGATACACAAATAATGGAAACTGTTAGTTTTTCGAAACAACAAGTAAACCATGAATACTTTATCAATGTAATACTTTTCACCTTCATGAGGTAGTAAAAACTCTTCACTGAAAAAAAAGTATCATTACTTACCTTTTTGTAACCAAAGTATTACCATAAAACCCATATAAAGAACACATAACATATATAAAGGTAACTTGGGACATAAACATACTTAAGTGGAATAACCATACGGTCGACTTCCACACATATCACTTAATGGAATAGCCATACGACCAATTTCCATACATACTTAATGGAATAGCCATACGGCTGACTTCCAAACCCAATGCATTGGAGGTTATAACGTAACCACCCGTCCTGGTATTCACGGCACCACCCGTCATATGGTTTATAACGTAACCACCCGTTAAAATGTCCAAGTACCAATATAAAATCATAAAACATAAAACCAATATAAAGGAATGATAACATTTCCACATTTCAATCACAATATATCATAAATATATTGACATAATAGAATACTTTTTCAAAACCATTTTCAATACCAAAATACATAAAAGAGTATATGGTATTTATTTTATTCTAAAAACATTACGGCTTGTTGAGAAAGCCAAAGACCAAATAATACTCGCGGCGGCGGAAAAGGTCGTTGTCGCCGCGTACGTTAAAAGAAACATTCCTTTTTGTCATTTTGTAAAACGCTTCGTAGAAAAAGATTCCTTTTGTATAAAAGTAAAAGTCAAAGGGTTTTATACACCGTATAAAAGAAAGTTGTGTATAAAACGAAATATGCCTCAATGAAAGGATATTGAGACGAAGTCCCTTACAAAGACGGTATCCTTGGTTTAAAGATAAATCAATTACATAATTATGTGTGACAAATGAATACACCAAATATAAGTGGATATTAAGTGTAAAATAATCAAAGGTCATTCACACATATTCAAAGGATGACATATTCAATAACAACATGTTGAACCCAAAGAAATCGAAATTGGGTTAAGAAGTTCCCTTGACAGCCTAACGGCGTCACATCAAAATGAGTTGATGAGAGATTAAAAAAAAGGGTATCTCATCACTTGGACGTAAAATTTACATCAATAAGGATATATCAGAACATATCCCAACATAACAAATATGTAAATTAAAAGACCCAACAAAAGAAGTCTTTTAAAAAGAGGAGGGTGAAAGGTTCCCTTACCGACTTGGGTAACTTTCGAAAAGTACACCCCATTGAAGAAGTGTCATAAAATGAATATGTAAATACCCATAAATGGAATTATATTACAAAAGGAGTGTAATAGTGGGCAGTACATAAACCACTCAATGGAAATTGTGGCAAATTTAGCATAAATCTCATGGGAATAAAAGTGAGATGAAAAATCTCTTACGAAAACTCGGCAGCCTAACGACGCCACTTAAAACTTCCAAAATGGATTGATGAGAGGAAATAGGGTCTCTCATCACATCAACATACTATTTACTGAATGAGGAATATAAAAGGACATACCCCAACATAACAAATAGGAGCTTAAAATAAGTGACATAAAGGAGAGTACTTTAAAAGAAAGAGAGAGGTTAGATCTCTTACGAAAATTCGGCAGCCTATCGGCGCCACTCAAAACTTCCAAAATGGATTGATGAGAGAGAATAGGTTCTCTCATCACATGAACATAAAAATTACAGTAATATTAATATAAAAGAACATCCCAATAACAATAAAGATTAGCTTTAAAAGGAATGACATAAAAGAGTGTACTTAAAAAGAAAGAGAGGAGTAGGATCCCTTACCTCGGGTCCGACTTGACTCGATCGTTATTTAACGTCCTGAATAATAAACTTGAGTTAATTTCTATTTGCTTAAGAACTTTTTTCATGTTCATTATTCCTTTTATATCACTTATTTCCATGTTATAAACATTATGTAATCATTTAAGTTAATAATGTTTGTTTTGTCGATATTTGGTTCTTAAGTCGAAAGTGGACTTCTTACAATTACATGTTGTTCGTGTGGTCAAAGGTTCTTTATATACAGAATTACATTACTGATTTGGATATCATATATATCATTTATATCCAGAATATACATGTATTTATAATATTACATAATCATTTAGAGGTAAGAAATGAAATGCACCGTTCATGGAGACGGTAAGCCGTACGTACGCATGAACGCTACTTTCATTTCTATTTCGTATTTTATAGAATGGAATAATAATGATATAAAGGTATATTATAATTCCAGTATAATATAATATATAATATCATATTTCCATCCTTTATACATCCCACATATGGTATTTAACGAATCAAATCACTTTGAGGGGGCGGTAGTCCGCACTTCCTTAAATGAAGATATCGCGTATACCCATAATGGAAGCCAAAAAGGTAAGACAAAAATGAAAAATACAGAAGCATAAGGAAAACATAAACATATTATATATCATATATAAAAATAGTGACATCATAATGGCCACCTTTGAAGGTGTTAAATGAGTATTGAACAATCATCGTTTCGGGAGGCAGAATTTCGCCATCCACGGAAACCGTATGTTCATTAACCATTTGATGTAGTTGTGTGAGAGTGTAGCTCGAATAAATCTTATAAAAACATCCTAGTATATTGAATATACTGGTGTTGTTACAAAAGAAGTAAATAAAAAGAGTTTAGAGGGTTGGAGAAGCAAAATAAAACAAATGAACAAGAGAGAATGAATTACCTTTAAAAGTGTAAATCCTTTTCATTTTAGCCTAAAGGCTTCCTTTGAAAGGATTCTTCCCAAAGGGAATCCTCTAGGATTAGGAGAGGGATGTGGAGAGAGTAAATGGGCAGGGGTTGGCCGAGCCAAAGGCTTGAGGAGTGTGTGAAATGAGGTAGAGGTGGGGGCCTTTTATAAGAGGAGAGGAGGGGCACTTTTGGAAAGTAAAGAAATATTACTTTATTTGAAAATGGGTTTCGGTTTTAAAAGGTACCACATTGATATAATTCGTGGATAAGGTGATAAGGGTTCTAAATCCACCCAGCCAATAAGTTTTGGACATGTGTAGTCTATAGATTTTACATTATCTTTCCATTTTATTTAAATCGTCAAATAGTGATGTCATCGCTGCATCATTATTATGTCATAAATAATTTAATTTATTTAATGTCTAAAAATTATAAAAAAAATCCTATGATGTAGGAAATATTTTTATCTTTCCAATGACTATTTATAATCAAAATTTGGACCTGTTTAACCCTACTTAAAAATTGTTTTAGTAAAACAACTCATGTTTGTGTCAATTTAATTTTAACATTAAATAAAAAGTTATTTATGTCATTTCCCAACCAATGTGTCACCATGGGGTCCCCAAGACGGCCCATGGATTGTCTCGGTCGGCCATGACTCACCCAATAGGTGTAGGACAAGTGTCATGGTGTTTTCACATTCTTATAATATTATTTTTACCTTAAATTACACTAATTACCTCTAATCGCGATTAAGAACTTAATAAGTTACTATTCACCAAAAAATTATTATAATCTCATTGAACCACATTTTACTTCTTAATGACAACCATGTATGTCGGATTTTTTAAATTCAAAACACAATGATGGCAAAATTTCATTTAAACGGAAAATCAGTCTTTATAAGTACCACTTAGTGGTTTCACTATTCATCAAAAAAATTGAAGTTTTTCAGAAAATTACAAAAAATTCACCCTAAGCTATATTTGATATTCCGAATTCAAAAATGAAGTCTATTTTACAAAATTAAAAACATATAGGTCACATTAATTAATTTAATAATTAATTCCCGCTGTCAGAGCAAATAGCGTGTTTTTATAAAACAATAAGTATCAAAAGATTGGCACCAGTTTAAGTCTAATTTCAAAGTGAAATTGATTCCAATGACCACAATTGGATTAAATGGTAAAAATATATTCAGATTACACATTAAGACCAATTCAAAATATAATCTAATCATATAAATAAATTAGATTAAAAAGAGGTTTTGAATTTAAAATACAACATTTTACACTATTCATTAAAAAAATGAACTTTATCAGAAAGATACCAAAAATTTACACAAAGTAAATTTTGATGTCCCGATTCTAAACAAGAGTTTTATTTGGTCCAAAAGAATGTATAAGAGTGATCAAAACTATATTTAATGACAGTACGCCATCAAAAGGCGATAAGTGAACCTTTAGTGAAAACTAGGGCATATACGCCTAAAATTGAATTCTTTATGTATTTTAAGCCTTTATCTTTTATTGGATAAATGTAAAAACATTTAAAAACATATATAATCATATTTTAGTTATTTATATCCATTCCCGCCAATACAACTTCTACATGTTAACTACCATTTAAAATAATATTATTTTATTATTAGAGAGCAACGTTAGATTCCCAAGAAACTCGTTGTTGCGTGTTGGGTACGCCATCGAGCATAGCATCCCCTTTAAAGTAATATTAATATTTAATTCACAAATATGAATAAATATAAAGATGAAATATTCTTTATTTACCTGGGGTGTTACATCCTTCCCCCCTTTTGGGAATTGCGTCCTCGCAATTTTAAAATTGGGCTTGGAAACATCCTTGAAAGTCCCACATCGGAACAAGGATCGATAAAACAATCACTTTAAAATAAAGAAAGATAAGTACAAAGGTCACCCGAGTTAACCCATACTAGGAT
Organism: Viscum album; assembly: GCA_963277665.1. Taxonomy (NCBI): domain Eukaryota; kingdom Viridiplantae; phylum Streptophyta; class Magnoliopsida; order Santalales; family Viscaceae; genus Viscum; species Viscum album. The sequence goes on from OY728127.1 coordinate 9,411,989, forward strand.
TCCAAGTATGAAAACATGGACATGGAGGAGAAAACTTAGGGTCATGTTCTGATGGAGAGTGATAGAAAACATGTTTAGGAGAAAGTTAACCATGAGAGAATCACAAACTTGTGATGGGTTAAACGGTATTCGATTCCCCAGTAGGAAAAGTTAATAGACAACATTTTTGTTTTAAGTTACTTTTTATTGAGGAATTTATTCATAAGGAAACATAATCACTTATCATGTGAACTCTCAACTTTTATTATATTCCTTACACAAACTCATATTTTCTCCAAAAGGCGAGTATTTAGGAAGACTTGTTCAAATTAAGAGTACTATAATCAACTTCTAGAGAATCACCTAATCCACAAAAGAGAACTATATACTTCCCATATCTTTAGACCTTAACCATAACCAAAACCAAAAAGGTTAGTACAAGGTCAGATAATCTAGAAAAGGATAAACCTTTATAAAAAGAAAATCAATTCTTAATCTCCAAAATTTGTCCAACAAAATCCAAAGTTCAACGAGGACCATCCGTTAAAAAAATTTGTCTATAAAAATTCCTCAAAGTAAACCAATCTAAGATTGAAACCCAAAAATTTTAAGGATTTAGTCACATAGTCTTCCAAGTTAAATCGTAACATTTATCTCCAAACAACATCAGTTGCTCCTAAAGTCCCGTATTGAAAAGTAATTAACCTAATCACATATCCTTCATGATAGGTTAATCATTTTCATAAATAACCCAAAATCATCTTACTCTTAATTCATAAAATCATATAACCAGAAAGAATCAGTCAAACTAACCAGGTACTTCATGTAGTCCAGTGGTAGGCGATAAATACCAGTCGCGCTTTGGTTGTGGGTTCGATTCCCGCAGCTTTGTCCGACGCGACGGGTTGTCACACGGTCTGCGTGTTGTCCTTTTTTCAAAACTATATAATTCTTAAATCATTCCCCAAAAAGGGATAAAATCATAAAAAATAACCATAACATAATTTATCCTCAATTTTATCTCATGCATTTCACTTCAATCATAACATATATTAACCCATAATTACCTCAAAAGTTAGGATCATATAAACCCAAATGGTTACCTTAATAATTATTACCTGAATTTCCACATCGAGTTGACCATCTCGTACATGATGCATTAGAGAACTCACCAAGGTTGAAGTGATTGATCATGACTCCTTGATAGTTGGTTTAGAACAACCATGAGATTCTTCATTGAATCCCCCATATCATCCAGTCTCTTAATCAGAGAACCACCACAGTTTCCTTCAAACCCATTGTCACTTTGGTGCCTGCTAGATCCAGCCATTTACTAAAACCAAAAAGGTCAGTGTGAGTATATCAACAAAACCATCAAGTACCAATGAGGAAGATAAACACTAAGATATACTTACTCATTCACTTTATCTAAAACTATGACTCTTTCTGAAATCCTAACCATTATGGTAATGTCACTTATGCTTAAAGAATACCCTAACCTCTAAAGTTATCTAAACCGACCTTTGATACCAACTATAAGGCCCAGCCTTAAACCTTACTTAATATTGAATTAAATGAGTAATTCACATTGAGGATCTTTTCAGGTTTAGAGTTTTAGAGAATTAGGACATAACTATTACATCTCAAAAGATTACAAAGTAGTCGCTTCTACTAAATTTCCATAAAATAAAAACTCTTAAAAAGAAACATGTATAGTTCCATGTTTTAGGTAGCATGTCTTTCCCTTGATCCCATCCTTGACCCTATTCCATGCTAAGTCCTGTGAAAAACATTTCAAAAACTTGGGATGATCATAAGAAGCTCAGTAAGGGATACACAAAGAATGAAAACTGTTAGTTTTTCGAAACAACAAGTAAACCATGAATACTTTATCAATGTAATACTTTTCACCTTCATGAGGTAGTAAAAACTCTTCACTGAAAAAAAAGTATCATTACTTACCTTTTTGTAACCAAAGTATTACCATAAAACCCATATAAAGAACACATAACATATATAAAGGTAACTTGGGACATAAACATACTTAAGTGGAATAACCATACGGTCGACTTCCACACATATCACTTAATGGAATAGCCATACGGCCAATTTCCATATATACTTAATGGAATATCCATACGGCCGACTTCCAAACCCAATGAATTGGAGGTTATAACGTAACCACCTGTCCTGGTATTCACGGCACCACCCGTCATATGGTTTACAACGTAACCACCCGTTAAAATGTCCAAGTACCAATATAAAATCATAAAACATAAAACCAATATAAAGGAATGATAACATTTCCACATTTCAATCACAATATATCATAAATATATTGACATAATAGAATCCTTTTTCAAAACCATTTTCAATACCAAAATACATAAAAGAGTATATGATATTTATTTTATTCTAAAAACATTACGGCTTGTTGAGAAAGCCAAAGACAAAATAATACTCGCGACGGTGGAAAAGGTCGTTGTCGCCACGTACGTTAAAAGAAACATTCCTTTTTGTCATTTTGTAAAACGCTTCGTAGAAAAAGATTCCTTTTGTATAAAAGTAAAAGTCAAAGGGTTTTATACACCGTATAAAAGAAAGTTGTGTATAAAACGAAATATTCCTCAATGAAAGGATATTGAGACGAAGTCCCTTACAAAGACGGTATCCTTGGTTTAAAGATAAATCAATGACATAATTATGTGTGACAAATGAATACACCAAATATAAGTGGATATTAAGTGTAAAATAATCAAATGTCATTCACACATATTCAAAGGATGACATATTCAATAACAACATGTTGAACCCAAAGAAATCGAAATTGGGTTAAGAAGTTCCCTAGACAGCCTAACGGCGTCACATCAAAATGAGTTGATGAGAGATTAAAAAAAGGGTATCTCATCACCTGGACATAAAATTTACATCAGTAAGGATATATGAGAACATATCCCAACATAAAAAATATGTAAATTAAAAGACCCAACAAAAGAAGTCTTTTAAAAAGAGGAGGGTGAAAGGTTCCCTTACCGACTTGGGTAACTTTCGAAAAGTACACCCCATTGAAGAAGTGTCATAAAATGAATATGTAAATACCCATAAATGGAATTATATTAAAAAATGAGTGTAATAGTGGGTAGTAAATAAACCACTCAATGGAAATTGTGGCAAATGTATCATAAATCTCACGAGAATAAAAGTGAGTTGAAAAATCTCTTACGAAAACTCGGCAGCCTAACGGCGCCACTTAAAACTTCCAAAATGGATTGATGAGAGGAAATAGGGTCTCTCATCACATCAACATACTGTTTACAGAATGAGGAATATAAAAGGACATCCCCCAACATAACAAATAGGAGCTTAAAAGAAGTGACATAAAGGAGAGTACTTTAAAAGAAAGAGAGAGGTTAGATCTCTTACGAAAATTTGGCAGCCTATCACCGCCACTCAAAACTTCCAAAATGGATTGATGAGAGAGAATAGGTTCTATCATCACATGAACATAAAAATTACAGTATTATTAATATAAAAGAACATCCCAATAAAAATAAAGATTAGCTTTAAAAGGAATTACATAAAAGAGTGTACTTAAAAAGAAAGAGAGGAGTAGGATCCCTTACCTCGGGTCCGACTTGACTCGATCGTTCTTTAACGTCCTGAATAATAAACTTGAGTTAATTTCTATTTGCTTAAGAACCTTTTTCATGATCATTATTCCTTTTATATCACTTATTTCCATGTTATAAACATTATGTAATCATTTAAGTTAATAATGTTTGTTTTGTCGATATTTGGTTCTTAAGTCGAAAGTGGACTTCTTACAATTACATGTTGTTCGTGTGGTCAAAGGTTATTTATATCCAAAATGAAATTACTGATTTGGATATCATATATATCATTTATATCCAGCATATACATGTATTTATAATATTACATAATCATTTATAGGTAAGAAATGAAATGCACCGTTCATGGAGACGGTAAGCCGTACGTACGCATGAACGCCACTTTCATTTCTATTTCGTATTTTATAGAATGGAATAATAATGATATAAAGTTATATTATAATTCCAGTATAATATCATATATAATATCATATTTCCATCCTTTATACATCCCACATATGGTATTTAACAAATCAAATCACTTTGAGGGGGCGGTAGTCCGCACTTCCTTAAATGAAGATATCGCGTATACCCATAATGGAAGCCATAAAGGTAAGACAAAAATGAAAAATACATAAGAATAAGGAAAACATAAACATATTATATATCATATATAAAAATAGTGACATCATAATGGCCACCTTTGAAGGTGTTAAATGAGTATTGAACAATCATCGTTTCGGGAGGCAGAATTTCGCCATCCACAGAAACCATATGTTCATTAACCATTTGATGTAGTTTTGTGAGAGTGTAGCTCGAATAAATCTTATAACAACATCCTAGTATATTGAAGATACTGGTGTTGTTACAAAAGAAGTAAATAAAAAGAGTTTATAGGGATGGAGAAGCAAAATAAAACAAATGAACAAGAGAGAATGAATTACCTTTAAAAGTGTAAATCCTTTTGATTTGAGCCTAAAGGCTTCCTTTGAAATGATTCTGCCCAAAGGGAATCCTCTAGGATGAGGAGAGGGATGTGGAGAGAGTAAATGGGCAGGGGTTTGCCGAGCCAAAGGCTTGAGGAGTGTGTGAAATGAGGTAGAGGTGGGGGCCTTTTATAAGAGGAGAGGAGGGGCACTTTTGGAAAGTAAAGAAATATTTATTTATTTGAAAATGGGTTTCGGTTTTAAAAGGTCCCACATTGATATAATTCGTGGATAAGGTGATAAGGGTTCTAAATCCACCAAGCCAATAAGTTTTGGACATGTTTAGTCTATAGATTTTACATTATCTTTCCATTTTATTTAAATCGTCAAATAGTGATGTCATCACTGCATCATTATTATGTCATAAATAATTTAATTTATTTAATGTCTAAAAATTATAAAAAAAATACTATGATGTATGAAATCTTTTTATCTTTCCAATGACTATTTATAATCAAAATTTGGACCTGTGTAACCCTACTTAAAAAGTTTTTTAGTAAAACAAATCATGTTTGTGTCAATTTAATTTTAACATTAAATAAAAAGTTATTTATGTCATTTCCCAACCAAAGTCTCTCCATGGGGTCCCCAAGTTGGCCCATGGCTTTTCTTGGTCGTCCATGACTCACCCAATAGGTTTAGGACAAGTGTCATGGTGTTTTCACATTCTTATAATATCATTTTTACCTTAAATTACACTAATTACCTCTAATCGCGATTAAGAACTTAATAAGTTACTATTCACCAAAAAATTATTATAATCTCATTGAACCACATTTTACTTCTTAATGACAACCATGTATGTCGGATTTTTGAAATTCAAAACACAATGATGGAAAAATTTCATTTAAACGGAAAATCAGTCTTTATAAGTACCACTTAGTGGTTTCACTATTCATCAAAAAAATTGAAGTTTTTCAGAAAATTACCAAAAATTCACCCTTAGCTATATTTGATATTCCGAATTCAAAAATGAAGTCTATTTTACAAAATTCAAAACATATAGGTCACATTAATTAATTTAATAATTAATTCCCGCTGTCAGAGCAAATAGCGTGTTTTTATAAAACAATAAGTATCAAAAGATTGGCACCAGTTTAAGTCTAATTTCAAAGTGAAATTGATTCCAATGACCACCATTGGATTAAATGGTAAAAATATATTCAGATTACACATTAAGACCAATTCAAAAGATAATCTAATCATATAAATAAATTATATTAAAAAGAGGTTTTGAATTTAAAATACAACATTTTACACTATTCATTAAAAAAATGAACTTTATCATAAAGATACCAAAAATTTACACAAAGTAAATTTTGGTGTCCCGATTCTAAAGAAGAGTTTTATTTGGTCCAAAAGAATGTATAAGAGTGATCAAAACTATATTTAATGACAGTACGCCATCAAAAGGCGATAAGTGAACCTTTAGTGAAAACTAGGGCATATACGCCTAAAATTGAATTCTTTATGTATTTTAAGCCTTTATCTTTTATTGGATAAATGTAAAAACATTTAAAAACATATATAATCATATTTTAGTTATTTATATCCATTCCCTCCAATACAACGTCTACATGTTAACTACCATTTAAAATAATATTATTTTATTATTAGAGTGCAACGTAAGATTCCCAAGAAACTCGTTGTTGCGTGTTGGGTACGCCATCGAGCATAGCATCCCCTTTAAAGTAATATTAATATTTGATTCACAAATATGGATAAATATAAATATGACATATTCTTTATTTACCTGGGGTGTTACAAATTCTCTCATAAAGGTCATATCCTTGGGTTAAGGATAAATCAACGACATAATTATGTCTGAAAAATATAAATACACTAAATATTATTGGATATTCAGTGTAAAAAAATCAAAGTACATTCACACATATTCTTGTAAAAACAACACCAATGAATTGGATGTTTAACTCAACAAATCGAGATTGAGTAAAAATTACTCTTACCAAGTTCATACCGATGACTTCAGAATTTATTAATGGAGTGATTATGTGTATCAAATGTATATCCATAGAAAGGAGAGTGGAAATTCTGACATAATAAAATGAATTGTGATTCCACACATAATCTTGGAATAAAATAATCAACGAAGTATGCGTAAAACCGAATGAGTGAAAATTGAAATTTCAAATTTCCTTATTGATTTAGTAACTTACGAAACATACAACCACGAAAGAAGGATCATATAATGATGATTTAAATATTAATGAATTAAAGTATATTACATAATTAATATAAACATGGGTAGTACATACACCACATGCAATAAATAAGTGGTGAACAATGGAAATAATCCAGAATTAAAAGTGAGATAAAAACCCCTTACCATGTAATTTTCCTTAGTCGATGGTATGTTAAACTACTGTATAATAGTTAAGACAATTTTATTAAAATATAAAAGAATCATATACATTAATATTATATCATATATGATCTTTTAACATTGCTTTGTTAATAATATCTTAGTATTATCATTGTTTCGGGTGTTAACTTACTCATTTTCTTTTGTATGTTTTGTTAAATAAGGCGTGTTTGTAATGGATTGGTTGTATATTATTAATATTCAGAATGATATCAAGTCCTTAAAACATTATTTTTTAATCATTAAATGAGAATTAAACTTGAATGGATACAATGGGTAATGAATCTCATCGCGTTCGTGGAGACGGTAGTCCGTACGTACACATGAGCGACAATATCATTGTCTTGATATTAAAATAACATATAATTGGATAGTATATCATATAAACAGAATCATTATCATGTTATATTTATTATTTATATGAATTATACATCATTATTATACCCATCTAAATAATAACATATTGAATAACAATTTCACCACGACATGGAGATGGTACGCCGTACGTATGCACGTATGGTGACATATCATTCAAGGGATGGATATAATAATGAATTTGGTTGTTCCATATTTATAATAATGTCACAGTATATATAATATACTGGATTTATTATTTTATAATGGAAATAACAAGGAATGAAGAAGATGAAGAAGAAAGGAACTTGAAAAATGGTGGTGAAATCATTACCTTTTCTTCGGGTTCTTCCATTTGATTTGATAAAAACGGATACTTAGGTTGGATTTCTGACTAAAGTAAGGCCTCTAGGATGAAGGGAGAAAAATTGAGACAGTATTTGGGCAGGGGTTGGCCAATCCAAAAGGCTTTGAATGTGTGAAATTGGGAGAAGGTGGAGTGCCATTTTATAAGAGGGGTGATGGGTACCTTTGGAAAAGCTAGAAATATTATTTTATAATAAATCCATATTCGGTTTATAATGAATAGAAAGTGGATTACTTAAAGTTTAAGGTGGGTATGGGTCTACAACCACTCAACCAATAGGTTTTTGATAGGTTTGGGTCACTTTATTAACATTAACTTCTAGTTTTAACTCTTAGTTAATTAGTTTGACACTTACCATGTCTCTTTGTATTTTTATATTATATAGTCAATAAACTTAATATAAACTTCAAAGATACCCCCAAGAGGTTGATTAATGATACACATATCATTATTTAAGTCTCTTGGACGATACTTAGATTTTTAGGAATAGAATATAAATTAATAATATAATATTTGTTTCAAAAACTCTTTTATGTCAATTTTGACACTATTCAATAATTGATTTTTGTTAAAGTCTTAAAAACATTATTAATTCCAAAAAAATTAATTTAAGCAATACTATAATGTAATATTATGTAATAAAAATCATGTATGTCATCAAAACATTCAAATTATATTTATTTTAACATTTATAATATTAATTATTTGATTCTTTCATTAATAAGGAAAATACTGCATCATTATTGTGTCATAAATAAATTTAATTATTATATGTCTAAAAATTACAAATAAAATACTATTTTGTAGTAAATATTTTTATATTTCTAATGAATATTTATAGTCGAAAATCCAACATATATAACCTTATGTAAAAATTATTTTTCTAATAGATATATGCTTATGTCATTCTTGTATTTATTTTAACTTAATTAATATAATGTGTCCTTATCACTAAAAGTGGCTACATGGGGTCCCAAAATCAACCCAAAGATGACCATGGTCGGAAAGGTATCAACCAATAAGGTTAGGACACGTTTTAGAGTAATTTTATATTATTATAATATCAATTGTTTACCCTTATTTACCGGATTTACCCTTTAACCTTGGTAAATAAAATATTTACCGAAGTAATTATTCAAAATGTCTAAACATAAAAGTTACCGATTTACAAAATTTGGACATCCTGATTCCAAATATGGAATCCATTTTTCCAAAATCAAAACACATAAGTGGCAGAAATTAATTTAAAATTAATTCTCGTTGTTAAAACAAAAAGCGTGTTTTTAAGATATAATAACTATCAAAAGATTGACACTTGTTTATGTTCGGTTTAATTTTGGAATTATGTCCAATGAAAAAAATTATATTAAATGTAAAAAATATATTCTAAATATACTTTAAAACCACTAAAATTCAAAATTTATCACTATTAATTATTTCGATTAAAAAAATTGTTTTTAATTAAAATTTAGTAATTTTCACTGTTCATCAAAATATAAAAGTTATCCGAAAAGTACCAAAATTTCATCCTAGGACAATTTTTATATTCTGAATCCAAAAATGAAGTCCATTTTGAATGATAAAATTAATGAAATTTCAAAAATTGGGTATTACTATTCATAATGGCTGGTTTGATTGGTTGTGGTGTGTGTTAGAAATCGAAGTTGTGTACAACACACACTATTATATTATTCAATGAGAATCGTACTGTGGAAGCTTGGGGTGTTACATTCTCCCCTCCTTCAATAAATTTCATCCTTGAAATTTTTAAAATTGGTCTTGGGAATATAATGGAAGGTCCCACATTTTAAAAAGAGTCAATAAAACTATCACTTTAAAAGAAATAAAGAGAAGTAAAAAGTTATCCCGAGATAACCTATACTAGGATTCAATGTAGAAAAACATGTATATGGATGATAAACTAAGTGTCAAGTTCTGATGGATAGGGATAGAAAACATGATAAAGAGAAATTTAACAACAAGAAAACCCCAAATATGTGATGGGACAAACGGTCATTAGTTTCCCAGTAGGAAAAGTAAACAGACAACATTTTTTTTGTTTTACGTTACATTACATAATGATGAGGAATTAAATTCTGAGATTGACTAAGTAAATAAAGTGATATACTGACTTTTTATATAGATTTTAATTCTTTAATAAATTTCCACCACTAACTCATTTTTTTAAATGATGAGTATTCAAGAAGACTTGGTCACACTGAAAGATCTAGAATAAACTTCTATAGAATCACATGATCCAAGAAGGATAAACTATATGTTTACCTTGTCTTTAGAGATTTATCAAAACCAAAAAGGTTAGTACAATATATGATGATCCCCCAAATGTATATTCCTTTAGAGAAAGAAACAATAATCTTAATTTCTAAAATCAATACCCCAAAGTTAAATAAATACCCTTCAATAAACAATTGTCCTTAAAATCCTTCAATATAATCAAAACTAATATTAAAACCCAAAACAGAGAATAATTTGGTTATGTAGTCTTCCATGTTAAATTATATCTCCAAATGGAATCAACTACTCTTAAAGTCACATACATAAAAGTAATTAACCTAATCAAATATTCTCTGTTATAGGTTAATAATTTACATAAATAACCCAAGTCACTATAAATCCACAATAAAAATGTAGATAAAAATCCCCCATTACTCCTCAAATGAAACCCCATAGTATTCTATTCTCCTTGGGCATATAGTGTTCCCAAAAAAGTGAAAATCTTCCAAAATAATATTTATCACTTAATCAAAAAATCATTTTCCTATACTAAGGGTATTAATTTGATAAGACATAAGAACTCAACTCAACTTATTACTGATCAATAAAATCATTTAACTAAAAATAATTAGTCACACTAACCAAGGACTTCACATACTGTAGTGGTATGCGATAAATCCCAATCGCACTTTGGTTGTGTGATCGATTCCCACAATCTTGTCCAACGTGACGGGTTGTCACATGTTCTGTGTGTTTTCCTTTTTCAAAATCTATATTTTATAACATTAACAAAATGAGATAAATTTTTCAAAATAACCATAACATAATTTTACCCATAAATTTTATCTCATACCTTTCATTTTCATCCCAAAACATAATAACTTGTAATTTCCTCAAACCCAATGATCATATAAAACCAAATGGTTATTTATAACTATATACACAAGGGAAAAGATAATACATCCTCAAATATCATTCTTATGTGGAAAACTACGGGGTTACAAATATAATAGAAACTTATTCCAAAATAATACCATCAATAAGGAGCACAAATAAATTTACACATTTCTCCAACCATTTATTTCCACATAGCTTCTTCTTTAACCAAGAAAATATCCTATAGAATAGGGAATTCACTCAGGTAATGGCCAGGTCCCCTACATTTACAGAAAATGACTGTAAATGGATTCTTGGGACCATTTTTATTTTCTTCTACAGTACTCTTCATTTTTCCTCGGAAATTATTCATTTTATGTCCTTATTTACTGCACGTAAAGCATTTCTTTGTTCCGTTGAAAACTTTTCTTGTGTGTCTCCTTCCACATTTCATGCATGATGGAAATTTAGGATTATTTTTTCTATGGTCTCCACTACTGGAGCTCTTATCATTCATTACCATTCTCTTCTTTGTTGAGTCTGGGAGTCGGTTAATATATATGTTGATGATAATATTTTTGGAAAACTGATATGGCATGAACACAATATCTTTTACACACATCAACATTCCATTTTGTTGCTCATTTCCACCACCCTTCCCACCTTATACATCATTCTCAAAGTTACTATGTCTTCCTTGGACTCCAGCCATTGACTAAAACTAGAAAGCATTGTGTGAGTAACAGTAGACATAAAATCATTTAGAGAATATCATGACACCATATTCTCAATTTGAAACACCTTAGGATTAACCAAGTTCATTTATTCTCATCTTATATTAAAATAATTCCAATAGGTTTGTAAAGAAAATGTAAATTATCCTAAGCATATCCCCCGAGAGTGTTGTAACCAAGAGTGCAGCAAGGCCCGTTTTCGTGCACCAGTTCCTGTTTGAGTCTTTCTCAAAGTGGTGTTTTCAGGTTTTGCCCCTAGGTACATCTGTTCCAAATCCACCTTTACCTTCTCGTATCCAGACAGGGATGTATTTCATGGAAAAGTCACAAAATATATACAATACCAAAATTTTAGGAAGTTCTTCTATACTAATCCTCAAAGTCTATCTTAGGGCTATGTACTCTAATCAGTGTTTATCAAAATCAAGTTTCCAAGGTTTGTATTTAACTTCCTCTGATACCAACTGTAATGCCCCGACCCTAGTTACCCAGAGTCAGTGCATTATTACATAATATTGGCATGATCACAAAAGATCAAGTCCCGAAAGACCGATTAGTTTAGTATCCTTGGAAACACTATATATATTTATAAGTCTTACATTAAATAATAAGGTAAAAAAACTACAAAAAAATCTTGTCTTCATATCCCCTCATACTATCCCTCCAGGTCATTCATAAATTACTTCTTCACATCTTGGGATAAATAAAACATTGAAAGGGGAGAGCTCAGATGCTCATTAAGGATAAAAATATAGCAGGATATTTCATAGATATGCATAAACACTTAAGGCAATGTATAACTAAAACAAAATCCTTTTAAACTTGAACATCAGCATAATATGGTAAAGATAAAATGAAATAATTACATTTAATGATTCACATGGACATTCTACTAGTCTAATAATCACATGAAATACCAATAACCACTTTCATAATGATGGAATGCATAATGACAAACTATCATAACCACATAGCCAAAGGCCTCGTGCCGAGACTACAAATAATATTTTTTTTCAAGGCCTCGAGCCAAGAAACTTGTTTGTCTCATAAGACCTACCGATGAATCGAGGAGCTATAGCGGGCTCCACCCATCACATACTAAGTCCAATACATTACTCATATGAAAATTTTGAAACATAACATAAACATTCGTATTAAAACTAGCATACTAAATGTCAATACATTATCCACAACCCAATAATGGTATAAAAATAGCACATCCACAGTCAAACATAACTCATTCGATTCAATATGGAAGATTTTACTGTATCAGATTAACCTCAATAGATAATGATGAAGGATATTTACATAGATGGAAATAATCATCAAATCTATTAGAGATAAATATCCCCCCTTTTATTAAAATCATTTAAAAGTCGCACTATTTGTCAAGAAGTCATTTAAAATAGATTTTTGAATCAAAGTGTCCCATACCACTCTGAAACTTTTAAAAGGAATTTTTGTTTGAAAACATTATTGTACATATAAATAAATCCTTAAAACCATTTTAAAACATGGACATTAATACGAACAATTTAGAAGAATAAATCTTTAAAACATTTAAAAATGATATTTTATATAGAGTTTCCAACCAAAAGAGAGACAGTTGACTAAATATAATTGATGTAATAAAAAAATTGTAATATCAAGAGAATAAAGGGATTCATGATATACTATGTCAAAGTACATTATATACAACATATAAAAGTGATTTGGTGTATAACACAAAGGAGTCTCAATGGAATGTAAATTGAGATGAAATCTCTCATAAATATCATATCCTTGAGTTAAGGATAAATAAATGACATAATTATGTGTGAAAATTATAAATACACTCAATATGAATGGATGTTCAGTGTAAAACAATCAAGGGACATTCACACATATTCTTGTAAAAACAATACCAATGAATTGGATGTTTAATTCAATAAATCGAGATTGGGTAAAAATTACTCTTATCAAGTTCATACCGATGACTTGAGAATTTATTAATGGAGTGATTATGTGTATAAAAAGTATATCCATAGAAAGGGTATTTGAAATTATGACATAATAAAACGAATAGTGATTCCACACATAATCTTGGAGTAAAATAATCAATGAATTATGCGTAAAGCCGAATGAGTGAAAATTGAAATTTCCAATTCCCTTATTGATTTGGTAACTTACGAAACATACACCAATGAAAGAAGAATAATAAAATCATGATGTAAATATGAATGAATTAAATTATATTACATAATTAATACAAACATGGGTGGTACATACACCACATGCAATAAATAAGTGGTGAACAATGGAAATCTCACAGAATTAAAAGTGAGATAAGAAACCCCTTACCTTGTACTTTTCCTTAGTCGATGGTATGTTAACCTCATGTATAATAGTTAAAACATTGTTATTAAATTATACAAGAACCATATACATTAATATGATATCATATATGATCTTCGAACATTTCTTTGTTTATAATATCTTAGTATTATCGTCGTTTCGGGTGTTAACATACTCATTTTCTTTTATATGTCTTGTTACATAATGCGTGATTTTTTTGGATAGGTTGAATCTTATTCATATCAAAAACGATATCAAGTCCTTAAACATTATTTTTTAATCATCAAATCATAATTAAACTTGAATTGATACGATGGAGAATGAATCTCATCGCGTTCGTGGAGACGGTAGTCCGTACGTACGCACGTGCGACAATATCATTATTTTGATATTAAAATAATATATAATTGGATATTATATAATATATAGAGAATCATTATCCTGTTATATTTATTATTTACATGAATTATACATCATTATTATACCCATCTAAATAATAATATATTGAATAACAATTACACCACGATGTGGAGACGGTAGGACGTACGCACGCACGTATGGTGACATGTCATTCAAGGGATGGATTGAATAATCAATTTGGTTGTTCAATATTTATAATAATTTCACAGTATATAGAATATACTGGAGTTATTATTTTAGAATGGAAATAAAAAGGAATGAATAAGTTGAAGAATAAAGGAACTTGAAAAAGGGTGGTGAAATCCTTACCTCTTCTTCGGGTTCTTCCTTTTGATTTGATCAAAAGGGCTCCTTAGGTTGGCTTTCTGACAAACGGAAAGCCTATATGATTAATGGAGTACATTTTAAATAGTATTTGGGAAGGGGTTGGCCAATCCAAAAGTCATTGAATGTGTGAAATTGAGAGAAGGGGGAATGACCTTTTATAAGAGGGGTGAGGGGCACCTTTGGAAAAGCTAGAAATATTATTTTATAATAAATCCATATTTAGTTTCTAATGGATCCAAAGGGGTTTATTTACAGGTTAAAGTGGGTATGGGTCTAAAACCACTCAACCAGCAGGTTTTAGATAGGTTTGGGTCACTTTATTAAACTTATCTTTTAGTTTTAACTCTAAGTTAATTAGTTTGACACTTATCATGTCTCTTTGTATTTTTATATTATATAGTCAATAAAATTACTATAAACTTCCAAGATACCGCCAATTGGTCCCTTAATGAGACACCTATCATTATTTAAGTCTCTTGGCAGAACCTTAGATTTTTAGGAATAGAATATAAATTAATAATATAATATTTGTTTTAAAAACTCTTTTATGTCAATTTTGACACTATTCAATAATTGATTTTTGTGAAAGTTTTAACAACTTTATTAATTCTAAAAAAATTCATTTAAGAAACAGTACCATGTAATATTAACCAATAAAAAATAATGTATGTCATAAAAACTTTCAAATTATATTTATTTAAACATTTATAATACCAATTATTTGATTCTTTCATTAATAAGGAAAATATTTCATCATTATTATGTCATAAATAAATTTAATTACTAATGTCTAAAAATAATAAATAAAATACAATTATGTATGAAAACGTTTTATCTTTCTAAATAATAATTATAGTCTAAAATTCAACATATATAACCCTATGTAAAAATTGTTTTTCTAAAATAAATATGCTTATGTCATTCCTGTATTTATTTTAACTTAATTAATATAGAGTGTCCTTATCACCTACAAGTGGGGTCCCAAAATCGACCCAAAGATTCCCATGGTCGGACATGTATCAGCCAATAAGGTTAGGACATGTTTTAGGGTAATTTATTATAATTATAATATTATTGGTTTACCCTTATTTACCGGATTTACCCTTTAACCATGGTAAATAAAATATTTACCGAAGTAATTATTCGAAATGTCTAAAAATAAAAGCTACCTATTTACAAAATTTGGACATCCTAAATCCAAATAAGAAATCCATTTTTCCAAATTCAAAACACAGAAGTGGCTAAAACTAATTTAAAATTAATTCCCGTGGTTAAAACAAAAAGCGTGTTTTTAAGAGATAATAACTATCAAAAGATTAACACTTGTTTATGTCCGGTTTAATTTTGGAACTATGTAAAATGACCAATATTATATTAAATGGTAAAAATATATTATAAATATACTTTAAAACCACTCAAATTCATAATTTATCACTATTAATTATTTCGATTAAAAATGTTGTTTTTAATTAAAATTTAGTAATTTTAACTATTCATCAAAATATAATAGTTTTCCGAAAAGTACCAAAATTTCACCCTCGAACAATTTCGATATTCCGAATCCAAAAATGAATTCCATTTTAAAAGATAAAATTTATAAAATTTCAAAAATTTGGTATTACTTTTCATAACGTCAAGTTTGATTGGTTGTGGTGTGTGTTAGAACTCAAAGTTGCGTACAACACACACTACCGTATTATTAAAAGAGAAGCGTACCGTGGAAGCTTGGGGTGTTACAACTGATAAAAATAATCATTATAGAAATATACTTCTAGTACTATATTTTCCCTTTCATCACATCCCTATGTCAGAAATATATATTTAAAGGCACTTGATCCATTGTTATGATACCATGGGATTAGTAGTCCCACTAAAATATTCTTCCACATGAAATGATCCATCATAAGTTTATTATGGTTATTCATCATAAAATAAGTAATATTTAATAGTATGGTAGTGATCTAATTAGGTCTAACAATAACTATGTTAACTTTCTCAATGGGAAAATCCCTATATTGTTTGCAGGTATTAATTCTTTTCCTTTCATTAGTATCCATCACTAAAAAATGGCACACATTGAGTTAGTCATTAATAATCATGATAATTGATCCAAAAAATCGAAATTATTCTAATGTTAAAACTTTTAAATACTATAAGGAGTTATTATAGTTCTCACGTTGGATATATTTATTTTAAAATATACTTCTCAAGGTATCCACTAAACATTTTATGATACCAATTGTGAAGACCCAGACCCTTGTATCCCAGATTAGTAGCCTTACGTTATTAAATTTTCATAGATACAGGAATCAAATCCTAACATACCGATCAATGGAGTTTTCTTGAAGAAATGGATACATATATGGTACCCTTATTACACAATTAATCATATATAAAACATAAAAAAGTAATGTAATTTCATCCATGAAGTCATTCAATCAATTCATCGTCAAATAATGGGGAAAAGAGAACTAGAAAAGTGTAAACTCAGATGCTTAGTAAGAGTTAAATACAACATAATCATTCATTATTCAGTAATAAATTAAATATAATCAATATATTATTGTATAAGTATAACTTAAATAAATTCCATGTAATCAATAACTTGATCAAAATCTGAATTCATGGATAATATGATGGTGAAAATAACATAGATAGTATTGAATGAAATTTTAATGAAGGAAATGGTTAATAATTTGGATTCCATGATCTCATGAATTGTGGAACCTTTAACTTCAATTCCTTTCACAAGATGGTTTAATCATTATGGGTAAAAACCCACATAATTTGGCTAACTTTTCCGTCTCAGGAGACTACTAATGCATCAAGGGTCTATCTATAACCAGATCCCACCTAATCTAGCGTGTCCAAAGTATTCCAAAAATAAATAAATGATTGAATTAATTCATGAATCAATATTCCTTATCAAAAAATTTCTATTTTGAGTAAAGGATAAGAATTTGAAATTATTTTCATGGTTAATCAAACAACATTAAAAGAAAACACCATATGAAAAATTATTATAAAGATAAGTAAATAAAAATTTTCTTGATATAATAAATACATATATTTAATTTAATTTTAAATGAATGATGATCATCAATAAAAGGGTCAGTATATAAACCATGAAAAAGAAAATTGGTTGATAATATAAAAAATATGGCTCAATGAAAGAAAAATGAGATGAAGTCGCATACAAGGATCATATCATTAATCAAATGAATATATTATGTGTATTCACTGTAAATACAAATTAGAAAAGTAAAAATATAGAATAATATAATAAAAAATTGTTTTACATGTAACCTTAACATGAAATAATTAATGAAATATAAGTTTAACTAAATGAATGAAAATCAGGGTTAGAAATCAATTACAACATCGTAATAAGTTGAATCGTATAACCCATAAAATTACTGAACATAAAATGAAAAATTAAATAACATGAATAAAAAGAGATTAATTAAAATATATATTAATTTTAAGTATGTACACCACCCACAAGAAATGGTTTAATAAGTGATATATCTCACATAAGAAAAAATGAGATTAGAAAACCCTTATTAATTTGAAATCATTCGAACCGTATGCCCCATAAACTTAATAATTTAAAAATGAAATTTTGAATAACAAGAGGATAATTAAATTTAATATAAGATATATCAAAGGGTAGTATGTACACCACACATGAGGGAAAAGGGTTTAAAATAGAATATATCTTAATGAAGTAAAAGGGTTATGAGAAACCCTTACCTTTTTCTAAAAGCATTATTCTATTGTACTTAAAATCCAAGATAATTAAATTATATTCATAAATTACTTAATTAATAACATATTAAAAATATATTTTATTTATTATAAATTTTTTATGTATATTTGTGACCATTTTGATGAGTTATAATGTTTAATTTCATTGTTTCAGAAGTGTTTATTTCATGGTTTCATGATCAGTTCACTTATGTACAATCATTGAAGTTCTTTTCAAACTTAAATAATTATAAAAAAGTGGAATGAAATATTATTAATTTAATTACTTTGTTTAAAATGGTCATATATATAATTTTATTGACATAAGTATGATTCATTTGATAAAAAGTTAATGAAAAATGATTTGTTTATTTCGGCGGTTTTTACGATCATCACAAACCTGTATCATTTTATTTATTTTTATGTTTATATATTAGTCCTAGAATGTAAAATATGTTTTAATAAATATATTATAATATTTTTTAACCATAAAAAATTATTTATGACCAGAATTATGGTGGTAATGAAAAATGAAAACTCATCATCTAGAAAGGTGGAGAATCAACACCTCCGTGACAAAATTTTCAATTTTTGAATTAAAAAGATATGGGAAGAGATTTAAAGGTGGATATTACATTAATGAAATAAAATTATAGTGTATATATGATTCTCTAGTTAACATTAAACTTTTTATAGGGGATGTGAGGATTGTATAATATAATAAACGAAATTAAAAGAGATTGAATGAGGATTTTTAAACTCGAATATCTTCCCCTTGAGAACCATTATAAAACACTTGGATGTTTCATTTTGGTAATAAAATATTTTATTGGACGTGGGTAAGAGGCATGTGAATGGATTTTTTTGTAGAATTTATATAATATTTAAGGCTTATAAATTATGGAAAGAAGGGGTGTTATATACTGTGGGAGGATATGGGTGTTTTTAATTATTTTAGATAAACACTATCAATAGTGATGATTCTTTGAACTAAGTATAGTAACTAGTTATTTTGAGTTCTAACTAATGGTTTATTAAAAAATCCTTGACTCAAAAAATTATTTATTTGGATTAACATGTTAAATTCCATAAATTACTGCATTATATTGTTCACCAAGAATTATACAATTTTAGAAAAATTAAAAAAATCACCCTATCCATTTTTCGTAGTTTAGTTTTAAAAAATTTAATTAATTTTATTAGAATATTCGTCTAAATATGTGAAATGTAATTTCTAATTAAAATTTCTATTTATTTGAAAAATAAAAATCATAAAATTACAACTTATTTTATGATAATATGGAAAACTATTTAAGGACTCATAAAGTAATATTTTAATTATAAGGCAAAAAATAATAATTTATGAATCTATTTTTGTAATGTAAATTTTATTTTAAATCATTATATTAATTTTAAATTTTTTAAAAAAAATTATGTTTCACAAAAATACCAACACATAAATTAACATTTTTAAAACATGTATTTACTTATTAAATGATATAAATATATCTTATCTTCATTAATGAAATGCCTATATTTTATTGATAAATTCATAGGAAAATTTATTATTCTTATAATAGTTTATCTGTTCCTAATAGTCACATTACTATTCTAACGGTCATATTAATATTTAACAGTATATCACAGTTCATTTAAGCTTAGTGTTTCATGTAATGTAAGATACTTAATTAATTGAATTTATATAAAAAGATACATACCTTAAAATATTGGGTTGTTATAATGGGATAAGTCTTCATGCCACCACACAAGGGCCATTTAGGACCCATAACATCCATCAATTTTAATTATCAATTTTAACTCAATTAAACAAGTCTTTGGAATAAAACTAAATAGGGGGGTTTCCCTCATGGAAGATCCCAAGAATTCACATACTACCACTAACATGAATATATTTAAATGGGAATGTATGATATATCATCTAACTCATAAGAATCATTCCATTTATTTTTCAAGGGACGAAAAAACCTCCCAAGGCCCGTCTCAGCTCATTTGAGACATAAGAAGTCCTGTATCACTACAAAACCACCAAAATTTAATTAATTAAAATTGAATTATAAATAATTATTTATAATAAAATTTTATAAATAATTAAAAAAAATCTATTATCTATACTATAAGATGTGCCAATTCCAGACATGTATCTCCACCTTATTAACCCCTACCGTGGTAGCCTCCCCCCGTCCCCAGATACACACACAAATCATGTCTTGCCTTTATCATCCTTCTATATCTCCTTCACATAGGTTTCCTTAGAATAATATTCCTTCTCCACCTTTATCTTCTTCACATAAGTCGCTACCGCCTCCTCCTCCTCTAGCTCGGCCTCCGATATGACATCCTCCCCTATCTTCTTCACATAGGTTTCCTAATAATCATTCTCCTACTCTGACTTCATATACTTTTCATAGGTCTCCTCCTCTGAGACCACCTATGTCTGATCCTCCATATTGGTATCTGATATTGCCTTCTCCTCCGTCTCTATCTCTAATACTGCCTCCTCCACGGACTTTGCGTTGATCTTTGCCTCCTCCACCACCTCTACCTTGATATCTACCTCAGACTACATCTCTACCTCCACTATTTGAAAACACTTCTCCTCCACTCCTCTCCATACAAATCACACATCAACTAAAAATATATGGTATGAAACCTCTCCCATTCCCCCTTCTCTCCCCAACATCGTCTCCTAATACGTGGCTCTAAATACCCAACTCCCCATGTCCCAGACTCCCCGAATCCCCATCTCCCCAGGTCCCCACCTCCGCCTCCATAACATCCCACAAATCCATTTCCACATCTCAGTTTTCACAATTAAAGATATTATTCAATCAATTATCATAAAATTTCTATTATAAAACCTTATGTCTTTTTGAAACCATGACTTTACGATACCTTTAAAATTAATATTTGTATCCAAATCCATATCTCTCCTACACCGATTCACCCCTTTGTGATACATTCAAAACTATCTAGGAAGATCTAATTTTATTTAGATAGTTAGTCATGATTCAACCGAAACATAACTTGTTTTTTCACTATACCATGATTATGACATGTGTTTCGACATAGTGCAAACCTTTTTATGTAGTTCTTAATGAGATGTCAAAGCTTTTAATTGACATGTATAAGGTGAGGTTCTCTATGTAATTTGAAAAAAATTGGTATCCATTGAACCATATTTGTGGTGGCTACAAATTTTGAAAAAAATCCACAATGTGATGTTCTCAGTGCTGGGTCAGATGTTATGTATGCCGAAAGAAAAAGAAAATGTTCTAGGTATGGTCTTATTTAATTTTCCATTATATAAAATCTTCAATGGAACTATTTGGAACTATATTATTTCATATAAATAGCTATCAATGAAATCATCCACCCATATTAGTTTAGTTTAATAATCATAGTTCATTATATTATAATAACTAGTTACCCAATTTTGATGTCATAACTCCTATATCATTCAATGGTAATATTGTATTGATTGAAGTCAACTCCCACCAACATAATTGACAGAATATAGTATGATTTATGTTCATCTCTATCTTTGTATATAAATGTTTTCCTAAAACCATTAAAAAATTATAGATATTCCTCAATATATGCGACGTTAGATTATGATCAACCTTAATCCATGTTAACATTTACATAGTTCCCGTTGGTTTCTTCAATAATAACATTACCTTCCCATAAATAATATGTTATTATTTCAATGGGAATTTTTAACATAGTTATGCGACACATCATATTTTCATGGAAATTCCTATAATATATATATATAATGAAATAGATAATGAGGGATATAATGTTATGACCTTATTTAAAATTATTTTTTCAATATACATACATTTTTTGGATCAGATACCAGTTCTCTTCAATAATTTAAACGTATTTTATTATATATATTCAATTTATATTACTCATGGTAAAATCCATTTTTCACCTCAAAAGATACGAATATACATGGAGATTTTTGAACGAAATTTAATCATATTGGTTTAGTGTAACCATACTACATTATTCAAATGATGTTTTTTAGTTTTTGTATTACTTTATATGCATAATAAAAACAAAATCAAAATAAATAAATTACTTGGATATTGATTATCCTCATTAGAGATTCATTTATTTATATTCTAAGTTGTGGTTTGATAAAAGAGTTAAATGATACATAGAAAAAAAATTCTCCAATGTTTTTTTAACTTAGTAAAGTAAAACTTCAAGAATTTGACACTCCATTTGAATACCTCAAATACTAAATTTTTTAGAAGAAATATAAGGATGTTGGAAACATCTGTGATCTTATCCACCATTACAATGGAATGCTCACTATTATGATATGTGTGAATTATTAAATTATTTATTTATAATTACATTCTTTGATTATATATGTATATATATCATAAATTATTCAATTAGTCACTTCTAAAATAATTTTATCAAAATTATTTTATTAGATACTCCTAATTAATTTCATCATGTGATAGAACATGAACCAACAATCACACATAATAGACTAACCCCAAAATGGTTGTTTTTGTCTATTTTCGGTAACTTTCTTCATCACCATATGGATAATTTTTTCTATTAATTTAATAATATAATTTATAATGAAATTATAGGTCTAAAATTTCATTATAATTTTTGATTTCATTCAATTTTCATATAAAAAATTAATATAGGATTCATATTGGGAGTGTTGAATAATCATGTTTATCATCCTCAATTTTTGAAAGAAATTATATTGAATCAATAATATTTTTCTCTAGTTTAAATAGTTATAATATATATTTTCTTTTACATTTGTTTCACATTTAATAAGTTAAAAACTATATTAGTGGGAATATATTTATTGCAATGGGTGTTACCAATGATTTA
Source organism: Viscum album (assembly GCA_963277665.1). Lineage (NCBI taxonomy): Eukaryota > Viridiplantae > Streptophyta > Magnoliopsida > Santalales > Viscaceae > Viscum > Viscum album. Next base: position 9,435,232 of record OY728127.1, read on the forward strand.
TGGATATGTGTTTCAATGAATTTTAATTAAATCTATATAATATCCTATTTCAGTATGAAACATTGAATATACATAAATGGTATCTAGAGTGAGGTAAGGGATGAAGCCCTGAATAAGTGTGGGTAATATAGGGAGGTATCATGATTTGGAATCATTGGAGGGATTTGATATATATATATCTCATACATTCTGCATCCAATTCATCGCTATCACCACCTCTGCCTCTCCTCACCTCCTTGCCGCCAAGAATCCCCATATATACCTCACCATTGAGTAGGGGTTTACTCGACTACCTTCATCATTAGTTCTTGAAGAGGATGACCCAGTCTTGAAGAATAATTCCACATGAAGGAAAATTAAATATTTTATGGTGTTCCACAAACTTTCTCTAAGTTCTATTAATTTCATTTATCTCACCTGTATGTTTGTTGAGCGGTTGTTGAATAACCTCAATTGACATAATTGTTATCCCCCTACACGTTTTTTTAATAAAAATGTATTTTTTATCTAATGATAATACTTATTCACATTCCAAAAAACCATATTAAATCCTTAGCCCTATGCTCCTCTTCATTGGTTATTTATTCCTATATCGAATCCCCAGTCGAGATTGGTAATGATTTCATCACTTTCCTGAGAAATCTTTTTAGATCAACCTATGATTAAACAAATTTTCTGTATTTCAATGGATATTGGAGATATTGTAGTAAATATTATTTTTTATGATTTTTTTCACACTGACACTTCTTCTAGATGACATTTTTCATATTATTTGTAATTAGATTGTTCCTACCTAGAAATTTGGGTACCAAAAAACTTTATTTTTTGGTTTATGAGAGATTCCTCTTCTCAAATGATGTATGTTCGGCTGTTAAATAACCAGACAATAATATAATAAGTACATTGATTGGTGTTAACATGGTTTTTGTACTATTTCATATAGATGAACTACATTTAGTTTTAGTGGAAAAAATTATATTTATTCAAGATTTATGGTAAATGTGACAAATTTCAAAATAATTTTACATATTTCACTGTTTTAATAATTTTTTTCAGGTCCTCCAAAATAGGGAATGATTTGAGGATGTAGTCATAAAAGTATATTTTTCATGTAGAAAATTTTCAAATTAAGATATTTTAACTTTAATTTCTAGGAATAATGTTAGTTGATTGAATAAAATATAGGAAAATTTAAAAAACATTAGTAATTTTTAAAATTAATCTATTTTTTTAAAATTATATATCGATTAATTAATATCTCATGATTAGTTTGTCTAAATTATTTTATAAAAGAGTTTTTCTGTAACATGAGAGGCCCAGTTAACTAATTTTATAGGAATGAAGAAGTACCATTGAAATATTCTACATGATTATGTATGTCTTATATAATAACACATAACTTTAGTATCATGTGATTCATTAAAGGGGGTTTATATATTTTTTAAATTATTTTTTATATGAAATATATTTTCTTATTTTCTATTTTTATAGTTGTTTTGAAATATTCATTTTTAATTCTAGTAAGCTGGGTTTTATTTTTCACATTATCTTTCAAAATTCTCTTGAATTACACTAAAATATCCAGGGAAATATTACAATAAGCATCTATTTCTTTGTTCTTTGATTTATATCTCACATGGAATCTGCTATAATTCGAATTTCCACATAAGTGGCTTCAACAATAGATCAATGAAGTGGGTTTACCAAATGTAATAAAAACATGCTGTTATATATGTGAGTATATATTTTTTATTATATAATTTTAAATATAATACCACATTTAGATGTGTGGTTTACGCTAAGAAAATGATTTCTGATTATATATATGCTATATCATGTTATTTTAGAATTTTTGTCTTTGTTTTCTATATGAATTTATTGGATGCCTTTGTAGTATGAATTAACCAATACATTTTCATGTTTTGTATGAAATACATGTAAGCATATTATATTTGAGAATCCAATTTAATGATAATTTTTCAATTCAAAATCATCATTGATAGAATTATAATTCATTATGTGTATCTCATCATCATGCTGTGGGAATTAGGTAAGTATGGATGTTTTGACACTACTATTTATAGAATTTCAATGTTTTCCCAAATATCATTGAACATTACTATGTATGTACAATTTAATATCAAGAAATATACATATTTGTAATTTGGAAGGATTTTTTATTGTATATCACATTAAATACATTTTATTATTTTATTTGATTTTTGATATTCATTTTCATCAAATATTGCACAAAAATCTGCATCTTCATGCTTCAAACAGACACACAAAAGGTAAAAATTACATTCACTATTAAATAAAAGAACAATTGCAACTAAATTTTAAATAAATTTTCAAATATATTGAGTGTCCATATTCCATTCATCATAAAATTTCTCAACCCCTCAAAACTATTCACCCATTCTTCATAGGTGGACAACACAGTGATGCATGTGCTATGTATTGTGCCTCTCTTACCTCACACATCACAGGACACCAAAATGATTCTATAACCCTAATTTTTCTAATTTTTTTTTGGTTGAAAAATATTTCATCTTTATTATTGTCATTTTCCCATTATATGTTCCATGGTAGAGGAACAAATATTTGCTTCCATAAAATATTTTCCATAATATATTTCTTATTGCACTTCTAGAAATTTCAAAGCGGAGAATAATTTTTTGGTTATGTGATCTCAAGAAGTGATTCTACTTATATTAGGTTTCATGTAAGAAGAACTATCTTCTATTGATATTTTTCTAATAATTTCCATTATTTTTATTGGATAATTTAAATTCATTTCAATCCATTGATGTTATCTGAGATCATAGAATATAATATTTTTTGTGAAATTTATTTGTGTACTTTTATTTTTTCTTTTCATTTAATATTTTTATTGATTTGTTTAGATTGTGGGTTTCTAAATTTAAAATTGTTTTACCATCTTTAAAAAAATAGAGGTTAAATATCAGTTTATTTTTAAAAATTATGTTAATATTTTTTTTTCATTATTGGGTTTAATATTTCTCCATATTCATTCAATATCCTAAATTATGGTTTTTCTACCTCTTTTCACTTTTTAATCATTTATTCATTATTTATTTTTGTTAACCAACATGAATTACTTAATTTTGATATATATGTTTTTCACATACACACACACACACACACACACACACACACAGATATATATATATATCCATAGGATGCAATTTTTAACCCTAATTTTTATCAATTATTATTATCAATGATTTTATCTTCATAATTATTAGTTTATCATTATTCATTACATTGATGAGGACCAAAATTTTTTTCCCTAAATTCTTTTAATTTATCAGTTTCTCATTTACATTACAGAAAATTCACTAGGGAGAACATTTTTTTGGTCATGTGATTTTATTAAGTGAATAAAATTCAATTTGGTTTCAGTTTTGAAAAACTATAGGTTTTATCTGGTTGAAATATTACATTTCCATCACTAAAATAAATTGTTTTTTCTTATACTTATGTTGACGTTAGTGAAGTTTTATTGAAAAAAAAATATCTCAAAAAATTTTCACATGTTGTTTTGATGAAAATGAAACATCTCATTAAGAACATAATCTCACATATGTAGAACTACTATTATAATTAGTCTTCAATGTAGGTGAACTAAAATGTTACCATAAAAAACAAATAATTTCTATTAGAAGGTTTCATTACGTACCCCCATAGTAGGAGAACTTTACTATAAGTAGGAAAAACTATTATTATGACATCTTAACTATCAATGATACATGTAATGATGCTTTTATAGAATACTATCATTCCATAGGATTAATTCAATATGAAATTGATTTTATTGAACTTATAAAAGAAGCGTGTGTTTGGGGAATATGAGATTCATTGAACATGTAGTTATCTCATTTGTTATAATCAAACATGATTTCTCATAATCGCCATGTATGAAATTAAACATGGATGCTTTTTAAGAGTATATGTTATATGTACAATGAATTAGGTTAGAAGTATAAGGTATATATATGTTTACCCCTTATACATGCATGCATGAAAATGGATTACAGCCTCTTTTTTAGTATTTTTTTTAACATTTCTGATTTTTGGGATATATTCATTCATTTAACACACCTAATAAAATTTCCCTTTCCTTATTATGTGGTATGTAATTCTTGAAACATATCACTATGTCTAATAATACCTCCTCAAAATGGTTCTAAAGTTTGTATTAATTTCTCTTTGATTATATCTTTTTTTGATAAAACCCATTACAAATGTAAACTTGATTATTATTCATGGGAACACATAATAAAACAAATTATAGAAATGTGTAAAAATATGTTTTTATGGGTTATTCCACATATCTTACTTCAATTGTATCTTTACCAGGGCATAAAAAATCTTTTATGGAATCAAATATATAATGGTTCTTGAGGAATAACCATCGGTAAATATGTATTGATGATTCTAATTTGGCCATGAATTATTATAATAAATTAATGCATAATTTTTTTAACGACACACTTATTTCAGTTCTCATTATCATATATTCACATTCCTCATATTCAGAATTTTTTTTTTATATCAATGTCCAATTACTTTAATCTTTTTCTTCATAACAATTGTTCTAGTCATACAAATCACATAACAGATTAATATGTCATGATAATAATATTACTACCTTATAATGATCTTACAACCTGCCCTTTATTGAGTGAAATATTAATATCACTTATTAAAATCAGCTACTATGTCCAGTTTTCAAATTTTTATGTTTCTTACTCTAATATCATCTTCCAATTGGTTTTGATTTCCAACCATTATTTTTAGATTTGTAAAATTTTTCAAATCTACTAACATTTAAACCTTATTATTATTTATATATTGGAATTAGGTTTTTAGTATGTATGTCTACATGTGAAAGAGTATTATAATACACTATTGTGTAAGGATAATTGATTTAAGAAGTAATTTATTACATATTTGATTCCCTCTTTTTTATTTCACTTCCCATGAATCCCCTCATTTGAAACCCAATTATTCCATTCCTATATTTTGATATTGACTTTTCCATATTTAATTTAGAACCAAAAAACCTAACACTATTCCAAGATAATTATTCTTAAGATCCACAATGGATTTACTATAAATTCATCATGTTTTCCCATGAATGGTTTTAATTTTATTATTGTGACTAAAAAATGATTAGTTTTCGCACTGTCACTAACACAACGATCAACATAGTTTAATATTTTGGAACAGTCAGCCTTGATGTACATTGTTGTTTAAATTTTGAATTGTTTCAATTTTTATATTAAATTGTTCTCAAAGATCATAACATTTCTAGGTGTGGGATAACATGGATTTAGTATTTCCAAATCATATTATGGCTTCACTACTACGTATTATCTGATTGTGTATCACTTAACCAACCTCATCTATTAGATCAATGTAATCGATCATCTTTATCACTATAAACTAGTGAAAACATGGTGAAAAGGAAATGAGAGGATGCATATTACGTTAAAATATTAAAGGTCAAAACTCCTAAATTTTTTTATACAATACTATGTACAATACTTTTACTAATTTTCTTTTTAATGAAACAAAACTATTGCAGTGGTGTTACCATTGTACATTGTGGGATTATTTTGATAACCATTTCAAATGTAAGATTAAATATGACGTAATAGTACATTCTATAAATCAAATATTAGTTTTTGAAATCCAGTAATTATAATGATCAACTTCTTCTCAACAGTCAAAAAATATCATTTGTATTATTATATTTGACAAAAGAGTTATGCAGTTTATATGAAAACCTACATATTAGCTTTAGAGAAAAACCCATTAATGTAATTATTCAACATAATTCTACATTATATATTTCAATACGACTTACAGGATTAAATTTATTTGAATTTATTACTTAAAAACATGGACCCCTTTGGTTTCCCTCAAGATTAAAATATTTTGAAATCAAATCAAGTGCTACTCACTTTGGTAATATCAGAATTTGACATTATGTACTACCGTCATTCTTTTGATCAAAATACGTTCAAATTCCTATTAATTTCTGACAGCTAACAAAAATGTCATTTTTTTAGAAAACTGTTCAACATTCCGAGGTTACAACATTTAACTTATCTACATATTTTTATTATAACAGTATTTTCAATACTTTTCAACAATTTTATGTTCTCATTAATATACTTGTGATTTATCATTAAATTTTCAATACTATCTCTTGCTGGATTTTTTCAATCATGAAAATTCACATGCATCTAAGTTATGTGGAATGGAATATTCATCACTACCTCCTAGGATATGTAAATTTATAGTTATCTCTATTATGTAGCATTAAAATTTTATTCTAATGTTTCTATTTAAATAAAATACCCTATCTCATTGATATATCTACAACTGTAATTCAATTTTACTTATTTTACTTTTATAGCATTCACATAAAACAATGTAAAATATTTATACATGCACCAATCATAAAATATTTGAGATATATACCGATTTAAAAGGATTAGTTCTTATTTTGGGGTTTATTTTATCAAACTGATTTCATTTTTTCCAGTTGATTATGGTTCATATGTACATGTTTTTGTCATATCCTTTAGAATTTAAATAGAATAAAATCAAAATTTTCACACATATAATAGGTTTCATTTCAAACATAACACTTTAGTTATGTTTTGATGATGTTTATAAACTATAGTTCATTTCAATTACATTTTTATGGTTCTTTTTACTCATTTGGGCTCCAATATTCTCTATTTGGTTACCTAACTATAATATTATTTTTTTAATTATTAAAAAGTATCTATCACAACTATTTATCAGAATATGCTAATAAGTCCTTTGATTACATCTATCTTTTTGTCTTATTTATCTTAAATCTATTGTATTAGTCTCCAAAAATACTTATAACAACCAAATTATTCCTCTTTATGTAATATAGTGTCTAGTTTTAATATAGGTCAAACTTTTTTCCTTCCACGTAATTTAATGTATGGCCTTTTAGGATACCCAAATAAATACTTACTATTTTCAACAATTTAAATAGTTTCAATTTGGTTGGATTATGGTTCAATGTTTTTATTTTCCATCCATTTTATCTTAAACCAACTACTAATAATTTAATCTGTATGGTTGATTGTATAAATTTTATTTCTAAAAAATATTATCCTTTAATGTTGTATTTTATATTTATATTTTTCAAATGTTATCTATTATCATATTTTCTTTATATAAGATGAATATATAAATTATATAATTTTTATTAAATAATTCACATAATATGTACACAATTTGAATGGTTATCATTTAGAGTAACTTGGTTATGGGTTTTAGTAACTACATAAACTCAGAATGAAATAATATATAAGCTTCCTTGAGTAACTTTATTTCTATTCTGTCTACAAATTTATCTATATTTTTTTATTTATATGATTTTAATATGTGACATTTATGTAAAATTTTACTAAACGCATAATTTTTAGGGATATTAAATAATTCAATCAACAAATATTTGATACAAGTTTGGAAGACTAACATATAATTACATTTTTTTGGAACATTGATTCGACTTCCCTGTAGAGGTTTTGCAGGTCCATCGCATAACTTCTTTCATCACTATTAATCATTAAAATATGTAACTTCTTCTCCAACCATTCAAGAGTGATTTTCCAAACCACATGAAGTATTGAGAACCATAAATGTAGAACACAATTTAAGCATGGTTTTTATGGAAATAGAGGCCCTCTCCTTTAGGTCTAGATTCATGGATGATGTTAGATAAGCCACAGGCCTCAAGTTGGATTGAAAAACCAAGGAAGCTCAGTTGCTTCATGAAAAATATTTTGGACACCAGTGTAAATAATTTACTATAGTTTCTGATATCAATTCTTTATTTTTTCATAAATCCCTAACGCCACACACAACCTATGCATAAAACAAATCCTTACCATCAAAATTGATTTTAATTAGTGATAAAAAAACATATAATTCTTTGATTTCATCTTCAATAGAACTGAAATTCACAATTTTTGTTAAATTTTTCAAGGAACCTAGTTACCTGATCTTCTTCTTAAGTATTGGGTTATTTTTACAAGATTTCCCTAAAATCCATTGAGCAATTCTTCTCATATTTGAGTCAGGTAAAGTAAGTGATTGAGTATGTGCCTTAATTTTTGCAACATTACTAAGATCATTAGCATCGTCTATTGGTTCAATGATTACATAGGGTAATTATAGAATGAATTCCTTTCACTCATGAAAATGGGATTTTCATACACTTTTTCAACACTAATATAACTTGTTTATAAAACTTCAGATATAAAAATTCTATAGTTCTATGTGAAAAAATAAATTTTTTAATATTCATTAATAATAATGAAACATCTATAAATAATCTCTATAATTTTTCCGGGATACCAATCATTATTTTTTAATGTAGACTATTGCATTTATATAATTTAAAACTGAAATTCACCCCATTTTCAATAATATATTCATATATTATATACTCCATTAAATCATAACATTAATTATTTCTACTTTCTGTTTAGTTTTCCTCCAATACCTCTTCCACATTATCAATGTTCACATAATATTATGCTTATAGTATCCACACATTGTTTGAAATAAAATACACTTGTATGTACACTTTATGCATACATTGATTTAATTTATATAAATTTTTACACCTAAATTATTTTCAATAGTTATATTTTATACCTCTATATATATGTTGAATCCTCTCCCTTCACACCATTTCCATTTCAGTGTGTCACGAGCATCCCACTCTATTTATTCTTCCAATCTCCTCCCACTTTCCTAATGTGTGACACAAGTTAGATAGATCGACACCATACTTTTTTGTGAGTTTCAATGAAAATATTTAATTTAATGGTCGTGATATGAAAATTGATTGGTTTATTACTAGTTTATTTATGAAGGAATAATTCTCAAAACCTAATTGATCGATTTCCCTGCACTGGAACCACGACCAAAAGCTTTAAAAAAACCTAAGACACATCCTCAACCATGGAACATGCATAATTCCTATGAAATTATTTTAATAAAATTAATAAAGATATTTTATTTAAAATTTTGAGATGTTTAAAATCACATTGTAGATATACATCAATGAAACTGTATGGGGATAAGTGCCGAAAACCTCTTAGGTTACCCTATTCTGAGGAAACAAAAAATCACCATCACAGATATCCAATTCCCAATGCTCTACTTCATTAAAAAATAAAATCCATAACATGTAAATAAAAAAAATATGAATTAATAGAGGAGAAGATTATGGAGGTATACCAAAGGTAAGATCTTACCTCAATGTGGAATTTAAATCCACCTATAACATCACCTTGGAGGAGTTTGAAAATGTAAAATATGGGTAAGGAGAGCTAGCTCACATTGGGGAGGAAAAATGGAGATATTAGGAGATATAATATTAATATATGTGGATGGGAAAATGGAAATTTTAACCCTTTTAATAAGATTCATGGTTTGGATGCACGATTGGAAAAATAGGGCACCCCCAATATCTGAGACACACCCACCATTCATAGTTATGATAAATAGTTTAATAGATCATTCACCATCCATGTGACATTTTTGAAATTTATTGTAGATTATCACATGGTTTTTCATGGCCACCCAAATGGGTTTAAACCCCATGAACCTAAGAAATATTGGTTTCAAGATCATACCTCTCATTTTGAACAAACCATCCGACCACCATGCACTATTGGATTCACTTTATAAAAAAATTATCTATGGGATCTAAACCCTAGGAAACTCCCAAAAACATTGATATATATTCTTATCCCTATTCAATATCTAAAAAAATCATTTAGGTTCATTCTGACTATTATAATTACATTATAAATCTATTATCAAAAAAACGTCTTTTTTAGTAGTTAAAAATAAAAATTCCAACTAAAATACCCAAAATATATAAGTATAAGATTATAAAAATGCAAGTGATAATTTTCACTTATTTAGTTCTCAATAGAATGGTGTTCTAGGTTAGATGTCCAAGGTAACCTTCTTGTGTTGTTACCTAAATATGAAACCAATTTCATTATTTGGGGTATGCATTTAGGGTGTTTTTTCATTTCTATTTAGGTTGAATGTGTCAAATCAGTGATTATTAACTTATTTTGTATACATTTTCATAGTGATGTTTGTCAATTAGTATATGGATATAGTTTTATTATATAGTGGTTATGTTTTATTGGTGAATGTTTTTTATTTTTTTGATTCTTTGGAATGAGGAATGTTTCATTGTTTCACCACTATAGAAAAATTATTCAATGGTGGGGAGATCTATGTTAGGTCTCTATCTCAATCCTTAGATATGGTTCCTTATAGTAATATATGGGATTCTCTTTAGTGAAATTTGTTGATGTTGATGGATTTAAAAATGTTGTATTTAGGGATTTAGTTATGTTTTCATGACTCCCATCCTTGTAACGACTTCTTTTTTACCCACCCACTGACATATTAACATAGGGTATCAGTGTGGTTTTCATTTTATTAATCTCTCCATGTATATAAGACTTTCTAGGAGATGAAATCATCATGGGGGGAAAAATATTCACACCCCAATCATTAATTTCATTTATTATTATTTTTATTTTGTTTATTTAATGGGATGTAACTTTATTATTTAGATTCCATACATAATCTATAATTTTGAAGGATTATGAGTGTCACATGGTTAATGTGAACAATTATTCAACCATCTGGGTAACCCATGTATAATGATGAAACACTTATTAGATAATTTTAGGGTTGGAACATTGTTTCTCATAACTATGTTGAAAAACCATGTGTGTGTGTGTGTGTGGGGGGGGGTGATTATCTTTCATAAAATACACAATTTAAATATGGTTTTCTAAACTATTAAACCTAAAAACATGAGCTTCCTAGGTTTAATAAAAATTTACTTCCCAAAAATTTTCATACCAAATTTTTAGGGGATTAACCCCTCCTCCTCCCTCACTCCAATCTGAAAAACCATAGGTCACACTGAGGTAATTTATACTCCCCTTTTATTTTTGATTTAATCCCTACAATTATTGATTCCAAAATGTATTTACTGGTGATATACATTCCTCCTTTTGTTTCATCCTCTCATTCCCCTTTACACCCAATTTATTTGGGTTCCCCCTTTCCTAGTGAACTCTAGGAGACACTAGGGTTTGATTTAGGGCTTAAGGTGTTATCAAAATGGGGGGGGGGGTCAATAGTGTTCAATGAAGTTCTATACATGCTTTTTAGGAATTATCTATTAGATTTCACGACTTTTGAATCAATTTTGATTGAATTGAGTCAGGTGTTATTGATATTTTATTATTATTTTTACTTGTTTTTATTCTTTAGTGTTTTAAACAATTTAATTTCTAAATAATAAATATATATATGGTAATAAATGATTTGATAATTTTTACTATGTCAATTCACACATTGAATAATTTGTTTTCTTAGTTTTATAAGGTTATTTAAAATTCTATGTTACATTAAAAAATTAATAAAATGATTATTCTAAAATTATTTTTGACAAATGAATGTATTTGAACCCATTTTTTCATGATATGTATTAGGGATTGAAGTTTAATATTTTATGATAATTTATAAATTATGATTTGATTTATAAATTTATTTAAATGGTTGTTTCATGGGTAATATTTTAAAATCTAATTTAAAAATAGTTTTTGAAATATTATAAAGAGGCTTGGAATTCCAAGTCAACTTTATGGAAGACCTGTTTAGCCCCATTGAATTGTATTTGGAAATCATGGTTGTGTAAGACCCTCCTTGAACAACCTATATATTTATTTTTTTAAAAATTTGTGGTGTTTGATATATATGGGTTTTTGGTGATCAATGAACGAGGTTGTTTTTTATAATGAAATTATAGGTATAATTGAGTTATATATTTGTAATGATTATATTTTTAATTGTTTTTTTCTAAACATCACAATTTTATGGTCATGGGAACCCATGTAGAAATGTGATAATTCTAGAGTTCTACACACTATATACAATCTCAATTTTAGTGTCCCAAATAATGTGAGATAAGAATAGATGGATAGTTCCCTTAATAATGGATAGGTGTAGGATTGTCATGTGTCTTGTATTAGGATGTGATGTAGACTAATAAAAGGTTTGTGTCTAGTAATGTTGAAGACCATCTCACATTAGAACCATGTGAAGAGACCTTTTCAAAATTTTCTTTATTTGTGTTTTTATGTAGGGGATAACCTTGAATTCCATTTGTATTCCCTATTTGATTTCTTTTTTTGGAACTTTTTTTTATTTAACTTATTTATTTTTGAGATGGTGCCTTGTTTAATTTTTAAGAGTGAGTATAGTTTCATAATAAATTTCAAAAAATTATTAAGGAGGGTATTTTGTCTGATAAAGGGATATTTAATATATAATTGATGGTTTTAATTAATAGTTTTAATTTAGTAGAACATTATTTTTTGATTTTATAAATATGTCTAATTGATTTACACTAGTTTTTTTTTGTGTAAATAGATTATTTTACTAAAAAACTACTGTTTATTTTTTTGATTATAAAACCCATTCATGATAAACCTACTATATTATTTCATTTCGTGCTAGAATAAATGAAATGAACAGTAAAATTTATTACACAAAATCATTAATGAAATACAAATGGGCATGTATTTCTCCTAGCCTGCAAACACTATATTCTGAATTTAGTTCTTATGGTTCATTTCATGTGACCATAGCTTTAGTCTTATTTAGGTTGTACAATAAGTCACGAACACAAGGGTTTGTGTGGGATGTGTAGAATTAATGGGGTGTGTTTTATTATTAATTTCGGTATATCTTATATCATAATGTTTAATATATATGAGTTAGTAATATGATGGATTGATCATGTGAGTTCTTGTTTATTTACCTATGATGTTATATTCAGATTAGATATTTCATTTTTGTTTAATATTTCTTAAAAAATAATTCCCAATAATGATCCTTGATGCTAGATAGTAGTTGGTAGCCTGTGGGGATTGAGAAGTCCCTTCATTCCAAGTCTCATGTTGGGTTGGATAATGGGTTGGGTTGACCTAGGTAGGTTCATGAAATTGAATGAGTCCCTTTAATTGAATTATTCAAATATTCCCAAATCTTTTATTGAATAAATAATTGATGGAATAATTTTAAAGATTTGGGTTTGTAGGGATTCAAAAAAAATCTTATTAAAGATTTGAAAACACAATGGGAATGAATATTAAGAGGATAACCAATATTAGAGGAATGAATAAAGAATCTATAAATCATGGAGAATGATTAAGTGGAAAAGGGGGTATGAATATTGATACTACTATTATTTTAAGTTTTTGAGTATTATTTTAAATGTTCAATTATTTTTGTTGTTTTATTTATATCTTTCCCCACTAATGTTATCTCTTGAATGGAGGGGTGAAAACATTTTGATATTAGGGAAGAAAATTATATCTATTTATAATGACGGATTACTCACAATAAGTAAATTTTTTTTGCTATCATGATTGATTTTATTATTTTGTGATACATTATTACTTTAAATTTTATTATGTTTGAATTATTATATAAGTTTAATGTTTTCTACCTCATTTTATGATTTATAGTCCCATTACTGATAGTAGTTTTTATATAATGGAATAGGATAGGATGAGTGGTGATTTTCTAGTGTATTCATTCTAATGTGTGAAGGTAGTGAGAGTTTTATGAATTACCTATGACCACTAAAACCTATTTAGGATATGCTTGAGTGATTTCAGAGTAATTTATTAATTTGGATTCATTTACACATTTCCATATACATAGGAAGAGGGATAATCAATTAGTGATAACTTATACATTAAACCTCACAATATTTTTCAACATATGATGATTGATGGATTAATCTATAAATCTTTAATCTATCAATTAATACTAAGAATAGTTATTTTTTTGAATAATATGACAAAATCCTTATTATAAATCCTCCCCTAAAACCATCACCCTCCATCTTCTTGATTACAACTTACTTGTTTTAACTACTTCTAATTTATCTTAGAACTTGATTCATTAAAAATAAGTCCATTTTAACCAAATATAATTTTATTTTTTTTTCAACCAATTAGAGACACATCATGGTTTTTATAATGATATATTCATAATAATCTATATTTGTAATTAGATTTTTTCAAACTCATGATAGATGTATATATAGCTGATAAATTCAAAAAATAATTTTCTAATTAATCCTTTACTTTAAATTAGAATTCATAGAGTCATTAATGAGTAAAATTATTATAATATCATGAGAAATTTATTTAAGAAGAATATTTTGTAAATATATAAATTATAAAATAATACTTCTATTACGTTCAATTAGTGATGTATCAACTTTCTCCATTGAAATATTTGTCATCTTTTTTCCTCTATTTTTATTTTCCTTATAGGTTTAAACAGAAACCTCTATATCTTCATTCACATGGAAGAAAAATACCTTATACATATAAATAAACATATAATCTCCTTCAAATATGTATTTAATAATGACTGTGAAAAATAAAAGAGAGATAAAATAGATCCAATCAGAGGAAACATGGATTAGCTATGATACCATTTACAATTCCTGTCAGAATCATGCAGTCACACAGAGATGTGGGGGTGAATCACTATGAATTAATTTTATCAAATTCCATTATATTTTTAGTTAAAAATCTTAATATTATAACCTCTTCACCTACTGGGAGAAATGGATCTACAAATAAATTCCCAACAAACACTACCACACACAAAGAAGCACATAAAAATACTAGCAACAACAAATATTTTAATAATATTCGCCATCATTGTAGGTGAATACATCCATTAAATGTTAACATATATTTCTAGAAACATTTATATAATAATATTATTATATGAATATATCTAGTTAAGGTATCTTTATTTTACCCTACTATATATCACCAAGATCTTATATAGTCTCTCGACTATATTACAATTTCTAGATTTTTCATTTATACTATATCCTAGATGATTAGAATGAATCATCCCATGCCACTAATGAAAGAATATAATAATTTATATATGTGATTTAAATACCTCAATTTTCATATATTCTCCATCAATTTTCATCTTCATTAACCAGAATATAAACAGACAGAATTTCATTCACATTTTATATTTCATCCTAACTGAATCTCAGAATAAATAACGCACGTGAACATAAATTTTCTTCACATTATCTTCTTCCTTAATCATATAGGAAATTAAAAAAATATAATAATAAAATATTAGAATAAAATTTAATATTACATCAATCATATTCAATTTATTAAAGAGTATTGACATATAGAATATATATGTCTAATAATAGTGAAATTCTGTATTAACAGTCATATTAAATTCTTAATTGGATTATATGATATAAGGATATTGTATCAAATTTATTATCCATATTATTATTATTCCTCAATGTATATGATTTTATTTCATGAATATAACCCACTTCTCTCTGATATTCTTTCATTGATACATAGAATGTCCCAATATATAATAGTGTCAGTTTCTATTCTAAATATCGTATATAATTATTCTTGTTCCACTTCTTCTTCTTCTAATTCATCTATATTTTATTTTTATTATTTTATTTTTATATTTATAATATCAATAAATTATGAGTTTTGGCACTATAATATTCAATCAATAAATTCTCATTTGGGGAAGTTCCCTTGACCTTATATCCTTCTCATTTCAGAATGATTATTGAATTGATATTCAAACAATACTCACATTGATTTTTATCTACAATCTGTATGGGATCATGTGTATAATATTATAATTTAACTAACCTTTGAAACTGGTAAAATCATCATTTGATAAATCCTAAAGTTTTTCATTTAAAAATGATTTCAAAATATTGGCATTTGAAAACCCTAGATTTGTCATATGAAGTAATTCTAATTAATAAATTTTTTATTATATAATATTATTTTCCAGAATCAAAATTGAATATATAGAAACATCATGGATTTTATTATTTTAATCTCAATATTAAATCATTATATTTATTACCATTTTAAATTATCATTTTTAAAATTCTCAATTTTATTAATATAATACTAAACTATAAATAACATATTATCATTCCAAATATTTTAAAAACTCCAAATCATCATTATATGTAAATATAATTACTATTATCTTTCTTTGGGAATCCTATTTACCATTACATATTAGCTTTAAAACTATTAAATAACCTTTAAAATCTTCTGGTCAAGTTTACATATCCCATGTTAAATCTTCCAAATGCCCTGGAAATTTGGATTCGCTCTTATGTATTGAAGAAAAACTCTAGTACTTTTCCAAATCTCATTTTCCCTTATGATTAAATTTCCATTTCCCTTTTAATAAAACTAATAACCCATATGTTTTTATGTAATTTAATTTGGAATATTACAATGTGAATCATTTCTTTAAAAATTTCCATTCAGCAAGTTCATGAAAAAACCAGACATATGCAATGAAATTTCTAAGGTACTCTTATATAATAAGATAAAATTCCATAATACCCTTGTATACATAGAATTTTTTTTAAATTTATTCTATAATTTTACTACTCTAAATTTAAAAGATTATTATCCTACCATATCAAGCCAACATAAAACACATTTTTCAATCTCAAATACCTCTTATTAATCTCATAAAACCATAAATGAATTAGATATTTTTCATACTCTCTAAACAATCTTTATACCAATTATTAAAAATCTCCACATATAAATTCTTCATTATTGTTACAATAGATCTCTACCACTTGAACTAATTTCTAATTATTTATTATTTCTTATTATTATAAATAGTTATTAGATAATTACAAAAAAAAATTACAACACATGCCTTATCTTAAAACTCTGTATTCTCCATAAATCATCAAACCCTCTTAATAAATATATATATGAGCCTTCACTCTTGATAACACTATGATATTTACTCACTCATTCAATCAGTTTTTTTAATGCTTCAATCATAACCCTTCCTTAAGATATCCAATATAAATCTAATAAAATAAATTATTTATCTTGTCTTATAAAGTGTGATCATCATATATATATTTACACCTTTAATTTATTAATTATAATAACACAAATATAATCATTATATATATACATGTTTAATTCCATGATTTTTTGTTCTGTGACTTTAAGTAGTACCAATGACTTCCATTCTATGATTTTTCATTTTAGAAACTCAGACTATATCCCTTTTACAACAAATAAATGAATCTCCAAAAATAAATGACATATAAATATAATTATAAGTCATAGATCTCTATGTTGATACTCAATTAGTCTCAGTATCCAATGGGTTCTTCAAGATCCCCTTCACATGATAGTGTTTATCAAGTATGGGGTACTTGAAAATATCAACAGACTAGAATCTTCATCATATATCAACACACAATGAATTGACCCCCATTATTTATTTATTTATTTTTCTATTGACATTTCAGATTATTAATATCAAAATATAACACTTTTCATCAAAATTAAGAAGGATATTTAATCTCCCTAGTTGGAGTTTTTTTATTAATACCCAATTAAATAATTAATTAAATGTTCTCTCATGAATCTATCCAAAATTTTTTTGATTAGAATTTCTAATATTTATGTGTAAAAGGTTGTTTTAAACATCTCAGACAATAATATTTATTGAAACATTATGTTATACAATGTTTCAATGTAAAAAATTATTTACTAGAGAGAAGGGTGGAATAAAATTTATATTAACCAATAAGCCATAAATTAATAAAAAATTTGTACATGTGAGAATTATTTATGTAGAAAACATGAGGGATTAATATATACATAAAATTAATCCAAAAAAATCAACATGTTATACTAAATCACATTTATCTTGTGAAGGGTATTTTAATCCAATTTTTCAATTTTATTACATATACTCAACTAAAAATTGACATAAAAAACCTTACAGTTTATGTAAATCTACCCATTTCATGTTTATTCACATTATAATTATCACATCACATTGACTTCACTTAATGATAATAATTTAATCAATCCTCAAGAATGATCGAAAAAGTTTAATTCTAACACCTCTGCAATGAAGTTCCTAATTTTTTCCCAAAAAAGTTATATGAAAAAAGAGATATATGCTGGTATATTTCCATGATCTAAGCTCCCATTTTACGGAAAATCTTCAATATATCTTCATCATGATTGGTCTTCTCAAAAATAAAATTCAAGAATCCTTTTATATAACATTAAATATTTCAAGGAGACTCCATGATATAGATAAAATCATTACATGATGAATATATCTTATAGCTAAAAAAGGTACATATATTTAATCATATTCTCCCCTTATATTCATAACATTAAACTCCCGAAAAAAATTATAAAAACCACACAAATTTAATAGAATATGTGGGGTCCCCCCATTACTTTTAGTAACAGTAATATGGTAGAGAATTAATTCTTTAATAAGAAACCCATTTAGGTTGAGATCTATTTTAGTGATATAAGTTCTTTTCTTTCATACCCATTGATTCTATAGACATGAATATCATTTGGTATAATGAACATCTTATTTCCTAAAATTTCTAATTATGTGGAACTGGACATTTAATTTCCACTAAATTAGAACATGAATTCTTTTTTTCTTAATCCGTTTTTATTAAATTCTATAACATTAATTTTCATATGAACATGAATTCCTTTTGAGTAGGGATAGATCTCTTAGATATTACACAAGAATTATCTAGAACACTTATAACACCCATCACTAGAATCCTCCAATGTGATTTAGAATCTCTAATATAAATACATTCCACAAAACCAATCCTTTGTTTATTTCTTGGAGTGATTCTTTTTTATTGGTCCAACTTACCTCCACCAATATATATGTTTTTATATGTCTCTCAAAGGACAAGGATATGACATTTCCTCCCAAAATATAAGAGTTTCTTCCATGGTGTATCATCCTTCTCAATCTCATTCTTGGGCGTGATTTAATTAGTATATTTATTTAGTTTACATTCCAAGTGAGTTTTTCATTAATTATTTATTTCTTAAATAGGTTTTTTAGACTTATTTCTTCATTATTATATGAATTATGCTTAATTTATTTATATAAAATTTTTTATCATTGTTATTAACTCTATCATATGTTCCCTAGAGATTCTATAAACATTATATATATATATCAATTATACTTATATCTCTTAATATGTCTACTTTTCATATTATCAAACTTTATCACCTTTATAAATTACATATATAATATTTTATGATTTTTATAATATACTGATATTCAATTATCTTGTCTCCAAACCTTTCATAGCACCATCAATTTCTAATAAATAGTTTTCTTTTTTTCATTTTGTTATAGACTATATAGAGTTCTTCCTTAATATTTTTGAACATTACAGATCTTCCTTTGAGTGTTCATGGGGTTTCCATTCATTTTTCCCATCTCGACCTCCAACCTAGATATAGATAAAGATTTCCTATTGTTTTTTCCACACATATTTGTATATATTTTCATTTATAACCGATAATTTTAAAGTAAAATATTTTAGGGAAAACAAATTTTTATAGAATATGGGAAACCCTTATAGATGAGGTTAATGTTTATAAACCTTTAGATATTTTAAAACCATTAATTTCACATGAATGAGGATTTCTAGAAGTAATAATATTATAAAAATCATCAATGGAATATAATATTTTTTTGTAGTTTGTGAATGTTGTGCTTGGTTCCCTTATTGATTTTTCATATTGCCCTCAAACTCAATATATTTCATGTTTTGCGTGTTTTTTCAGCTATCATAGATTTAAATATGAATTTTAATTTTTACTCATATTCTTAATTTTATATTCATGAAACATTGAAATTTCTTGTAAGGAATTTTCTATCCCCTTAGTTGTTTTATATTTAATATTCATTTGAGAATTTTTAACATAGATTGTATCACTTTTTATTTCTTATAGTTCCTGGATCCTTTCTTCATAAACTTTTATTTTATCAAATTTCTCAAAAATATATATTTAAAAAAATTATTTTGTAAGGGATTTTTTTCTTTACAAATCCATAAAATATTTTCCTTTGATTTATTTATTTTTCGAAAGTGATGTTAAATCCATTATTTTATAACAATATTTTATCAATTGAATATACTTCCAATTCAAGATATTTGTTATCATCCAATAGACCGTTGATAAAAATTACTATGTAATTAATAACTTTAATAAGATATTTTTTTATAATAATCCTTTACATTAATGTATAAATCACCGAGTCATTCAATGGAAACATGTTTATGAAATCCTGAACTAGAATATTTAATGGGACACAAGTGAATAGATATAATATATAAATTATCACTATGATTAACATTAATTAGTGGTGTTCCCAATGTATAATTTTAAATAATTATTAATTTCATGCAACTTTATTCTATATTTTCTTTAATGTTTTGAATGAAACATTCATGTTTTTATTAAAATGGTTGGAACATCCTTATATATATAAGGAAAATCAGAACCTTATTGAAATCAATACATGATATATAACTGTTAAAAAATAATTTGGAACTGAAAATAAATATAATTATAGGGAACCTATGTTATATTTTTACTGCTTGAAATTCCCACTTGGATCATGACGTCACACTAAGAGTGGTTAAGGGGGGCGGGGGGAATTTATGTGAACTAACTAGTCACTACACTTCATGAAAATAAGTAAATATAATACTGTAACAATACATTGATTTTTTACAAGGTTATCCACATGGGTGGGTGACTAAATAATTTTTATGTTTGTGTCAATTATGAAATATAGATATCTACTAATACAATTATGTAAATAAATGTGAGGAAGGTATATTTATTTACCTAGAATCCATATATGAAAAATATCATACTATATTCTGACTGAGTTACAATTTCATAATAGTTTCTTCATACTGGATCACACTAAAATATAATGAATCCTCACAACCTAATAAAGAAAAGTCTATCCAATATAACCACTGATATCTTTCAATCAAATGGTATGATATTCTTCCTTAATTAGAGTCTTTGAATTCCATACATATAATATGCTATAATTTCCTACCACATAGTCTCTTCATCTCAACTAAAATTCCGAATTAAAAACACATGTAGAAATTATTTTTATTCAAATTCTCTTCTTCATCATTCAAATAATATCTTCAATGAATATATT
Organism: Viscum album; assembly: GCA_963277665.1. Lineage (NCBI taxonomy): Eukaryota > Viridiplantae > Streptophyta > Magnoliopsida > Santalales > Viscaceae > Viscum > Viscum album. The sequence goes on from OY728127.1 coordinate 9,456,514, forward strand.
ATAACAAAAAACAAAAAAAATATTTAATAATACCTAATTATTATTATTAGCATTCTTTAAGAATATTTACAGAATAAAAAATTATATTTACATATATAGTTTCATCCTTTATCGGCTCTCCTCTTCACATATTATTTTCATTATTTAACATACATATATATAGGTTAGATATTCTCCTTATTCTCCATATTTTTAGTTTTTATTGATGCATAAAATCAAATTTCTAAAATATCATTAACTTGTCTATAACATTCATTCTTAAAAAGAAGAACCTCTATCAATGTTTCCATATCGGTTTCTCCTCATAATCTCTTCTACACTTATTATTATTATTTTTATTATTCTCTTACCAAGTCACCTTATCAATAAATAAAATGAGGTTTTACCCATGATATTCAGTCAATAAATTTTCATTTTGGATTATTCCTATGATCTTCAATCATTCTCATTTTACAAAGATTATTAAATTTATCTTCCAAAGAAATAGAGACCAATTATTATCTTCCATGTGTACCTTATAATGTTTGAAATATTATAATTTAAATCACCTTTGAATCTAGATTATTTTTTATCAAATAAACTATTTAGTTTTTTATCTTCATAAATGATTATAAATTAAATGCCTTTTATAATACACTATTTATCAAATAAACACAGTCTTATCACTGATCATTTAATTCTATACTATTGTATTCTTGAATCACGATTAACTCTCTTTCAGTATTACCATATTTTATATTTTAATATTAACATGATATCATATAATTTCTTACCATTACAAATTATACATCTATAAATTATCATTTCTATTAATATATTACTCATCCACAAGAAACTGATTACCCACAAGCATATTTTGAATGCTATTGTTTACAATTACGTGAGTATTATTTCTCTTATGGATCTATTGGGATGTCCTTTTATTAATTACATATTAGCTTTTAATAAATCACATATCCTATAAAATCACATGTTCACCATTAAATATCCCCATTTTAACAATTTCATATACACTGAAAATTTATGGTCACTCTTAGGTATTATAAAGTGGATTTGTTACTTTAGTAAATCCCATAATGATCTCTAATTATATTTATGTTTCCTTTTGAATAAATATTATAACACATAAATATCAAAAAACATAATGTTATATACAAATTTTCAATCTATAATGTTTGGAGAACCATTATGTATCCAGAAAAATTTTAGAGGCACTCTTATATACATAGTAGAAATTCAAGAATGCCCTTAAGTATAGAGTAATTTTTCCATCTTCTTCAACAATTTAGAACTTTTCATTTATATAAATCCTTTACCACCATATAAATTAATCTTTTAACACCATTACCTACCTTATGTTACTCCATTTCATCTAAAATACAACTTAAATGAATTTAAGAATTTATTAAACTCTCCTAAAAATCTTCAATAAATTTTCCAACCATCCTATTACATATAAAATCATATTGAATTTTTAAATAATTTTCTACCGCATAAACTAATTTCACATTAATTCTCAATAGTTATTCTAAAAATAGTTTTTAAATAATTACCATTGCAACATCTCACCCCTTCATAATTTTATTGAGAAGGAAATGAGATGTTACGTGGCCTTAGGTGATGTTCCCAAGAAGCCAATGTATGGAAATAAATGTCAAGGGATTCAAGAACAATTAGGGAATTATTTTCCATTAGAATAAACAACCAAACCATCCAATTCATAATCAACCATAACTATATGATGCATGTCAAGAAGTATAAACCAAATAATATCTTACCATGTAACAGCTAAAATATTCCACAAAAACTCCCATAAACCAATCAACAACCCACAAAAATCCCAATATTAGAGTACCAAGTTGAATATTCATAAAAATAATCCATATAAAACCATGAAACGCCCCACAAATCCACACCAAGGTCCATGCTCCAAGAACCACAACACATCCCAAGCATCAGGATGATCCAATATAGAAATGAGATGCTTCACCTTTGCCTGTATACTAGAATACCACATCTGTAAAATAACCCAAGTTCCAAAGAATGGGTTGAGTAATAATACTAATTATGGTTTCCCTAAATGAGTTAACTACACACACCACTAAGATAGAACCATTAGCACATTTATATAAAGTATTTTACATAATACATCAAATAGTGAAACAAACTTCCAACAAACCAAACACAACCTCACCAAGAAAATTTCCACCCAAACCCACACAATACAATGGATATCCAAACGATTATTCCATAATACATTTACCATCACATATTAGCACAAAAATTTCAACCTTGCATAACCACACACAAACAAAGCATAACATCAAAGTTCCAAATACCCAACCTGATAAACAATCATGGTGAAACTTCCCATACAAACCCATTTACTCCTTTCCCAATATTGTGGTGCTTAATACCCACTTATCCTTGATGGTGTAACTTTAATCCACATTCAATCCCCTTTTCATAGCGGTATTACCCATATAATTCTTATCAAATCAACACAAACACGACATGTTCAAGACCTTAAACAAAAACATACGCCCAATAAATCTACAACCATACGAAAAAAAACTATTTCACAACCAAAAAATCCCTTAGCAAATCATCCTATACATGTTACATTTCAAAAAATAAAACCCCTTTTTATAGAAAATCATTTTCAAAATCATTTCAATAAATCAACCGATTTACTGATTTTAAAATAAAATTTTAAATTCTGACAACAAAGAACCTTTTGCTGAAATAACCCATTTTCCCAAAACATCCACAACTCATCACAATATGATTTTTGAAAAATATTTTCACATCATAATAATAGCCAAATATATGAAAAACCAATTAATTGAAATCAAGTATTGCAGTTCTAAAAAATTAGAGGTGAGAGAGATGCCACCTACCATGGGATTTTGTGAAATCGACCCACCACACAATCAGACACTAAATCTGTAATGCCCTGACCCCAGTTACCTAGAGTCAGTGCATTATTTTAATAAATTGGCATGATTACAAGGAATCAAGTCCTGAAGGACCGATCAATTTAGCAGTCTTGGAAAATAGATTACATACATGAATGTTACATTGCACATTAAGACATACAAAACAACATAAATAATCTTTATGAATGCTATTATTCCCTTGGATTAACCTAGCATATCAATCACAATAAACTTCTTGGAATCCTGGGAAAAATAAAACATAGAAAGGGATGAGCTCAGATGCTCAGTAAGGGTAAGCAATACAACGGGATCTTTCATAAATAAGCATAAAAGTTTTTAAGGCATTTTATAACTAAAACAAATGTCTTTTAAACATGAACTTCAGAATAATATGGAAAAAATAAAATTAAATAATTCCATTTACTTATTCACATGGATATTCTACTAGTCGAATAATCACATGCAATATCACTAACCACATTCATAATGATGGAATGCATAATGCCAGACTATCATAACCACGTAGCCAAGTCCTCATGATAAGACTACAAATAAGATTTTGTCAAGGCCTTGTGCTAAGATGCTAGTTTGTCTCATGAGACCTACCGATGCGTTGAGGAGCTATAACGGGCTCCACCCGTCACTTATTATGTCCAATGCGTTCCTCATATGAATAGGTTTAAACATAACATAAACATTCGTATTAAAAATAGAATACGAAATGTCAATACTTTCTCTATAAACCATGAATGGTATAAAAATAACACATCCATAGTCAAACATATCACAAAACCTTCAATTGATGTTTTTTATAATAAATCACCTTCAAATATGCTTAAAATCCGTCAAAGAAGGTTGACATAGATGAAAATTATGAGTAAAACTTTTTGAGAGAAATATCATTTTTGTAAAATCATTTAAAAGTCACAAATTTATAAAGGAAGTAATTTAAAATAGATTTTTGAATCAATGCTTCCCATACCACTTTGAAACTTTTGAAAAGAATTATCATTTCAAAACATTCATGTCCATATAAATAAATCCTTAAAATCATTTTGAAAACATGGACATTAATTAAAAATATTTAGAAAGATAAATCATTAAAACATTTGAAATTATGATCTTGATAATGATTACCTTTAAAAATCCTTAAGATCTTCATTTTTAAATCATTTTAATGAAAAATGGAAATGGATGATAAAAATGTCCCAGTAAATACTTACACATAAGCAATCTCAGGTAATAATGAGATTGAGGAATTAACCCTTACCTATTTGGTAACTTACGAACCATAAAAACCATTAAAGTGGTATCATACAATGAATAATTAAATACACATAAATTAAAGTTTATTACCCAAATAATAAAATTATGGGAAGTACATACACCACACAAAAAGGTAATAGTGGCAATATGGGATGAATCTCACGGGAATAAGGAGTCAGATGAAAACCCCTTACCTTGCACATTCCATTAGTCAAGGGTACGTTTGACCTCCTCTACGAAGATCATATTATGTTATTAAATTATAGCAGAAACATATTAATATTTATGATATAATACATGATTTATTTATGACTTTATACTACCCATTTAATAATAATTTCCATGTTAAATTAACATTTCGGGTAATAATCGTTTTTTATCGTACGTGTTTATACTTGTTACTCTTGATTGTATCACTTAGATCATGATTTAAATACTTAAAAAATATAAAAAATGATAAATATATCATATATATTTAGAATATAAATATTTATAATAGATATATATATGAAATGGAAGACACCGTTTATGGAGACGGTAGTCCGTACGTACGCATAAACGTTGTTTCTGTTTTCATATAGTTTTGGACGGAAGTAAGTGAATAAGATATATGTAAGTACATAAATACTTATATATATATATATATCTAGTAGCATTATTATGTCATATATTACATACTATATATTTTTATAATCGTCGATGAATGGTGAACTTGGAAATGAATCGCATCGCATCGTGGAGACAGTAATCTGTACGTACGCACGAGCGAAAATATAATTCTTTTGATATTAAAATAATATATAATTGGAAGTTATATCATATATAAAGAATCATTATCTTGTTATATTTATTATTTACATGAATTATACATCATTATTATAACCATCTAAATAAAAATATATTGAATAACAATTACACCACAACGCGGAGATGATAAGCCGTATGTACGCACGTATGGTGACATGTTATTCAAAGGATGGATTGAATACTGAATATGGTTGTACCATATTTATAATAAAATAAAATTATATATAATATAATGGGGTTATTATTTTAGAATGGTAATAACAGAGAAAGAAGAAGTGGAAGAAGAAAGGAACTTGAAAGAGGGTGGTGAAATCATTACCTCTTCTTCAGATTCTTCCTTTTGATTTGATCAAAAGGGCTCCATAGGTTGGCTTTTTGACTAATTTAAGGACTCTAGAATTATGTGAGGGAAGTTGAGAGAGTATTTGGGCAGGGTTTGGCCGATCCAAAAGGCTTTGAGGGTGTGAATTAATGAGAAGTGGGAGTGCCCTTTTATAAGAGGGGTGAGGGGCACCTTTGGAAAAGCTAGAAATATTATTTTATAATAAATTCATATTCGGTTTCTAATGGATCCAAAGTGGATTATGTAAAGTTTAAGGTGGGTATAGGTAGAAAAAAATTCAACCAATAGGATTTAGATAGGTTTTGGGTTACTATATTAACCTAATAATTAAGTATTAACTCTTAGTTAATTAGTTTCACTTTTACAATGTCTCATTGTATTTTTATATTATATGGTTAATAAACATACTATATACATCCACTCTACCCCCAAGATGTCCATTAATTATACAACTATCCTGATATAAGTTTCTTGTACGAACCTTAGATTTTTAGGAATTTAATATCAATTAATAAGATAATATTTGTTTTAAAAACTATTTTATGTCAATTTTGACACTATTCAATAATTGATTTTTTGTAAAACTCATAACAGAATGAATACTTCGAAAAAAGTTAATTAAATCAATCCTAAAATGTCATATTATCCTTGAAAATAATTGTTATTTATAAAAAGTCTCAAATTACATTTATTTGGGTATTTATAATATCAATTATTCTAATGTTTCATTAATTAGGTAATTACTGCATCACCATTGTGTATTAAATAAATTAAATTATATAATGTCTAAAAATTATAAATAAAATATCATTATCTAGTAAATATTTTAATTTTCTAATGAATATTTACAATCTAATTTATCTTTTGTATAACCCAATAGTAAAAATGTTTTAGTAAATAAACTTTGATTTGAACTCTTTTAACTCTTCTTTGAATTAAATAATAATAAATGTCCTAATCTAATCCAAGTGGACCTAAATGATAATATTTTACTCCTAATGTTTCTTTTTGGTCGATATACACTTGTCCAATAGAATTAGGACATGTTTTATGGTAATATTAATATCATTTTTACCCTTAATTAACCTATTTACTTTTAACAGTGGTAAATAAAAGTAAACAGTTACTATTGACCAAAAATTATTTTCATCTCATTGAACCAAATTTTACTCCTTGATATTAACCGTGTATCTCGGATTTTTGAAATTTCACTCAGAGAAGCGGTAAAATTAATTTTTTATGAAAAATTCAGTTTTTTTAAATACCACTTAGTGGTTTCACTATTCATCAAAAAAATGAATGTTTCTGGAAAAATACCAAATATTAGGCCTAAGATATATTTGATATTATGAATTAAAAAATGATGTTTATTTTACCAAATTCAAAAAATATCAGTTGCATTAATTAATTTAAAAATTAATTCCCGTCGTCAAAACAATTAGCGTGTTTTTAAGTGATAATAACTGTCAAAGGATTGACACTTGTTTATGTCTGGTTTAAATGTGATATTACATTCAATGACCAAAATTGAATTAAATGGTAAAAATATATTCTAAATATACTTTAAAACCACTCAAATTAATATTTTATCACTATTAATTATTTCGATTAAAAAAGTTGTTTTTAATTAAGATTTACTAATTTTCACTATTCATCAAAATATGAAAGTTATCCGAAATGTACCAAAATTTCACCCTAAGATAATTTCGATATTAAGAATCCAAAAATTAAGTCCATTAAAAAAGATAAAATTTATAAAATTTCAAAAAGTAGGTATTACTATTCATAACGTCTAGTTTGATTGGTTGTGGTGTGTTAGAATCTCGAAGTTGCGTACAATGCAAGCCATTGCATTATTAAAAGGGAAACGTACCGTGGAAGATTGGGGTGATTCATTGTAAATTTTTGATGTATCCATTCTAAATAATAAATTAATTATCCAATTTGAATATATAAAAGTTTAAAATATTTGATTAAAAAAAGGGTTTCACTATTAAAAGTTGGTAAAAGTGCATTTTTTGAAAAATACTTCTTTTATCTAAAAAAATGAATTTGTTCTTACATTATGTCTTAGAAACACATAATATGGATTCTAAAATTATAAGGATTATATAAAGTTCAAAATTTAGTTAATACTATTCATAACCTCTTTTCAACGACTAGTTTGGTAAGTCATGGTACGCTTGAACTCGGTGTTGCGTGTAGTAAAAGTTATTGAATTATTTTGAAGAAATAACATACTATGAAATCTTGGGGTGTTACATTCTACCCTCCTTCAATAAATTGCGTCCTCGCAATTTGAAATTGTTCTTCGAAAATAAAAGGTTGAAAATAGAAAATATCTTTGTGGGAAAACCCACACCGGAAATCGGGTTAATAAAATTTAGTCTTAATAAGAGGAAAAGAGAAATTAAAGGGTCACCACCAAATTATAATCTCTATTAGGAGAAAATTGGTGGAAATTAGAGACATATAATTGGAGGAAAAACGTAAATATTTATAGGTAGTGATTGAGGTCATCAATCACAAACAAGTGTAAAATTGAGGTCCTTAAATTCATCAATCTGTGATGATTTGAAATACCATCGGTTCAACAAAACATAGGGTATTAAGATAACCCATTTTTGGTTTTAGGATCCCTTAAATAAAGTATTAGAATTAATTTCTTTATATAATAAGATAAGAAGAAAAATATATTCTTGACATGTAGAGTTCCATCCTTTAACTAATTTCTACGACAAACTCATCTTTCACTCTAAAAGATAATAGAACATAAAAATCATATTCTATTTATCCTCTTCGTATAGGTTTAAAAAAAAAATATTTATAATTCATCTACTAGATCTTTTAAAAAAATGCATTATTTAATCCAGGACATCACGTGGGCTAGTGGTAGGTGATACACCCTTGTCTCCCTTCGGGTGTGGGTTCAAGTCTCGCGGCCTTGCCGGATGCGACGGGTTACCGCCCAACCACCGGGTTGTCCTCGTATAGAAATCCAAAAATAATCCAAACTAGAACTATCCAACATAATTCATTTCAAAATTTATAAGGAAGGTAAACCCAATGAAGATCCTTTATACCCCGTAATAGCATGTGAATACCTTCATCATGTATTCTTTTAAAACACTGAAACATCCTGAATTACTATAAAACCTAATTGATTACATTCATGCTCCCTTATTCCTTATAGAATACTGGATATACTTCATCCATCCAAATTTTTTTGTAAACTCCATCAATGATGGAATATACAAATATTTAATCAGTTTCAAGGCAGTCAAGAAAATCTAATATAATTTACCCAAATCAGCCATATATTATTGCAAAATCAGTACCTCAATATTATGACCATATTAAGGTTTATCTTTCCTTCAAACATTTAATTTCTATAAAGTTTAACTCTTTGTAGAGTCACTTTTCATAGTACCATAAAATATCAAATCCTCAATGAAATAGTACTGCAGTACAATCCTTTTTTATTTCCAGTACATCAATGATTCAACACTTAAATGAAATAATTCCAATATAACAACATAAGAACACTAGTCATTCCTCTTTATCTGTGGTAGTATCATAACTTGAATATTATCCAATAGAATCATTTGCGTCATAGTCTAATAACTTGGACATTGGTTCACGTAATTTCCAAACTCCTTGCAGTTGAAGCATTGTATATTTGAAACCTTTTTCTTACCCTTGCAGTCATGTACTTGGTGTCCTTTTTCTCCACACTTATAACAAACTCACATTCCCTTTAGGCAAGTTCCAGGGTGTTTCTTCCGACAGTTATCAAATATGGGAAAAAAATTCTTTTCCCTCTTCCCTTTATCCATCTTTCTCTCTTCCATTATTTTCTTCTCTTTCTTCCCTTCAAATCCATAGGACTCAGAGAAGCCTTTACTTATCTTATCAACACATGATACTATTTCTTCATATGATGATAATATATGGGAGACTATTTCCCTTCTAGATGATGGCTTAATACCATGAAAGATATGATCCTTCTTATTCTTTGGATCATACGTATTACTGGAGTTCACATTCCTTCTACTAGGTTCCATTTCATACAATATCATAAACTAGGTCAGTTTATGAATTGCAATGAATAATTCCAAAACATGTAAAATACCTAACGCAAATTGAACTGTTTATGGATATAAACCAAAATCATAAAAATGTCTTCTTTGAGGAATAATATACTCATAAACCCTTCATAATGGTTTGTAAATAAAATGAGAATTATCCTAAGCATATCCCCCAGGAGTGTCGTAACAAAGAGTGCAGCAAGGCCCGTTGTCATGCACCAGTTCCCATTCGAGTCTAGCTCAAAGCGGTGTTTTCAGGTTTTACCCCTAGGTACATCTGTACTAGAGCCGCCTCTACCTGCTCGTATACAGACATGGATGTATTTCTCGGAAAACTCACAAAATCTCTACAATACCAAAATTCTAGGAAGTTCTTCTATACTAATCCTCAAATTTCATCTTAAATCTATGTGCTCTAATCAGAGTTTTTCTAAATATAGATTCCAAGGTTATTTCAAAACTACCTATGATACCAACTGTAATTCCCTGACCAAATTTACCAAGAGTCGGTGCATTATTTTAATACATTGGAATGATTACAAGGAATCAAGTCCCGAAGGACCGATCAATTTAGCAGTCTTGGAAAATAGATTACATACATGAATGTTACATTGAATATTAAGACATGCAAAACAACATAAATAATCATTATGAACGCCATTATTCTCCTGTCTTAACCCTGCATATAAATCACAATAAACTTTTTGAATCCTGGGAAAAATAAAACATAGAAAGGGGTGAGTCAAACGCTCAGTAAGGGTAAGCAATACAGCAGAAACTTTCATAAATAAGCATAACATTTTTAAGGCATTGTATAACTAAAACAAAAGTCTTTTAAACATGAACTTCAGCATAATATGAAAAAAATAAAATGAAATAATTCCATTTACTTATTCACATGGATATTCTACTAGTCGAATAATCACATGCAATATCACTAACCACTTTCATAATGATCGAATGCATAATGCCATACTATCATAACCACATATCCAAGGCCCCGTGCCAAGACTAAAAATAATATTTTGTCAAGGCCTTGTACCAAGACACTAGTTTGTCTCATGAGACCTACCAATGCATCGAGGAGCCATAGCGGGCTCCACCCATCACTTACTAAGTCCAATGAATTCCTCATATGAATAGGTTTAAACATAACATAAACATTCCTATTAAAACTAGAATACAAAATGTCAATACATTCTCCATAAACCATGAATGGTATAAAAATAACATATCCACAGTCAAACATATCACAAAACCTTCAATGGAAGTTTTTTATAATAAATCAACTTCAAATAAGCTTAAAATCAATCAAAGAATGTTGACATAGATGAAAATGATGAGTAAAACAATTTGAGAGAAATATCCTTTTTGTAAAATCATTTAAAAGTCCAAAAATTATAAAGGAAGTAATTTAAAGGATATTTTTGAATCAAAGTGTCCCATACCACTTTGAAACTTTTGAAAAGAATTATCACTTCAAAACATTCATGTGCATATAAATAAATCCTTAAAATCATTTTGAAAACATGGACATTAATTAAAAAGATTTAGAAAGATAAATCATTAAAACATTTGAAATTACGATCTTGATAAAGAGTACCATTAAAAATCCTTAAAATATTCATTTTGAAATCATTTTTATGAAAAATGGCCATGGATGATAAAAATGTCCCAGTAAATACTTACACATAAACAATCTCAGGTAATAATGAGATTGAGGAATTAACCCTTACCAATTCGGTAACTTACGAAACATACAACCCATGAAAGAGGTATCATGCAATGAATAATTAAATGAAAATAAATTAAATTTCATTACAAAAAGAATAAAATTAGGGTCAGTACATACACCACACAAAAAGGTAATAGTGGCAATATGGCATGAATCTCACGGGAATAAGGAGTGAGATGAAAACCCCTTACCTTGCACTTTCCTTTAGTCGAGGGTACGTTTAACCTCCTGTACGAAGATTGTAGTATGTTATTAAATTATACCAGAACAATATTAATATTTATTATATCATACATGATTTATTTATGACTTTATACTACACATTTAATAATAACTTCTATGTTAAATTAACATTTCGGGTAATAATCGTTTTTTATCGTACGTGTTTTAACTTGTTACTCTTGATTGTATCACTTAGATCATGATTTAAATACTTCCATAATATAAAACATGAAAAATATATCATATATATTTAGAATATAAATATGTATAATTGATATATATATTAAATGGAAAACACCGTTTATGGAGACGGTTGTCCGTACGTACGCATAAACGCTGTTTCTGTTTTCTTATAGTTTTGGACAGAAGTAAGTGAATAAGATATATGTAAGTACATAAATAATTATATATATATATATATATATATATATATATATCTATTATAATTATTATGTCATATATTACATACTATATATTTTTATAATCGTCGATGAATGGTGAACTTGGAAATGAATCTCATCTCATCGTGGAGACGGTAATCCGTACGTACGCACGAGAGAAAATATCATTCTTTTGATATTAAAATAATATATAATTGGAGGTTATATCATACATACAGAATAATTATCTTGTTATATTTATTATTTACATGAATTATACATCATTATTATAACCATCTAAATAATAATATATTGAATAACAATTACAGCACGACGTGGAGACGGTAAGCCATACGTACGCACGTATGGTGACATGTTATTCAGAGGATGGATAGAATAATGAATAAGGTTGTACCATATTTATAATAACATCACAGTATATATAAGATACTGGAGTTATTATTTTATAATCGTAATAACAAAGAAATAAGAAGTGGAAGAAGAAAGGAACTTGAAAGAGGGTGGTGAAATCATTACCTATTCTTCAGGTTCTTCCATTTGGTTTGATCAAAAGGGCTCCTTAGGTTGGCCTTTTGACTAAATGAAGGCCTCTAGGATGAATTGGGGGACTTTGAGAGAGTATTTAGGCTAGGTTTGGCCGAACAAAAGCCTTTGAGGGTGTGAATTAATGAGAAGGCGGAGTGCCCTTTTATAAGAGGGGTGAGGGGCACCTTTGGAAAAGCGAGAAATATTATTTTATAATAAATTCATATTTGTTTTCTAATTGCTCCAAAGTGGATTGTTTAAAGTTTAAGGTGGGGATAGGACGAGAAACAATCAACCAATAGGATTTAGACAGGTTTGGGTTACTATATTAACCTTATCTTTAAGTATTAACTCTTAGTTAATTAGTTTCACTTTTACAATGTCTCTCTGTATTTTTATATTATATGGTTAATAAACATACTATATATATCCAAGAGACCCCCAAGTGGTCCATTAATGATACTCCTATAATGATATAAGTCTCTTGGACGATCCTTATATTTTTAGGAATTTAATATCAATTAATAATATAATATTTTTTTTAAAAACTATTTTATGTCAATTTTCACACTATTCAATAATTGATTTTCTGTAAAACTCATAACAGAATTATTACTTCGAAAAAAGTTAATTAAATCAATCCTAACATTTTATATTATCCTTGAAAATTATCGGTATTTATAAAAAGTCTCAAATTACATTTATTTGGGTATTTATAATATCAATTATTCTAATGTTTCAATAATTAGGTAATTATTGCATCACCATTGTGTCATAAATAAATTAAATTATATAATGTCTAAAAATTATAAATAAAATATCATTATGTATTAAATCTTTTTATCTCTCTAATTAATATTTACAATCGAATTTATCTTATGTATAACCATATATTAAAAATGTTTTAGTAAATAAAATTTTATTTTAACTCTTTTAACTCTTCTTTGAATTAAATAATAAGAAATGTCCTAATCTACTCCAAGTGGACCTAAATGATAATATTTTACTCCTAAGGTTGTTTTTGGTCGAGATACACTTGTGAAATAGAATTAGAACATGTGTTACGGTAATATTAATATCATTTTTACCCTTAATTACTCTATTAACTTTTAACCGTAGTAAATAAAAGTAAAAGGTTACTATTCACCAAAAATTATTTTCATCTCACTGAACCAAATTTTATTCCCTGATATTAACCATGTCTCTCAGATTTTCGAAATTCCACTCAGAGAAGCGGTAAAATTAAGTTTTATGAAAAATTCAGTTTTTTTAACTACCACTTAGTGGTTTCACTATTCATTAAAAAAATGAAAGTTTCCAGAAAAATACCAAAAATTAGGCCTAAGCTATATTTGATATTATGAATTCAAAAATGATTTTTATTTTACAAAATTCAAAACATACTAGTTGCATTAATTAGTTTAAAAATTAATTCCCGCCGTCAAAACAAATAGCGTGTTTTTAAGAGATAATAACTATCAAAAGATTGACGCTTGTTTATGTCCTGTTTAAATGTGAAATTACATTCAATGACCAAAATTGAATTAAATGGTAAAAATATATTTTAAATATAATTTTAAACCACTCAAATTAATAATCTATAACTATTAATTATTTCGATTAAAAAAGTTGTTTTTAATTAAAATTTACTAATTTTCACTATTCATCAAAATATGAATGTTATCCGAAAAGTACCAAAATTTCATCCTAAGATAATTTCGATATTACAAATCCAAAAATGAAGTCCATTTCAAAAGATAAAATTTATAAAATTTCAAAAAGTAGGTATTACTATTCATAACGGCTAGTTTGGTTGGTTGTGGTGTGTTAGAATCTCGAAGTTGCGTACAATGCAAGCCATTGCATTATCTAAAGGGAAATGTACCGTGGAATCTTGGGGTGTTTCATTGAAAATTTTTTATTTCCCCATTCTAAAGAATAAATTTATCTAGTCATTTTTAATATATAAATGTTTAAAATATTGTATTAAAAAAAGGGTTTCACTATTAAAAGTTTTTAAAAGTGCATTTCTAAAAAAATTCTTCTTTTATCTAAAACAAATGAAATTTTTCATACATTATGTCTAAGAAACACATAATATGGATTCTGAAATTATAAGGATTATATAAATTTCAAAATTTAGTTAATAATATTCATAACCTCTTTTGAACGGCTATTTTGGTAAGTCATGGTGCGCTTGAACTCGGTGTTGCGGGTAGTGAATGTTATGGAATTATTTTGAAGAAATAACACACTATGAAATATTGGGGTGTTACATTCTCCCCTCCTTCAATAAATTGCATCCTCGAAATTTGAAATTGTTATTCAGAAATAAAAGTTTGAAAATAAAAAAAACTTTGTGGGAAAACCCACACCAGAAATTGGGTTAATAAAATTTAGTCTTAATAAGAGGAAAAGAGAAATGAAAGGGTCACCACCAAATTATGATCTCTATTAGGCGAACATTGGTGGAAATTAGAGACATATAATTGGAGAAAAAATGTAAATATTTATAGGTAGTGATTGTGGTCATCAATCACAAACAAGTGTAAAATTGAGGTCCTTAAATTCATCAATCTATGATGATTTGAAATACCATCAGTTCAACATAACATAGGGTATTAGTATAACACATTTTTGGTTATATGATCCCTTAAATAAAGTATTAGAATTAATTTATTCATCGAATAAGAGAAGAAGAAAAATATATTCTTGACATGTAGAGTTCCATATATTAACTAATTTCTACCACAAACTCATCTTTCACTCTAAAAGATAATAGAACGTAATAATAATATTATATTTATTCTATTCATATAGGGTTACAAAAAAATATTTATAATCCATCTACCAGATATTTTAAAAATACATTATTTAATCCAGGACATCACGTGGGCTAGTGGTAGGTGATACACCCTTGTCGCCCTTCGGTTGTGGGTTTAAGTCTCACGGCCTTGTCGGACACGACAGGTTGCCGCCCGACCTCCGGGTTGTCCTTTTATGGCAATCCAAAAATAATCCAAACTAGAACTATCCAAAATAATTCAGTTCAAAATTTATTAGGAAGGTAAACACAATGAAGATCCTTTTTACCCCGTAATAGCATGTCAATACCTTCATCATGTATTATTTTAGAACACTGAAACATCCTGAATTACCATAAAACCTTTTTGATTACATTCATCCTCTATTATTCCTTATAGAATACTGGATATACTTCATCCATCCAAAAAAATTTGTAAACTCCAACAATGATGGAAAATACAAATCTTTAATCAGTTTCAAGGCAGTCAAGAATATCCAATATAATTTACCCAAATCAACCATATATTATTCCAAAATCAGTACCTCAATATTAGGACCATATTAAGGTTTATCTTTCCTTCAACCATGTAATTTCTAAAAATTTTAACTCGTTGTAGAGTCACTTTTCATAGTATAATAAAATCTCAAATCCTCAATGAAATAGTACTGCAGTACAATCCTTTTTTATTTCCATTACATCATTGATACAAAACTTAAATGAAATAATTCCAAAATAACAACATAGGAATACTAGTCAATCCTCTTTATCTGTGGTAGTATCATAACTTGACTATTATCCAATAGCATCATTTGCGGCATAGTCTGATAACTCGGACATTGGTTCGCGTAGTGTCCAAACTCCTTGCAGAAGAAGCATTGTACATTTGAAACCTTTTTCTTACCCTTGTAGTCACGTACTTGGTGTCCTTATTCTCCACACTTATAACAAACTCACATTCCCTTCAGGAAAGTTCCAGGATGTTTCTTCCCACAGTTATCACATATGGGAAAACTCTTCTTTTCCCTCTTACCTTTATCCATCATTCTCTCTTCCATCATTTTCTTCTCTTTCTTCCCTTCAAATCCATAGGACTCAGAGAACTCTTTACATATCTTATCAACACATGATACTATTTCTTCATATGATGATAATACATGGGAGACTATTTTCCTTCTAAATGATGGATTAATACCATGAAAGATATGATCCTTCTTATTCTTTGGATCATACGTATTATCGGAGTTCACATTCCTTCTACTGGGTGTCATTTCTATACAATAGCATAAACTAGGTCAGTTTATGAATTGCAATGAATAATTCCAAACTTGTAAAATACCTAATGAAAATTGAACAGTTTATGGATATAATCCATAATCATAAAAATGTATTCTTTGAGGAATAATTTACTCATAAACCCTTCATAATGGTTTGTGAATAAAATGACAATTATCCTAAGCATATCCCCCGGGAGTGTCGTAACCAAGAGTGCAGCAAGGCCCGTTGTCGTGAACCAATTCCCGTTCGAGTCTATATCAAAGTGGTGTTTTCGGGTTTTACCCCTAGGTACATCTGTGCGAGAGCCGCCTCTACCTGCTCGTATCCAGTCAGGGATGTATTGCTCGGAAAACTCACAAAATATCTACAATACCAAAATTCTAGGATGTTCTTTTATACTAATCCTCAAATTTCATCTTAAATCTATGTGCTCTAATCAGAGTTTTTCTAAATATAGATTCCAAAGTTATTCCTACAATTCCTCTGATACCAACTGTAATGCCCTGACCCCAGTTACCCAGAGTCGGTGCATTATTTTAATACATTGGCATGATTACAAGGAATCAAGTCCCGAAGGACCGATCAGTTTAGCAGTCTTGGAAAATAGATTACATACATGAATGTTACATTGCACATTAAGACATACAAAAAAACATAAATAATCATTATGAACGCCATTATTCCTTTGGATTAACCCTGCATATCAATCAAAATAAACTTCTTGGAATCTTGGGAAAAATAATACATAGAAAGGGGTGAGCTCAAACGCTCAGTAAGGGTAAGAAATACAGCGGAAAATTTCATAAATAAGCATAAACATTTTTAAGAAATTGTATAACTAAAAAAAGTCTTTTAAACTTGAACTTCAGCATAATATGGAAAAAAATAAAATGAAATAATTCAATTTACTTATTCACATGGATATTCTAGTAGTCGAATAATCACATGCAATATCACTAACCACTTTCATAATGATGGAATGGATAATGCCAGACTATCATAACCACATATCCAAGGCCTCGTGCCAAGACTAAAAATAAGATTTTGTCAAGGCCTTTTTCCAAGACACTAGTTTGTCTCATGAGACCTGCCAATGCATCGAGGAGCTATAGCGGGATACACCCATCACTTACTAAGTCCAATGCATTCCTCATATGAATAGGTTTAAACATAACATATACATTTGTATTAAAACTAGAATACGAAATGTCAATACTTTCCCCATAAACCATGAATGGTATAAAAATAACACATCCACAGTCAAACATATCACAAAACCATCAATGGATGTTTTGTATAATAAATTAACTTCAAATAAGCTTAAAATCCATCAAAGAATGTTGACATAGACGAAAATGATGAGTAAAAGTTTTTGAGAGAAATATCCTTTTTGTAAAATAATTTAAAAGTGACAAATTTATAAATGAAGTAATTTAAAAGAGATTTTTGAATCACAGTGTCCCATACCATTTTGAAACTTTTGAAAAGAATTATCATTTCAAAACATTTATGTCCATATAAATAAATCATTAAAATCATTTTGAAAACATTGACATTAATTAAAAAGATTTAGATAGATAAATCTCTAAAACATTTGAAATTATGATATTGATAAAGAGTACCTTTCAAAATCCATAAAATCTTAATTTTGAAATCATTTTTATGAAAAATGGACATGGATGATAAAAATGTCCCAGTAAATACTTACACATAAACAATCTCGAGTAATAATGAGATTGAGGAATTAACCCTTACCAATTTGGTATCTTACGAAACATAAAACCCATGAAAGAGGTATCATACAATTAATAATTAAATACACATAAATTAAAGTGTATTACACAAAGAATAAAATTATGGGCAGTACATACACCACACAAAAAGGTAATTGTGGCAATATGGCATGAATCTCACGGGAATAAGGAGTGAGATGAAAACCCCTTACCTTGCACTTTCCTTTAGTCGAGGGTACGCTTAACCTCATGTACGAAGATCGTAGTATGTTATTAAATTATACTAGAACCATATTAATATTTATGATATCGTACATGATTTATTTTTGACTTCATACTACCCATTTAATAATAATTTCCATGTTAAATTAACATTTCGGGTAATAATCGTTTTTTTATCGTACGTGTTTTAACTTGTTACTCTTGATTGTATCAATTATATCATGATTTGAATACTTCCATAATATAAAACATGAAAAATATATCATATATATTTAGAATATAAATATGTATAATAGATATATATATTAAATGGAAAACACCGTTTATGGAGACGGTAGTCTATACGTACACATAAACGTTTTTTTTCTGTTTTCATATAGTTTTGGATGCAAGTAAGTGAATAAGATATATGTAAGTACATAAATACTTATATATATATATAGATGTATATATATATATATATCTAGTAGAATTATTATTTCATATATTACATACTATATATTTTCATAATCGGCGATGAATGGTGAACTTGGAAATGAATCTCATCGCGTCGTGGAGACGGTAATCCGTACGTACGCACGAGCGAAAATATCATTCTTTTGATATTAAAATAATATATAATTGGAGGTTATATCATATATAAGTAATCATTATCTTGTTATATTTATTATTTACATGAATTATACATCATTATTATAACCATCTAAATAATAATCTATTGAATAACAATTACACCACGACGTGGAGACGGTAAGCCATACGTACGCACGTATAGTGACATGTTATTCAAAGGATGGATAAAATACTGAATATGGTTGTACCATATTTATAATAAAATCATTGTATATATAAGATACTGGATTTATTATATTATAATTGTAATAACAAAGAAAGAATAAGTGGAAGAAGAAAGGAACTTGAAAGAGGGTGGTGAAATCATTACCTCTTATTCGGTTTCTTCCTTTTGATTTGATCAAAAGGGCTCCGTAGGATGGCTTTCTGACTAAAGGAAGGACTCCAAGATGAAGTGAGGGAAGTTTAGAGAGTATTTGGTCAGGGTTTGGCCGAACCAAAAGGCTTTGAGGGTGTGAATTAATGAGAATGGGGAGTTCCCTTTTATAAGAGAGGTGAGGGGCACCTTTTGAAAATCTAGAAATATTATTTTATAATAAATACATATTCGGTTTATAATTGCTCCAAAGTGGATTATTTAAAGTTTAAGGTGGGGATAGGTCTAAAACCAATCAACCAATAGGATTTAGATAGGTTTGGGTTACTATATTAACCTTATCATTTAGTATTAAGTCTTAGTTAATTAGTTTTACTTTTACAATGTCTCTTTGTATTTTTATATTATATGGTTAATAAACTTACTATATACATCCAAGTGACCCCAATGTGGTCCATAAATGATACACCTATCACGATATATGTCTCTTGTCCAAACCTTAGATTTTTAGGAATTTAATATCAATTAATAATATAATATTTGTTTTAAAAACTATTTTATGTCAATTTTGACACTAT
Source organism: Viscum album (assembly GCA_963277665.1). NCBI lineage: Eukaryota > Viridiplantae > Streptophyta > Magnoliopsida > Santalales > Viscaceae > Viscum > Viscum album. The sequence continues at coordinate 9,476,403 of OY728127.1, forward strand.
TAAATAATTGATTTTTTTAAAACTCATAACAGAATGATTACTTCTAAAAACGTTAATTACATAAATTCTAACATGTCATATTATCCTTTAAAATTATTGGTATTTGTAAAAAGTCTCAAATTACATTTATTTGGGTATTTATAATATCAATTATTATAATGTTTCATTAATTAGGTAATTACTGCATCAGTATTGTGTCATAAATAAATTAAACTATATAATTTTTAAAAACTATAAATAAAATACCATTATGTAGGAAATATTTTTAAATTTCTAATGAATATTCTCAATCGAATCTATCTTATGTATAACCCTATATTGAAAATGTTTTAGTAAATAAACTTTGATTTTAACTCTTTTAACTTTTCTTTCAATTAAATAATAATAAATGTCCTATTCTAATCCAAGTTGACCTAAATGATCATATTTTACTCCTAAGGTTGTTTCTGGTCGACATACACTTGTCCAATAGAATTATGACATGTGTTAGGGTAATATTAATATCATTTTTACCCTTAATTACCCTATTTACTTTTAACCGTGTTAAATAAAAGTAAAAAGTTTCTATTTACCAAAAATTATTTTCATCTCATTGAACCAAATTTTATTCCTTGATATTAACCGTGTTTCTCGGATTTTTGAAATTCCACTCAGAGAAGTGGTAAAATTAAGTTTAATGAAAAATTCAGTTTTTTTAACTACCACTTAGTGGTTTCACTATTCATCAAAAAATGAAAGTCTCCCGAAAAATACCAAAAATTAGGCCTAAGATATATTTGATATTATGAATTAAAAAATGAATTTTATTTTACCAAATTCAAAACATATAAGTTTCATTAATTCTTTTAAAAATTAATTCCTGTCGTCAAAACAAATAGCGTGTTTTTAAGAGATAACGACTATCAAAAGATTTACAATTGTTTATGTCTGGTTTAATGGGAAATTACATTCAATTAAAAAAATTGAATTAAATGGTAAAAATATATTCTAAATATACTTTAAAACCACTCAAATTAATAATTTATCACTATTAATTATTTCGATTAAAAAAGTTGTTTTTAATTAAAATTTACTAATTATCACTATTCATCAAAATATGAAAGTTATCTGAAAAGTACCAAAATTTCATCCTAAGCTAATTTCGATATTAAGAATCCAAAAATGAAGTCCATTTCAAAATATAAAATTTATAAAATTTAAAAAAGTAGGTATTACTATTCCTAACGGCTTGTTTGATTGGTTGTGGTGTGTTAGAATCTCGAAGTTGCGTACAATGCAAGCCATTGCATTATTTAAAGGGAAACGTGTTATAGAAGCTTGGGGTGTTTCATTGTAAATTTTTGATGTCCCCATTCTAAAGAATAAATTTATTTAGTCAACTTGAATATATAAATGTTTAAAATATTGGATTAAAAAAAGGGTTTCACTATTAAAAGTTGGTAAAAGTGCATTTTTTGAAAAATACTTCTTTTATCTAATAAAAATTACTTTGTTCTTACATTATGTCTAAGAAACTAATTATATGGATTCTAATATTATAAGGATTATATAATGTTCAAAATTTAGTTAATACTATTCATAACCTCTTTTGAACGGTGAGTTTGGCAAGTCATGGTGCGTTTGAACTCGGTGTTGCCTGTAGTGAAAGTTATTGAATTATTTTTAAGAAATAATGCACTATGAAATATTGGGGTGTTACAAAAATCTGGGTAAAACATCTAGAAAATCTCCATAGATCCATTTAATGGAGAATAATTTCTATCTCCGCACCTTGAAAACCCTTCAAATCGCTTCCCAAATGAGTGGGAGAACCCCTCTAACCCTTGAGAACCAAAAATTCCATGTGGGGTTCGATTTGGGGTAAAAATGGTTTGTTTTAGGTTAATCTTAAGTGATCCCATTTTTTAAAACACAGTTTTTATTGGCACGCATTGTTAGATCGCACAGTTAGACCAACTGCGTGATAACTGTGTAAAAGCTACTTCCTCAAAGGTCACTTCTCATGGCCTCCTCACACGGTTAGACAAACTATGTGAAAACAGTGTGATGCCCACTCTCCCATGTTGTATGACTACCTAGCAGGTTCTGCATGGTTTCCCCTAACCATGCTCAAACTGTTCACCCATAGAAAATATCTATAATCATTTAAAAACATTCCCAAGATCTCCCAAACCTTACCCAAACCCTTTATATACATAAAATATCCATAAAAGGGTTACATACCTCAATTTTGGGGTACTAAATTCTCCCCAATATTGGAATATCTACCCTTGGAAGGTACAAAACCATAACTTTGCCGAAAGAGCTCAGGATATTACTCAGAAATCTATTTCTCCCACCCCAAGCCTCCTCTTGAATTGGGCCATGCTACCAAAAAACTCAAACTAGACTAATTATTATACCATTCAATACTTTCACTTGCCTATAAATGATTTTCATGGGAACACACAGACAAACTAAGCATCAAGATATAACTCAACATGATCCCATCGAATCACATGGTAAGGATTCAATAGATAATTTTTCTACTACAAAACATTTAACACCTTGTGAACCACACTAAACTGTAGTGGAAAATCCAATTTATAGGACACCTCTCTACCCTACTCAATTATCTCAAAAGGTTCAATATACATTGGAGATAACTTTACCTTCTTTCAATACTGATGATGTCTAAGTCTATGAAAGATTCTCAAAAATACTTGATCACCCACCTAGAATGAAAATGAACATAGAAGATGGTCCACATATGATATTTGAAGGCATTGATCCATATTTATTACATTCCTATTCAAATTGATCTTCTTGGTAGTCTCTTGGAAAAGGCCTAGTCCAACTATCGATGTCTCACCCATTTACACTCCAAAAAGTGGAGAATGACAAGAACACCCATAAAGTGATTCAAGAAAAGCCATATTTTTCGAGGACCGATAACTGTTATTATACAAGAACATATCCAATTTCACGTTATCCTCCCATGATCACCCAAAATCCATCACACATGCCCGTAACATATATTCCAATGTTAGTATCGTCCTCTAAAATTTCCCATCTGTGTGAGGATGATACCCCATACTCATTTCCAGCTGTGTCCCAAGGGCTTACTGTAATGATTTTGAAAACAAGATGTGAACCTTGGATCTCCATCTTATACAATTGAAATAGGAAAACCATACTTTCTTAACACTTCAATGATATAGATTTTGGACAGATCCTCAACTCTATGAGATTCATGAATAATGATGAAACAAGATGACATTGTGAGTCAATCCACTATCACCCTAATGTCACCGTACTTTCTGAAAATTCTTGGGAGGCCTATAAATAAATCCATCACTATCTTCTCCCACTTCAATATAGGGATAGGTAAATATTGAAACATACCATGTGCCCTCTTATGCTCCATCTTGATTTGGTGACAAGTCAAACATCTTGAAATGAAGTCATACACATAACATTTCATACCATCCCCCTGAAAGTGAAAATTCAATTCCATATACATTTTATGAATTCTAGGATGGATTATCCATCTAGAATGATGATAAGTCATGAATCCCCAAGAAAATCCACCAATACAACAATTTGATTCCAAAAACACAGAAATGAATGGCCATTTAGTTCCCAACCATAAATGGTCTCCACACCACTGATTTTCAACCTCATTTCCATACACTTGGAATCAAAAATCTATACTACTTTAACAAAGACAACCAAGTCAGGAACCAAATAGACATGAATGAACAATTATTTTATCAGCCAATTCCTCACATTCCAACAGCATGTCAGCTATGGCTGACATCAACTACCATTGATCCAATGCTTGTTTCACCACATAAGAAAACTTCTACCTAATTAATGCATCCACCACCGGTTTTCCCTTACCTGGTGTGTAAATTATGTCAAATTGAAACATCTATAGATATTACATCCATCGTTGTTGCCTCAAATTAAAATTTATTTGTGATAAAACATAATTTAATCTCTTATGATTGGTATACACTATGAACATCACACTAAAGAGATAGTGACACCACATGTTCAAAGTATGAACCACCACCGATAGCTCCAAATCAAGTAGTAGGTTGTTCTTTTCATTCTCTATGAACATCCATGATCAATACACAACTATATGATCTCTTTTAATGAGATCAAACCCTATCATAGATCCCGATGTGTCATAATACACCACATAACCCATTCCTTATTCTGGGAAAACCAAGATTGGTGTTGAAGTAAAGAGAAAATTATGCTCTTAGAAATATTTATGACACAACTAATTCAATTTAAAAGGAACAATATATCTTGTAAAAGATGTCATTGGTGATTACAATAGATAAAATCAAGAAATAAACGTTAATAACAGCTAGCTAGACCAATGAATATTTGTATCTAGAAAACATTATTTGGATGTTTCCACGAAATAACAACCTTTTAACTTTTCTGCATCAATTAAAACACCCTTCTTAAAAATAACATGTACAAGTAAACAAAAATATTGTATCCAAAAGTCACACAATGACAATTCTTCATAAAACTGATGATCTCCCAAGGTTCCCAACACTATCACCAAGTGTTTCTCATGATCCACTATTGTCGTTGAATACATAAGTATATCATCCACAAATACCACCATGAAAGTATCTAGATATATTGAAAATATCTTACTGAAAAATTCCATGAACACTGGTGGAGAATTTTTGGGACCATAGGTCATAACCACATACTCATAATGTCCATATCTTCTTCTAAATATTGTTTTTAGTATATCGTTTTTCCACACTCTCAATTATTGATATCTTGACCACAAGTCAATATTGGAGAACCATTGAGCTCCCTTAAACTGATTGAACAAATCATCAATTAATGGAAGTGAATATTATTTCATTATCATATCTTGATTTAGACCATGATAATCAACACATAGCCATAAATTTCCATCCTCATTCTTAAAAAATAAGGTTGGCGCTGGCCATAGAAATGTGCTTGGGTGGATAAATCATTTTTTTTACAAATCCACGAATTTCACATTCAATTTCCTAAATTCTATTGGATCTATACGAAAAATAGATATTATATTGGGTTGTTCCCTAAATAGAGATTAATAGTAAACTCCACTTCTCTCATGGGTGGTAACACTGATAATTCTTTGAGAGAGACATAAAGAAACTAGTAAAAAACAACTAGAAAAATGCTATGCTGAACTCCTTCCATTGATTCCAATTACTACACTAATAACTGATACGAAATCATGCCAACATCTGGTGCCAACAAGTCTATCACAACCAGCTCTTCGCTATTCTCTCCTCTAAAGATATGTTTAACACCATCATCTATCGTGAATATAATGGTTCACACATAAAAGTATATGTGGTCTTTAAAAATTTCCAACCAATCTATTCTGAGAAATATATCACGAGTATCCATCTCAGTCATTAAGAAATACCACATCAAATCAACCCCATCCACAACTACATAGCTTGCTCTAAATAGAAGTATTGGCACTCTCTATGACCATGGGGAGTTTGATTTTCTAAAATCAAAGGCATAATTTCCAAAGATAATCCCATCAAACTAAAAACATAAGAAGCAATAAAATAATATGATGAACCTATATCAAACAATTATTGCATTAAGGTAGTATTTAAAAGAATTGTACCCCGTACCATGGATGCTCCCAGTTGATCATCCATCACATCCCACTTTTCTCTATAGAACTTATTTCATACCACACTCTGCCCTTTATTTCCCTATCAAGGAGTCATGGTGTTCTTTGTATCACTATGACTAAAATTACTCTACTGAACATGGGTATGATATTTCCCATGTCGCATCGAGGAATATGACACATGCGACCCCTAAGGAGTGTCACGAACACATGACCTTGGAGCATTTCATCAATAATGCTAAAGATGATCCATATGATTATAGTTATGGAATTCTCGAGGTTGTTGCACACAATCTAGCTTGATGTGGCCCATAGATCCACACTGAATACATCCCATCATACTCTGAGGCTTTCTATAATGATTCACCGATCTTGTCATCAGATTCCGAGCCATACTCCCATCCAAGAATTAAGTGTCACTCTTTCCTTTGATCCTAGTGTTAGAGTTCCCAATATTTATTAGGTGTACAAACATGATTTCCCCAAATGTATCCCCAAAGATACCTCTTTTAGCCATTATTTACCTATTCACCATTAACATGTAATATCTAATATAGAACACCTCTATTTTAAAAGGAATTTCCTACTGTAACCTAGATTTAAAAATGAATTCCTTAAATGATGTAATACTGGACACCTTAGGTGAAAAGCACATTATGTTCATAAAAATAGCCTCAAATTCTATTACGAAGATGTTATCTTTCTTTAAATGGAACAAATCTAGTATGAACTGAATTTTAAACGTATGAGTATAGAATTTTAAGTTGAACAACTCCCCAAAACCCTCCCATATCATATCTTGGTCCATCCAATCTTGGACCGCTAACTCCCACCACTGAAGGGAAAGTTCGTCCAACATGTAAGTTTCTAGCCTCACATTTAGCTCCACCGGTTTTCTTAGTAATTTGAATATTATATTCAATCTATTCAACCATGCCTTCTCCTTTTCCATTTTAGAATCATCCCTTAATATGGGTGGATTCTTCTTTTGGAACTGAACTGCATGATCCACATTCTTTGGGTCATCTAGTTTATTCCCACTTTCCACAACTTTAAAATCTTTTACTATAATCTATAATAACTACTGGTTCACCTAGGGATCAAGTACAACCACATTTTCAGTAACCACATCTGGTTAGTGTCTACAACACCTACTTGGTGTCATTTATATCTACACAAAATCAACCATAATCCTAACTCCCTTAGAAAGAAAATTTTTCCAATTTAAAGTTCAATTATATTTAAACTATCATGAACATTTTTCCACAAATTCAAATTTTCCCATGTCACACCATTTTTGAAAAATCCACAATGTTTTAGAAATTGGTCTATTTTAAAAATACAACAGCCATCCATGTTTTAAATCCTCACATTTGAAAACAATTTATGGATTTTTCACAATTCGATATATCCATACCAAAATAAGAAACATTATTCCAATGAAATATTCATTTTAATGGAAGTCATTTATACCATGATTTCCATGATATTCTCATTGGCTACACCCCCGACAATGCAATTTCCAATTCCTACCAGTTTCTACAAAACACTTATGTGACAAACTCCCTGGTAACTTGACGTTCAACATTAATGAATTGTCAACATACTTTTATGCTAAACGTTTCATGTTTTAGAAAATACTCTGCCTTGATGCCATCCAAAATTAAGGAATAGACCAAGAACAATTGCCAACACCAAGACTGACAATCAGCTCAAATGAACAAAACAAACTTGGATGTCAAGGACCGAACAAACTGATACCACTTGAAACATCTCACCCCTTTCTCATTGGCTTGACAAGGCAGTGAGATGATATGTGGCCATATGAAATGTTTCCAAAGTAACAAAGGATTGATATAAATACCATGGGATTTGAGAACAATTGGGGAACAATTCTACCTTAGAATAATCTAACCAACCAAATAAGTCACAACCAATGATAACTACATGATGAATATCAACAAAGTACACCCAAAACAATAACTTACCATGTAAAAGAAAAAATATTCCATAACAACTCCCTTAAAACAGTAAAATAACCCAAAAAATACAAATATCAGTGTACCAAGTGGAAGAATAATCAACAAGTCCCAAAGGAAACCATGATAGGCTCCACAAATCCACACTAATATCCAAGATCCAAGAACTACAATACCACACAAGAATCACGATGAACCACTATAGAATTGAGATGCTATAACTTTTCCAGTATCCTGGAATACCACATCTAAAGAAGCACCCAAAAGATAGAGCACATGGTGAGTAATAATACTCAGTAGGTTTTCCCTAAATGAAATCCCAACACACCCGAGTAGGATAGAATAGATAGCACATTTATATTAAGTTGTTTATATAAAACATAAAATAGTGAAACTAATTTCCTATAAGAAAAAAAACACCCTAACCAAGCCAATTTCAACCCAAACCCACACAATACAAGGGAAATCCAAATAACTATGGAATTATCCATTTACCACCACACATTACCTCAACAATTTTCACCTTGAGTAACCATACATAAAGTACCATAACTACAGATACCCACATACCCAACCCAATATAAAATCAAGGTGGAACTTCCCATATGACCCTATTTACTCCTTTCCCAATCTAGTGATACATCATTCCCACTTATTGTTTATGGTGACCCTTATATATACTATCCATTATATTTTTATAGTGTTAATCCCCACCCACTTCATATCAAATCAACCGAAACATGAAATTTTCAATCCATGAAACAAGCACATACACCCACTAAATCCACAAACATATGCTAAAAAATACATCACAACCAAAATATACAATAAGAAATCATCCATTCTACATTAAATTTCAATAAAGAAACAACCTTTTTATTGGAAACAATTTTAATAAATCAAACCATGTTACTGATTTTAAAATCAACATGTTAAAATCTAACAAAAAAGAACATTTCACCATAATAACCCATTTTCAAAAAACATACACAATCCATCACAACATGAATTTCCAATAAACATTTCACATCACAATAACAAATAAATCCAAGAAAATTTAATTATTTTAAAACATGGCTTCTAGTTCTAACAAATTAGAGATGAGAGAGAATCCATCTACCTTAGGGTTTTGGTGAAATTGACCCACCACACAACCACACACAGAATCCAGGTTAAATTTCCACAGAACCTACATATATTCCATTTTCAGAGAATAATCGCCTTCACTACACCTTGAAAAACCTTCAAATTACTTCCAAAATGAGTGGGAGATCCCCCCCCCCAAACACTTACAATCCAAAAATACTGAGTGGGGTTCGAGTTGTGGATGAAATGGAGTGTTTTAGGTTAATCCCGAGTGATCCCATTTTTAAAAACTAATTTTTATTAACTCACACAGCTAGAAAAACCGTACTTAGGCTATGTGAAACCCACTATCTCATGTTGTATGGCTACCTGTGTGGCTTTTCATAGTTTCCATTAACCGTGCTCACATCGTGTTCCCATAGAAAATCCCCAAAACCATTCCAATATCATCCCAAAATCTCTTAAAACATACTGAATCCCATTATATACATACAAATTAATAAACAAGGGTTACATAACTCAAAATGGGGGTACTAAAACCATAAAATAAAAAAACTATCTCATCTTAAACAATATCATTCATTGACCACCATTGATGTGTGTTAATAAATATATACAGAAACCTTCACACTTGATTACATAACGATGATTATACCATATTTTTTGTTGTTAATATTATTATTCAATAAAAACTCTTCCATAATCTGTTGAAAATATAGAATATTAAATCTATCAAGTATCCAACTATAGATAATTCATACATTATAAATCATTACTTTTTATTTATTCATTATGAAACCATTTTTAAAATCCTCAGATACATCCATATGTTTCATAAATTGAGTATTTTTTTAAGAAATAAAAAACAAAACAAAACTATTTTCCATGATTTACTATCATAAAAACTGAGAATAAATCTCTATCTCTAGGACATGAATCCACTTATGAAATAAAATTACAAAAAATAATATAGATTTATTATATTTGTTTCTTACTATAACTCAATTGGTATCAGTGTCCAATGGGTTATTCAATCTCACCATTCCATGATACTCATCATCAACCATGGGAATTTTCAATGTCTTAACACATTAGGATCTTCACCATACTTTAACACAAATTAAATTTACATCCATTTATTTAGATAGTTATTTTTTAGTTGAATTTAGATCATAATAATAATGAATACAATACTATTTGAGATAATTAATTATGGTCTTATATCTCCATCTTTTGATTATTTTAAACCCCCAATTCAACACTATAGGAAATGATCAATAATGAATTTCTCACCCTTATTATCAATAAATACTACACATTAAGGGTAAGGGGTATTCATACTCATTTCATGCTTCACTCTCAATTATAACTCTATATTCTCCCAATTTTCAAATTTAATTATTATTCACAAGAGATAATGGTGATATCAAATTTATTTTAATAAATGAGGAATAAATTACTAAATTATAGGTCTAAAAGACCCTATTAAATGTATAAAATATGATTGATTAATATATACATCATGGATATCCATAAAACAATTAACATGTGATACCAAAATTGATTTCACTATCCATCGGAAGCATCTGGAAGCCATTTATTTTTATTACCTACACTAAACATAACAAAAACATCAAAAAAATTCTTGTACTTATAGGTTTTTGCCTCTAATTTTATTCTCTTTATAGTTAGTGGAACACATCCCACCCTTAATAAATATAATTGTTTAAATCGATAATAAGGATAGTAAATGTGTGATTACCATGGGTCAATATTGTCATTTTTAGGATAATTGTTTAATAATTATTTTTTTTGGAATTCAAAGATTTTAGTATCTTTGTTTCATCACATCTATACATTAATGGATAAAATCTATCATATATTCATCATTAATGGTCTTATTAGTGATTAACTATAAGTATACTATGATATAACATTAATTATTTCAAGGATAAATCTGGTTATCAATAATATAATTCAATGATGAATATCTATTATGGGTAAAAATGTTATTACTTTTACCAAGTTATCCTTCTATATTAATAACCATTAATTCCATAACCAGAATACAATCAACAATTAAATATTTGGGATTAAGGTGCATTATACACATATCTTTAGTGAGAGAAAAAAAGTTGAGAATTTCTTCTCAACCAAGAAACTCATTTTTAGATATATCTTGGCAAGAAAACCTCATTATTTGTTCTTGTTTGAGTTTAAAATAATGAATATCCTTTAGAATTTTTGTAATCCTCATTTTTACAACATTATTCTTATAAAAATTGATATTTTCACATCAACTACCATGGAAAATTATTATTTTTGATGTAATATTTTAATTCATTTTTATAACTACATTGGTTATGTGATCATGTGTTCTTTTAGAGCATGATTAGCTTTAAACTCATCATTATACTACCATTATGTTTGTCAATAAGGATTTTTAGTGTCCTTCAGGCTCGATAACATAAGGTAGGTAACTCTCTCTTTTAGCCAGCATTTGTGCATCATCAATCACATCTCACCTTCAATATATTCAATTAAAAACTTATTAAATCTATCATGTATCATATTGTAAGATGTGATTTTATCATACATAATTAAATTTCATTGATTCATTACAAGACCTAATTTACAATTATTTTATGTATATATATGATTTGTTCCATGAATCTATTTATTCTAAGAATTTAAGACCTAACAAAAACATCTTTTCCATACTTCATCATGGAAGAAACTAAGACTCAACATCCCTTTTCCAAAAAATGAATGGATATCCATAATATAATGGAATAAATTAATAGATATAACTTATAAAAACTATAAGTTATATATAAATCAGTATAAGTTCCAATGGGTTCTTCATGCTTGCCTTACAATGATACTCTTTATCAACCATAAGGTTCTTCAAAAACACAACTCATTAAAATATTTATCATCTGTAAACACACTTTGTATTTAAAAAAATTAACTAAATTATTTAATAATATATTTAATTTTAAAATTAATGGAAAGAAATAAAACACTCTTTATTTAAATTTATTAATCCCTTCCATGTTTCTCCAAGGAATATTAAAATTCTTTGTTATGGAATGGGTTTATACTAGAGTGTACATATGAGGATTCAATTATTTTTTTAATTCCATTATTGGTGGTTTCAATATTTTTATCCTACTACTATGGTTTCCCTCTATTTCATCAATTTGGGAATTTTGAGTGTGTAAATTCCTTATATAAAATGATGGTTTTCTGTATGGGGATTATACGATGACCCTAAGGTTAATTCACACATTTTTTCTACTAAATTTAATGATGTCCCACTTATTAATTTGAGTTTTTAAAATCATGGATTTTAAAAATAATTTAATTTATTAGAAAATATTAAGAAAATATTTTTTATTTTATAAATTTGAAATTATATAGTAATTCCATGTATCTGGTGTTGTTTTTTATCAAATACCCTTAAAGGTGGTCAATAATATTTAAAACTCTAAATAATATCTAAAACTTCAACCCAAGGTATTTTTTTCTAAAATATCAAGTTTATGGTGTATTTTATAGTATATGTGTTTTTTGTTAGTGATTAATATAATTTAAATCTAAAAATTATTTTTCTATATTCCCATGCATCAAATAAATATAATAAAATCACTTAATAATAATGTTTCATTGTTTGGATTTATATAAATTTTAAATTGATTTTAAAATTATTTTATAAGATATTTTGACTAGTGGTTAAAATTTTATTATTGTTTTCAATGTTTTCAGCTTGTTATAATTATATTTTTCAGAATTATAGTCAAATTATTTCCCCTATGTTTAGTAAAAGCTGAAATGTGAATAAAAATTATTATTGGTGTTGAACATATTTTTATAAAAATGAAAATGGGTAGTTTCTATAATGGATGATTGGATTTTGCATTATAATATTTCATTTAAATTATTTAAATTCCATCATTGTTTTAAAGAATTATGGGTTGGTTGAGGTAGAGGGTACCTAAGATATATTTCTCAATGAATTAATCATAGAGTGTGCAATATAGTTGGGTTACCACTAATCCCTACATTGTGAAAATACAGTGAGTGGGTAGGATCAGATCTGTAATTTGAAGGGTGGTTCTATTTAGGATATATATATTTAATGTCTCTATTTTTGTAAATCCCATAGTTTTTATGATAATGATTATTATAATTATATTTTATCTTATAATGATATCTGTGCATGTGTCACGATCCACCTTCTACAAGATGAGGTAAGGGAAAATAATGTACCACACCCTTATTTCCTCATGATGAAGGAGATATAATGACCCACGAGTCCCATGTTCAATAGGGCTTAGAGTTGGAAGTAGAACCAAAGGTTATAGAACATAACATAATATGGAAGTAATTACCCTTTTTATAGAAAATTATTGGGAGATAAGATGGTAAATACCAAACAAATACAATAACTAAAAGTAGAAGTAAAGACCGAAACCATTACCACATACATGTTAAAAAGTAAAGCTGATACAAGGTATAACAAAACTCCAAAGTAAAGTACCAAATGAAAAGAGACTATGTTAAAGCAACAAATAATCTCGTTGGCTGAGATAGTAATGTTATGCACAGTCCTCAAAGTCCTCATGGAAACCTGAATAGAGTTTTATATACATTGGGTGAGCATATGAGTATACTCAATAAGGGAAACTAAAGCTACCCGTACAAAAGTGGGGGAAAAGTACTTATGTACCTATGAGAAAATAGTATAACCTCAAAGAACCTACCAAGGAATACTAACTATCCCAGCCTCACCAAGGCACACTCACCAAATAATGAATGTCATGTAAGGTAGTAGTGTAAGAACATCGACATTTGGGTACCCCTCACCACTTTCCCACTTGTTAAATGCTCATCCCAAACATCTAATATCTTGAGTCTAACACTTTTCCCATATAAAGTCCCACTACAAAAACCTAGCTGCACACACCTAGAGCTCAAATAACAGACAATCTCTCCCATTGAATCTTGGGCCACAACAACCATGCCTCTCACCCAAAGAAACCTAGGCCTCATCCTGAAGACACTTGGGAAAACAATCCTGGACTAAAAACATCTAGGCCTCTAATCCACATCAAGCCTTAGAAAAGGATCCGGGACTATGGAAATCCTCAATCCATTACTGCATTCTTAAATATGCTCGAGCGGTAAGAACCTGAAAGAGGGTGTGGGGGAAAAATTCATCAATCATCCATCCATCCTCCCACCATAAATTTGTGAAAGACGCCCTCCCCCAAGAAATTGGGGTGTTCAGCACATGGTTCTCAATAAGGGCGGGGTGCATATAGAGATCACATGGAACTAAAATTTATACAAATAAGAAATAAAACACTAATCCCAATCTATGTGTTTCCAACAACCAACAAAACAATCCCAACTGTACACTTTTGTCATTACCCCTATACGCACAACCACAAAACAGCCACTACCAATCATAAATCTAACCCCTTTAAATTTAACGACGTTCAATTTATTTATTTAAGGGTATTCAACATAATTTATACCACTACTACGAGGAAACTAGAAACCATAACCATACAACAACAAAACCAGATATTCTGTCCCACTGCACACTCCCATTCAACTACTGCCACCTATCATTCTTTAAAGTTATAATGTACAATCCTTCTCTTACAAGCCAGCCAAGCATCCCCACTTCCCAAACAATTCCCAAATGCTACCCCACTACATAAATAGTTTATAACCACAACACATTCTTACTACCCAACATCGCTCTATGGCCACAACACAGACAAAAATAGTCCCACTGCCTATAAGTCCATCCATTCCAAACTAAATTAGTCTCTCAACCCGAGACTCCAACACACCACACATACCTCCCAACACACTAAAACCAAAACAACAACCATTAATCCACAAACCCTCTACACACATTTTCCACACCCTTATCATAGAACCAACTCCTCCCTCCACCCTTGTACCCATAATTGTGCTCCCAACAACAGCACCACACAACTCACACAAGGGCACAAAACCAACCAGAAAACAGAACTCAGCCACACCTATTAAACATGAACTTTTCAAAATTAATAAACATTGTTCTTTATATACACTTGATGAATAGGGGTGATCACACAAGGGTTTTATTCTTGGGGAATCCATTTCAATTAACCTAGTGTACACGATTAAGAATATTTCATATTACAACCATTTATTAAGCATCTCAATAAAACATAACATCATCAGTGTGAATGAAAATACAAACAATGAACATGATTTTTAAAAGTCATAAAACCATTACAACCATAAAAGAACTAAAGATAACAAATAAAAAAAGTGATCAACATTAATCAATCTTTAATTTCCTTCCAATTATTATAGCAGATCTTGTTTTTTTGTTATCATCAGCATACACATCCCATATTTATTACTTGTTAATGAAAAGGATTAATTCTTTTATTTATAAGGAATCATTAGTACAACCACCCCGCATGATGAAAAAATAAATGGGGAGAGAATAAATCCCTCTGTGGATGATTGAACGATTGAAGTTCCTCCTTTTAACTAGAATAGGGGATCACGTGAGTAGTAGGAAACTCCAAGAAAACTAACAAAGAGGGGATCTAGAATAGGAACATAACATTTATAGTGATGAAGGATCTAAAAAAACCAAGGGGAAATGGAAAACACACTAGGAAGGGATGATCACAACATTGAAGAGGCATCTCCTATTTTAAAGGAAGAATGATTTCCAAAAGTCATTAACGTGGGATCATAGTCATGATTACGTGTTTTGAGTATCTCAAATCCCTCAAGACATTAGGATATTAAATATATAATTAGTATGCTTAAAAATGCCCTCAAAAACACCCATGTAATGCTTGAAACTCTGTTTACATGAAATAAGATGCAAGATTATCGAATGTGGGAAAACTCTGGAAATTGGAAATTTGGAAAGGGGTGAGACACTATTTGGTGTACCCCCATTTTGGTGTGAAATCATCACAGTTCCACCATATGGTTTTTCTATTTTGGGGTCCCACCATTTCAGTTCCACTTTTTCAGTAAAACCGTCTGGTGAAATGGGATTTTTGGAAAACCCCCGCAACAAACCATTATGACCCCCAAGAACACCACATGCACTAGATTTTAATAAAGGAATGTCTCGGCGAAATTTGGGTTATTACTTCAGATACCTCTCAAATTATTCTCGTACTAATAATTTAATACCAAAATCGGAAGGAAGAGGTGTCCAAACAACCACCCCATAAAATACCTCTCAAGGGAAAACCACCCTATGTTGTTTAAAAACTAGATATAGACCATCAACATCCAAGAAAAACTCATTTACATCTATCTCCTAAACACATGTAGAAACACTAAGGCTCCATTGCACCAAGAAACCACATATACACCAAAGGTCGCACTTTCTAGACACATGTTTAAGGGATCTCTTTCCCCCATGTCTAAATACTATCCACATTGGGCGGCACTAACTCTCCCAAATTTGTTTAATCAAGTCCACATTAATGCATATATTTAGGGATTAGGTCACCCCCTCCACATGCCATGATTTTTAAAACACATTCAAAGAATAGCGAAAAACTCATCTCATAGAAAATTAGTTCATGAATTACATCAACAGAAAAATAAAAAATGTATAATACATAAGAAAAACTCAATACAACTCCTGGTACTAGGCACACATCTCTGCCTACCACTCCCAAGTACTCTCCTCAGGGCCCCCATGGCCCTAGAGCACCTAAACGAATGGAATGGTCCACACAGGAAGACAATTCTCCTTAAGACCCTCAATTATTAATGGAAGCTACATGAGTGATACCACATTTTCAATATACCACCCTCCTTATTCAATGATATGACTGTCATTATGTAGATACTGAAGGAACTAAGAGACATGAAAGTCATCTTGGTTCCTCTCCAATCGTGGTGGTAATGCTAGGTAATATTCCACCTCACCAACTCATCCCAAAAGATCGAATGGTCCAATGAACCTAGAAGAAAGCTTTCTTCCTCTTCTAAACCTCTGATTCCCATGTCAAAGAGAATCCTTCAGGAAAACATGGTTTCCATCCTTGAACTACATGGTCCTCCTACTATGATCGACATACAACTTTTATCAGTCCTCATCCACCTTCATCCTTTCATGTATAATCTAAATATTCTCCGTTCTGCTCGACACTACCTCTGGTCCAAGAACAACTACCTCCCTAACCATTGCCTGCCATACTAGATAACTACACAGTCTTCTATATAAGGCTTCAAACAGTTCCATGATAATTTTATATTGATAGATATTATTGTAAGAAAACTATAATAGAGGAAACTGTCATACCCATGATCCTACGAATTCTATAAAAAATGCTCACTGAAAATCAACCAATGTCAGGATGATCCTCTCTGTCTGCCCATCTATATGAGGGAGGAATGTAGTACTAGGGAATAATTGGGTTCCAAAATAATGCTTCAATCCCATCCAAACACATGAGGTAAACCCTATTTCTTGATCCAAGATGATGGATCTTGGAACTCCATATAGACACACCAATTCACATACTCACCTCTAGGATATGGAATCCATTGTGCTTGACTCCTTGATTACTAGGAAGTGAGATGATGTTTTTCAATCGATCCATCACTACCTAGATATAATCACATCCCACTTGACCCCTGGGTATTCCTATGAAAAAATCAATAGATATTTCATCCCACTTACACTCGGGAATGTCTAAGGGCTATAAGAGACCATTGAGAACATGATGATCATCCTTAACATGAGGACACACTAGGAACCCTACTAAAAACCCCCACCACTTCTTGCTTCACCCTGGGCCACCAAAATTATTCCCTCAGGCCTTGGTACATCTTGGAAAATCCTGGGTGTACAACCATAGATGATCTATTGAAATTGTAATGACCCAAAGTTTCATTAATGGAAAATCCCTCTTGATACAGTTAAATGTTTCTTTATGAAAAATGTTTTTATAAGATGTCAACTTCCTTAGTTTTACGTTAAGATTTGTGACTGTTACTTTTATAGTCGTTGAACAGTGATCATCTGAGTAGTATAAATTTAAGGCTTTAACGAACCCATTTCTACTCAGAGAAAGGAAGTGATGGCCTCATCCAGTAGAATTGCCCCTTAAGAAGCCCATTTGTCAGAGCTCGGAAAAGAGGTGGCGTCTTTGGGCTTTTCCCTTGACCAAGCCCAAGATGAGCTTCATCAAGTCAAGCTCGAACGTGATCGTCTACGGGAAAAATGGAAGTTGATTGAAATTACAACTCGAGCGATGTTATCCGAGCCACCCCAAGAGTCTGTCACCATTGCACACCTTACCCTTAGGTCTTATGCGGCTATTTTAAGGGGTTATGTAACAAATAAGTAGTACTATGTTCATGTACATTATTTTTGTATATAATAATGAATATAATTTCTAGTCATTTTTGATACATTGTAATTAGTTTTTAAAGTACAAATGGTTTTTTTAGTTATTATTTAATTAAGAATTATATTTTATTAAATTAAAGGATTTTTGAATTAAATAATATTTTAATAAAATATTATTATTAATAATAAATTAATTTTTTATTACGTATAAATGATCTTATAATTTTATGAATGCAATTAAAATTTTTATTAAGGTTTGAAATCCATTTCTGTCAAAACCCGTGAATTTTTTTATAAATGTCGGTTTTTATTTTAAAAGTGAAAATTCACATATTTAGAAAATTATTTAGATAAAATAAATATTATTTTTGGAATCAGGATGTCGAAATTATCCAACGGTGAATTTTTCATAATTTTCTGAGACAGTCAAATTTTTGGGTAAAAATTAAATACCATTTAAATATATAATGTGTTTTATGACATCATAATGACCCAACAGTGATGTAAAAAAATACCATAATCCTTATGTTCGGACAATATGTGTTTTATTATTAAAATAATGAGGTTTTGGGTTTGTTTCACTTACTTTTCAAAGCATTAATAGAGCCCTCAAGACTTATTCAACACTTTGCCTTTTTAAATTAATTTCCATGGGAGTGTGACTCACCTCCACATAAGCAACCCTAATTTTTTAATAAGTTCGGAACTTGGACTTGTAAAATATTTTTTTCCTCTTTCCTTTTCCAGAAACCATGGGCAAATACCGTGGGATGGTTTGTGGTTTGGATTATTTTAATATAAGGGGTCCCAAACCTAAATAATAAAGAATTCTCTCACCTTTCCTATATAAAACCACCCATGCTCCCACTTCCTCCTCGCTCACAGCCCTTGGAGTTCATCCAAACTCTGACCTACTTTCTATATAATCCTCTCAAGGTGTCCCAATCTCCCAATAAGCCTCTCACAAGCCTCTCTCTAGCCTTTGGAAGCACACTTCCAAGTAAGGGTTTTTTCTTCCTTTCTCATTTTTGTCAATTTTCTTTAAGTTGTATTGCCCTTATAATTACAATTATGAATGTTGGGGTATGGTTTCACACCTATCCCATACTGCCCTCTTATTTTTTGAATGATGGGAGACCCCTTTATCTCTCATTAAATGCCTCCCATGTACACCCGTTACTATGCCGAAATTCCGAAAGGAACCTTTTTCTCCCCTTCTATATTCAAGAAATACTTTTGTATCATGAATCGAAATTCCTTTTCAATTATTGGGATATGTATCTATATGACCTCCTTACTGTCCATTACATGTAAATATTATGAGGAACCCCTTTCTCTCTCATCAACCATTTTTATGAATTCTTATGTCACGCCATTACGCTGCCGAAATCACACCGATTTTCTAAGCCAATATCATTGTGTAGAGAATACCATGCCCATTTCTCCATAAAGGGTATTAAACTTTATGCACATTTACTAATTGATTATAAAGTTTCATGTATGAATTCCACATTCCTTTATCGTGGAATAAATGATTATGTTTTATGAATCCATGTTTTATGATCCATGTGGCACACTTATGCATGAAATGAAATGTTTAAGAAGGGTGTGCCCTTTATAGCGCTCCAATGCATTGGGTAAAGTATAGTATCATGATACGTCATGTGCAATGAGTGTTGACTCATGCTAATTCAAGTGTAACAAGGGTTTACTTATTCTTCAAGTGCAATGAGGGTTTACTCATGCTCCATGTGCAATGAGCCTTGGCTCATGCTAATTCCATGTTAAGTGTTGTTGCCACATTTCCATGTTATGGTTATCATGCTTTATCATGCCTTTATGTTCATGTTACTCTAATGCTCTATTGATGTTCCTATTGCCTAACATGTATTGTACTCCTCATGTTATTCATTGTGTACTCCCTTACTGGGCTTTATAGCTCACCCTTTTCTTATGCATGTCCTCAGGTTATCCCATGCAATGCTAAGTACGAATGAATATAGTGGTCATGTAAAGGAAGTTTTCAATAAAGATATTGTATTTCAAGTTTAAAGTTTTTATGTAATGATCCTAATCCCCAAAGAAACTAAACCTCTCGATCTTCTTTGTTGGATCAAGTGAATTTTTATGTAATAAAGCATGTTTAAGTTGTAATAAAAAGCAGGGTTGTCATAGTTGGTATCAGAGGATAGGTTTAGTTATTTTTGGGATTAAGAAACCCTAGTAAAGCCTTAGATACAAGACTACGAATAATAAAAACATCCCTAAGTTTTGGTAAATACTAAGTAAGTGGTTTATCAAACAAATACATCCCTGTCTGGATACGAGCAGGTAGAGGCGGCTCTGGAACAGATGTATCCTAGGGGTAAAACCCGAAAACACCGCTTTGATCTAGACTCGAACGGGAACTGTTGCACGACAACGGGCCTTGCTGGACTCTTGGTTATGACACTCCCGGGGGATATGTTTTGATAAATTCACAATCTTAGTATAAACCCTTATTAAGGGAAAATTCCCCTAAGAATATATGTTAGAAGGAAGATCATGAAAAGCATGGATTGAATCCTATAGACTCATGAGTTAAAGAGATTAAAGTTTATTTATAAGTCATCAACTTTTGTCTTTGGATTACCCTTTATGTGTTACCCCTAACTTTCCTTTTATTCCAGCCAATGGCCGATAATAGGAGAAGTCGGGCTAACAACCGTTGTGAAGATCAGTGTGATGATTGTACTTATGAGATGCCCAATCCAATGGGAGCGGGAATCGTGAACTTTGTCACGCTTCTCTCTCAGCTAACTCAAGTTTTGAATAGAAACACTGGTCAAGAGGAACGTTCAACCCCCCTAAGAAAGAACAAGTCGCTATCGAGAGCTTCATGAGACAAAGGCCTCCTACTTTTAGTGGATCATCCGATCCCACGATCGCTGAAAAATGGATCAACTCCATTGAAAAGATATTCTCCATCCTCCAATGCTCTGAAAAAGAGAAGGTTCTCCTGGTGGCTTATCGTATAGAGGGTGAAGCTGATCAATGGTGGACTTTGATAAAAAATATGAAGCCTGAGGAGGAGATCGAGGCTTTGGAATGGAAGGAATTCTAGAAGATGTTTTTTGATAAATATTTTCCACACTCCCTTCGTCTTAAAATGGAAAGGGACTTCCTTTCCCTCAAACAGAAAGATGAAGAATCTGTGGGAGCGTACGAGGCAAACTTCACAAGGCTTGCACGATACGCTTCCGGATTTGTCGTTACCCCCGAATGCAAGGTTTACCGCTTCTTTGGTGGGCTGAAGCCTAGCTTGTAGAAAGCATTAGTGATCTGTGACTTCGATAGCTATGAGGAAATTGTCCGATGTGCCCTCAAGGTTGAAATGGAGATCGGAGAATCACATGGGTATCATGGGGACAAGAAGCGTAAGGTGGACTTCAATGCTGGTGGTCCGATGGATAAATCCAACGGTGCTAAGAAGTTCCAGCACCCCACTTTCCAAAAGTGCGGAAAGAAGCACCCTGGAAATTTCCTTAGGGGGATGAGAAAATGATTTATGTGTGGAAGAGAAGGGCACCTAGCTATTAACTGTCGGCAAGAAGGACCCGCAGCTGCGACAGAGGAGAGGAACGCTCCGTTCGAACCTCAACGCGTTGTTCAATGCTACAAATGCAAAGAACCGGGTCATTTTGAAAATCAGTGCCCTAATCCAAGGGTTATCGGAGGCAACCAACAACCTCCAAGACTGCAAGGAAGAGCTTTTTCCATCACTTCTGCTGAAGTAAACCCCGACAACGAAGTGGTGACAGGTACGCTAGTTATTCATTCAAGAAAAGCGAACATACTTTTTGATTCAAGTTCTACGCATTATTTTATATCTCAAATGTTTAGTAGAATAATCCCAGCACCACCACAAATCCTGGAAGTAAAGATGTCGGTGAGTACGGAAAATGGGGAAATCATTGCATCCAATGAATATAAGTCCTCCCCTATTATTATATGTGGATTGAATTTCCCAGCGAACCTCTTCATACTCCCTTTGGTGGAATTTGATGCAATTCTTGGCATGGAGGGGCTTTCCTTATATAAAGCCAACATAAATTGTCAGGAGAGGGAAATCACACTCCATATTGAGAATCGACCCCCGATTCTTTACAAGTGTCAGGAGGAAGATGAATCTCCTTTAGCTCCATCATCTCAAGCATGGATATTACTGCCTTATGAGCACACATATCTGGCTCAGATGATTGAGTCCATAGAAGAAACCACCCTTGAAGAAATGTATATTGTGAGGGAATTCGCTGAGGTATTTCGCGAGGAACTTCCTGGTCTTCCTCCAAGAAGAGATGTTGAGTTCTCAATTGAACTTATACCTGGGGTGCTACCAATATCCAAGACTCCATATAGAATGGCTGTTTTTGAGATTGAAGAGCTAAAGAAACAACTATAGGAGAATCTGGATAAAGGTTTTATACGCCCAAGTGCATCACCATGGGGTGCACCAGTCCTCTTCGTCAAGAAGAAGGATGGTTCAATGCGGCTTTTCATCGATTATCATGAAATTAACAAAATAACGATAAAGAACAAGTATCCTCTCCCAAGAATCAATGAATTGTTTGATCAGCTGCGTGGAGCACAATACTTCTCCAAGGTGGACTTGCGGTCAGGATATTATCAAGTAAGGGTGAAAAAGGAAGATATCCCCAAGAATGCTTTTCGTACAAGGTACAGGCACTATGAATTCATAGTAATGCCTTTTGGACTCACCAATTCTCCAGAAATATTCATGGACTTGATGAATAGAGTCTTTAGAGATTACCTTGACAAATTTGTGGTAGTCTTTATAGATGATATTCTAATATACTCCAAAACCAAGGAGAACCATGAGGAGCATTTAAAAACTGTACTAGAGACTTTGCTCAAGGAGATGATCTATGCAAAGTACAGCAAGTGTGAGTTTTGGTTGAAGGAAGTCTCATTCTTGGGCCATATCATCACAAGCAATGGGATATCTGTGGACCCCTCCAAAACAGATGCAATTGAGGGATGGCCGAGGCCAACATCGGTAACTGATATCCGTAGCTTCTTGGGGTTAGCTGGATATTATCGACGATTTGTGAGAAATTTCTCACGATTGTCCAAACCTCTTACCAAGCTAACTTGAAACGGAGTAAAGTTTTCTTGGAGTGATGAATGCGAAGAATGCTTCAAGGAGTTGAAAAGGAGGCTTATCACTGCACCCGTGCTCACTTTACCCACAAGTGGGGAGCTTTTTGTGGTATTCAGTGATGATTCGAAGAAGGTCTTAGGATGTGTGATGATGCATAATGATAAAGTGATATCCTATGCCTCAAGGCATTTGAAAATCCATGAGGGAAACTATCCAACGCATGATCAGGAGTTGGCGGCGGTGATCTTTGCCTTGAAAATCTGGCGGCATTATCTCTATGGAGAGAAATGTGAGATATATACTGACCACAAGAGTCTTAAATATATATTCACATAGAAAGAGAATAATATGCGCCAGAGAAGATGGATAGAGCTCATCAAGGATTATGACTGTTCAATACATTACCACCCTGGGAAAGCGAACAAGGTGGCAGATTCCCTAAGTAGAAAGGATCCAGCGATTATATCAATGATGAGAATTGAGAAGGATCCAATCTTCTTAGACTTAATGAAGATGGATGTGGGAATCATAAAGAAGGGAACATCATCAATCATTTCACAAATTATTACTCAACCATCTCTTTTGGAAAGGTTAAAGGATGCTCAAAAGGATGCTGCGGGAATCCAAGAAAAAGTGGAAGCTATCAAAAATGTAAAATCCTTAGAGTTTAATGTTAATGAAGAAGGAATTGTGCAGTTTGGGAAAAGAATATGTGTTCCATCAAGTTCGGATCTGAAGAAGGATCTTTTGGATGATGCACATAGTTCAAATTTCTCTATTCACCCAGGGATCACAAAGATGTATCGAGATCTCCGAGAAAACTTTTGGTGGGATAATATGAAGAAGGAGATCGCTGAATATACATCAAAGTGCCTGGTGTGTCAGCAAGTGAAGGCAGAGAGGCAGAAGTCTTAGGGGATGATGCAACCATTGCCTATACCAGAATGGAAATGGGAGAACATCACCATAGACTTTGTCACCAGACTTCCAAGGACATCCAAAAGCAACAATGCAATCTGGGTTGTTGCGGATCGTCTTACAATGAATACACACTTCATTGCTATTAGAGAGGATTTCTCTTTGGATCAACTGGCACAGATATATATCAGGGATGTGGTACGGTTGCATGGAGTACCACTATCTATTGTTTCTGACTGAGATCCAAGATTTACTTCTAAGTTTTGGAAGAGTCTTCAACATGCTCAGAATACTGAACTGAACTTCAGTACGGCCTATCATCCTCAAACTGATGGCCAATCTGAGCGGACTATCCAAACACTTGAGGATATGTTGAGAGCATGCTCAATGGAATTTAAATGGGGATGGTATCAACATCTTCCTCTGGTTGAGTTCTCTTATAATAACAGTTTCCACTCGAGCATCCAAATGGCACCATATGAAGCCCTGTATGGGAAAAGGTGTAGAACACCAGCATGTTGGGATGAGGTCGGTGAACGTAAGCTACTTGGACTAGAAATGGTCGAAGAAATGGTGGAGAAGGTGAAAATCATTCAACAGCATATCAAGGCATCCCAAAGTCGACAGAAGAGTTATACAGATAATCGTCGACGAGACCTTGAGCTTAAAGTCGGAGACATGGTGTTTTTACGCATATCTCCGTGGAAGAAGGTCATGAGGTTTGGAAAGAAAGGGAAGTTAAGTCCAAGGTACATCGGCCCCTTCGAGATTCTTGATCGTGTTGGGGCTGTGGCCTATCGACTAGCACTTCCACCTACTATGGCCAAGGTGCATGATGTCATTCATGTATCCCTCTTAAGGAAGTAAATACCAGACGCTTCACATGTACTCTCTTCCGAGGTCATACAATTGGAAGATGGTCTTTCTTATGAGGAGCAACCAGTGAATATCTTAGATCATAGAGAAAAAGTTCTACGAAATAAGACAATTCCCCTCATCAAGGTGTTGTGGAGAAACCACAAGTTTGAAGAAGCAACTTGGGAGTCGGAGGATATGATGAAGCTGAGTTACCCACATTTATTTTAGTGTGGGAAAAGGAAAATTTCGAGGGTGAAATTTCTTAAGTGGGAATATTGTAACGACCCAAAGTTTCATTAATGGAAAATCCCTCTTGATCCAGTTAAATGTTTCTTTATGAAAAATGTTTTTATAAGATGTCAACTTCTTTAGTTTTATGTTATGATTTGTGACCGTGACTTTTATAGCCATTGAACAGTGATCATATGAGTAGTATAAATTTAAGGCTTTAACGAACCCATTTCTACTCAGACAAAGGAAGCGATGGCCTCATCCAGTAGAATTGCCCCTTACGAAGCCCATTTGTCAGAGCTCGGAAAAGAGGTGGCATCTTTGGGCTTTGCCCTTGACCAAGCCCAAGCTGAGCTTCATCAAGTCAAGCTCAAACATGATCGTCTACGGGAAAAATGGAAGTTGATTGAAATTACAACTCGAGCGATGTTATCCGAGCCACCCCAAGAGTCTGTCACCATCGCACACCTTACCCTTAGGTCTTATGCGGCTATTTTAAGGGGTTATGTAACAAATAAGTAGTACTATGTTCATGTACATTATTTTTGTATATAATAATGAATATAATTTCTAGTCATTTTGATACATTGTAATTAGTTTTTAAAGTACAAATGGTGTTTTTAGTTATTATTTAATTAAAAATTATATTGTATTAAATTAAAGGATTTTTGAATTAAATAATATTTTAATAAAATATTATTATTAATATTAAATTAATTTTTTATTAAGTATAAATGATCTTATAATTTTATGAATGCAATTAAAATTTTTATTAAGGTTTGAAAGCCATTTCTGTCAAAACCCGTGATTTTTTTATGAATGTCGGTTTTTATTTTAAAAGTGAAAATTCACATATTTAGAAAATTATTTAGATAAAATAAATATTATTTTTCGAATCAGGACGTCGAAATTATCCAACAGTGAATTTTTCATAATTTTCTGAGACAATCAATTTTTTGGGTAAAAATTAAATACCATTTAAATATATAATGTGTTTTATGACATCATAATGACCCAATGGTGATATAATAAAATACCATAATCATTATGTTCGGCCAATATGTGTTTTATCATTAAAATAATGAGGTTTTGGGTTTGTTTGACATACTTTTCAAATCATTAATGGAGCCCTCAAGACTTATTCAACACTTTGCCTTTTTAAATTAATTTCCATGGGAGTGTGACTCACCTCCACATAAGCAACCCTAATTTTTTAATAAGTTCGGACCTTGGCCCTGTAAAATATTTTTTTCCTCTTTCCTTTTCCAGAAACCATGGGAAAATACCATGGGATGGTTTGTGGTTTGGATTATTTTAATTTAAGGGGTCCCAAACCTAAATAATAAACAATTCTCTCACCTTTCCTATATAAACCCACCCAAGCTCCCACTTCCTCCTCACTCAAAGCCCTTGGAGTTCGTCCAACCTCAGCCATAATCTCTCTATAATCCTCTCATGGTGCCCCAATCTCCCAATAAGCCTCTCACAAGCCTCTCTCTAGCCTTTGGAAGCACACTTCCAAGTAAGGGTTTTTTCTTCCTTTCTCATTTTTGTCAATTTTCTTTAAGTTGTATTTTCCTTTTAATTTCAATTATGAATGTTGGGGTATGGTTTCTCACCTCTCCCATACTGCCCTCTTATTGTTTGAATGACGATATACGCCTTTCTCTCTCATTAAATGCCTCCCATGTACACCCGTTACTATGCCGAACTTCTGAAAGGAACGTTTTTCTCCCCTTCTATATTCAAGCAATACTTTTGTATCATGAATCTAAATTCCTTTTCAATTGTTTGGACATGTTTCTATATGACCTCCTTACTGTCCATTACATGTAAATATGATGAGGAACCCCTTTCTCTCTCATCAACCATTTTTATGAATTCTTATGTCACGCCGTTACGCTGCCGAAATCACACTGATTTTCTAAGCCAATATCATTGTGTAGTGAATACCATGCCCATTTCTGCATCAAGGGTATTCACCTTTATGAACATTTACTAATTGATTATAAAGTTTCATGTATCAATTCCACATTCCTTTATCGTGGAATAAATTATTATGTTTTATGAATCCATGTTTTATGATCCATGTGGCACACTTATGCATGAAATGAAATGTTTAAGAAGGGTGCACCCTTTATAGCGCTCCAATGCATTGGGTAAAGTATAGTATCATGATACGTCATGTGCAATGAGTGTTGAATCATGATAATTCAAGTGCAATGAGGGTTTACTCATGCTTCAAGTGCAATGAGGGTTTACTCATGCTCCATGTCCAATGAGCCTTGGCTCATGCTAATTCAATGTTAAGTGTTGTTGCCACATTTCCATGTTATGGTTATCATGCTTTATCATGCCTTTATGTTCATGTTACTATAATGCTATATTGATGTTCTTATTGCCTAACATGTATTTTACTCCTCATGTTATTCATTATGTACTCCCTTACTGGGATTTATAGCTCACCCTTTTCTTATGCATGTCCTTAGGATATCCCATGCAATGCTAAGTACGAAGGAATGTAGTGGTCATGTAAAGGAAGTTTTCAATAAAGATGTTTTATTTCATGTTTAAAGTTTTTATGTAATGATCCTAAGCCCCAAAGACACTAAACCTCTTGATCTTCTTTGTTGGATCAAGTGAAGTTTTATGTAATAAAGCATGTTTAAGTTATAATAAAAAGCAGGGTTGTCATAGAAATCATGTGGAAGTAACTCATGCTTTGTTACTGGAAAAAATAGCTTCCCACAAGACAACATCTGATTCAAAAAAACCACTGACCATCCTTCCAAAGCATCAACTTGGACAATAAGATCACACATCACTTCATCAATTGAGTCTCCCCACTGAGTCTCCTCCACATTCCACACCAAGAAATAGTACACTTTCATATTAAATAGATAACCTCTTCCATTTCCCTCCCCAAAATCCAATCGTAATGCGTCCAAATCCTCTATTTCCTTCCAAGAATCCTAATATTCCTGAACTAAAATATTCTGTGACTTCATTCTCAAATCATTAGAAAAAAAATTCTCCTTTCACATGGTGTAAGATATCTCAATGTCCTAGTCATAGAGGAACACCATCACCCTTCATTTTCGCACCTTCAGGTCTCTTTGGGAAAAGATATACCTCAAGCTCTTATGATACATGAAGACCTCAAAGGGCTCCCTGATGTGTTAATGTCGCCCCAACCGCAATGATAACATAACTTCTACAAGCTCTAGGTCATGCATGTAATATTTATTATTGTGAGGATGTAACTGCATAGATCCATATGAGATCAATCCCTACTGATGCATCAACAAACACCCCATGCCTAGATTGGAAGAATCACAAAACACCTCAATCAACACCCCTTCATCCGAAAACCTAACCAATGGAGAACTGATGAGCTTCCCCTTTAGATACGTGATGGCTTCCAAACACTGCTCACTCCATACGAAGGTCAGGCCCTTTCTGGTCAACTCTATCAATTGAACTTCAACTCTAGATAAGTTGGGTATGAACCTCTAGTAGTAGCCTAACAGACCCAGGAAACTATGACCCTTTCAAAAACTCTTGAGGTCTATACAAGAAACAACTACTTGGACCTTTGATGAGTCCACTACTATCCCGTGCTAGGACACCATGTTTCCAACGAATTACATCTCTTGTAACCAGAACATTCTGTTGGAAAACATTCTGTAGAGCTGGTGGTGTTGGGGGGATCTCCAATATTGTCTTCAAATTCATAGTGTGCTCCCCCTATGATCTTGAGTATATCAGGATTTCGTCAATGAACATGATGACAAACCGGTCCTGGTACTCACAAAAAATAGAGTTCTTGAGCCCCTTGAACACTACTAGCGCATTTTTACGGCCGACCGACATGACAAAACACTCAAAGTACCCATACCTTCAATAAAAATCAATCATCAGGATGTCTACCTCATTCACACTGAACTGGTGACACCCAGAGCACATATCGATGTAGGAGAACAACCATTCTCCCTTTTACTAGTTGAAAAAATCATTGATTCTCAAAAGGAGGTAATGGTTCTTGACTGTTAGATGGTTTAATCTCTAGTAGTCTATGCATAGTCTTAGGCCATTGTCTACCTTCATATCAAATAAGATTGGAGCACCCCAAGATGACACAATTGGCCGGATAAAACTCGTCTTCATTAGGTCATCAAACTGAATCCAAAACTCCCACAACTCAGAAGGATAAATCTAATCGGGATCCATCAAATTTGTATGGGCACCGGGTCTCAAGTCTATCTTGAACTCAACATCAATTCGAGGAAGGTAGAGTCACAAACTCTCTAGGGAAGACAACAAATAACTCATTGACAACCAATAGGACTTCCACCATCTCGGTGTCTGCTAATTCCACAGACATCTCAACAAACAAAGAAAGAATAGGCTCCACACACCCACTTCCCATGTGACAACACTGCTCACAAACAAAACCTATATACTAGCCACCCATATCTGAGAACACGACCATTATTCAGAATAAATTAATAACGACATGCGTAGAGAACAACAAGTCAATTCCCAAGATGACATCATATTGATGCATCTGTAGTAGAAAAGATCCCCACTAGACTGATGTGGTCCTAACATCAGTCCACATCCTAAAAAACATCAAAAAGACTCGTCTGACCTCCTACTAGTGTACTCAACCCCAAGGGAACGAAAATTATCCTTACATATAGACACATGGAATGGGCTATACTAGGTGCCAAAAAGAATTATGAATCTCTTGAATAAAAAAATCACATGCAAGGGTACTAAATAGACTGATTATACCTTGAAGAACCACTGACCCCACTAGAACTACTACCTATGTGGAGTGAAACATCATATGCACATCTTCTATTCCCCTCAACTATCGAACGCCTCCCTAAACCAGCCCTGGTCTAGTTCCCAATGGAGCACCCTAGGGTTGGCCTCCTCCAGCATCCCCTACCCTTAGTGGAGCGGGATCCCACTACACCTACTACTAGAAAGGCCTGACTAGAAATAACTCCTACCAAGGTGGGTTCTGAAACAAGCCACCCCATTTTACTGAGTTTGAAGTAGGAAATGGCTCAGAAGATGACCACCACCTCCACAAACAAAGAACCTCAGTCTTACGACAATGAGTTAAGGGGGTGTACTAGGATATTAGAGCTGGGTCTGCTGAGACATACTCCCCACTGGCTGAAACCTGGAAGGCCCTAACACTAGAGACATACTGCTGACTACCTCCCCCTTCGAATAACTTGGATGACTTCCCTATCATGGTCACCTCCCTACAAATGCATCATCTACACTACTTTGGCCATATTATGAACTTCCGTGTATGTCATCTGAGTAAAGGGTGTGACAACATATTGAAGAGAAGTCCACAATGCCTCCTCCAAGAGTCTCGTGCACAACTCCTCATCCAAAAAAATATATGGAGAAAAGCGTAGGGTATCCCTGAACTTAATCCCTAGTTATCTAACTGAAATAATCCCCTTCTAGAGGGATATTAGCTCATTCTTCTCAGGTTTCATCGTGTAAGAAAGGAATTCCACCCAGAACTCCTTCTCAATGTCCTCCCATGAGACATCGATATACTTCCTCTCCCAGAGGAAAAAAATCCACCACTGACGCACAAATTCTCATATCTGTATCACTTATAGAGGAACCCATTACTCTATTGGAGCTCGGAACAGGATGAAATCCATTACTAGCTTCTTGATCCAACTCTCGGTCTCTATGTCCGAGACGCTGCCCTCATACTTTCACAGAGTCAGCTGCTAAAAGGCACGAAGTGACTTCTTCCACTGATCATCCTCCTCTCGATTGGCCATCTTCTGATCAAAAGATTCAACCTAATGGGCCCCAACTACTCGTACTACATGTGGGTGAAGTTTTAGTTCTATAGTTAAAAAGGGAATAAGGAACTGTTCATCCTAGGTGGTATGGAAATTTTATTTTAAATTCATTTTAACTCTTCATTTTTATTTAATTTACCGAAATGTCCAACTCAAATAAGATCTAAAGTCATTATGATGCACATAAAATTATTAGGGTCTCTACCCTACAATCAGTGTTGCCTCACTTTTCCATCCAGTAGGTCGAGATTCCTTCCATTGGATCATGGGGGGCCCTAAAACCTCGTGTCTTAGCTAGACTTCCCTAACCTATTTCATGCACCATGGTCACCTAACACTGTTTACCTACCAACCCATTCAATTATCACTATTCCTAACTCCATAGACCATCATATCCTTCAACATCCCTCTGATACCATTTTTGTCTTGACCCAACTTCTTCATGACGAGGGAAGGGACATCAAAGTGCCCCACCCTTCCTTCCTCAAGATGAATGAGAGATGATGACCCATGAGTCCCGCCTTCAGTAGGAACCGAAGCGGCGAATATCACCAAAGGGTATATAATATCACATAATATGGATGTCATTACACTTTATATAGATTAAGATAGAAAGGAAAGATGTTAAATCCCATGAAACTCTAAATACTAAAAGTAAAAGTAATGCCAAAATACATTCCCACATGCATGTTCAAAAGTAAAGATGATAAAAGTTACAACAAAACTCCTATGTAACATAAAAAATAAAAGAGACAAAGAAGAAAAAACAACTAATACTAATTCCTGAGCTATTAAAGTCTTGAACGATCCTAAAAGTCTCCCGGGAAACCTAAAAATAATTTTATATATATAGGGTTTGAATATGAATACACTCAGTAGGGAAACTAAATAAACTTGTTCAAAAGTTGGGGAAAAATACTTATATCCCTATGAGAAAAAAGTAGGTCCTAAAAGAACTTATGAAGGAATATTAACCAAACCATCCTCACCATGGCACACTCACTAAATAACAAAAGTCATGTGATGTAGTAGTATAAGGAAATCGACATTTGGGTACCCCACACCACTTTTCCACTAGTTAAATTCTCATCCCTAATGGAAAAAATATTGATTCTACCACTCTTCCCATATATATCCCCACTTCCACAACCTTCCCACACACACCTGGGCATCCAACCACAAACAATCCAACCCGCAGACACCTAGGCTACAACAACCACCCCTCTCGCCCGAAAGCACCTAGGCCTCATCCTGAAGATTCTTGGGAAAAAATACTACCCCGCAAACAACTAGGCCTCTAATCCACAAAAATATTACCTGAAAAATCTAGGAATATGGTAAGCCTCAAAAAATTACAACCTATGTGTAGATTCTCAAGCAGTAAGAACCTGGTAGAGGGTACAAGGAAGTAAGTCAGTAACCAGCCATCCAACCTCCCACCAGAATGGTTAGAAAGACACCCTCCCTCATGGAATGGGGTTGTTTGGAACACGTTTCTCAATAAGGGTGGGGTGTGTATAGAAATCACAAGTAAAGAAAATTTATATATATAGGTAATCAAACACTCATACTAACCTACAGTTTCATGCAACCAAACAAACGATCCCCCCAGTACCACTTTTTCTCCTACCCCTATATGCACAACCACACAAGACCCACTACCAAGCATAAAACCAACCCATTTTTATTTAACCACTTTCTATTTATTTATTTAAAGTGGTCCAACTTAATTTTTTCCATCACTACTGGGAAACTACCAACCATAACCATATAACAACAAAACCAGATTTGCAGTCCCACTACACAACCCCATTTATCCACTACCAACTATCATGAATCATAGTTATAACACACAATCCATCTCTAACAACACATTCCAACAACCCCAGTGCCAAAACAATTCCTAGATGAAGTACCACTATATAACAAGTTCTTAACCACACTGCATTTTTTACTTCCCAATGTCACTCTACATCCACAACACAAGAAAATGTAGTCCCACTGCATACAAGTACATCCATTTCACAAGAAATTTGTCTCTCAAGATGAGACTCCGAGAAACCAAATGTATGATCAGACACACACACCCATAGAAACTACCATTAAATCACATCCCCACTGCACACATGCCCCCCTGTACCCATAATATTTCTCCCAATAGTAGCACCACACAACTCACATGAGGGAACACAACCCAACAAAACACATCACTCAGCCACACCTATAAAAGAGGACATATAAAGATTTGATAAAAAATATTCATTAAGTCCAATTGATAAATATGGGTGATCACATAAGGTTTTTCATCTTAGGGAATCCATTTCAATTAACCAACGATGCATGATTAATCATATTTCATGTTACAACTATTTATTAAGAATCATAAATAAATCATCACCCATGCACAAGAAAATACCACCAATGATCATGATTTTCAAAATTCATAAATCCATAACAACAATAAAAGAACAAAAAATAAAAAATAAAAAAAATTGATCAACGTCAACCGATATTTAATTTCCTACCTGTTATTATAACAGGTCTTGTTATTTTTTTATCTTCAAATTCCACATCCCTTATTTATTAGTTTCTAATGAAAAAGGATTAATCAATTAATTTCAAGGAATAATTAGTAAACCTACCCCAAATTATTGATAGATAAAGGGAGGCAGATGAAATCCCTACATGGATAATCAAAGGATCAAATATACTCCACGCACAAAAAATAGGGGATTGCACAAGCAGGATGAAACACCAAGAAGACTATGTAGGAGGAGATCTAGAATAGTAACTTGACTCATTTAGGGAAGAAGGATATAGAATTACCAAGGAGAGAAAGAAAATACTATTGGAAGGGAAGATACATGCTTCAAAGAGACAGATCATATATTAAAGGAAGAATGATTTCCAAAAGTCACTATCGTGGGATCACGACCAAGATCACCTGAGTTGAGTATCTCAAATCCCCAAATATGTTAGGGTATTAATGATATAATTAATATCCTTCAAAATTTCCTAAAAACACACAAGTAAGGATTGAAACATTATTAATATTAAATAAGATGTAAGAGGGGTGAAACTGGGAAAACTCAACAAATAGAAAACTCAACAAAGGGTGAGGCACAATTTGATGTACCGCTGTTTCGGTCTGGCACCATCACGGTGCCACTGTTATGGTGCCACTGTTAGGGTTCCACCGTAATGGTGTTCCACCATTATGGGTCCACCGTTTTGGTTCCATCATTTCGTTGATGCTCTTTAGTGAAATGGGATTTTTGGGTAACTCACATAACAAACCCTTGTGACCCCCAAGAACACCAAAAGCACAAGATTTTCACAACGGAATGGCCCATGAAAATCAAGGTTATTACAACATGCTTAAAAATACTTTCCAATTGTATTTTATTTTAATGATTATATAGTTTAATTTATATGGGTTTCAATGTAGATCCTCCCTTTTATTGATAAATATTTTATCTTATAAAATGTTATGTGTCTCTTTTGGACTATTTTAAAAACCAGAATAAAAATATTAGCTTATAAGGTTTTTAAAATAGAGTTTTCTTAGGTATTTCATACTATGATTATTTTATGAACACATATAATTCATATACAAATTTATTTTCTCAAAATTGTTTTTTATTAATTTTATGTATAAAAAAGATATCCTTTATGGTGTATTTAGAGGGATGTATTCCCGTATAGAGTTAATATGTGATATCATTGACGAGCCATGGGAGAAATTTGGACATATATGCCTTATTTATTAATTCATTTAATTTTATATTCTTTTACTTGTATATTAGAAGATATAAATTAGTTATATCACTGATTTACTAATTTATGAACTAATACATTACCTGAGTGTTTATGAAATAATGTTTTCAATTTATTTTATTATGGGAAAAATGAAATTTAATATACGGATAATAGTGTTTGAGAGAGAATATTCTTGAAATGGTATATGTACATTCAACTCGACTTATTGATAGTTTTTGTCAATCCTATGGAACACACCTAAGGTCAATGATGAGTGGGATTGGGTTTATGGTAACTATGATTTTTTTACACGTCCGTTGAGTAAGGTGATATATAAAATTTACATAAGAATTTTTTTCTTAGGAAATAATGTAACTCTTTTTATTTCAATCCCATATCAATATATACCATATATTACTTATGTAATTTTTCCCATAGTTGAATAACCCATTATTACTATAAAAACTTTAGTGTAATTGTAGGGAAAACAAAAAGATGAATGATGAAAATGGAATAGTCAAAAACATTATTAGAAATATATTCATATTAGATAGTGGTACAATAATGACCATTCTGAAACAAAAATAAATTAATATATGTTTTCTAAAAAAATTTATCAATAATGTATTTGGTCTTTTGAAAATATTAAAATAATGGTGTAACCTGTTTTCCGTCAACTATAGAATATTTTTTTAAAGATTAATTCTACTTTACTCTTGGTCTAAAAGAAAACTATTAAAATTTAATGATATATACATCCTTCGGTATAAAATTGAGTATTAAATTATAATGAACACAAATATATATTTAACACATCAAAAAATTGTGTAAGAATCATATGTTATAGAAATTAAAAAAATTATCATTGTGGATGCATATTCATATATAAAGTTGAGTGAATCATATATATGAGTGGAAAATAATATGTTTTTTTGGACATTACCTACTATGGAATAATGATTCAATAATGATATATTGTATAATTAAATGTTAACAATGATATTCAATGAAAATCTTTCAGATCCTTTAATTTAATAAAATTCATCATAATGATTTTTCTCTTGATAATTTGATTATTAGAAACACACAACATAAGACTCAATTTACATCCCTATCATTTCTCAAATAAAATTATATTTATAAATTTAAACTAATTCATGAAATGTGTGTATAATTTAAGTATGTTATTGAAATAAATAGTTTCTTCAATGGGTGGAATTATATTTTCGTTTTAGTAATTTTTAATGTGACATTTCCAATATTTATTACCCAAATATTCAAATCATAGTCACAATTTACAGAATATAAAATAAAGAGTGAAATTTTTGGTGAATTTTTTGAGTTTATAATCCAACATTCTAATGATTAATGCATACAAATTAATATTATTAAATTATATATGAATCTATCATTGGAAATTTTGATAATATCAGTTATAAGATATTATCTCGTTAATCCATAAACACAATAATGATTATTTACATGGGATATATTTCTCTCAAAAGAACCACTAAATATAACAATATTGTTTTAAGAACCACACTAAAGAGAATTTTCTATGAACATTATTGCTATTATATATTTTTGATCTATATATATTCGATTTCATTGATGATTTTTGATGAAAAATATCGATATAATTACCGTGAAAAAAACATTTGAAGAGACCAATGGATCAGAATTATTGGATTAGTTATAAATATGTAAATCTTTTTTCAATATGAATTTTTTAATGAAGGAAAGCCCAATGATTGAAAAAGGTGATTCCCTTGAAAATGGTAAAGGTTTGTTTCTGAATTTGGAGGGAAATTTATCTTAGTTACTATATTTGAAATACGTACTTATAAAAGGTAAACTTATTATCTAGAGATAAAATTTGGAAGTACTATTTTTACAATATGTTTAAATTAAATACAATTTATATGTAATCCTAATTATTATATGATGATCTACCGAAAGAGTTTTCTAATGTATCTGAGTGTAATAATTCTTAATGATACACATGATTTTTATGGAATAAATAAATATATAATAAACAAGAATTAATTATGGTATTTTATTAATGAGTTAAAAAATTTGAGTTGAATCTAATCCAAAAGATAACTAGAAGCTGAAGTGGAATATAACATTGTATGAGTTAAATCTAGAAGGAGTTTTATGATGATAAATTACATATGTTAAGTGGATTGGAATATGAAGATGTTAAAAGATACATATGTTAAGAATTATATAATATATTAGATTTGAATATGTTTTAGAATTACAATTTTGAGGTGAATATTTGAAAAGGTATATGTAATATCTCATAGAACAAAATATTATCAATGGTCTATTGCCCAATTAAATATGTCATATTCTATTGTTAGTTCCTAAGAAGCACTCTGAGCTAAATATAAAGAATAATAAAATTACCCAAGAGTCCACACTATGATACCTAAATTATTCCTTATGGTATGTAATATTTCATATCATTAAAAAAAATTAAATGTGTTTTAATTCATTGGGTAATATAGGTAATATTTCATAGTGAAGTGAATGTTGGGAATCTATCTATGCACTAAGTGATAACAATATTTTGTGTATAAAAATGACATTCCTTGAGGATTATACTAAAATATGGAAAATTCTGGGATTCACAATGATACATAGTATGTATTGGATGATATAGAATAAAAATGATAAAATGTAATTAAATTGGAAAAAGTAATATTTTACAATGAAACGTATGATATTTTTAGAGAAAATAAAAGTTATTTTATAGTACATTTTGAAATGATGAAATAGAAATAAAGTATACTATGATTCATAAGGTATTTAGATCAAAAATAAAATATCATTTTTAGAATATAATATATTACATATTGGATATTTTTAAAACTATCAAACCCACTATGAAAATTAAGGTTTTTTTCTTACTTCTAGGATATATAAGATATTCTATTTCTAATATAATATTTTCTAGTTGGAGAAAATGTGATATTTCTATATATAAAATTTAGATGATATTTTCTTGATAAAAAGGTTATAAACAACATGATTATTTAAATAATCATGATTCTATAAGACAATAATTAAATTGAGTATCGAAGAAGATTTTTGTTTTTTGATGAAGGTTTTTGTGCCTTGAAGAGAAGAATCATGTTTCTTGGGTTTATATAAATGAAGATGTAAAAATTCAGTAAGGAGAAAATTGATATTGTGGAATTATTAAGGATAGGAAATAAAAATATTTGAGGATATATTGGGACAATAATTTTGCAGTTTCAAATAATAATATTAAAATATACTTATGGTGATAAATAAAGAGACTTTATCGAGAGATAATTTGACATGTTTTAAATAAAGAATAAGGATACCAAAATTTAAGGAGTGTATTCCCATATATTAATCAAGGAAATAATATTCATATGATTCTATGAATAAAATAATGGAGGAGAAGATATTTAGTGTAAGATAATTGATTCTTATATAATATTTCCTTTATTAAAATCATGTTTTGTATCAAGGAGAAACAATATGAAGTGATTTTGAGTAGTAGATTCTACCTATCAAAGGAATAAGGACAAAGAAGAAAATAAAATGGTGGAAAATAATGTAATGAAATTATATACATATTATCATTGATGAAAACAATGGTTAAAGTGTGTAAAGAATAATAAGAGGACAATAGTGGTATAACAACCCAAGTTTATCATACATGGATATTACATAATTTTAGATAAATATTCACTACATTACAAAAACACATGGTTTATGCCTGTAATAGTATATTGGCTTTTTGAAACATGGAACACAATATTCTGATTCGGGGACATATATTAAATGTTTCGCAAAAATATCCTCCCTTTTAGTATTATTCATAGAGATAACGTATATAAAAAATTTATTCATAACCTGTTGATGGAAAACATAATAAAGGGTGAGTTTATATACTGATTCATGGTAAAAAAACAATAGAGACTAGTCTATGATAATAAATATTCATAATATAATTTAAAGAAAAAATGATAATGAACATAACTTATGGATTTCATTCCCAACTAGTAATAGATCATAAAAACGAGTCATGGTATAATGATTGGTAGTTCATAGGACATGAATCATAAGGGAATCAATGAACATTATCCAGGAGAACATAACATTGGAATAAAAAATATATTTGTGGCATACACAAAATAATTGAAAATCTTATGTCAAGGATACCCACCATGAAATTCATAACATATTTATCTTGGGATAACCAACCTTGTACCTACCTCAGGATTGGGATGACCTCTCATGTACCCACAATCAGGATTGGGATAAACACCAATGTACCCTCCGTTTTGAGTTCAAGATAACCTCTTATGTGAGATCTTTTTGGGGCATCAGATAACTATCCTTTAGTCATCCTTTTTGGTCTTAGTGTAACCACCCATGTACCCTTTTAGTTCATAGAGAATGTATCATTATATAATTAATTTAAGGGAGATATAGGGATTTCCCATCACATAATGAAAATCATACATATATCTACCACTTAATAATAAATTTTCATCATATCATAACCCATGAATGGAAGTGGATTTCACTGAATTTTCATCATATCACAAACCATAGAAAATATACCGGGTTCATAATAACATCATCATTTCACTATAGCATTACCAGTGAAAAAGAATAAGGTTTCACAAGAATTATATAATGATATAACACATTGAAGTGAAATTGATTTCATAAACATCTGTTCATAATAAACCAATCATTTAATGAATAATAATTTTATCCTTGGTTTATATACCCATTATAGAATAGGTAACATCAATAAATGTCATCTTACATGGAAATCGATTTTGAAAGATCATTTAAAAAAATACAAGAGGAAAAAACATTTTCATTGAAAATAATTTTAAAAACATAAAAAATATATAAAATCAATTTATTTGAAAATTAACATAAAAAATATTAAATTATTCTTTAAATAAATTATTGTTCATGATGTTGGAGAATTCCACACAAGTTAAAATGAATATTCCTATCACATTTTCAGAAATATCTAAATAAGTATTGTGTGGAAGAACATATGAAGATTCCTTTCAAAACAGTTTGTAAAATGTAAAAAATGGGTAAAAATTTCTTTTAAAAATAACAAGTTAAAATTAAATCTTTATTTTTGAAATCATTTCAACAAAATATGTTTTTAGAAGAAATTTCATTTTAGGCCGAAGAGAGAAATAAATTTGGATTTTCTTAAAAACATTTTTTGAATTATTATAAGTACTAAAAAGTGGAAAGTGGTAACATTGCATGAATGTATCATAAAAAACCATATAATAATAAAATTAATTAGAATTATTGAGATATGGTTCATAATATTTTTACATTAGAAAAATAATAAAAAATAATCAAGATAAATGATGATATTAAATCATGAAATATTTACCACTTTGGAAAGTTTAAATCATAATACCCATGAAATATAATAGAAAATGAAACATAAAATATCATGAGGATGAATAAATTTATAAAATTACATGTGGTAGGGGTTTTATACACACCTTGTGAATGAATATAGGTGCATAACATAATGTATGTCTTAAAGAAGAGAAATTGAGATGAAACCCCCCTTTCCGATTTGGTCACCTTTGAATCGTAAACCCCCCAAAAGAGAGATCCTATAATGTATGTATAAATAATAAATAATTATATATATAATAATTTTAAAATTATTTAATGGGTAGTATATACAGCACATAAAAAAACATGTGGTGAATCTCTATTTGTCACACAGAATGTAAAAGTGAGATGGAAATCGGTTACCTTAGGCGTTGACTTCTATCATATAGGTTAAAAAATACTATATAATATATATATGTTAATTATAAATATATTAAAAAATATTAATATATGAAATATAATATATTATTTTCTTATCAACTTTTATAATATAATTAGATGCAATTCCATGTTAAAGTTATGTTTTTGGTAATAATAACTATGTTTCTCATAAATGTTTCAATTTTTTATACTTTTGTTCCTCTAAATTTTATCATGATTATATAATTTATATAATGACAAACATGAAATAAATATCATATATATTCATTATATATTTACTTATAATAATCCAAAAAATCAAGTGATAAAAAATTAAATACATCATTTATGGTTATGATAGTCCATACGTACACATGAACAATGTTTCCAATATTTTTTGTATTGAAATAATGAATGGTAAATGATATTGAATTCTTGAAAAATAATTTTTATCTAATATATATCACATATCTTTATTAAAACCATCTTTATTACCATCTATGTAATGTATGTGTAACGCCCCGACCCCAGAAACCTAGAGTCAGTGCATTATTACGTATCATTGGCATGATCATAAAAGATCAAGTCTCGAAATAATGATTAGTTTAGTATCCTTGGAAGTACTAGATACATTCATAAGGTTTACATTTCATCATAAAATGGAAAACTACAACAACATTGTTTCCAAAGACAACACGGAGATCCCATAGACTATCCTTGGAGGTCAGCCATAATATACTTCTTTGTATCCTTGGAAAATAAAACAAAGAAATGGGTGAGCTCAGATGCTCAGTAAGGATACCATTATAGCGGAATCTTTCATAAATAAGCATAAAAATTTAAGGAAGTTTATAATACGGGAACAAAATCCTTTTAAAGAAGAACTTCAACATAATATGGAAAAGATAAAATAAAATAATGCCATTTACTTATTCACATGGATATTCTACTAGTTGAATGATCAAATGAAATAAAAATAACCACTTTCATAATGATGGAATGCATAATTCCAGACTATCATAACCACATAGTCAAGGCTTTGTGCCAAGACTACAAATAAGATTTTTTCATGTCCTTGTGCCAAGAAACTAGTTTGTCTAATGATACCTACCAATGCATCGAGGGGCTATAGCGGGCTCCACCCGTCACTTACTAATTCCAATGCATTATTCAAATGAAAAGTTTTAAACATAACATAAACATTCGTACTGAAACTAGTATATGAAATGTCAATACTTTATCCACTATCCATGAATGGTATAAAAATAGCACATCC
Source organism: Viscum album (assembly GCA_963277665.1). NCBI lineage: Eukaryota > Viridiplantae > Streptophyta > Magnoliopsida > Santalales > Viscaceae > Viscum > Viscum album. Next base: position 9,518,393 of record OY728127.1, read on the forward strand.
ATAGTCAAAAATTACTCGTTCAATACAATATGGAATATTTTATTGTAATAGATTAACCTTAATCGAGAATAATGAAGGATATTGACATTGATGAAAATAATCATCAATACTATTAGAGAGAAATATCCCCCTTTTCTTTAAAACATTTAAAAGTCGCACTATTTGTCAAGAATCCGTTTAAAAATAGATTTTTTTGGAATCAAAGTATCTCATACAAATTTGAAACTTTTAAAAGGAATTTTAATTTTAAAACATTAAGGTCTACATAAATAATTCATTAAAACCATTTTTAAAATAGGAAAATTAATGAGAAATATTTAGAATAATAAATCTTCAAAAAATTTAAAATGAAATTTTAGTTAGAGTTCCTAACAAAAAAAGAGAAATTTGAATAATAATAATTGATGTAATAATTTTTTTAATATAATGAGAATAATGGGATTCATGATACAATATGTCAAAGTACATTATATACACCATATAAAAGTGATTTGGTGTATAACAACAAAGAAGTTTCAATGGAATGTAAATTGAGATGGAATCTCTTATAAAGACCCTATCCTTAGGTTAATGATAAATCAACCACATAATTATGTGTGAAAAATATAAATACACTCAATATGATTGGATATTTAGTGTAAGTAAATCAGAGGACATTCAAACATATTCTTGTAAAAACAACACCAATGAATTGGATGATTAACTCAATAAATAGAGATTGAGTTAAAATTACTCTTATCAAGTGCATATCGATGACTTGAGAATTTATCAATAGAGTGATTATGTGTATCAAAAGTATATCCATAGAAAGGGGAGTGGAAGTTATGACATAAGAAAATGAATAGTGATTCTACACATAATCTTGGAGTGAAATAATCAATGAAGAATGCGTAAAGCCGAATGAGTGGAAATTGAAATTTCAAATTCCCTTATCGATTTGGTAACTTACGAAATATACACCCATGAAAGAAGGATCATACAATGGTGATTTAAATATCCATAAATTAAAGTATATTACACAATTAATACAATCATGGGTAATATACACACCACATGCAATAAATAATCAGTGAACAATGGAAATCTCACAGAATTAAAAGTGAGATAAGAAACCCCTTACCATGTACTTTTTCCATGGTCGAGGGTAGGTTAACCTCCTGTATAATGGTGACATATTTTTTTGAATTATACAAGAATTATATACATTATTATGATATCATATATGATATTTTAACATTGATTGGTTAATAATATCATAGTATTATCGTTGTTTCAGGTGTTGACGGATTCATTTTCCTCTATATTCCTTGTTATGTGAGCCATATTTGTTATGGATGGGATGTATATTATTCATATACTGAATTATATCATGTCTATAAAAATTATTTTTAATCATAAAATGAAATTTATTCTTGAATGGATACGATGGGGAATGAATCTTATCGCGTTCGTGGAGACGGTAATCCATACGTACGCCGACAATATCACTCTTTTGATATTAAAATAATATATAATTGGATGGTATATCATATATAAAGAATCATTATCATGTTATATTTATTATTTACCTGAATTACACATCATAATTATACCCATCCAAATAAAAAAATATTTAATAACAATTACAGCACGACGTGGAGACGCTAATCCGTACGTACACACGTATGGTGACATTCCATTCAAAGGATGGATAGAATAATGAATATGGCTATAAAATTTTTATAATTACTTCACCGTATATATATGATAATGGAGTTATTATTTTATAATGGAAATAACAAAAAAGAATAAGTGGAAGAAGAAAAGAACATGAAAGTTGGTGGTGAAATTATTACCTCTTCTTCGGGTTTTTCCTTTTTATTTGAAAAAAGGGCTCCTTAAGTTGGATTTATGACCAAAGGAGGGCCTCTAGGATTAATTGAGGGAAGTTGAGAGGATATTTGGGCTGGGTTTGGCCAGCCAAAAAGCTTTTACGGTGTGAATTAGTGAGTAGGGGGAGTACCCTTTTATAAGAGGGGTAAGGGGAACCTTTGGAAATGCTAGAAATATTGTTTTATAATAAATTCATATTCGGTTTATAATGTCTCCAAAGTGGATTTTTTAAAGGTTAATGTGGGGATAGTTCAGAAACCACTCAACCAATTGTTCTTATATAGGTTTGGGTAACTATATTATCTTTATCTTTTTTATTTAACTCTTAGTTAAATAGTTTGACATTACCATGTCTCTTTGTATTTTTATATTATATAGTTAATAAACTTACTATATAATTCTAAGAGACCCCCAAGTGGTCTATTAATGAAAAAAATATTATCATATAAGTCCTTTGGCCGAACCATATATTTTTAGAAATATATTATCAATTAATAATATAATATTTGTTTTAAAAACTCGTTTATGGAAATTTTGACAGTATTTAATAATTTATTTTTGTTAAAGTCCTAAATACTTTATTAATTATAAAAAAATTATTTAAGAAATCCTAACTTTTCATTATAACCAATAGAATTATTTTATTTCATCAAAGCTTTCAAATTATCTTTTTTAACATTTATAGTACCAATTATTTGATTCTTTCATTAATAAAGAAAATATTGCATCATTTTTGAGTCATAAATAAATTTAATTATTAAATGTCTCAAAATTATAAATAAAATACCATTATGTAGGAAATATTTTTATCTTTCTAATGAATATTTATAGTTGAAAATATAACATATATAACCATATGTAAAAATTGTTTTTCTAAATGATATATTCTATGTCATTTTTTATTTACTTTAACTTAATTAATATAATGGGTCATTATCACTTACAAGTGGCTTCATGAGGTCCCAAAATCAACCCAAATATGCCCATGGTCAGACCTGTGTAAAAAAATAATGTTAGGACATGTTTTACGGTAATTTAATATTATTATAATATTATTTTTTACCCTTATTTACCATATTTACCCTTTAACCATGGTAAATAAAAATATTTACCGAAGTAATTATTCAAAATTTCTAGAAATAAATGTTACCTATTTTCACAATTTAGACCTCCTAATACTAAATATTGAATCTAATTTTCTAAATTCAAAACACATAAGTGGCAGAAATTAATTTAAAATTAATTCCCATTGTCAAAACAAAATGCGTGTTTTTACGAAATAATAATAATTAAAAGTTTGGCACTTGATTATTTCATTTTAAATGTGAAATATTGTCCAATTACCAAAATTGGATTAAATGGTAAAAATATAATCTAATTATACTTTAAAATCATTAAAATTCATAATTTATCACTATGAACTATTTCAAATAAAAAATTTGTTTTTAATTAAAATTTATTAAATTTTACTATTCATCAAAATATAAAAGTTATCAAAAAAGTACCAAAAATTCACCGTAAGCTAATTTCAATATTCCTAATCCAAAAATGAAGTCCATTTTGAAAGATAAAATTTATAAAATTTCAAAAATTGAGTATTACTATTCATAATGGCTAGTTTGATTGGCTGTGGGGTGTTAGAACTCGAAGTTGCGTACAACACATGCTACTGTATTATTCAAAGAGAAGCATACCATTGAAGCTTGGGGTGTTACAGTATGAATGAATCAAATCTCTTCATGAGGTTGTATTCTACCTTATACACGATCAATGGTATCAAATTTCCATAAACTGGAATTAATGATGGTATGTGTTAACTAATAATTTATGAAGAATAATAATATCATAAGTATCATATATTAACAATAAATAAATCATTAAAACCATAATTGATAGATGGTAATAGAAAAATTATTGACATCGGTTCACAAGGAGGTAGTCTTCCATACACATGAATGATGATCTTGTTACCCATTGGAGGTAAGTGGAGATGGTTTTATATCATTCACAAAAATAAAAACATCTTACTATATGGATATACTATTTTAATAATATCATTTTGGTATAAAAAAATTGAAGGGGTTGAGGATTAAATAAACCAAAAATTATTATTGATTAAAGATACATCTTCATCATGTATCTTCATTAGGTTTACACTAAAATCCTTAGTTGGATGGATTTATGCACAAAATAAGCCTTCTAGAAAGAGGGGAGTGAATTTTGAAAGTAAATTTTTTAGGGATTGGTCAATCCAAAAGGGATAGAAGGAGTGAAGAAGGCAGAATAGGGGGTGTCCTTTTATATGTGGGGGTAGGAAACAGTTGGTATTTTTGAAAAGAATTGTGTGACCCCAAATTTTCCATATGTCACAAATGTGAAAAAAATATCATTATTGATCTTTAGAGAAATAGTGGTCGAAATATGGGTGGGAAATAGTTCTTAGACAACTTTATAGGTTATTTTCACCCTTATCTTTTTAGTTTAAAGACCTGATTAACCCATTTATACCTTAACCACAATAATTAATTTTTACTGCCTTCACTACTGAATTTGGAAAAAAATTACGATTTAATTATAGGATATTATATATTATTATAATTATTAACATTGAATCCATTTTTTCAAATTCCATTCATATATGTGGTAATATTTAATAGGAAATTAATCCTACAGAAATATTGAGAAAGCGGGGTTTTAATGAATGTTCAAAAGTTAACAATTGTTTATATCAAAATATTATATGAAATTGAATCCTATGAAATAAATTAGGCTAATTGACATATAACTGAAATAATTTGACGATAAAATTAAATATTTTTCATTGTTCATCAAAAAATGATACTTTTCACAATCCGAAAAATTCACCAGAAGATAATTTTGGATTGATGATTTCAAAAATGAAGATTATTTTTATCGATAAATTTTACAGAAGATTCAAAAATTTGCTTTAAGATAAGTGTTCCATAAAAATAAAACAAAACTAATTTTCATAAAAATACTATTATAAGGGTAAAATTAGATTTATTATTTCCTATTATATGGAAAAAATAATATTAATGTTTAATATTATATTTTATATATAAGATACACATTTCATTATAAAATTCACCAAAAGTGGTTTGTTTATTTTATTAAGGTGGGAAAAAAGTTATTGCATAGAAATATCACTTTTAGAAAAAAATTTCTTTTATTTTCATATAGTTTTTATTTTCATTTATAATTAGTTTTTTACAAAATATTTCATTATATATAAATATTTAAAACATATTATCATAATTTAGATAATCATATTCATACTCTCAATTCAAATTGCCAGGAGATAATAATAATATTAAATAATGATATTTTAATTTTATTTCATGTTTTTTAAACATGGTGTTGTGTGTGTTACAAGAAAAACTAAGGATTGTATGTAACAAATTATAAACATAGTGTTTCTTTTAATTGAATCTAAAATGAGTGTTGCATTTGAAATAAGAAATCTAAAATATTAAATATAATTGATAATCTTTTTCTTCTAAAAATATCAATGTGTTACATTCTACACACACAAAATAAATTTCTACCTTGATAATTGTTACTTTGGTATCAAAAAATGATGATACCATTACCTAATTACTTCCTCAGGGTCCCCAATATCATACTCAAGCTGGTGGATTCACTATAAAACATTTAACAGGTGAGTGGTATGGTTTCCTATAACCATATCTATTTGATACATAATATTTACCAATCATTCCTCAATAGAAATATCATCCTCTATCTGTATAGCCTCTAACATGAGTACATGTTATGGATCAGGTATAAAATTCATTAGTTGCGATACATGGAAAACATCGTGAATTTCAAGGGAGGTTCATTGGAAACAACAAATGATGGTCCCCATTCCCAATATGATCATGTATTTTAATGGGATCAATGTACATAGAGATTTTCATAAAAGCATTCTAATTTTATTGAGCATAAAGTGGGGTAAGAAACAAAGTTTGGGTGGATAAAAGAAATGAAGACATAAAGAATCATCCTTTTCAATATTTAAAAACTCAATGAGAAGGGAGCCTAGAGTAGAACAAATAATGCATTGATTAATCTAATTACCCCTTGTGGAAAGGATTTACAAAACAAGGTTTCCTTCCCACCATGTATGATTATGGTCAGAATGACCAATAAAATCATTGCATCTTTAGATAATATAAATGGTAGACTAGGGATGATCAACCTCCCTTGAAGAGAGTTGCATGCAACTGAAAAATCAAATTTGATCTTTGTGAGGGAAATATTATTTGAGATACAAATATCCAACCCATTAATAAAATCCTTCACCTCTTAAATAAGAGAGTTTCAATGACCATAAATACTTATAAAAGTGATCACCATAGAACTAGAGGAGTCATAGCCAATAACTTCACCTCTTCAGATTCCAATTTTGTAGGATCTGTTAGTATTATGATTGAAGCCATTAAACGGTGGGATCCATCAGACCCCTCAACCTACAGAAGACCCATTTTGAAAATGGTTGAATTTCTCCTTCCATTCATTAATATTCTTGTAACTCCTCAGACCCATCTCATCCATTCCCTTATGAGAACTAGGTGTTTGAGAAGTTATGGAGAATTATACTGAATCATTTAAGGAGTTTTCCAAATTTCATAGTTTTCTATTTTTATAATGGTATCTTATTCAAATGTTATCTCAATCTAATGGTATCTCATTTAAATGATGAGTTAGAACGGTGAGTTATGACAGTGACTCACGAACAGTTTCTCGGTCAGACGATAGCTCACTGAACGATGACTTGAACCAATGACTCACAACAGAGACTCATCCAATGGCGATTCATCCAATGGTGATTCATCCAATGGAGACTCACAATGGTGAGTCCTCCAACTATGAATCTTCGGATGTTGAGTCATCCAACAGTGACTCGTCTAATGGTGAGTCATCAAATGAGGACTCATCCACTGGTGAGTCGTCCAACGGTGAATCCTCCAACAATGACTCTTCCAACAATGACGCATCCAAAGGTGAGTCATCCAACAATGACTCCTACAAGGGTGACTCATCTAATAGATACTCATCCATTGGTGACTTTTCCAATGGTGACCCGTCCAATAGTGAATCACCCAACGGTGAGTCATGAACAGTGTTTCTAACATTAAATAGTTTCACCCCTTTTGATGTTATCTATGAATTAAAAAAAATTCAGGGACCTATATTAAGGAATTTAAGGCTATTTAAAATCCCATAATGCTTATCTAAATTTTCTTGATGGTATGGGTTCCTTTAATCGGTAAAAATGCATATTCTGGATGGGAACCGCCATTAATGGAAAATCTAAACTATTTCTAAGCCACTACTTTGTTTAGAAATTTTAGAGGCTGCCCCTTGTTCTTCCTTATTGTTTTTATCATGGCATGGTATTCCCAAGGTTATTCCTCTCATAGGAGTTGTGCATTGTGATTTATCCTTTGATCGTGTTCCCGTTGGAGTATTTCCTGCTACACATGGACCCCCAATTTTGGTGCAACTAGGATGTATTGATCCATCTTCAAAATAAGATATTTTCAACCTCCTTTATTATGGGTTCCTCTATCTATTTCCACCCATTCATCCTTTCCATGTGATGGAATGTGATCTCTATATTTCTAATAGAGTATTATCGGTTATTGGTTGGTTCCATGGTGTCACAGAGTCATTGGGTGGATGCAGTCATTGCAGGAGGTATGATCATGATCTGTTGTATTAGACAATTCTCATGAAAAGAAATTAAAAAACGTTTTGAGGTTGGGGATTAATTTCATCTCTATATTATTTATATGAAATAATAGAGTTATCATGATTTATCCCATGGGATCACAATAAAATTGAAATAATAATTTTTTGAACCAAATTAAATAATTTGTGTCAATTTTTTAGCAAGGTTGTTGCCTCTTGATTTTCTAGATAGTTTTATATCTATTCAATTATCATTTAAAATTTCATTCTTTATAGAAATTGGAAAAGTACTTAAACCTAGGATTAATTGTAAGTTTATTTTCTAAATGATTAAAGAAGAATGTTAATTAATTCAGTTGTTTTTTTGGATTTGAGGATAATCAAATGGATGGATTTTTTCTTGGTTAATTCAATTTGGTAAGGAACCTGGTGCATGTTTATTCCTATTGATAAATGAAATAAAGGAATATTAAATTAATTGTTTAATTAATCTGTGATAAATTTTTACATAGGATTCCCCACGTTGGAACATGTGAATAATTAATTGGTTAATTCAAGGTGGAATAAGAAATGGTTGTGTGATAAAAGGTTAATGCCTTAAAGGGTGTGAGTTACTCATCTTCTTGAAAAGGCCATGTGCCTTATATTCTAGAGTTGAGAGGGATCGTTGTGTGTGAACGCTGAATGCCTTTCATTGGGGCAATGAGGCAATTTCTTGGATTGTTTCCTGCTGCTTGGGATGAGACTTGAGCCTAGGATGGCGAAGCCTGAATGTATGTTGTGGTATCTGGGATGGGGAGGCCCAATGTTTATGGAATTAGTTGATGCATGGAGTGGAAAGACACATTGATTTATGAATATTGGTTTTGGGGAGGACACAGAGGTGATAGAATAGGTTGAAGTTGGTCTTACCCAATAATATGGATGTTGGATGCTTTCAGAATATGTTTTTATCTAATTTTCTTTCCCCACTACTTGATGAAGATGGTATTTCTTACCCTCCATCAAAAAAGGCGAATATGCACATGGTATTCCATGTTCTTTCCATCTTTAGATTTTTGAGAATGGATGGGTCTATGCTTCTATTATATGTGGAAAATACTCGATGAGTAGTTCATCTACTCGCTGTGTTGAGCCCATTGTGTTTCGTATCTTAGAATTTTTTCAAAAAATACCAAGAAATATGGAAATATGGAAAGTGTAATTTTTTTAACAAATGAATAAATGTTTAACACATGGTGTTGGAGATTACTAAGATACAATGATGAGGTGATATTTATAAAAATCCATGGAATCAATTTGGTTATTCCCAGGGGGCAAGAATCTTGGTTGTAATGAAAATATAATGTAAAGTGGAGTTGAAAATGGTTAATTAATGGTTAATGAATTAATTAATGTAATGTGAAACATATATAAAGTGATATGTAGCTTAATGTATCCCTTTAAATTGTTTTCTTATTATAGGATATTTATTTTTACCAGTGATAGTTAAGATTCCAATAGATGTTACATATAGTTGGGTCTAAGACTAGTTTTTGTTCCACAGTTTGGTTGTGAGATATTAAATATAATGTAATTTTATGATTCTATATGCTACTCCACTCTTCTAGTTAGGGAGAATGAAACCTTGAGGATTCTGAGCATTGGGGGGGGGGGGGTTCCCCAACATCCCGGTGGGACGATGGATGAACAACTACCCCCTTTGGTCTCACTCTCTGCTATTGGTAGTTACTAGTGATAGTATGCATGGAATTTAGTTTTCCCCATATATGTGAACAAAGGGATAAAATTGATTGTGTTTATTTGACACAGATATGTTATGGATATAGTTTTGTAAGAGCTACTATATGTATAACATGTATAGGCTGTGATGACTTGAGGATCCTTACTTAGTATATGGGATGTGATGGCTTAAGGGATAATACCTAGTGCATGATACATGTTATGTGATCTGTGGTGGCTCCCATATTATTCTTGGAAACTTTTTTATGTGGATATGGTGGTGTTTTGAAATAGGTGCATGGTGTGGTGCTTTTCCCACCTGTATTCGAGCTAGAATTTTGGGGGAGAGATTCTTAGGATGTGAAACTTTGGGGAAAAGTAGCAAACCAGTGGGGAAGTTGTAGTGGGGTGCCCTTGAAATCATTTATTATATTTTATAATCTTTTATTCAAATATTAGATAAAGTAGTCATGGTTAGGCTGGGAATCTAGTTTACGTTTTTGGTGAAGTGTTAGTTTCACGTTTTGTTCCCTTTGTTTTGGAATGACTTCTTTACCTCTTCACAAGATGCTCTAAAGAATATCCTACTAAGTATACTGTTATAGTCACACAATGTATATGAACCATTTTTTAGTTCAGTTGGTGAAGGTTGGAGATCTGGATGGTTACTACATGACTGGGATTTTGTAGGAGTAGTTTGGGCTTCATGGTCTCTACCATTTTTCTTTCTTTTGGTACTTGAAATTTTTCTTTTTCGGTTGTAGTAGTTCATGCATGACATTACATATGTGAACTTGGGTTCTATTACTTCATATTCTAAGTATGAGTTTTTTAATTTTTATCTTATCTCTCTCTTTCACTTGTGTTATCGAAGTGGGTAACTCCTCTCATATATGTGTTTACTATACCTTCGGTTCTAGTTGCCAACCCAGGGCCTACTGAAGACCTGACTCTAGTGTCATTATCTCTCTTCTCCCACATCTGGCATTGGATGGGTACACATAATGGGTAGGGGTTATGAAAGAGTGTTATCAGAGGCTCTGGTTGTGGGATAGGATGGAGTTTGGAGTTAGGCACATGCAAGGTTGCATGGTATGGTAGGGAAATTGTTTCAGCTAACTTTAGAAATTTCTATAAACACGAGAGACTATATGAGACACATGTATATAGTGCTCCCTGTGATCTAATGCATGCACCTTCCTGCTTACAGTAGGTACTAAATGAGGTGAAACTTGTTTTTTTTAATGAGTAAAACCCGAATGTGTCACACAACATAAGGAAGAAAATTACATTAAATCGCAAGGCTAGGAAATTTACCCCAAAACGTGATCCCACCCCCCCAAACCCTTACCACTCAACCACCAACGGTGGGGAAAATGAGGTTAAACTTATTGTATGGTATAGAATTAGGAAAGTATCATGCATCATTCTTCTTTGAGGCTATATTTTAATGGTTAGACCTTTGGATAGGTTAACATAAAATTAATATAAGAAACAAAATTAATTAACGTTAATGGCTTCCGTATTTTATGTTTATGAGATCTAACTATTTATCCATTAGCAGGTATGGGTATAGGGAGACGTACTCATCATTTTTTCACAAAAGATGATCAACAAGTTGTTCTAGCTGATCATAGGAGAGTAGAGGTTAACGACGAAGACACATTGAGGGGGATATTCCATGAATCTTAGTAATAGAGTCTATAGAATTACAAGGTCTCTGTTTCATATGTTTTAAAAGAATAATGGTTGGAGGAGGTTGAGATTTCCTTCAATTTGAACAATGCTCAAAATGAGCATGGGGTATTATTGGTTGTAAAGATTCTGCATGGGGTAGTGAGGAAGTGGTGTTTCTTGTTCCTCAGGGTTTCTGAGGATTCAACATTTGCATGAGAGAAGTTCTGAGATCAGTTCAGAGCTGATTTTATTTCTTTGGCTGTGACGGAAACCAGTTTCCAGGAGCTTCACACCATTCAGTGGGGAAGAAACAATGTGATAGAATTTAGGATATGTTTTAGGAACCTTCTTCAAAATTATTAAAACCTATTTCCAGATTAATTTTCTAGGGAGAGGTATTTTGAGGAGGCTTTATGATCTAATATCTAAGGCCAAGTAACTTTGTTTATAATGAAGACTTATCTCGAGCTGATGGTGAGGGTAGAGGTTATCAAGAGGAAGTTATCCAAAACCAAATTGTCATGAGAGAGGAGTCTTTATAAATCCCCATGAATCATATCTATGGTATATGGTTCCCAATTTTCTAGGGAGAAGCGTTTCCATTTAAACGGGAGTAGGTCCAAATCCTCAATGTCTTGTTGCACTTGGGAAAACAGCTCCCATGCCTATACAAAGAGACCAAGAGAATTTTTTTCTTATGGAAAAAAGTGATTAGTTGTATGAGTGCCCATCATTTCTGAGCATTCAATTTGTTCTAGGTGTTCCACTCTACGTTCCTTATTTGAGGAACTTAAATCCAAGGTAGTAGCAGCAGGTTGTACCATCATTGGATCTGCAGAGATCAGATGGGGTAGTCAGAGGACTACTTTGGGATAGTCCCTATTATCGGAGATTAGAGAGTCCCTGTGGAGGTTTTTATCACTAGGGTCAGAGAGGCCGTGGAGTAGGTCATGGTCCGCTTCATGCATTATCTTTTCCAGTGCCAGGCGAGCCAGACATCGTTCAAGGTACCCTTTTATTCTTTTTCTATTTGGTGTATTCCTTTTTTGATTCTAGAGAGGCAAACTCCTTCATATCACCTTCCCTAGTCCATGACATGGGACTTTTGTTTGAAAGGCCTCTAGGGCCCTTGGCATTGACTACACTAGATGAAGGCCGAGATTACTTCTTTTAAGTATGTAGAGACTATTATCTATTGATGAGGTAGGATCGCTCTTGGGGAGATTTAATATGTTTACGAATACAACCATATCATTTCATTGACATCATAGATTGGTTGTATTCATTTTAGCCTATAGTGGATGGATTCTGGAGGTAGGTGGCATTCTTTGACGCTGATGGAGTATCATAATAGGTTTCAGAATTACCATTCGATTGGGAGATTTAGTTTGGAATAAAACTATATCTAGGAATGTATCCTATATCGATGTCTCCTATCTCAATGTCACCATATTGGATGGAGCCTTCCGAGTGGAATGAGCTACGTATATATCTAGATGGTCTATTTTAGTGTGGTTTTTTTCTTCCAAGAATGTCACCAAGGTGTGTAAATGTTTTTTTCATGAATATGGATTCTGGTAGTTTGGATTTTTGTGTCGATTATTGTCGCTTAAACTGAGTGACAATGAAGAAATGCTATCATATTTCATGGATTGATGATTTATTCGATCAAATAAATGGTGAATGTTGGTTATCAAAAATTTATTTGTGTTCATGATATCATCATATGCATGTGAATGATGAGTATGTCCCGAAGACTTATTTTTGTTGACATTGTGGCCATTACGACTTATTTCTGATGTCGTTCGATGTTAAAAATGATCAAAATGTGTTCATGGTGGTATTAATAGATAACATCCCTATGTAATCAATGTTAGAGGAGGATCATGTAGAGTATCTGTGTGCTATTTTGGGAGTTATTCACCATGATGAGCTGTTTTGGAGGATTTCAAAGTGTGAGTTTTGGGCTTGAGTAGTCCATTTCTTGGGGCATGTTGTATCTGAGTATCGAGTAGTCGTGGATCACTCAATGATAGAATCATTTTTTTATTTGGAAGCCCCAAATATAATGTCCTAGGTGTGAAGTTCCTTTGTACTTGTAGGCTATTTCAGGAGGATCATAGTAAATTTCTCTTGGTTTTCAACTCTATGACCGTGTTGAACAGAAATGATTAGTCATTCATGTGGACTGATGTGTGTCAAGAAACATTCGAGTATGTAAATGAGAAGTTTTTCAATGATATGGTTCTTTTCCTTCATGAAGAAGGAGTTAAATTTGAGAATTTCAATGATGCTTCACATCGGGAGTTAGGTTGTGTTCGGATGCAGTACATATCATTCATTTCTTATGGGTCTCGGTGCTTGTGTCCCCATGAACATAACCAGGTTACCCATGTTATTTAATTGGTGGTGGTGGGTTTTCTATGATGTTATGGAGACAATACCACTTTTAGGTCATTTTGTGGTTACCGCCAGTCATAATAGCCCGAGGAACATTTTATCCTAGTGTGACATGAACTTGCGATATTTTCGGTGGATGGAGTTCATATAGGATTATGAATTTGTAATTTCATATACACCTGGAAGGGAGTTTTTTGTAGCAAATGTGCTGAGAATGAAGTCACGTAGTGATTAAGTATGTGAATTTGGTGATTCTTGGAGAGTGATGGAATAACATTTAGCATTACATATGGATATGGGAGAAGTTGGGGGAAGAGGATGTATTTTTCGGATCATGCTGTACTCATCTATGGTGTAACAAGTAGAAGGGTCCCAGTTCGGGGATCTTGAGGTGAAGGTATGGAGAGACTGAGTTTTTTGTGGCAAGTCCCTCGATGTTTTGTCTGAGGGTAAACAATAATTTGCGTTGTTTCAGGGAATAAATTTTGTTCCATTGGTATCACATGAGATGGTTATGAGAGTGTTCTATAGTACACCCTTAACTGTATATCCTAGTGTTAAAAAGATGTATCGAGCTTTGAGAGGTTAGTTTTGGTGGCTTGGGTTGAAGTGTGCAGTTGAAGAGTTTGTTTCTCGATGTTTGGTTTTCTAGAAGGTATAGGTCGAGCACTGCATTTCTGGTGATTCTATCCATCTATTAGATGTTCCTATGTGGAAGTGGGAGGACATCTTGAAGGAAATTATTTTCGGTTTACCTCAAGATCAGGGAAGATATGGTGCAATATGGATAGTAGTGGATCATTTGATAAAATCATCCCACTTTATAGAAATCAGGAATATGACCTCAGTGGTGGTTTTGATGAGGCAATATCTAGAGGAGGTGGTGAGACTCTATGGATTCCTGAGGAGGATCATTTCCAATTGAGATCCTAATTTTACATCAAGGGTGTAGAGAGTTCTCTAAAATAATTTTGGTACTCAACTATGCCTTAGAACTTATTTTAATTTGGAGATGGGTGGTAAGATAGAAAAAACCATCCAAAATATGGAAGACAAGTTTCTCTCTTGTGTCTTAGGTTTTGAGGTATGTGGATGAGGCAGTTAACCTTGGTTGAGTTCTGTTACAAAACTATTTTGATTGAACCATCCATATGGAAAAATTTAAATCCTTTGATTGATGACATTTAAATTCTCCATTGTGCTGGACTGGGGTCAGAGAGTCAGAAATTCATCGGCTAGAACAAGTAAAAAACACGTCAAAGATGGTTTAGGTTATTCAAGAGAGCATGAAGGAAGTGAAGAATTGTCATAAGTCCTATAACGATCATAGGAGGAGACCTTTAGAGTTTTTTGATGAGGATAAAATCTTTCCGAAGGTGACTCATCATCATGGGAAGTGAAGGTCTTTGTACAGGATTAATCTTTTCCCACATCGTTGGGCCTTTCGAAGTGTTATCTCATGTTAGAGTCGTGGAGTATCGGGTATAACATCCCCCACATATGAGATAGAAACATGTTGTTTTCCATGTGTCGTAGCTCCATTGTTATCATCATGAAGAATCTCACATTATCAATTGGGGAAATATTGATGTTGGAGATTATGCGACCTTCAAGGATCAACCTATAGAGATACATGACCACAAGGAGTAGGTGTTGCGCGGGAATTCTATCCCCTTGTATCATTTCTTATGGTGTCATAATAGTGTAGAGTAGATTACTTGGGAATTTGAGTGACATATAGATGATTAGTACCCCCAATCTATTTGATATTTATCACTTCTTTCATAATGTTGTTCTGTTGGTGGTTTTAGACCCTTTTGGGTTATGATATAGATTTATATTGTTTCTTGTTGTGTCTTGGTATCTATTGAAAGGAATCTCCCATGATAAAGTGTTTAGGAGATGGTTGTGGTTGACACATGGTTTTGTGTCATTTCTTTTATGAATCAGTTTATGTCCTATTGTGGGAGAATCTTTTATAGGTATCTAGAAGGGTGGTTGTTCAGACCCCTTTTTATATTTCCTCTCTAGTTGTTTTTGGATTATCAAGGGTGATAATAGTTTGAGAGGTATCTAATGTAATGAACAATCCTCTACAGTCTATTCTGCATTGAGAATTTAGTGTTTGAGACGTTATTGGGAATCTGAGTGATTCATTTCCAAACATTTTCAAATTTAATAGTTTTCTAGATTTCTAATGGCAGCTCATTCCAATGGTAGCTCGTTCCAATAGTATCTCATTTCACTAGTTAGTCGTAATGGCGAGTCAGAATTGTGAGTCAGGATGGTGACTCATGAATGGGGACTCACCATAATGGTAGATCGCTAAACAATGTCTTGAACCAGTGATTCAAAATGGTTAGTCATCCAATAGTGAGTCATCCATGAGAGACTCTCAATAGTGAGTCATCCAATGGTGACTCATCCAACACTGAGTCATCCAATAGTGAATCTTCCAATGTTGACTCATCCATGGGTGACTCATCCAAAGTGACTCATCCAATAGTGATTCATCCAATGATGACTCTACAAATAGTGGCTCTTCCAATTGTGAATCGTAAAAAAAAAATGTCCAACCCCGACTCATCCAATGGTGAGTCATCCAATGGTGTCTCATCCAATAATGACTCGTCCAACAATGATTCATGAACAATGTTTCTAGATACCTATAGTTTCCCCCCTTTGAAATTGTCTTTGATGTAGAACACATTCAAATCCTTTAACTCCAATCAATATTTTCTAGAGGTTTCGAATGCCTTTACTCGGTCCAAAAACATAATATTGATGAGATCCTCTATTAATGGAAAATATAAACAATATCTAAACCAAATATCTGTTTATATTTTCCAAATGTCAACCCTTTTTCTTCCTTCCGATTTTTCTCTTGGTACAAGATACTCACAGTTCTTCCATCCATAGGAGTTTTCCGCTGTTTTGTAGCCTTGGATCTTGTTCCCCTTTTAGTTTTCCTACTCCATCCTCACCCCCTGTTTTAGGGAAACCAATAAGTTTCGATTCATCTTCGATATAATATATGTTCTAACTATATTATTCCGGGTTCCTTTATTTGTTTCCTCTCATTTCCCATTTATATGAAATGGAATGTGATCTCCATGTTTCTAATGGAACTTTCTCAGTTGTGGGTTGGTGTGGTGTTGTCGCGACGTCCTCAAGTGGGTGTCATAATTATGGGTGAGGTGATCATGATATATTCTATTATCCCATTATCGTACAAATAACATAGAAAAACTTTTGAGGTATGGGATATGTTTCTTCTATATTTTGTTTACGTTCAATCATATAGATATAAAAATTCAACCAATGGTATCATAATGAAATTGACATAATAAATGTTTGAAACTAATTAAATAATTGTTATCAATTTCATAGTGAAGTTATTTTCTCATTATTTTATATATAGTGCGATATCTTTGATTTGATTGTATAGAATGTTGTTCATAATGAAAATTGATAATGAACATAAAGCCCTGATTAATTGTAAATTTATTTTATAAAGGATTAAAAAGGCTTGTTAATGAATCTAGTTTTTGTTTTTGTGATTTCAAGAAAATAAAATGGATGTAGTTAAGAATGGTTAATTTAATTGGTTAAATAAATTGAAACATGTTGATTCTTGTCAAAAAATGAATTAAATTCATATTAATTTAACTGTTTAATTAATTTGTGATATCTTATTGCTTAGGTTTCCTAAAACTAGAACCTGTGAGTAATGAATTGTTTAATTCAAGGTGGAAAAAGAACAAGTAGTGTGATTAAAAGGTAATGATGTTTAGGTTTTGATTTACCTGCCTACATGTAAAGGCCAAGTGACTTATGTTTTGAAGCCATGATAGATCTTTGTGAGTGATGTCCAAATGCATTTTTGGGGCCAAGATCTTATTTCTATGTTGTTTTCATGATACTTGTGATGTGATGTGATCCTCAGATGGCCGAACCTAGATGGATATGGTGTTATGTGTGTTGGGGAGGCCCTATGGTTGTGGGAGAAGATGATTCATGTAGTAGTGATTTGCATTGGACTTTTCATGTGGGTTTCAAGGAGGAAAATATAGGTGATGGAATGGGTTGAAGTTGGGGTTACCTGTCGATATAAAGGTTGGATTATTATGTAATCTTTTATTTGTTTTTCTTATTTACTTTCCCCACTGCATGAGGTAGATTTTCTTTCTTACCCATATTCCAAAATAGGTTAAAGAACGTGAGTTATTCCATGTGGTTTCATGGTTAATCTTCTAAGGGATGGATGGTTATACACTCCTACTATAGAAGGAAAATACTTAGTAGGTAGTTAATAATTAAACAATGTTGATCCCATTGTTTTTGGTAGCATATAATGTTATCCTAGAATACCTATGAATATAGAAATATGGAATGTGTAATGTTGTTAATATATGAATAAATTTTTAGATCATGAGGTTAGAGCTTACTAGGATGCAATTCTGAGGTAATATTTCAGAGAAGTCGCGGAATCGATTTGGTTATGTCTAGGGGCATGGATCTTGGTTAGAATGATAATTTAATGTAATGTGGAATTGATAATGGGTAATTAATGGTTATATAATTAATTAACGTAATGTGAAACTAAAAAATGGATAAGTAACTTAATTTATCTCTTTAAATGATTGTGTGCATATGTAATATCTAGTCTTAATAGTGGTAGACCAGAGTCCGAGATATGCTAGATGCAATTGAGTATAAGACTAGGTTTTTCATAAAGTCTTGTTGTGATTTATATTATATCATATAATTTTATGTTTACATATTATAATCTACCTTTTCGGTTAGGATGACTGAAACCCCAGGTATTCCGAGCCTTGGGGGGGGGGGGTGTTTTCACCAACATCCCAGTGGGAGGATGGATGGTTGACTACCTCTTTGGACCCACTCTCATATCTTATTAGTAACTTGTGCTGGTATGCATGAGGGTTAGTTTTCCTCATATATGTGTGAAGAGGGATATAATTCATTGTAGTTATTCCATACACATATAGTCTAGATATAGTTTCTTAAGTGATACTATAAGTATAATGTGTATAGGCTATGATGGCTTGAGGATCCTCACTTAGTGAATGGGCCGTGATGGCTTGAGGTATAATACCTGATGTTTGATACACATTATGTGGTATGTGGTGGATACCAAAAATTTTCATGTTACTTCTTCTTATGCCAATGTAGTGGTGTGTTGCACGAGGTGCATGTTTTTGTGCTTTGCCAAGGCGTCTTTTGGCTTGCCTTTTTTGGAGGGAGATGCTCAGGATGTGCGATGTTTGGGAAAAGCAGCAAACCAATGAGGAAGTGGTTGCGGGGTACTGATTAAATTATTTATTATACTATATAATCTTGCATGTGATGCATGTTTGGGGTATCCATGGTGATTATGGGAACATTTTATACCTATTTAGGTGATGAGTTAGTTTCACTTGTTATTCACTATCCATTAACATTAATTATTTACTAATTCATGAAAGGATTTGGGGAGGATCCTACTGAGTATACAATTATAATAAACTTATATATATAAACAATATTTTAGGTCAATTAGAGAAATTTTTATATTAGTATAGTAACAACTATATTAGGGTTTTACGATTGTTGTTTGGGCTTCTTGGTGGGATCTGTTTGACTTTATTTGGTATTTGTAGTTTTCGCTTTTTAGATGTAGTAGATATCTAATGACGCTACATATGTCCACATGGGATTTTCTATATTGTGGTCTGATTATGAGTTGGTTGGTGTTTATATTATCTCTCTCTTTCTCATGTGTTATCTTAAAGGGTAATGACTTTTATATATGTTTTTATTATAACTTCGATACTAGTTGCCAAACTGAGCCCTACTAGAGGTGGTAACCATGTGTCATTATCTCTTTCTACAATTTCCATCCTAGGAGGGGTACACTTTGTCTGGAGGGGGTTGTGTAAATTCTCATGGATTAGGATTTTTTCCAGCTATTCAAAAGAATCCTCATTTCCCCTACAAGACACTGGACCAAAGTTTGTATTATTGGGTTAGAGCTAGAAAGACCATTCACCCAATCATTGTTTCCAAAACTATAGATGGTCCCATGTCTAGAAGAAATCAAACAATCTCTCACCATCCTCACCAAGATGTTTCCTTCCATACAATGAAACCCTGAGACATAGAATACCTTACTATCACCTTCAGAATGGCTCCAATGACTTTATTATTTTTTTATTTTTTATAATCTACCTTTCAAGGGGTGAGGTGGAACCCTTATAAGGCCCGAAGGCTCAGAGACAATTACTTGACTCATAGGTATTAGAGGAAATCGCCCAGGAAAGAAAACTTGGAACTACTCCTCCCTAGCATATGTAATGATATTAGCACTCCACCTTCGTAGGGCTGGTCGGCTAGCTGTCCTAGGAAATGCTGCACAAGCGTAGTACCGATGGAAAAGTCATACCCTCTCATTCTTCCAATTCTGGTTAGCTCTGCTGTAGTGATTATGCCTACCCCGAATACTCATCTAAAGCATTTTCTATTGTAGTCAGACTGGTACATCTGCATTCGTGTGGTCCAAAGGCCTTGTGGTGGCCTGAAATCCTTAAGGTGGCCCATAGGCCTTGAGAATCTAATGGCCCGAAGGCCTTGGGTGGCTCGAAATCCTTGCAGGACCTGAGGACCAAACCGGTGGCCCAAAGGCCTAGATGGATGAATAGTTTTGGTTGCTACAATACTGAATAGTACCTACTACAGTGCTGCTACTGTACAGCTACAACATCCTAGAAATACACCTCCACCCAGATTTGATCTCGGGTCTCTTGGATGCACCTACCAAGTTCTCACCAACTGGGCTGAGGCTCATGTGCCCTAACTATCACCCACCAAAATACTGATGCCAATAAGGTTCCTAAGGTTGTTCTAGACCATTCCTACCTAATCACCCAAAAATAAAATGCGTCTAACTCATTCCCCCTTACAGATAAAACAACAAAGATATTTATAAACCATAATGATCCCTTTATGCTTTATCATGCTACTGGTTCGAAGGTCATAATGATATATACATCACCAAAAGACATGAATTTGTTCATAATTTCTTTTCACCAAATAAGATTTACCATTCCTACATTATAATTAACTTGTAACTATATGCGATATTCCTTAGCTAAAATATCCTTGATTCTAATTTAGTGATTAAATTTTTCCCCGATTAGAATAAAGTAGGATGATGTCACTAAAATCATGCTAGAGTTTTTCAAGGGTAGCGTGAATGATTTTTATAATGAAGAAGACTTAAGATAACAAGATTTCAGGAGTCGGGAAACCTATAAAATGATGGATTTTCTAACCCATTTGTGTTTCTTGTACCTGATATCACCGTAACTAACAATCCAACATGATTGGCATTGATTCTCCAGAAGATGATCACTCAAAATTTTCAATAGGGGGTAAAACCTACCTCCTACTGCACTAGATGCATCTCCATATTTTCCATTGATAAACATTCCCGACAAAGAGCACCCTTTAATAGTGTCCCACACCAATTTATATTATCGGTTGTTCTTGATCTCAACCCCCAATCTATGTCCAACACCACCAGACTGCATTGGTTTGGCCATTCAGGCCCAAGACTCTAAGTGACCTCGACCCTCCATATGATCATCCCAAATAAATTATGATAGGAGTTATTCAATATTTGTAATCACAGTTATAGGTACTTTAAGCACTGAGAGGTCATGAATTATAATAGATTAAAAAAATTAGCCAGTGTAATATGCCCCCCCTAAAGAGGAATTTACACTTCGAGTTATTGATGTGACCAATTTTTTTTGCAACAAGACAAACATGATGATGGATGCGTAAAATAACCATATAAATAGGGGAACCCAAGTAATCCATTAGAAATAAATTTATATTAATTAAAAAAATGTATTCAGTCATTTTAGTTCAGTGATCAGGACAAGAGTTGGAGGCATAAATACTACTATTATCTTAATTGATACATTGTTCAATATATTTGCAATATTCCTCCATATCCTTGTAAATGCCCTATAGAGATCTCCTAATCCCATTAATAATGAATAGAGTATCATCTGAATAAAGAATATTAGAGATGCAATTGAAGTTATTCCCACACTCAAATAGTAGGATTATATTTCTATTCATGGAATGACTCTATAATTTATTAAAAATATAATGATATTGAATGAAAAGGATAGGTGAAAGAGGATCTTTCGGTCATTGGCCTCACCCAGAATTGATAAAACCACACTTTTTCCATTGATGTTCACTGAAATCCAAGGGAATCTAAAGCACCTAAAAAAATTTAGTCACACACTTAGAGAACCCCATGGATGACATCACATTTAAGAAGAATCCCCATTAAATTATATCATAATCCTTGTCCATGTCATTTTTAATTTCCATGTTTGATCCTGGAATCTTCTTATTAATATCCACAATCATCTTATGTGCAAGAGAAATGTCAGCTTGAGTGGACCTTCAATTAACAGAACCATGTTGTTCCTCAAAAATCCTATCGCAATGATTTTCAGAATGCCTCATATTATTGATCAAACTATCAAGGACGTTGTATAGAAAATTACACATATTGATAAGTCTATAATGATTATTTGAAGATGTGTCCCTAACCATTGGACGAATAATACAATATTTCTCACATTCCACCCATTGAAAATTACCCCATGGAAAAATCCTGAATTTTAATTAATAGATCATCCTCAAACACTAGGAAATAAACCATATTGAAAGAACCAAGAAAGACATTAATCCCTAGCGAGTTTTCTTGATTTAAATAGGAAACGAACTCCCAAGAATCACTATCATCCAAGATTCTCTCATGTTCTATATTCACATTCTTATATACCATTCTAGAAATAGTCTCCCATAAGATTGACTGACCATAAGGACACCCATCCTGCATGATTGGATTTAAACCTACAACAAGTGTTTTTAATGATTTTCCAACATCTTCCCAACCACATCTATATCATTATGGAAATAAATATCATCCATAAAGATGATAAGATACATAACCCTTTTATTTTTTTTGTTTCAATACTAAAAAAATTCTATATTTTTTTCACCTTCTTTCGGCCACTTCTATTTGGATCTTTCGAAAGAAACCCATTCTTGTTCAAGTAGAAAATAGGCTAACATTTTATTTTTTAGTAAGGTAATTGAAAATAAATCCATCCAAACCCAGTTCCAGACTAGATTCAGCTAGATTATTCTCACATTCCACCTTTTCAGAATCCAATAATTTCAAGGGTTGGTTTCTGATCTAGGACTGGAGGTCTCCTCTCAACCACATATGTCTTTATGAAAATCGAGCCATGAAGTTTCTTGTATGGGTTTCCTCCAAGAATACTAAACCATTGAGTGGGAGTCTAGAACTGTTATCCAATATTTGGAGAAGGGAGGATTGTAGGCTATTGAATCACTAGTAAAAATACGAACCAAAATAGGTATGTGATCCGAAAGAGAGTAAACCAGATGATCATAATCAGTGTTAGGAAATAAAAAAATATCACAAATATTAGATAACAAATGATCAAGTTTTCACCATAGAGGATGTCCCCACTTTTTATGATTCACTAGTTAAATTTTTCCCATGTAAATTATAGGTCCAAAAGGCCTTTATGTGACATGAACGAGGAAAACTCTTGCATATCTGTTCAGAGATATGATCCCCCACACTTTTTGAGATGGATCAACTGTAACATTGAAATCCCCTCTGATTTTTCGAGCCATGTTCCCTAGTTCAAATAGTTCTAGGTCCCTCTATAACTTCGCCCTCAGCTTCGGGTCACACTTTTTATAGACAAAATAAATTAAATATGAATAATTTATAATACCAACACTCACTGTGATGCATTTATTAGATATTCCCATACGGTCCATATAGACCTAGTTCCTCTATAAAATCCATATATGGTTGTATGTGGGATCACCGTGAATGAAACTTCACAATCCCATACTGATCGTGAAATCTAAAATCTTAGTATTTTTTTTGGGTTCTAGAATTTCCATGATTGATTATTTATTATTAGATATTTAAGAGGAAAAAATATCCAATTTCACTCTCACCCCCAAGCCATAAGTGTTACATACTATTAAAGAAATCATCAGTATAATGCTTGCCTATAGTTGGCCCCATGTGAGGCAAAAAATTTAGATGGACGAGCAAGACCAGATGTACCTTTATTGGATTGAGAAATCATGCACACTCCACTTGGAACCAAAGTAGGTGATAGTGAAAAAGGAGTCATATCATCATGCATAATCTACTAAAAGAATGATATTCTCACCAACTTCAAATTCTAGATCATATCGATGATTTTTAGAATAACATTTTAGTTCAATTTTTATTCTTCTTACATGTAACTTAATGGATATTACATTATCTATCATATTACTAGGTTTCATAAAACACAATAGATGTTTTTCTATAACTTCATTCCATTACATTGGAGATCAATACTTGATTCCATAAATATAACTATAAGGAGAAATTTAAATTCTCTAGTGGAGAATATTATTGCCAGAAAACTGAACTTGTTGATGGTTTTGATCTCAACAATTTATGAAATTCATTGAATAAGATTATTGAATATATTATAGTGATTGTATTATTCTATGAAAATGACCATATATCTAAGTATGATACATAGTACTAAAACTCAACTCTGTATCAAGAAATTTCTGAACACTTTTCCAAAAAAATGAGGTAAACTCTATATTCTGATAAAATAATGTTTAATTAGGAACTCTATAAAACCTTCTCAATTCATTAAGGTATATTCTATAAGGAAGATATAAATAGAAATATAATCTTATAGTAATGAAGTGTTATGTCTTTATAAGGTGGTTTACTACAACCCATAATTATCTCAACATCAAAAATAATGAAATAATAAAAGTTACCAGTACAATTAATCATATTTTCAAAAACTGTAATGGAATTCCTCCTAAAATTAAATCATAACTATATAAAACCAAATATTTTCAATTCCATAAATTTCTCTTAAAATATAGTTAATGTTGATAAAATACCATCATATAAAACATCAAAATGGGTTTCAAGGACTTTTAAATGACAATCACCCTTAAACTCATAAACTCATTATGGTATCCATAATTAATAAATTAATCTTACATTGATAAATATATGATCCCAAAAGTTAATTCATTTATCAGTCCTTAAATAAGGACATATATTATACAAAAACATTTCCATTTGAATATTGATTTCAACATTTTACTAATATAATATAAAACATGATTTAATTAGTCCATACTTCATTTAGATAGAGAAAATTTCATAAAAATTCTCTAATGGATGAAAAATAAGATTTAAATAGGGATTATTAATAATAAATCAAACATTAAATACCCAGTTATAGAGTGGAGGATTAGTTTCCCTTATTCTCATGATTCAATTTAACCATCATGATTCCATAAGCTTTACATTTTATTTTCTCCTCGGATTTTTTCAGTTTTTTTCACCATTATTAACCCTCAGATTTGGTCACTTATTAGCATAATTACCATAATCCATGCAACTGAAACAATGATGTATGGGAGGGGAATTATTTGAGGATTTCTTATTATTTTCATAGGTATTTAAACTTTTCCCATCACATCAGCATTCAACAACTATATGAACGTCGTCTCTACACTTAAAACATTTACTATACTAATTCATAAAATTCCTTCTATATTTCTACACACATTTTGAGAATAAAATAAAGTTCAAATTATTTTCTACATGGTTCTTAGATTTTACAATCAATTACAATTTTCTCTTCCTATAAAAACCATGATATTGTTGCAAAAATAAAACCTCTATTTCCACTTTGATAACACATTAAAAAATCTCTTAATAAAATCCAATTTACTTTATGGCTAATTCCCTTTGGATATTTAGTTTTAATACAATGGAGAATTGGTCACCCTTACTTTTAGGAGGAATCGTAATACCCAAAGAGTAACTTTCATGTATTTTAAAAATAATTTCATTGGAACAAAAATAATCATTATCCCTTTTCATAAGCCCAAGGAATTCCATATACATTTTTTGAGAAGAATACAAGGAACTTACTTATTGAAAAATATGATTTTAATCCCATCCCACTTAATAGAGTTAATTTCTACATATTTATATTTATTCATAATAATATTACACCATTGATCTGCCTCACACTTATGACTGTAGACAACCAATTTGACTTTTTTCTGCTATGATCAATAGAAAATAGAAAATATCATTTCAAATGAATTGATCCATTGCTTAATAACTAATAGATCAATGATGCCATGAATGAAGGTGGTTGTTTCCTCATAAAGGACCCAATTGAACATTGTTCCCTCTTATACATTATTGGATGGTAACTATGATTCAAAGTTTGAAAAGGCATGTAACAATAATAATGTTGTTTCTATTTTAGCTCAAATAACATTAGGTTTCTCATGAGGATCATTATTTAATTTTAAATTTAATTACAAATTAATATGGTTCCTTTGGGTTCTAGATACTAAATGAAACCAAAAACATAGTGGGAGAAAAATAAATCGTAATGGGGAAACACATAATCATGAAAACAAATTATAATATTCCTAAATCATGAAACCTTATTTTTAATCTATTACTCATTAGGATTATTATAGGTTATTCATAGTCATCACCTATTTATATCCATAATGATGGTTCAAAAAGAGTTTGTGAATTTCTAAACCCATATCCACTAGGAGTTTCAAACAAGGTGTACTACAAGGCTCATTTTCCTACACCATTTCCCGATCAAATAATTCTCAATATAGTGTTCTCAGAGTTGTTACCCATAGATACATCTCTACCTGAGCCACATCCACTTTTATTATCTATAAAGAGATTTAATATTGGAAGCCTGTATTAATGGGGATAAATAATAAAATCAAGAGTGATTATACAAATTTACTAAAAAATTAATAGAATAATTTAAAACTACTTAATAAATATAGATTTAAGTTCGTAGAGATTGTATTTGAATTTTTTAACTATTTTTTCTACTATAGTGATGAATATTACATTACAAACACCATGAATAATTCATTCTATCCTAATAAATAAAGTCACAATATATTATAAATAATAAAATAATAGGTAATGTTAGTGATTCTACCACATTTTGTAAATAAATTATGAAGAAAATAACATGACATGCCCAAGAAGAGAATTTTGAATAATTTCATAGAATTGAAAACAAGATTCATCTACTGTGGAATAAAGCTACACACCATGATATGTTTGTAATCCATATGTAAATATCAATGTCGATATAAGCATGTTGTAATGAAAATAATAATCAAACCCATGGATAAATAAAAGGATTTATTTACTAGTATACATTCAAAAAGAAGAAATTTTGAATTATATTATAAAAGGTGGCTATATTGTTGTTAATAGACTATGTGGAATGTCAAAAAAGAATGGGTAATATCCAAAAAATTCAAGAAATTAATACCATGATAGAAGTACATTTTGAGACACAAAGAAGAAGAACCGTTTTATCAATTTTGAGAATCAAATCAAGAACAAGAAAATGTGTGTTCCTTCCTAGATAAGGTGGAAAATTCCATTACAGATAAGTAAAAATCTATAGAATTTAAGGAAACCATGCTGCCCACAAATTATCAAGATTGAAAATATCAAAGAATCATATTACATGGAGAGTTATCAATAAAATAATGTTAAGTGGATAAGCATTTCTTGGATGAGAAGCATATATGATCCTCATTTATCTCACCTAGAACTATATGGAAAAAACTAATTCCCATATCAATTTTTATCAATATATGTTAAAAGGGAATTAGAGCTGTTAAATTGAAAGGTAAATCTGAATGATTTGAAATTAGTACAATATTGTGTGTTAGACATCATGAAATAATATAATTGTTATCATATTTCCTATTTGCATTATTTCAATTTTTATCACAATGGATATGATGTGGGTGTATTTTAAAGGGGAAAAGTCATAATGAAGGTAATGGGGTTCATACCCAGATGGATATTGAAGATAAATAAGATACCAAATGAAGTTATCTCATGAGGATCTAGAAATATAGATAGTTCTTAAGGGAATCTGGGATTTACTATGGAAATCACATGTGACGATTCCATTTCTATTGAATAAATTCTAATTATTTATTTGGAATTTATGTTATTATTAAATGTATCATAATTGGGGGTAAATTAGCTTTAAAATTAATAATTTTGATGTGTTTGTTATGTTGAGTCAAAGTGATAAGATCGAAATATATATTTTACTATCCCTTTTAAAAATTAATATGAGATGATAGCGCAATATGAATAGTTTTATGGAGAGTTTTTTGTCCAAGTTATTTATTATTTTTCTATACACTAAGACATCTCATGTAGATTTATAGTTAATTAGTTTTTGGATCATTATTTAAGAGGAATGTTATTCCACACTTCTCTCATATATTTGATGTATAACATTCATAAAGGGGAGAACAAATGGGAGAATATGGTATTACAATTCATTATTAAATCATGGTTAGAGTAGGAAATTTTTTTCATCATTTTCCTTTTCAATTATTATCAATAATGGAGATAATAAAATTAATCATAATAATATATTGATATATATGCATGTAACAGTATTCTAAATAAATTCAAATGGGGAGATTATTGAGTAGAAAATATCATGATGATAATATTAGTTTTCAACAACTAATATTTTGGACCATATGTGTTATGTGATGGATGAAGAGACCGTTTATGAGAAAAAAATTTTCTTTGAAAATAGGAAATAACTGTTCTTTAGTTATAAGAAATGTGATTTTTAATGTTTCATCTTGTAGTAATTGTTTTGGAAGATAAACTTACATATTTTAGATGAAATTCAAAATCACAATTAATAAAAAAAAATTAAATTAAAGATAATATAGAAGTATTTATAGAAGTTACATGATGAGCTGTGGATTTGGAGATAAAGATAATCTATAGGTAAAAATTGTTTAATGTAAAAATATGAAAACATCTAAGAGAATTACACATAGAAAATAAAAATTAAGTAATTATCAAATATACTTAATGATTTGTAGATGTTATGATGATGTGTATCTTGAAAATGACCTAATAATGAAGATGGATTTATGGTTTTATGAGTTAATCATTGAATGTATTTCAAGGTGATAAATTGAACATGTCTAGAAATTCATAATATGAAAAGGACATAAGATAAAGAATATCAAAATTATATTATGTATGTATTATATATTGTATAATATTTAAATTATGTTTTCATATTTAGATTTATAGGTAAAAATGTTGAAAAGTATTATAGAATATCCCTTAAAATCGCATATTAGAATATTATTAGAGCACACATTAATAATTAACATTCTCTGGGTGATAACTAAGAATCCCTATGTGAAAAGAGTAAGAATTATTAGATTCACTAGGGTTTGAAATTTTGATACATAACAAATTTCATAAGTTATATAATATATTTCATCCCATGTGGAAAATTGTAAAAGTGATTAATTTCACTGAGAAATGTAATATATTCTTAAAATATTTAATATCAATTAGTGAAGTGAATATTTTAATTTACAAATTCTCTAAGTGATAAATAACATATTAAATTAATATAGAAAAAATTTCCAATGGATTATATGGAAATATAGAAACGCATGGATGCACTGTGATATATAATATGTGTTTTAGTATAGGGTAGATATATGATAAATTATGACAACTTTACTAATTTGAATATAATTATGTGATATATGTTTAGAGTATATGAATAATATTTTATATTTCCAACTAAAATGAAGAAAATTAAGGAACCATACCATAACATGTAATATATTTGGATCGTATATAGCATACCATAGTTGGTAAATAAGAAATCATAAATTAAATTTGAAAAATGTATCATAAGCACTCATATACATAATATATTAGATCTTTCTACTATAACACATATGATATTCTTGTTCACATGTAAAATTTTATTATATGTGATGATATTATATTTTAGAATATTAAACTGAGATGATTATTTTCTAATATATGTTATAAAAATCATTATTCTTTGAATAGACATGATTGTATCCATAAATAAGGATGTTGATTGAAGTATATGGATATTCTATGATGACAGTTTCCATGTTGGGAAGAGAAGTATCATGCAATGAGGGTTTCTTTAATTAATAATATTGACATCAGGATATGAGAAGTAGAATTTTTTAGAATTAATATGGAAATAAAAAAAATTATTTGAGGAAATAATATAATAATAGTTTTTTAGTTTAATGAACTGATGATTTAAAACTAATTATGGTGATAATTGTGGAGGATTTATAAGTATTTATTTTACTTGTTTAAAATGGGCAATAATTGGACAATAATATGATGATAGATTTTAAATATTAAAATTAATGAAATAATAATCATGTTTCTTTTGAAATGAAATAAAGGATAAGAAGATATTGGGAGTAATATGTTTGAGTATAAACTGATATTTAATTACTACTAATCTTATTGTGTTTTGAATATAGATAAACAAAAGAGATTATGATTAGTCGATCCTATGTTTAAAAGGAGAAATTAAAAATAAGAGAAGAATGAAAAGGCTATTGTGTTACTGAAACTATATACCAATTTTCATCAAAGATAAAAAAAATTAATTTTTTGAATGAACAAGAAGAAGATAAGTGTTGAACTATGTCGACGCTACCGTTGTTTGATTCACATTATATGTAGAATGGGACATAAAGAGGAATATAATGAATAAGTGAGTAAGGAAAATGATACTAATACCAAATAAGTTCCATAAATTAGGATATTTGATAAATCATGGCCAACATGCATGTAACTATTCTAGAAGATAGTTGGGTAGGTAAAGACCTTATATTGAGGAAGAATGACTTATTATTATGATCCAATTAAACAAACATTAGTTTCAATATCTCATTGAAAAGTTTTTAGTATTTAAATTCTGTAAACATGTATGTTCTAGTATAAATAACACAGCCAGGAGGTTGTAAACAAGCTAAGAGACTGTAAAACCATTAGGTGAAAATTATAGGTTTTTAAGAGATGGGATGCTATCCTTAATTGAAAAATATTTTCACGACTTAGCCTTAATCATAAAAAAATATTAATCTTGATGTCAATGATTGTTTATATTAAATTTTAGAATCCTTATAATTTTCAGTTTATTAATATTAGTCAATCACCTATACATAAATAAATGTCACATATAAAATTGGACACATCTACTTAGTATCAATTTCCCATACACTAAAAATTAGTGTTAACAAGTATTTTTTTCATGATACATCTCCAAAATTTTCATATTCGCCTCATCTTTATTTATACTCAACCTTGAAACCCTTTTAGAAAAAAATTAAAACATGGGATGAGAATAAAAAGTTCAGTATGGGAATGAAACCTACTAGTCCATATATAGTTATAAATGTTTTCATCCATAAATATAAATTTGGGGCTCAAAATAAACATCTTATTACTCTATATATCAACATAAATTCCCTAATAATTTCATAAAACGTTTCATTATAAATATTAATGGAAAAAATAATACACATAAAGTAATCTTTGAAAGCATGAAAAATAAATATTTTTCCCAAAGATATACTTTTCTCCCTTAAGAAGAATAAAATATTTTCCTTTAAACATATCAACATTAACATACATTATAAAATCACGAGACTTCTCTAAAAAACATATAAATATATATAAATCATAGAGGTATCTTGGGACACAATTTTTATCATAATTACCTAGAGAATATAATCATTACCCATTATATTAGAGGAGGAGACAAACCCACTTATGCTTGGTTTAAAACATAACCACCTGACATTGGGTTATTAAGAAACCACACATCCATGGTTTAAAATGTAACCACCCATACATAATTTATAATGGAACCCAAAATCATAGAAAATTCCTAAAAAACCATAATATAATCGTAACACATAATATAATTCAATGTTTGACATTACACTAACTAAAATAACTTTTTTCCCATAAGAAAATATTTACTAATGTTGAAATATCCATTCTATTTAATATACATTGTGAAAATAATCATCAAAAAGAGGGACATTATTTTAGGAAAATATGAAATGTTATAAAGGAATAAAAACATCAAATAATGGTAACATAGGGTGGGTAAAACTATTCATGTCATATATGTTAACAAAGAATATACTTTTACTATTTTAAAAATAATTTCAAAGTGTTTTCTATAAAATATGTAAATAAATTATTTTAGAAAGACTTTAAAAATGTAAAAATTGAAATAAAATGTACTTTATAGTTTTTTATGTCCATTTATATATATCCTTCAACTTTTTAAAAAAATATGTACATGGGAAAATGATTTATAAAATTAATCTCGGAAACATTTAATATGATGTTTTAATGTAATGTTTATGTTATCTCATGTTATACTCATAAAATATGTTACTTTTATTCCATAACAACAAACTTATGTTAATTATTTAATTGTTTAAGAATATTTTAAAGCTTATTACTCCCATTAGTGTATTTATTACTATTTTATATACAATTAATTAATAAATTATGTTCATATTAGACGTTTTGTTGATATTCGACTCATATAAACAAAACGACTTTGGTTGGTTGACGATGGTCAAATATATAAATGATTCATAAACATAAAAAAATTAACAGAGAGATAATTCTAATTTTTATAAATCAATTATGTGTTGAATAGAGAGGATTAAATATTTTAATGAAAAATGATTTATGTTATAATCACAGTGAGGGTACCTCATACGTATGGATGGGAAACAATTCCATTTTTCAATGATCATAATGGAAAGAAGGTAAGAATTATTTTATATTTAAAATTATTATATAATAAATATCAAAAAAACTCATTAAATAAATAACATATATAATTCATGATATTTAGTTATGAAAAATAAAACCTAACACTTTATGGAGTTGGTAAACCACAAACACTTACAAATGATGTATTCATTTTTTAATGGATGGAAATGTATGGAAAAAATGATATATTTTATTTATATAATGTTAATTATGCCATTAAAATTATATATTCTCATTAAATCCATCATTTTCACCATCTCCAAGAGGTGGTGATGGAAAACAAATTTCAATGGTTTCTGAGTTGGTAGTCTACCCTTAACACGAATAATAGTTATAATCCCAATTATATTGAAGTGGAAATGGATATGGGTTGTTGCATTAACAAATAAATATCATTATATATAAGATACTGGTTTTATTATTTAAATGTTTTATGAATTATTTATGAAGATGGAAGAATAAATAAAACTAAAACATTCTATTTAATACTATTCCTCATCTTCATACAACTTTGTTTTCCTTAGACCTCAAACCCTCTAAGGATGGTTTGTTCCAAAACGAAACTTCTTGAGTAATGGGAATTTTTCTAGGAAATGTTTGTTATTGGAATTGGCCAAACTAGAAGGATTTAGAAGTTTAAATAAAATAATATTGGTGGTTCTATTTTATATATCAGGGGAGGGGAACTCTTGTAATTGAATAAAATAATAATTACATATATGTTACTTTTCCTTAACAAAATAATTTTGACCCAATATTCTCATATATGGATAATAAAAAATTTTAGATGAATTTTTATTACATTACACAAACTCAAAAATAAGAAGTATAATAGCTATGTACCTTTCTAAAAAAAGAGAATAATATTCTTATCAAGGCAAAGATGTTCAATGATTCCAAAAAAATATCTTCCCATGTAGTAATCTTCATATACAAACCCAACATAAAACCATTCCTCATATCCTATTGAAATGAAACACAAAAAGGGTGACAATAGATTATTAGTAAGGTTAAACATAATTTAAATCAATCTATGATCCTAGGAAATCATAAAATAAATATAAGGGTATTTGATCATAAACATAACTTACAATGTTAATACTCAATTTATCATAGATCATAAACATAAGTTATGAAATAAAAGAATACCATTTTTAAAACATGCCCAATAAGGTTAAAAAATTATTATAAATAAATAGTGAACCATAATATAATGTCTTAAAATTGTGTAAACATTATAAATATAGGAAAAACCATTTCCTATTTCAAGTTTAAATACAAAGGCTATTAAAATAGTATATTAGGATGCACCCATTTCCCACAGTGGATTTGGGCACAACTATTACCCCTAGTGGATGAAGACACACTTATTTCCCATACTAGATCAGAACACACCTCTAAACCGTAGTGGGGAAAGAGATACATATTTCTAATATTGGATTAATCTCGTTGACCTTTTTTATATTTTATCCCCTAATATATAAATGAGTACCCAATGAATTAGAGGGGGATATAGTTAGACACATCAAACAATAAAATAATTCATATGTGTTCCACAAGATCATAAAAAATCGCCATATCATAACCAATGAAATGAAATGGGTATCATAAACATTAAATCATACCATAACCTATGGGAAAACTACATTTTTCAAAATGATTTCCTCATATTATAACCCATGAAATGAAATGGGTTTCATAAGTGTTTTATCATCGTATAACCCATGTAAGAGAAATATGTATCATAAACATCATTCCATAAAAAATACACCAATCAGATAAATAATAAGAATTATATTCATTGATAAAGCCCCCAATAATTTATATGTAAAACTAATATTTTTCATCTTTTATAGGAAATAATTTTGAAATTTCATTTAAAACATTTCTCGAACAACTTATATTTTCTACATAAAAAATATTTTTTAAAAAGAATTCATTTTAAAATATAAATCATTAAAAATAGTGTTGATTAATAATGAAGGAATATTTTATGAAATTATTGGTCATGATGTACACAACTTCTACTCATGTTGTACAGGTTTGAATAATGGTTCCTTTCACATTTTTTTAACAACAAAACATGTTTGTTTTGAAAATGTCATGAAGATTAATTTTAAAAATCTTGTGTAAAAAAAGTGAAACATGGTTAAAAATGACATTAAAAAATCATATGAATGTAATAAATAATTTTTGAATTCAACTTTAGAAATTTTTTTTTGAAAGAATACATATTTTTGATCGATGAGATAAATAAGGTTGGATTTTTTAAAAAATATTTTCTAAATTATTTAAGTACTAGAAAGTAGAAAAATGGTACCATTAAATGAATATTAAAATGAAAATAAAAGGATAATATTATTCATGATAATTATTTTTGTGTAGATCATGATATTTTAACATTGGATACTTAATCATAAATAATATAGATAGATGAATAGTTTGTAATATAAAATATTATCCAATTTGGTAAAATTAAATCCTAACAACATAATGGAATAACATAGATAAAAACATAAAATATAATGAGTATGAATAAATTAATGATATTAAATTTCAATGTGTCTGTATGTACACCTTTTGAAATAATATAGGTTCCTAATATAACATACGTCTCAAAAAATGAAAATTTAGACAAAAATACCTTACCTTAAATATTTAATTTCATCATACTCATTCAAAACCCCTATATTATTATTTTTTAATTATATATTTATTAATGAAATATATTCATATATATCATACCATATATGATTGTATTATGAAATTTTATTACTCATTTCTAAAAAATTTCATGTAAATTTTATGTTTTGTGTAATAAATAAATTGTTTTCATATATTCTTTGACATGTTATTTATGATACTCTTACTTAGATCATGGTTTAATAATTTCAAAAATGTAAAAAATGATTTAAATATAATATATAACTACTATATATATTGTGTATTCCATAATATTTAGTGATATAAATGATATGCCCTATTTATTTAGATGGTAGGTAATATGTATGCATGAATGTTGTTTGCATTTTATTATCGTATTGAGTTAATTATAAGTAAATGATATATATATATATATATTAACATTAAAATATAATTCTAAGTCATATACATCACAGATTTTTACTGACCCATCCTTTACACATTTAATTTAAATCATTGACAAATCAAATAACTTCATGTGGTGGAAGCTCATCATACACATGTACAACATTACCGTATTCCAAAAAATTGGAAATAATGATGGTATGTGTGGAATTATAAATAAATAAGGAAAAATAAATCATAAATATAATAAATAACATATATATAATATAAATATATTAATATTTCGATTCATTAATGTTCGGAACAACATCAGTTCGTGAGGAAATAGTTTGTCGTACAAATGAACGATGATTTCATAACCCATTTGATGGGAGTGTGTGACATTTTAGGTTATAACTTTAGCATAAAAAATCTTCATATATGTAATATATTGTTTTTATTATATTATCTTCTTGTAATAATAATTCAAGGGGTAGAGGAGGAAATAAAACTACAATTCCCATTGATGAATATCACCTCTTGTTTGGGTATCCTACTTAGGTTTTCACTAAATCCATGTTTGGTAGAAATTATATTCAAAATAAAGATTTTAGGAATATTTTTGGAAAATTGGGATGTTATTTGGGTAGAAATTAATCCATAGAAATGTATTTATGGGTAATAATAAGAAGGGATAGTGAGTTTCCTTTTATAGTTGGGGAGTGGTATTATGGTAAATACAAAAAATTATTCACTATTTCGAGGCCAATATTACCTAGAGTGGCTCAAAATATGATAATTAAAATATTGGTTGAATTATATGGTAAATTAAAACCTTCACTACGAAATTAAACACATGTTTTCAACGTTTCATTCTTTACCTTGAATGTATCCATATTTTTACAATTTTGGGGTTTTCACTACGGTACCTAGTTTTCTAACATTGGTAATTTTTCCATTTTGAGAAAATTAAAAAGAGACATGTTAGATAATTTGGACATGATGATTCTAAATAAGAAACATAGTTTATAAAATATAAGAATTATATTTTTTTAAATTAACATTATTACAAGAACATGTAATGTGAAAAAACCCTGATTTTACCATACAGGTGCTTACATAGTTTTTATTATTTAGTAGTAAATATAGTCATTATAAATGAAAAGTTAGTCCATAAATGAAAAATAGTCAATATTAATTTACATTAACAGATAAATTGTTAGAATAAATAATTTTTTGTATTTTAAAATTATTTAATAAAAAATAATTTTTTATAAAAGAGTATTATTGTCATTTTTCCATTATTTATTTTATTTCAATTTAAAAATATCAATAAAATGATACAATTAGAAAATATAAAAGTAAATCATATTTAAAATGATATATTTATCTACCAAAATAATGTAATGCGATAAATTAATCCATTTTCATCACCTTAAATACTTTTTCTTTTATTTATTTTATTTTTTCTTAACAAAATAATTAATTTGTTGGTGTTTCATTAGAATTATGATATTTATTTCATCTCTATAAATTTAAGGTAAATTATTATTATATCAAAAAATTCATTATATTTCAATATAATATGTATTACATAACCAAATTTGTTTTTCCCTATCCTAATTAATTTTAGATATTAAAAGGATGAAATGGAATTATTTTGTCCTTTTATTTTCATAATTTATTATATAAGTCATATTCATTGGAAAGTGGAAAAAATTATATATTTAAATTAATTTAAGTTATATTAATGAAATAATTTCAACAAATAAAATTAATTTAATATTTTTGGTTATTTTCACTCTTATCTCTCTAGTTTAACCCCCGCTAAACCCATTTTCACTTTAATATGGGTAATTAATTTTTATGACATTCACTATTCATTTTAGTAAAAAATTAAAATGAACTCAGTAGAAATTATTAATTAGCATAATTCTAAATATGGAATAATTTTTTCAAAATTCAAATCATTGATGTGGGAAAAAATTATTTAAAATTAATCTTACAGACGTGATGGGAACATGGTGTTTTAAAGCTAAAAAGTTCAAAAGTTTAAAAAGTTTCTTATATCTAAATTTGATATGAAATTGAGTCCAATGAAATAAATTGCATTAATATATGAATAATTATTCTAATTATACTTTAAAACCAATTTAACATACAATTTAACTTTAAAAATAAATTAATCATAAAGGAACATTCCAATTAATATTTAGTATCTTTCACTAATCATCAAAAAATGGAACTTTTTAGAAAAATACCAAAACTTCACTATAGGGTAATTTTAGAATGTTGTTTTAAAAAGTCTATATTATTTATTAAAATATGTTTTATAATTACATAAATGATGATTGATCACAAAAAGACATAGAAAACTTTTTTTTTAGAAAATGGTATTTTTGAAACATATAATCACTTTACTGAAAAATATATATATTATAATTAATATGTATAATTTAAATAAAACCATCATAGTTGATATTTTAAAATTATTTTTTAATATTCATATATCATGATTTAATGGCTTGTTTATAATGACCATAATTATATAAATTTAAAATTAAACCTAGTTTGATTAAAAGTATGTATTGCATGGAACACAAGCTAAGTTATTGTTGTGTGCAGCACAACCAGAACATAGTGTTGAGTATAACATATTTTAAACGTATTATTTTTTAGAAATATTTATCAAATATTTTTAATTTAATCAAAAATAAAAAAATTCATAGAAACTCAATGTGTAACATTATTCTAGCATTATGATGAATTTTTTCCATGAAATTTATCAATGTAGTATAAAAAATAATGATACATCTACCAAAACATATCCTCATGTTCTAATTTAGATTCCTCAAAACAGTTTCCCATCATAAAAACATTGACAAGGTGAGTGGTATTGTTTCATATATATTTTTATGTATGTTCTAGAATCCATACCGGTTGTTCCTTATAAGAAAAAAACGTCATGCTCTTGCGGTACGACTTCTGATATTAGTACATGTGATAGATAAGGTATATACGTCCTCAGGGGTGATATATAGAACCTAAAATTAACTTGAGAAAGGATTATTGGAAAAAATAATCTATTTTCTCAATACGAACATGTATTTTAAAGAGAATAGTATACCCAAGGCTCAGTTTTATCTTCTTTCTTCCACACAGAAATTCATTAAAAGGCTTTCCCACCAACATAAAATTCTAGATCACAATAATGATTGTTAACATAAAACTTATGTTGAATTTGTACCATCCTAATATTTTTTTCAATTTATATAACATTATTAGCAATCTAATCAACTACCTTAGGTCCCAATATCCTTATTTCAAAAAATTCATTTCAATATGATAGGATTATACACTTCCTTCTATAAATGGATTCATAAAAAGACATATAACTACTCAATTGAAATCTATAGTTGTAAGAAAACTCAAATTGAGGATGTTATTGACATCAAAATCCTATTAAATGCCTAGGAAAATATTTTAGAGTATCCTTTAATCATATATCCATAAGTTACAAAGGCATTCCTCCACAAATTGATTTGTTACTACATATAATACAAAAGGGTTTCTTTTTTATAAATGTCTCAAAAAATATCCTCAATATTGATAAAATCCCATAACAAAAAACCTAAATAAGGTGTACCAAAAACTCTAAACATACGATCAGAATTAAAATCATAAACTGATGATGGTATCCATAAATTATATACTATTTTTATATAGGGATATATAGGCTTCCCTAATATATCTCACTATTTATTTTTAAAATAAACTCTTATCTTATAAAAATTACTTTTAACTGGGATATTCAGTTCATCCTTATACTGATATGATATTAATTGTGATTTTTTGTTTATTTAATCTATGTATAAGTATATAATCACTTTCAATTTAACTAATTAATGTAAAAGAATATTTTCACCAGGCTAATTCAAACAAAATCAAACATGAAATTCCCAACCATGGAGGATAAGAGTAATATAATTATTATCATTAACTTTATACATTATGATTTAATAATATTTTATTTTGTATATTTTTATTATTGTTCATTGTGTCATACCATGAACATTATTCAATGTATTGGGGAATTGATTACTATAATTCCAAAAGACATTTCACCTGTAACACTAGAGTTTGGGTGGTGAATTAGTTGGTATCATCTTCCCCTAAAGATCATTAACCAAAATAATTAATCATAATTTTACCTTCCCAGAATTTATAACCTATCCTTCCACATTTAAATTATATCTTAATAACTGTCATGATATTCCATTGATGCTTATTCCCACATTTCTATCATATATATTCTTTTAATTTATTTCCAACATTTATGTTTCAATGAGACTCAATGGTCCTTTTATTTTCAAAACAATTGAAATGGAAATTTCAAATTTATATTTCTACCTTAAGATCACATCCAATGGATTATTTATGGATACTAAAGTCTATTACAACCAAGGATCTTCAAATAATCTATTTTATGACACCAAAGAATCGATCAATTTTGATTTAAGGGATAATTATTAAACAAGAAATATTCCTTACATGTCCTGCAAAATTAGATTCATAGGTACCAGTAGATTCTTCATCATTTTACTTAAGCTCATTGAATACATTATCCATATTTTTTCATATAATATGAGGGATTTCATTAGAGAAAAATATCTCATTAAAAATTTCCCATTCGATAGATTCAATTTCTTCTTGTTCCCTTGTGTCTTTAGTAAGAGTACACCAATGAAAAACTTCACCTTATAAAAGCTAAACATCGAAAATAAAATTTTCATTCATAAAACATTTTTTAATGAAAAATATATTTTTATTGGCATTGATCTATTACTAAATAACTAGTTGATCATTGGAATCACTAATTGAAGGCGGATATTTCTTCACGAAGGACTCAAAAAAACATTGTTTTTCTCATTTAGATGTTCGACATGATTCATATGTTGTGAAATTATATATATAATATCAAATATATTATTAACTCCATCTACCGTATCATCTGGTTTCTCCGGAGGACAATCAATAAATTGTTTGTTTCATTGAATAGTAAGATGGTTTCTTCGAGTTCCACCACTTGAATAAAACAAAAAAGACATAGTGTGAGAAAAATTAATCATAGTGGGGAATCATATAACCATGAAAACAATTATAGGATATAAAAATTAAGAATCCATTAATATTTAACACATTATTTTTATCCTAGGATATTTATAGTCATAATCTATTTGAATCATTCATGATAGTTGATAAAGAGTCTTTGAATTTCAAAAAAAATCCCCAGGAGTGTCAAAATAAGTGTTAAGTTCAACCAATTGATGTACATCATTTCTTAATTGATTATAGATTAATATGGTGTTTTTGAGGTTGTCCCCCATTGGTATGTTTTCTCTTGATCCACATAAACATATAATATCCATAAATGGACATAAACCACTCACTATATCCTTTAACAAAATTCCAGGAAATTTCCTTATAATTTTACTCATCATAAGTCTTATACTTAGTGAAATCCCCAGAAATATCCTTAAAAATATCATATGGGATCTCATTAATGTTTTCTCATACTAGTTTCTAATGATTAACTAAACCATTTATTTGATAACAAATATAGTGACCTTGGCTTATCGTATATGGATAATACATATTTTTAGAAGAATATTCATTACATTATAAATAAAAAAACTAAGGAAAATAATAGATTAGTTCCTTATGAATCATTCTAAATAATCTTTTAGTCTGGTGAAAGGTATTAAATTTTTCCCAAAATTATATCCCATTACATAATCTTCATTGAAATAGCCTACTAAAACCATTCATCATAATACAGGGAAACGAAACATAAGAAAGGGAGTGATACTATTTTAAATAAGGGTAAACATAATATATTTCAATTTATGATCATCTGAAATCATGATATAATAATAAGGTTATGTGATCATAAACATAACTTATGATGTTTTTACCCAACATATCCTTGGTCATTAACATGATTCATGTCATAAAACATTATCATTTTTGAAAACAAGGCCTATAAGGGTGATAAATCATCAGATATAAAACCATAAGGTCAGGTCTTAATAGTGTTGAACCATATTAAATATAGAAAAATTATTTCATGTGTTTTGGTTAACTACCATGCCTTTCAATATAGTGGATTAGGATACACCATTTTCCCATAGTAGATCATGACAAGCCAATTTCACATAGTGGATCAGGACACACATGTTTCCTATGGTGGATCTGGATAAAATTGTATGCCACCGTGGATCCATCCCTTTTTTTTAAAATATTTATATCATGAGATAGAAATAATTACCCAAGTAAATGAAGATAGATATAGTACTGAACCATCAAATAATTAAATCCTACATCAGTGTGCCAGAACATCATAAACACACATCATATATTGACCAATGAAATCAAATGGTTAGCATAAAAAATTTAGTCATATCATAACATATGAAAAACATACATGTTTAAGAATCACTTTATCATATAATAACTAATGCATATAATTTCGTTTTATAATCATTTTTTCATGGTATAACTCATGGAATAGAGATAAGTTTCATAAAAACATTCAATAAAATCATAAACCACTTTAAAAAATACAATGAATGGTAACCTGTGATCATATATCCATTAATCCACTGGTAACACCAACAGATGTCATGTTAGATGGAAAATAATTTTGAAATATCATTTAAAATTTTTTAATGAAAACATTCTTTCAACTTAGAAAACTGTATTTAAAATATACAAAATTTTGAAAACATTTTTATTGGAATTAAAATTGAAAACATATAAATGAATCTATCAAGTAATTATTTTATTATGTCGGACAATTATGAACCTTCTATACATGTTGAAATGAAGGTTCCTATTATATATTTGGTAAAATCCAAAAATGAATTTTTTGACGATGATATGAGGAATCCTTTCAAAAATATTTGTAAAAAAACTGAATCATGGGTATAAATTACATTCAAAAATAATGAGGTAGTAATAAAACATTACTAAAAATATTTTTTAGAAAACTATTTTTTGATTGATAATAGATTTATGACCTATAAGAGAAATAAAGTATGATTTTTGAAAAAAAGTTTCGTAATTATTTATGTAACAATGAGTGGAAGAAATGTAACATTAATTTAATATATCAGGGACAAACATTGGAGATGAAATGTTTTGATAATTATTCATATCTATATCATTATATTTTAATATTGGATACTTAATCATAATCAATCATAATAAATGATGAGATTGTTATATAAAATAATTACTCCTTCATAATATTGATTCCTAAGAAAAATAATTTAATAAGACAAAATAAAGCCTAAAATATCATATGGATTCATAAAATTATTTTATTTTATGTTAAATTGTATTAATTTTCCCCTTGTGAATGAGTATAGGTGCATAAAAAAACATACCTATTAACGAATGAGAATTGAGAAAAAAATCCCCATAATGATTTGAAAAATTTTAAACCATAAACACCCTAGAAGGATGATTCTCAAATGAATTTTTAAATAAAAATAATTTTTGGAAGAAACATAATAATCTACATTTATGGGAAATATTGAAAAAATATAAAAAAATGTGGTGTACATGGACTGTGTCTCACATAAAAATAAAATTGAGGTGAATATTCCTAACATTATGTTATGAATTCTAATGTATTAATTTAAACAACATTTATAATAAATAGAGGTTTATTATACATGTTTTAATGAAAATATTTGGATATATCATATAATATATTATTTTCTTATGACCTTTTATTAATCATTTTTTTAAAATTCCATGTTAATGTTATGTTTCATGTAATAACAACATTGTTTTTTATATTTGTTTTGAATTTTTATTTTTAGTACTATTAAAAAGATAGTGTTTTAATCATATAATGAATGTTAAACATCATGTAAATATCACATATATGTGTTATATTTTATTTATATTAGTCGATAATATTTCGGTGTAATAAATTATATACACCGTTCATGGAGACAGTATATCATATGTACACATGAACATTGTCTCCATATTCATATCATATTATATGAAGGAAAATTAAATGATATATATTGATATATTATCATTATAATATATTTTTTATTTCCAATATTTCACATATTTTTATTAAACTTATCTTAAGTAGATATTATGAAAAACATGAAAAAATCACTTCGCTTCCCGATGTTGTAGTTCGTCGTACACAAAAATGATGTTTTCTTATTCACATAAAATAGAAAGAATGAATTTATGTGTGATATAATAATTCAATATGTATAATAAATTCCTATTTATAATATATATCATACCTAAATTTTAAATCAATCATTATTCCAAATACTAAAATTAAGAAATGAAAAATGAATGACATTGGTTCATGAGGCGGTATTCTACCGTACACCTGAATGATGATTTCATAACACTTTTTATGGAAGTGTGTGTAGTTTTAGGTTGTAAAAAGTAAATTAAAACATATCAGTATATTTAAT
Organism: Viscum album; assembly: GCA_963277665.1. Taxonomy (NCBI): domain Eukaryota; kingdom Viridiplantae; phylum Streptophyta; class Magnoliopsida; order Santalales; family Viscaceae; genus Viscum; species Viscum album. Next base: position 9,562,226 of record OY728127.1, read on the forward strand.
ATATTTTTTAAATATATTCAGGGTATAATAATAATTTAATAGGTGGACGCAAAAATAAAAAGAAAATTCTCATTGATGAAAATTACCTCTTCTATAGGTACCCTCATTAGGTCAGTACTAATGCCTTGATTGGTTGGATTTATATCCAAAAAAAGATTCTATAAAGAAGGTATGGAATCCTGAATGGGATGTCGGAAGATACTGGTCAATCCAAATAGATTGAATGTTGTAAATAAGTTGGGAGAGCGAGTGCCTTTTTACAGTTTAGGAGGAGTGACATTCTTATAAATACTAAAAAGTATTCACAATTAAAAGGACAACATTACCTAAAGTAGCTCCAAATATGATAATTAAATGTTTTGATGAATTATATGGTCCATAAAAAGGTCCAAAACACATTGAAATACATTTTTTAGTATTTTCATTCCCTAATGTCAATTAATCCTTTTTTTTACCAATGTTGTTTTTTAAATATGACAACTTGATTTATAACCAAGGAGATTCATCCATTATAACAAAATTAAAGTGGGAATTATTAAATATTTTTTTGGAAAAATGACACTATATATGATAAATAATTTATAAATTATAAAAAAAATCTATTGTAAATTAAAATTATCTCAAGATCATGTAACCTGCAAAAACATCGCTTTAAGCATAACCACAGTAACACTGTTTTTTTCAATTTAGGGTCCAATATATTAATTATAAAAGAGAAATAGGTCCATGAATGGAAAATAGTTCATATTTATTAATAGATAAAAATAAAATGTACGAATATTATATTTTATGTAATTTTAAATAATTTAATAAAATATCATTTATTATAAAATAACTTTAATATCAATTTTGACATTATTCATTAAATGTCAAATTTAAAAATTTTAGGAAAAATATTGAATTAGAATATATTATGGTATTATGTGTGTAACATGAAATATTATTCTAAAAAATATTTCATGAAAATACCCATTTCAATTTACATCGCTTTTAATTTTTTTAGAGTTAATTTTTAATTTTTTTATTAACAAAATAATTATCCTTATAATATTTATTAACCGTTGAATTTAATTATTTCATATCTAAAAAATAAAGGATAAATTACTATGATAACAATAAGTATTTATATTTCAAAATAATATGTATAAAAAATAGATTTTTCCCTATTCTAAAGAAATATTTATATTAAAATGATAACGATTATTTTTTTTGTTTTCATTACTGAACATATTAAATGGGTCTTATCCAAAGTAATGTGGATGGAATTATCAATATTTCAAATAATTGGATGGAAATGGTGGATATAAATTATTTCAATAAAATTAATTTAATATTTTAGTTCATTTTCACTCTTATCATTATAGTTTAACTTCCAGATAAAACCATTTTTATTTTAACGATGCTAATTAATTTGCAATACATTCACAATTAATTTTGTCATCAATGACGTTAAACTTATAATACATTATGATTATTCATATTTTAAATATGTAATACATATTTCTAAATCTGATTCAAAAAAGTGTAAAAAATTAATTTGAAATTAATCTCATATATGTGACGAGAAAGTGGGAGTTTTAATGTAAAAAACTTCAAAGGTAAACAAATATTTTTTATATCTAAATTGAATGTAAAATTAATTAAAATGAACTAAACTATAAAAATATATATAACTCAGCTAATTATACTTTAAACCCAATTATAAATATAATTTAACATGATTAATTAATTAATGGAAAATGATCTTAGCAATTAAAAATTAATATTTTTACCTATTCATAAAGAATGGATATTTTCATAAAAATTACAAAAATTAACCTTAAGATAATTTTGAAATAATTATTTGAAATTTTTTTTTTATAAAATTAATTTTATAAAAGTATTAGAATTTTTTGTACTACAAAATGTATAAATTTTTTTTTTGAGAAAATTGTATTTTTGAAACATACAAAAGTATATATCGAAAATTATGCATTTTATTATTAATAGGTTTTATTTATATAAAACCATTATACATAAAATTTTTAATATAGTTGTTACTATTCATATCTCTAGGTTTAATGTCTAGGTTATTACAGTTGTTTGTAAATAAATTAATATTATGTCATGGTTTTGTAAAACGTTAGTGTTCAGCCTAATGAAAGCTAAGACAATATTGTATTTAGTGAAATCATAACTTATCTCTGCGTATAACATAATCTAAAATTGTTCTTTCATATAACACAATTAATCAAAGAAGTTTAATTTAATAAAAAAGTCATTAAACTCAGGGTGCTACAAAAATCATCTAAAATTTTATAATTTAAATATAGAATGAGGATGGGTTGATCATATATCATCCAATAAAATTTATACAAGTTTGGATTATCTTTTACATTTATCACTTTATTTTAACCCATGGTAACCTAGTTTTAGAATTACCATGATATCTAAATTTTTACTCATTAGAGGTTAATATAGTTACAATAACAGGATAATTGGTTGATAAAAGGTTCATAGTTAATATTTTTAGCCATATACCAAATACTTCAAAAAATTATGGGTTTTAAGGAATTTTAAACAATTTTATATTGAATTATTTATTATAAAATAACCTTTTTACATTTTTGGAACTATTTATTGAATTCGATTATAAAAACATCATGATGAAAAAGAAATTTGAATATAATACTTTGAAAAGTCAATGATCATATATATTCAATTACATAATTTTTGGAACATAATATTTAATTATCATTATATTACTATTTATATTTCTAAAATATTTTGTTTTGTATTATTTTATTTAATAAATACACTATTGGTAATTTGTAACCTTTTAAATAAATTATTTCATCAATAAAAATTATAAATATTATATCATGATAATAAAATCATTTATATTTAAAATAACCCTATTTGAACTAATAATATTCTATGTTTATACCTAAGTTATAAATTTTGAGATAATAAAACAAACAGAATAATATATTTTGCTATTCCATTGACAAAATAATTTAATTGTCAAAATAAAATAAATTTTGAACAAAGATGCTATAATTTTGAAATATTGATGGAAGTTGTAGAAATATTGTCATCCAATAAGATAAAGGATATTTTTTGGGACATTTTTTAGTCCTTGTAATATAATTTTTAACCTCAATTACCCTATTTACCAATATCATGGGGAAACACATTTACTAGGGTTAATATTCATAATTACCACAAACAAAAATATTGTATTTTACAAATCTACAACTCCAAATTCAAAATATGGAATCCATTTTTCAGTATTCAATTTCAAGACGTATTTTCCATTAATTTATGATTAAAATGAAAAACACATTGAAGAACAGTTTTTTATAAATCAAATTTTGAGTATTAAAATGTTTTCATACAAATATCACGCATAAAATTCATTCCAATGACTATAACTAGATTATTATTAAAAAAATGAACAAATTAAACTCCCAAACTATTCCAAAATAGAATTTAAATTAAAAAATAATTTAATAGAAAATATAGTTTTCAATAAAAATATGTAATTTTTCATCATTCCTTGAAAAATAATACATTTTAGAAAAAACATAAAATTTCACAATATTATTATATTTATATACTGATTCATAAAATGATATATTTTAACTTTAAATAATTATAAAACTTCCAAAAATTAATTTTAATATTTTCTCATAAGATTAATAAAAACTAGTTTTGCAGAAAATGTATTTTTGAAGATTAAACAAGATTTAATAAAATATAGTGGTTATATACTACATAGTTATAAACAAATATTTATTGAATAGGAATTTATAATATATTTTTTCAATGTTTTTAATCTTATTTATTCCAACCAATTTAATGATAATGCAATTGTCACGTACTGTGTCGTGACATTTTAATGGAAAAAGTAGATATTTGGTTGTTTTCTCTTGTGTGGATATCAAGGGGAAAATATTTATTTATAATATTATGATATAGCCAATATTTTTTATAACACTCTATTTTCTCCAGAATTGAGTCTTTACCATAAGATATGGGTTGTGTGGAATTCTAATCCATTTTAATTTTGGAAAAATATTTAATATTAATATAATTAAAAATTACTTTTTCATGTTTGATCGTTTGGTGATATCATTAATTCAGAGCATCATATATGAATTCAAACATCGTGTTTAAGTAAGAATGGGGGGGGGGGGGGGTCAGCCAAAGCGGGGCCTAACCTCGAGTTGGGCATTGAGTTAGGGTTTGGCTTCCTATTTTATTCTTTTGCCTTTTATTCTTTATTTTATTTTTGCATCCTTTTCTAAATTTCACCAATTACTGTGTCACACACACCCCCTTATGATTTCCCCTGGTTTAGAGAGAGAATAGAGAGTGGTGAGAGATATTATAAGGATATAAGAAAGAGGACGCACCACTGTAAAGTTCAGTTCACGCTGATTAACCATGCAAGTGAAACATAACAAAAATCAGATAGACGATTCATAGGTTTCTACATGAAGAAATGTTTTTAATGTTTCCACCCTATATAATATTAGATTACTAGAACGAATTTTAATGTTGTTTTTGGGCTTTTGGTGACCCATAATGAGTCGATATGGTATTTTTTGAGGGAATTTGGGTGTTTTGGGGTATTCAAACAGGTCATAAAGTGATTTATTTTCTGTAAATAATGATCACATTAAATTTGGATTGAAGAACACATTTAACTGGTTCTTCATGTTCTTGGAATATGAGTATTTTTAAGTAATCGCAATGTACTAGGGGTACACTCAGTGTAGTTAGTTTCCAGAGTGTACTCGAGTACTCACCTAAACACCCCGTGCATCGCTACATTGAAGTGTAGTGTACTTATCCAGTTCCCATGTTGGGTGGATGCCATATAGGAATAAATTTCCAAGCCGGGTAATTGAAATATAGACAATCAGGTACCCATGCTGGGTACACACCATCTAATGGCCATACACGCTCTGTTCTTGGGTGTCTTACAAGTTGTGTGATCAGGTGTGTTACACAATAATTGAAGATAATGCACATGGGAAGGTACCCATGTTGAGTTACATTCCATGTACCTGAAACAAATACAGCTACTTTTTAAATATTCAAATTTAGTGGGATGGATCACATGATCCAGGAGGATTCTGGGGGGTACACACCATGTACTCGAGGTGCACACCATGTACTTCTCATGCCCTAGGATATTTTACAATTATTTCATCATATATATATGATTAGAAATTTTATTTTTACATTATGTGACTTTTTCTACTTAGATTGTAATGGTGGAGTCCATTGATCGTTTAGAGGTGTTATTGATGGTGATTTGGGAAGGAAATTTTTTTGGGGAGATATTTTTTGAGGTTATTGTTCTGAAATCCTCTAGATAGTTGGTTTGTGAGTTGTGAGGCTCTTATGAGGGTGTTTTATTTTCTTAACATTAGCTTGAGGATGAAAGGTGATTCTAATTATTGTTATTTAGATTGGTCCTAAGAGAAAGAATTGAGTGATGTCATGGGTGGGATCATTATTCTAGTTGCTTGAGGTTTAGGAATAGTTTCTTGAGGTTAGGACATGTATTATCCTTGTGGTTGGTTAGAAATCATTAGGTTTCATTTATTGTTGGGTACAATTGGTAAGTGATTGTGATAATTCTCAAAGACCTGTTATGGAATTTCCCTTTTGGGTGACGTGTTTATTAGGGTTCCACTCATAGGCTTGTATACTCTAGTTTTCAGTTGGATGTTCATCTAGGGATCCTCTAAGCATTCTTAGACTGGGGATTTGTTTTTATAGATGGAAAATTTTTAGGGTTTCCTTCCATAGTTGAGGGTTACTATGGGATCCCCTTTTTGGGTACCCTATTGTGATGAGTTTTTAGAACTTTTGTGGATTCCATTTGCACATTGGATGATGAACTGTTCCGTGTAGGTTTAGTAGTTCTAGTGAAAGGGTAAATGTGTTATCCAACCCAAGTGTTTGAGTTGTGGCTTAATTTATTGAGGTGTTTCATGTTCATGTTTAATGATGGAGGATAATTTTGGGATATTAATTATCCAAGAATGATCCATGAGATTGATTATGATGCTATTTTTTTGGTTTATTGTTTTCTATGAGGCGGGGATATATAGTTAATGGATGATATAAATGAGTGTAGTTTTCTTAACCTATAATTTTCCATAAGGCTAGGGTCAGTGGACTATAGAGGTTATGAGCTCCTTTGGAATTAATTCTTTATGGGGTATGTGAGATGGTGAGGTAGCCCGACGATGCCCTGATTGATATTTTCCACCAATTGGTTCTGTTGAATTTATAGGTATTTATGTGTTCACCTTTGGTTGAAAGGGATCCTAGAAAATTATATAGATCATACCTTTGGATTCCTAGTTCTCGGTAGATGAGTTTTGGGGTTTACAGCAGCGGTGGGATTCTAGGGTTGGGATTGTTTGATTTTCCTTGCTTTGGAATTCGGGCTCCTTCATGATAAGGTAGATTCACTAGATATTGTGGATGCATGAGACATGTTACTCCATTACTCTTTCCGAGGCCAAATAAAGGGTAGATTTACCTATGGGAGTTAGTATAGAACTTGAGGATTACATTTTTTCTTTTTTTTACACAATTTGTTTTTCATTTTCTTCATTTTTTCTATATTTTTTTGGAAGTCACAATTTACAAGGATGGACATGACCCTTATTTGATGAACATGATATGACATCAGATACTAGGACCACCTTTGGGGGTGGAATACTGATATATTTTTATCACAACATATGTATACACCTTAGTTTATGTTGGTAACATATTTATTCTTTTAGGTAGACCATGGTTCAAAAAATTGGGTGGAGGCCCAATGTTTTATGATTGAGATAAGCCACTCAAGTAGAGTACTTAGTTCATGCTGCATCTATTCAAGCATCGTGGATACCAGTCATGTGGGTTTTCCCAATTTAGTTGTAGATCCTTTTAAATTTATTTATATATTTTTATTTAATATCATGTCAGCCCAGTGAGTGACCAGTGTCTATATTTTTTCTTTTTTTCAGTCTATAAACACCATTCCATTTATTACATTTAATGTAGTTATATATTTATTCTTTCTCTATCTGATGTTAGCGGTTATTTTTATTTCTATTACATTCACAATATAGTTATACTCTAATTTGAGGGAATTTCCTCCTCACTATATCCTTGTAGTCCCTTTCTGATAGTCCATATACTCTACTATACAAGGAATAATTCATGACGCCTTATTTTGAGATGGATTTGGTGATAGGTTTGGTTGAACTAGGCTAGTTTGTGAAAAAATGGAATCATAGAATTCTTTTTCATTGTCTTACAATTTGGGGAGTTGGTAGTTAGGTTATCTAGGAATGCGAAGGATATTATGATTGATACCTTTATGATGTCTCATGAACACCTATTTCACATGGAATTACTGTTTACCAAGGTTGTGGGATTGTTTTTCATGGTTTACACTATTACGGTTCTGTGATTTTTACCTCAAGTGAGAAAATTCTAATTGATGGTTTCCGAGGATGATGAGTTTTTTTCTTTGGTCTGGATAGTAAGTGGCATATGTTCATGCATCATTATTGGCACATAGAATTCATATTACTGGTTGTTTATTTTTTTCATATGATAGTTATTTTGATGAAATATAAGGTAAATCCTTTTGTTTGGTGTTATCTAGTGGTGGAGGTGAAATCCCTTCATTAATGGATGTGTGGAAACCATTATGTGTTAGTTCATACATTGGTGTGCACTATTGTTAGTGGTGGTTGGTTCGATAAATTCATGGATTCATGAGAAATTATCGGTATGTACATGAGTTTCTTTGAGATTATAGTATACTTGATATGTTTTGTGGTGATACATAGGATTCCATAGTAATTTGTCATGTAAAAATATGATTTTACATTGGTTTTATATTCTTGTGGTTGACTTCAAGGTTTTTTATCTTGTTGAGTGGGTTGGTTTGGCAAGTGCATGAACCTATTGGTTTTGTTTACAATTTCTATGGTTTGGTGAGATTGTGGTTTGGTGCTTATGGTTTTTTATTGATTCCCTTATAGAGTGTGGTTTTGTGGTGAGTCATATCATAAAGGAGATTCCTTGTTTTAAAAGAAGAGTTTTAGAGATGATCTGTTTTTCTTTGGATTAAACATCATGAGAATCATGGTCTATGGTTTTAGGTGTGTTAGCATAGGGTTGTTGGGTCATTTTTCATTTGAGCATGAGGGTTTGTGAGAGTTTTTTTGTGGATAACACTACCTGGGGATTGGATTAGTTTTTTTTGGAGATTTATCATTCGAAACATTAGTTAAAATGAATGGGCATATTGGTTTGTTGAACTACCGATTAGGATATATCAGATTGCTGAGAGTTTTTCTTGGTCTTATGGAAGCATTATGTTGGGGAGTGCACAATAGTACATCATGGGTTGTTGTTCTTATTTAAAGGGGTTTGTTGAGTCTTGGGATATCACTCATGGTGGGACAGGAATTGGCAGTGGTTGGTTCTTTTTTTTTGTGCTCTGGTGTGTGTGGATTGGCCACGAATTTTATCTGTGTTCGGTAGTGGAAAATGTTAGGGACATGGAGTTTGGTTCTAGGTTTAGAGGTGATGATAATAATACTCATGTAGTGGGGATCATCTCATCATTCATTGTTGAATGTACCTCATGCTGGGATTTTCATCATCATTTTGGAACCTGTTTGTAGATGGACATGATAGTTTTGTAAGAAACAGTGTGTGTGGTGAAGCTTTGGTTTTGGATGATAATATAAGTTTCTTGGGGTGAGAAGTGTTTATTATAGGGAGATTTTCATCAACTGCATTGTGACTATTTATGTAAAATAGGGGAAATTTTAATTTCTTCTTCGGGTGGATCTAAAAGGGAAAATTGTTAATCATTCTATAATAAGAGTATATATAATTTTTTGGTCCACTATGTTGGTGCAATAATTTGGTATTAATCCTTTTAAAGTAGTTTGGTTGAATTTTGACCAGTTCAGATTTTGGGAAAATACAGAATATTTAATTTAATAAATATTATTTTTTAATTCCTGTTAATTTTGTGATATTTTCTATTTATAGTTTTTATGTTAATTCTGAATTCCTGATTGAGTTTGGAACGAAGGGTTGTTCCTAGGTCAGGCATAACCTTGAGTATGGCCCCGAGTTCGAACCAAACCCCTTATTTTATAATTTTTTTTATTTTTTTTTCATTCTCCTTTTCTCCCATGGTGTGTCGTGTACACACCCCCATGGGGTTTTGATTGTTCAAGAGAGATAATAGGTAGAGGATAGGTAATGCAAAGGGATAGAGAGAGAGAAGGAGGTCTTTAATGGAGCTTGACTCATTCATGTTTGTCATACAAGTGCATTGGAACGTTTATCGGGTCAATGCTTCTTTAGTTCCTCTTGGTGGTAGGCCCTTTTTAAGAATTTCTCCACAAATTCATATAGATTATTATTATTTTAGTTTTAATATTGTTTAAGTTTTTTTGGGGACCCATTGTTGTTTGATATAATAGTTTGAGGTTTATTTTAGGAGTTTTGGGGTGTCTTGTGTGGTCCGAAGAGATTTTTGTTAGGGAAATCATGATCAAAAGACTTGCGGTTTCAATAACACATGTCATTTGTACTTCTTGTATTGGTAATATGTGTTTTGGGAGTGACACTCTATTTAATGGGGGTACACACCGTGTACTGGGCTGTCGAGGTGTGGCCCAGTACTTAGCTAGACACATTGTTTGGGGGAACATCGAAGTTTAGGTTATGTGTCTAGTGACCATGTGGGGTTCAAATCATGTAGGCATAAACGCCTATATAGGGTACAGGGAAACGTACAATGAAAGGTACCCATGATGGGTTACACGTTGTGTATTGTCCCTAGACATGGTGTTTTAGAGCTTGTTACATGCCTAGTGGTTATGTGGTATACAGGTAGGTACCCATTATAGGATACACACAATGTACCTGAAGAAATGTCATGTACTTTCAAAAGGTGCACACTGAGTGAGAAGGGTTACACAGTTAGAGAGGACCCCTGGAGATACTCACCAAGTACCTAAGGTTCACACATTTTACTTCTCCTTCTAATGGATGTTTGGACAATGTTTGTTCTTGGATTTAGTATTGGGCTTGTGAGTAGCCCATTATAATTGTTTTTCCATGTAGATCATAATGTTGGAGTCGTTTTAGCATTATATGGTAGTATATATGGTCTTTTGGACTGGTCGAGTTTTTTGGGTGGATTTTTTTGAGGATTTGATTCTACAGTCCTTATGGGGGATGGATTGTGAGTTGTGATGTTTATGTGATGTTTTCTGTTATGTTTCACCATGTATTAAGGATTATAAGTGATTATTTATGGAGTCATTTTGATATATTATGGGAGTTGTAATCGTGTTTATTCTTAAAAGGGATTGATATTTCAATTTCCTAAGGACTAGGTTTAGTTTCATGAGGTTGAGACCAATATGAACTTTATGGGAGATTCAAAATCATTGGATTTCAGTTACTATTGGGAGGAATTTGTAACTTCATGAGATTGGTATAGGGTACCCATTCAAGAGTTTCCCTTCTGGGAGTGGTGTTTCTTGGGTTCATAATAATGTCAATGTGTTCTGTGGTTTTGAGATGGGAGTCCATCCATAGTTCCTCTGAGAATTGTTCGCCCGAGGTTTGGTTTTTCTAGAGGGTCCCTTTGTAGGGGTTCTTTATAGAGATTTGGGTTCCTATTAGATCCCCATATAGGGTGTCTAATTGGACTGTGGTTTTGGGTACTCTGGTGGATTCATTGTGTTGGTTAGACGGTGAGCTGACTAGTGCAGGCGAAGTAGCTCTAGCGAGAGGGTTGGAGTGTTAGCCAATCTTGGTATCTGATCTATGACTTCGGGGTTTAAGGCTGTTCTGGTTTACGAATGAAGAGAGATGATACCTTTGGGATATTATTGGACCATTTTAGTTTGTTGTGTTTGATTTTTCTACACTTCTCTGTAGATTGATTGGTTAATATGAGGTGGATATAGGGATATAATGGACGATCTGGATGGTTGAAGCCACATTAGCCTGATAATTTTCTCGATGAGAGGTTTTGTGTACCATGGAGGTTATTATGCTTTATTAGACTTTATTTTCTATGGGTTATGGGGCATGGTTAGTCAGCTCGATAATTCACTGATATGATTGTTTTCTATATTTTTTCTATAGGACTAATGGGCATAGTAGTATACTACCAAGGTCAAAAAGGTGTCTATATCCCTTATTCAGATCGTACCATTGGATTACTAGTTACGAATAGATGTGTTTCTATGTTTTAATCCAAGGGTGGGATCCTAGGTTCTATCTTTTTTTCCTCTCCTTGTGCTTGAATATGGAGCTCGTTCTTGATCAGACTAACATGCTTGATGTTGTGATACATGATCCATGTTTCTTAATTCCTCTATCCATGGTCAGAGTGAATGTATATTTACCTGTGGGTGTCCAGACAACACCCATGGTTTGATGTTTTCCTTTTATTACCCATTTTTCTATATTTTGTTTTTCTTTTTTAGATTCACATTCTGCTAGGCTGGACAAGACACATATTACATGCACATGTTATGAAAATAGTTATAATGACCACCATTAGGGGTGGATAACTAAGATTTTCTCTAATACTATTCTTGTAAACATGGGTTTATGTTCAGACCATATGTATCCCATTAGGTTAGGAATTATTTAGTGGATCAATATGAGGTCTAATGTTTCATGTTTGAGCAGAGCTGCTCAGGTGGAGCCATTGGTTCGTGCTGTAGATAAAAATAATTTTATGTTATAACTAGATCCAAAATAATACTAGATAACTCTACACACACTATAGTTAAATCTACAATCATGATTATATATTCTGGTCCTTAGTAAATTGTGGAGTCTCTCCCCCTCCTCTAGGTAATTGCTCAAAAAACGTCAACCTAGAATAACTCTATAATCGTTATAATGTGTGACGATTTCATCAAATGATACATTATCAACCACATAACCTAAAATAATCTATATTATCGAGGTAAAATAATAATGAATCATATAAATATTTCATCCTACTTCCACTGAGGGATATCAAATGGTTGGATTAAACCACCAAGAACATGGTGCTCATTCATAATCTTCTGGAAGATCAAACCTAGATACATGAACTCTGATACTATAAAACATAACCCAAGACATAAACAATATTCTTTCAAATATTTTAACTTATTTTTAATGTTTGTATGTAACAAAATATGGGATAAATGGAACTCATGGAGAGCCATATCATGCATGAAAAAATGGATGAAAATCCTTCCCTAGAACAATAGTTGGTGTTGTTCATCCTCTGACCAACCATATGTGGAACCACCAAAGAAAACATAGTAAGGCTATAAAAATTATTGATCATTTATGAAAAAATATTTTATATAATCCAAAAACCAAGATAAATTAAATATGATTCTCCAATAATATCCTTTAACACGAAGGAAACCCCACACATTTATAACTATCTGGGGGGATACTCTTGAATTGAACACCACAATAATTGAAGGATCTAGAACTACTCCTTGTTGGTATATATAATACCCCATTAAATAGAAATCGTGATCCTATAAATCGCCCATCATCAATTTCCAAAACAATTTGTGATGAATAATGACTCCCAACACTTCACACAGATGCTCTGCATACTCCTCCTCAAACACGAATTATAAAAGGATACCATTGATAAAATATAGCAAAAAATTATTCATAAACTCTACAACCAAAATTTCATCAACCCCGTGAAAAATAATTTTTAGTATTTCACAATTAACATCATCAAGATTAAATCATAATTCCTATATTATCATCTAAAATAAGCCTTAATAATACCCTCCACTTTTACATACATCTGATGAAATCTTGGAAATAGTTCGATCTTACATATCCAAATTTATCTATTAATATGATCAAATAAATCATCAATATATAAAATAGTATAGTGGTTCCCCAATATCACTTTGTTTATGTGAAGATAAATGATACAAAGATGAAAAAATTCCTCATATTTATTCATGGTCAAAACTAATGTACCCCAAGGTGACACCATTGAGAAAAAAAATTGATCTATAACCGATCATAGATCTATGGTCAAACATCTCATAACTCAATAGGTTCTATCTTATATGGAGGAATTTAGATAGGATGAATTCATGGATATAGATTTATAAAAAACAATCTCTCATGGAGGGTGTAATGCCGACCTATACAATAATGGAATTAGGTTAGTCTTCTATAACCATATGAAACATCATAGGATGAACCTCCAATGAACTCAAAGTTAGCTCGACCATCAAGGAATACTAGGATATAATATTCCTCAATCCCATATAGGGGTTTCAATTGCCAAAAACAATCTGTAGACTATCCTTGAAAATCATAGAATACAACCTAAATCTTGAAGTAATATACAATTCTGTACACTGAATACAACAAATCAATAATAAGGATGATATCCTAAGGTTGTATCATCGATCATTTTAAGTATCCCCAAATAAATTATTCCCTAGAACTATATTTTAGTCTATAAATACATCATAAAAACAATTTTAACCTCCAACTTTAACAACTAATACAAAGGGAACTAGAATCCTCTCCACCTAAAATCCCAAATCATGAACTATGAAAGCTGATACAAAAGAGTGTGTAGATCCTAAATTATATAATGAAATTACTGAAGTAGAAAACATGAAAATGATAACAAGAACAATTATTTTGTTGCACTAATCTAGAAGTGTTAGAGCAGGAATCCGACCCTGACCAGATCTATGGAATCTCTGACCCGGATAATGACCACCTCATGGCCTTTATCTGCTCTCTAAGAATTAGGATATTTTTTTTGGGTTTTCCAATAACTAACTTGAATCCTATCTACTACCCCAATATATATAATCCTACAAATTCTATCATGGAAAAAATTGCTACAATATAGGAACATGAAGCAGATATCTTAGTGCATGCTGACTGATCAGAATGGTTGGGAACAATTGTCACTGATAACCTTTACCTTTATAAGAATTACACGATTCTAATACTTTGGTATAAATATGAGAACCTCAAACCATGGAGATACTAAATGATGTGGAATGATACCTACCCCTAGCTATTTGAAACCTCTTTTTCCCATGAAACATTGAACCTTGAACAACAACACTAGATCTTGAGAAATCTTGATGAATCCCCTCTTATGGCAATCCAATTATTATAAACATCCTCTCAATAACCTATAATCTATAAAACACCTCTTGATATAGTGATATCAAAAACTGGGTAACCTAGAAATGGATATGTAGATATAAGTATCCATAAAAATTCTTCATCATAGACACCTCGTTATAAAAAACAATTGAAGCATATCTAAAAAGGTACCTAAAATTGATCACAAACTCTAACACATTTGATGTTATCTATCATACCATAATAATATCTAGAGAGTATCCTCTCTTATATTCGAAGAATGAAACTCTACATAGAACCATTTTTTGAATTTCTCCCATGATACCAATGAATCCTCATCATCATTTTGATTATGGTCCACCATTACCTCAATGCCCCACACGACATCACCATAGCCAATGAAACCCATTTCACATTATCATCACTGGTCGAACTCAAATCATTCTCAAAATACTTCGATTTTTTTCAATATTACTGAAATGAAACCCCCATAAATCTATAAACTATGGAATGGAAACTTTCAAAATGTCATCCTCCAGGTATCACCATCATTGACCATATACTCTAAGGTGATCTATTGGAACATCTTAATGAACAACATATGTGAGAACAAGATAAAGTCTTCTACATTGATCCATTCTTGGAAAATGAACGAATAATTAATTATTCTAAATGATTTATAAATAGTAAATGAAATTAATTAATTAATTATTTTTTATCTTATTTATGGTTTTATCCATCCCCATGGTCTACACATTTTAGACCCAAGTTCACAGAATAATGATGCCTAATCCGTTCCAGGTTATTTACCCCATAATCTATACAAATTAATTTATTATGCTTAGTAAACCCAAAGGTCCATGAATCAGATCACAGGGGGGCCTAAATAATCTTGTTTCATCTGGTCTACCTTGTGTACCTTAATTACTAAACACATCAAACATTGTTTCTATACTAACCCACATAGTATCACGTGTTCAAAACTCAGAATTCTGTACAATATCCCCACATGGACATCCAATATGACTCCCTTAGGATGATTCCTCCCAAAGGTCACTTCTCTAGGGCCAAAAATAAGAGAAGGAGGATGATGTATTCTCATGTCCCATGTCCAGTGGTCCCTAAGATGGTGACTAGAAATGTGGCTATAAAAAATCACATGTGGGAGGCATTACCCTCTTTTAGATCATGTGGAAGATATACATAATGTAGATACAAAAATAAACCCATTCTCAGATATATATGTATTGTAA
This sequence comes from Viscum album, assembly GCA_963277665.1. Classification (NCBI taxonomy): domain Eukaryota; kingdom Viridiplantae; phylum Streptophyta; class Magnoliopsida; order Santalales; family Viscaceae; genus Viscum; species Viscum album. The sequence goes on from OY728127.1 coordinate 9,577,696, forward strand.
CACCCTAGGATTTCATGATACGTTATCTCATTAAATTAATTAAATAGCTTACGCTACACGCAACAACATGTTTGAGCGCTCAACAACTTACTAAACTAATTGTTCAAAAAGAAGTTATGAATAGTACTAACTGTATTTTGAATATTATATACTCTCTATATTTTTAACATCCATATTATGTGTTTCTTAGATATAATATAGGAACAAATTCATTTTTCGGATAAAATAAGTATTTTTAAGAAAATGCAATTTTACTGCCTTTTAATGGAGAACCATTTTGAAAACTAATATTTGAAACTTTTATATATTCAATTTAATGAAATTTATTCTTCTTGATAAGGGGGAAATAAATATATAGTTTGGGTAAATTTTTGGTACTTTTCTAATAACTTTCATTTTTTGATGAATAGTGAAAAAATGCATTATTATTTAAAACTGACTTTTTATTTAAATATTTAAATATTATATTTTAATTTATTTTAGGTCAAATTAGATACATAATATCTATATATGTTCAACATAATTCATTAGAGTAATTTTATAATAAGATTTGATATATAAAATTTTATCGAACTTTTTACTGTCTTTTACCCACCTCCTATGAGCATTTGCAAATTTGTATAAAAAATAATTTTACCACTTCAATGAGTTGAATTTAAAAAATTTGAGAGACACAGTTAATATCATCAAGTAAAATTTGGTTCAATAAGATGAAAATAATTTTTTGTGAATAGTAACTTTTTACTTTTATTTTCCACGGTTAAAAGTAAATATGGTTATTAAGGGTAAAAATGTTATTAAAATTACACTAACACATGTTATAAGTCTATTGGATAAGTATTATTCGACCAAAAAAACCTTAGTAATAAAATATTATCCTCTTTTGTCCTCTTGGATACAATTAGGACATTTATTATTATTTTATTTATAGAAGAGTTAAAAGAGTTAAATTCAGAGTTTAATAACCAAAACATTTTTAATATAGGGTTAAACACAATATAAATTATACTATAAATATTCATTAGAAAGATAAAAAGATTTATTACATAATGGTATTTTATTTATAATTTTTGGACACTATATAATTTCATTTATTTATGACACATTAACGATGGAGTAATTACCATATTAAGGAAATATTAAAATAATTGATATTATAAATATCCAAATAAATTAAAATTGAAACTTATGATGAATTCAACTAATTTTCTAGGTTAATATGACATGTTATTTTTGGTTAAATAAATTTTATTCTAAGTGATAATGTTTTCCTAGCATTCAAAAAAATCAAATACTAAATAGTGTCAAAATTGACATAATTGAGGTTAAAAAATATATTATATTATTAATTGATATAATAGTCCTAAAAGTCAAAATTTGGGCCAAAAGAAATTTATAATAATATATATGAAATAAATGAACCACTTGGGTTTCTTTTGGAATTTTATAGTATGTTTATTAACCATATAATAAAAAAATACAAAAAGACAAGGTAAATGTAAAACTATTTAACTAAGAGTTAAATATAAAAGATAAGGTTAATATGATTACCTAAACCTGTATAAAACTATTGGTTGAAAGGTTCTAAACCAATCCCCAACATAGCCATCAAATAATTCATTTTGAAGCCATTAGAAACCAAAAATTATTTTATTATAAAATAATATTTCAAGCTTTGCCTAAAGTGACCCTCACCTCTCTTATAAAAGGACACTTCCCCTTCTATTAATTTGACACCTCCGTAGACTTATAGAAATTATAAACCCTACCCAAATATCCTCCCAACATTCCCCCTTCATCTTAGAGGCCTTCCTTTTGTCAGAAATCTAGCCTATGGATCCATTTTGATCAAATCAAAAGGAAGAACCCGGAGAAGAGGTAAATATTTCATCACCTATTTCAAGTTCTTTTCTTCTTCCACTTCCTCTTTCATTGTTGTTAACATTATAAAATAATAACTCCAGAAAATTCTATATACTGTACTGTTATTATAAAAATGGTACAAAAATATTCATTATTCAATCCATCCTATAAATGACAAAGTCACCATACGTGCGTACGTACTAATTGTCATCTCCACATTGTGGTGTAGTTTGTTATTCAAATAGTTCATTATTTGGATGGGTATAATAATGAGTATAACTGATGTAAATAATAAATATAACATGTTAATGATTCTTTATATATGATATACCATCCAATTACATGCTATTTCACCATCAATATAATGATATTATAGCTTGTGCGTACGTACGCATTACCATCTCCACGACTAGATGAGATTAATTTCCACGTTCACCATTCAATGATGATTATAAAAATATATATATCATTAATAAGAATGTAATATATTAAATAGTAATTATATTGGATATATATATATACACACACTTACATATATTTTATTCAATTAGTTCCGTTCAATACGATATGAAAAAGGAAACAATGTTTATGCGTACGTACGGCCTAACGTCTCCATAAATGGTGTATTCCATTTCATATATATGTATCTTATACATATTTATATTCAAAATATATATGATATATAAACCATGTTTTATATTATGTAAGTATATAAATCATTATCTAAGTGATACAATCAAGAGTAACAAGTAAAAACACGCATGATAAAGAAAGCTATTATTACCCGAAATGTTTATTTAACATGGAAATTATTATTAAATGGGTAGTATAAAGTCATAAATGAATCATGTATGATAACATAAATATTAATATGGTCCTGGTGTAATTTAACAACATACTACGGTCTTTATACAAGAGGTTAAATGTACCCTCGGCTAATGGAATTACAAGGTAAGGGTTAATTTCACTATCTCATTATTATCTGAGGTTGTTTTTATGTAAGTATCTACTGAGACCTCTTTGTCATCCACATCCGTGTTTTCCTAAAAATGTATTTAATTTTTTTTAGTATTTACTAGAGAATGGGATAATGTAATTTATACCCTTATTTGACCTTATATGTTTTGAAAGGAATCATTCAGTCATTTTCGAAACAGGGTACATTATGACCTTTTCGACAAAATTAAGGTAAGAATGTCTTTTTTTCATATATGGCGGGTGATGCTATTTTCCACTTTTATAAAGTCATTGAATATTCCCATACAATATTATAATAATATTTTCAAAATAAATGTTTTCTTTTATAATTATATGAGTTTTAATGATTTCAAAATAGAATGATATATTTCTCTAATTTTTTTTGATTTCATCTATGTCAACATCCTTGGATGGATTTTAAACTTGTTTGAAGTTGATTGATTATGATACCAGACATCCATATTTAATTAAGGGTTTTGGGATATGTTTGATTATGGATGTGTTATTTTTACACCATTGATGGTTTGTGGATAAAGTATTGACATTTCATATGCTAGTTTTTAATCGAATGTTTATGTAATGTTTAAACCATTTCATATGAAGAATGCATTGAACTTAGTAAAAGATTGGTGTATCCCAGTATTTCTCCTCGATGCATCGGTAGGTCTCATGATACAAACTAGTATCATATAACAAGGCGTTGAAAAAATCTTATTTGATGACATGGCCCAAGGCCTTGACTATGTGGTTATGAAGTCTGGCATTATGCATTCCATCATTATGAATGTGGATATTGATATTGCATGTGATTATTCAACTAGTAGAATATCAATGTGAATAAGTAAATGGAATAATGTTATTGTATCTTATCCATATCAGGCATTATATTATGTTTAGAAGGATTTTTTTTCAGTCTTATACATTGCCATAAATGTTTATACTTATTTTTGATGGTTTCCGCTATATTTTTATCATTACTGAGCATCCAAGCTGACCCCTTTCTATGTTTTAATTTTCTTAGGATTCCAACAAGTGTATTATGATGGATAAAAAGGGTTAATCTAGGTAATTAATGGTGTTTTCAAAGGATCATTTATGTTGTGTTTTATTTTCTAATGTGTCATGTAACGTTCACGTATGTAATCTGTTTTTTAAGACTTATAAACTGATCGATAATTCGGGGATTGATTCCTCATAATCATGCCAATGTATTAAAATATTTCACTGACTCTGGGTAACTGGGGTCAGGGAATTACAGTTGGTATGAGAGGAAGTTTAGCAACAACTGTGGAAACTAGATTTAGAAAATCTATGATTATAGAACAATAACCTAAGATAAACATTGATGATTAGTATAAAATAACTTCTTTGAATTTTGGTATTGTAGAGATTTTGTAAATTTTCCAAGTGATACATATCTGTCTCGATACGAGTAGGTAGAGTCAGCTCTGGCACAGATGTACCTGGGCGTAAAACCTAAAAACACATATTTGAGCAAGATTCTAACGGGAACTGCTCCACGACAATGGGCCTTGATGCACTATTGGTTACGACAGTCCTGGGGGATATTCTTAGGATAATTAACATTTTCATTACAAGCCATTATGAAGGATTTAGAAGTAAATACATCTTCAAAGAAAACATTTTATGATTATATATTTTAGGAATAATCTTTTTAATTTATGTTATATATTTTAAAAGTTTGAAATTATGCATTGCAATTCATAAACTCTCCTAGAGTATGCCAATTTTTAGAAATGGTGCCTTATATAAGGAATGATAATTCTAGAAATACACATGATCAAAAGATTATGAAGGATCATATCTTTCATATTATTAAGAAATCATTAAAAAGGTAAATAGTCTCCTACATTATTTGATCATATGAAGAAATAATATCACATGTTGATAAGATTAATAAATAATTTTTTGAGTCCTATGGATTTGATGGTAAGCAAGAGAAGAAAAGGATCGTAGAGAGAAAGATGGATAAAGGGAACAAGGAAAGGATAAATTTTCCCATATGTGATAACTGTGGAAAGAATCACCATGGTAAATGTTTGAAGGGAATGAGAGTTTGTTATATGTTTGGAGAAAAATAAAATCGAGTACATGATTGAAATGGAAAGAAAAAGGTTTCAAATGTACAATGCTTCATCTGCAAGGGAGTTGAGACACTACGTGAATCAATGTCCAAATCATCAGAGTATACCACAAATGATGCTGTTGGATAATAATCATGTTATGATATTACCATAGATGAAGAGTAATGACTAGAGTTATTAGGTTGATATTAAAGAATTATGTCATTTGAGAATTCTATCAACAATGTACTGGTTAAAATAATTATGGAGTATATAAGGATTGTACTGCAACACTATTTAATTAAGGATTTAAAATTTTGTGGTACCAAGAAAAGTGACTCAATAACAAGTTAAATTTTTTGGAAAATACATGTTCGAAGCAAAGATAAAAATTTAATATGGTCCTGATACTGAGGTAGTGATTTTGGAATAAGATATGATTGATTTGGATAAATTATATTGGATATTATTGACTACCTTGAAACTAATTAATGATTTGCATATTTCCTCATAGTTGGAGTTTACAACATTTTTGGATATAAGGAGTATATCCAGTATTCTATAATAAATAAGGGAGCATGAATGTAATCAGTATAGTTATATGATGACTCAGGGTGTTACCGTGTTTAAAAAAAAATACATGATGAAGGCATTCCCATGATATTATGTGGAAAAAAGGATCTTCATTGTGTTTAAATTCCTTATAAATTTTGGACTGTGTGTTTGGATAGAATTATTTTGGATAATTCTAAATGTTTGAATCAATTAAGTTTGACATTGGATACTATTGTTATGGTTAAATAATTTCTGGAGATTATTTTTTTGTAGTCATAAAAAGGACAACCTGGAGGTCGGGTGACAACACGTTGCATCCGGAAAGGCCGAAAGAATTGAACCCATAACCAATGGGAGACAAGGGTGAATCAATTACCATAGTCCTACATGATGTCCTGGTTTTTATAATGATTTTTTTAAAAAAAATAGTTTGATAAATGAATATAAATTCATTTTTTCAACCCTATATGATTATGATAAATAGAATATTTTTGAATTCTATTATCTTTTGTAGTGAAAGATGTGTTTTTGGTAGGAGTTAGTAGAAGGATGAAACTCTACTTGTCAAGTATATATATATATATATATATATATATTTCTCTCTTATTCTATTAATAAATTGATTCTTATACTTTAGGGAAGATGTATTAAAACCAAAAATGTGTTATCCTAATAATTTATGTTTTGTTGAACTGGTGATATTTTATATCATCATAGATCGATGGGTTTGAGACCCTTAATTATACACTTGTTTGTGATTGATGACCACAATCACTCCCAACAAATATTTATGTTTTTACTCCAACTATGTTTCTCTAATTTCCACCAACATTCTCATAATTGAGATCATAATTAATTTGGTGGTGACTTTTTCATTTCCTTTTCACTCTTATTATGACTAAATTTTATTAACCCAATTTCCAATGTGGGTTTTCACAAAGGTATTTTTATATTTTTAACCTTTTATTTTCGATGAAATATTTCAAACTGAGATGAAAAAAATTATTTAAGTTGGGGAGAATGTAACACCATACGATTTCATAGTATGTTATCTAATTAAAGTAATTCAGTAGCTTGCACTACATGCGACATCGAGTTTCGAGCACACCACAACTTAATAAAATAACAATTCAAAAAGTGGTTAAGAATAATATTAATTGAGTATTGAATATTATATACTCTATATAATTTTGACATCTTTATATGTGTTTCATAGACGTAATATAAGAACAAATTCATTTTTTCAGATAAAATAAGTATTTATAAAAAATGCAATTTTACAGCCTTTTAATGGAGAAATTTTTTTAAAACCAATATTTGAAACTTTTATAAATTCAATTTATTGAAATTAAATTATACTTTAGAATGAGAACATAATAATTTAGTATGGATAAATTTTAGGAACTTTTCTGATAACTTTCAATTTTTGATGAATAGTGAAAAACACTACGTTATTTTTTAAAACATACATTTTATTCAAATAATTATTTTTCTAATTTTAATTTATTTTTGGTCAAAATAGATACATAATACCTATATATGTTCCCTGTAGTTCATTGGATTCATTTTATATCATGTTTAGATATATAAAATTTTATCGGACTTTTTACCGTCTCTTACCCATCTCCTGGGAGAATTTGCAAATTTGTATAAAACATAATTTTACCGCTTCTGTGAGTTTAATTTCAAAAATATAAGAGGCATAGTTAATATCAGTAAGTAAAATATGGTTTAATAAGATGAAAATAATTTTTGGAGAATTGCAACTTTTGACTTTTATTTACCATAGTTAGAATTAAATAGGGTAATTAAGGGTAAAAATGATCTCATAATTACACTAAAACGTGTCATAAATCTTTGGGATAAGTATAATTAGACCCAAAAAAACATTAGGAATAAAATATGACCCACTTTGGTCCACTTTTAATAGATTAAGACATTTATTATTATTTTATTTAAAGAAGAGTTAAAAGAGTTAAATTCAATGTTTAATAAATAAACCATTTTTAATATAGGGTTAAAAAAATATAAATTCTACTATAAATATTCATTATAAATATACACTTATTTTCTACATAATGGTATTTTATTTATAATTTTTAGAAAATGAATAATATAATTTATTAATGACACAATGATGATGCAGTAATTACCTTTTTAATGAAATATTAAAATAATTGATATTATAAATATCTTAATAAATGTAAATTGAGACTTATGATTAATTTTACTATTTTTATAGGTTAATATGACATTATAGGGGTTTTAAATAAATTTTATTCTAATTGACAAGATTTTATTGCTTTCAAAAAATCAATTAGTAAATAATGTCAAAATTGACATAATTGAGTTATTTAAAAAAATATTAAATTAATAGATGATATAATAGTCCTAAAAATCAATGGTACGGCCTAAAAACTTATATAATAATATATATGACATTAATAAACCACTTGGTGTTCTAGTTTCATTTTTTAGTTAGTTTATGAACCATATAATATAAATATACAAAGAGACATGGTAAATGTCAAACTACAAAACTATGAGTTAAATCTAAAAGATAAGGTTAATATGATGACATGAACCTTTATAAAACAATTTTTTTTAGATTTTTTAGACTCATAACCACATTATAATATAAATAACTAATTATGGAGCCATTATAAATTGAAAATTATTTTATTATAAATTAATATTTCAGGATTTTCCGAAAGTGACCCTCACCTCTCTTATAAAAGGGCACTTTCCCTTCTCATAATTTCACACCTCCAAAGACATTTTTCATGGAAAAAAAATGCCCAAATATCCTCCAAAAATTCATAACTTCATGTTATAGGACTTTATTTGGTCATAAATCCAACCTAAGGAGCCCTTTTAGTTAAATCAAAAGGAAGAACACGAATAAGAGGTAAATATTTCATCACCTCTTTCATGTTTTTTTATTCTTCCACTTCCTCTTTCTTTTTTGTTTCCATTAAAAAATAATAACTCCATTATCTTCTATATACTGTGATGTTATTATAAAAATGGTACAACCATATTCATTATTCAATCCAACCTATAAATGAAAAAGTCACCATACGTGCGTACGTACGGATTACCGTCTCCACGTAGTGGTGTACTTTGTTATTCAAACACTTTATTATTTTGATGGGTATAATAATGAGTATAATTGATGTAAATAAAAAATATAACATGTTAATGATTCTATATATATGATATAACATCTAATTACATATGATTTTTCCATCAATATAATGATATTGTCGCTCATGCGTACGTACGGATTACCGTCTCCACGGCGCGATGAGATTAATTTCCACATTCGTGCTTCAATGATGATTATAAAAATATATATATAATTAATAAGTCTGTAATTTATTAAATAATAATTATACTAGATATATATATATATATGGAGTTACATATATCATATTAACTTAGTTCTGGTCAATACGATATGAAAACCAAAACATCGTTTATGCATACGTACGGCCTACCGTCTCCATAAATGGTGTTTTCCTTTTCATATATATGTATATTATACATATTTATATTCTAAATATATATGATATATAAATAATTATTTATATTCTGGATGTATTTAAATCATGATCTAAGTGATACAATCCAGAGTAACTAGTTAAAATATGCACGATAATGAAAATGATTATTACCCGACATGTTAATTTAACATGAAAATTATTATTAAATGTGTAGTATAAAGTCATAAATGATTCATGTATTACATCATAAAATATTAATATGGTTGTTTTATAATATAATAACATACTATAGTCTTTATACAGGAGGTTAAACGTACCCTTGTCTAATGGAAGTACAAGGTAATGATTAATTTCACATTCTTTTTATTTTACGAGGTTATTTATACATATGTATTTACTTGGACCTCTTTACCATCCACATCAGTGTTTTCTTAAAAATTTATTTCAAATTTATTTTACTATTTACTATAAAAGGGGTTAGATTCATTTATACCCTTATTTGACCTTATACGTTTTGAAAGTAATCTTTCTGTCGTTTTCCAAAAAAGGTACTTTATAACCATTTTGACAAAATTAAGGTAAGAATGTCTTTTTATTAACATATACCGAGGGTGCAGCTATTTTCCACTATTATAACATCTTCAAAGATTCAAATACAATATAGTAAGAATATTTTCAAAATAAATGTTTCTTTTATAATTATATGAGTTTTAAATGATTTCAAAATAGCAAAATATTTTTCTCTAAAAAAGATTTGATTTCATCTATGTCAACAACTTTTTAAGGATTTTAAGCTTGTTTGAAGTTGATTTATTATGATACAAAAAATCCATTTTGTTTTGAAGATTTTGTGATATGTTTTACTATGGATGTGTTATTTTTACACCATTCATGGTTTATGGATAAAATAGTGACATTTCGTATGCTAGTTTTAATATGAATGTTTATGTTATGTTTAAACATTTTAATATGGGGAAATAATTGGACTTAGAAAGTGACAGGTGGAGCATGCTATAACTCCTCGATGCATCGGTTGGTCTCATTATACAAACTAGTGTCTTGGCACAAGGCTTTGGAAAAATCATATTTTTTGTCTTGGCACAAGGCCTTGACTATGTGGTTATGAAGTCTGGAATTATGCATTCCATCATTATGAAATTGGCTATTGATATTGCATGTGATTATTAGACTAGTAAAATATCCATTGAATAAGTAAATGGAATTATATTATTGTATCTTTTCCATATTATGATGAAGTTTAATTATAAAAGGATTTTTATTATTATTATACATTATCTTAAATGGTTATGCTTATTTATGATAGTTTCTGCTATATTGTTATCTTTACTGAGTATCTGAGCTCACCCCTTTCTATGTTTTAATTTTCCCAGGATTCCACTAAGTGTATTATGATGGATAAGAATGGTTTAGCTAGGTAATTAAAGGAGTTCTCAAATGATCATTTATTTTTTGTTTTATATTCTAATGTGTCATGTAATATTCATGTATGTAGTCTAATTTCCAAGAATCCTAAACTGATCAGTATTTCAGGACTTGAATCTTTATAATCATGCCAATATATTAAAATAATGCACCGACACAAGGTAACTTGGGTTGCGGCGTTACACACACACACACACACACACACACACATATATATATATATAAGAAAACCAATGTACTTATGAATAATGTAATTCACAAACAATCAACTAAAATGGTAACTACAAGTACCGAAAGTTAAACTCACCTAGTACCACAAAGCCCAAACATCTCCTAAAAATTAATGACCTACTAATATATAGCCATATATAAAACTTTTTCCTTCCAACATAGAAAATTATTTATACAATCCGCATGTGATAATAATATTATTCTTAGTAGGATCCTTCTAAGAGCATCTTCTGTAAAAGATAAAGAAAGAAGGCCAAAGCTCGAGGAATAAAACGTGAAACAAACTAATCAACTAAATAGTTAATAGAAGATCCTTGACTCAAAATTTTAATATATCACCATGTAATTCATAAAAGGAATCATTTATTATAGTAATAAGAAATAAAGGGTACCCTGCTACCACTTCCCAATTACTTTAACTCTCTACCCCAATATCACACATACAGATCCATGTCACTCCAAAAGATGCCAACATGAAGACACCTAGCATATTGTCAAAAAATGCACCATGTTCACCACATCATAATATTATCATATCAATTTATGCATATATATTAACTTATTATCTTTTTATGATCCAATAGACCCCTTATGATGTGTATCAAATGTTCATTTCCCTATATCAATCCATCACAGTCCATACACCAAGTAAGGTACCTCATGAAATCACAAACGAAACATTCTAAACCTATATTTTTCCTTTGGATATAAAATTTGGAGATAAATGTGTGTGAAATAACCAAAATCCATTATAAAACTCAAAACATATATATGGGGAAACTAACCACCATACATTCCAGAAAATAATAAGACATAGGGAAGAGAGTGAGGCTGGAGGGGGTAGTTAGTCATCCATTCTGTGATCGAGATGTTGGGTAAAACACCATCTTATATTCCACTAGGTTTCAATATCCATAACTATCATGGTTGGGGTAGCATATGAAATCAAAAACACAAAGTATATAATATTTCTCACAACCACACTATGGGAACAAACAAGACTTATATTAAACTCCAACTAATATCTATCAGTCTCTCGAAAGCAACAAATATGAATTATATATCCTATAAAAATAATTTTAAAGAGTTTTATTATATATATTTCTTTTAATTAATAAATTTAATTTATATTAATTACTTCATTAACAATTAATTAACAACATTATTCCAAATTACACATTTAACAAAAAAGTATAGTGATGTTCATACACTCCGGGAATAATCTTACCAAGTCCATGGTTTTTAAGATATACATTATCATTTTAATTCTAGGAAGGAAAAAATACTTGAGTTAAAAAATTTATTATATATTATTAATATTCCATAATTCTAGGTACTCTAGGAAAGCAACCTAAGATACCACCAAGATAAGTAAATAAGCACATCTAACTGCCTCAAGTAGTGGGTAAAAGAATTTTGTTAAAATATGAAACCTAATCATACATTAATTAAATTTATTCATTAATAGTAATCATACAACATATGCATGAAAATGGGTAAGCCTTTTTTCAACCAATTCCATTATGTTTGGTTCCATCCTGAACACCCACATACATATCACCAAGCATCTTGCCATCAGAGGTGACAACTGCTTCAACAATCCCAAACATCCCTAACTATATCTCATCAACCATCCAAAGCTCATCCATATGAGCCTCACATAACATCATAAAGAAAGACTCACATTAAGATAACATAGAAGCAATGAAACAAACAACCATAGTCAATAGGGAAATCTGGGTCCATAAAACGAGGCATACACCCTTCACATGAAAATGAGCTCTCATTGTCCTTAATGGTAAGGTCCTGGATTTTTTGTAATGTGTGTTATTGCATATGTTTTTTTAGGGACTCTTCTTTTTTCCTAGATATGTTTTTCCAAATATTTATGTGATGGTTTGTGGCTACTCTGGGGGTTTGGGAAATGACAGAGGAAGAGAGATGATTTTCTGGGCATGATGCATGATTTGTACATAGTTAGTTTAAACCATGTGGGGTATCCCAAGGAACTGTGATTCCATGGATATGTGCTTATGAATGGTTGGAATATGGTAAAGAATAACATATCATGTTCCTAAGAAACCATGTAATTCCCCGACACTAGAAGGCCGGAACCGGTGCATTTTTTAATACATTAGCATGATTATAATGAATCTAGTCCCAAAGGAATGATCAGTTTAGTAGTTTTCGAAAATAGATTACATACATGAACATTACATTACACATTGAAAAATAAAACACAACATAAATAATCTCTATAGAACACCATTATTCCTCTAGCTTAATCCTGTATATTAAACATAATACACTTCTTATAATCCTGGGAAAACAAAACATAAGAAAGGGGTGATCTCAGATGCTCAGTAAGGGTAAATAATTTAGTAGAATCTATAAACATTTTAGTAAAGATGTGTAATTAAAACAAAAACATTTAAACATAATCATGAACATAATATGGAGAAAATAAATCAAACATTACCATATAAACATGCGCATGGATATTGTACTAGTTGAATAATCATATGTAATAATTAATTTCCTAATGAGGGAATGCCTAACGCCAGACATCATTACCAAATATTCAAGGCCTCATGCCAAGATTAAAAATAAATTTTTTATAAAGGCCTTGTTCTAAGACACTAGTTTGTCTCCTGGGTCCTACCAATGCATCGAAGGGCTATAGTGGGACCCATCCGTCAATTACTAAGTCAACTGCATTCCTCTTAAGAAAATGTTGAAGCACACTATAAACATTTTTATTAAAAGACGAATAGTAAATGTCGATACTTCAACCATAAACCATGAGGGTTATAAAAATAGAACATCCACAATCAAACATATCACAGCTCATTCGAAACAATTTGGAATATTTTATTATAATAAATAAACCTTAATCAAGAATAATATCTAGTAAATAATGTTTAAATAGTTGAAAATGATCAGTAAAACTTTTTGAGAGAAATATTTCTTTTGTTGATATAATTTAAACATCACAAATTTTAAAATAATTAATTTAAAATAAATTTTTGAATAAAAGTGTCTCATACCACTTTTAAACTTATGAATGTTATTAAAACTATAAAACAATCATGTCCATATAAATAAATCCATACAACCATTTTGAAAACATGGACAATAATGAGAAATATTTAAGAGAACAAATATTTAAAAGTTTTAAAATGATTTTTTAGTTAAAGAGTACCTTAAATGAATGATTTTAATTATATTTTATGAAATATGGACACGGATAATAAATATGTCCCAAAAAATACTTACACATAAACAATCTTGGATAATAATGAGATTGTGGAATTAACCCTTACCTTGAACATTCCATTGGTCAAGGGTGTGTTTAACCAACTTCATAACAACGATAATATGTTATTAAATTATTAAAAAACCATATTAATATTTATTATATCATACATGATTCAATTATGACTTTATACTACCCATTTAATAATTATTTGTATGTTTAATTAACATTTTGGGTAATCATCACTTTCTTTATCATACATTTTTAACTTGTTATTCTTGATCGTATCATTTAAATCATGATTTAAAAACATCCAAAATATATAACATGATTTATATATCATATATATTTAGAATATAAATATGTATAATAGATAGATATATGAAATGGAAGATACCGTTTATGGAGACGGTAGGTCATACGTACGCATAAACGTTGTTTCCGTTTTCATGTCGTATTGAATGAAAGTAAGTGAATAAGATATATGTAAGAAGATATATATATATCCCCAATAGTATTATTATTTAATTTATTACATACCTATTAATAATATATATTTTTATAACCATTGTTTAATGGTGAACGTGGAAATTAATCTCATCGCGCAGTGGAGATGGTAAGCCGTACGTACACACGAGCAACGATACCATTTCCTTAATGATTTAAAAGTTGTAGAACTTTATGGTATATTAATTTTATATATAAATTAGCAGGTTATTTTTATTACATACACACATATATATATTAGTCAGAATTATATACATCAAAATAACATAGTGTTGAATAACAAATTACACCACCGTATGGAGATGGCAAGCTGTATGTATGCACGCAAGGTGAAATTATCATTCATAAGATGGAGAGAATAATGAATATGGTTATACCATATTTATAATAACATAAATATATGTATAATTTAATGGAATCATTATTTTTTTATATAAATAACAAAGAAAGAGAAAGTGGAAGAAGAAAAGAACATTGAAAGAGGTGATAAAATAATTACCTCTTTATTGGGTGTTTGGTTTTGATTTGAAAAAAAGAGCCCCATAGGTTGGCTTTTTCCCCAAGGGGTGGCCATTAAATAGAATTTTGGAAAGATGGGAGGAGATTTGGGAAGGATTTGGCCGAGACAAATGGCTTTGGTGGTGTGATTTTGAGAGAAGGGGATGTACCCTTTTATAAAAGAATTGAGGGTCACTTTATGAAAAGATTGAAATATTATTTTATTACAAAACCATTTTTAGTTTCTAATGAATGTAAATTGTTCTATTTCTAATCTAAAGTGGGGATGGGTCGAAATCCTTTCATCCAATAGGTTTTAGAAAAGTTTAGTTCATCATATCAACCCTATCATTTAGATTTAACTCTTAGTTAAATAGTTTAACTTTTACCATGTCATCTTATATTATTTTAACAAAAGGTTAATAAAAATACAATAAAAAGCCGAGAGAACCCAAATTGGTTCTTTAATGACATATTTATCATTATATAAGTCCTTTGTCTGATCCATAGATTTTTAGGAATATTATATCATTTAATAATATAGTATTTGTTTTTAAAACTCATTTATGTCAATTTTGACCCAATTTGGTATTTTGTTTTTGTTAAAGTCAAAAAAACCTTATCACGTCAAAAAAAATTTAAAAAACCCTATAATGTCATGTTACCCTATAATTTTCTATATGGAATAAAAAGCCTCAATTTACAATTATATTTATATTTATAATATCAATTATTTTATTCTTTCATTGATAAAGTAATTACTGCATCATCATTGTCCCATAAATAAATTTAATTATTTAATAGGTAAAAATTATAAATAAACTAACATTATGTAGGAAATTTTTTTATATTTCTAAAAAATATTTATAGTATAATTCATCAAATTTATAACCCTATATTAAAAATTGTTTCGTTATTAAACTTTTAATTTAACACTTTTAACTCTTCTTTAAATAAAATAATAATAAATTACCTAATCAAATAAATGTGAAAAAAGGGTAATATTTAATTCCTATGGTTGGTTTAGGTAGAAATATAGTTATCCAATAGAATTAGGACATGTGTTATGGCAATTATAATATCATTTTTACCATTTATTACCCCATTTACTTTTAACAAAGGTAAATAAAAGTCAAATGTTACTATTCACCAAAAAATATTTGCATCTTATTGAACAAAATTTTACATAATGATGTCAATCACGTCTCTTGGATTTTTGAAATTAAATGCCCAGAAGCAGTAAAATTACATTTTATGCAAATTTGCAAATGTGCCTAGAAGGTGGGTAAAAGACGTTAATATGTTCAATAAAATTTTATACATTTAATTTTATTATAAAATGACTCCAATGAATTACATTGAACTTATATATGTATTATATATCTATTTTAATTAATGTAAATTAAAATAAAATAAATAATTATTTAAATAAAAATTCGATTTTAAACCATAACGCAACATTTTTCACTATTCATCAAAAATTGAATGTTTTCTGAAAAATACCTGAAATTCACCCTAAGATAAATTTGATATTTCTAATTAAAAAATTAATTATATATTACAAAATTCGTAACATAGAAGTTGCATTAATTAATTTAAAATTTATTCCCATTGTCAAAACCAAAAAACATGTTTTTAAAAAGTAAAAACTATCAAAAGATTGACTTGTGTTTATGTCAAATTTAAAAGTGAAATTACTTATAATAACCTTCATTGTTTTAAATGATAAAAAAATATAATCTAATTATACTTCAAAAACATTAAAATTCATAATTTAACACTATAAATTTTTTCGATTAAAAAAGTTGTTTTCAATTAATATTTTTCATTTTTAACTATTCATCAAAATATAAATGTTATCAGAAAAGAACTAAATATTTATATTAACTCAAATTTCTATTTCCCGATTCTCAATAGTAATTTATTATCATTAAATTGAATTTATAAAAGTGTCAAATTTTGGTTTTAAAAAGTGTTCCCCATTAAAAGGTGGTAAAGTTTCTTTTTTTTGAAAAATATTTCTTCTATCTAGAAACATGAATTTGTTCTTATATTATATCTTAGAAATAGATAATATGGATTCTAAAATTATATGGAGTATATAAAATTTAAATTTCAATTAATATTATTCATAACCTCTTTTTGAATAGTTAGATTGGTAAGTTGTGGTTTGCTCGACCTTAGTGTTGCATGTAGCACAACTTATTAAATTAATTTGAAGTTATAACATACTATGAAATCTTGGAGTGTTATATTCTCCCCTATATAAATAAATTGTATCCTCAAAATTTGAAATTTTTCTTCAAAAATTAAAGGTTAAAAATAAAAAAATACCTTAGTGGAAAACGCACATCGTAAATTGGGTTAATAATATTTATTCTTAATAAAAGGAAAGGTAAATTACAAAAGTAAGCACCAAATTATGATCTCGATTAAGAGAACATTGGTGGAAATTAGAGACAAATAATTAGTGGATAAATGAAAATATTTATAGGGAGTGATTGAGGTCATCCATCAAAATAATGTGTAAAATTGAGGGCCTCAAATCCATCATTCTATAATGATATAAAATATCATCGTTTCAACAAAACATAAGGTATTAGGATAACACATTTTTTATTTCAGATCCCCTCCCTAAAGTTTAAGAATTAATTTATTCATAAAATAAGAGGGAAAAAATTACTTGACAAATAGAGTTTTGTCCTACAACTAATTTCTACCACAAACACATCTTTCACTCCAAAAGATAATAGAAATCAAAAATATTATCTTTATCCTAATCGTATAGGGTTCTAAAAATAATGAATTTATAATTAATTTGTCAGACTATTTAAAGAAACTAAATTATACCAACCAGGATGTCACTTAGTCCAGTGGTAGGTGATTCACCATTATCGACCTTCGGTTGTGGGTTCTAGTCTTGCAACCTTGCCGAACACGACGAGTTTTCTCCCGAACTCTGGGATGTACTTTTTACAACAATCCAGAAATAATCATAAGAAATTCATTAAATTAAGCAATAGTATCCAATGTTAAACATAATCCATTATAACCTTTAGACATATCTTAAATACTTCTATCCAAACTCATAGTCAGAAATTTATAAGGAAGGTAAACATAATGAAGATATCTTTTTTCCATGTAATAACATGTGAATACCTTGATCATGTATTCTTTTAAAACACAATAACTCCTAGAATTACCATAAAACCTTATTGATTACATTAATGCCCCCTTATTCCCTATATAATATTGGATATACTCTTTATATCCAAAAATCTTATAAACTTAAAAAATAATGGAATAAAAAAACAAATAATTAGTTTCAAATAATCATGAATATCAAATAAATTTTTTCTAAATAAATCATATCTTATTCCGAAATCACTACCTCATTATCAAAACCATATTAAGGTCTATCTTTCCTACAAACATGTATTTTCCAAATGTTTAACTTGTTATTGAGTCACTTTTCTTAGAACCATATAATGTTAAATACTCAATGAAATAGTCCTGAAGTACAATCCTTATTTATTTTCATAATTCATATAACCAATACATAGTTGATACAACACTCAAATGAAATAATTCTTTAATAAAAAACAAGAACACTAGTAATTCCTCATCATCTATGGTATTATAATAAGTTGAATATTATCAAATAACATCATTTGGGGCATACTCTGATGATTTTTACATTGATTTACATAGTGTCCCAACTCTTTACAGATGAAGCATTGTACATTTGAAACCTTTTTCTTTCCCTTTCAATCATGAACTGGGTGTCCTTTTTCTCCACACTTATAACATAGTCTCATTCCATTCATGTATTTACCAAGGAGATTCTTTCCATAGTTATCACACCTGGGAAAATCCTTGTTTCCCCTCTTTCCTTCATCCAACATTCTCTCTACCATCATTTTCTTCACTTTCTTCCCTTCAAATCCATAGGACTCAGAGAATTATTTACATATATTAATATTACATGATACTATTTCTTCATATGATGAGAATACAAGGGAGACAATTTACCTTTTATGTTTTGGCTTAATACCATGAAAGATATGGCCATTATTACTCTTTGGATCATGTGTTTTGCTAGAGCTATCATTCCTTCTCCTGGGCACCATTTCTAAACTATGACATACGCTTTTTTAGTTTATAAATCACAATGCATATTTTCGTACTTGTAAAATACCTAATTTTAATTGAAGAGATTAGGCATATAATCTCTAATCATAAAAAAATGTTTTCTTTGAAGAATTATTTACTCCAAAATCCTTCATAATGGCTTTAAAATAAAATGTGAATTATCCTAATAATATCCCCCAGGAATGACATAACCAATAGTGATGCATGGACCGTTTTCATGTACCAGGATTCCTCAGGTCATGCCCGAAACTCCTTGTCGGAGTTTTCACTCATAGGTACATTTGTACTAGAGCCGCCTCGACTTGCTCATATCCATACATGGATGTATTACATTGAAAATACACAAAATCTCTAAATTAACAAAATTCTAGAAAGATCTTCTATACTAATCCATAAAATCTATCAAAGGGTAATGTTATCTAATCAGTGTTTTTCTAAATCTAGTTTCCATGGTTTGTACTAAACATTTTTTTATACCTACTCTAACACCCCAACCCTAGAATCTTGGATCTGGTGCATTATTTTTATATATTGGAATGATTATAAGGAATCAAGTCCCGAAGGACCGATATTTTTAGTTATCTTGTAAAATAGATTGCATACATGAAGGTTACATTACACATTCAAACATAAAACACAACATATATAATCCACTGAAAATTCCATTATTCCCTTAGCTTAACCCTGCATATCAAACATAATACACTTCTTGGAATACTGGGAAAACAAAACATTAGAAAGGGGTGAGCTCAGATGCTACATTAGGGTAAATAATTTAGGAGAAGATATAAAAATTTAAGGCAAGATGTGTAATAAATACGACAAACTTTTAAACATAAACATGAACATAAAGTTGAGAAAATAAATCAAACATTACCACATACAAAAGCACATGGATATTCTACTAGTCGAATAATCACATGTAATAATTAATTTCATAATGAGGGAATGCCTAACACTGGACATCATTACCACATAATCAAGGACTCATGCCAAGAATACAAATAAAATTCTTGTCAAGGTCTTGTGCCAAGACACTATTTTGTCTAATGAGACCGACTAATGCATCGATGGTCTATAGCAGGCCCCACCCATCACTTACTAAGTCCACTGCATTCCCCATATAAAATTGAAAAAACATAACCTAAACATTGGTATTAAAACTTTCATACAAAATGTCAATGATTCAACTATAAACCATGAAGGGTAAAAAATAGCACATCCACAGTCAAACATATCATAACTCATTCAATACAATATGGAAGATTGTATTATAATAAATCAACCTTAATCAATAATAATATCTAGTAAAGAATGTTGATATAGGTGAAAATGATCAGTAAAACTTTTTTATAGAAATATAACTTTTTGTGAAATCATTTAAAAGTCACACATTTATAAAGGAATGCTTTTAAAAGATATTTTTGAATAAAATTTTCCGGTGCCACTTTGAAACATTTGAATGTTATTAAAATTTTAAAAAAATCATTTCTATATAAATAAATCCTTAAAACTATTTTAAAACATGGATATTAATGAGAACGATTTAGAATAATAAAAAATATTTAAAATATTTAAAACAATTATTTTGTAAAAGTGTACCTTAAAAGAATGATTTGGAAATTTATTTTATGAAATTTGTACATGGATAATATATATTTCCCAGAAAATACTTACACATAAAAAATCTTGGATAATAATGAGATTGATGAATTAACCCTTACATTGCACTTTACATTGGTCGAGGGTATGTTTAAACTCCTTTATAAAGAACACTGTATGTTATTAAATTATACCATAACAAAAATAATATTTATTATTTCATACATGATTCATTTATGTCTTTATACTATCCATTTAAAATTTATTTCTATGTTAAATTTACATTTTGGGTATTAATCGTTTTCATTATCGTACATGTTTTAACTTCTTATTCTTGATCATATCATTTAGATCATGATTTAAAAAAATCCAGAATATAAAACATGATTTTTTTATTATATATATTTAGAATATTAATATGTATAATAGATAGATATAAGAAATGTAATACACCGTTTATGGAGACGGTAGGTCGTACGTACGCATAAGCGTTGTTTCAGTTTTCATGTCGTATTGAACGGAAGTGAGTGAATGAGATATATGTAAGAACAAACAAACAAACATAAATAAATATATATATATATATCCATTAGATTTATTATTTAATATATTACAAACTTGCTAATAACACATATTTTTATAATCATCATCGAACGGTGAACGTGGAAATGAATCTCGTCTCGTCGTGGAGACAGTAATCCATACGTACACACGAGCGATGATATCATTTCCATAATGATTAAAACGTGTGTAATTCGATTTTATAATTATTTTATAGGGAAATTATCATGTTTTTTATTACTTATATATATAATACTCATCATTATATCCATCCAAATTACACAGTGTTGAATGACAAATTACACCACAACGTGGAGACAGTAAGCCATACATACGCATGCATGGTGTCATTATCATTCATAGGATGGATAGAATAGTGAATATAGTTGTAACATATTTATAACAACATCAATCAATGTATAAAGTAATGAATTTATTATTTTGGTATGGAAATAACAATGAAATAGAAAGTGGAAAAAGAAAAGAACATTTAAAGAGGTGATAAAATAATTACCTATCCTGTGGGTGATTCCTTTTGATTTCAAAAAAGGGATGCCTAGGTTGGATTTATTCTCAAGGGAAGTCCGTTTTTGAAGGGAGGGATGTTGGGATGAGATTTGGGCAGGGATTGGCCAATCCAAATGTCATTGGGGGTGTGATTTTGAGAGAAAGGGATGTACCCTTTTATATGAGAGGTGAGGGTCACTTTAGGAAATGTTGGAAATAAGTTTTTATTATAAATCAATTTTCAGTTTATAATGGCTCCAAAATGATGTAGTTCGAAGAAAAGGTGGGGATGGATCAAAGTACTCTCAACCAATAGGTTTTAGAAATTTTTAGGTCACCATATTAACCATATCTTCTAGATTTAACTCTTAGTTAAATAGTTTATCTTTTACCATGTCCTCTTGTATTATTATAATAAATGATTAATAAACATAATATTAAAAGACAGGAGAACTCCAATTGGTTCAGTAATGACATATTTATCCTTATATAAGTCATTCGGCCAACCATTAGATTTTTAGGAATATTATATAATTTAAAAATATAGTATTGGTTTTAAGAACTCATTTATGTCAATTTTGATACTATTTGTTATTTTATTTTTGTTAAAGTCATAACAAAATTATAACTTCAAAAAAATTTATTAATTAAACCCTGACATGTCTTATTAACCTATAAAATTCTTTTATGGAATTAAAAGCCTCAATTTACTTTTATTTTTATATTTATAATATCAATTATTTTAATCTTTCATTGATAAAGTAATTACTGCATCATCATTGTGTCATAAATATATTTTATTATTTAATATATAAAAATAATAAATAAACTTCCATTTTTTATGAAATATTATTATCTTTCTAAATAATATTTATAATCAAATTTATCTTATGTATAACCCTATATTAGAAATGGTTTATTTATTAAAGTTTGAATTTAAAACTTTTAAATCGTCTTTAAATAAAACAATAATAAATGTCCTAATCTGATCCAAGTGGACCAAAACGATCATATTTTATTTCTGTGGTTCATTTTAGTCGAAATAAACTTATTCAATTATAATTTATTATTTTTCACTATTCATAAAAATATGAAAGTTATCAAAAAAGTACCAAAAAATTATCTGAACTAAATTTTTATGTCCCAATTATAAATAAGAATTTAATATAATTAAATTGAATTTATAAAATTGTAAATATTGGTTTTAAAAAAGGTTCGCAATTAAAAGGCGGTAAAATTACATTTTTTGAAAAAGTACATCTTTTATCTGAATAAATAAGTTTGTTCATATGTTATGTCTAAGAAATGCATAATATGGATTCTAAAATTCTATGTAGTATATAGAATTCAAAATTCAGTTAATACTATTCATAACTGCTTTTTGAATGTCTAGTTTGGTAAGCCATGGTTCGCTCGAACTCGGTGATGTGTGTAGCCCAAGTTATTGAATTACATTGAAGAGATAACATACTATGAAATCATGGGGTGTTACAAACCATGTGAAAGGGTTTTTTTTTTCAAAAAGTGGCTCACAAATGTTTTGTGCATTGTTTGGATAACCATGCGAGTAAACCGTTCAGGCTAGAAACATTGAGAAAAATACAAAAATTATATCCCATAATTTTAAAACCGAACTCAGGTTTCTCCTCAATTCCACCCCCAACATATTTTTTGATGATATTGGATGAACCAAACATTACAAAGGTGGTTCTTCTTCAATTCGTGCCAATTTGGAGTGTTTTTTGTTGCAGATCGAAGCCCTAGTTAAGTCTAACATCCTTCATGATCATTATTTTCATTTAGGGTTTTCATATTTCTCCCATATCATTCCAAATATCTAAAACCCTCTTTTTTGGGAGAAATATAGGTTGAGGCTTCAAGGGGATCTTGAATTCAGATCTGAGGCCATTATTAAGAGTGTTTTCATCAATAGATTTGAGGTAGGTGGTCTACAAGCATTATCCTATATTTTGATTTTAGATTTGTGCATGTAATCTTGTGTTTTTCATTTTGCCTAATTGTTTTCATGGTTCTGTTGGACTATTTGATAAAAAGTGGTGTCTAAGTGGAAAATTTAAGCCCTCACAATCTCCATGGGACTCTTAGAGGTTGAATTTACCAGTTTAGGGCCACCCATGGGGAGGACCGTTTTCCCGGACATAGAGGGGGTACGTATAAGTGAAAGGTTACCAAATGATAATGTGACTCCCTTGAATAGTATGTTTAAAAAAGTTTATTAATTTTTAAATGGTATGAGGATAGTTTTATATAAGAAGATAATGGAATGGGGGGAATTTGGAATGGCATGGAAATGGGAAAATTGGGTCGGATGAGGTTATGTCATTTATCTTGTGAATCGTGGATAGAAATTCCTAATAGGATTAGTGAATATTTTAAATAGTGAACTTGTAAATGGGAAATGGAATGAAAAATGCGAAATATGTTAATGAGATTCAATAAGGGAATTGATGAATAATTATAATGGGTTTATACACGTTAATTATGTGTTAAACCTTATGTAGTGAACTCAATAAAGCAGTTGTGTTACAAGATATAAGAAAGGTACCTCAAATAATAAATGGGCTAAATGGGTTAATGAATGGACACTAATGAACATTGAATAAGGCATTGGGGTTTTTGAATAAACTTAATGGGTTAAGGAACATGAATGAGAATTTGGATAAATGACTATGAAATGTAATTAATAATTATGTAAATGGGTTATGTTAAAGTATTAATAAACATGTTTTTTATGCATTGTGATTTCCAATGGAATTAGATATGTTATGTTGTGTTATAGTATGGTTGTGGGTACATGAAAAATAATAATGTGTACATGTCTTGGAAGAGTGGGGTATTGACATGAGGTTCTACTCCCATGGGTCGAGTTAGATTGAGGCTCTAAACTCCACACCAAAATTAATGGGTTAGAGAAGTGGACGAAGGCTCTATTCCACTAATAGTTGCATTCCACTAGGACCGAGGCTTCGAGATGAGGAATTGTGTTGATTTGATATATGTATCCCTAGTGAAATAGGGACTTGATTTATTTTCCCTATGTGTTGTGATTGATTTTATTAGACCCTTGAATATATGATAATTATCTTAAACCCAAGGAACATGTGATCAGAATGGATTAATTAATAAAGATAGTATATTAAATGGATTTGGGATAAATTCTAGGAGTACATTATGTGAAACTTGGATACCAAATGGAACCCAATTTGTCCTTGTTTACTTACCATTTATTTTTTATCTTCATGCACTATCTATTATACTGGATATTTTGTAGAACCTATTGGTGGTGGAATTCTGAGTTTTGTACTCACACCTCAGTCGAGACACCATTGGGTACCCATGAAGAAATCTTGGTTGTAGTTTAGGACGACTAAAGTGGCCTTAAACTAAGATGCTATGTTTGTTATAGGATATACATGAAGAAGGATCCCAACTTATAGTCAGGACCATTTCAGGATTTTTCTATTTGTTTTATTTTGGTTTCTATTCAATTTGAACTACTAGTATGGCATGGGGTGGTTGTATTTGAGTTTTGGTTTATACCCTATTTGGGAAAAGTTTTGTCATGCATTTTTATTAGTGGTTTAACATTGCTTCCTCTATTTAATTTGTGTTTTTCTGTGGATTACTCTGATACAGAGGGTATAGTCTCCTCGTATAACCTATTAGACCCTTTTTACTAATTGGAAATCTCTGGAATACAGGGAGATGCAATTGAGGTCATGTGACGACTCGGATCGGAGAACCAGATTAGTGGATTCTTGGTTGATAAAATTTAAAAGTGTTATCAGAGGAGTTATTTTATCATTCATACTATTTGGGTATGGTAGAAAATAGATTTGGATGTGTCAATCCTTTGTAATGATCTCATTCTTCGGAGTAGCTAACCCATGTATGAGGTAAACCTAAGTCACCCTAGGTGGGAATTATTGTTCTTGATGTGTGATGTTATAGTTTAATGATATTTCACTACTGGGTGATGCACACATTTTGTGATTTGACTGATTTATGATATTTTTCTCATTTTAGGAATGTCATGAGGTTGTGAATTATTTCATCATTTTAGGAACCTAAGGATATGGGTGGCATGCATCATTATAGGCACCCACACGGGATGGGTGTGCGGGGTATATATTGTTGAATGAATTTTACTTCTTTGATAAATCTGTAGAAAATGATGCCTAATCATGGTAATGTAACTAGGTGAATGAAAATAATTATAATGAATAGTTATGTAATATCATGTATAAATAAAAGTTATGAATGTGTTACTATTTTAGGGGGTGATAAATTATAATGGATGATTCGGTGTTTAAATGAAAAAGGATTCCATAATGATGTTAAAAATATTAACGAATTATTTTCTTAATTAAATGTGTAAAGAGTTAAAATGAAGATAATAAAAAGTTGTGAAATGGTAAATGGACCTAAGAGGAATGGATAGTGTTGTAAATGAGGAATTTGTTTGAAGAGGTCTTGAAAAATGTCTTGGTATTAAGTAAATTTTTTACCCAATGTTGATCGTAATCATCGGAGGTATGATAGAGGGTAGTGTTCATAGTGTGATGATGACTGTTTCAATAGAGTATGAAGAATGTTATGTTTAATGTTGATAGCGTGAGATATATTCCATCTCTAGATAAATCCTGTCGGTCATTATTAAAAGTGTTTGGGGAATGATAAGTTGAAAATGAATATGAATGAGTTCAATGGTGGGTATCCCTTGTGTGGTCAGTCTGAAACTTGTATGTGTAGGTTGGGCAGTGACAATGCCCTAGATTGAGGCTTTGGATTTGGATTGTGAGGCCTTGCAGGTTATGATATGTCCTATGTGGTGTGTTTAGGGGAAAAATTGGTGGGGTTGTGGCCATTGGGTTTCGAGTAATTGATCGGTAATGTGAGTGAAGAAACTCTCGTGGTTCATGACATTATAGAATGCATGACGGATCCTAAGGATGGTGCATGGGTCATGGTGACCTTGTGAGCATAGACCATATGAGTTTCATTTTTAATTCTAGATAGGATGTTTGGATCACATTCCTAATGAATGTGTACACCATTGGTGTAGAACCAAGTGTAAATCGTGGTTTTGTGTGAAAGGAACAATGTGCACCAGAATGGTGTTGATTGTGCCATTCACAAGCATTGATTTGTTCATGTCATGATATGTATGGTTTGGAGAGAGGAATAATGGATTTTTCTAGTTGTTACTTCTATATAGGGAGTTGGTATTGTTCAACCTTTGAGGTGACCAAAGAGAGAGGACATACTTGGTTTCTAGTGATTTTGGGTCTGTGTTGCACATGTAGATGTTTTAGACTTTGACAGTGGGACCCAGAGTGTTTCATGGTGCAGTTTTTCTATAGAATTATAAGTGATAAGGCAGATGGCTGGTGGTGAAACAAGAGTTGTGGTTATGCATTGATATTTTCGAAAAGGAAACGGTGAACTCGTAGAAGGATAGCCCAGCAGTGTAGGTACTTGGAATGTGAGCATGGGAGATGCTCCCTAGGTGGTGTCAACACATACTGGGTACCACTGAGTTAGTAAATGGCACTGTGTGCCCTAGTTCATTCATAAGGGCACCTTAGTGCTCGTTATAGGAGTTAAGGATTGTTTTAGAGGGTTGTATCATATGGATTCCTGACTCTCATGTTTTGAGGAAGATTAATGGAGGTCTTGAAGTTATTTTTTAGGAGGAAAAGACAAGGGTGGCCAGAGTGTCGTTATATGATTTCACTCGATGGTGACATATTAAGTGAGGGTGGTCACATGGCTGAATTTGTTTTTATGAATGCTTTGGTTTTTGGGTAAGATGCAGAGGCCACCTTTATAAGGCCCCAGCCTTAAACCTTACTTAATATTGAATTAAATGAATAATTCACATTGAGGATATTTTCAGGTTTAGAGTTTTAGAGAATTAGAACATAACTATTACATCGTAAAAGATTACAAAGTAGACACTACTACTAAGTCTCCATAAAAAAACTCTTAAAAAGAAAGATGTCTAGATTCCATGTTTTAGATAGCATGAAATTCCCTTGACCCCATCCTTGACCTTATTCCACTTTAAGTCCTGTGAAAAACATTTCAAAAAACTTGGGGTGAGCATAAAAAGCTCAGTAAGGGATACAAAAAGAATGAAAACTGTTAGTTTTTTCAAACATCAAATAAAACATGTATACTATATCAAAGTAATACCTTCACCTTCATGAAGTAGTAAAAAAAATCTTCACTGAATAAAGTATCATTACTTACCTTTTTGTAACCAAAGGATTACCATAAAACCCATATAAAGAACACATAGAATATACAAAGGTAACTTGGGACATAAACATACTTAAGTGGAATAACCATACGGTTGACTTCCACACATATCACTTAATGGAATAGCCATACGGACAATTTCCATACATACTTAATGGAATATCCATACGGCCGACTTCCATACCCAATGCATTGGAGGTTATAACGTAGCCACCCATCCTGGTATTCACGGCACCACCCGTCATATGGTTTATAACGTAACCACCCGTTAAAATGTCCAAGTACCAGTATAAAATCATAAAACATAAAACCAATATAAAGGAATGATAACATTTCAATATATAATAAATATATTGACATAATAGAATCCTTTTTCAAAACCATTTTCAATACCAAAATACATAAAAGATTATATGGTATTTATTTTATTCTAAAAACATTACGGCTTGTTGAGAAAGCCAAAGATCAAATAATACTCGCGGCGGCGGAAAAAGTCGTTGTCACCGCGTATGTTAAAAAAACATTCTTTTTTGTCGTTTAGTAAAACGATTCATAGAAAAAGATTCCTTTTGTATAAAAGTAAAAGTCAAAGGAGTTTATACACCGTATAAAAGAAAGTTGTGTATAAAACGAAATATGCCTCAATGAATGGAGATTGAGACGAAGTCCTTAAAAAGATCATTTTTAAAATAAAATAGATCTATTATGTGTATTAAATATAAGTACACATAAAGAAAGTACAAATACAAGATAGGACATAATAATATCATGACATAACTTGAAAGTAGGAGATTAACCCAAAGAATGGAAGTTGGGTTAAGAAGTTCCCTTACCTCGGGTCCGACTTGACTTGATCGTTGTTTAACGTCCTGAATAATAAACTTGAGTTAATTTATACTTGATTAAGAACCTTTTTAAAGTTCATTATTCCTTTTATATCACTTATTGCCATGTTATAAACATTATGTGACCATTTAAGTTAATAATGTTTGTTTTTTCAATATTTGGTTCTTAAGTCGAAAGTGGACTTCTTACAATTACATGTTGTTCGTGTGGTCAAAGGTTCTTTATATCCAGAATGAAATTACCGATTTGGATATAATATGTATCATATATATCCAGCATATACATGTATTTATAATATTACATAATCATTTATAGGTAATAAATGAAATGCACCGTTCATGGAGATGGTAAGCCGTACGTACGCATGAACGCTAATTTCATTTCTTTTTCATATTAATGGAATTAAAACTAAATGAGAGGTATGTATATTTTAATTCCAGAATTATATTCATCATTCAGATATATCATTAATTATATATATCCATTATATACATGTACTTTTAATTGTACATTACATTTGGGGATAAGAAATGAAATGCACCGTTCATGGAGACGGTAAGCCGTACGTACGCATGAACGCTACTTTCATTTCTATCTCATACTTTAATGGAAAGAAATAATAATTATATATAGGTATATTATAATTCCATTATAACATCATATATAATAACTTTAAATCCATCCTTTACACGTCCCACATATGGCATTAACGAATCACATCACTTTGAGGGGGCGGTAGTCCGCACTTCCTTAAATGAAGATATCGTGTTTACCCATAATGGAAACCATAAAGGTATGCCAAAAATGAAAAATACAGAAGCTTAAAGAAAACATAAACAGATTATATATCATATATAAATATAGTGACATCATAATGGCCACCCTTGAAGGTGTTAAATGAGTATTGAACAATCATCGTTCCGGGAGGCAGAATTTCGCCATCCACGGAAACTATATGTTCTTTAACCATTTGATGTAGTTGTGTGAGAGTGTAGCTCAAATAAATATTATAACAACATCCTAGTATATTGAAGATACTGGTGTTGTTACAAAAGAAGTAAATAAAAAGAGTTTATAGGGTTGGAGAAGCCAAGTAAAACAAATGAACAAGAGAGAATGAATTACCTTTAAAAGTGTAACTCCCTTTTGATTTGAGCCTAAAGGCTTCCTTTGAAAGGCTTCTTCCCAAAGGGAATCCTCTAGGATGAGGAGAGGGATGTGGAGAGAGGAATTGGGCAGGGGTTGGCCGAGAAAAAGGCTTGAGAAGTGTGTGAAATGGGGTAGCGGTGGGGGCCTTTTATAAGAGGAGAGGAGGGGCACTTTTGGAAAGTAAAGAAATATTACTTTATTTGAAAATGTGTTTCGGTTTTAAAAGGTCCCAAATTGATATAATTCGTGGACAAGGTGATAAGGGTTCGAAATACACTCATCCAATTGGTTTTGGACATGTGTAGGTTTTAGATTTTTCATTATCTTTCCATTTTATTTAAATTGTCAAATAATGATGTCATCGCTGCATCATTATTATGTCATAAATTATTTAATTTATTTGATCTCTAAAAATTATAAAACAAATACTATGATGTATGAAATCTTTTTATCTTTTAAATGACTATTTATAATCAAAATTTGGACTTGTATAACCCCACTCAAAAATTATTTTAGTAAAACAATTTATGTTAGTGTCATTTTTTACTTTAACATTAAATAAAAATATATTAATGTCATTTTCCAACTAAAGTGGCTCCATGGGGTCCCCAAGATGGACTATGGCTTGTCTTGGTCGGCCATGACTCACCCAATATGTGTAGGACAAGTGTCATGGTGTTTTCACATTCTTATAATATCATTTTTACATTAAATTACACTAATTACCTCTAATCACGATTAAAAACTTAATAAGTTACTATTCACCAAAAAATTATTTTAATCTCATTGAACCACATTTTACTTATTAATGACAACCATGTATGTCTGATTTTCAAAATTCAGTACACATTAGTTGTAAACTTTCATTTAACTGAAAAATCAGTTTTCTTGATTACCACTTAGTGGTTTCACTATTCATCAAAAATTGAAGTTTTTCAGAAAATTACCAAAAATTCACCCTAAGCTATATTTGATATTCCGAATTCAAAAATGAAGTCCATTTTACAAAATTCAAAACATATAAGTCAAATTAATTAATTTAATAATCAATTCCCGCTGCCAGAGCAAAAAGCGTGTTTTTACAAAACAATAAGTATCAAAAGATTGACACCAGTTTAAGTCCAATTTCAAAGTGAAATTGATTCCAATGACCACCATTGGATTAACTGGTAAAAATAATTTCTAATTTCAATTTAAAACAAATTAAAATAATAATCTAATAATATAAATAATTTAGATTAAAAATAGGTTTTGAATTAAAATACAACATTTTACACTATTCATAAAAAAATGAACTTTATCACAAAGGTACCAAAAATTTACACAAAGTAAATTTTGATGTACCGATTCTAAAGAAGATTTATATTTGGTCCAAAATAAAGTATAATAGTGATCAAAACTATATTTAATGACGGTTCACCATTAAAAGGTGATAAGTGAACCTTTAGTGAAAATTAGAGTATATATGCCTAAAATTGAACTCTTTCCGTATTTTAAGCCTTTATCTTTTATTGGGTAAATGTATAAACATTTAATAACATATCTAATCATATTTTAGTTATTTCTATCCATTCCCGCCAGTACAATGGCTACTTGTTAACTAACATTTAAAATAATATTATTTTATTACTACTTTGCTACGTAAGTTTCAAAGAAACTCATCGTTGCGTATCGGGTACATTATCGAACATAGCAACACCTTTAAAATAAAATTAATATTTAATTCGTAAATATAAATAATTATGAAAATTCTTTATTCTTTATTTACCTGGGATGTTACATCCTTCCCCCTTTTGGGAATTGCGTCCTCGCAATTTTATTCACTTATCAAATTAAGTGGGGGTATTTATCCCTCATAGCATTTTCAGATTCCCACGTTGCCTCTTCAATCACATGGTTTTTCCAAAAAACCTTTACCTGATGAATCACCTTATTCCGTAACACCTGCTTCCTGTGGTCAAGAATCTGGACCGGTTGTTCCTCATAAGATAGGTTCTCTTCCAGCTAAACTACCTCTGGACTCAAAACATGAGATGGATCTTCCATATACTTTCTCAACATCGAAACGTGAAAAACATTGTGTACCTGAGATAAACTCCGAGGTAAAGCCACTCGGTATGCAACTGATCCAACTCTTTCCAGAATTTCGTATGGTCCAACAAACCTTGGACTCAACTTTCCTTTCTTACCAAATCTCATCACACTTTTCCAAGGAGAAACCTTGAGAAAAACATGATCACCAACCTCGAAAGATAGATCCTTCCTCCGGTTATCCGCATAACTCTTTTGCCTGCTCTGAGATGTTCTCATGTGCTTCTGAATCAACTGATCTTTTTTTGCCATATCTTCTACCAATTTTGGTCCCATCAGCTTCCTTTCACCCACTTCATTCCAAAATGCTGGAGTTCGACACTGCTTCCCATATAATGCCTCAAATGGTGCCATCTGTATACTGGAATGAAAACAGTTATTATAAGAAAAATCAACCAAAGAAAGATATTGGTCCCAACTTCCCTGATAATCCATAGAACAAGCTCGTAGCATATCCTCCAATGTCTGGATTGTTTGTTCTGACTACCCATCTGATTGAGGATAAAAAGCTGTATTAAAATTTAATTCAGTACCCAA
Organism: Viscum album; assembly: GCA_963277665.1. Lineage (NCBI taxonomy): Eukaryota > Viridiplantae > Streptophyta > Magnoliopsida > Santalales > Viscaceae > Viscum > Viscum album. Next base: position 9,610,347 of record OY728127.1, read on the forward strand.
ATACTTCTGAAGGCCTTTCCAAAAGTTAGAAGTAAACCTGGGATCACGATCCGATACAATGGAGAGAGGAACTCCATGTAACTTGACTATCTCTTTAATATACAAACGGGAAAGTTGATCTAGAGAGAAGGTATCTCGTATAGAAAGGAAATGAGTAGATTTGGTCAAGCGATCAACAATAACCTAGATTGCATTATTACCTCGAGATGTCCTCAGTAATCCCACAAAAAAGTCCATGGATATGTTTTCCCATTTCCACCCTGGCACTGGTAAAGGCTGAAGCATCCCTTTCGGTAACTGCTGCTCTGCTTTAACCTGTTGACATGTCAAACACTTCACAGTAAAATCAGCAATGTTTCTTTTCATTCCATCCCACCAGTAATACTCCCGCAGACCTCTGTACATCTTAGTACTGCCAGGATGAAAAAACAACTCATTCTTCAACTGTGAATCACAAGGCACACATAACCTCTTCCCAAACCTCAAAACACAAACACAAACTTATCCAAGAACTCATGGAAAATTTTATTTATAAGGTCCATGAATACAGCAGGTGCATTGGTTAACCCAAAAGGCATAACTAAAAATTCATAATGGCCATATCTAGTACGGAACGCAGTCTTCGGAACGTCTGCTTCTTTTACTTTCAACTGATGGTACCCCGACCTCAAGTCAATCTTCGAAAAATACTATTCTCCCTGGAGCTCATACCACTTCATTCGATGGCCCAACATCTGCTGAAGTTGTTGCAAATGATTTTACCACCCCTTTCTGCTTGTAGTCTAGCTGCATTCCCCCAGTTGAGTTCTTCGTTGGACACTCGTTTGCATAATGACCCATTTCATTACACTTAAAACATCTTACCGTTGGGTTTTCATTTCCTGCTTGATCATCTTCCTTACAGTTACGAGCAATATGACCAGACTTACCACACTGAAATCACTTACTAGACTTGGATAAACATTCTCCAGGATGCATTTTACCACACTTCTCACAGGATGGATATTTGGTTTTCTTACCTCCTTGCTTCTTTGATGAATTCTTCCCCTTTTCCTGCCAACTAGATCCCTTATTCTGTTGTTTTTCATAGAACACCTGATCATCGGAAAACTCCATTTCCACCTTCTCAGTACATCGAACAAGTTTTTCATAACTTTTAAACTCACGAGAAGCTAATTCCCTTCGATACTTTGGCTTTAATCCTGAGTAAAAAACGATTGATTTTACTATCAAGATCTTGTATGAAGTTTGCAGCATACCTTGCCAATCGAGTGAACTTTTCTTCATAAGCAGCCACCGAATCATCCTCCTGCCTCAATTCTAGGAACTGTTCTTCCATCCTAAGAGGAACCACCTTAGGAAAATATTTCTCAAGAAACATACCTTTGAATTCGTCCAAGTGAAGATCCTCAATCTCATCACTATCCCTTATATTTTTCACCATCGACCACCACTGATCAGCTTCACCTTCAAAACGGTAAACAACAGGACTAACCTTTTGATGTTCTGAACACCCCATGACATCAAAAATCTTCTCCAGTGCTTTAATCCACCCTTCAGCTTGCACAAGGTCAGATGATCCTCTGAATGATGGGGGATGTTGCCTCATGAAATGTTCCACCACTGACATGTTCCTCTGCGGTTGATCCGGCTGATCTCGTGCATGGATACCACCACCATTTATAGCCTGAGTTAACTGTGCCATCACTATAACAAACTGTTCAGTTCCGATTCCAACCATCTCAGGTTGCTGATTTGGAAGGTCATCTTACTCCTGATGTCGTCCCAACATAGCTGCTTTGTTTCCTCTACGGAAAACCATTCTGAACACAGAAATATCTTAGGCGAAACAACATGGTAATCCGTAAATGCTATATCATTTCAATCATATTATAATTTAACACTTTTCTAACTCCTAAAGTTGTCTAAACCGACCTTTGATACCAACTATAAGGCCCCAGCCTTAAACCTTACTTAATATTGAATTAAATGAATAATTCACATTGAGGATCTTTCCAGGTTTAGAGTTTTAGAGAATTAGAACATAACTATTACATCTCAAAAGATTACAAAGTAGACACTTCTACTAAGTCTCCATAAAAAAAACTCTTAAAAATAAATATGTCTAGATTCCATGTTTTAGATAGCATGAAATTCCCTTGATCCCATCCTTGACCTTATTCCACTTTAAGTCCTGTGAAAAACATTTCGAAAAACTTGGGGTGAGCATAAAAAGCTCAGTAAGGGATACAAAAAGAATGAAAACTGTTAGTTTTTTCAAACATCAAATAAACCATGTATACTATATCAAATTAATACCTTCACCTTCATAAAGTAGTAAAAAAATCATCACTGAATAAATTATCATTACTTACCTTTTTGTAACCAAAGGATTACCATAAAACCCATATAAAGAACACATAGAATATATAAAGGTAACTTGGGACATAAACATACTTAAGTGGAATAACCATACGGTTGACTTCCACACATATCACTTAATGGAATAGCCATACGGCCAATTTCCATACATACTTAATGGAATAGCCATACGGCCGACTTCCATACCCAATGCATTGGAGGTTATAACGTAACCACTCGTCCTGGTATTCACGGCACCACCCGTCATATGGTTTATAACGTAACCACCCCTTAAAATGTCCAAGTACCAGTATAAAATCATAAAACATAAAACCAATATAAAGGAATGATAACATTTCAATATATCATAAATATATTGACATAATAGAATCCTTTTTCAAAACCATTTTCAATACCAAAATACATAAAAGATTATATGGTATTTATTTTATTCTAAAAACATTACGTCTTGTTGAGAAATCCAAAGATCAAATAATACTCGCAGCGGCGAAAAAAGTCGTTGTCACCGCGTACGTTAAAAAAACATTCCTTTTTGTCGTTTAGTAAAACGCTTCATAGAAAAAGATTCCTTTTGTATAAAAGTAAAACTCAAAGGAGTTTATACACCGTATAAAAGAAAGTTGTGTATAAAACAAAATATGCCTCAATGAAAGGAGATTGAGACGAAGTCCTTAAAAAGAACATTTTTAATATAAAATAGATCTATTATGTGTATTAAATATAAGTACACATAAAGAAAGTACAAATACCAGATAGGACATAATAATATCATGACATAATTTGAAAGTAGGAGATTAACCCAAAGAATGGAAGTTGGGTTAAGAAGTTCCCTTACCTCGGGTCCGACTTGACTCGATCATTCTTTAACGTCCTGAATAATAAAGTTGAGTTAATTTATACTTGATTAAGAACCTTTTTAAAGTTCATTATTCCTTTGGTATCACTTATTGCCATTTTATAAACATTATGTGACCATTTAAGTTAATAATGTTTGTTTTGTCAATATTTGGTTCTTAAGTCGAAAGTGGACTTCTTACAATTACATGTTGTTCGTGTGGTCAAAGGTTCTTTATATCCAGAATGAAATTCCTGATTTGGATATAATATGTATCATATATATCCAGAATATACATGTATTTATAATATTACATAATCATTTAGAGGTATGAAATGAAATGCACCGTTCATGGAGACGGTAAGCCGTACGTACACATGAACGCTACTTTCATTTCTTTGTCATATTAATGGAATTAAAACTAAATGAGAGGTATGTATATTTTAATTCCAGAATTAAATTCATCATTTAGATATATCATTAATTATATATATCCATTATATACATGTACTTTTAATAGTACATTACATTTGGGGATAAGAAATGAAATGCACCATTCATGGAGACGGTAAGCCGTACGTACGCATGAACGCTACTTTCATTTCTATCTCATACTTTAATGGAAATAAATAATAATGATATATAGGTATATTATAATTCCAGTATAACATCATATATAATAACTTTAAATCCATCCTTTACACGTCCCACATATGGCATTAACGAATCACATCACTTTGAGGGGGCGGTAGTCTGCACTTCCTTAAATGAAGATATCGTGTTTACCCATAATGGAAACCATAAAGGTATGCCAAAAATGAAAAATACAGAAGATTAAAGAAAACATAAACATATTATATATCATATATAAAAATAGTGACATCATAATGGCCACCCTTTAAGGTGTTAAATGAGTATTGAACAATCATCGTTTCGGGAGGCAGAATTTCGCCATCCACGGAAACCGTATGTTCTTTAACCATTTGATGTAGTTGTGTGAGAGTGTAGCTCAAATAAATATTATAACAACATCCTAGTATATTGAAGATACTGGTGTTGTTACAAAATAAGTAAATAAAAAGAGTTTAGAGGGTTGGAGAAGCCAAGTAAAACAAATGAACAAGAGAGAATGAATTGCCTTTAAAAGTGTAACTCCCTTTTGATTTGAGCCTAAAGGCTTCCTTTGAAAGGATTCTGCCCAAATGGAATCCTCTAGGATGAGGAGAGGGATGTGGAGAGAGTAATTGGGCAGGGGTTGGCCGAGCCAAAGGCTTGAGAAGTGTGTGAAATGGGGTAGAGGTGGGGGCCTTTTATAAGAGGAGAGGAGGGGCACTTTTGGAAAGTAAAGAAATATTACTTTATTTGAAAATGTGTTTCGGTTTTAAAAGGACCCACATTGATATAATTCGTGGATAAGGTGATAAGGGTTCGAAATACACTCATCCAATTGGTTTTGGACATGTGTAGGTTTTATATTTTTCATTATCTTTCCATTTTATTTAAATTGTCAAATAATGATGTCATCGCTGCATCATTATTATGTCATAAATGATTTAATTTATTTAATCTCTAAAAATTTTAAAAAAATACTATGATGTAGGAAATATTTTTATCTTTCCAATGACTATTTATAATCAAAATTTGGACTTGTATAACCCCACTCAAAAATTATTTTAGTAAAAAAATTTATGTTAGTGTCATTTTTACTTTAACATTAAATAAAAATATATTAATGTCATTTTCTAACTAAAGTGGCTCCATGGGGTCCCCAAGATGGCCCATGGATTTTCTTGGTCGGCCATGACTCACCCAATATGTGTAGGACAAGTTTCATGGTGTTTTCACATTCTTATAATATCATTTTTACATTAAATTACACTAATTACCTCTAATCGCGATTAAAAACTTAATAAGTTACTATTCACCAAAAAATTATTTTAATCTCATTGAACCACATTTTACTTCTTAATGACAACCATTTATGTCGGATTTTCAAAATTCAATACACATTAGTGTTAAACTTTCATTTAACTGAAAAATCAGTTTGCTTGATTACCACTTAGTGGTTTCACTATTCATCAAAAATTGAAGTTTTTCAGAAAATTACCAAAAATTCTCCCTAAGCTATATTTGATATTCCGAATTCAAAAATGAAGTCCATTTTACAAAATTCAAAACATATAAGTCAAATTAATTAATTTAATAATCAATTCCCGCTGCCAGAGCAAAAAGCGTGTTTTTACAAAATAATAAGTATCAAAAGATTGACACCAGTTTAAGTCCAATTTCAAAGTGAAATTGATTCCAATGACCACCATTGGATTAACTGGTAAAAATATTTTCTAATTTCACTTTAAAACCAATTAAAATAATAATATAATCATATAAATAATTTTGATTAAAAAGAGGTTTTGAATTAAAATACAACATTTTACACTATTCATAAAAAAAATGAACTTTATCAGAGAGGTACCAAAAATTTACACAAAGTAAATTTTGATGTCCCGATTCTAAAGAAGAGTTATATTTGGTCCAAAATAAAGTATAATATTGATAAGAACTATATTTAATGACGGTTCACCATTAAAAGGTGATAAGTGAACCTTTAGTGAAAATTAGAGTATATATGCCTAAAATTGAACTCTTTCCGTATTTTAAGCCTTTATCTTTTATTGGGTAAATGTATAAACATTTAAAAACATATCTAATCATATTTTAGTTATTTCTATCCATTCTCACCAGTACAACGACTACTTGTTAACTAACATTTAAAATAATAATATTTTATTACTACTGTGCTACGTAAGTTTCAAAGAAACTCATCGTTGCGTATCGGGTACGCTATCGAACATAGCAACCCCTTTAAAATAAAATTAATATTTAATTTGTAAATATTAATAATTATGAAAATTCTTTATTCTTTATTTACCTGGGATGTTACAACCTTAGAGATAATGATTTTGACTAAACACGATATATGGTTAGGTAAGTAAGTGGGTGATGGGATATACACAGGTAATGGTTGGTTTGTGAGATACCGTTGGTTTGATTTGTGTGGTAGACCATTGTTCTTCAGTTGTTAGCTCATAAACACGCATCATAAGAACTCAAGTGGTTAGGAGAAAGTAGTACCACCTGAAACATTGATTCATGGTTTCTTAAGATTTAGTCATGGAGTGGTGGTGATACTTGGATTCCATTCACATATGTTTAGTGGTGGTTGAGTGATTATGAGATGCGTTCATCAGAGGATCATAAGATCCTTGGAAGGTCATGGAGTCTTATAGTTCGACTTCATAAATGGATAAGTTATTGGTGGTTCTATTTAAAAAATTCATAGCATACTTCATCTATTGACAAACATGCTAAATATCGTGATATCATCCCTGATACATTGAGAAGCTCTGACCTTATGCCAATAGACATGAATGTTTTTGGTTGAATGAGGGACATCATGGAGTTTACAAGTATTAAAATAGTATTTTTGGAGCTTGATGATGGGATTTACGCCCTAAATGGATTTGGGTGAGGTCCTCGGGCTGGACCTAATGTCAACAAATGTCATGGGTCCTGTTCATTGAGGCTGGGAACATGCACTGGGTGAAATTCATTTTCTTGTTTTGGGAAAAATCTCGATCGATGTTTCTAGGTTATGGGGGTCAACTATTGATCAAGTGTGAGAGGCGGTGATTGGGACCCCTCATAGTGAACAATGGTAATGACACTTTTAAGGCAAGGAGTGATATATTAGTCCTGGGAGAAGAGAGGAAAACATCAGTTGATGTAATTGAACCGAGATTCCAATGAGGATCTTTTGAGGAGCACGTTAGTTTCCTTGTAGAGTATATGTATGACTTGGATGTGGTGACTGATGAGCCAAGTGTTGGATTCTAGTTAATAGTGGTTCCATGTGAATCATGTTATGTTTTTATTGGATTCATAGAATAGTGTCATTGTATATGATAATAGGTTTTGTAAAGAAATGATGAGTTCTATAACTCCAATGAAGATTGGGGTTATACTCAGGTAATTTATCCTAGGGTGGTTTTAGAACATCTTGATGTTAAGGGATCCTTGGACATGTTATGTGGTGTAATTCCAAGGGTGAAGCCAGATTACGGTCTGGGTGCGATAATGTTGTAATGGAAGAATCCTATTAGAATTTATAGAAAGACCTCTGTGGGTATGTGGGATGGTAATTATAGGCTTCAAGTTTGAAAGCCCCTTTGGAAAGTGAGAAAGGGTTAGTATAGCATCAATGGATCTAGGTGTTCTAGGACAAGCCAGTCAGGTGTGTTCTAACCTGAGTTGGTAAACATGAATGGGTGTGGTGAGAGTTACCCACCCTTGGGTTCATGTTGTGGAAGTATGTTCATTTTTGGAAATTATTTTGCACCTGAGTGAGGTCGAGTTGTTCTTTGTCCATGAATGGGTAGTTTAAGAATTTCCTCTTGAACGGTTCTGACCGTGCGTCTGGATGCCAATGTTGGGTAATTCCCCTATGGATGCTTGGGCGTGGTGAGCTGGAACATGTTAGGTGATGGGAAATTTGGGTTGAGTTTTGATGGTCTCTTGTCGAATATAGATGTGCTATATCACTGAAAATGGTTTAGATAACCACATTGGATAAATGTTTGGTTGAAAATGTTATTTGAGTTTCGAGTTGGAAGGACTCGAGTAGTCACTATTTGAGTGATTAGGCCCGGGTTGAGAGTTTTGGCATGGTATTGTTTTGCCAAGTATCAAAGAGATTTGGGTTGAGTTTGGATGTATAGTTTTGGAACTAGATCATTAGAAAATGTGGATGGAAGTATCACACATTTTTCTTCAGGTGGTATCCAGTTGGTCACCATTAGAGTTTGGAAAATATTCAAAATGACAACAAGTGTTTTGGGTCATGAGTTGTAAAGAGGATCAGACAGATGGAGTTCCTGTTAGTCCTACTATAGTGAGATGATGATGTATTCCATGTTTCCATGTGTTGTGAGTTGGAATATATTTCCTATTTTTTCTCTTCGAAGTTCTAGTACTAGTTCAGGGTTGAAATTGTTTAATCCATGAGGAGTTTTCTGTTCGTGTTGTGGGTGTTGTGAAGAAGACATGTGAAAAAGTTTGTTCCATTGATCCATGTTCAGAGGGGTGTATGATGTGAAACCAGAATCATGAAGTATTGGAATGGATAGGTATGAATAGTGGAATAATCTCTAGTTAGGGAACTTTGTTATTCCATGACAGGAGGCTCGAGGAAGATCCGTTTTAAGGTGGGGAGGTTGTAAGGTCAATAATTTTCTTAAAGTATGTTTTTGTATATGTTTTGATTTGGGTGTATCCTTTTGCAAGATAGGTGTTTCCACATGTTTATGTTAAGGCATATGGGTTCTTCTGGGGTTCATGACACCAAATAAAAAGATTGAATAATTTATGGACATGATGCACATTTTGGGAACAGTTAGTGTAAATTGTGCGCGATATCCCAGGCAACCTTGTAGGCACAGAAAAAATCTTAAGAACAGGTGGAACATGGTTATGAAAATTGTGTGGAATTACTAGGAAACCATGAAAATGGGGTGTTTGTCAGATAGTGTCTAACACAATATTCACACATGGTTTTGAAAATCGTGCGGGTAAACCATACAACCAGAAACATTAAGAAAATTAAAAAAATCCCATCCCAGGATTTTCAACCCCAACTCGTGTTTCTCCTCCATTCCTCCCTCTAAAACCTTATTGATGAGATTGGATGAACCGATCTTACCAAGGGTGGTATGTTTTTTAATCTTGGACATTTGGAGCACTATTGGATGTGGATCGAAGCCCCATGTAAGTCTTTTCTCCTCCTTGATCACTCTTTTCGATTAGGGTTTTCATCTTTCCCTCATCTCTTTCCGAAGCTCTAAAAATCACTTTTTCGGTTGATATTTAGGTTGAGGATTCAAGGGGTTCTTGATTCCAGATCTAAGACTAGGATTAAGAGTGTGTTCCTCAGTGGATTTGTGGTAAGTGGTCTACAATCATTATCACATAGTTTTATTCTTGATTTTTCCATGGAATCTTGTGGTATTCATTTTCCCTAATTGTGTTCCTGGTTCCGATAGAGTTTTTGATAAAAGGGGTGTCAATGTGATCAATTGAATCCCTAAATATCCCCATGGGATCCCTGGAGGTGAACATGACAATTTTAGGGCCACTCATATGGTGCATTGACATCTCAAACCTAGAGGGGGTAGGGTTAAGTGAATGATTACCAACTGATAATGTTAAACCCTTGAAAGAATGTTTAAAAAGTTTTATTAAGTAGTAAATGGTATTAGGATAGTTGTCTCTAGGATGACAAGAGAATGAGTGGTATTCTTCATGACATAGAAATAGTAAAATTTGGTGGTATGAGGTTATTTAATTTATCTCGTGAATCCTGGCTAGAAATGGCTAAGAGGATTAGTTAAAATATTAAATGGTGAACTTTTAATTGGAAAATGGAGTGGAAAATGGGAAATATGTTACCAATATTCCATAAGGGAAAAAATGAAGTAGTTGAACGGGTTAATGCATGGGAATTATGTGGTACATCTAATGGGTTGAACATAATAAAGTGGTTGTGCTAAGATATATGATAAATTCACTTGAAAAGATAAATGGGATAAATGGGATAATGAATGGACATTTATGAACATTTACTATGGCATATGTTTTGTGGAATAATGAATGGCTATTGATGAACAAATGAACAATATTGACCCCAATGATTTATCATTTACAAACTACTGTACTTTATTTCATCTTGAGTAAACTGATTCTTAATTCACATGTTCCAAAAAAATGTTACCAATTTTAACAACTATAATAATCTATCAAAAATATATTAACATAATCTCTAGAATAAAATTAAAATTTCAACAAACCTAATGAAAGGGAAACTATCATTAAAATTACTTTAATTATATTATCCAAAAATAGGATTAAAACATCAAATTCATTACACATTACATCATCATATATAAGAGCATACATTAACATTTACTATGCATTTAGTATCAATTTTATTTCCATCAAATTACAAGTTACATTTGATTTATTAAACATTCCTCTTTATATTATATAACTGAAAATTTATTTTTGGATTTATGTTTAATACCATTTTCCTAATATAAAAGGTAAATCAGGTTTTAAAAAACATGATAATAATCATATAATATATAAAACACTATATTTCAAATCAAGATACAATTTTCTATTAAGGTATACATCATGTTATTGATAATTGTAACAAAATAAATTATCTATTTTTTTAAATAACTATTAGTTTAATTCCACTATATATCCAATGGACTTGACAGTATTCATTTTATTAATTCACATTAATATAATGAGAATAAACAAATCCACTGACTAAAAATAATTAATGTTCTTCACTTTAGAATTGATCAACATTGTTGATCTATAATCACCCATCATGTGAAGAAACTATAATCTACCAAGGATTCTGTACTACAATCTAACAAAACCAAAAACATGAAAACTCTATTATAAAAATGGAGAGAAACCACCACAATATTGTAAGAGTAAATGAGAGTGAAAAAGTCTAGTCGAAGAAGAAACCTAGAGAAAATGGAGGTTAAATGAACCTCGAAATATTTCATGTTGAACAAAAAAATATATGTCAAAAGTGGAATTAATACCATATGAAAACCACCCATGGATACTAAGGGTTTCTTTGGAAGGTGTGGGAGAAATTATGTCCTGAATATAGTTGGGGTATTTATAGACTAAGAGTTTTTTTAAATAACAAAACAATGCCCTTAGGACAACACCACATCCTATTAAAAAATATAAAGTCATTCAGATATCCCACTAGAACACTCATAATCTACCCAATCAACTACATATATAAGATCCATTGAGGTCTCTATATTATATTCCTTAAAAGTTTAATCTAGGACAATGGAACAACCTTAGGAACCACACATCATTGCCCATTAATTAATAGGGAGGTTGCATCACAACCCAACCCCAATAGCACATATACATCCAAGTTTGAAATTATCCTAAAAAACCACAATATTTCATCCAAATCACTCCATTACATAGATCTAGACCATTGGGTAATGTTCTATTTGGTATCCAAACACTACGACAGAACTATTGTTGAAAAGGGAGTAGCCCCAAGAACCCTTCTTCTGAAACACTATGTTGTACTAGGGATTCCACACAATATAATATAGGATTAGATAATAGATTGTGGATATTTATTATAGTATAGACTCAAATAATAGTGTAACCAATCATTTTAACATTTTCCCTTCAAACTCATAGGAATATCCTCCAGGAACCTCTAACACACAAAAACCACAAAGGGGAAAGGTTACATGGATATGTGGCCCTATAAATAAATAAATTGTACTTACTTAACTAATATGGAAGTCCAAAATTTAATTATGGTTTCCCTTTTTTTATAATTAAATTTCAATAAGTGAATTAAATTAATGTAACATTAAAATTCAAATTGTGATAAAAAACACTTTTTGAGATACAAATATATAATTTATAAAAATATTTTTATTCCAAATTAAATTATGAAATTCATTAAAGAGAATAAAATGGGATTATTTTTAATAAAAATAAATAATTAAATTATAAAACTAATTCAAAATATAATTTTACTCTATAAATAATTTAAAAGAAGTTATTTTTTTCAATAAAAATCAGTATTTTTCACTATTCATTGAAAAATGAGAATTTTTAGAAACATTTCAACATATGACTGTAAGATAATTTTGATATGATGATTTAAATATTTTTAATCCTTTTTATCAAAGTATGTTTCTAAATTTTGAAGAAATTAATTTTAATATTTTCCCACAAAATGAATTGAAAATAATTTTTGATGAATAATTTTTGACTTATAAAACAATTTCCTAAAAACTGAGTGATAATTTAATAAGACATTATTAAAAAATTTATATTTAGTATGTGAACTATATATATTCATTGAATTATTTAATCCTATTAATATCATCCAATTTTATGGCTTGGTCATAATGAGTATTTAAATAATAATATTTCATGGTTCATTTTGGCTCAGGGTTACTTGTCATATATGCTATTGAATATAGTTTTACATGAAAAATTTTAGGATGTTACATTATACCACATTAATAAATTTAATCCCCACAATTTTATCTATATCTTTATAATCGAGTTTTTAACATATAAAAGAACCATTATTGAAATCCTACATCATACATAGGGTTCATAAAACATCCTATTGAAATGAGTGAGAATAAAATACCAAAGTCATAACAAAAACACATAACTATGTTTCTAAATAAAAGAATGTTAGTGGAAAATTAAAATCTGTAAATGGACGAAAGAATAATTTAAAAAATAAAAATGGAGAGTGACATAATACATTGATAATAATAAAGTGAAAGATCATTAGAAATTCAATAACCCCAAAACCATTAAGTAAAGATGTGTGAAAAGTCCATTGAACCATACTAAATTATAGTAATAGGATAATATTCTATTTCAAGAACATTTTACTAGGTTTTATGAATTAATTTACCATCTATACTAACAAATATAATTATTTCATAAGAATAATTTCTTGCTTTTATCTTTTTACACTATAATATCAGCATTTTTTAAAAAATACGGGGTTTCAAGAAGAATCTTTTCATACATGGAGCACTAAAATAAACTTCTAAGTGATCACATAAAAAAAATTATAATATGTTATCAATCCTATATTTAGATATTAACAAAAAAACAAAATGGTTATCATTAGTTAAGATAATTCACCAATATAATAAACATTCATATGAAGAAATAAAAAATTATTCTCTAATGCCTTAATAATAACACCAAATATTTGAATTAGATCATTTTATAAATAAATATCCTATATATTCTTCTAAATCTCCCTCACTAAGTTTAAAATGAAATATTTAGAAGCATTTGACCACATATTCTTCCAAGATCAATTTAACTTTAATCTTCAATCAAATATTTTGCACTCGTATGAGCATATACCTAAAATTTATTTTCCCAATTCATATAATTGATTTAATATATAGATGTATATTAATGGATGTCAGCATCTTGTTATTATTTTATGGTTGTGGATATGAGTGATTCAATTTGTAGAAGTATATTGAGGTAGTTGACCTATAAAATTCCATGTTTTCATGATAATTATGTGATGAATAATTTTTCCTGGCAGTTTAATATGATATTTTTTATTATCATTTAGAGTTTCTAAAATTTGAATTGAGACATCAATATAATTTTTAAAATTTTTATTATTTTCGAGATTCAATGTTATTGGTGTGAAGTCTAATTAAAATTATTTCATACTGAATCTAACTAAAATATACTAAAAATCATTATATTCGATATTAAATAGTATATTTTAATGGAATAATTATAACTTATTATATATATATATTTAGAATTATTTTATATTATTAGGTTTAACTTTTTTTATAGTTATGATTAATTGGTTATTTAAATATATTCATGAGACTAAAATGTTTAAAAATGATTTTAATGAAACTATGCATTTTTCTTGAGGGGGTTTTTCAAATGAATTATTTAGAGGGAAAAAAATAAATACAAATATATGATAATTACTTTACTTATTTTTATTAAAATATAGAGTGAATTATATTTTTATAAATTTATTTTTTATGGCCTCTATTTTTTTTATAAAGGTAGGTTTATATGATATGAAGGAATCATTTTTGCGATTTTCCTTTTTTGATGAAAATATCAATTTTGTTGATAATATTTTTTATTGAACTTCTCTTAATTAGAACAAGAAAATGGAATTTTTTATATATTTTAGATTTTCATTGATTTTTGGGATGAGTGATGTTTTATATAGTGATTTGGGATATAAATGTTGTGGTGTAATAATTTTGTATTGTCACGAATATTATGTAATATGTGGGTATTATTTTATAATTTTTTTTGGGTTGTAAGAATTATATATGGATTTATTGATGTTTATATTGTCATGGGTTTTTGTTGGCTATCAAATTGGGATGGTTTAAGTGGATAGTTAGTTTTTATGTGTTTTTTTTCATATATTCAGTAAGGTTTATAATTGTAAGGTTAAATGATGTGGTATGACCAATAAGAGCGTGTTTATATTGATTTAAATAATATTTCACATTTTAAATTGTATTTATGTGTTAGAAGGATAAACTAAAGGGACTGGTTTAGATGAAATAAGATCTATGATGGGAGGGGTTGAATTAGTGTTGGTGACTTTTAACCTTTTTTTCTTTTTTTCCATTTTACCTCTGTTTCTTGTTATGGTTAATAAATATCATGTTTTGTATTCTCACATTCTACTTAAAATGAAACACATCCCAACCAACACACACACACATAATGAATAATGATTTATAATGTTCAACTCTGAATATGAAAAGGCTAATCTATAACTTAATCCTATAAACCCAAAGGTTAAATAATACACTAGTAGAACCATATAGGGATTACAATATTATCTATAAAAAGAGTGAAGTTCACATCCCATACACTTATTTGGTGAATCCAACAATCATGTATATCCTATACATCAAAAAATATATTGGGATAAAAATTGTAGAGTCTATTACTAATTTATAACACTGACGGGATTTTAGTGTGTTACCTCTTTCACTCTCTTCTTATCTTACAAAATAGAAAATGGCCTTTTTTATATTTATTTAGAACATTGAGTAAAATTTGTTCTTCTTTATTCTTAATATTCCGTGTGAATTAAATTGAAAAAATATTTTATTCTTATAGTTAACTTTAGGAATAATTAAACCACTTATTCTTATTACTAATATTTCTTCTTATTCCCCATAGTAGAAAAACTCTGCACTTCCTTTCATAAAATTAAATGAGACATATTATTCCCATAACATACAATCATCATGAATTTACTCATTAATAATTCAATATAATAATTCATTTTCTATCATAAATTCCAAATCATTAATGAAAATATATACATGGAATTATACTTTTCCACATAATACACATAAATATATCTTCATCATATTCCTAGAATCATGAGAATAATTATTATGATATTTCTTTGCATTAAAGGAAAACTCACTTGAAAATAACTAAATTTACACAACTATTTCGAATATAATTTTTTAGAATCTAATTTTTAAATAATAATTTGATTTCTCCTTCAATAGAAGGATATCACCTTAAATAATATAAATCATTTATCACACTAATTTTTGATAATTTAATCAATATAAAATTTACCAAGCATCATGTATTCTAAATTATCTTTTGGTAATCATATATAGAAAACTTCAAATTTTCACTCATATTTCAATCATTAATTCTATATATTAGAAATTGGCCATGGGTATGATTGACTGTATGAAGTAGGATCATCAACTATTCTTATCATATTGACAATGAGGATCCAATACATGTACAAATAAAACACCCATACCAATATAAATTACATTGATAATTGATCGGATGAACAAAAGACTAACCATATAGATTGATCATTCAAATTAGAGTGATTGTATGTGATGGCATTGATCAATCGTATATAAAAAAAGTGACCATGAATAGACTGACTATATGAATTACATATAATTAATGTTAAGAAACATTTAACGGATCTATTGTATAAATGAAGTGACCCCATGATGTAATGGTAAGTGGATCAACTATGAGGGTGTCTTAGTATGGAAATTAATGGCTTCACTTAAAATAATATAAGGCCTACTAAAACCTTATTTATCCTTATTAAAAAACTCAAATTCTATTTGAGTTATTTTTACATAGCGTATCTATATGATCCAACACTTATCATTGATTTCCATTAATAATTGATACCCAATCATCAAAGTAAAAAAATTCTTTATAATCTTCAAACATCATTTACCATTAGAATGAAATAACTTTTTAAATCAATATATTATTAATTTTTCATATTATTTAAGACATGTAACATCAAAACAACTTCCTAGACGTGTCTTCAAAATTATCTCATAAAATAAAAATTAAAAAATTCTTCATATTCAATATTTTTAAAAAAATTAGTGGTCCCCATGAAATTTTACTTCACATTTGAGTTAATGAATAAAAATCCCAAGACCATCTTCTTCATAATTCATCTTCACTGATTCTTCAATATATTTACATTAATAAAAAATGATACTCAATAATTAATTAAAACCATTGAAAAAAATATATTACTAACAATGTGGGATTAATAAACTCTAAGTTCATAATTGTTTTCATTACCAATAAAATGAATTCTCAATATGTATAAACCATTATCATAATCATCCTAAATTCTTCTCACCATTTTACTTTTCTACCATTTTATTATAAAATATTTAGTTTTCAATTTCTCTCCCCTTATTCACAATAAATAAAAATTCCATTGAGAGAGATTGTATCAATTCATAATTAAACAATGATTCATATAAAATTAAACTTTTAGTATACAAGATCCGTGGTAGGTGTAGAAAGTAACATGGTTTAATTTAGAAAATATGGTTTTCCATTAGTAGTAAAACATTATTCCAACAAAATTGAAATAACTCTCCACCTTTCTTTTATGATTTCAAAAATATTTCAGGATGAGGCAATTTTCTAATTATAATTCAAATTAATTATTAAATACATGGACTTGAATTTTCCATATCCACTTGAATAACCATATTAAATATTCAAACCTCGAAGGATTTTAAAAAATACACTTTATTTAAATTTATACTTCTATGAAATTGATTTAATTTAAATTTCAATCCATTAATATTAAGATTTTATTTTATTTACCAAGTATGAGAGAATAATATAATACATACATTTTTAATTATATACATGTCAATATAATTTTTGAATAAATAGAATTCCATGATATTGTAATGACTCGAAATTTTGAATAAATCTTGTTTCCTAATTTTATGTGTTATTTTATTTTTATACTCAACAGAAATGTTTCATTTGATAACATGAGTATAATTAAAATTATTCCATTGGTTTTTGACTGTTATATGACCATTGGTCAATATGACCGCTGGAAACTAAACGTTTTGATTATTGTCTCTAAATACAAGTAATCTTGGTTAATTAATATAGAAAGAAGATTCGATGGCCTCACCCAGTAGTCTTGGACCGATCAAAGCCCATCTAACAGAACTTGGGAAGGAGGTAGCACCACTGGGCTTTGCTTTGGACCAAACCCAAGCTGAACTTCATCGTGTGAAGCTAGAACGGGATCACCTTCGCGTGAAGTTCAAACTGATAGAAATTACTACTCGTGCGATGTTGGCTGAGCCTCCCTCAGATTCTCTCACCTTAGCAAACCTTACACTTAGGTCCTATGCTGGTGTGATAAGGGGCTATGTAAGGAGGCCCTAACTGCCTTGTGTAATCATTTGTTTTAAATAAAAATTGGGATTTCTTCTTATGATGAAGTTTATGAATTTTCAAATGACCGGATAAATATAGTATGCATATTTTTGATGAATTTTAGAAAAATTATTTTTTAAAAATGTTTTTGTAAACCTTAAATAATTAAAAATGTGTAATGATTTGCAAAAAATGGTCTTCTACAATTATGTTTAGTACAAAATTTAGAGTCTAATAAGATCAACATGATTTTTGATGAATAGTAAATTATGAATAGTGATTTTATGCTTAGAATAGTAATGTGACCAAATGGATTAGTAATTTCACTCAAAGAAAGTTTTAATATAATTTAGACACCTAGATTAAGTAATGCGATTCAATAAAATGGGTAAATAACAGTTTCATAAATTATTAGTCAAGTATTAGTTTTTTCGGATGAATAGTGTTTTTTAATTAATAATTTTATTAAAAATAAATAGAAAATTATTTTTATAAAAAGGACTTTATTTTTGAACTCAGATCATCGATATTATATTAAGGTAATATTTGGGGATTTTTCTGAAAAAAATGAATTTTCGGTGAATATTGTTTTTTAATTAAAAATTTAATTAAAAATATTTAGAAAATTATTTTTATAAAATGGATTTCATTTTTGAAATCAAAGCATTGATATTTGGTTAAGGTGAAATTTTGGGATTTTTCTGAGAATGTTGAATTTTCGTTGAATAGTGAAAGTATAGTTTTTAAGTTACAGGTATTTAATGACATCATTAAATGATGTATTAAGTATGTAATCAATATGGTCGAATTATGAACTGTAAGATAAGGTATGAGGTGTCCCAAGTGGCCAATACCATGGGAAAATACCATGGGCAAGCCCATGGTTTTGCCAAAACCACTAATGAGATGTCCCATGGCCATTAATGCCTTGTCCCCTCACTTTCCTTATAAATACCCACCCTTTCCTCCTTTAGTTTTCACTACCAACTCTTCCCCAACGATGTTCTGGTCTCCATACCTCCCAAGGAGACCTCCCAAGGCGCCCCTAAGCCATCAAGGTCCAAAACATTGAGTTTCAAGAGTCACGTTTTAAGGTAAGGGATCCGACCTCTCTCTTTCTTTTCATGTAATCTCTTTTATGTCATTCCTTTTATTCTCCATGTTCTTATGTGAGATTATGTTCTTTAATATTCCTCTTACTTCACTTTTCAATTTTATATGATGAGAGATCCCCTCTTACTCTCATCATTTCGTTTTATGAAAGTTTAAGTGACGCCGTTAGGCTGCAAAATTTTTAAGGGATTCTTTCACCCTTCTTATTTTTCAAGTTCTATTTTCATGTCAAGTATTTCAAGTTCCTTTTTAATTATGTTTGGGTATGATCTATGTATCTATCATACTGAACTCTTATGTTCATATGATTAGGGAACCTATTTGAACTTTTCAATTCATTTTTGTTGAATTTTAAGTGACGTCGTTTGGCTGCCGAATTTTTAAGGGATTCTTTGACCCTTCTCATTTTTCAAGTTATATTTTCATGTCAAGACTTTAAAGTTCCTTTTTAATTATGTTGGGGTATTATCTATATATCTATCATACTGAACTCTTATTTTCACATGATGAGGGACCCTATTTGAACTTTTCAGTTCATTTTTGTTGAATTTTAAGTGACGTCGTTAGGCTGCCCAATTTTCATAAGAGAAATCTAATTTTTGTATTGCTTCAATGTTTTGCATTTCAAATGGTATGTCCTTAAGATTTCATTACCATGTTCATATACCCTTATTATTCTGTCCCTCTACTGTTTATGTATCATTTTTGAGTGGGTGACCCATGTCCTCTCTCTTTTCAATGTTTTCTAAAACCCTGTAATGTAGCCGTTATGCTGCAGAATTTTCGTCTCAAAATGCCTCTATCTTTTTGTCAAAATTATTTTATGTTATTAAGTGAATACAAAAATCTCTTATTTCTATAGGTGTATTCACATATATATCAAAAGGTTCTATTTTAAATTCTGGGATTTACATACATGAAACCCACTTTCGCTTTCCGTGGGTTTAAAGTGACATAAAGATCATGTCATTAAAGCAGTTTTTAAAACGTTATGATTATGAAATGAAACCCATTTCTTTTATGCTGTATGGGTTGTTTATGAAATTATTGATTATGATATATGTGGCTCACATAATAATAAAGGAAAATTTAAGGGTGCGCCCTGATAGCGCTCCAATGCATTGGGTAAAGACTTAATCTCTAGAGATGACCATTTTAACGACGCCTTGGTGAATAACCTTGGTAATTTTTAATGACACCTTGGGGATAGACCTTGGTGAAACGAAACGATTGTCAATATTAAATGTTGCAGCCAAATATTCAAGTTATGAAAAATGTTACTTTTATTATGATGTATCTCATGATTTCTTTCTCATGCCTTAAAGTTCTTTTCATGTCCTTATTGAAGTATCTCAAGCTCACATGTAAAATGTTTCTCTTGTTTCCCTTACTGGGACTTATGCTCACCCTTTCTTTTGATGTATGTCCCCAGGTTATGAGATGCAGTAATGAACCTAGGATGAACTAAAGGATAAGCCTTTCAAGTGTTTAAGAAGAATGTTTTATGTATATTTTCATGTTTTAAGTTCCTGGTTTCCAAGACACTAAAACTTAAAGATCCTCGGTTTTGTAAAATGTAATGAAAGTTTATGTGATAAAAAGACGGGATGCTATAGTTGGTATCAAAGGATGGTTTAGTTATTTGTGGAAATTAGGATATGAAAACTCTAGGAATAACCCTATAGAAAAGTTTAAATATAGGAAATCTTCCGGGTATTTTGGTGAGTATTGAGTAAGGGGTTTCCAAGCAAATACATCCCTGTCTAGATACGAGCAGGTAGAGGTGGCTCTGGCACAGATGTACATAGGGGTAAAACCCGAAAATACCACTTTCAGCTAGACTCGAACGACAACTGGTACACAACAACGGGCCTTGCTGCACTCTTGGTTACGAAACTCCCGGGGGATATGCTTTGGTAAATTAATAAGCTTAGTATGAACCATTGTTAAAGGAACAAAGATAAAATAAAATAAAGGTTCACATAAGAACATATGATCATGGATAACCTAGATGGGAACTTAGGGGATCACAAGTTATGGTATAATTTTCATCTACAAGTTATCCTTATATGCTTTAAGTTTCTTTTCATGATTATTGGCTATGTATTTAAGCCCCTAATTATAGCTTCTTTTCTTAGTTAATGGCGGGAAATGGAAGAACATGTCCCAACAACCAATGTGATAGGAAATGCTACGATTGCCATATTAATAGGACTGAGATGATTAGGGGATTAAAAGATGATTATTATTTTGGAATACATTCATTATTTTGAGGACCCTATATGATCAAGGTAAATAGATTACTACTGTATTTTCATTGAGAAGTAAGGTTGACTTATATTTGGAAGAATCAATGAATTTAAGGTGGACTTCTAGTAATTTAGGTTACTTATGGAAATGATTAACCTATCTTGGGTAAAATATGTTTAGGTCAGCTACTTTTGTTATAAGATGTTAGGTGTGGTTGATGTTGTTTATAGATGAACAGTGAAGTTTATTTTGGAAGACTATGTTATCAAATACCTCTTGTATTTGGGTTTCAATCTTAGTTTGGTTTATTTTGATGAATTTTAAGGACCGTTATTTATGGGATGGTCTATGATGAAATTTGGGTAGTACCATGGAAATTTGAAGATTTAAAAATAGTTTCCCTTCCTATGGGATTCATTCTTTTTGAAGAGTTGTTTTACCTTACCCTTTCTGTTTTTGGGATAATGTTTAATGATAGAAGAAATAGATAGTTAATATTTTGTGGATTATGTGATTCTATTGAAGACAATTCTTGTGTTTTGATGAGACCAAGTAGTTTTGAATGCTCATCTTTTGGAGAAAAGATTAGTTTTGGTAGAAATTTATTAAAGGATGAAACTCTAAATGAAGGTAGGTATATTTTCTTATGTTTTTGTTCTATGTAGTAAATGAATTCCTCAAAACTATGAAAAGGAACATAAAACAAAAACATTGTTGGTTTACGTTTCCTAATAGGTAATCAATGACCATTTTCACACATCATAAGTTTGGGATTTTCTTATGGTTAACTTTCTCCTAATCACATTCTCTATCACTCTCCCTCAGAACTTGACCCTTTGTTTTTTTCCATGTCCATGTTTTCCTACATGGAATCCTAGTGTGGGATAACTCGGGTGACCTTCGTACTTCCCTTTCTTTCTTTTAAAGTAATAGTTTTACTGACTCCTTTTCCGATGTGGGAAATTCAATGAAATTTCAAAACCTAATTTTAAAAAAATTGCGAGGACGCAATTTCTTAAGGGGGGAAGATTGTAACGACCCGAGATTTTGAATAAATCTTGTTTCCTAATTTTTTGTGTTATTTTATTTTTATACACAACAAAAATGTTTCATTTGATAACATGAGTATAAATAAAATGATACCGTTGGTTTTTGACTGTTATATGACCATTGGTCAATATGAACGATGGAAACTAAACGTTTTGATTATTGTCTCTAAATACAAGTAATCTTGGTTAATTAATATAGAAAGAAGATTCGATGGCCTCACCCAGTAGCCTTGGACCGATCGAAGCCCATCTAACAGAACTTGGGAAGGAGGTAACACCACTGGGCTTTGCTCTGGACCAAACCCAAGCTGAACTTCATCGTGTGAAGCTAGAAAGGGATCGCCTTCGCGAGAAGTTCAAACTGATAGAAATTACTACTCGTGCGATGTTGGCCGAGCCTCCCTCAGATTCTCTCACCTTAGCACACCTTACACTTAGGTCCTATGCTGGTGTGATAAGGGGCTATGTAAGGAGACCGTAACTACCTTGTGTAATCCTTTGTTTTAAATAAAAATTGGGATTTCTTTTTATGATGAAGATTATGAATTTTTAAATGATCGGATAAATGTAGTATGCATATTTTTGATGAATTTTAGAAAAATTATTTTTTAAAAATGTTTTTGTAAACCTTAAATAATTAAAAATGTAAATGATTTGCAAAAAATGGTCTTGTACAATTATGTTTAGTACGAAATTTAGAGTCTAATAAGATCAACTTGATTTTTGATGAATAGTAAATTATGAATAGTGATTTTACGCTTAAGATTAGTAATGTGACCAAATGGATTAGTAATTTCACTCAAAGAAAGTTTTAATATAATTTAGACACCTAGATTAAGTAATGTGATTCAATAAAATGGGTAAATAACAGTTTCATAAATTATTTGTCAAGTATTAGTTTTTTCGGATGAATAGTATTTTTTAATTAAAAATTTAATTAAAAATAATAAGAAAATTATTTTTATAAAAATGACTTTATTTTTGAACTCAAAGCATCGATATTATGTTAAGGTAATTTTTGGGGATTTCTCTGAAGAAAATGAATTTTCAGTGAATAGTGTTTTTTTAATTAAGAATTTAATTAAAATTATTTAGAAAATTATTTTTAAAATATGGATTTCATTTTTGAAATCAAAGCATTGATATTTGGTTAAGGTGAAATTTTGGGATTTTTCTGAGAAAGTTGAATTTTCGATGAATAGTGAAAGTATAGTTTTTAAGTTACGGGTATTTGATGACATCATTAAATGATGTATTAAGTGTGTAATCAATATGGTCGAAATATGAATAGTAAGATAAGGTATGAGGTGTCCCAAGTGGCCAATACCAAGGGCAAATACCATGGGCAAGCCCATGGGTTTTCCAAAACCACTAATGAGGTGTCCCATGGCCATTAATGCCTTGTCCCCTCACTTTCCCTATAAATACCCACCCTTTCCTCCATTAGTTTTCACTCCCAAATCTTCCCCAACGAAGTTCTGGTCTCCTTACCTCCCAATATGTCCTCCCAAGGTGCCCCAAGCCCTCAAGGTCCAAAACATTGAGTTTCAAGAGTCACGTTTTAAGGTAAGGTATCCGACCTCTCTCTTTTCATGTAATCTCTTTTATGTCATTCCTTTTATGCTCCATGTTCATATGTGAGAGGATGTTATTTAATATTCCTCTTACTTACCTTTTCATGGTTATATGATGAGAGATCCCCTCTTACTCTCATCATTTCGTTTTATGAGTGTTTAAGTGATGCCGTTAGGGTGCCGAATTTTTAAGGGATTCTTTCACCCTTCTCATTTTTCAAGTTCTATTTTCATGTCAAGTCTTTCAAGATCCTTTTTAATTATGTTGGGGTATGATATCTATATATATCATACTGAACTCTTATGTTCATATGATGAGGTACCCTATTTGAACTTTTCAATTCATTTTTTTTGAATTTTAAGTGATGCCGTTAGGCTGCCGAATTTTTAAGGGATCCTTTCACCCTTCTCATTTTTCAAGTTCTATTTTCATGTCAAGTCTTTCAAGTTCCTTTTTAATTATGTTGGGGTATGATCTCTATATCAATCATACGTAACTCTTATGTTCATATTATTAGGGACCCTATTTGAACTTTTCAATTCATTTTTGTTGAATTTTAAGTGACGCTGTTAGGCTGCCGAATTTTCATAAGAGAAATCTAATTTTGGTCTTCCTTCAATGTTTTTAATTTCATATGGTATGTCCTATAAATTTCATTACCATGTTTTTATATCCTTATTATTATGTCCCTCTACTGTTTATGTATCATTTTTGAGTGGGTGACCTATGTCCCCTCTCTTTTCAATGTTTTCTAAAACCCTGTAACGTAGCCGTTATGCTGTAGAATTTTTGTCTCAAAATGCCTCCCTCTTTTTCTCAAAATTATTTTATGTTATTAAGTGAATACTCAAAGATCTTATTTCTATAGGTGTATTCACATATATATCAAAATGTTCTATTTTAAATTCTGTGATTTACATACATGAAACCCGCTTTCCCTTTCCGTGGGTTTAAAGTGAAATAAAGATCATGTCATTAAAGCAGTTTTTAAAACGTTATGATTATGAAATGAAACCCATTTCTTTTATGTTGTATGGGTTGTTTATGAAATTATTTATGATGATATATGTGGCTCACAAGATAATAAAGTCAAATTTAAGGGTGCGCCCTGATAGCGCTCCAATGCATTGGGTAAAGACTTAATCTCTAGAGATGACCATTTTAACGACGCCTTGGTGAATAACCTTGGTAATTTTTAACGACACCTTGGGGATGGACCCCGGTGAAATGAAACAATTGTCAATATTAAATGTTTCATCCACATCTTCAAGTTATGAAAAATTTTATTTTTATTATGATGTATCTCATGATTTATTTCTCAGGCCTTAATGTTCTTTTCATGCCCTTATTGAAGTATCTCAAGTTCACATGTAAAATGTTTCTCTTGTTTCCCTTACTGGGCCTTATACTCACCCTTTCTTTTGATGTATGTCCCCAGGTTATGAGATGCATTAATGAACCTAGGATGAACTAAATGAGAAGCCTTTCAAGTGTTTAAGAAGAATGTTTTATGTATGTTTTCATGTTTTAAGTTCCTGGTTTCCAAGACACTAAACCTTAAAGTTCCTCGGTTTTGTAAAATGTAATGAAAGTTTATGTGATAAAAATATGGGATTCTATAGATATAGTAATTAAGAAAATTTCTTCCATATATTTTTTACTTATATCCCCCTTAGATAGACACTCCTTAAATATTCATACTGAATAATATCATCTAAAAACGAATCCAATGATGTTTCATGTTTTGAAAAATCCAAAATAGATATTTTAATGGGAAAATATATATTTTGAAAACATCAATATATTCACCAAGGACAAACTCATCTACAATGCAAGAAATTTAGAATTCCAAATTTTAGATCAAACCATGATCGTCACTTTGTTGTCCTGTTTTGACATAAAACACATCATATTTATCAATGACGATGCTTAAATAATTTTTTATAAAATACCAATTAAGAGACCAATATTAGATGGTGACTTCCTCATATAGGCTATCTAGAACATGGAAGCCAGCTGAACCTCGCCAGGGATGAATCTTTCATCATATTTCATATATAATACAAAATAAAAAATCAATAAAATATGGTTTATTCTTTATTAATTAATTAAAATTTTTATGTCCAAATATCCTTTGTAGAGTCCACTCTTGAGAATACTCTTCACCATAAATTACCAATATTAAAAACACACAAATAAAACACGTAGAGGTAAGGAAATAAGGTGGATTATGTTGATTTTCATTGGGAATGACATGATTAAGAATTTCATCTCAACATTTCTGTTCCATTATTTAGGGTGCAATATCAATTTTCATAACTTATTTTTATTTATGCATCATGAAATTCTCACATATGCTTTTATTTTTTCAGATAAATTTTCTTTTCAATAACTTTCATGAATAATTAATTCTAAATTATTTTAAGGGATGCATTTTATATAGGAATAATGGTTAAATAACCTTTTGAAAATTTTCCATACTATTATTATTACCTAAAGAGTTCTTCCATAACAAAAGTATTGTTATTTTTTTAAAAGTGATCCTAAAATTATATTTATTTGAGTGGATATTCTTCTCCACCTTTGAAAATAAGTTTTTATTGGGCCTCCTAAAATGGGTTTTTCTTCTCCAAATCAACATGAAAATTTACTATGACATTTATTTGAACATTGTATGCTTATTTTGAATCTCTCGATGACTTCTCATGAGTTTATTTTATCTCATGTGACATTTTTTAGGATTAAACCCACCCAATATCCTTTATTCTATTACCAAAATATGAATGATATAACTTCATTGATTTTTTTGATTATCCATATTTTTAGCTTGGTTTACCTTCTTTATGATTGATGACAATAAGTTCTTATCTTAGAGTCTTATATAATTATTTTCCTTTGATAAGTAATGTGATGATTATGCACCATTGTTGTGATCACATATATTTCCCATACCACATAAATCTTCATGAACTTAAATTATCTATGAACCTTCCATATTTCTCATTTTCATATATGGATGTTTTTTCTATCTATCTCCACCATTAAATGTTTGTTATTTTTTAATATGAAATCAATATATTTCACCAATAGTTCAATTCACCATACTCACACCTATAACAGAAAACAAAAATGAACAACAAATATCGATCCATTTTTATCCAGTTCTTGTTGTCTAGAATTTCTATTTTTGGATCATATTTTCTTAAATAACTTTTTATCACTGGTTGAGATATTCCTTCAGAATAATCTTTTTAAAAAAATATTATATCAAATATAGAAATGGTTATGGGTCTCTCATCTATTTTTCATATATGTAATTTTATAAAATGTTTGTTTAAATATGTAGATATAGAAATAGATTGAGAGTAATAATTCCAATAAGGTATGTATGGTACCATTATATTGCTTTCTGCTAGAGTGAGACGATTAGATTATTTAATGATATTCTTTCCACATTATAGGGTTTTGATCATATGCATTATTCTTAGAAATATATGTGGTATCCAATATTCTTCTACCAACTTCTTGTAAAGTTAGACCCTATAATTTTATCAGATTATATGATTTAATATCTAACCAAAGGTACATCATATTTGGAATATATTTCTTAATTAATTTTTCTTTGACTAGTATTCACAATACTTCATAATATTCTCAACATACTCAATATGAATCTTATATATTTGTTATAAAAATATTCCAAAATCCTTAATCCTCATATACTTGAAATATTTTAGATAATTCATGACATCAATATATTCTTTAAATTAAAATTACTTATTCTCAAAATTATTAGTAGCCACATCCTTTTCCTAGAAAACATTGATCCACACTTCTTTAAATTTTGATCATTTCTCTTCAATATCATAATTCATTGATTATTTGATGTAAAATTATTTAGATAACTTTATGCATGTTAGATAAATTTATTTTTATGATCTATCTATGTTTTTCACAACACCTCAAATCTAGGAGACTCCATCATCTATGTTTCCAAAATATTGAAAATAAGAGAAACAATTTGTTTGGGAAAATAATAAAACAAATACATTAATGTTTCAATAGAAAAATATGTATACTTATTATAACTATGAATTGTTATAGGATATTATTTATGATATTTGTTTTTATAATTTACATATACCTCTAGATAACTTGAGTGTATTGATATTCTTATGGTAGAATGGTTTTCCACTACATTGGTGGTAGAATGAACCACCTATTATTATCATTTAACAATGGATCTAAATATTTCATAATTATTAAATTGTAATCTAGAACATCTTCTACTTTTTAAAATAGGGATAAAAAATTCATTTTCTTCGTATGTTTCATTTTATTATTCTTCATGTTCATAGTAGAGACATCAATATTTTTATAAATGAGAAAACATTTGATACATGAATCGGTGTATGGATATAATTTTATTTATAGAAACATATTAAATATGAATTTAACTTTAAAATTTTTAAATGAGACAAATACTAAAAGGTAAAAAACATTAAAATATGACAACCAAATCATATATGAAACAAGTTCTCATACCATTTTAAGGGACTAGTTTGGATGGGCTGAATACTATGTTAGGGGGGGAGG
The DNA here is from genome assembly GCA_963277665.1 of Viscum album. Taxonomy (NCBI): domain Eukaryota; kingdom Viridiplantae; phylum Streptophyta; class Magnoliopsida; order Santalales; family Viscaceae; genus Viscum; species Viscum album. The sequence goes on from OY728127.1 coordinate 9,638,538, forward strand.
TGAATAATATTTTGTGTATATAATCAAATTTATATTATCTTTATCTCGTTTCCTTTTTACCACTATCACTAGTTATGGTTAATAGATCTCAGGTTCTCTCTTCTTAATTCGATATTTAATTGATACATCTCAGAAGATAGAAACCGAAAGTGGACATAAATTTATAAGGTTAACCTATCAATATGGGAAGGTTATTCCTTGGTGTGATCCAATAAAATTGAAGGTCACACAACCTACTAGTAAAAACCTAAGAGTGTTATAGTATTGTCTCCCATTAGTGTATAGTGTGTATCTTGAAAAACCATTTAGTGTAACCCAAAATCAGGAATACTTAGTATACTTAAATTAATTTTAGGATAACAATGATAGATAATATCAAAAATTTATAACACTAACTAATTTCTAGTTTGATGTGTCTTTCATTTTCTTTATCCCTTTCTCTATAGAAAATCACATGTTTCAATTTTTATGAACAAAATTTTATAATACTACTTCCTCATTCTTCTTCATACTATTTTTTTCATAATGAAGTGAATATATATCTTATTTGTTTATTAAAAATATTGAAATAATCAACCACTTATTAATCTTTCATTTCTCTATTACTCTTCCTCACAACATGTAGCAATCTTAGTTTTGACCATTATGACTTTTGAAGATTTTCAATGCTAAGAGCTGAGTCGGGGAATGATTGCAGTGCCTGGAGAGCCTTAGTGTGATGAAATTAAAAATATTTAATTTTTTAATTGAATTGATACATTCTAATTATAAATGTGTAATAAAACCCTATCGGAGTCTCATATTAGAAATATGAGATCATCATTGAGTTCATAACATGATATTGACCCTAAGGATGACATACTTTATTTTAGCATCAGCTTCCTAGATAGGGGTTAGAATTAGTGGGGTGTAAAATGGAATTTATTTATTTAATAAAAAAAATTAAATAAATCTTATACCCTTGGGAATCACATATCGTAGGAGGCAAGAGGCCCCCCTGCATATGAAATGACTTGAGGCCAAACTCAGTAGACGAGTTCATGTTGATTTTTACTAGATCGAGCTATAAAAACATCTGAGCATCATTCTACAACTAAAGATGCATCGCCTCACTACAAGGTATGATGATTTTATTTTTATTTCCTTATACACCTTTTATTAATTATTTAAGGATTTAGATAACATAAGAGATTGTTAAAGACAATGTGGGGGTTGATATGTGTGTTTTTGTGGAAAACAGTTGGTTTTAGGTGGATCACATGGAATTAATATTTAAAATTACTAATCAAACAAGGTGTAGTGTCAAAAAACATTTCATTTCTTATTTCTATTTAGGTAACATGAACTCTGGTGAAAAACTATGTGTATTAGGGTTACATGCCATATAGTGATCCAAGGTCATGTGGCCAAGTGACATCAATCGGGATATCGTGTCAGGGTACATGGTCATGTGATAGTACATATCTAGAGACATAAAAATGGAGTTTTTTACATAATTTTGGGATGAGGACACGACTAAGATGTCATTTAACGAGATTATGTTTTGTAACAGGGGTATAGTCTGGGTTTAAAACACAACTATTAGAGCCATGTGGGGATGAACACAACTAGGTGACGGGTGAGGTGAGATACAAAATTTACACCATTTAAATGATATGTAATCACACATTACTAGAAAACCCAAGTGGAAGAGGACATGGAAAGGTGTTCAAGTGGGGTCAAATAGAATGCGGACCACAGTACACACTGTGTATTGTTCTTACAATCATTATCTAGGTGAATCATCTTCTAAAAGGTTTGGATCGAGGATTTAAGGTAGATAATTCAGAGTATCTTATACATGTAGAACACAATGGTGGAATTCATGATGTAATTTGAGATATGATCTAGTGTGATTCAATAATAAATATACTTTAGTTATGCTTAATTGTGGGTCGTTATTAGGGAGGACCTCTAGAGATATTTTGGAGTTGATACCCATCCCTCCCATCTTAGGATGTAGATCCCCCTATAATATTTAGGTTGGTTGAGTAACGATCCCCTTCTTTCATGGTGTGGGTCCCCTACCCCTAGTAGTGTTGTGACATGAGGCATGAAGAGATTTAATCTCATTCGAGTGATGTGTTATTGACATAGGATGTGAGTTTTGTTTGTCAAACCAAAACTGGAATGGTTACTCCCCTATTGTAACATGGGACTAGTCTCCCTCAACTCTCTGATTAGTAGGCACAAAACTCCCCCATAGTGGGCACAAAACCCCTACCCAAAATTTAGTTCTCATGGAATATTTAGTCCTATATTAGAATAGGGTTAGGGTCCCTCGTATCATACATGTAGATAGGGAAAAATATCCCATGATGTATCAACATATGGGTCCTATATTCAAATTTTGTTGATAAAGTCATTACTCCATACCCATACCAGCGTGCGGGTCCCCTATCCATGGATTTGGTACTCCCTTATCCCACCAGGTCATGGCTCAATTTTATGTGATATTAATATAAATTCGGTACTACCCCATCATAGCATGTTACAAGTCCAATATTCTAGGGGTGGGTGTTCCCCAATCATGTATGGGTGCGGGTCCCCCATTACGACCAGATGAGGTCGATATGGTACTCCCCTCTATACAGGGTGTGTATATTCTATATATGGAGTGGTAATACCTTATCTTCTAGTATTGAGATTTATCATGGCCCCCATGGTTTTTGGATATCCCTCAACAGTGTAGTGTAATTATGAGGATCAACCCCCTCCATTTTTGGTGTACGACACCATGTTAGTAGTTGGTGATCCCTTGATGCGGTGAAGAGTTGGTATGTCCCTACGTGTACTACAGATGTTTTGAGGGATGGTTTGGAGTAATTAATCCCTCATATATAGATAAACAAGAAGGTTTAGGTCCCCCATTAAACTATCTTTAAATATGATTTATGAGTTGTATACCCAAGAGTAGCACTCCCTCGATTGTGTGTAATGGTGAGGGACATGCCTATCTGTTTGGGTTCATAAAAGAATGCAAAGGGAATAAGAATAAAAATATTTGACCTCTAGTACTAGTAATTATAGTTATACCTAGAGAGATATTTTTTAATGAGTGTATCCCTTGGATGAGTTCCATCTAGGATGTAAGAGCTCATGGAGTGGGTTTCTCCTGAATGAGAATTACCATTGAACCATGAGTAGAATCATGTAGATGGATTGAAGGTTGGGACGTCATGAGAAATGGAGTCTTAGATGTGTATATATATGTGATTTTGGGAATCATTAGGGTATTTTCATATATAATGGTCCACGAAAAATGTAGTTTAATATGACTAATCATTTATAGATAAGTAACGGCCGAGATGGAATTTTTCTCTCACTTGGGTTACCTTGTTCTTAGGTCGAGAAAAATGTTTCCTTTTTATATTTGACCATTCATTTTTGGTATATGGAGCGATTATTGAGTACATTTATTCTCACAAATACATTGTATTTTCCAACACATGTCATGTATTTTTCAGATGATATTCCTTTTCACGGAGTCCTAGGAGGATCTGATGCTGTCTGATCTTAGTGATCTAGGAAGACTGAGGTGTATACCGGTGCTTGACCAAGGTTTGTGATAGTAGTTTAATTATATAGTACTAACCTTAATATGAGAAGGTTGGGCTCTTTTATATTTTTATGGGCTTTTATTTATTTCCTTTTTTTGTTTTTAGTACTTTTATAGTACTCTAATTTTGGATAAGATGTCTTCATACATGTCTATTTATTGTTTTATTAAATCTGTGTGATCATATGGATATGTATGTGGGTGCTTGTACACATTTACCATAGGCTATTTCCTCCCATGTGTGTGAGATTCCTATTCCTTATTGGACTCCATCCCCCAAAATATATTATGTGTCATGGGGTAGTCGCTACTTGGACCTCCTTGGGATGGGTCATGAAAGGATGGTTTCATGGGAGGTCCTTCCACTGTACCATATCCAGTGAGATTGGAATGGGATTTATGGAGACAGTGTTAAATTGTTTTAAGGCATGATTTTAGTCTAGGGACTACATTATTGGCGTGGATTCTAAAATATCCATTCACTAGGACCCTAATAACATGCTGGTTGACTCAGTACATTAGGGAACTGATCATAGAGAATTTTTGGTACTTTCATCACATATGATTGGGTTATAGGTTCAACATACTTATTGAGTTATCTCACCAAATACACACTTTTACTCTGGAGAATACTGATTTTATTTTAGGATTCCTCTGTGATGATATCCATTCATGGTCCCATGAAATGATTTTGACGATGAACTCCCTATTGGAAAGGTGTTATTTCCCGGAACTGCAAAGGATGGTGTATCTCATGGAGGTCTTCTAGTCAATCAACCACCAAATGAGTAATAGGGTTTTCCAGTAGTTCTGGATGAGTATCCATAAATTATGAGTGCAATTCAAGAGTTCAATATGTATAAACCTCTAAGGTATCAAGGTGATCTATACCCATAGGTGTCTGATGACTTATTTGAGGAAATCATAATGATTTTATGACTTGGGAGGATACCACATGATTATATGGTGGTCCTAAAATTGAATATTATATAGGGTTATTTTTGATGATGGTAGATTCAAATTATGTAGGCAATGATGAGTCTATGGCCACCTAGACATAGGTTTAGTATATCTTCATAGAGGATTTTTATCTATCCCTGTTTAGATCTATCCATATCGAGAAGTTTCTATGAATTTGGAATGGTAGGATGTCTATGAGGGTGTACATAGTGAGGTTCATAAACATTACACATTACTCTGTTGATATGGTTCAATATCCATTTTTAGGGAGAATACCATTGATCATGGTCTCTATAAAGTCATATTTGAAGGTGTTTTTTCTTAATGCCTTCAACATTATGAAGGCATGAAAGAGAAATATCTATTTATAGAGAGCTTATTATAAGAGGTTTAGGTGGATATAGTTGGTAGTGGTGATAATTTGGATATGTTTCATAGAGTGGCAAGAAGACATAAGTCAACAAGATCATGGAATAGGAAGAATACTCAAGCATAGACTCAAATTGGATGGTTTATAGAGAAAGAGGTGTGTCATGTATAAATTCAGCTTAAAGAGAGTCAATGTTATGCTTATCATGGTTAGGGTTATCTTTCATGGGATTTTCTGACTCAATGCACTGTAGAGAGTGGGATAGTCGATGGAGTGCCTTGGAAGAGGAATTTTCTAAAGTATTTGAAAGATCGTAGGCATAGTGTAGAATCTGGGAGTGAAAAAGGACGCAGAAGATGATTTGATATGTTTCCACTTCCCCTTGTGTTCTGTTCCTATATAATTGAGCTGGAGGATGAGGGAATGTAAAGATGTAGGTCACAACAGCCTCTAACTTAGAGGCTATGAGTATGACTAGAGGTATGATCTATGTCCTTTTTTTACTTTTATATGCATATGTTTATACCCAATTGTGAGGTACACTATTATTTCATCATCTTTCTCAAGGCTTGTACCATATGAAGAAGGGAATAAATAGGGTCGTGTGATTGTGTTGATTGGAATATAATAAGAATCTTGAGGAATTTGGAAATTTACCTCACCTAGGTGTGTTCTTGGGCTGTGATAAATACCAATTCGGGGGAGTTTGTGATTCCTAAAGTTGATAGTGTTGAGGTATGTTGGACACATTCCTTTATCTTGTGTGTTCATGTCAGGGTTTCATGATGGAGTTTTTTAGTATGCTCTGCCAATACCTGTGGATCCTTTTAGCTTCACCTGTATTCTTGGAAGCCCCACTAGATGGAGATAAATGCATATAAATATTTTGTTATAGAAGAGATATTACCTATGATATTTACATTATGTGGATTGATTTCTCTCCATGTATGCATATAGGGGTTACTACTAGTACATGTTGTATTGCTTCTCTCATTTAGAACTATATTGAAGTTGGAGGTCTATAGATAGAGGTCCCAATATGACCCTGTGTGTACACTTAGGCATCCAATTTTCATTCATCTGTACCCTCATCTTCTCTATATTTTAGTTTTAAATGATGTTATTGAGGATGGTGTGGTATGGTTCATCTTAGGGAGGATGAGGAAAAATAGGTTATGTCAGGATCTATGATGGGTTAGAGAGGTTGAGTACTACTGGATCATGAGATCATATATAAATTGGTTCTTAGTTCTGACCTCAATGTGTGGATGAGGGTACATGTAAACAATTCATTGGAAAACACTGGATAGGGTTGAGTTAGATTTTGGGTGGGGTTGCCTTTGCGTTTTCCATAAGTGTGTATTTGTATACAGCATGAGAACACATTTGGCTAAGCTCATCGCAATGGGATACCCAGTTGAGAGCTCTGTTCTTCTCAATCTACCTAGGATTTGACTTTTTGGGTCCACTCTTCTATATATGGGGAGAGTTTAGTGAATTTTGTTTTGACTTGTATGATAATGGAATATTTCAAAAGAAAGGTGGTGAGATAGCCTGGGATATTGTGGTCTAGAGTTCCTCAATGTGGGGATACTAAAATTATTGAATATATTTTATCACAAATGAACAATTTCGAGGTATCTTTGGAAAAAAACATTGGAAGAGTCTCAAATTATAAATTTTAGAAGGTGGTTGAGTTCATTATGTGGTGTTTACCCTTGGTGTGACATAATATTTTCAACTTCGAGCACCCGATCAAGGGATAGAGTTCATAGGGTGTTAAATAGTGTTTATTGGTTAAATAAAATTTTAATCACTATACCCTCCCCCTATATAGTGCACAAAAGAGGATGATATGAGCCCCTCCTTCCATGATGGACGAGTTGAAGCAGAACCGAGGAAAGGGGGAGCTGATGATCCCCGTTCTTGACGATGATCATCATAGGTTCCAAATGCAATGTCTTCTGATCATCGTTCTATACACATAGCTTTTGTGTTTCACTATGTGGTAAGAGGATTTACGTTTTATGTCATAATCCCCCTTTTTATGAATTTTTATGGTTTTATATCTAATATAAATCGACTAATGGCCCTATGGGGGTTGATCTAGGGGATTTGGTGGAAATTGGGTTTTTTGTGACTAGTAGGGCATTCCCATTCGGAGTTTCTAATTACATATTTTGTAGTGTATGAGAACATGCAGTGTATTCTTCTAATTTAGGGAAGATGAACATTGGGGACTACATGCCATGTCTTGGTGGTATATGTCGTGCAGTTATCCCCTGTCGTTTGGAAGAGGGATATGTTTAGGGATGATGTGTCAAGGTATGTGGTCATGTGATTGCACATAGTCAGTGAAACAGAATCAGTGTGATGTACATGGGAATAGAAAGAAAAAATGGAAAAGACTCCAGTTATCTAGAATAAGTTAGGTACTAGGGGTAAACACTGTGTTCAAGACACGACTGGCTAAGCCATGTGGGGAAGAACATGACTAGGGGTCAGGTGAGGTGAAGCATGTTGTTTACACCATGTGAATTCACATGAATAAACAATACAAGTTGAATAGGACACAAATAGTCATCCATGCATGTTCATAAGATGCTTATAACCCAGTACACACCCTATACTGTTCTTGGGAACTTATTTATAGCATATATTATTCTTCAAGTGTCGGATCCATGCATGTGAATAGCCAATCATAGGCATTTTTCATGTAGAATGTTATAGTTTCCTTCATGATGGATTTTGAAATATGATTCTGAATTATTCAAGTACAACACATCATTTGGCGTTCTTAATCATGTTTACAGATTATGGTTGATCATTGGTGATATGTTATGGTCGGTAAACGTCCCGTACATCTTAGGATATAGGTCCCCTAGACTGTTTATGCTAATAGATAAGTTCTCTAATGCGTTTAAGAAACATGTCCCCAACTCATGGAAGGGTTTTGATGTGAGGTTTTATGTCCATGATTCTACTTTTGATGATGTGGTACCAATTTTGGAGGTCAATTCTATGAATCCAAGAGTCACTGAGACACGTACTCCCTAGTCGCAACAAAATAAGGTTGTCCCTATCATCATGAATCAGTAGTGATGGAACACAGCCAAAGAAATATTTAGTCCTACACCCATGAATTTGTTCTCCATGGGTCAGTAATCCCCTGTCAGACTAAGGAAAAAATACTATGTATCATTTTTGTAGATGGATAATCCCTAGAAAATCATGGCACAGGTCATTGATACCAGTTATGCCAATAAAGTATGTACTCCCCTATAATACAATGGTTTGGGTCCCATTTACAAGGAGTTTGTACACCCATGTCACCCTAAATCAATGGTCCTCCATTTTCAATGTTAAAATTGAGTTATTAATCCCCTTTTATACTAGGTTGTATGTCATATATACTAGGGGTGGGTACTTATCAGTCATTTTTGGGTGTGGGTCCCCTATTGTGATCTGATAATGTAGAGATAGAACACCCCTCTACATTGGGTAAAGGTACTCAACTAATGGAGTGTTACTCACCCACATTCAAGTTTGAAATTCTAGTATGTCATTCATAAGAGTTGGAACTACCTTTACTATCAAGATTAGTTGTGAGGAGAAGAACCCTTAACTTGTTAATGTGAGATACCTAGTTATGAGGTGATTTTCCCTCAATGTGGTGAGTAGATATTCACTATCTAAGGGTACTAAAAGGTTTCACATTATTCTTTGGAGTTTGTAGTCCCTCTTATGTGGGATAGAAGTGTGTTTCATGTACCTTCTTACCCGCTCATTGGATTTAATACACATGGTGCATAATATGGGGAAATGTTCCCCATATTATGTGTAGTTTTGAGTCGTGGGACTCTCAACATGGGTTTATGTGAGCTTGTGTTGGGCGAAAGAAAATAATGATATGAAATATTGTGAAAGGCACCAGTGTTGGACATAGAGTGTTGTTCCCCATTGAGAATATCTCTTATATGAGTGATATCTATGATGGATGGGATCATGGAGTTGACTTCTCCATGTTGAGTGTTACTATTGATAATAAAGTATAATCATATGGTTTACTAGGAGGTTTGGACCTCATGAGACTTAGAGACTAAGACGAGTGTATCTGGGTGATTCTATGGGTCATTACAGTGTTGTAAAATATCATGGACAACAAACCATCTATTTTGAGAAAAAATAGTCATGTATAATTAGAGAGTGGCTGGGATATAGTCTCTCTCTCACTTGGGTTCCCTCTAGATTGGATTGGGAAAAATATTTCCTTTTGGTTTATCCCATTAATTTTTGGTTCTTTTCATGATGAATGGGTAATTTTATAGTCACCCATACAGGATATTTCCCAAAAATTTTCATCTCTTATGATGACAAAATTCTTTTCTGAGGAGTCCCAGGAGGTCCCATAGTAGGCAGAGCAAAGAGATCTAGATAGATGGTGTCATATAATAGTTCATGACCAATGTTTGTGATGGTGGTTGAATATGAGAATAGTCCCCTCCTTCTATGAGGGTTGGAATCTTTTCTAGCATTGTTGTGATTTTATTATTACCTTTTTAGTTTTCAATACTTTTTGAGTACTCTGACTGAGGGATATATATATTAATAAACATTTTTCCAATCTTATTTTCTCCTTACTATAGGATTGAGATGTATAGGGGTGATTCTATACATGTACCATAGTCTAAGGCCACCCATATGTGTGATTTTACTAATTGATCCTAGATACCAGTTCATCTCCTATTAGAGGTGGGCCAGGGTGGAGTCAATGATCAGACCCCCTTGGTTTGGGTTATGCCACAGAAAAACTAAACTCTTCCTTACATAGTTGGAAATAAACCTTATTCCTCTAATAGAATACAGAATTCATGTAGTTCCTCTTTAATATAATTCCAAAATAATTTCAATACTTTCCTAAAAGAAAAATTATGAATGTAGACATGGTCATGTCATTATCCATTCATACACAGTACTCCCCATTAGATCATCAAATTCCTCATTCATAAAACCCTCCTAAATAATTTTAATAATTATAATAATTTTTTTTAAATTAATCAACAACTCACTTGTAAAGAACCAAATTCACACCCTTTGTTTCAATATAAACATTTAGGATGCACAACTTGATAGGATTCTTTGATCTCACTTTTCGATAAATAGAGATCTATGATTTATATTTTTATTCTTTTATCACACTAAATTTATATTAATTTAATCATTAGAAGATGGAACAAGACTATTATTATTGAATTCCAATTCATATATTCAAATCCATATTACTTTAGGTTTTCACTCTAAATTCAATAAAAAATTATTGATGTGGGGAACTAACTATAAGATAGATCGACTGTAAATAGAATAAAAATTGACCATCTTTATCATAATGACCATGATGATTGATTTAATGTATAATTCAATTGAACTTGCATATCAAAAAAACCATGGGGATTGTCCACATGAACAATAAACCGAACATATAGATCGACCATGTAAATTGGATTGATCATACATCTTATTTTGGATAAAAAAAATGAACAACCAAGAGAATTGGATGGATTGATCATAAGAAAATAATATTGACCTTATTTGGAAACAATAAATGGATCTAAAAAAAAGTTATTGTATGAATCTAAGATCAATAGATCGACCATGCGGTCATCTCAATATGGAAATTATAGACTTCACTCTAATTAATCTAAGTACTTTTCAAACCACATTCTTCATTCATCCGAAAACTAAATACCAATTCAAAGATGTTATCTAAGGGTTATCAATATACAACAATAAATGTAAATTATTTCTATTAATAATATCTCTATAATTAACAAAATAACAACATTCTTTTCAATTTTTATAATTATTTTTTTACTTTAACTTTAATAGTGATTTAAATGAAATTTCATATTTTTTCATATACATTATGAAATGTAAAATTGAAATAAAAATACAAGATTTGTATTTAAAATTTATATACCTAAAATAAATAACCCAATTCATGGTATTGACTTATTTTTTGGAAATATTTTTTTCCCAAGAACATATCCTTTACACTTGGGTACATTAATAAAAACACAATCACTTCATCTTCAAAATTATTTATCATCATTTCCTCAACATGTTGAATTAAATAATGAATGATACACCATATTCATTTAAAAATATTTAAAAAAATTTCAATTCAAACAAAGTCTTTTAAGCACAACTACTATTGCTTATGGGTAGAACGTATAAAATTGTGAACTAAAGATAGATTTTTAGGTATAGGCTATAGCGATCATTTCATATTTATCCAAAACATTTTTTCAACAATGAATGACTTCAAAATATATAAATACTCCTTTTATAGCTTAATAAATTGGTTTTAAACTATGAGGGGTCAAAAATTTAATATATAATTTCAAGTATTTTTAAATGATTTTTAGATGATGCATATAAATTGTATCACCTCACTTCTTTTTTCTGGTTAAATTTATTCTCATCCTCTTAAAGTTGATTTTATCAGATTTTGTATAAAACTTTCAAGTGGAATAAGAAGTTTTTTCATTATTGGAATGTCTTCTATCGTTATATAAAATTATTGATCCCTAAAATTTTACGGAATGGGGTTCTACCGAATATTTGTAAATTGTTGGTATAAATGGGATATATGGGTGTAGATTATGGATCAGGTTGTACTACAGTATTGAGGATAAATAAAGTGAAACATAGGTTGATGATAAGATATGGTAATGGTTATATGAATTATGGATGATAATTCAATTAGTTATTAATTATCATGGATAGTGACTTATCATATTATACTTTCAAAACATGACTTAATGGGTAAACATTATACTAGTTGGGGGTTATGTAATGATCTCAAGAGAAATCGATACAGTTTTCCATGTTGATCATATAAATAATTTTCATCTAAGGGGGTTATTGAGGTATGTTTAAGTCCATTCCCACATTGATATAATTTATTTGGTGTGGAAAATCAAACTGATGTTCAAAGGTATCTATCCCCTTTGGTAGGATCTAATAAAAAGACATAAATGTAGGTTTCCCTTCTTTATTATTAGCATAATTATAGATTCCAAGAGGTGGGATTTTTTCAATGATGACTTATGGAATACATTTGGCTAGTTATGATTATTTATATGTGATTTCTTTAGTAAAAATATATATGAATATATATTTTTATTCTTTACTATTTATATGGTTTAATTATAATGGTTTTCTCTCTTAGACATCCAATTATTGTTTTTTTGAGGCTGTTATTTCTATTGTTATGTTGGATGAAGTTATATTGGGTTTTAAGTTATGAAATATTATTTTGAGGGTTGTATAAACTCATTATATTTTATCATGAGGTGTTTTTTTTTAATTTTACTTTTATAGGGGTAGTGTAAACATTTGTGTATAACAAATATTTAGTATAGTAAGGAAAATCCTAGGTTTTCAATCATTTTTAACTATCTTCATTTATATTTAACCGAGAATTTATTTTTTATTACTGTGATTCATATCAGGGATGGGTTTAGTGTCACCCATAAATATTATAAATACACACACGTCTATCAATTTAACATTTATGAGTTAAATATAATGAAGTAATCTAACCCACTTATTTATAACCTCCCTTACTCATGAAAATAGTATAGATTATTCTTGGTTATACATTTTTTTATTAATTATTGTGTAGGTTTTAAGAAAAAATACTTATCGAAGGTCATATTTGATGGAAAGTAGATTCTTGTAAATTGGTGGCTCAATGGGTAAGGGTTATTTAATTAGGATATAATCCATTGCATTTTATTGTACATGATGTCTGTATATTATTTAATAATGTCTTATATATTTATAGTTTAAATGTATATAATGTATATAAATTATACTATATAAAAACATTTCATTTATATGATTAATTTTACATTTTTGATGAGTTATACATCAAAGTCAAAATCTCCACATATGTGGCTAATTCCCTTACAACATGTTAGTTTTAACATCTATAACCTATTTAAGTAAATTTTGATAATGTGTTTACCCAAAACACTAAAGTAGATGATTTTTTAAATATATAATTTAATTTTAATGTTGTATTTATATATTTTTTTGATTTTATTTATGTATTAAAAATTGGAAATTGTATATAGGGTTAGGCGTTGGCTTGATCATGTGTATTGGGACTCGATAGAGGTGTTGGATGTGAAAATATAGATTAAGGAACATTCCATTGATATTTAAATTTAATTAAAATATTTTTAGGTGATTCAAATTTGAATCCAATTTCATTTAGGGTTTTTATTCAATACTATGTGAAGACAGTTAATTGCTAACGTTCTATTAGTTCTTGGAATTTTTAGTATATTTTTAGTAATTATGAAAATACAATGATAAAAAATTCATTATAGATTCACTATTGTGAGTTATACTTAATCTATTTTTTGTAAGAAATTCCTACTAAGAATTATTTTGGAATCACCCTTCCTAGTAATAGATACCTCGGATTGAGTAATAAATTCATGTTAAAACTTTTTGTGGAATCACTATTCCAAAGAATAGTTACTCTAGATTGAGTAAGACCTTCCACATAAGACTTTTTTTGGAATTAATATTCATAGTAAGACATAATATAGGATTATTAAGACCTTATCGAATAAAAAATACTCCAAATAAGACATTAATGGGAAATAATTATCCTTAGAATGTATTTATTAAGTAAGACTATGCTTGTAAGACTTATTCTGAAATCATAATTCCCAGTAAGAGTTATTCGTGGATGACTATGAAGTTGCTGAGTATGACTTATTTTTAATATGAAATTCATAGAAGATACTTTTTCATTTTAATAATTTTCTGAGTTATGATTATTTTATTCTACGAAAAAAATTTCCCCTTTCAAAATTATAGGTTTGATGTGTTTTTTATGTTTTCCCATTAAAATTTTAAATAATTATATAAGTTAGAGAAAACACTATAAAAGGGGAATTTAGGTATTCCATGCTATTTAAAACAAGGAAATCATCTAGATATAGATATCACACCTCTCTTCATATCAATAGTGAGATCTCATTAATTTGAAAGTAAATTCAACATTCATTAAATATGGGTTATTGATAATGGAAAATCTACTACTCTTTATCCATCCATTGTAATTTTTTCAGGTTACATTTTAGTATTACAGTAGCTATATATATTTACATCAGATTTCAATGATTATATTTATAATATTGGATTAATCTCATTTCATATTAGATTAGTAGATGATATTAAATGAGTGTATACCTTAAGCCATATGTTGGATCCCAATATAATCCTTAAATGATTTTATTCTTTTCCATATATGTAAGATGTATAGTCATGCAGAACTAATAAGTGTTTATCCTAAAATTAAAAATAACTTATTTCATTATTTATTATAGATAATAATTTTAGGGGTCATTATTATCATGATGGTGAAAATAATTCCTTGAATTTTTCACACAATGAGAGGTGATCCATACTTTGGAAATAATGATAATTTTTAGGCCATCCCAAGAGATACCTTAAAGAAAACAATAAATATGTATTATGAGATTAATGAGGTGAAATCCCCATCCCAAATTTTTTATTTTCATGATTTATTATGAGGGTTACATTATCTTTGAGTTTTATACATAATATTATGTGCTGGGTGCCTTTCCCCATGACTGTGATAAAAGATATATGCGGGGAGGGCTCCATTCCTAACAAGTTTTATACTTGAGATGTATTAGTGGTAGAAATTCCACCTGAGTGTTTTACATGATATTAATGATGTGTGTTCCACTCCACTCTAATATTCTACATGTGATTTATGAGTTGGGAGACAATTACCACTAGAGTTAAATGATAGATTTATGTCATGTGTTCCAATCCGCCAAGTTTTATACCTGTTATTTACAAGTTTAACTCTATTCACCCAAAATGTCATACACAATATTTATAAGGAAAGTTCAATTTCCCATCGATCATTATATAACAGATTTAAGGGGTGGGTACTAATGAGGGATATTTTTTGCATAATTTGAGTTTTTAATTTCGAATTGTAATTTTATTTTATGTTTTAGAAATAATGTTTTAATTATTAAATATCTTATTTGGGTAATTTTTACTTTGGAAGGATATTTTATAAAAATACATTAAAAATTATTAAAGTACATTTTTATATCATGTTCCATTATACGTTTTTTGTGCTGTAGGTGGTAATGGAAAAGGAAAAGAAGAATAACACATCGAGAAAAATAGCCCAACACATTATAAAAGACAACACATAGGCCACATGCCATATATACATCCCATGAATATTCAAACATCCAATTAATCCCATAGGGAAGGCTCTAATGAGTAGTATAATAGTGTTGGAAGGTGTACACACCGATGCAAGCACACAGGTGTATATGTTCGGCCAAAGACCATTAAGACTGTGCATGTTAGTATGGGACCATGTAATTTGTGTTTGAGTGTAGTGGGAGCTCATTCCAGAAGTATGCATCTAATAAATAGGTGGGATGTTCTAACATAAATAGAAGGGGTAGAACCTGTGCATTGTCGATGTTATATGTGTATGCGCCTGGGGTACTGTACACATACAATGATGAAACTGTTTACCCCATGTTAATGACCTGTCCTCCTTAGACACAGTCACCAATAATTTTGTGCCTAAAGATGAGAATCTACACCATAATAACCTCCATAGATTATCAAATAGAGATCAAATCCACTACCATTTTAATCTTCGCTACATTGTAACCATGGCTATGTGGTGTAGTGTCTAAGGTAGACTAATATGATGATAATGAGATCTTTTAGGGCCACTGTGATAAGTCATAGCCAATATTTTACCATATATAAGAAGGGAATGGTAGTGCCATCGAAACCCATATTCTATGGTGTCCTTTCACTTGATAGATAATTGAATGAGTTATGGAATATGTTGTTTCCAATATTATAGATGTACCAAAATGGGATTTTTGGAGGATTTTATTGATGAAGAACCATTGGGTCATGGATTGGATGATAAATCGTAATCATATTGGCTATATATTGATCTTTATGATGATATTCTATTGTCACTGCACTATGGTATTTACATGGTCATGAATCTATTGAAAGGATGAGCCACAATGATATTCCCCATGTCTAGGGTTTTGTTTATCTGTAGATTTTAATTCAAGTATTTTTTGGGGTATCCAAAATTTCAATCTAAACCACAAGGTGTTGAGAGAAAAATATGCACGAGGGGCCTTATATGTAAAAATTATTTTGGAAATACACCAAAACATGGAGCATTATAGATAGATTATTCTGCCAAAACCCTCTAACGAAGAGAGAGAAAGGGAAAGATAAAAATTGAAATAAATAAAAATATTATGGGAGAAGATATATTTCATAAATAAAATCTAAAATCGACACCTATATTTGTAGAATTAAGAGCAGATAAGTTTGTTCTAACAAGGGGTGACCATGTAGAATTTGGAAAAAAACTAGATGAACAGAATTATAGCCGATACTAGAGAGGTACTTCTATATTGGGTTATTTTCATTTTTCTATCCCCTCATGACTATAATGAATTTTTATACTATTATTTAAAAACAATTTATAGATTTGGTATTTTTCATAGGTGTGGAAGTTCGGTTTAGTAATTCAAATGGGGTTTCATTCATTCTAATTGTTTCAATATTATCCTTCTCTTACTCACATGATCATTGTATTATGTTTTTCTTCTATAAATAAGATTGATATCCACCTCTCCCATTGGAAAAAATGTATGGATTTATGTAGAGATGATTAAATAGGGTTATTCATAACTAAATATTTGATACAATAATGTAATTTATAAGTGAAATTACAATCAATAGTCTAGAGAGTGGGTAATCTAAGAGAAGGATCACTATGTTTGAACTATGAAAGAACTATAATTCCTTAAATTAATTATTTAAATAGAGGCAAGAACGTATACAATTTTTTCTAGGAATTAACATCCCATAATTTAGAAAACAATTCAATTTCAAACATCTATTTTTATTATTTAGTGGTTTTGAAAAACATTTTGTAATTTCGAAATCTTTAATATTAGATCAACCCTGAAAATCAAATATATTACATTTAAAAATTAGGTATTTCAGTTTGATCATATAAATTTTTACATTGAATGTTCTAGAGGAAAAAAATGACACCCTTGGGAAATATTGAATTTGGCACCGTTGATAGGGTATGGTTACTTGAATTGAAAATAATTTTATACAATTTTTCATTTTTCATTCCATATTTTTCATCATTTTACACATGGTATTATAGTTTATTTGTATTTGGATATAATTCAGTTTTAAAAAACTCCACCAGTGGAATGAAAAATTAATGTGATCCTCCTTTTGAGCTCAAGATAGAAAGGAAAATTAAAAGGGAAAAAATAAAACAACCCCAAAGAAGCGGACACCATTGATTGTAGAGAACTATAATGAATATGCCAGGGAGTATTAAATGAAGTTGAAAATGGCGATCTATAAGAACATCCAGGGAATAAATCAAGTTATCATGCAAATTTCAACTATGGAGGACCCTAAAACATAGAGGGTACACCCTCTCATCTTGGAGTTCCTTTTTCATCCCAACACATCAACATAATCCTAGTTATCATACATATAATCACTCATTCCATAAAATTTTCTGATCTTATTATAGCTTGATACTTGTAGTCTTGGATCTGATGAAAAACATATTGTATACATTTTCAATAAAAATTAACCTAAGGAATATTCAAACCTTTAAAAAAATGAGTATCTATTATGCCCTAGGTAATAGAGTAAAATAAAAAACCATTATAACATATCTACATTTATTGTGAATTATCTATGAAAATTTATTTTAATTCACTCATGCTTGCATCATACTAAATTCATAGATTTATGAAAATTATAATGATCCTATGAAAAACATTTTATAACAAAATAAAGTGTATAATATTTTCAGGTAAGGTGTTCTAAAAATCAATGAAAATCCATCTATAAATACATTACAAAAAATCTTTTGAAAGAAAATTCTTATGTAAAAAATAAAATATATTTGATAAATACCTTTCAAAAATATTATTCATGAGTTTTTAAAATATAAAATCATATAAAATACCAGTAAAAATTCTATCAAAATAAAAATCACTAAGAAAAAATATTTCATTTAAAAATATAATAAAGTCAGAGAAATTTTTTTTCCTTCAAAACCTCATTCATTCTTAAATATTTTAACCTTGAAAAATGCACGTGAAAAAATATTCTTTTTAAAATAATCCATGAATGATTCTAAAAAAAACTTAACATGAATATAAATTAAATCCTTTTGGCCTCATGTAACATAGAATGTTTTCTACGGCCAGCCCATATTGGGGAGTTGGGCTTATTTACAAGATCCCTATCATGTTTAAAATGTCCAAAAGCTGAATTTTTTGGTAATTTTTTTTGTTCTTGATCAATTTTTATTCTTCACCGGTGTCTTTAACATTGAAAGATATGGTGGTGAATTCATACACATATAGATATACATAAATATTTGTGAATATACATACATCCATTAGAAATAAATAATTGAGCAGTAATAAACTGAACCACTTGGAAATAAAACATTATAAAATATGCGTGGATTTCTAATGACATATGTAGTCCGTGGCCAAAAATATATATATGTTCAGAAACCAAAATCTGTAAATGGAATTTTATGTGTAAAATAATAACACTTGAACTTGTAAATAATTATACTTAAATAACATGATAACCATTATCATTTTAATTTCACTACTGAATAAAAAAAACAGAATTCCCATTTTGGAAAGAGATACATAATATTGAAATATATTGTTTTGATTTATCCTTTCCATAAATAAAATCATATATTTAAAAATATATAAATCATTCAAAAAAATAGTAGTAATTTCACATTATTGTTCCTTATGTAATATATGACATTGAAAATATATATTTCTCAATGTATAAAATAATTAAAAAATGTTGATTATAAAAATAATTAATAGATTTGAAAAAATGAAACAAAATTAAAATATACATAAAATTATAATTTTGAGAAAAGGGTTTTAAAACAAAACAAAAAATTTTAAAAAAGTAATTTTCCATTACATACGAAGGGTTTTGAAAATATATATAGATTATATTTTTTTTAAAATAAAAATTTCACATATAAGATTCAATGTTTTAAATATAAATAATCATATAATTTTAAAATAATCTATCCCCTTACCTTGAATTTTTGAAAATTTATTATTGAAGTAATTTTTTTACTATTTTCCACATTTCTTAATCATGGTTTTCATCTTCTTCTCTATCTCTCTCTCCTATCCCCTAACATCTGGGTTTTTCAAAATGATATATATAGAGTGAATAATATAAAGGATAATGTATATGTATAGAAATATATCCACTATTTTACCATATATAAAAATTATTAACAACCACAAACTTGATATCTAGAGGCCATCTCATTACAACTTGTGTTTGGATTTATTCACAAAAAATACCACTATAGAATTCAAGATCCCTCTTTATTTGGATGAATGTTTTAAATATATATTGATATATATATATATATGACACAAAAAATATTATGATAGATTCAAAGGGGAAGATGAATAATGTGTATAAAAAAACCATTAATCCCATGTGAATGTCAGTGATTAACAATGTAGCATTATATATATAGATATATATTTCATGTTTTAAATCATATTTTTCAAGATTCTACTCTAAATTGGATTCTTATGGATTATAAATTTTATAATTTTTCTGAATTTGTTATGAATAAACCCTTTTTATAATTCATCATTTGATTTGGGTTTTGAATTTGGGATCAAGTGTTGTCCCAATATTGGTGAAGGGGAAGAAGATGATGTCAAGGGCTTATAATTGGAACTTGGAAGAACATGAACTATAGAGGATCAAATGGCTAATATTTTATCGATCAGTCAACCGTGAAATAAATTAATCACACTAAATTGTGAATATTCCCCATGTAGAAGGGATACCACATCAAGAAACCATTTTGATTAGTGAATAAATATATTAGAATCACTATCACAAGTCGCTCGATCTAGTGACAAGGGTTGGCACCCATAATATCGCATAATTACATTGGGCTGTGCCGACATGCTCTTCCCAACCACTAACCTATGGGAAATATGTGCAACAATCCTATGGGATTATACATGGTCTTCCTCATGTGCTCTCCCCTACCACCACAACCGGTTATGTTGTGTTTGTTGCCCACATAATCAGTGGATCACTATTCACTATATAGCCAATGGTTTGCTAAATCATTATAGAAAATAAATTAAAAATTACATAATGGATTATATATTATATAGAGTAGGTTTTAAAAATATAAATATAATTAAAATATGACATTATAATTTATTTACATTGAATAATATTAATAAATATTTTCTTCAAAAACAAAAAATAAACCCTAACAGAAAAAAATATATTTTATGCATATGAAAATATTAATTTCATCCTAATAATAATTAAGTCTATATATATATATATATGTTTGAATAAAATTATACATATAAATACTAACACTAATTTCATTAATGTCAATATTCGCATATTTCATATTCTTATAAAATAATTTTTTAATAAATTTTATTACTATTAACCATCTAAAATAATTATATTTAACTAATTTCTAAAAAAAGATCAATGAATTAAATATTGGAATTATTTTAATTTCAAAATACTGATTTTTTCAATTGTATCTGTAAATTTTAAAATAAAAGCACTTTATATAGTTATTAACCACTTAAAATTTATAAAATGTAGATTTTTAAATATATAACATGTTATTAAATATATCTAACTATACATTTACTAATTCAAAATTTTAAAAAACACGATGTCTTTAATTGAAATATAATAAAATAAATAAACACTTTTAAAATTTATGTTTTCAAATAACATATTCTAAAATAAATGTCTACTTGATTTAAAAATATAATATCTTTTATATAATATAAATATGTAGGAGTTAATATATTTTTAATAAAATAATCTATAATAAAAAAATCAAATTCATTGAAAATAAACTTAATATCATATAATTTATATATTTTATCCTAATTTATAATCAAATCATATTTTTATTATAAAAATTATTGTTCATTAAATGTTAATGTAAAGACATATGTTTATTGGTTTTATTAATTATACAATAATCTATTTAGTATTCATTAACTTAAAAGATGACTATTCTTAAATTATAGCGATGTCACATTATACTCTCCTTAAAATGAATTTCAACATCTAATTTTTTTATCATACATTATAAGATAATGAAATTCCATTTTTATAATTGAGATAACTATAACCACTGAAATTATATATTCATAAGGGTTACTTAATTAATTATATGGGAAAAATAACTATTGTAACACTTAATAATTTCAACAAAAAATACTAATATCTAATGGTTTATATATCATTCCTTTGAAACCTATTATAATAGTTGGAGACCTACACTCTTTGATCTATATAAAAACATGTTGTATATTATTTTTTACAGAATTAAACTGAATAAAATATAATGTCCCTTAAAAAAATGATCGTTTCAAGAAACATTTTTTCAAGGAAATATAAATACCATTACAATATATTGGGGTTCAAAATGATTTATCCATAGACATTAATTAGAAATCACTAATTCTACATTATAAACAAATAAAAACTCAATTGAAACATATAATGTACATGTGGGAAATATTTGAAAATTTATGGTGAGCATAAAATTTCTTAGTAAAGGGTTTTAATGACTATAGAAAATACATTTATAAATATTATACAATAACAATTTAAAAATAATTTTCTTTTATTAAAATATTTGATAGGACCCTTTAAAAAATATAATTATAGGGTTTTCAAAATATATAATCATATAAAATATTGTTCAATAAGCAATGAAAATTCGTATAATATTGAAAAAATATTTCTTTTAATGATATAATATATTTTCAAAATATATATTTGTTTGAAAAAAAAATTTATTTTAAAATATTATAACTTTTTAAAATGTACATGGAAATAACTAATCTTAATAAAATCATCCATTGTGTTGAAAATATTCTTCACAATTTTAGAAAAAAACCATCTAGAATCCAAAAAACATTGAGTTCTATTTAGGGCCTACCTAATTTGGAGGGTTGGGTTCACACACAAAATCACTATAATATTAATAAATTCTATGTTATTAATTAGTTTATGAAACATTTCAGGGTTGATCGATTTTTATTTTTCACTAGAGTTTTTAACATTTTCCAATATGACAATGAATACTTATATATATTTATATTTAAATATGTATATTTATACATAATTATTAGTTCATATATATATACATACGTAAGAAATCATTCCTTGAGAATGAAGAAAAGGAACCAGATGATAATAAAACATTTTAAAACATGCATGGATTGTTAGTGAAATACGTAGTGCATGGTCATACCCACACATATGTGAAAAATTCATAATTTTCAAGTCAAATTTTATTTATTAAATAATATCTCTTGTACATTCAAATAATTATATTTAAAAAAATTATAATATTTATCATTTTAATTTCACCCTTTAATAATGAAAAAAATAAATTTTTAATTGAATTACAAAATTTGAAATCTAGGTATTCGAAAATATAACTTCCAGAAATAAAATAGTAGTTAAAAAATATATAAGTCCTTCTATTAAAATAATAGTAATTTTAAACTACTATTCTTAATTTAAAATAAAAAGTTTAAAATATGGATTTTTCCTTCCATAAAATAATCACATAAACTTTTCCTATAATATTAATTATACTCTTTACATATAATTTTTTAAAATTTCATAATATACATAAAATTATAATTTTGAAAAATGGGTTTTAATAAAAAATAATATATTTTAACAAATCAATTTACCTTGAATAATATGGGTTTTATAAATAAGATTACATTATATTTGTTTTAAAATTTATATATCCCTTATATAAATAAATGTTTTGCTAGTAAATAATCTTATAATTTCAAAATAATATATCCCTATATATTGAATAGTCGAAAATGTCTTGTTGAAGGAAGACTTATTTTTCTATAGTTTCAACAATTCTTCTTCAAGGCACTCTTCTTGTTATTATTTTTTATCTCTTACCCCTCTTTAATCAGTTTTATAAAGGATATTCATATATTTATTAATCTAAACGATTGATGTATATATATATTGCCACATCTCCTCTATTTAACAATATACAAAAAAATTCTCAACCCTAAACTATATAGTTAGAGAACATATCATTATAACATGAATTTGGATATATTAAAAAAATCAAACTAAGGAATTCGAGATCCTTCTTTCTTTCATATTATGTTTAAAATATGGATTGATATATATATATATATATATATATATATATATATATATATATATTACCCATCGCTGCATATGATGGAAGGTAATGAAGAAGATGCTGAATGAGTCTAAATCAATATCCACATTAACCATAATACAATTAAACAACATAGTAATATGATTCATCAACATCAGAGCTTCCACATGAAGTTCCTCATACATATACTTATGAGTGAATTACATCAGAGCTACAACATGAAGTCCCCAGTTATCACATTTTGTGATTTCATGAATTGTGTGACATAATAAAATTCTGCTACAAAATAATCAACATAGTGAGACTATTCAAAATTAGATTATCATTGAAGGATAAGTAATAGTAATGGATTGAGAGCCTATCTTTGAACCCAATAACTATATTAGAGGATTTGGTAAGATTTTTTTTGATATTGTATTTCCTTTACTAAAAGTCTATATATCTATGGGTATGTTATTTAGATGTTAGAGAAATTAAGTGACGAGGAATTATATATTGTGTGGGAAAGGCTTAAAATATTTTTAATATGATTACCTCTTCAAGTAATCTAAATTTTTATTGTAATAAATATTTTTATAATTTTTAATTATGTTGTAATTGTTTAAATGTAGATGTGGATGCTGGAGGTTCTATTATGGTGAATTCAACAAAATAACTCTAAGAGGGGTTGGATGAAATTTAATGTAATATTTTCTAAAGGAAGTCAAAGGGAGGACCATTTCACGGAGGGTATATAGTGTACAACATCTAGGTTACCACAAAAATGAATTTCATGCCAACTAATCATGTTGTAAAGATGAATAACAAATAAACCTATGTTATGTATTACAAAGATGTAAATAATTTATATTAGAATTGTAAAAAATGTGATTAGAGATACATGCCACAACCAACGACACAAAACAAGTTAAATCAGGTATACGGAAAATCATTTCAACTAATGGAATATTGTTTTAAACACCATCACCATTGGAGAACACTTATGTCTGAATTTACACTCAATGGAAGCGATCCTAGAATGTTTATAGCCACAACAAGAGATGCAATAAAATATTAAAAAAACTATTCAATGGATCAATGAAGAATCATTCGATATTTTTATAATGACTCATATAACTAAAGAGTATCTATGAGGTACTTGCGAATCCTATAAGATCAGTGATATTCTTCCTTAGAATGATGAGCCTTAAAAACATTAACATATATAATTAAATGTGAATGCCATCCATTGTAAATTTTCAATTTTAGAAATTATTGGTTTTAACACCCATTTTAAAACTAAATATAGCTATGATCACGCATTATATACACAATTTAATAGAACTTTTCACCATAATAGCTTGATTTCCCATAGTAATTTGAATAAAATGTGCGGTCAATTAAAGTTCAATAGGTTGTTTATCTAATATTTGGATAAATTCTGACAATTTTCCACTGTCAATTAACTTCCCTCATTTTTTGATGATTTTTTTATTTTGGTAGATTCAAATGATAGAGAAATGTAGGGTCTGACATGATTAACTGAATTAAATAAAATTTTTGGTGAATTAAACATGTGGTCACTTGATTTTCTTCATACGATATGTCTAACACATGAATGTTTTTCATCTGTTGTCTTCATAGATGATTATCATTTCCAAATTATTATTTATTCAAAATTTGTTAAGTTGATTATAATGTGTGTTCACTTGAATCATAGTTAAATTTCAACATAGTTTCTTGGATAACCTTTCATTTAAACATCCAAAATCAATTTCTGTACTATGGTTAATCCACTGGTTCATACGATCAATCCATACATATAAATGTTTTTAAAAAACATATATATAATAAAAACATTTAATGAAAGTCATATGGAAAATGATTTTTAATCCTTAAAACAATCTATATTTAGATTAAGAAAACAATATCACCCATTTTAATGACGTAAAATTATGGTGGGATAATATAAAAATTAAAATAGAATCTTATAAACAATATAATTTTCTGTTCAAAAAAATAAGTGAAGAACATTTTTTAGTTACTAACAGATGTTATCCACTTTTAAGATTATCAATTTCATAACAAAAGTTAATATAAGATTATAAAATAAATTTAAATAAATTTGAAAATTCAATAAAATATAATTTAATCATAATAGGGAGAAATTAATAAATATAATAAAAAATTATTATTTAAAAGAGATTTAATAAAAATTAAATATATACAATATGTTCCCTATGGGGTCGAATAATTATAAATAGAATATGAATATATATCTAGAGGGTCCCTAGGATCAATTTTTTATTTTCACTTACATCAAGGTTCCATATTTTGTAGGGAAATGTATATAAGAAGATAAAAAAACAATTCCCTTATAATTATGTCTAAATTTTTTATCAACGTCAATAAGTATGAAACCTAATTGTGGAACTAAAATATTTGATGAAACCTGAATGGAAGTTGTAGAGGATGGAGGAACATAAGGTATAGGTATAACTATAGGTACTAATAAGAGGTGTGAGAAAAATACCGATAGGGTTCCATAACAGGATATAATACTCTTAGATATCTAGATCCTTTCTCCATAATCTCTTCAAGGTTATCCTTATTTTGAAGAAACAGATCCATGTGATATTCTAACAACATATTCTTATATACATAATTATTGAAATCCTTAGTGGCTAGAGGAATATTGTTTTCAAAAGACAAATAGATAAATGTTGACTTGATTTCACACATTGTTAAGTCACTATACAGGTAGAACATGATAGATTTCTTGATTATCATTATGTCTTCACCATCATGATGATAGTATACTCTAACGAACTCAATTGTATTGATGGAATTAGATTAAAATTGTGAGAATTTATACTCTTTGGTGATTTTAAAACCATCTACCACCACATTTATATCATTCTATACATTTTTCCTTAATAATGTCTAATAATAAAATCCCGTGAGGAAGAAAAAAGAGTAAGTGGAGGGGAATCAGATATAAAATCATATGAAAGTTGGATGAGATCTCTCTCACTAATATATTGACTAATATCCTCAATATCCACTTGAATAAATTATATATGATCTTAAAAATAGCGAATCACCTTTAACATATGCTAAATATTTCCAAATATTTAGGGTTGGAATTTATTTATAATGGAATAAAAGGAGATAGACATTCGTTATTCATGGAAGCCTCAAAACAAACTCTCAAATAAAAAAACAAAACCTTCAACATAATCAATATATAAACCTTACATTCATTCATATCATGACATATAATATATAATGATGATAATACATATGACTATAGAGGATATGGTTTCATTACAACTACTTCATTTTATTCTAATAGAGATATTGGATCTTTAGAAAAAGACACTGTTAAAACTTATTCAATTTATTCTAACTCAAGATTTTATTCCATTAGTATAACCCTTATATTATATGATATAATTTATTCAATATTCACTGGATCCAAAAGATTTTGACTCACCAATTGAAACTGGTTCTTCATAATTATTCATAGGTTTTTGGATGGATACTTCATAAAAATAATTATATATATTTTTCTCAAAAAAATATACTTTATCAAATAAATTATCTATTGGATAAGGAACATTAATCCTATACTGCATGTCTACTTGATCCCAATGTGGTATTTCGATAACAATATGTCAAAAATGGATGGTAGGAGAAAAAATGGATTTCTCACCATGATTAGGGTTGAATCTCCATCATGGTGATCATTATCATTGAGTATAATTAATCTTTACTAATTAATGATCCAAGATAGTTCTACCCCATAGAAAATAGAGTCTCTTTGATAAGTGATTTTTCTCATTATTTTCCACTGGAGTGATATATATTTAATTGGACTCAAATTCTATTCACTAACATTATTACATTATTTTTGGGGAACATCAATATTTCTAGATTCATCCCCATCCTCAGAATTAGAGACATCAACATCATAAGTTCTATAATTATCAAGATGAAAACTGATTCTCTAAAATGTTTAGAATGAGTCAATTTAATTTCATTAAATAAATCATCCCCTAATTATTATTTTTTTCAATTCTAAGATTTAGGATAATTTGGAGTTCCACAAGAAAAATATTGAGCTCTAATTATTATTATTATACAAATAGAGAAACATCTAATGGATCGGGTGAATTTGTTTATTCTTTATCATATTCTCTAAAGGATATTTCATCTAAATAAACAATTTATTCTTCATAAAATATTTTAGATTCACCTCTAGAAGCACCAATTTAATCGTCATAAGTGTATTCAAGAAATTAATCTGGTGTTAAAACAAGATAAAATTTATCTATTGGACTAAAGGATGTGAAAATGGATTGAGTATTTCATAAATATTTTCTTTATTAGCTTCCCATATCTTCCTCTATGTATTTTAGTTTAGGTTTTACTATTGAAAATAATTACTTTATACACATGTCACTAGAAGAGAGAAACTTGGAAAATACATGAGGAACATTACCTTAAATTTAGGAAAATATTAAATTAGATTATAGTAATGTAAGGAGTCAAATAAATAAGTAGTCTTATAATGGAATTCCATATGAAACCTAAGATATTTTGTCTAAATTATTTTCACACCAATATTTATGAAATATATTTCTAAAAAATCCTAGTGCGTCAGAATTATAATTTCCCCATTCTTAGGAAAAATTATGTGGGGCATAAACTTGATCATTATCTTACACTCTCCATCCATTTCCATATAAATTTTTCTTCTATTGTTTTTTTTCTCCAGTTAACTCTAATAGAGATTTATTATATTCAAAGTTCAAGTGATATATTATATATTAAATCTATGACTCTTAAAAATCATTTTTATGAGTAACTTTTAGGAATTTTTCATCTCTTAGATGATATGATCATCCTTTCTTGATTTACAGTGTTCCTTATTTAATTTTTCTTTTCACCAACATGGAGCACTATAGATTCATAAAATAGTATTAGTGACCATGTATAAAAGATCCTGTTATTCTCAATAAACTATATATTATGTACATGATATATTAAAACTTTATATTATATAGAACTATTGGTATTTAAACATTCAATATCCACTTACGTATCTTGAACAATTAACCTACTTAAGTGATAAGGCTTGAGATTTTTTACGGATGCAATGGATTGATATTTTTTTTATATAGCGAAGGAGATGACTCAAGAGATGAGAAATATAGGCCAATCATCATTCAAAGCAATTTTTTCTAATATATTAATTACTTGGATTCTAGGGTTTGGTTTGAAGATTATATCAAGGGAGGAATGTTTTAATAAGATAGGGTTTTTTAGTTTTAATGGAGAGATCTTATTTCAAATTAATATATGTGATTTTCAAAACATGTATAGATTTAAATACTGATTCACACGAAGTGTAAAATATAATTATAAACCTAAATAAGGATATTATCTTGATGACCTATAATCCTTGTGATAGCTTGAGACAACAAGGTAGAATGAACTACCACATGAGTGAATCCTCGTAGTTTTTTTCGATAGTAACATGTGGTTCTTTGGTAGACTGACCTACCACATGTTTAAATTCTCAACAGTCATTCATTATGGCTAAAAAAATTCCATGAAAATGATTTTATTCGAACTCAATCCTTGCATAAGATCTTAAATTATTTCTTACTATGAAATTTTAAAATTTCATTATTTTAGATTAACCTTAATGTATAAAATTATAAAAAATAGAAACTTATATCAAGTAACATTCCTAAATATTATTTTCTAAACATAAGAGATTAAATCACCTTAATTTGAATATATTTAATTAGTAAAAAACACGAAATATTATTAAAATAGCAATGTACTAAGAATAAATAATTATTTATAATTCATGTTAGATATATTTTATTATCTGGGAAAATTAATTCTTTATTAATATATCAGAAAGATTCTATTCAGTGAAAACAAATTCAAAAATGATATCACCTTTTAGAAAATAATCTCAAAAACATTTAAACATTATTTAAATATACTTTTTAGTAAATTAGAGTCATGATTATTTTAAATATTTATAGAACTTGTATTTTAATATTTTTTTGGGATATGGTGAAATTCATTTATATTTTCTGGTTAGGTTTTTTTATTCATATACTTTTTGTACAACAACATGCTATATCTATGTGTATAGTTTCTTTATTAGATAGTAAATAGTTTTATTTTTTATACATAATAAAACTATATAATTTTCCAAAGAGTGAAATGTAGTATATGTTTTTTATATCTAGCTTATAGAAACTAAAATTCACAAAATAATTTGTAATGACTTCAAATTAATTTCCACTAGTGTAATATAAACCAATAATTGTTGTATCATTGTGGAATATAAATATACTATAATAGAATTAATGTTTTACCACTAGGGTTTTCCTAAAAATGTGAACACATACACACAATAAACATTATTTTAGGTTGAATAATAATTAATAATAGTAAACACCCAATCACGCCTCTAAAAACAGTATGGTCATTTGGTTTCCCAGTTTCATTCAAATATTGTTTTTATGTAGTAAATTTTTGAGTATCAATTACTTTGGTGTTATCAAATTCAAAAAATATAAACATTCTTTTTTGTGCTTAATTTTATTCCAAATATTCCATTTTATTTTGAAAAATTTAAAAAACAAGAATCATTTTTAACTCACCCATAATACAAATTTAAAATACATTACATATTAATTACAAAAAATTAACACAAAGTTAAATTATTCAAAAAAAATATAATTTCATAAACATAGATTTTGAAAAAAAAAGAAAATTTTAGGTTCATTTAATAAATAATGATGGGTCAACTATACATTTGGAAAATACATTTGAGATGATGAACTTATTGAGCATATCAAACCGACATCTGGGAGCCTATTTTATATGATAAAGTGGGTTTGAAAGTTCAAAAAAAATATTTGGAAAATGAGGGGTCAAAAATACAGGGGTTTGGTCAACAAATATATCCTTAATAATCAGTCTATTCTTAAATAAAATCTTAAAATAATATTTATGATGTTTTAAAATAATATGTATGATGTATGATTAAGGTATTATGATGGATTTATGTCTACCTACTTGGGAAAAAAATTCATGTAAATCAATACCATCTTGTTGATGATATTGTTTTGAGACTAACCTATAATTGTTTCAAAATATTATAACAGTTTCATCACCTTTCATTATATACACCCATTTAGTTAATTTTTTTTGGCATTATTAGGACTTTGAAATAGTTTTGAGACATCATTTCTTAAAAATGGGTCAACTTATCTTTCTTATCCACTACCCAATTATAATCATTGGTTGGATCAGTGATGTTAAAAGGTTGATGGTGAGATAATAAGGGTTGATATTCAACCTAGATTCTAATAGAGTTATAGGTTTTATTTATTGGGGCTATATTACAAAGAACAATATATAATGTATAATATCTATCAGTGCTAATAGATCTAGCAAGTAAATTGATTGGTTTATTGATGTATTATTGATGTTCAGGCTTGGTGGGAGGTTTTTTTTGCAAGATTTATCAAGTGATTATCATGATCAAATGTTTAAGAAGTAAAATTAGTATTTAATGATTGAAATATCATCTTCATGGATTTCTACAGTATGTTTAGGATCATGTGGATCTTTCTAATCACATTTTCCATGTAAATATTCATCGATTATATTTTATTTTTTTCTAAATAATCAATGTAGTGGATCATTCCTTCAACACTAATTAATTTATATTATTTGTATTTTTAGGTGTTTGGAGGAGGATTGAGGACGGTTTGATGATTTTTGGGGATGAAATTTCTCTATAGAAGGTCATTAATGGTATGAAATAATGTTCAAAACAGGAGTGGATATTCACAACTTGAAATATGGTTATTCAAAACATGATTTTAAAGAAGGGAATTATATGTTAATTAAATCATAACATGGTATAATTACACATGACATGTAAGAATTATAGTATGAGGTTCCATGACATGTATAATACAATATGTGGGATTAAAATTAAATTTTTCCAAATTTTTAATTTGTTTCATGGACCGAATTTGTGACAACCATGAATATTCATAACTTTAATCAGTGTTTAATGTCATGAATGTGTGAAGTTCTATCGAATATATAATTTTTTTCTCTCTCCAAAATTTATTACTTCCACTTGATATATGTGCAAACTGTAATGGATTTTGGAGGATCTTCCTACCGCCCTCCCTAGATTTGGTCCCTGGCTCATGAATGTTTGATTTATGAAATGAACTATGAGTTCATATATATTTTGATTCATTTTCCTCAATTACCCTATTTGGGATACCAATAGTGATATTGTTTTTATTTTCTTAGTGGAATAGATTTTATTTTTATAATACTTTTGTTTTATTAATTTCGATCCATTGTTTCCTTTTGTGTCTTTGGTATTGATCTTATATCTCCTTCACCATGTTATGTACAGTAATCCAAAAAGCATCACCGAGTTAAGAGATCATCATTCTCTATTTTTCATGTTCATCCATGTGGATTTAATTCTTTCTCTTTTTTTTATGATATGTTGGGTAATCAAAAGTAGTTAATTGATTTGATATTTATGAAATTTAATTTTTAGGGGAATAAAAATTTTAGTTTAATTTTTTTAGTTTATTTATAATGGATTGCTAATTGAGATATCATTGCTTGTTTTAATTTCTTAAAACCATGTATTTTTAGAGAATTATTTCTATTTTAGTTGTTATGATTGGGAAACACTAGTAATGTTGACTATTTAGAATCACCCTGAACAGATTTTTATGAAATTATCTAAAAAAGGAATCGGTTACGCAATGAAACATTGAATTGTGGGATAATAATAATTCTATGTAATGATGAAAAATGACTAAATGCATTTATTAAATTAGAACATATAGAAAATATTGAATCCTGAATGTGATACTATGTGTTGAGGTGAATATTTTTCCAAATTTTTTGATGTGTGAGAACCTTTTGGGGTTTTTACTACTGATGGGGGTGATTAAGTTTCATGCATAATGTGTTCAAATGAAAATTGATTGTTGATTGCTATGAGATATGATATGTAATGATGTGCGGTGATGGGATTGTGGTATTTGTGGTGATATTATTGTGTTACAATGATGTATTTGAATAAATTATGATATGGATACTTTTTTGTGGGATGGATGAGAATTTATATTGTTCTTTAATGTTGGTTTCCATGTTACCCAACAAATTAATTGAAAAAATCAAACTGAAATGACATGGATAGGTATGTTAATAAACATAGTATTGAAATAAATATAATAAAGGATTGAAATTTATTTGTGGAAACTAGATTAAATTAACAAAATT
Organism: Viscum album; assembly: GCA_963277665.1. Lineage (NCBI taxonomy): Eukaryota > Viridiplantae > Streptophyta > Magnoliopsida > Santalales > Viscaceae > Viscum > Viscum album. Next base: position 9,671,232 of record OY728127.1, read on the forward strand.
ATATATTAATGAGATTAGTTAATGTGTAATTAAATGAACTAGTAACTAGGGGACAATAGAAATTCATAAATTTATTAAATGCTGGAACCTATAATTGAATGTGGGATTTTTGGGGTTATGTTTGGTTGTAGTGTGATGTGTTTTATTTAGTGTTGTAAATTGTTTTGAAATATCTCATGTGGCGTTATGATGGTGTTGTAGATTATTGTATTATAGTTTATATTAAATTATTGTTCTGTATTCTATGTCGTCAATTTATCATGTATTTAAATTACATTTTATACACACCCCACTTGAGTTGGACATCCTTTCCAATGGGTAATTTTTTTTAGTTCTTGGTGTTTTTACCATTTTCCGGGAAGGTGGAGGTTCATATGGATAACTACCCCGAATTCCCTACTCATCCTTTTGAATTAGTGATGATGATAAATGTTTGTTTTAAATATCACCATATCCTGTTAGGTCAGTGATAGAGATCACATAGTTAGGTCATGTTGACTTTGGAGACCCTACAATTATGATGATGAAATTACATGTCATGGGGGTCAAGTATGGAATAATTATAGAGTAAGGCTTACTTCCTAGATATTCATGTTACCCTACGACAATAGATATTAGAAGTTATTATATGGTAAAGCTATGATTTATGGATAATGACTAATACTATCGTGAGATTCCAAAACATGTGAGTGTGGAATAATTCCGGATACATCTAGACCCACACCATAGATGGATGGATATGTGATGTGATATTCCTAGAAGTAATGTGAGCACATTACATTTTATAATGGGATATGAGAGAAGAAAATTAGTTGGGAAGTGGATATATGTTTCCATTAAATTATGCCAATTGAAATTATGTTACTAATTTGGATGTTTTACTTGAAGATCATGCCATTATAATATTTATAGTTTCTAGTTGACCCATTCAAATGAATTTTTTTTCTACTACTTATTCATGGATGTAATAATATTCCATTTTAACATATGCATGAGATAACATGGTTATGAAACTACTGAGTATACATGTTATTCCCACCATATCTACATATATATTATGTTTCATCTTTCTAGGATGATTTGGGAGGCCTATATTTAAATCACCATATTGAATTTTTAAGATGTTTTTTGTTCACTATCATATAGATTTTCCTTTGGGTATTATTTTCGTTACATTTATTTGTATTCGTTGACATTATTTCATAATTATGGGATGATTTGTTTATAATTTTATTTTGTAAAATATTTTATTATCTATTTTTATATCTTATCTATGATTCATTATTATGTTACTGATGGTAATGCATCCCATATGTATGTTTTTATATTCTTGACACTAGTCACTAATTGAAGGCCTACTTGTAGAGGAACATGGTGGTCATTATCTCTCTTCTTTTGAGGCTGACCCAAGTGGTGTACCATTGGAGTGAGGGTGTGACACCAATTACGGAAGTTGTATTCCTTATTTGGGGATTCGTTTATATATGCTTCTATTTAAGGAATTCCTAGAAGTGAGGGGTCAAAAACCATGATTTTTGGGAAAAAATGCTCTAGAACACATTTGGTGGATGGTCTATTTAACAATGAAGATAATCGTATGAGGGTAATGGTTAGGGAAATTATAATTTTTCATTAATTTATCATGATTTCACAATTCATGTGCACTCCAAGAGTAATAGTGCATCATATTTGGGGAGATAATAGATCCCACATTAATTGTACGCAATTTGTCTAGTCATGCTTTTAAACCATGCATACAATATAGGTTATTAAATTTTTTGTAATTTCCCATTTCCCATTGATTGATTTTACTCCCCTTGGTCTCATTTAAGCTCTCTTTCATGTGAATACCTCTCAATGAGTCTCATATCTCTTTGACACATTCTTATTATGAGGTCTTGGAAAAACAATTAAATCCTCCCCAAGGGTGTAATATGAGTGGTAACCTGAAATTAATTCCTCCAAATAGAATTGTATTAATCTAGATTATATATAAAAATATCAAGATAACAATATATAATAAAACCAGTGATTTTTCTTAATTTAAAATGAGAAAAAGTTTATTGGATTCAGGTTCATTTTACAATTTTGTAATGTTATAATTGATTTTAAGAAAAATGAATCCACTGGTTTTAGATCAAAATAATTTAATTAATTGAATAACAATTATTTCTTCAATTGTATTTTTATATAATTATATTAAAATGTGTAAAAATTTCGATGGAATGTTTTTAACTAATCCGAAAATAACAAATATGCTATTGATTTTCCATAAATAATTGATTTAGTCTATCATTATTTCTTCATGTGTTTACTAATCACTAAACTTCTCCCTTACTTTATTGTTTTTATATATTTACCAATTGGTTTAAAAATAAATAAATAAAATGGTAGAATAATATTTTAATCAATGAAATTTTATATTTATGAAAAAACTACAATATAATCATATTTATTTTTAAATAAAAAATAAATTGTATTGAAAACCATTAATTTAAAAGAAAATAATTCTACACATTAGATAACATTCTAAAACTCAAACATGAAAAAATTGTATCCCACACTATTAACTAGTCACTAAGGATTCTAACATGTCATATGAGAAGGAATTATTTAATTAGAATGTGAATAAGATGAGGAAAATGTATGAAAAGAAATGAAGGATGTAGGGAGCCTCCACATTAAGGAAAATGATCTTCTCTAGGATGGTGGGGATTTATTTTCACTTTCCCTTGATGGAATGGATGAATTTTTTGATTACTTTGGAAGAAGGAGAAGTCATCATTTTAAGGGTGAGGATGGGTGAATCCACCCCCCTTCTCTAAGAAGGAAAACTATAGGAGAGGGGGTTTCAATTTGAAACCCCATATAACCCTCCTTTTTCTGATGAGGACACAACAATAGGTGTTGGTGGTTAGGAATCGATTGGGAATGATATATGTATGGAAGAGCCCTGTGGAGTGCATGATCCCACTCCCTTCATGGGTGGACATTAGTTGGTGACTCCTAGAGTCTCTCTGGAGGCAATAGATGTGGAGAGTCAACAAGGTGTGGTTGAGAACATTAGTTATCTCTTCCTTATTCGACCATCACAATGGATTCAGTAGCTCAATGGTGGTGGCCTGGGTGGAAGAAGGGTAGTGGACCAGGGTATCATGAGGGAATGCGATATTTCTCTAGGGCGGACATAGGTGGCATGATGGTAGTAGAGGTGGGTATGCATGGAGAATCTAGGGTGGCCTCACCCTCATATGGGCTTCTAAGTGGCCATATGAGCTATAACCAAGCAGTAGTGGTTACCCAATGACAGACATGGGATGTTACAGAATGATATTTCAATGAAGTGGTGTTCTTGAGGTTTTATATTTTGTTATCCTCCCATTTTCTATGGCTGTGACATTATATGGTGCATATACAATGTTATAGGTGGGTGGAAAATACAGTGACGTGGAGGCTCGAGTAGCGGTACTCCTCCTCCATCATATGGAATTCGAAGTGACTGAAGGAAACATTGGAATGGAGTAAAGGACCATGGAAATGTGGAAAAGGTGGAAGAAGATAAATATGTAGAGTTTATGGGGGTTCTAGTGGTGGAAGTGGTGGTCTCATTGGAGAAGAGTGGATGCAATGAACGGTAGTTCATGCTTAGCATTAGTGGAGGTTGAGGGACAATAGGGGAGTAGGATCAGGAACATAGGTGTGTTAGAGGCATAATTTGGTGACACACAATGGATAATGGTGGTGAAACTATCCCATATTTAAATGGTGGGACATTCTATGAGGCTTTATACACCTTCTTGCAAATTCAACCCAAGAATGATGTTGGGCATGAGTGGTAGGTCTCGTACCACCATGCGTGGGCCGCCCCATCCACTAAAAGACCTACATCCCCCACCACACGGATTATCCCCGTGCAACAACCCTAGTTTTTTTACGAGTCTACGCTTGTTGGATTTTATAACCCATAGGTAGGGTATGTGCCTGATTCAACAGTGCACCCCAGTGCTAGTGTTGTGCCCTCCTAAGGGGCCTCATGGCCAGGTGACCCTCTTTGGGTCACCTATGTGGCATGTGGTTCTTGGTTGAAGGGCGAGTGGGTACAACCTATATTTTTTATAAAGAAAATTAATATATTTATCCAAATAATAAATAAGGATCATAACGAAAAAAATTATTATCCAGAATTACTTCGTGTCATTATTTTATATCCATACTAAATTCCCCTTCCAATTTATCCATATATTCCCCAAACAATGAAAATAAACTCTTGTATAATTGATACACATTCAAAAATCATTTGAATTTTAATAAAAATATGAACATTATTGTTCACTATAAAACACACCCACACTTAAACCGTGTTTGTCACCAAGCGTTAAATCTCAACATTAATTATCAGAGGCCACCATTGTTACAAATATTAAATCTTTTAGTAATAAAATCAAATAATAATCAATGTCAAATCAAATTTCCAAAAATTACCAAAAAAATATCAATTTAATTTCTCATTTAAAATGATCTAATAAAATCATATATCCTTCTATCTCCCATTTATACTAATTTAAAATCTTCTTCAATTCATTAAATAACCTAAATTAATAATTACCAAACGTCCCTAATCTTGATTTAACTCACCTTAATCTTTTCACCCACATATCATGATAAAATTCAAGTAGATTTATGCTCATATCATGATAACAAGATCCTTAACCATAAGATTGAAAATTGAGATACATTCTCAACATTGTAAAGACTAAAGGCCCATTAAATCATTAATGATTTCATTAATGGTTCAAATATCCCAAAGGATCAAGGATGGTTGGAATTGATTTTCAAAATTTAAGGGTCAAGGAGGAGGATCAGCTCTCAAAGCATAAAGCATGATATTAAAAAAATTAAATCTCAATGGAATTATCCTCTTCAAAGTAGTAACTGATTTTCCCCAAAACACAATTTAATGGTTTTGATCAAATAAATCATAATGAATTATTTGTTCATCACTTTGAATATGTTTTTTTCTTCTATTACACTATTTTTTAAATAAAGTTTCCATTTTTACAAAATTTTACGATTAGAATTATCCTCACATCTTCCACCTAACCATGTGTGATGAATATCATTGGACTAGTAATGGTGTATTTGGGGTTACCAAAATCACAACACTTTTTTACCATTTTCTTGGTTCTTTTTTTCATTTTCATTTTTTAAATTCAATAGGGGAAAAATAGCAGAGTCTAATGAATGAATACACAACCTTTTAAAATTCACTCAGTACGAACCCCAAAATTTTTTCTATAAAATGTAAACCATCCCATTTATCATGATTCACTTCACCCACACAATTCAATTTTATAATATCATTATAAAACGAAGTGGAGGGTAGGAATAGATAAAAATATTTTAAAATAGGTATCATTCCTATAAATTTCATTCATGGTATCTATAAGAAATGAAGTATTGGTGTAAAGGTGATATTTTTAGGACAAATATTTATCAAAAGATTCCTCAATAATTTTAAATGTGTTTTTTCATAGTCATAGCTTTGAAAAGTTCAAATAAAAGTTCTATAGGATGGCATGTCTCATGCTCACTCATGAAATATGCTCATAATAAAATTGGATGTACATGGCCTAGAAATACTCTTAGTAATGGGACATATGATTTGGGTTAATCACCCCAATAATGATGAATAATAAAAAATCAATTCACATGAATTTTAGAAATTTCAAAGCATGAAAAATTCCTAGGAAATTTATGTAATATGAATTGATTAATTTCCATAAACAATGATTCCACATTTTAAATCCATGTTTCACTTTAAAAACTGAATTTTCCATTTTATGCATTCATTCATATTGAGATTGAAATGTAAAACATGAAATCATTGGATTCATAAGAAACTTATGTATCCTATTTTAGTCAAGAAAAGAATAAATTCAAATTTGGATCAAAATTGGTTATTTCACAAAATAATTTTGGAGCTAAATAAAATAGTCAATGAAAATGAACTCCCTTATAACATTAAGATTTTGGTTCTCCTCCACTTATTTCAGATGACAAGATGTTTATTTCCATGGTGGTCTTTGAAAATAGAAAAAATCTCATTATATTTTAATAATCATTCTAAATACTATGAATATACTAAAAATATAGTTACATCACATAAGCGCATTTGTTTTATGTCATTTTCTTGACCTCACCTCATGAGAAGAAATTGATAGATGGGTTGGAGATGTTCTTCCTCCCCCACCAATTCTTGAGGTAAACATCCATGGAACATATTCAATATTCACCCATTCATAATGAATGGGTTTCCTACCTCTTCTTTCTAGATCTTAACAACAGCAAAAGAATATATATTAAAAAAAATGAAAATTTCCTTCCCACCTAAAATGATGATTACCTGGCATAAACTTCAGTCTGGAAGTGTAGAGTTGAATAGGTCTCCTGGAAGAAATTTAATTTGATGAATCATATTTTCATGTTCCACGATGGTTATTTATTTTTAAATACATGAATTTTCAAAATATTAACTTAATTTTACATTCATATCCTACCTAAAAAGTTTTCTCTCTTTTACCGTACTCTATAAATCCTAATTAAAACATTTCACATCTAATTATGATAGTTCTCCAATTCCACTGGTTGGTGACAGATTTTTCCATAAATCAACTGATACTTGTTCATACCCATGTGTATCTTATTAGTTTTCTGGTATTCCATAAATGTTTATTCTTTTCTTTGGATAGTATCTTTCGAGTTTGGTTTGACTGGTTTTTCCAAAATACATTTTTTCATTCGGCAGGACACTTTAGCAAGTCCATTTTTTTGGGGTTGGAATGATGTGGATGTTTTTTCCCCGTAGTTTTTTAGCATTGAATCTATTCTTCTATTAGTTTGAAAGGGAAATATTATTGAAATACTTGATTAATATATTTTAAAATACTTCATGCCTTAGAAATGATCAAATTTGTCTCACATTGGTGGGGTATAAAAAAGAATTGATCAATTAAATTTTAGATTTATCCACCTCAATACCATTTTGTGTAATCAAATTTTCTATAAATATTCTATTTTTATCCATGAAGTTATAATTTTCTATGTTTAAATCCAAATTTTTTCTATGAATGTTTTCAAATCATTCCAAATATTTTCCATCAAATGAAAAATAAATTCCCAAAAGTGGTAAATTCTTCAAGAAATATGTTCATTAATTCATCTATGTGATTAGATAAGATGATTACCATACATACCAAAACTTTAACTAGGGAATCACACAATCCCAAAATCATCCTATTGTATTCAAAGGTCCCGAAACTTCTGGTGAATGTTTTTATATCCCTGTCTTATAGGGAAATCAGGACCTGAAAATATCTAGAAATTCTATCCAAAGAGTAGTACTTTGTTATTCATGCTATCTTTTCTAACATAATATCAATTAATGGTATTGGGTAATGATCTTTTAGGGTCACATGGTTCATCCTTCTATAATTAATGCATACTCACATACTATTCTTGATCCTCATGGGAATTCATTCATTATTATCAATTTTTACAATGGGAAATAATAGAATCTTTGGAACCACAAGAATGGGGATGTCCCATTAAGAGTATGAAATTGGGTAAATTATGTTCATTGTACAGAAATTTTCAAATTATTTATTTACAACATCCATGATGGTGGGGATTATTCTCCTTTGGGGATTCATGATAGGTCATGATTAATCTACTAAAAATATTAAATGTGATAAGACCTTGGGTTTGATCCAATCTATATATCCTAGAAACCATATTTTGGATCTAGAATATATTTTTAGAAAGTTAATAAATGTTTTCTTCTGAGTGCATTATATATTATTTTTAATTATTATATACATCTATTATCCCACCAATAGATACACATAAATAAAATCAATTTGGAGGGGTTTTAACTTTAGACATGATGGAGATTCGGTGGATGACAATGAATTAACCTATCCTATCTAAAATGATTGAAATCCCATGAAAAAGGGTATCATATTAGTTTAATCTGATAAATTATCAATTAATTTAGTAGTTATTTTTGAATTTTCATAATTTTGAGTACACGTTCCTTCCATGGTGTGATTATCTAAAGCCATGATATCTCGAAGCACACCTGAATCTTCTAGGGTATCAGATCCTTCTTCATGATATATTGTGAAGAGGGAATGATTGTTTGAAATGTTTCTTCTTGAATCATGGAAATTGAAGTTCACCATGCTATATCCTATCATTAGGGTCATGGTTATTTCATGAACATTGATAATTATAATGGGGATTTTTTGGAATGGCCTTCCGAAAACTATTAGTGATTATCCTGTTAAATTTTATTCCTCTATGTTGAGTATATAAATTTCTGCTAGAAATATAAGCTCTTCTACTCAAACCAGAAAAATACTCAATTACTCAAGCTGGAATAATAGTGGATTGGTTTTATAGTTGGGAAACCACACATGTGGGATTCAGTTCACCTATTTTCAAAGATGAAATGATAGAATTTTACAATACATTTATGGAAGCATAAAAGTCACTAAATGTATTTGAAAAATATGTAGAACCCATTGTGCTAGGAAGGAAAAATGTTCATGGATCTTGAATTTATTTCTACGTAAAAGTCAGGTGATCATAGTTGATACACTCCTTCCAAAAACCAATTCTTTAACCCCCATCAAAAATCTTTCTCATGGTGTATATTTCATTTGGAAACATCAAATATTTTGGGATTTAGGGGAGTGCCTCCAGTAAGGGAATATTGTTTTTCAGTTTTGTGGAATGGTTCATGGATTTAATTGTGAATTTGTTCTTATTGAGCCATTGATGATCATGTCATTGTAGAAGGGAATGGAAACATGTTGTATCTTTTCTTACATTCTTTAATTTTCACATGTTTGTCTCTCTACGTTTTGGGTGGATGAGTTTTTATTTATGTATCTTGAAAAGAATATAACTTATTGGCTTAAGTGGGGGATGGTCATTACCGTTTCGAGTTGTCATTGCACTGAAACTGTCCTTTGGAATAGGTATTGTTTATGATAGGAGTTTTCCATGATTCATAGTTAGGATATCCATAATTCTATAAAATTTATGCTCCAAATTTTTCACTATCTTCTTCTTCTCTTCAATCTCTATTTCATGTTGGTTCTTTGGTGAAATCTTTATATGTTGTGAAAAATTCTTTCTCTATAGTGGTGTAAGTTTAAAATATTATTTTCTCTAGAAGTAAATATTGTACGGTGTCTCATTCTAATATTTCTATTAAAAATAGGGTATACCTTGGTTATGTTGACCTCTAAATTCTTGTTGGGTTTTCCCTTCTATCCATTATTGATTCTCTAGAAATTTTCATTGGTGAAATGTAAATGCACAACTTTATATAACCAGTATCTTATCACATTTATCAGTGTAATGAATATATGATGAACATAATCCATATAACTGAAGTGTATTTGGTTTCCCAGCCTCTTTTTGACATCATTGCTTATCATAAGGGTTTTTAATTCTTGAATTTCGGTTATGAAGAGAGGTTATGAGTCAGATGTCCATACCTCATGCAATCCTCTTGTACCAGTGCCTCTTTTTCTGAATTTCTATGAATTATAACTTATATTCTCAATAAGGTATTCAGATTATATGAGTGATTTTAAATTCAAATATAATCTAGTGGATGTATTGAAAATATTTCTACAATTATACATCAATACTTTGTATAAGAAGGTCATGAATTGGGGTACAAACACTTTTTTATGTGGGAGTCATGCACTAAGCGTCTTGAATCATTCAAAATACTCACAAAAAATCCCACCAATAGGTTTTCAAATAGAATATATCTCCTTCAAAATTATTATTCCTCAAGTTGTTAGAGAGATAATTTTCCTGAAACATTGTTGGAGATCATCCCAGTCTTGGATATATCTGAGTTTTATGGTATACAAACACTCCTTAGATGCTCCATCATGTGAAAAATGTAATATCATCCACTTGAATTTATCCTCTAATACAACTCTTGGTTTGAATCATGAAAACAAATATACGAATTCTTGAATGTTTTTATTTGGATATTAACCTACAAGGACATGAAATTTTGTTAGCATAAGAATCATGTAACATGTCACTCAATGCCATTTTGTGTAGGCATCATTAACTGATTCTGTTGGTTTGAATATTGTGGTGCACAAAGGTCTGTCAATGATTGTTTTGGGTCTAATGCTATTATGGGTGGTACTAAATGAACACTTCAGTATTCAAAATTTCTTTCTTAAAAAATTATTCAGATTCCTATGTTTAGAAATTAAAGTTCTCTCAATATACGGATAAAAATTGGGCAGTGCCTCATTATAGGTCCTACTCATGAAAATTTAGAATTAGACTTGATCCTTGGCAGTGGTGCCAGTTTTGAATCATTCTTGTTAGTATGAGTGGTAAAAAAAATTAAATAATTAAAATATTATAGTGTTAGTGGAAACAATAATGTCTTTTTTCCAAAGATAAGGGTTATTATCTAGTTGTTACATAAAAAATTTCAAGATTGTATGATTTAATAAAGAAGGATATTTTGTTTAATTTATAATGAAAGATAAGTTATTAGATTTATGTTGGGTTTTCCCTTTAGTGATGTCATTATAGTTTTTGAGAAAAAATTAATCCTTTTGTTCTTGATAAAAAGGATTAAATTACATTAATAACAATTTTTTATTCAAATATCCATCGATTTAATTACATTTAAAATTTTCAAAATGTCAATAGACTCCTTGAATAATTAAATTAGTATATCTTAATTTGTCCAAGTGTTTTATTAATAACTAAACAACTCCATTACATGATTTTATCTATAAATTAACCAATTTTTGTAAATAAATAAATTAACCAAGTAAGGTAGAATAATTTTTCTATAAAAACAATTTAATAATTAATTTATTTTTAAAAATAATATTAATTTTTAATTCAAAAATAAAATAAATTGAAAACCATTAAATTAAAAGAAAAAAATTAACTTGATTCGAAAACTTTTAGAAACTCAAACACCACAAAATTTTATCCCCCTCCTTTCCCCAAAATCATTAAGGATTCTACCCCTCTCTACTTGAATGGATCATCAAATTTGAAATAAAAAAATCCATGGATAAATATATAAAGATAAAAGGAGTAAGGGGCCCCCCTAATCATGGATTTAGATATTCTCCTTGATGGTGAAGAGTGATTTTCCATTACCCTTGATGGAATAAATAAATTTTTGGATTCCATTAGATGAAGGATATCACCTCCTTTTATAAATGAGGATGGGGGGAATCATCCCCCATTTTCCATGAATAAAAACCATGGGTTAGGGTGGGTTTAAATTTAAACCCCATCACGACAACCTTCGTATGTGGAGGAAACTCACATGGGTGTTGGTGTATAGGCACTGAGTTGGCAGGATCCATGTGGGGAGGATCTCCACATCCACCTAGATGTGTATGAGCCTGCTTCCTGAATGGGGGGTTAAAATTGGATGACTCACATTGGATCTCTAGAAGCAACAAATGGAGGGGAGTGGAAGTGGCGTAGGTTTATTCTTCACCACTCTCCTCCACCTCTTTAATTCATAGTGGTCAGAGGAGCCCAATTGTGATGGAAGAGGTGGTATATGGTCAGTAGGGTGATGATGTAAGGAAGAGGATGATGCACAGAATCTTGTATCTGTCATAGGGTCTCAATGGTTAGAATTTTCATATCTCTTCTATCGTCTATAGTGGATAGAGGATATCTATATGCATGTCGAAGATGGCACGAGTGCAGAAAGAAACCATGAGGGTGTGGGATATCTCTCTTAGGTGATATAAGAGGCATGATGACAGTGGATGTAGATCTTCATGGAGTATCCATTATAGCCTCACTATCCTATGGTATTGAATGTTGTTGGAGGATCTCAAACTGAGCCGTAGTGGAAGCTAAATAATGGAAAAGAGACATTGGGGATTAGCAATTCCATGTGGTAGTTTCATAGTGGTGTGAGATTAGGTTTTCCTAACATTTGTTGATGGAGGTGAGTAGTGGTGGTGCAGTAGCCATATGTGGATGTGGGCAGCCAATGTGTTGGTGTGGAGGTTCAAGAATTGGTTCTCCTCCTCCTTCCTCTAACATTCTATGTGACTGAAGGATGCCATGAAATGGATACATGGATTCTAGAAGTGATCGTGTAGGCAGAAGGATCAAGTGTAACAGTGAAAATAGGGGTTATGAAGGTGGAAGTGGTGACCATGGTTGATAAGAGTGGAGTCGATGGATATTAGGCCAGTCATACGAGTGGTGGGGGCTGATGGGAAGCTTTCATGGTGGCCAACTGACAACAGGGGAGAAAAATTATGTAGAGATGTCTGATAGAGGTAGAGTATGGTGGTAGGTGGAAGAGCATGATGGAAAAATAAAATGACCTGATCCCACAATGAAATGGTGGGATAGCATGTGAGGCTTTATAACACAAATCACATATTCATCCAACAATGAAGTCACACAATAGTTGGAGGGATCCTGCCTCAGTGAGTGTCCCTCCTCGTCCCCCAAAATACCTCTCTCCGACTATCACATAGAGTATCCTTCTATGCTAGTTTCAGTTCACGGAGGAAGCTCTACCCACGAGAGTTCACCTCCCATAATCCATGCATGGGCATGATTTCTCCGAACACCCCCAATGATCGTTTTGTGCTCTCCCAATGCTATTTAGGGGTGAGAGACCCTCCTTGGGTTTCTTATGTGGTGTGGGGATTCATTTAGAAAGCTTAGTGAGCTTGGACTGTATTTTTTACAAAGTAAATGAACATAATTATCTAAATATCAATAAGGTGAATAAGAATCGAAATTTAATATGAAAAATTTTCACTCTCTTAAATCCATTTTCAATTCCCATTCCAATGTTCCAAAAAAAACTAAAACATATAAAATCTAGTGTTTTATCATGGAAATACATTAAAAATCATTCATATTTGAATGATAATATGCACATTATTTATCTTTGTCACTCTTATACTTGGAAGGAAGGTGGATTCTCGTTGATATATTGGTGGTTTGGCTAAAGGTAATCCATTAATTATTTATTTTTGTAGTTCTTTAATACTTTTTGTTACATCTTACATTGATTAGTAAGAATTTTTAAGCCTTAGATAATTCTTTTTCTGAATCTATTAGTTTTAATGTGGAATTTGGTTTTTTATTTGTGATTTAGGATTACTCAATAGGTGATGGTAGTTCATATTTTCAATGTTACATTTTAACGAAATTTTTCACTATTTGGGTGATGAAATAAAGTGGGATGTATGTTTTTTGGATTTTAATGGTTTTTCATAGTGACTGAAGTAGCTATTTAAAATGTTAATATCATTGTATTCTTTGTATTTTTCTAAAAAGAGTTTTATTTTAAGATTCTTTGACCCAAATTGGGCCTTTTTGTGAATTTTTAGGGGTTTTAATTCCACTAAATGTTTTAAATGAAAATTAGGTGGTTCATAAGAATATACTTTAAATGGTTTTTTTGAAAATATATTTTGGTCTTTTTAACATATGGATTTCATGTTCTGAGTTTTAAATAGTGGTTTAGAGTGGGGCTTCAATCACTAAGGATTTCCCAAGAATTCTATTTCTTTTCATTAAGGCCCAATTTTACCTTTTAGTGTTGTTCTAATATGATTTTTTGTTGTGGTACCATATTTAGTGAAAACATTATTCCAATTATTATTTTATATCCTTTGTATGATGTTTTAGGGGATTGTGTGTTTATATATTATTTATATCCCTTAATTTTTTTATGTCACCTTTGTTCATTATGGACCAATATGAATGATTTATCTATTTTTTCCATATATCTGTAGTATTTTCTGAGTTATGGTTATTTATATAAAAATTTTTTGAATTTTTTTGGAATGCTGTTTTGAAGAGCTTAGTACATTTATTTGAAATGAGTCTTCTGAAAACATTTTCAAAGAGGACAAAATTAGTTTTTGTTTATTTTGTGGTTCTTAATAAAATATCCTCATTATTTTTTCTCAATTATTTGATAAATATAATTTGACTCCACTATAACATCATGATGAATGCTGGTTATTTATTTTATACAAAGGTCTGAGGCTTGAACAATCTATTTTCAAAGTGATTGTTTTTAATTAATTCAAATTGGAGAATTTTTATGAAATACACAAGTGTGATTTACATTTTAAATTATTTTGGTTTGAGTGGTTACATTATGGTATGTTTGATTAAGTTTTGTTTTGAACATGGGTGCATTGATCATTATTTTGTTATTATTCCTTTTGGGATTAAATTTTTATCATATTTGTCCCTATTCTAATGCCAGATTCTTTTCGATGTGGGAATGAGTGACATTTGGTCCAGTTATTGGGTAATTAATATTGGTGTTTAATTTACTAAAATAATAACATTGTGATATTATATTTATGGGATTATCCATGGGCTGTTTTACCTAATGATTTCATAGTTTACCGATAGATTATGCTTACCCAGGTCAGGATCCCATGTTTTTTATCAATATGGAATGCTTGTACATTATTCTTTATTGATGTTATTTTATTTCTATTTGTTTATGGATTGAACATGTTGGTGTTATGTTTCTTTAGAATTATTTAAATTTGATAAATTTGGGATAAGTTGGTTAGTGTTTACTAAATTTTCCTTGGATCATTTTGAAGAATCTTTCATGTAGTGGAGGTTATCTTTATATGTATTCAAAATTATTACAAAATTTAGAAGAATTCACGATTTTGGGAGACCCATGCTTGTTCTCCATTCCCTTTTGGGTCTTGTATTGGTGAGTGATGTTGTTTTACACTGGGAGATATTTATTGGTATAGTATACATAATGGTTTAATATAGAAGATTTGTCGGTGTTTTTGTGTATCTACAAAGGGACCACTACAATGGTTTTTCTACCAACTCATCTCATTCCATGGGGGTTGATATGTGACTCATTTGTTTTACATACATCATGATAATGGGATTTTGGGGGGTATATATTGATATGGTGGGGTGGTTATTTAACCAATTGATTAAGTTGTATTCCATAGTTGTGTTTTTATTTATGCCTTATTCTATTCATATAATTACTTAGGGTTGGGGATTGGAATCCATTTTTTTAAAATATACCATACCACCTGATTGGTGTGTGATTTCTTTAACCGTGTGGAAAACCATGTCTAGGTGGTAGTTTGTGGAATGTTCCATTTTTCATATCTTGATCATTACTTTTCAATACATTTTAAATATAATAGTGACCACACATATTTATTTTTTGGGGAGATAGTACATCCCATATGATTGGAACACAGTTTGGCTAACCATGTAGCCAAACCATGAAGTTTGTCTAGGTATTTTAAAATTTGATAATTTACCATTATGCCTTGATATATTTAACTACCATTTGGATCATTTCACCCCGCCCCCTATATACAACCTAATACTTGGGAGTGGGTGTTCCTCCTCTCATATCCATGATGGATTCCCCTTGATATCTTCATGGATTTGATTAAGTTAAACCCTTTCGTATTTATTAATCTTTTTATTTGACCCTTATCTTTCTGTATTAGTGAATTTCCATTGATGGTGTAATCTCTAATTGGTGGGTTGTGTGAAACAATGGGTTTAATAAGGGATTTGGTATGTTTCATTGTGATTTATGTGTGGGAATACCTCTCCTCGTCTAATTGAGTTATGTCCTTCAAGGCTATAATTTAAATTTTGTCTGTGTAGTATGGGTCTCTATTTAAGGGACTATTCAAGGATAACGATTTATTTTTGTATTTTTTTTTGTAAAATTGGCCTTAAATATATTTTTTAATAATTATTTATACATTATTTATCTTACTCATGATTTATATTGGTAATTTCATTCCTAAATATGTTTTTAAAAATAGAGTTATCTTTTATGCACTCCAAAAGTCTATAAAAATGGAAAAATAAAAATTATTTTCTTTAAAATGGGTTTTAAATGAGAATTTTAATGTTTTTTGCATGTTATTTAATGATTGACATGTTTTTAAAATAAGTTATACATGAAATTAGTTATTATATGAATAATGGGAAGCTTATTTGTTACGGTTTTTAAAATATTTTAAATTGGTACTTCTAAAGGATTTTCATTGTGGAAGTCATTTAATTTTATATGGACCTGTCTTAACCTGAGATACATGTGTTTCTATTAATTGGAAATATAGTTAATTTATTTGTATTTTGAAATGGATAATGTTTGTTAACACATGTGTATTATTGTGTGTATGGAATTGACTAGAACATGGGAGAACATGGGTTTATGTATTGTAATTTATGAATTTATTCCATATTATATATTGAGGACTATCTTGGGCATATTGTACAAGGGATTGTTAGAGCCAAAAGGTGGAAGTCCGAGAGAGTTTCAATGATTTTGTCCAGGGGAAAGTGAGTGAAAGTTGGTGAAATATTGATAGAGCTTCCTTGATGTTCACTAAGGGATTGTTGGAGTATTTAATTAGTAATACAAATTGATCTTTAAATATATAGACCAAGAGACTTATCTTGGTATTGGGAGTTGAGCGTAGGGAAAACCATGAATATTTCCAATCATTATCTCAAAATAACAATATTGTTTGAGACTAAGTCACACTATAATCATATGGTTATAACACATGGTGTACATTACTTATTCGTGATTGATTTTATATGCGTTATTCAGGATGTTAATTTCATTTGTCACAATGGTAAGTCTTGAGGTTTTTATCACATAGTTATTTTTTTATATAATGATATAATTACCATGAATTTATATTGGATACCTCTTTTGTTATAATTGATGTTGTGTATGCTTATTCCCATTCTTCCATGATTATATTATGACTATTATTTCGTTAATATGTACATGTGTATTCCTTATTCAAGTGGTTTCAGTATGCTATTTCAGGTGGATTTTTTTTGATTTCATGACCCATTCTTTGAATTATTTTGGTAGAAATGTTGTATGTAAAATAAAAAAAACTGTTTTTTCTAATGTTTGGATTTCACGTGAACTTGTTTTGAAACAAAACCTAGTTTAGAAAAATTATTTTTTAAGTTTGACATATTAATTTTATTTGGTAAAATCCTTGCATAGATTTATAGTGGTACCCATATGGGCATCATTCATCATACCCTATATATTCATTAAGGTGTATCTAGACTCTGTTTTGTTGGAGAGTGGAAAAGTATAATGCTTCTAATTTTGTAGCTCTTCTTTATTTTTATCATCTAGTCTTGTGATATTGTTGGAGACATAGTCTCACTGGGTTTAGCTCATGAGAAGAAAATTTTGATTTTTGGGACATTATTTATCACCATTTGTGGTATCATTTTAATATTTTTAGCCTCTGAATATTATAAATATGGATATCATGTTTATCTTTTGTTTAGTTCATGCTATGCTAGTCAATGTGATGTTGTTTATCAATCAATTTTTGTTGATTTTTGTCCATTCTAGTGTATTTGTTTATTTCTTTTTTCTCTAATGATATGATGTTGTTTTAGTTCAATATAATAGTTGGATCAAGCAAGTTTATTAATCAGTATATGATTCCCAAAAGGTCTATTTTGATTCCATGGTTCTCGTCTCTAGCCAATTGTAACCAAGAACAAGCCTTGGGCCTTGTGGAAAAGTGGCTCAAGTTAATGTTATGGTCAACCCAAGTTAGTTAGTTGATAATGGTATCAGATCAGAGCCACTTGTTAGTTGGGGTTTGTCAGGAGATTTTTTAGAATATAGTAATTATCATGATTCAAGTGGAGTGTATGTTTAAGGGCCTAGCTAGCTATTTTCAACACTGAACCTCTAGTTTCTACGGGTGTATTAGGATTGAGTTTCAGTTTAGATATTTATTATGTATTTTGATATGTTGTGTTGATACTTATATCCCCCATGGAGTTTATAAGTGACTTTAGAGGTCATTTTGAGATTTTTATGCGAAAATGGTGAATGAATGATGGTTTCACTATTAGAACATGATGTTTGGTTAACAATGTTGTGTCCATGAAATATAGATCTGAAACCATGACAATTCATGTTTCATGGATATAGAATGATTTACGATAACTATTAGAAAAATTAATCTTAGTTCAATTTCTTCATTGAGTTTTTTAATTTTCCTCCCTGCCCCCATTGATTGATTCAAAGGGTTATTCCATTGATGTGTTTTACTTTAGGGGAATTAAATTTAGGATACATGGTCACTAATGTGGTTGTTTTGAGATTTTTTCTTGGGTGTATCCCCTTGGGAAAATCTATTATGTATTGGAAAATGGTTTTTGGAATGGAATATAGGTGTTACATGAGGTTTTTTAAAAACCTTTTCATATTGTTAAGTGCAATTGTTATTGATTTGTTTTTGATAAAACCTATTCTGTTTTTTATAAAAAAAATATTTAATATAGAAATAATTTTACTATGAAGTGTTTAATTTCAGTTGTATAATTTTGTGGAATATCTATAGTTCTTAAATTTATTTATTTTTTGAATTTGTTTCTAGAAGTTATTTCTTCGAGATGCTTTATTTCAGAATATTGTTTTTATTTTTTTTAGAAAAAAGGATCTTAATTGTCAATGGATTTTATGGGCTTATAAATATCCAATGATTTTTCTAAAAGTTTCTCATTTTCAAAATAATTGGAAATTGTTTTGAATAGAAGTGTTAAATATACTCTTTAAGATAATTGTGTGGTGATTTTGTAAAATAAGGGGTTTGGCTTGAGGCATAAAGGATTTTGAGACCATCAGGTCTCAGTGATGTTTTGGAAAGCATAGTATTTTTTGGGGGAAAATAGTTGAGTTTCTAGATAACATTTATGAAGTGATCTGAATTTATTTCAAAGGATTTTTTGAAATGGGTCCTTATATTTGTTCTGTTTATTAGGGAATTGAAACACACTAAAATTCTAGAGTAAGAATATTATATGCAGTAGCGAATGTGACATGAAACAACATGATTATAAAAATATATAACACCAAGATAATTTAAGATATATCTATTTTTTGAATAAATTTTAACTCCTAGATATATTGAATTACATGAAACAATGAGTTTTTCTTGGGTTTCTGTAAACACTAGGTTTACATTGTGTTAGAGGCAATAATACATTTCTTCGACACCTTGCGTTACTTCCAAGACAAATTTTTATTGAACGAAAATATAGTACTAATTTTTTTAATAAAATAATTATAAACATTATGTGAAATTTGAGGTTATGAATAACACTAACTAAATTATAAAAAGTATGGATACCTATTTATTATAAATAAATTAAGAATCATTTAAAATAAATCGAAATGTTTTCTAGAAAATGACATTTTTCTAAAATATTGTTTAGTCTTGCCATAAACATATAATTTAAATTAATTTTTAGCACGTTTAAAAAATTTATAATTTTTTTTAAATAATAATATTAAAATTATCATAGGGTTAATTTTTTGGCTTTTTCATAAATGGATTTTTTTATTGAATAGTGAAAAATACTGAATTTCAATTAAAAACTAGCATTTCATTTAAATAATATATAATTTTAAATTATATATTGAAGTAGTTTTAAGAATAATTTAATTAATGTATATATCAATTTACTTAATAGACGCTAACGGAATTTTTCTCATAATGAGTTTTGATATAAAAACATTGTGAACATTCAAACATTTTAACATTAAAAACTAGAATTATTGTCAACATTTTAGGGTTATTTTTAAATTAAATTTATACAATTTTTTCAATATAACTTGGAAAATGGATTTTTTATTTTTAATCTTAATAATTTATTATTTAAAATAAATAAAATCAAATTTTTGACACTAATGAATAGTAAATATAGTAAAAATTAACTATAATAGTTATGTTAAAGATGGATTTACTAGGGGATAGACTAGAATGGTAACAATAATTGTGTGCTATTATTTTTAATTTTATTTAGTGATTTTACTTATATCATTTCAATAAAATTATATGATATATGGAAATTCATGGAAACATTATTTTGAATATGACCCATACAATAAGTTATGTAAATTAAAATTCAAAAAAGATACTTTTTATACTTTTAATATCTATAATGATTTAGATTCAGGAAAAAGTAACATATTTTTGGTTATATATATCATTTGAAAATATAAATTATTTTTTATCATGGTAATTTATATTAATGTTTTTAATGATGAAATAATTACTTTAAATTCTTATGAAACATCAACACAATAATAACTTATTTAACAAAAAATAAAATAATTGATAACAGAAATAATAAAAGTGACGTAAATTAAATTAAATACTATGTTAAAATATTTTTGAATATGAATATATAATTTTAAATATATGTTCACATAATTCATTGGAATTGAATAATTTTCGTGATATTATTAAATTTAATTTAAATGAATAATATTAAAAATCACATTATTATTATTTTAGGTTAATCTATATTATATTAAATGAGTTAAAATTTCTAAAATAACATATACTATTAAATGATATTTTTAAATGAAAATAAATTTCAACTATGTTCCATATACGGATGGATTGTTCATTTATAATCCATATGTTGAACCCAAAATAGTAAGAACTTTGTTAGCATGGTTATGGAAAATTAATGTTATTTCACATTAAATGGACTTGTGTTAAAATTAATTTAAAACACACATTAGATTTATATTAGAAAAATTTATTTTGTTAATATAATTATGTCTAAATAATCTAACAATTATTATTTAAATTTAGGATTAATGAAAAAAGTACGTAGCTAAAAAATTCTTTTTTACATGGTGAAACCCCAAAATGGTAGAAATATGGAATCATAGAGGTTAAGGAAGAAATTTTTTTAATCATGTGATTTATTGTGTGTTCGAGGTTTGATTCGACTATACTATCCCTCAAAACCCATAATTATACTACCTCTTAATATTTAAATTTTAAAATATGTGTTTCATGTTTTTCAAATTGAAAACTTTTGAATATTTACAATAATTTCATTCCTCCCCATCTATAAAAAGGAACTCACCACCCACACTTGTTCAAATGTTCACAACTTTTTGGTTTGACCAATACCAGAACATATCACGTAAGAAATTCCACATCATCATCCTAGAATCATTATTCTTTGACTAAATATATAAAAATTGAGGGATTAGTTCAAAGAGAAGGGGGATACCCAAAGAGTAGGTAATGTTGTTCAATGAGTGTCTTTATTTTACATAATTCTCCACCTCCATCAATTTTTATCAAACCATAATGATATAATAACTTCATAATCTTCAAATAAATGGTATTTTGTTAAAATAATTTAATTTTCTAAAACTATCCCTAGTTCATTAAAATGGGTTATTAAATCATTATTCATGGGTAGGTCGGACTACCGCCTTGCGAACCCATGTCGTTCATTTTTTCATTTCCACCTCTTAAGGATGGGTATGAAGATCAATTGAATTTATATATGTAATATTTATTAAATATTTTTACTTATGGATTAAATATATAAAATATATCTTTTAACCTTCAATTATATAGTAGACATGATATCGTCCCGCTTGTGTATGGTGGACTTGTGACTCATGAAGAGATGTGATTAGTTTTTCACTAATTATATACATGGTAGGTGATAAAGATATATTTAATAATTAAATTTGATATAAATGACATATTTAAAATATTAATTAAATATTTATAATTATATAATGATAGTATTTATCATTTTTATCTTACCTTTTCACTCACATAAAGAAGACAACATCATTCATGTACGTATATGTAATATTTATAAAATATTTTTACTTATGGATTAAATATATAAAATATAACTTTTAACCTTATATTATATAGTAGATATGATATTGTCTCTCCTATATATGGTTGACTTGTGACTCACGAAGCGATGTGATTAGTTTTTCACTAATGCTTTACACGGTAGGTGATAAAAATATATTTAATAATTAAATGTGCTATAAATGACATATTTAATATATTAATTAAATATTTATAATTCTATAAATATAGTATGTATCATTTTTATGTTACCTTTTAACTCACATAGATAAGATAACATCATTCGTGTATGAGGGGACTACCACATTCACTAAGCGATGTGACTCACATTCCAAAACCAAACCACATGGATGATATATATGTATATTCTTATAATATGGTATATATTATATTAGTTAATTATTTATATTTAAAATGTTACTTAGAATCATCCCATAAATATCATTGAAAAATGGTAGTGTTACTCACGCGCACGTACGACCTACTGTCTCCATTATAGTAAAATACAACAATTTTCATAATCATAATGAATTTTTAGTTTTAAAATTATAATTGATATATAAATATGATTATTATTTAATTTCTAATATTTAAGAGATTATTAGAATCTATAATTTGTTCCATAATTGGATCTTTAATGAAAAAACATGCATAAGAAAACAAGGTAATTAACACCTGAAACAATGAGAATAATTAATGATTGTTAATGAACATGTTATAAAAGGTAATAAAAGTATAATATATGATTTTATAAATAATAATATGGTATAATAATATGTTAATAACATTCCTCAAACCAAAATATGGAATTTAAATTAATTTCTTTCCAAAAGGAACCATAAGGTATGAGACTTCATTTCAATTTACAAACCATTGAGAGATATTTGTTATTATATACCAATTCACATTAATGTGGGGTTATACTATCCATATGATGTGTAATATCATGATTCATTAATTATTTTTGGTATTATATGTTTCAATTTAATTTATTTTTTCCAAGGTGGTTTGATATGAAAATTATCATGTGGTAAAAGTTTTTGAACAATCTCACTTTATTTTTTGATTACTAGATTTATCAACAAACAATCATTTTATTGTAATAATTTTATTTGAAAATTGTTTTTTCACTAAATATATATACAATATAATGATGTATATTATTATTTGTTAAACTATGTACAACTATTACATACCTGGTTTACTTTGAATGTCATTTGATTAATTAGGGAAATATTGATAAATATGTATCCTTTATGAAATAAGGATATTTGACATGTCATATTGTTTATGAATTAAATTTCTTATTAGATATATGATGAGTGATTTATAAATGTAATACACTAGTTTAAGACTATTCTATACATTCCACTATATGCATCAGTAGTCTCATGAGATAGAATTAGTTCAAAAAACCTTATTCTTTTGAACCCAATAGTTTTAACCTACATTGTGAAGGGTCTTCATAGTACTATGTTCTATAATGTCTTGAGAACGTTCTTGATGGTAAAAGTATAATATTCTTAGGAAATAAAATGTATGATAACTAAAAAATTTCTTTCATTTTATAAAATATCATTATCCATGATATTTTCACAATGATATTATTTTTGGATGCATTTATTTCCCCGAGAAGGGATTATATGGCATTTGTATTTAGTTATTTACCATCAAATATCGATTATTATTTTTCTATTAATACTGTGAATTTGTTTTTATGGAATGTTTGTTCATTTTTTACCTTTTTATATTGATTATTCCTTATATATATATGTAGTTAGTTTACTTAAATGGAATGTGTGTTTAGTCATTTACTTTTCCATATTTATTATGCCTTATCAATACATGCTGTAGAGATGTTTAAATGGAGTATGTGTTAAATTATTTTCATTTCCATATTTAATGTTTTTACTGATTAATGATAGAATATACTATAATTAACCCTTAATAATAATTTATAACACCCTTATTTTTTTCCTTTCTCTTAAATCCATGAAGTGTACTATGTTTGATAAGTAACTGTATTCTTAATTGAATAATGTTATTATAAAAAACATTATATTTTATATTTTTTATAAAAATGTTGTGTAAGACTCAAGTATGTATCTATTTTACCCAGAAAAATAATTTATTATGTCCGTCGTGATGTGATTCCATGAATCTTATAACATTTTTATAATACAGGAAGTGACTCTCGGTTACTCGAAAAGGGTCTCTATAAGAAGAATATTTTTTTGAGCTGTCCGAGAAGTTAGGTTCAACTAATGTTTTGGTTTCTATGTTCCTCATAGATAACTCTTGACATATGTTAGAGTTATATATATCTAGGTGTCCTCCTTATTTGGTATTTTCCATTTCTTCTGAAATTAACTTGATTGTTCTTGACACCACCTGAAATTCAAATAGATTTGAAGGATCCATTGAGGCCGGTTATGGTGATTTTCATTGAAACAAGATGACTTCCATCCTAGATTTTCATTGAATCATGGTAGGTGATTTTCCATTTTTTTATTTGCCCGGTAGATTTAAGAAAACATAATTGTTATATTTAATCCATGTGTAGTGGTTTTTTTATTTTATATATGGTAATTATAAATTTTTTTGACCCATTTTTCATTATGAAATAGATTAGGATGTGTGTTTTTTGACTTTTGAGGGATTTACTTGGTGATTCAAGAAGCTATTTAAAATTTCATTTGAATGGAAATTGTTGGAAAGCGAATTTTAAAAAGAGAGATGTTATAAGATGATTTGATACTGATTGGGTAATGTTTTCAATTTAAAGGGATATTATAATCCCATTGATATATTTAAATTAAAATATATATCTTCATGAAATTGTTCTTATTATAGATTTTTTAATTTGTTTTGGATTTGTTTTACAAATAGATTTCTAGGGATCATTTTTAAGGATGTTTTTCAGTTAGACTTCAACCATTAAGAAATGTCTTATAATTACAATTATTTTAATAAAATACCATTTAGAAAATTTGGCGTTCTCTAAAATGGAGTGGGTGAGAAAGGGACCCAGTAGAGTCCTAGTAGGTTTCATATGATTTTTTATTATACATTATTGGATTATTTATAGTATTCGAGTTTTTATACATTGATTATATCCCCATATAATTTTATGTTTATTATACCATTGTTCTACTTGGACCTTTGAATGTTCTTCTTTTTTAAGTTCTATGATGTATTAAATTTTTTAAGAAGTGTTATATTCAATTTAAAATTGGTTTTTATAAATTATTTGGATATATTTTTAGAAAATTTGAGAGTTGTTATTTTAAATGGTTTTTGGGGAGATATTTTTAATGAGGATAAATTGAGTTTTGGTTTGATATGTTTTTTTAATGGATATTCTTTTTTATAAATGTATTTAATAAAGATATTTTGATATTATCCAACTATGTTGTTGATGAATATCGAGGTGTTTTATAAAAGAGACTATGATGGAAAAGATATTTGAAAAAGTGATTGTTTTTAATTAACCCAAATAGCAACATTCTTATTAATTTCAGGTGTGTGATTTACATTTTGAATTATTTTAGTCTGATTGGAGACTATCTTGATCATGTAAAACTTTTTTTATATTTGGTTCGAGACCCATTATTTTGGTTGTCTTACATTGGATATTTTAGTGTATTATTATGTTGTGACCATTTGATGCTCTTTTTATTATTGATGTGTGTGGGGGTTATATTTGGGTTAGTTATTGTATTTTATGGGTGTTTCCTTTAGGATGACAAACACTATGTAGTGCCAACATTTTGGTATTAAATATCATATGGTGTTCCATATTGAGGTCCTAGTTTACCCATAGAGTATACAACCCAGATGGGTGTTGAATTTCTTGTGTTTGGTTTTTGATTGAGTATGTGATAATAGGTTCCTTAGTGGTTTTTAAGTGTTACTTTGAAGAATTTGGGATATTATTTCCTAAAAAAGAGTCTTTGATCAAGGTTTTATCTTTTGTAACACAATTTGTGAGATTTATAAACGTAATTGGAGGCCCTTTATTTGTTATAATTCAATTTTATCTCTTATATCTGGGATTGTGGTTATGTTCCTCTTATTTATGTTTGGTGGTTGTGTACAGTTGATTTTTCTTTATTGATGAGTTTTTAGTTTTTGTGTGTTTATTCCATGAAACAACACTAATGGTTTACCATATAACTCACCTCATTCTAGTAGGTGTGAGTTATGGAATTCTTTTTCCATCATGACTTTTGAATTTTTAGTAGTGGTAAGTTACATGGTAGGGATGTTTTTGAAATTTTTTGGTTCAATAGTATTACCTAGTTGGTGTTTTATTAACACATCAATTCTCATATGAAATTCTCATTTTTTAAGTTTTAGAAGCCATGTTTTTTAAAAAATAAATTTCTTTGTTTATGTGACCACGCTGCTAACCTTATTGGGGTGATGGTTTGGGGATACTTTATTTTTTCAGGGATTGATAAATGTTTTTCAAAATGTGTAAACTCCAGGATTAACCCTGAGACTTCAAATTTTTGGGAGAGATTTTCTCCTAAATGGCGAGGGAGTTATTTGAATAATATTACAATTTTTCTAGGACATTAATTGTTTTTATATTTCCCATTTTATGTTAATAAATTTAACACCACTTCATCTCATGTATCCCCATGCGCAAACCTCTCATTGGGATTGGGATATCCTCCTCATGTATCATTGATGGAATCCACTTGATCACATGGCTGTATGGATTGAGTTAATCCAGTCCTTCTTGATATATCTTCCTCATTCCCCTTTTCATTCCACTTTATTTTAATTCAATGGGATTTTTGAACCCTAGATGGTGGGTTGGATATATCTAAGGGATTTAATGGGGGCATGGTTTTTTTCATTTTTATTTATGTTTGGGAGGGAATAACCTATCCAAAGAAAATAATATTCATGAGGGTAAAAATTTTGAGATTCGATTACATGATATTTTTCCCTATTTAATGGGGTTTTCATGACTATCCTCTAAATAATAGTTTCCATTAATTTTTACACATTAAATAGTATTTGAATTGATTTATAAATGAAGTGTTACATATTTTTTTTGCGATTCATGATTTACTTTGACAATTTTGAGGATTTAATGTTACTTTCCCAATGGAGTTGGTGTTTATACACTACTTATGTTTTTTTAAAAGAATAACAGAAATTTTTTTCCTTTAAAATGTATCATTGATGTGGTTTTAAAGAGGATTTTCATGGTATTTAATACTTGAAATGCTTTGGTAAAAAGTGGATTTTAATTTTTTTTAACGAATCATGTGTGGAGAATTTTTTAAGGAAAAAAAATTATTTTAAAGTGCAATTAAAAAAGGGTTTTCCATGATGAAGTTATTGTATTTTAAATGGTATTTTTTAACATGAGTAAATGTGTTTATTTAAAATGGGAATGATGGTTTAATTATTTTTATTTTGAAATGGAAATAGTGTTTTGGAACGTGAGAATGATCGTATGTTTGAAATTTAGTAGCACATTTGAGATATTTGGTGTGTTTATGGTGGCATAAGAATTTATACCATAGAATATACCGAGGAATATATAGGGTATGATGTCCAAGGGATTGTGAAGACCTTTTGAAGGAATCCTAATAGGGCGTCCATGGTGATTTCCACTGGACTGTGAGATCCTTTGGGAGGAATATTGTGAGATCTGACTAGATGCTATCTAGGAGACTGTTGGATGATATTGTGAGAATTATTGATATATATTATAATAGTTTAACCAAATGGCTGATGATTCCCTTGGGTGTAGGGACCAAGGATGATTGGGTGGGATAATACTTTATTTAGCAGCCTTCAAAGTATTTTTTATACTATGTCACATTAGAATGATATGTATAGAAGCAATGATTCCCATTACTTGAAATGCTTTGGTAATATGTATCATTGATGTGTTGAGCATGATTTTTATGGGGATTTGATTCAATTTTTTCTTATCTAATAAGAAATGTTTTCGATAAAATGATTCTAGAAATAATAATAATAGTGATTTTTGATGTTTTTTTGGTGATCGTGTTTTATAAGTGAAGTAATATTTGAAAAATGTGACTTTGATAAAAATATTATTGGTTTTCTATGAAAAATTATAACATAGATTTATGATGGTATCCAATATGGATATGTTTTCTCACATTCTACATAAGAAATTGGACATTTGTAGACTCTATTTTAATGGATATAGGTAAAGGAAATATAATAAAATGATGGTATCTCCTCTAGATCACTGTTCTCCCATGTGGTCATTTTGGTTGAAATGTTATCTATGGGGTTTAGAACATTTGTAAATAATTTTTATTTTTTTGCTTTAGTATAATTTGAATCATCCCTTATGGTCCCTTTATACTATTTTTAACTTCTATATATTATTAATACTAATATAAATTGTATATATTATTTGTATAATTGTTTTTCAATATGATGATGTTTATGTCACTGCCCCTCCCCCAGGGCCCGAGCTGTGACTACCCCAAGCCCGCCTTCCATAGGCCAGAGGTTGGTGAATAGCACCGGAATGGCATATATCTAAAACGGGAAGGCATTTCCTTTAAACATGTACAAATACACAGCCCAAGGTAACAGAAATATGTAACTATGAAGTAAAACTGTAGTAGTAAAGGTGTGTATTGAATGTAAAGGGTCCAGAATACAATCCCAACTGGAAAAATACAACTACTACTAAATACTAAAAACAGCTACTGAGATCATCCACTGAAGATCCTACCTAAAGGGAAGGTACAACTATTCTCCACAACTCACCATGTCAACCATAACCGTCATCCACCATCAGGTCCTAGATCCCTAAGTCTCAGTCAAGGCTTACCTTCATCTGCACAATACACTACAAGGTGCAGGCGAAGCCCGTGCAGGGTGGAGTATAACAATACCTAGCAGGGACCCTGAGACCCCTGAAGGTCTCTCAAAATTTCACAAAGGAAAAACTACAACGCATGATCTCAATCACAATGAAAAAAGAAAAAGACTCAGCTCAATAACCTGGTCTAACTAAAGTACAAAAGTAAAGATGATTAGTTGTAATGCTTGATCATCTTATTTTTTCAAGAGGAAGTACTGTTGAACATACGGAGTCTGACCCACACATGATCGATAGGTATAAACCCTCGCTGACCAAAACAAGATCCAGTCCACCCAGGATTGAAAGGTAATAACCCCTATAAGTCCCACACAGGATCAATCCCAGACAGGATCATTATGTCAATAATCCCCAACTGTCCACTATAAGGCTGGTCCATGTCTTGTCGCACACTACCAATCCACACAGGGTCACTAGAATGCTGATCCAAACAGGGTTACTATAATGCTGACCCACAAAGGTTTTCTAGGTACTGATCCATATTATATTTCTAGGTTCTAATCCACACAAGATCCTTAGGTGAAGACCCACACATGATCACTACGTGCGGACCCATATAGGATCACTCGGTACTAACCTTCGTATGATATATCTCCAACCTCTATCTCTCAACCAGCCACCGGGTTACTTCTCATAGCTTTCATGATTCAAAGAGAAACCATTCCTTTAGCCAAAGGTCATTTTTCAAATTTAATGATGTCCCACGAAGAAGTTACCAAAATATATGTCACATTATAGGGGTTCCAATGCAACATACGACGCATTAACAACACAACCAGTCTGTATGATATTTTCATTTTAGTGCCGAGGGCCTGGTTGGATTTGGGGTCAATCCAACATATCAATACTCTAACATTATATAAAACTCATGTGGAATATCTAAAATGGAACATCTCTCTCTATGGATCCCAATGCCGCAGACGGTTTGTCGAACATACATCTGGTTCACAAGATAAGACACTTTAAGAAAATCTGGGTCAGAATGGGTCTGGGGTCTGGTCCAACCTGACCCAACATGGTTTGGGTCAACCTGACATGGACTGGATCAAATGGCCTAGGCGGGCCAGGTTTGGTTGGGTTGTAGCGATCTTGGCCCACTGGGAAACAGAAAGGCATGGTCGGGCGGGGCCACGGTGGTTGGGCCCCCCAGCTGGCATGACCTGCGTGGTGGTTGAATGTTCCACCAGCCGAATGACCCAAAGGGGAAATTCAGCTCATTGATTATTGGTGCCAGGTGGTACCACCTGCCTATCTCTGGGACCCATAGAGAGTGGGTCCCCTTCTGCCTCCACCGCATCCCCCCTCAATCTTGAATGGCTCGAAGATCCATTCATCCGTTTTAATTGGCGGAGCCATGTGGCTCCACCTTGTCACCCACATGACATGTAGGGGGTCCCTACCTTCGCCATGGATTCGAGCCATATCCTGTCTCACTACGGAGCATAATGGTGTACCGCCTCTGACCTCTACGGTTAACCATTGCCAACTGCCTTCCTGAACGCTGCGGTGCCATCGTCTTATGCAGACAGCTGGCCCCGATCGTTGGTCGCTGGTGATGCACCGACAAAGCTTATGTGGGCAACCAATTGAGATCTAGTGGTTCGTTCTTCCTTTCAGATGGGCCTACTACCCTTGTAGGATGCCTCCATCATTGTGTGCCTCATATTTTATACTTTCAGTTGAGTTGAAAATCTTCCCACGAAGAACTCTATGAAAATCACGTGGCAGAGGGTCTGTGCCTTATTCGTTTGGCACATGCTCTCACTATTAGAATTATAACAAGTTGGAGTAATTTATTTATTTAATTAAAATAATGATAAAACCCATTCCAAACATGAATCTCATATCTTTAGATTCTCAAGGGATTTCATGATGGTGGATGAATAATCCTTTTCCATGGAAGCCATCGACGTTCATCGTCGATCCCTCCAACGACGTACAAGATTCTGTTCCTCATCGTTGGAAGACGTCATGTTAGTTCATCAGAGGTTCCTCACATAATAAATCCTTGTCGAAACACCAACCTAAGCCTCACTTAAATAGTTTGGGAAAGGAGTGAGTAACACACTGAGGAATTAATGGTGTTCATTAATTAATGAACCTCTCAATTCCCAACGGTGTGGTTACAAATAAAAGTGAGTAAACCATTAAATGGATTGACAACATAGTGGTCCTGTCACCACCGCTCAACCACTGGAGAAAAATAAAATAACAATTACATGTTATTTTATTATCCTTTTAAATGTCTGAAAAATTATATTTTCTCCCGAACTTCTATGGACGAAGTGAATATTTAATTAAGATAATCTCAACGCTATGTATTCAACAACACTCTCATATTTCAATTCTGAGCACTAGTTCAAAACTTAGAAAACGCTGCCTGTTTGTTTAATGAACGTACCTTAAAAAAAGTTCAAAATTATATTCCTGGAACACTTGACCTTGGAATCACACACAATCAATTTTCTCACACTCTTAATAATCCCAAATAATTGAAAAAAAGACATGGAATTTATGGGTCTTTACATTCTCCCCACTAAATGGATTTTCATCCATGAATGCTACCATGAAAATAGGGAAAAATGTGGGTACTGAGCATGTATCTGAGCATCCCGATCTCATGTGCTCTCTTGACGATTTTAATGCTACCAAATTACTCACACCAGAGGAATAGACTACCCATGAAGTACCCTCTCTTATCGATACTCTATCTCCACCAGGAACACAACAAAATCATCCCCATCGTCGATGTACAACTCACTCGAGTCGATAACGTGTGGTAGATCATGAACCTATCTCCTTAGCTGCGACAAGTGGAATACATTATTCCCCTAGTGTATTTTTGGGGGAAGGAATAAATGGTATGCCACCTCACCTACTCTGGTAAGGATCTGGAAAGGTCTGATGAACCTCAGAGATAACTTTCCGCAATAGCCAAACCTCCGTGAACCTCGATGGGGTTAGAGCTGTAGGAAGACATGGTCTCTCTCCAAAAACACCAAGGGTCTCAATATCCTATCAGTATAAGACTTATACCAGATCTGTGCAGTCTACATCTACCCTTGGATGATTTTAACCTTCTCTGTAGTACCCTGTAAGAACTCTAATCCCATGAGTGATGACTCCCCAGGTCTGTCAAGAAAAGGGGTGATATACAAGGTCACCCATATAGGGCCGCAAATAGAGCCATGATGATGGTGAAGTGATAACTATTTTTCATACAAACGCCATCAAGGGATGGTGGTCCTCTCAATTGTGGCCAAAATCCAAGACACAAGCACCAAGCATGTCCTTGAGTGTTTGTATGGTATGCACTCTATGACCATCTATCTAAGGATGGATTACGGTTCTGATGCATAGTATAGTCTCGAATTCCTCCTAAAATCCCTTATACAAGAAGGATGCAAAAAGAGCATAGCGATCTGAGCTGATCATTTATGTCACCCCATGAAGTCGTACAATCTCTTATATGTGGAGACATCCCAAGGTCTCTACAGATCCCTGCTCTCATATGGGTAGGATGTGGGCCGACATAGTGAGTCGGCCAACGATCACCTATATGAAATCATGGCCCTGAGACATACATGGTAGCCCCGTCACGAAGTCTATGGATATACATTCATACTTCCAATCTATTACCTCAAGTTGATGAGCTAATTCTACTAGTACCTAATGCTCAGCCTTTACTTACTGACAAGTGAGGAATCAAGATACAAACTCTAACACTACATTCTTCACCCCGAGCCACCAGTATGGATGCCAGAGATCATGGTACATCTTCACCACTCCATGATGAACCACGAAAGGGGATATGTGGAACTCCCTCAACACCACCCTTCATAGAATAACATTGAACATGGTGTGTCTCCTAAAGAGGAGGACATGAACCACACCTTCATAATGTCTATAAGGAGCATGTCCTAAGGATATATGAGCATGTTGGGACTCGTAGTCCCGGTTCCCATGTTGTTCCACGTGAATTAAAAAACGAAGTAGGGGAAGGAATGTCATATATAGGAGGTAAGATGCTCCATATCTATCCGTAAAGGATAACAATAATGCAGCTAGCTACATTGTCACCTCACTCAGCAACTATAGACCATAACTTCACTTGGGTGCATCTGCTACTATGTTTCCTTTTCCAGGAGTGTAGACTGTATCAATGTCAGAGTCTTGGTTGAACTATATCCACAAATGATGTATCAGGTTCAGGTCCTTATGTTGGAATATATACCTGAGATTCTTTTGATATAAGTAAATCGTAAACCATTAACCCTTCAAGTAGTGCCACCACATCTTCAGTTCAAAAACTACTCCTGCTAACTCCAGTTCATGGTTAGCGGTGTTCTGCTCATACTGTCTCATATTTAATGAGCTTTAGGTGATCAAAACTCACTACTTCATTAGGAAAAAAACTAGTCATGTTCCTGATACATCGTAGTAGACTACATACCCAACACCCACTTCTAGTAACCTTAAGATGGGGGAACTTGTCCGTCACTACCTCAGATCCTGAAAACTCTATTGGCCCTTCTCCATCCACAAGATTGGATGCCCCTTCATTGTCAAGGATGAAAAGGGTGACAGAACTCTGCAAAATTCATGTATGAATCTATAGTAGTACCAATCCAATCCCATGAAACTTTGTACCCCGGTCACATTCCTGGGTATCTCTCAATAAAGCATTGGATCTATCTTCACTAGGTCCACTACAACTCCAACCTCCAAGATAATGTGCCCTAGGAAGTGGAATTCCCTTATCTATAACTTGGACTTCAATAGGTTATTATAATGTTGATAATCATAGAGTGTATCCAGAACTATAAATAGGTGTGTGGCGTGCTCCTCCTCCGACATTGAGTATATCAGGATGTCGTCAATAATGACTATCACGAAGTGATCTAGTAAAGGCTGAAGGATCCTGTTCAGCAGCCCCATAAACCCATCTGGAATGCTGGATACGCCGAAGGATATCCCCACAAACATGTGATGGCTATACCTACATCAGAAGGTCATCTTCGGTACGTCCTCATCCCATACCCTAAGTTTATGATAGCCTGATCAAAGGTCTATCATTGAAAACCAATGAGTTCCCTTCAGTTAGTCAAAGAGATCATCGTTCCTCAGCAGAGGATTATTGTACTTCATGATCACCTAGTTCAGGCACCAGTAGTCCACAAAAAGACTTAGAATCCCATATTCCTTCTTGTCAAAGAATATCAGGGATTCCCATGGAGAACCACTGGGACTTATGAACCCCTTACACTATAATCCCTCCAACTATACCCATAACTCACGAAGCTCCATAAGATACATTTGATATGCTGGTGTAGAAATTGGTTCTATATTGGGGTATATGTCTATGTGAAATTCTTCCTCTCTGCAAGGAGGTAGTCCATGAAAATTATCAGGGAAGACATCTATATACAAGTCCACCACTACAGGATAGCTCAGAATCATCAGGTGAATTGCTCTGTGGGTGTGGCTAGCCAATTGATGAGTAATCGACTGCACCCACCTCTGAGATATTCAATCAAATGATAATAGGTTTCCTCCTCACTAATATTGGTATACCTGATCGCATCCTGACAGACACACCACACTTTTCACATAAAATATTCAATCTGAGCATGGACTGTGGATAGTAATTCCATGCCCAAGATGATGGTGTAAGGCCTCGATGCTGATACTTAGAGACCCCACATGATGCTCTCACCTCCTAGAGCGATCCCACATTGTCGGCACCAGTGTGTAATCATTGAACATTATACCGTAAGAGTCTGTAATCATAAAGATCAAGCCACAGACGCCAACAGAATCTCTGAGCTCTGAATGAGTGTCGTGGCAATGAAAAACTGACTGGAACCTGTGCCTATAAGTACTTAATCTAGGGTGGAATAGACACTGATAGTACCTATAATCCTCTCTGGAGTGCCGGGGTTATAGTCCTCTATAACCTGTAACTATGCTTTCCCCTATCCACCTACTCCCTATGGTCAGGGTGGACCTCTTGGTGGTGGTGGTGGTGATAGAACCTCAAATTGTCACCCACCACCTACTACACGGCCTTCTCCACCACCACGTCCATCGGTCTGCAGACATCCTTGCTTGAATCCATTCCTTTTCCTCAATTATCCCTCAAACATCTACTGATTGTTGGTACATTGGGTCAGGTAGTCCCGAGCCCTATGGCCCTACCCACTACATGTGAAGCAGAGTTTGCCTCCCTGATGAACTCCTCTACCTCGCGAGCTCTGCACATCCGACCCTGCGTCCCAGGGTCATCCACCAGAGGGTCTGGACTTCTTGGAACTTAACATCATCTAGATACTGCCTTCTATAGAGGGCATGGCTACCTGTCATCATATGGTGGTTCTCACCATCAGTTCTTGCTCAGCTAAGAAGCTCTCCACCAATAATACTCCCTCGAGCACTATATCCCATGTCCGGATATTCATCGATATAATCAACTCTTTGGTCTATCGTTGGATACCCTGATCAATCATCTGAGCCCAAAATAATGGTCCCCATACCATGTCGATGGAGTAGCATGAGAGACCAGTGAATCTCGTTGAGTACTGAGCTACTGTCAGGCTGCCCAGTTGTAGGTGGAGCATCTACTGAATACACACAGAATGTAGTGTTGTTGGAACAGAATATACCCTAAGAGGCTCTCAAAGTATTTTGAGGTTATGGTCGCCTCATTATGTAACTATTGTGTTAGGATCCACCATCTTCCTACAATTCCTAGGAAAATACTAGTAGATAGGGTCCCCATCTGCTCTGCTGGTGTCCCAAGTAGGCAGAAAACTCATTCCACAACCTCCAACCAGTCCGTACTACCTGGGGATCTGTCTCGCCTCGAAACATTAGAGGACTATGCCGCTGTAACTCATTCAATGCTCTTAGTATATGTGCACCATCCACCAGTGGGTCTAGTGGAAACTAATTCCCAATGGGTGGTTGTGATGCTGGTGCACCACCCGAAGGTGCTAACACAGTAAGAGGGCCCCGCACCGATGCCTCATTGCTCAGTTGGCCAAAATTGTGTACTCCCTCATGAATCTGAGCTGGCTATCTATGTGGCGACATCCTGAAAAGAAATATCTACACCATGGTCAATATGTTATACCTGGCCAGCTGACTCAAAAGAGATCAAGAGTAAAACATTTCAAAAACAGATATGCAATTAGTGTTTTCATGTACCATGCTAGAAATCATAATTTAGGGTCCTGGTGTATCGATATGTTGGCTACTGCACCCACCCTGGATTCCTCAAATTGGAAACCACACTCAAAACACTTAACACAATTTCTACATTAAAAGGAATAGAGTCTTAGTTATTTTGTAGAACCTACACCTTTGATACCACTTTGTCAGAACTCATACCCTAGGGCCCGACCCGTGACAACCCCAAGCCCACCATACATAGGCTAGGGGTTAACAACTAGCACCAGAAAGGAGTATACCTAAAATAATAAGGAATTTTTTTAAACCTGTACGAACACAATGCTCAGGAACACAACAAGATGTATCCACAAAGTAAAACTGCAGTAGTAAAGTTGTGAACTAATGATTGATCATCTTATTCTATTAAGAGGCACTGATGCTGACCATACAAAGTTTGACCCACACATGATCGATAGGTACTAACCCTTGCGGACCCACATAGGTTCTGACCCCCATAACATCGATAGGTACTAACCCTCCAAATGACCCACACAGGATCTGTCCCACAAAGGATGGGTATGTCATTGATCCATGAAGGGCCTCTCTAAGGTTGGCCTTTATCCGTTCACACAGTGTAGATCCTCATAGGGTCACTAGAATGTTGATCCACATAGGGTCTCTCGGTGCAAATCCCCATAGGGTCACTAGCTTTTGATCCACATAGGATCACTTGGTGCGGATCCACACTGGATCTCTACGTGCTGACCTACACGTGATTTCTTGGTAATAACCTCCGTTTAATCTATCTCCAACATTCATCTCTTAGCCAGCCATTGGATTCCCACTCATAGCATGCTTGATTCCAGGAAAAACCGCTCCTCAAGAAAATGATAATTTTTCAACTGGCAGGAAGACCCACGATGAAGTTACCAAAAGATAAGTCACTTTATAAGGGTTCAAATTCCATAGAAGACGTGTCATCCAGACTCAATGCCTGTAAGTTATTGGAATTTTTGTGATGAGGGTCCAGTTAGATTATGGGTCGATCCAACCCAGTTGTACAACATCATTCTCAAAAACTCTGGTGGAGTATCTCAAAAGGATAATCTCGCTCCAAGGATCATATTGCTAAAGACGGTATTTCAATTGGTGTCTGGTTCCCAAGATATGACTCTTTAAGCGAAACTAGTTCCGAACAGGTCCGGGTCCGGTCTGACCCGGCATGGCCTGAACCGGCACGGGCCAGCCCTGTTGGGCTGGGCCACAATGGGCTCGGCCCATCGGGTGGGGGCGACCTGTGTGGGGTTTGCATGGAACGCCTACAGAATGGCTCAAAGGAGTCCTTCTACTCCATGATTAGGGGCACCAAGTGGTGCCACAAACCTATCCACCGGACCTGCTGGAAGTGGGTCCCCTTCCACCTCTGCTGTGGATTAATGTTGCCACCCCCTCGATCCAAAACTGCTCAAAGATCCATTAGGCCCTTTTAATTGGCTGATCCATGTGGTACCACATCTTCACCCACGGGAACCACATGGAGCAGGTCCCTACCTTCGCCACAACATCGAGCAATTTCCTGTCTCACCGCATCACAAGATGGTGCACCGCCTCCTGTCTTTATGGCTGGAAATTTTCGACCATCTGTCTGATCGCCGCATCGCTTAGTAGCACCGCCTTCTTCCGCAGCTGCAGAGCGCCTACTGCCACCTCCACCACTGGTGCTATTCGTTGGTTCCACCACACTATTACCATGTCAAAAGAGCTTCAGTGGGACACAAGGTGAGCTCCGGTGGTCCATTATTCCTTCCAAATGTGCTTACGGAACTCCATGGTTGTCGCCGTCATTGTGTGCCTCCTGGTTTTCACTTTCCGTCAAGTTAAAAATCATCCCATGAAGACTGCAATGAAAATAAAGTGGCTGAGGTTCTGGTTCTTGTTCGTTTGGCCGGCTCCCTTCGTATTAGAATTATTGCAAGTGCGAGTAATTTATACATCACATTAAAATAATGATAAATCCAATTCCAAACATACTCCCCCTACCTCTATATTCGTTGGGGACGTCACTATGGTGAATGAAGAATCCTTGTCCGTGGAAGCCACCGACACTCATCTTCGATCCCTCCAACGACATCCAATCTTCCTTTCCTCATTGGTGGACATATTCGCATCACATCTTTAATGGTTCCTAGCTTGATGAAGTCATGTTGAAACTCTAACCCAAACCTCACTTAAATAGGGGGGAAAGGGTGAGTAACACCCCGCGGAATTAATGAGGTTCATTAATTAATAAACCTCCCAATCCCTAATAGTGAATTTACGAATAAACGAGATTCATGGAACTAAATTGATTGACAAAATATCGGTCTCTCCACCAGCACTCAACCATTATAGAAAAATAAAAATAAAATTACATGTTATTTTATTATTAAATTAAATGTCTAAAAAATTATCTTTTTTTCTCAACCTACTATGGTCAAAGTGAAGCATTCATTATGTGAATCCTAGTGAAGTGGATTTAACAGCGCTCTCAGATATCAAATCCAAGAATTAATTCAAACGTTAGAAAATGTCACCCGTACATTTACTGAACATACCTTAAGAAAGTTCAAAATTCCATTGCAGGTACACCATGCCTCAGAATCAGGTTCCATCAATTTTCGCAGACCTGTAATAATCAAAAATAATATTTCAAAAAAATACATGGAATTTCTAGGACATTACAGTATATGTTATAAATTTTTTGTTTTTCCTGAACATTTTACAGTATTTATTTATTTGTGTTAACTTTGACGATATGTTGGAGTGTATTTTAAAGTTTATGTACATTTTATGTAGTTTTAATAAGGTAGATAAATTTCAAACAAGGGTTATTATAATCACCTCGTGCTTGTCATTATCCCGTGGTGATCATGAATGCAGCTCAGGCCTTGAGGTAGAGTATCTCAGTTTATGGGTCAGGTCGACTCAGGGTAGTTAATTATAGAGGGGTCCATGGAAGAGCTATATAAATGGTTTCAGATGAGTGATATGGTGAAATTTGGAGTTAAGAACAGTTTTGATATCTTATTTTTGTAGTGAAATGATGTCAGGTGATCATGGTAAATGAAATAGTCTACGGTGACTAGTTAGGAAGCATGATTTTAGGCCCCCTATTATCTGATGTTAGGGCCATGAGTCTATAAAATGACCAAAAAATGTGAAATTTCATGTAGATTATAGACCTTTATATGATATTTACATTATTAATTTTGGTATTCACGTGTAAATTGGTTTTTTTGAGGAATATAAAAATAATTTTATTAAATAAAACTTCATTGAATTTGATTCTACTAGGATTAGGGTTCTCCTTGATTATTG
Organism: Viscum album; assembly: GCA_963277665.1. Lineage (NCBI taxonomy): Eukaryota > Viridiplantae > Streptophyta > Magnoliopsida > Santalales > Viscaceae > Viscum > Viscum album. Next base: position 9,710,457 of record OY728127.1, read on the forward strand.
GGAAATTACACATAGTCATCACCGGTATGAGAAATAGGATATAGAGGATAAATAGGGTAATCCTACTGATCATTTAAGGGTTTATCTAATATAGAAGGATGAGGAATGATATGGAGACTCGTGTACCATTCAACATAATAACTATAGAATATATGTGGGAGTATCATTGATCTATAGATAGAGAGTTAGTTGGATAGTCATGATAATAATTTTAGTTTGATTTGAACTTAGCCTGGGATTTTGGAGTAATTTGAAGCTATAATGATCTCATGACCATCATATTTTTAGTGGATTGTAAAGCTTGGTGACCAGAATGAGGCATACAGTCCCTGTTATGAATTTTTTAAAGGAGTTCAATTTGAAATTCGTGTCATTGAAAATAATGGTACTGAAGCATTAGAAGTATCTCTCCATTCAACATGGGAACCTATGTGAAGAAGAAATTGTGATCATGGTTAAAGACCTTTTTAATTTTCCATTTCATATATTTTTAGAAGAGGTGTTTAAAGAATGTTTATTTGAGGGGGAATTTCACTCAATTATTAGACATGAATTCACCCTATTTATACTATATAAATATTTTTAGGTATAGAAAATGAATAATATATCAATATAATTCATTATATGGGTAGGGGTTGATCCTAAATGGGGTGGTTAAAAGAGGGTATTATAGAGTAGTGATTTAGGCAAGGGATAATGGATTTTTAGGATGTCCTCATTAGGACTATTGGGTTACCATCACGAGAAGACCTTTCCACAACATTCTATGATTGGTGGCTCATGAGAACCAACATGGGGTTTTTTAATTTCATTCTATTCAGGTGTGGGTCGGGATTAGTGTCCATCCTATAATCCAAAACCAATATTATGTTAGTATTAGATAATTTTTTATTAATTTTTTTGGACGTAATAACTATTTCCACAAAGACAGTGTCATTGGAAAGGGTGGATGGTGTTTCTTCATTAGTCGAGGCAACGATATTTTGTTCAATTGGGAGGTAGAGGAGATAGTTGAAGGTATACTCATGCAATGGATGTTCCAGTTCTAGTAGGGCTATAATTTTTCAAATGAATGATTAGTTTTTAATCAACCCTACTTTTAACCTTGTTTGATTCAAGATAAATTCACTCCTTTATTTAGCCTTCTTTGGTCACCTCATTTGGACAAGAGGTGAAGATACTTTGGATTCCCATGGTTTAATCCACGATTTTTATAGGTCATTGAAATTTTCTTGATGTGTGATAAGGGTGTATACTATTGATAGGGGTAACACTAGTCAGTGGGGTATTGTTTATTACTATATGTACAACAATATGATGTTATACTTGGGATGCATTAGCTATATTTTCTATGTACAACCATTGATTTTTTCGAGAGGATAGTTTTACATTATGATGTGGAGGTGAGGCGAGAGGCGTTCATTGGTAAGGGGGTTTTGGATGGGTGTTAGGAAACTAGTGGCTCTTCTATCTTATATTCTATAGGTATCTATTGATGATAAGAAAAGAGATGTTCCCAAGGACGTGGAGGAGTTTTTTGATGTATTTATAGATGTTCTAGTGAGCCTACCACCTTAATTTTGAAACATGTTTGGGAATGATTTATACTCGATTGTAACTCCATTTATGATGTCTCTATTTCAAATGGGGCTAATGAAGCTGCATGAATTATGGTTGTAGATTGATGATATGATGTCAAGGGGTTTCTCCTTACCTAGTTATTTACTATGGGGTTCTCTAGTGTAACTCATCATGAAGGTGTATGGTAGTATAAAGTTATATATAGAATACTAGGAGTTTGTTAATGTTATGATAAATATCCTTTAACCCATTATAATAATTTTTGTTTATTTGAACATCATAATTAAACTAATTGTTTTTTAGAGTGTGATCAATGGTTTGAAAATTAATATATTACGATATCATGATGATTTTCCTCCTTCAAATGTATGTGAACATTGTGCTCCTGGTCATTTAGTTTAGTTTCACGAATCAAGAAACTATGTCAGTGGGCTTAATGAACATAGTGTTATGTGAGTTATTATATTATTTCATTTTCATAATCTTTTATGATTTATTTATTTCCATGAACTCATAGGGGGGATGCGAAGAATCTCATAGTTTTTAATAGATCATTCAACGCCATAAGATCTATGACAATTTTACCATGCAAATGATGTGTATATGATATGTGAAATTACGTAGGCATATGGTGTCGAAATATGGACAATCTATGGACCCATCAATGATTGAAGAAGTTTTTTTATTTGGAAACACCAAATAAAATGGTAGATGTTGTTTTTTCCTTGGTCATGTGGGATATTTTCGATGTTTTGTTTGTGATTTTTCTGGAATTTTATCCTTGATGCTGGAATTGACTATGAAGTACTTGACCTTTGTTGGAACTATTACATAGGAAGAAACATTCAATTACCTGAAGGAGAGACTGATCAATGATCACATTCATTAGCCACACAAATAAGGGGTGATGTTTTAAGTCCTTTAGGATGAATCTCATTTTGAAATTGGATTACTCTAGATGCATCATAGAGTTGTGAACTCTTATTGGTATTGGATGTTTCTCCCCCATAAGTGTAAATATTTCAACCATTATCTAATTTCAGTGGATGTTTTATTTTCAAAAAAATATATGGGGGAATTAACCGATCCGTGAGTTCTTCTTGGTTTTCATGAATCAGAAGATCATGAAATAATTCTTCCCTAAGATGGATCTAAATTTAAGCATGAATATGTAGATGGTGTTTATCTAATATTATTATGTTGAGAGAATTTACACTAGGGTAATTCGAACATTATTTATGATGTATTGAGTCATAATTCTCAAGGAGATATCGTTTGGGGGCCTGGGGATTTATGGACAGGGATGGTTGGAGAATGGTTTGAAGAAGATTTTGTTCTAAGAGAGGTTAATTATATAATTAGAGAGGAATGAGGTAGTTATCTATGAGATATATTCATCACTGTTTAGTAGTATATCCTATTGTTTCTAAGATAAATCATGGCATGAAGAGGAAACGTTGGTGATCTAGAGTAAAGAAGTCAGTGGAAAAATTCATGGCATGATATTAGAATTTTTTGAAAGAGAAATATGAAAGCCATGTTATTAGAGGGATTTTCAGCTATTGGATGCCCCCTTGTGTAAATAGAATAAATCATAGATGTATTTCATCATAATCTTACACCAATATCAAGGAGGATTTGATTCCTTTTGGGAGATAGTGGACCTGCTGATAATGTCAACTCATTTTCTAGGGATCCATGAATTGAGTATTCTAGATTTTTATGTGGACGTGTTGGGATTATGTGGTTATCCATTGTAGAGTACATTGAACCATCATCACAAATCAAGATCCCCATATTACCTAATGGTTTGGGATATGACATTGGTATTCCTTTCCAGTGTTTTCCCCTTAAAGCTTCTTTTTTATCCCTAGACTAATGGGTCGACTAAGAAGACCATCCAGACAATAGAGAATATATTATGAGACAGTTTCATAGATTTTAGTATATCCTGGGAAATGTATGTACCACTAGTTGAGTATACCTTGAACAATATATATCACTCATCCAATGTACTTTATCCATTTTTGGTGTTGTAAAGGATACCATGTCAGTTTTTTTGTACTAGATAGTACAACAACCATACTTTCATACATATATTTCCAATCATAATAGATGAATATTCATTACATGACATAACAATCCACATAATGATTTTATAGATATAATTCTTTTGTAATCATGGATATATAAAAACTATTTCATAAGTGAAAAAATTCATATCCCACTATGATATTCATAACTAGAACGCTTCTATGAAATATCATACATATAACATTTCATCATATCCCAGGGAAAAGAAACATAAAAACGGGTGATCTATGACTCTCAGTAAGGGTTAAAAAGGGAGTTACATAAACATAACATTATCATAAGGGTATTTTAACAATTATAATGGAAATTTAAAATCATAACCTTCATATCAAAGATCATAAACAGTCATCATGAAATAAATATTGTTACTTCATTAAACACAAATCATAAAAGAATCAAACAACATAATCCATAATATAATTACATTGGTAGAAGTCATAGATTTTTTGAATACACATAAAAATTAAAAATATTTTCTTCAATTTTCAAGGATCATTATAAAAAGTATACCAGTATAATGGGATCACACCCCCAAAATATATTAGTAGTCAAGGATCACTCCAAAGACCATCATAACTGATAGAGTCCCTTACTGAACTCGCTTCATTCCCTATTATAGTTTTTTTTATCATGATATATAAATATTTAACCATTTAATTATAGGGATATATAATTCTATGAGGAACTATTACATAAGGAAAATCATACATATCTGTTTGATAAGATCATCAAATACATATCATATCATAACCAAAATAAAGAAAGGGGTTTCAAAAGAAATTCATAGTGTCATAACATATGGAAAATAAATATGTTTCATAAGAATCATGTATTCATAGTAAAAAAACCTACATTGAACGAATAATGATGGAATCAATGGATCATATCCCCAGTGAAGTATAAGTAGAATCAATAGCTATTTTCATTGATGAATATAAACTCTATTTAAAGCTCTTTAAAATTATTATGATGGAAGATACCCTTCCAACATTGAAAATAGTGTTTTGGAATCTAAAAACATCCAAAATTTAGAGTAAAACATTTTATTTTAAAATAAACATGATGATGTATAATGGAATATTTAAAAATTGTAGTGGTCATAATGGAGGAAATAAAATTCATGTCATATACATTAAAACAATGATTCATTTGAAATTGTAGGTAAAAAGTAAAAATATACCTCGTTTGAAAAAAATACAATATGATTATTTTTAAAACATTTTGTTATAAGTAAAAAAAATCGAAATGAATATTAAAATAATATATTAATATTAAAAATATCCTTGAAAACATTTTTATAATTCATAGAAATGTAATAAATTGTTTTTTTGGCAAAATAGAGAAGTAAATTAAATTTTCCTTCATAATATTCTTCTATATTATTAGGTACATAAATATAGGAAAATGAAATGAAAATATTTAATTTACAGAAATAACTATAAGAGAATATAATTCATGAGTTTCTTGTGAGATATATCATAATACATTATATTCAAAAGAATAATACTAAATAACATTGATAAAAAATTATATTGTAACATAAAACCCTTACCACTTTGTTAATTATTAAATCATAATCCCCATGGAAGAAAAAACTTTTGATTTATATGTAAATCCCCACACCATTCATAACAATCCTTATAAAAGACATTAATTGTTATTATATAATCCACAAAAAGAAAAAATAATGAATACGAAATTTGTCTGACATTAACAAAATTGAGTTGAAAATCCCTTACCTCACGTATATACTTCCATCATACTGGTTTGAACCTCCTATTCTTCAAAAAACATCTTTCAGATTGCAACGAAACCCTTCATTGGAGGTTTATAATTTAATCAAAAACCCTTATAACATTGGTAGGGATGAAAAAAATGTATTTGAGGATTCATTTATTTATAAAAATGGATTTATAGGTATTATATATAGGGGAGAGGTGGTGACATTTTATAATTGCGGTGAGTGGCACACTTTTAATGTTTTAATGTTTCGAAATAATTCATTGTCACATTCTTGGACACAAGGCTAAAATATGGACCAATAATGAACATTATATCTTATATGGTAGAAATATTTCATTCCAAAAATAATTTTGTCATGTTTTTTGTTCATTTTAGCCCTTATCTATGTAGTTTAACCTATGTAAATCTATTTGAACCGTTACCATGGTAGCATATGTTTATTAATTTTACTATTCATTATGACTAAAAATATAGTTGAAAATTTAATATAATATTAATTATTATGACTAAAAATATGGAATCATTTCTACCAATTAGGGTACATATAAGAACCATAATTTAATTTTAAATTGACCTGTAGATGCGATGAAAATGCGGTTTTGCAATGAAAATGTTTTCAAAAGAATAAATAATTTTCATTTTAAAATTACAAAAAGTGATTCCAATGAATAAATAATAATTAAATCAAAATAATTTTTGTTAAAACAATATTAATAAAAATTTAAATTTTAAATACTTTAGATGAAAATTAAATTTTTATTAAAAATCAATAGTTTGAACTATTCATCAAAATATTAATCATTTCTGAAACTTCTAAAAAATTCACTCTAAAATAATTTTGAATTTTTTATTTAAAAAATAGTTAATTTTTTTGAATAATATTCATAAAATTATAAGAAAATATTTTTAGTATTTTTTTCAAAACAAATACAATAAAAATAATTTGTAATGAAAAAAAAATTATTTTTAAAGTAGATAAAAACATAAGTAAATATTTTGTACTTATTTTATAAATATATTTTATTTATCTAAAGATGTTATAAATAAATTCTAAAATGTGGTTATTAATAGTCATACTACCTTGTTTAATGGCTAAATTATAACAATCATGTTTAAATAATTATATTAATAGTATATTGGGTTTCGTTAAAACTCAGTGTTGTGTGAAACACATGCTTTCAAATAAATTAAAATAATTTGAAAAATATTTTTGAAAAAATCTAAGTTTTCGAAATTTTACCCCAATGGATGTTTTCACTTGAAATTACATTACATTTATACAAATATAATAGAATAAATCTATATCATCATAATATCAGTTTCCCATGTAGCTTCATCAAATTAGTGACTTTTCCATAAAAAATTGACCAAGTGAATGGTGTTATTTCATATCACATATCTCAATGATCCAGAAACTCTAACCGGTGTTCCATATATTTTTTGTCCTTTTATATTGGTAATACCTTTTAGTTCAAAAAATTTCAAGTGTTAGTTATGAACTTCATTAGGATAGATACATGGAACATATCATGAACTCAATAGAGGTTTAGTGGTTGCATTAAATGATAAAAAATCATCCCTAGTCGATTAAGAATATCATATGGGCCAAAATTACTTGGGATCATATTTATAATCTTCCTAAATTTCATTAAATTACTCAATGGGTAAATTCATAGAAAATTACACTCACCAAATTCAGACTCAATATCATGCAAATAGTTTTCATCATAAAGTTTTTGTCGACTATGGGCTACGTTGTTGTGCTGCTGAATGGATTTGAATTATATTTTATTTCCACATCTTGATCAAGTACCAAAATCATTATTTTAATAATTCCATATTAAAAAATTTGAGTTTTAAATTTATTTATATATATATGTATTCATGAGGATTCATTATATTTATCAATAGAATGTTATTATTGTATGAAAATTCTTCGAGAGGATTTTATTGACCCTAACTACCTAGGTTGATTTACCAAGGTGAAAATTTATTGATTATTAATAAAATTAAATCATATCAAAAAATAATATCTTGAACATTTTAAAAACTTCTATGTGAAGATATACGTTAATGTTTTATGATCATTATATATATCACAACATTCTCAATAATTTTAATTCAAATATATATTAGATGAAATTTTACCATAGCTAACTTAAATTTGTGAGTTGAGTAATATTACTCCTGAATATTTAATTGTTGTGAGGTATAATCTATCACTATATCATTGAGAATAATGGTTCATCCTAGTAGTTTGATCTATGAATCATTATATACTATGATCCCTTACCCACATTAGAGTAATATATGAAATGGTGCAATGACTAAACTTCTCTTTACTCCCTCTAAATGTTCATACCATGCATCCTTCAAAAGAAACTTGGATCTCTTTAGAGTTAAATTTTTTATTGTATTATATAGTAATGATAAAATCTCCATTAATAATTAATAATATCCCTCAAAACCAACACATATATCATATATTAGTCATAGTGGTCATTTTTCACTAATGTTTAATAACTTATGTCATTGATGGATCCATATATATACCCTCTCTTGAGATTATATGACAAAAAATGAAATATTTTGTAGCCAAAATTCTTTCTTAGTAATTTTTCATAGAAATTATCCTTACATAGGGACTTCATCATGATGCTCAATTAAAATAAGTACTCTTCCATGTCAATTAAATATATATGAATATTATCTTTAAACACTATCTCTAACTAATCATGGTAATCTCAAAATAATCCATTAATTATACCCACGAAGATAATAGGGGAATGAGTAACTAAAAATGAAATAACTCTGTTTTCATATTTTTCCATACCATGTATTAAATTGTGTTTTGGTTAAATACTCCTTAATTACCTTTAATTGATGTTAAAAATAATAAATATCAGTTCTAAAAATGAATTTCGCTCCCTATAGCTGAAAGATCAACTCATCAATATTGGTCAGATAATAATTTTTCTTGATTTTTATCTTTTTTAGTTCTGGATAATCAATGCACAATCACATCAATATTTATTACTTCTTAAAATTAAGTTCATTTTCACCTCCAAGGTGATAAACATGGTTGAATAAATCCCTTTTCATGACTCTATGGATTTTATTCTTCAATTATTGTGACTCAATTTGGGAAATTCTATAGAGATTCTTTGAAACATACATAATAATAGTTGTTAGTTTTCATTAAATATAAAAATCTGAATTTGGTGAATTAATAGGAATCAATTTTGAAAAGGCATCAAAAAAATCCCACACAATAATCATATAATATTTTTTTTACCTTCTCCCAAACCAGATGATACAATCGAACCTTTTTAAAATTAATCAATATCCATACAATAAATGAAATTTATTTTTTAATTTAATAATTATCATCACACTATAAGATAATAATATGTTAATTTTGAATACAGAACATGACATCTGTTACTTTAAAAATGAAATCTTATTTTTGTTGAGAAATCCAATCCATGCCTAAGATAAAATAAAATTCATCCTTAAGAAGAATAAAAATAATTATAAGATGAAAATACCAAAAAAAATTAGCTGGATAATAACAATAGACTTGAGACAGGTTCATTATTATATTGGGGGGTTTTAGAACTAGTTTAACATCTAATCATTTAGGAGGTGTTGTGATACTGTTAAAACTCAGTGTTGTTTGTAAAAAAAGTTGTAAAATAAATTAAACTTATTTGGAAACAATGTGTTACAAAATCATAGTGTGTGAGATTATACCACCATAAAAGGTTTTCAAATAAGAATACATTAATTTTACATGAATAATTGAGAATAAATCTACCTTATAATATAGTCAGGTTCCCATCTATCATCTTCAAAGTGGTGGTTTTCAACAAAACATGACTAGGTGGTGGTTTTATTTCACTACACATTGTCTTTAAAATCACTAATCTACACCAGTGGTTCCCTATATTAGAAATATTTCTCTATTGGTATTACCGATGAGTTCAATACATGTCAATAATCTGGTGTGTGACTTCTCAGGATAGATGTCTTGAACACATAATGAACCGGAGATAGGTTAGGTGGAAGTGCCAAGCGATAAAAAATTTCCCAACTTGATTAAGAATATCAAATGGGTCTCTATACATTATGATAATCCTTACATTCTATATTAATTTCATTGCATTCCTCCATTGGGAAATTCAAAGGAACTATCTCTCACCATCTTTAGACTCAATATTATGGAAAAATATTTCATCACAAATTTTATGTCACCTCTCAGCTGCCTTAATGTGTTGTTGAATGTATTTGAATTCCTATTTGATTTCCTTAGGTATATAATGTTCTATTAACGTTATTTATCTAACTTTATCCCAACCAATTTTTGTTACAAAATTTATTCTTTATATGAATTCATGATGATACATTTTAATTCTCATGTAAAAGATAATGTTGGAAGAAAAATCAGCTACAGGAAGATGTTGATCCCAACTTCCATTATTGTATTCACATTCATGAAATGTAATGAATATAAATAATTTTTAATTAGCCCCAACCATCATCTAGGTATCATTTTAAAAAAAATTATATTTTAATAAATAATTTATTTATTTTTGATTAGTATATATGTCACAAAATTCTCTATACAGTTTATTCCACTATTTGGTGAATGAAAAAATTAACATAGATAATTCAAAACCATGAGTTGAGTAATATTCCTCATAAGTATTTAATTGGTATGATGTATAAGCTATCACACTATCATTATATGTGATGAGTCACACTATTAATTTCTCTAATGAATCACTATAGATTAAAATTCCTTCCCTACTACAGGGTAATATAACCATAGGATCATGAACTAATGTTCTATTTATGTCCTAGAATGTTTATTCACATTCATCTTTAAAGAGGAAAAAGGCTCCCTTAAGAGTAATCATTGTGAGTAGATTTGATATTATGGATAACTTCACCAAAAATCATAATAATATCCCGCGAAATATAAAATAATTCACATCTCAGTCATAGTTGTCAGTCTGGGCCAATGATCAATAACATATGAAATAGTTCGATTCATATATATACCCTCTATTGAGATTATATAGCCATGAAATGAATCTTTTTATATGAAAAAATATTACATTGTAAATATTTATTCCTATTATTATTACTGAAGGTCATCAACACAATACTCATGTAATATTCATACTCTTCCATTCTCTTTAAAAATATAATATTATTGAATATAAATAATATGTTAATTAAATCAATATAATCTCTAAATACTCTACTGATTAAATCCATAAATATTATAAGAGAATTAAAATTTCCAAATAAAATCATTATATATTCATATGTTACATACAATGTATGGAATACCATCTTAGCTAAATCCAAATTCCTGACCCTAAAATTATGTTATCAATTACAATGATATTTTTGGGAAATATAATAATCTCTATATAGTTGACTATATAATTCATCCATACAGGGTAGAGGATTCATGTTCTTGATTTTTGTCTTCTTCAGTTCACAATAATTAAATCATAGTGACATCAATATATATTTCTTCAATATTAAAAACAATAGGTGGAACCCAAGGTGATACACTTGGCTGAATATATAACATATCATTATTCATTGGTTTTCCTTCATCAATTCCTGCAACTCAATTGGGACCACACTATATGATTCCTTTTAAATAGTCACAACACCAGGTGTGATATCTATAAAAAACTAAACTACATGATATGATGGATGACCTGGAAACAATTCAATAAATACATCAACAAAAAACAATAGATTATGAATACCATCATTGTTGACTTTTTCCCAATCCAACCAAGACAAAGAAACCTTTTAAAAATTAATCAATAACTGTACAATGGATGAAATTTCTTTTGGAATTTCATAGTTAACATCACACTACTGGGCTACCATTGGTTGGTTTGGAATATAGTACATGACGACACTTACTTGAAAATTGATTTGGGTTTCATGTAGATAAATCCAATTCATGCCTAAGATAATATCAAATTCCACCAGAGGGAGAATAATAATAATTAATAGAAGAAAAAGTAAACCAAATTTCTGCTGGTGAATAATCATAAACCTAAGATGTGGTCATATTGATAGTAGGGGTTTTAGTACTAATTTAATATATAATCATTGATGTTGTATTGTGATACACTTATAATTTCCTTTAGATAAAAAATATTGTGTTTATATAGATTCAAAGAAGTTATTTTCAGTTCTAGAGTGAATGGGATGTGTACCATTCACCACGTCGTTATCATACCCATCATTAGAAATAGTGATCACACGAGACTTCAATTTATATATCATCATAAGAGGATAATGATTTATATAATCAAAATTAACCGTTGGATTGATCACTAGATATCATAATTCCCACAAACATTTCATTTGAAACACAAGAGTTTGGGTGATGCAATATGTGGGGCTTTCTCTTGATTCACATGATTATCAAACTTCTTTCCATCATTTTATAATTTTTCCTCTTGATGGACTTTCATTACATAAATAAAAAATTAACATGTCTTCTTAAGATAATTCCCCAAATGATTCCTTACAAACATAAAACATGAATGAAATCTCATATTCTTCTCTCCATGGTTTTTAGAATTTCATTTGAATTCATATTTCTTTTCATATCAAAACCATAGAGGTTGATGGGTAACTCGAATATCTAGGTCCACCCTGATTTCACATCAAATGAATTCTTTATATCTACTCTCTTTTGGACAATACCCATTAAAGAATTGTTTTATGCCAATATAGAATTGATAAACCTTATTTTCATTTTGTGTGATAATACTAGAAGAAAACCTCATAATATTTGTAAAAGTTTCTTCATAGGTACCAACCGACATATCATCTCTCTAAATTATCTCATGTAATTCTTCCTCCATTTTCAGAAGACAAAATAAAGGAATGTAATTTTTGAAATATAATATTTTAAACTCATCCCTATCCATGTATTCAATTTTTTCCTATTTTCTCATATTCTTGATAATATTCCACCATTGATCTGAATCTCATTCGAAATGATAGATGACCAAAATTATTTTTTATGCTCAAAACACTGGGGATGAAAAATATATGTTAACTGCTAAAAATCCATTGATTTGATACTAGTGGATTAGGGGATACAAAAAAATATATTGGACATTTTCTCATGAAGAAATAAATATAATGTTGTTCCCTCATTTTCTCATTTTTAAGATCAACACCCTTCACCACTTGAGAAATTAATGCGAGCATAACAATAATATTTCACATTATAAATACTATAAAATTTGGAATCATTGGAGGATAATAATGTAATTTTATACTGAATTTATCATTCACATAGTTACTTTAGGTTATATCCATTGACTAAAACCAACAAACATAGTGTATGATGTAATAATCCTAGTGGTAAACCACATAATCCTGAAAAATCATTTACTAGATATCTAAACCATTACACCATATTTTTAATCAATTACATGTTAGGTTTAACATTTTTCACTCACAATAACTATCTATTAAAATCATTCATAATAATTTATAAAGTGTTTTGTAATTTAAAAAACATATCCCATTGGTGTTTAAAATTTGGTGTACCACAAGGCCCATTTCTATGCACCAGGTGATGACTGAGTCGTGTACCAATGTATCCTTTTCTGAGTTATTATTCATAAGTAATGAATTTCTATAACCGTATTTACTTATAGTATTTGGAGATAGATGTATTTATTGGAAAATAACTCCCTCCATCTTTCCCCAAAATTCAATGGCATTTCCATTACATTGACATATCCCACGATTTGTCACTAATTGTTTTTCATCAAATTTTCTAAATATTAACTATTCCTAGATATGATTCCAACTATAGAGACCCAGACATTTTATTTGTAGATATCACATAATAGTAGATGAATATTTATTACATAATATACCAATCCATACTAGAAACGTATAGGTATACAACATTTTGAAAAATTTATTCATAAACAACTAGTTCTTAAGTCAACTAAATCATTTCATACAATGTTATTCATAATTATCAGACTTCCTTGAAATATCATGAAGAAATAAAATCTTCATAACCCATTAAAAAAATCATAAAAAGGGTATGATCTGATGATCAGTATTGGTAAAAAAGTTAGATACGTAAATAGTACAAGAGAATAAGGGCATAATAATGCGATAAAGAAATTTTAAAAACCATACCATGTATATAAAAGATCATCATATTGATCATTTTCATAAATCCTGGTATTTAAGAAGACCTGAATCATAAATGAATTAATGAAAAAAAAAATTTGAGCATAAAATTGGAATATAACATAGATTTTTGTTATAAACCAAATAATATAAAACCATTATCATCGTAGTAATGTCTCATGGAAAAAATATCATAGTGAAATGAGTTCAGTCCCCAAAAAAACATAGAATACATGGTTCACTCCCAATACTATCATAGGATAGAGTCTATTTATAAACTAGGTTCACTCCCCCCATTATAGTCATGTTTATCCCATGTGATATCCATCATTAACCAGTGCATTATAGGGATATATATTTCTTGGATAAAATTTCATATAATGAAAATCATATAGATCTGATCCAAAAGATCATAAAATAATTCATCATACCATAACCTAAAAAAATAAACAAGTTTCATAAGCATTTAGTAATTTTATTACCCCTGGAAAACAAATATGTTTTGTAAAAAAAATTCATAATCATAAATAATCCAGATAATGAATTGGTATAATCTAATTAGATCATAACCATACTAGAACATAATTATAATAAAATTTTGTTCGTATTTTTTAATAAATTTCCATTAAAATATTGTTATAATATTTATTGAGGAATATACTCATTCAACATTGAAAATCACTTTTTAAAATATAAAATTTCCCGAATATAAAAAAAATATTTTATTTTATAAATGAAGTTAAAAATGTTAATTAATAATAAAATAATTTAGTGCTTATGATGGTGGTAAATTTAAATTATTCTATATATATTGAAAAACTATTCCTTTACAACTGTTGGAATGAACTCAAAATTACCGCACTTATAAAATAAAAAGAACATTCCATTTAAACAATTTGAAAAAAATTTCAATCATGGGTAAAAGTAAAACAAATAAATCATATATGAATTCTAGATGCATTATTGAAAACATATTTATAATAAATGGATATGGATGAAAAATTATATTTTACGGATTACAACAATAAATTTGGTTTTCCTTGTAAAAAATTATTTCAGACATTAAGTTTAAAATTAGTTGAAAGTGAAAAGAAAACATGTAATAATTATAAATAACTAGAGGTGAAAAATTAATGAGTTTCATTAAGGATATACCTACATAATTTAGCATGATAAACATAATCATACTCAACCCTGATAAACAATGATATTTTATCACAAAACCTTAAACCTTGGTAACTATTGAATCATAATCCCCATGAAATGATGAACCTTTTATAGATATGTAAATCCCAAAAAATGTCATATGAAGAGTCCTAAATGATATTAATGGGAGTTATATACACAACATAAAATAAAATAGTGGTTAATATAAAATTTTAAAAATAAAAATAAAAGTCATACAGAAATCCTTTCCCTTAAGTCTCAACCTTTTTTCATACATATTAAAACCACTTATTCATCAGAATACAACATTAAATATGAACCTAAAAAATTCCTAAGAGGGGTGTATAATCAATTAAAGGACTATATGAAGTGGGAAGGGAGGTAATGAAATGATTTGGGAAAGTATTTATCTAAACTAAAAGCCTTTTAAATAGTGTATAAGAGAGAATTGGGGCACCAATTTATAATGCAGGACAGTGGAATAATTTTAATTAATCTATGTTTCACAACAATTCCATGTCACATTCATGGAAAATGGTATCCCAAATATACCATTGCAAAACCATGGAAGAGATGAAATGTAAATAAATTGAGATATTAGAATTTAGAAACATTTATAACTGTTTAACCCTTACCTCTTTAGTTTATTCCTGGATAAATATATTTTATCCTTAACCATGATTTTTTTACAATTTATTAATAAAATAAATTAAATTGTTCATATTATTTTATAATTATTATGATTATTCCAAAAATGGAATCAATTTTAACAAATTAAAATCATATATAGGTATGATTTTAATTTAATAATTAATACAAAGATGCGATGAAAGAACAAATTTCCAATGATAATGTTTTCCTATGTATAAGATGTTTTTAAATGGAAATTGAAAAAAAAATTATCCCAATGAACTAAATTGGATTAATAATAAAACAATATACAATATTCCACATTTAAAACAATAATAAAAAAAATTACAAGAAAAATCATTAATGAGACAGATTTTTTTTACAAAATCAACATTTTCACTATTCATAAAAAAATTAACCTTTTAAAAAAATTCTATAAAATTAAATCTATGATAATTTCAGAATTTTTATTTCAAAAATAATATTCCCTTTGTAATATAAATTTTATCAAATTTTAAATAAAAATTTTTCATATTTTTTAACAAGAAAACGTTTGAAATAAATTTTGTGGAAATATATTTACTTTTGTAAATATATAAGGATATTAAAAATGAATATTTACTTATTTATCAATATATTTTCATTATATAAAACATTTATAATAAAATTTAAAGGTTGGATATCACCATTCATATTTTTAAGCCTGATGAATATGTTATAAAAATCATGTTTAAATAATAATTTTAATAGTTTAGTGTGGTTTGTTATAACTCAATGTTGAGTGTATCATAAGATATAAAATAAATTGAATTCATTGAAAAAAATCATAAAATATAATAGTTATTTAGAACTATATTGATGAGTTTTTAGTTCATTGTCATAATATTGTCTAATGGACAACTGGAAAGATTATTGATGGTCTAGGAGTAGGTAATGGAATTTACAGACCATCTTAAATTCTATTCTAATTAGAGAATGATTACCAAAGAGTATGGAGTTTGAGAATACTCTTATAAAGGGTTCCCCCAATCATGGTAAATATAGTTTGTCTAAGGGAGTAAGATTTTATCCTAGTTTTTTATACATTGAAGGTGTTGGAGCACATTGTAGAGGTGGGATATAGATTTGTTTTTCCTCCATGGATAAACAATATAAAAAATGTCTTCCACATATCACAACTTCCTATATAGTTTCAAAATGAATACCACATCCTTGGTATGGTAGATTTGGATATCATGGATAAGATGATGCTCATTAAAAAATAAGTAAATATCTAGGATCATCGAGATAAGTATCTAAATTATTGATTTATTCATTTGGTTCATGTATTATAGTGGCATGGTTGATTAAAGAACAATACATGGGGGCGTGAGATTCAGATTGATGCCCAGTACCAAATGTTCATTTCTTATTGTTTACTAGTTTTGTTTTTATGAGATAATTTCATGTCTGAATCATCCTATATTATGATATTTTTATTATCAATTTCTAGTGTCATGTATGAAGGCTTTAAACTTGAAAGGAAGAGACATAACTATTATAATCATGATGTGTTATATTTATAATACATTTTAAAATTTTATGGTTGAGTAAAATCTATCAAAAGTGGGATATATCTAGACATGGATGGTGGGTTCCCTTGATTGGGGTGCTTTAGGTCGTGTTTTCTGATGATTTTGGTAGTTTTTTGGATTGGATTTACGTTTGTGGATAGTGGTAGTGTTTTGGATATTTCAAGATCCATGATAGGTACCTTGAGGGATGATTAATATGAGATTTTCACTTTTCATCTTCTTTTAGGTTCGGTTTTGATTCTCATGATGATAATATTTTCATAGGAATCTAATGTAATGGTCAATACCTTCTCATTTAATTACTTTACTGCTTTGGGAGTTCGATGTATTTGAAGGAGGCATGAAAAGGGTTTGATGGAGTTTCGAGATGAAATTTTTTTTTTGTTGTTCACTCATGGTGTGAAATCATGTTCATTATTGCAGTGTTTATGCATGGATTAAAATAATAAAACTCACAATATGATTATTCAAAATGTAATTATATGCTTAATTAATTTAAGATGTGATAGAATTATTTACAACATGAATTAATTAAAGGCTGAGGCACAATTAAAATTTATAGATAATCCTTAGAATTGTAATTAAATGAATTTATGGATTTAACTAGTTTTATTCCATGATTTGTGATCATGAAGAATACTGATGATGTGAATCAATTTTTGAAACCATAAATGCATCATGTTCCAATCTATCTACAAATTCCATAGTTATCACAATTTCATCAATTTCTATTAGTATTCTGGTAAACCCTATTAAATATTTCGGAATCTTCTAGCCATCCTTATTTATATTTGATCATTTTATTTTGAGGGATTTATTTTGGAAATATGTGGTGAGTTCATCTCCTTCCCCATCATTTTATTCAATTCAACTCATGGTGATTCTCAATGGTGAAGTTTGTTTTATTTTCAGAGTGGTTATACAATGATTTTAATGATACATTGAAGTCATTCAGGTTAATCTAGTATTTTGTTGTGTGGTTGTGGTATTTTTGGTGTTTCTTATCCTTGGTGTTGTTCTTTGTGATTCAAAAATCATATTTTGAGGCATAGGATCCTCATTCTCTCCCTTAGTATGCGCATGTGTAGGGATACACATATTTTTTCTTCGTTTGTGTAGATAGTATGGGTCATCATAAGATGGTAATTGATTAGATTAATATGACGATGAATGTGAATGGGAAGAATCACATATTATTACTAATTGTTATGTTACTTCAATCAGATGTATTTTTGATTTAATCCATTACTAAAAAACTTGTCCATTTGGTGATTTTAATTTTTATAGTTGTTGTGATTGTGAATCTTTTCTTTGTTGATTGTTTCAACACAACCTAAATAAAATTTTAAGATGTTATATACAATGAATGAGTTATTTTTCCAAGGAAACCCATATTTTTTTCATAATACCCATCCTATGTAATAAATTAATGTGACTGATTCCCTTTATTGGATCTGAAATTGTGGTGAATTATTGAATGTGGAATGTGATTCTATGTGTTTGTGTGCATATATTTTTGTCTTATGTGAGTTCTGGTAACTATGCGGGGAACATAACCAATGATGTTGGTATCCTTGATTGATATAGATTATGTTTGGTAGTGAAGCAATAGTTTGTCGGTATGGGATATATTATAGGATGATGTATATTGGTTGGATTTTTGTTTTTGAGAAGATATGGATAGGTTATGGTGATAGATTAGAATATGTTATCTTATGGGGATGCTTGATGTGGGATGTATGTGTTTTTAAATTACATGGTAATTCTAGTTTATTGTTTATCCATATAATGAATTAAAATGATGAAACTAAAATGAAATGGGTTTTTAATTGAATAAACATGAAATGTAATAAAAATAGGAATGAGATGAAATTGATGTGTGTTAATTGAATTAAACTAAAAGAGAAATAAATGGATTGGATTTGATAGTGTAAAATAAACATACTTCGTAAATGTGGATTAGTGTAAACTCAAAATTCTAGACACTTTGGAACCTACAAGTAAATGTGTTATTTATGTTGCTGTGTGTAGTGAGTTTATGGTGTGTCACATTTAGTGATGTGAGTGGTTGTGATAGGTTTTGTGAGATGAAGTTATGGTGTGGTGGAGTAATGTAGTGTAGTTGGTGTTAACCCATATATTGTTCATTTGATGATATATTTCTATATTTTATTTTTGATGTTGTTTTTTAGACAGCCCACTAGAGTAGGAAAACCATTGTAATATCATTTTTTTGGTTTTCATGTTTCTCCCCAACAACAAGACAGTTGGTTGTTTAGATGGGTAAATATCCTCTCTTCCTTTTCTTTCCTTCAAAAAAAATGATAACAACACATTTTACTGTTATAGATCACCTAGTGATGAAGGTTTATTATTGGAGGACACCTAGTGAAGATGATTTGGTGTTCAATATTTTCCCAAGATGATGAGGATGTGAAATAAGGGGTGTGTCATGCATTATATGAAGAGGGAACGAGGTTAATGTCTTCTAGGTAATGATACCATATTTCCATGTACATGAGAAGTGATGATGTGGTGTGGCTATGATGTTTGGATGATGAATAGTGTTAGGAAAAGAATATATACCTTTAAATGGTTGGATAGGTAAGGATGTGTCATGTACCACCTTAGAGATGGGTGGATATGGGATGTAATATGTATGTATGTGACAGGGGAATAAGATGATTGACTTTGGGGTGTGAGAGAGGAAACATACCATGGATGTTGTATCGTAGGCCCATTTATTTATTTTCATTTGCTACAATGTTAATATTTAATATGTTATTTGGTGAGCATGCCATGGTAATGTTTGGATTTGTTAGTTGACCTCTTAATGTTTATATTGGTTCTACCTTTCATTCTGTAGTCTGTTAGAATTCTCCTTTCATAGGTGTGTCAAAGGAAATGTGTATTATACTATTGAGTATACATGTCATCATGATTCTATAAACATATAAACAATTATTTACGATTAATGTGGGATTTAAAGAATTGATCTAGGTATTACAATATTTGATGTTGGAGATATTGTTGACTTGTTAACATTTGAATTTTCTTTTGGGGTTTAATTTTTAGAGTTAAATTATTATTTTCTCAAATCATTCATTCATTATAGAATGGTATTGTATTAGTTTTATATTATGTGCTGAATTTTTTCGATGTTTGGTTTTTCTAATTTCTAATCCTTATAATTTTATTTCTTGTAATTCTTTTAATATGTGATATTTTTATACCATCGGTGCTCGTGTTCAACCAAGGGATCATTATTATGACTAAAAAGTCACTATATTTATTCTTACACTATTGGCCTAATAGGTGTACAATTAGAGGGAGGTTTATAGTATCCTAGGACCTACTATAATGGTTCCTATGCTTAAATAAAAACATTACATTTCAATCAATGATACTGATAAATGTGACCAATTTTTTAAATCAAAGAAATACATCATAAAAAGGATATATTTTAATCTCTTATATACCATTGTACCTTTTGATTTATTGTTTTAGATAAATAGGAAGATCCCTTAACAACTTGAGTATATAAACAATTGGTTCGTAGACATTAGCCTCATCCCCGAATATATCAGTCTTTTTATATTCCATGTAAAGTATTTAACATATATGATAAATAATTTTACATATGAAAAATTTCTAAATATAAATCATTTAGAATAATTTTACAAAACATAGGGAAAGGAAATATAATAAAATGATGAGCATATATGCCCGATAATGATAATCAAGGGAGATATCAATGATGAAATAATCATAACAAGAGAATAAGGGTATAATAACCGGATATTAACGTTTAAAATAAATACACTTCATATCAGAGATAATAATCTTATGTAATGGAAAAAATATTGGTAGTTTATTCAACATTAGTCATAAATAAATTAAATATCATGAGCCATTAGAGGAAAACGTAAGCATAAAACATTGATTTGAGGAAGAAAAATAATAATTGAAAATCATATATCAAGTATATCCCCCAATACATTTATAACATATTAGTTTTTATAAAAACACATGTGTACCTACATTGGGGTTGGAAAAACCTCCCATGTACCCTCAATAGGGCTTACTAAAACATCCCTCTTACCCTCATTCAGACATGGGATAACCTATTAGGTACCCTTTGAGCTCATATAACATTAATCATTACCGAATTATTTGGTGGGAGATATAGGTCTCACACATCACATAAAGAAAATAACACATATGGGTTAAAAAATATCATAAAACATTCATCATATCATTACACATGATAAGAAATGGGTTCCAAAACAATTTATCAAATACATCACATTGAAAAGAAATGGGTTTCATAAGCTTTGTCTCATCATTTTGATAAACCATCCAGAGAAAGAATAAATATCGTATCATTAGATAATATCTATATTAAAGATTATGTAACCTAAAATAATATCATATTAGAGGGAAAATAATTTTTATACATCACTTGGAAAATTTGTTGTGCAATCTATCCTTTCAATTTTAAATTCGCTAGTTTTTTTAAAAATTAACAAATTTAGAAGGAAAAAAGTTATCATTGAAAATAAAATTGTACACATGTTATGTAAGATTCAATGAAAATATTAGTAATAAAGGTGATTTAATAGTTGCATGCCATATATGTTAAATAACATTCCTTACATCCTTTTTTTAGAAAAGTATCAATGTACCATGTTTAAAAATAAAAAATAGAATGCTTTAAAAGTATTATTAAAAAATGTCAAATAAGTGAAAAAGTAACATTAAATAATCATTGGAGAAAAGTAAATTTTTTTTGATTATTTTAGAAATGACTGATACTAAAAATAAATATTTATTAGTGGATACATAAACATAAATAATCTCAATTATTAATGAGCTTGTGAAATAAAACCCTTACTGGTTTGGTAGCTTTTGAATTGTAAGACCCATAAATGAAAGAACAATAAATGGATATGTAAATCCCATAATTTTAAAGTTATTAATATTAAAAGTATTTCATGGGAATTATATACACTAAAAAATAAACATGTGGTTTTTGAGGAAAGTTTCCCACATAAATAAAAATGAGACAAAATTAACTTACCTTGAGTCAGTTTTTTCACATACATTCTTCACCATGCTATTCATTCAATTACCTCCTTTCCTCAACATCATAAGACCTATAATATTAGTATGATGAGAAAAATGATGCCTATAGAATCAGGGGGAATTCTTTTATGGTATTTGGGTTGGTATTTTCCAATAAAAATGGGTTTTTAATTGTGAAAAAAATGAGAATAAGAGGTTCCCTTTTATAAGATCAGGGAGGGTTACCCTTGGAATTTCTCAAAATAATAAGTAAATATTAATTTTTATTCAATAAAAAATGAATTAAAAGAAATTTATTTATAATAAAACATGATTATGTTTCTATATAATTTCATCCAATAAAAACAATATATATATATATTGACTATTTTAATATCCTTATACATTTCTTTTAACCCCTCGTTATACCTTTTTAAACATACCATGGAAAAACATTTTTTACTATTTGAAGATCATGATAATTACTATAAAAGAAAAAACAAAACGTAAATGGGTCATGGTTGATATTATAAACAATATCCTAATCACATGGAGGAAGTTATGTTATTTATAAATTTTATATCATTTAATAATATTTTATTTTTTATAAAATATCAATAATGTAATTTTTTAGAACTATTGAATTTTTAAATATAATAATATCTATATAAAACCTAGAATTCAAAAAAAATAAAAATCCTCCATAAAATATCATGGTAATCTATATAATTCATTTATTATATTAATTATCTCAAATTATAACTATTTTAATATTTTTACTATAACTTATTTGATTTTTTCATTAATTAAAAAGTTACTACAGCAACATTGTGAAAGAATATAATGTAATTGTTTCTTTACTAAAAAAGTGAATATAAAGTAACATGATGAATATAACCAATTAATGTTTCAAAATAATATATATAGACAAACATATCCTCAAGATAAATGCATTTTAAATTATTATTGTTATTAAAAACAAATGTATGACATGCTTGACTTTTCTTAAACTAAAATTATATAAAAGGGATAATATTATCTAAATGAATGTAAAATGAAAAATAAAAAAATATTGCATGACTATGGATGATATTTAATTAAAAAAATAAAATTATGTATTGTTTTATGGTTATTTAATAATCCTTAACATTGTATTTTTAATTTTAAATACATGATTTATCGTTTATCAGGGTACCAAAAATTTCTTAGGCTAATATTTATATTGATCAAAAATAAAAGGGGACTAATAAATAAATATGGAGAAAAAGATTATAAATAGGGATTCCATATTTAAAAAATAAAAACAAAAAAATTTAATAATTTAATTTAAAATCTAACCATCAAAACGTAATGAAAAACAACTATTTAGAAAATAGACATTTTATTTATAAAATGTTTTTATGGAAAATTATTGTAGAAAATTAATTTAAAAAAGCATGATAAGATCATTAGAAATAAAAATTAACAAGTGATATTTTAAAACTAATCCAAATTATAATTTTCCTTTATAAATAAAATATAAAAAATATAATTTTCAATACAAATTACTATTATTCTCTATTAATTAAATATTCAATATTATAATAAAATTCTAAAAAATCAACCTATTATTATTTTGAAATTATGAATTAGAAACATTAGTTCATTGTTTCATATATGTTTTATCAAATTCCCTAAAATAATTATAATATTCCCTCATAAAATATATGAAAAACATTTTTGACGAAAACATATATTGGAAGAATAAAATAGATTTACTAAACTAATTTGTTTCATATTTCATAATAATTAATAAATATATTTTTATTGTTTATAAACATTATATATATTTCAAAAGTTATTTCATCCATCCAATTTAACAAATATTTTATAATGTTCATGAAATAATATTTCATGGTTTGATTACACTGAGTGTTTAGTATTATATAATCTCTAGAACATATTTATTCATTTTATAATAAGGGGATTTTATATACCACCAGTATTTAATAAATTTTTTCATAGAAATTTCAAATCGTACTTATTAACTAGGATTTTGAATTTTGAAAATACAATTATTAAAAACCCACAACCAAAAAATCATGAAAACCCTATTCTTTAAAATAGGGAAAAGGTAAGAACAAAGGTCTTCTACAATAACAAATTATAGGTTTCTATGTAGTAAAATATTGGTGGAAATTGAATACATGGATATGGAAGAGAAAAATAACTCTTGATGACTTATAGAGTGCAATATGTAACATGGTCATGAAAAATTTAATTATTGGAAAACCATAAATATTTGATGTGTTAAATGACCCATGATTTATTAGTAAGAAATATAAAAAGTCACTTTCTTGTTTCATCCTTTTCCTTCAGGTGATGAATTACTTTTATAGCTAATCCAAAATAAGATTAATCATAACAACATGAAAGGAATAATTTCAATATTTAACAAATTCCCACCACATATATAACCATGGGAACTATACATAATATATATATATATATATTAGTGGATATATATAAATACAAAAGTATCTCGTCACTGCAAAGTATGAAACTGAACCACATGATAATACAATATTCTTCAATATCCATGGATTGTTAGTGAACCAAATATTGCAAATCCATACCTATACATATATTCAATATCCACAAATTTTAAGTGAAATTTTATGCATAAAACATTAACACTTGAACATGTGAATAATTATATTGAAATTAAATGATAATATTAATAATTTTAATTTAAACTTTCAATAAATAAATATAATATCTATTTTCAGAAGAAATACATAATTTTAAAATTTTGTTTTTTCATATATCATTTCCATTATAAAACTAATATTTTGTAAAATATATAACTCATTAACATAAAATAACAAAAATATTAAAATACAATCCCTTATGTAAAAAATATCTTGGAAATATTGATTTTTTATTGATTAAAATAATATAAAATACATTAATTTTAAAAATAAATAATCAAAGTTAATATAATTTTTAAAAATAAATTATATTAAAAATAATTTTATAATTTTTAAATAAGATGTTTTTAAGAATAATAATACATTTTAATATAGCATTTTTAAATTATATTATAAGGGTTTTACTAAAAAATATGGATTATATTTGTTTGAAAATAGACATTTCTCTTAGAAAATTAAAAATCTTAAAAATATGAAATCATATAATTTGAAAATAATACACCCCCTTACATTGAGTTGAATAAAGTTTCTTATTGGAGGAAATAATTTTTTATAATTTCCTTTTTTTGTATTCAAGGATCACTTTTTTCTTTTATCTCTATCTCACATCCCCTAACATCTTGGTATTTTTGAAGGATATTCATAGAGTGAATAATATAAAGGATATATATATATATATAAATGAATCCACTTTTTAAACACACAAACAAATGATTATAAACCATTAACATGAGATTTATAGATCATCTCATTTTATCTTATGTTTGTATTTATTCACAAAAATCCATCTAAGGAACTCAAGATCTCTCTTTATTTTGATGAAAGTTTTAAATATGTACTGATATATATATATATATATATATATATATATTTATATACACAACTCATCCTATCTTTTTGTGGAAGCCATGGTGAAGATAAATAATGAATAAAAATCGACCTCCACTTTCATGTGAATGTCACTGATTTACCCGATCGAAATTATATATATATATGACATGTTTTGCATCATATTTTTTTGTTTTTATGCCTTAAATTTGAGGTTTAATTTTTATAAATTTTATTATTCATTTTGATTGGTTATGAGGAAAACCATTTGTGAATTCACAATTTAGTTGGGTCATGTATTTGGGATCGAGGGTGAACACAACATGGGGGGACGAGTTGATGTTGATGGTTTACATTCGACACAAAGAGGAAGACTGACTCTTGATGATTGAACATCTATGATTTTCTTGATCCGATGACCATGCCATAACAGAATCTCTATAAATGGTGAAAATTACATGCAATGATGGGGTCCCACATCATAAATACATTCGGATACACCCTTGAATATTTTGTAACCACTTCCACTAGTCTCTTGATCTAGTAACTTGGGTCGGCACGAGAAACATCCCATAGAATCCTTGGGCAGTTCAGTCTTGTGCTTCCCAACCATTATGTTATTACAACTATGCTGAAAATTCATATGGGTTTATACATGTAACTTTTAATGTGATCACCCCTATAACCAAAGCATATTAGCTTCTACTTCTTCTCCACCAATAAAGTGGTTCACACGTCCCTGTGTGTCCAATGGTTTGATAAATATTTATACTAATTAAATTAAAAATAAAGTAATGGATTATTGAATATATAGAGTCACTTAAGACATTATTAATATATTTAGAATAAAACATTATATTTTTTAACATTAATTTATATAATCTACTATTTTCTTCAAAAAAATTACTATAAGATAAATAAATATATTTTTGGTATATAAAAGTATATATTTCATTTTCTAATAATTAGGTCACCATATACATATGTTTACTAAATATTAAACATATTAATACTAATAATAATTTCATTAATGTTAATATTCTCATATGTCATTGTTTTATAACATAATTTTATTTAATACTAATTGTTATTATTAACAACTTGATTAGTTATATTTTTTTTTGGAAAAAAGTACAGTGAATTAATTCATAATATTATTTTGAAAATACTGAGTTGATTAATAATTACCTAGAATTAACATATAAAAGTACCTTCACATAGTTAAAACCACTTATATTTTATAAAAGTGTATTTTTAATTTTTTAAAATTCTATTAGATACATTTAACATTACATTAATTTATTTAACATTTAATAAATGATTTTATTTAAATATAACAAAATCATAAAAGACTTGGGAAATGTATGTTTTCAAATTAATTCTTCCAAAATATATTCCATCTTGATTTAAAAATATAATTTCATTTAATGAATATTGGTTTTTAAGAATTAATATTGTTTTTTAAAATATTCCATAATAAAAAAATTAAATTTATTGTAAAATAAAAGTAATAGAATATAATTTTCAATATGTTAACCTAATTTATATTCAAAACTTATTTTTATTATAGAAATATTTTGTTTCATAAAAGATTATGTATAACATTATCTCCATTTTATAAAGTATTAAATAATCTATTTATCAAATATTAATTTAATCAATAAGTATTTATTATTTTTTGTTATGTTATAGTATACCCTCCTTAAAATTAATTTCTCCCTTGAAATTCATTCAACATACAAAAGGAAATTATGAATTTCTATTTTCAGAATTAGGATGACAAGAATATATAAAATTATATATTCTATGTCTTACAGAATAAATTAGAAGTTCAAAATTATTCTTCTAACACATATAATATTCTTATAATGATAATGGCTACTATCCAAAGGTTTTTAAATAATTCCATTGATACAAAATATAACAGATCTATCCCCACACTCCCAAATACGGTACAAGAATATTTGTATATATATATTTTTATAAAAAGAATCAAAAAAATATATATAGTCCTTTAAAACAACAATGATATTTTTAATGAGGTTTAATAGGAAAAGGAAACACCATTTAAATATATTATAGTTTAATATGAATTATCACCCAAAATTTATTTGACTTAACACATGCTTCACCATATAAAATAAAAACTCATTTGAAAACTAAAATGAGCAGATGAAAAATATTTAAAAACACAAGGTGAGAATATATTTTCCCAGTGAGGGTTTTTAAAGATAATAGAAAATTAGTTTATAAATACTATACAAAAAATATTTAGAATCCATTTTATTTTAAATCATATGTAATAGAATTATTAAAAACCATTCAAAAATATAACTAATGGGTTATAAAAATATATAATCATAGAAAATAAATTCAATAACCTATCAAAATTCATATCGCATTGAAAAAATCTTTTATTAAAAAATATAATAACTTTGGAAAATATATTTTTCTTTAATGACCACTTTTAATTCCAAATATAATAACTTTTGATATTTTAAATAGAAATAGTTTTTCTAAATAAAATCCGGAGGTTATTTTTGTGAATTAAATACATCACAAGATTAGAAAACATAACATTATGGACATATAAAATATTAATGGTTTTTCTAGCCTACCAATCTTGGATGGTTAGGTCCACTCCCGAGGTCTCTATCATGTTTACAAATTTTTAGGTGTAGAAAATTTTTAATAAAACATTTTGTTATTGAACCCCTTCTATTTTTCACTAGTGTTTTCAACTTTTGATAATATTTCAATGAATACTTGTATATATATAATTTGATATATATTTATAAATATTATTTCAAATATATATAGGAAATTATTCATTGACATGAAAGAAACATAACCATAATGAAATAAAACACTATAAAATATTAATGGTTTTTAGTGAAATATATAGTGCATGGCCATACCTAAACAGATGTGAAACATCCAAAAATTTAAATGAAATTTATGCAAAAAATAATAATATTTTAACATATATATAATTATATTGAATAAAATGATATTATTTATTATTATTTTTACCCTAGAATAACTAAAAAACTCATTTTTAATGGACATCCATAATTTGAAAATTAGGTGTTGCAAAATAAAATTACTATAGAAAACAATAATTTTAAAATATATAAACCCTTCATAGAAAATAATAGTAATGTAAAATTACTATTCTGTATATAAAATATAACATTGAAAATATAGATTTTTCCTTAAATAAAATATTCATAAAAACATATATTATAAAAATAATATTTCTTTTTTCTTATAATTTATTATCAAAACTATAGAATAAGAAGTTTTCATTTTGAAAAATTTTGGTTTAAAAAAAATTCATTTTAATAATGAAAATATCCCTTATATATTATGGTTTTTAAGTGTTAACATGGATTTTATTTTTTTGAAATTATAAATATCCCTAATAGAATTATATTTTTTCAAAATTGATAGTCATAAAATTTGAAAATAATATATCCACTTTCCTTCAATTACTGAAAATTTATTATTTAAGGAAACCATGGTTTCTCTCTATTTCCCCAAATTATTCTTCAATGTTATATTCTTGTTCTTATTTTTTTATTTCTTATCCCTTCACATTTTGGTTTTTCTAAAGTGTATTCATATGGTGGATAATCTGTAGGATAAATGTATATATATAGCCATATATCCACCACATAACCATATGCAAAAATGTTTCTCAATAATTAACAAGAGATTTATTGAACATATAATTACAACTTGAATTAGGATTTATTAACAACAATCCAACTAAGGAATTCAAGATCCTTCTTGATTTCAGAGTATATTCTAGATATATATATATATATATATGTGACTCATCACTAATTCTTATAGAAGTCAAGAAGGAAGACAATGAAGGGTTTTAAATCAACCTCCCATAGCATGTGCAAGTGTAACACCATAAGAAAATTGAAATTGTAATTACGTATTAATTTCACAATATGTATCTAAATTTAAAACTAATTAATAAATAATGTAACAAAATCTTTTTAAATATTTTGTAAAATCTTGATATTTTTAGACTTAAAACAATATAATAATCCTTTACATTTCAAGAAACAATATTTTTTATATATAATATATACTATACTAAATTAAGTAAAACATGATATATAATAAATAATGAAATATTATTGAAAATAATATATTTTGTTTAGACTTATGATTAAAATTACAAACATTATTCTTATTAAATAAGTAATTTTGAAGGGAGAGTGTTTTATAAAATAGAAAAACATAATAATATATATTTAAAATATGATAATGTTATATTTATAAAAAAATAAAGTAAATAAATAAATTGTAATGATAATTCACCAATTAAGATTTTATTATCCAAATGTTATAATACTATTAAATAATTCATTAATTTCAAGAAAGTGATATTTAGTGTTAAATTAATTTTCTAAAATTACTACTTTTACAATTTTGGTATTATTCTGAATTGAAGATAAAAAATAAATTATTTATAAGTTTGAATTATAAGATAATAAATATAAGTATTATTTTTAATTATATATTTAAATTAAAACATTTTAATCCTACAATAAATTAATTTTTAAAATTATATTATAGAATCAATTTTATTTATTTTCAATAATTATAACTATGACCATAAAATTATTTATGATCATACATTTAAATTAAATAATATTATTATATATTTTTAATTATATTGAAATAAACAAAAACAAAAACTAAATGATGAATCATTTTTGAGTAATAGAGAAACTTAGGATTCACGTCATAGAGAAAATCAAAGCCAAGGATCCGCGGGAAACCAACTCATAGATGGCGAGCACAACCAGGAGTCGAGATAAGGTTTTGGTGTATGCCATTCGTGCATAAAAGCTTTGACCACCAGATGATGATACTAAGTCCAATTGTGAATAGTCTAACACCGGTTGTCATGGAAGCCTAGTTAGGGACGACGTCAAAGGCCGAGTGAGAGTTTTTAGAAGACGACGAAGACCAAGTTGAGTAGATGGAGATGCGTTTAGGGCTTCAGAACATGTTTCGGGGTTTAGATTCGGAGATCTGATTCGCATCATCCATATTTGCAAGTTGGCGGTCCTCTACTAGTTTTTCTTATGTAAAATCCCGACATGGATTCATTCATAAATGTTGTTTCTTCATATTTCTAGTTTTTTTCAACTTCTTAAATCAATAGATATCTATGGACAAATAGTGGCCACTTTTCATTGTTATGCGTGATTTTTTTAATGCATATATCCTTTTAACAAAAAAATTGGAATATTAATTTTGTATTTATCTGTTTCAATTAGTTGCAATAATATATATCTATATATATATATTCTATCTGAGCACAATATTGCTTGAAAAGCATTATTTTGACACCATATATTCAGGTTTTTTTGAAAAAAAATGTTGATTTTCACTACTTAATTTCAAACCAATATTGATTCATCTTTGAGGAATTATTCTCATATTGAATATTGAATATGTATTTATTTTCTCTGATTGTACTGTCAGCCAAACCATCTATCAATAAATTTGAAATATATATATATATATATATATATATTCATTTTTCTCTATTCTTCTAATTAATTTTTGAAATGAATGAATACAATAATATATACATCATCTTGTTATGAATGATGAACAAAAACATAAATTAATTCCTTCTAATTATATAAATTGAATATTATTACTTCATCTCCACCCTCTATATTTGCGTATCACTTATTCTTTGCATACCTTGAGTGGGTATTGCTCCACTTCATGAAAAAACCATTCTCCAACCTAAGTCATTTCTATTGCTATCAATGGTCTGTTAATCTTCCTTTTGAGGTAAGGGAAAATTTATTTTTACTCTAAATTTATATTTCATTATGAGAAAAAAGTTACATTAATTATGATTTCTAGTTTTACGTAATAAAGAAATATTTATTTTCTTGTCAATGTATGATTGAACTATTATATTTTTAAGGGAAACATCAATCTATTTCAATTATTATTTAATTATCAAGTAAATATACGATTTATAAATTGAATGGAGTGATGTTTTCAAAATTTAATTCATACTTTTAATGTTTTTTAGTAAGGGATTATCATTATTTAACGATTTTTTATTTTTCTCAAAATATTGATTTTTGTTTTATAGCATTTTATAAGGGACTATATGATTCATAGAATCAATTTTTTTATTTTCATCGATTATTTCCAAAGTATAGTTTAATTTTATTTTAAAATATTTTTCTTCTTTAAAGACCAATTTTAAGGGATTAACTATTTTAGGATACATTGATTTCCATTTTATTTCGGGAAAGGGATATTTTTCTATAATGGCATTATTAAATTACTTTTAAGATTTTCTTATGGAATTGTTTATTTTTATTTACTTAGTGTATGATTGATCATAAAAGGAATATATATATATATATATGGATAATTACATTGGAACTAATAATGTTTGTGTAGATATTAACTTTGTCAAAATTAATTTTTTTTTCAATATTTGCTGGTTTCTAACACCATTGATTCACTTGATTATATATATTTTAATATAATTCCATATCAATATTACCAAGAGATATTTACAAATATCAAAGTTTGTATTTATAATTTTCTAAGCCATGTAATATATATATATATATATATGTAAGATATGTTATCAACATGTATATAATTTTATTGTAATTGTGTAAATATAATTATGAATGTTTACATATTATATTAAGGACATCACAATTGTATTTAGCTATGGCAATGTGTTATGCGTAATAACAAAATTATTTGATTTCTTTTTTTATTCATGTATTTGAATTTAATATTGTGGTTTACTATCTTATATTATTATAATCCTAGACTTATTATTACTTTTAATTTTTTAGAAAATTATATTCAATATATAAACATTTATTATCAATAATAAGAATAAATTTATTCTAGGAATGAAATGTTTGAATACATTTCATGAAAAGTCTTATGGCATAATATTTTGTTGTAACCAAGGTCACAAAAATGTTTATTTATTTATATATATTATTATTATATATAAATGTATGTATATCATAATTCATTGACATGTTTTCAACAATCAAAAACTTCAGTGAAAGTATATATAAGTTGAGAAACTCTAAAATGATTTCAGAAAATCTGGAAACTTAAACACTGTCAAAATAGAATTTTAATGTGGAGTGAACCCATCTTTCTCTAAGGGGTAGGCCTAGAAATCCATCAATGTTAAAGTAGCCCAAACATTCTCTTTTTAGAGGACTTCATAGTATTTCTTTATGAACCCCTACTTTATTTTAAAGTACTCTCAAGTGTAAGTATTTTCAAAAGATTTACTAATTTAAAAGGGTTTATAGCCTTAAAAAAAGCATAACTATCTTCAAAAAGGTTTGTTTATATGTTTAAGAGACATTAGTATTTACATATGGTATTTTCAATATTTTAAAAAATATTTTTCAATGGTATTTCAAAAATATTTCATTTCAAAAGGTAAAATTATTTTCAAAAAGGGTTTCCACTAACCCCTGGGTAATTGAATTCTCACCCCTTTGTTTTTAAATGTTTTTCATAGTAATCGTTGATGTTCTAAAATGGACTCCACCACTTTTGGTGTTAGCATGCGCGGGAGAATGTACTAATTTTTTTTTGATTTTTCCCAACTCTGATATATGTAAGGTTTTGTCTAATCCTCCTGATCCTAGACCATCAAAATATCCTTGTCTGTGTTAAAAGTGTTGTGTAATTTCTTATTCAATTTTATAAAAAACCATTCCCATAATTTTTAAGCACTGAGTCTAGGAGAGTGGCCTCGGGGTGTTATAATTGGTAACATAAGAACAATATAGAGTACTTTGAAGGTTATAAGTTGTTTCTGAGGGAATCAAAGTATACACATTATAATTTTCGTTGGATAGTTAAGTGCCCTTATATATTCTTTAATTATGATGATAAAAATTCAGAAATTTATTATGGTCTGGCACATGAATTATGAGGGTGCAATTCATTTTGGGGGGATTTTAACACCCCAAGAAAATTTATAAATTTAATTAAGTCATTATTTCATAATTTGTTTATAAATTAAAAACTAATTAATAAATCATGTAATAATGTTTTTTAAATATTTTGTGAAATAAATATTTATTAAGACTCAAAACAAAACAATATTACTTTATATTTCAAGAAACAATATTTTTTTATATAGTGTATACTATACAACATTACGTAAAACAAGATATATAACAAATAATGATTTTTTTGAAAAACAAATATTCTGTCTAGACTTATGATTAATATTAAAAAACATTATTCTTATTATATAATGAATTTTGAAGGTAAAGATTTTTATAAAAAACATAATAATATATCATAAACATATTATAATGATTTATTTATAAAAAAATAATTTAAGTAAATAAATTATAATTATAATTCACCAATTATGATTTTAAGAGCGAAATTTTATAATACTCTTATATAAATCATTATTTTCAATAAAATGATATTTAATATTAAATTAATATTTTTTAAATTACTACTTCTAAAATTGTGGTTTTATTTTGAATTCAACATATACAAAATAAATAATTTATAAGTGTGAATTATAAGATAATATATATGAGTATTATTTTGAATTATAAATTTAATGTACATTATGATAATCTTGTTATTATTTTTAAAAAAACTATATAAAATAAAAAATTTTATTTATTTTTAATTATTATATCTATGAACATATAAATTAATTATGTTAGAAAAATAAATTAAATGATATTATTATATATTTTTAAATATATTGAAATAATCTAAAACTAAAACTAAAATGTAAATAGTTTTCGTGTTGCGAAGACACATAGGATTTAGAGCTTAGTGAAAATCGAAGCCAAGGATCCGTAGGAAACCAACTCATCTAAGGTGAGCATAGTCGGGAGTCTAGTTTGGGATTTATTGTAGCCCATTCGCGTAGAGAAGCTTCGACCACCAGATGATGTGACCGTGTAGAGTCATGAAGTGTACGACAGCAGTTGTTAGTGAATTTGAGTTAGGGCTGACTCCAATGGCCGAGTGAGAGTTCATCAAAGATGAGCATGACCATGCCGAGTGGATATCGATGATTTTAGGATATCCAGACGTGTTTCGGGGTTCAGATTTTGAGATATTATTCGCATCATCCATATCAACAAGTAGGCATGACTTTACATATTTTTTAAACTAAAATCTTGATCTAGATTTGTTCATAAATATTTTTTTGTTGTATTGCTAGTTTTTTTTTCAATTTTATTTTTCAGTCGATATCTATGGAGTAATAGTGGTAATTTTTCAGTGTTGTGTGTGATATGATTAACATATATATCTTTTTTTCAACAAATTTAACAGAATATTAATTTCAGATTCAACTATTTCAATCAGTTGCAACAATATATATATATATTCATTCTATATGACTACAAGATTTATGAACAGTATTATTTTGACACCACATATTGAAGATTATTTTTTAAGATTTTGTTATTTTAATAGCTTAATTGCAACCCAATATAGATTCATCTATGAATAATTATTCTCAAATTGAATGTTTTAATATGGATTTATTATCTATGGTTGTACTACCAGACATCCCATCAATCAAGAAAGATGAAAATAAAAGAATGTATTAATATGTTTTTCTGTCTTCCTCTAATTAATGTATGGAATGAATGAAGCTAATAATATATACGTAAGCTTTTTGTGTAATCTAATCAAAAATAAAATAAAATAATTCCTTTAATTTCTATAAATTGAATACTATTACTTCATCTCCACCCTCCATATTTGAGTATCACATGTTCTTTGGATATCTTGAGAGGGTATTGTTGTTATTCATGAAAACAAACTATTCTGCAGCGAAATTATTATCTTGTTCTATCAATTGTCTGTTAATTTTCCATTAGAGGTAAGGGAAAATTTATTTTTACTCTTAATTTAATTTTTTTTTTGAGAAAAAAATTACATTAATTATGATTTCTAGTTTTGTATAATTGAGAAATAATTATTCACAAGTCAATGTTTAATTGAACTCTCTTATTTTTAAGCTAAACTTCTATCTATTTCATTTATTATATAATTTTCAATTAAATATATACTGTATATATAAAAAGGAGTGATGTTTTCAAAATTTAATTCTTAATTTGAATTGTTTTTATTAAGAGATTATCATTATTTCTAGATTATTTTTTAATCTCAAAATTTTGATTTTTGTTTTATGGCCTTGTGTAAAGGACATTATATTTCATATTATCTTTTTTTATAATTTTCATCAATTATTTGCAGGGGATAGTTTAATTTTATATTAAAATATTTCTCTTCTTTAAAGTCAAATTTCAAGCGATGACCTATTTTAGGATACTTTGACTTCCATTTTATTTGTGGTAAGTGATATGTTTCAATTATGGTGTTATTAAATTATTATTCAGATTTTCTTCTTGAATTGTTTATTCTTATTTACTTAGTCTTTTTTTTCTTAAAATCTATACACATATATGTGTATAATTACATTAGAACTAATAATGTAAGGGTGTATATTTACTTTTTCAAATTTAATATATTTTGTCAATCTATGTTGATTTCTAAAACCATTATTTCATTAGTGTATATATGTTTAAATATAATTCCATATCAATCATACCTAGTGACATTTACATATATCAATGTTTTGATTAAGAATTATAGATTTCATGTCATACATATAAATATATATATGTGTATGATATATATATCGACAAGTCTATTTTACTATCATTTCGTGAAGATAATTATGCATGTTAACATATTATATTAAGGATGTCGCAATTGAATTTAGCCATGGCCATGTGTAAGGTGTATTATTGAAATTACTTTCTTTATTATTTTAGTCATGTATTTAAATTTAATTTTATCTTTTACTATATGATATTATTAGAAACATGGGCTTCTTCATGCTTTTAAACGTTTAGAACATTATATTAATGATATAATCATTTATAATCTATAAGAATAATAAATTTATTCCACAAAAGAAAGGTTTCAATACATTGTATGGAAAGTCTTATAGAATGAGAATTGGTTGTAACCAAGGTCAAAATAATGTTTATATATTTATATATATATGATTATATATAAATGTAAGTATATCATAATGCATTGACATGTTTTGAACAATAAAAATCCACTAGATGTATATATAAGTAGGGCTTGTCTAAAATGTTTTTAGAAAATATGAAAACATAAACATTGTAAATATGAATGAATAATGGGGATTGAACCAATCCTTCACTGTGTGGGTAGGCCTAGAAATCCTTCAATGATTATGTAGTCCAAACGTTTTGTTTTCAGAAGTTTTCATAGTATTTTATGAAGAATAAGTGGGTTTTTTTAATTTAATCTCAAGATCAACTATTTTGAAAATCGTAACTACATTTACAAGATTTATAACATTACCAGAAGCATAATTATCTTTAAAAAGAGTTTATTTATATTTTTCAATACAGTTATTTTTTATAAAAGTAATTTTTGATATTGACCAAAGTATTTATAAAAGGTATTTCCAAAATTATTCATTTCAAAAAGTAAAAGTATTTTCAAAAAGGGTTTCCACTAACCCCTATAAAATTGAATGCTCACCACGTTGTTTTTAAATTTTTTTCACTGAAATCATAAAATATCAAAATCATACTTTGATTCTTTTGGTGTTAGTGCGTGTAGAAGTGTTGTATGAAATTGTTTCACTTTTTTCCAACTCCGATATATGTATCATTTTGTATAATCCTCCAGAACATAGACTGGTAAATGTTCCCCATTTTTGTTATATGTGTTATGAAATTGTTTGTTAAATTTTATAAAAACATGTAACATCATTTTCAAGAACTGAGACTGGAAGCGTGGGCTTGAGGAATTATAGAAAGTCACTGATTAACCCCATAATGTGTATATATATATAGGTTTACACCTTTTTTTCAAGCACAATTTTTGAATTTCATCATTGAATTTGAGGGTTATGGATCATAAATTTTATTGAAAATTTTTATTGTTTATGATGACTCCTGTTTGTGAATTCAATATTGAGCATGGACGTGCAATTGAGACCGTGGGTGAACCCTTCATTAGGGGAGGTGAAGAAGATGACATCGAGGGTTTATGATCAGTGATAGAAATAAAATGAATTCATGATCATTAAAATAATTATATTTTATCATTTATATGTATAGGAGATAAGGGAATCTCTTTAAATGTCGAACAATACCTACATGTTAGGGATACCACATAGAAAAACCATTCATTTGTGTGCTTGAATATATTACATGCATTGTCATTATCCACTCTAGCCAGAAATGACGTTTGGTACTCGAAACACACCATAAACACCTCGTGTTGTGCTAAGACACACTTCCCACTCATTACCATATGAGAGTTATGCCTATGCTACCTAGAAGCTTATACATTACCCACCTTAAGAAACCAGTCCTACCACTATATCTGGATTGAATATACTACTTTCCAACCTAAGAAATTCCATATGGGTCCCAGACTAGGCAATGATGAGATAATTTTTTATACAAACCAAATTCAAAATAATAAAAAGGATTAATAAATAAATACATTAGGTTTATTTTTTATTGAAATAATTAAAATAAATATTTATAATTTTTATCAATATTTTACACATACATTTATTTAATTCAAACCAAAATTTTAATTTATCTTAAGACAAATAAATATATTTTGTGAATATGAAAATACTAATTTAATCTTTTTAAAAATTATGTCAATATAAACATTTCATTATCAAATAATAACAAAGAAATACTAAATATACTTTATTTATTGTTAATATTATAATAATTTATTTTTATGTCATAATTTTTTTAATACTAATTATTATTAATAACTACCTGAGTTGATATATTTTTTAATTTTCAAAATAATATTACATTCAATTAATTTATAGAATTATTTTCATTTGAAAAAAGTTATTCGTTCAATCATTACTACAGATTTTAACATAAATGTAACATTAAATACTTAAAAACATTAATATTTTCTTAAAGTGATTTTTTAATTATCTAAAAGGTTAATACATATATTTAACCATACACATACATATTTAATTTTTTTTAAAAGATGGATTTTATATACATTTAACAAAAAAACATGTATAATTATTATTTTGTAATTACTTCTTCAAAAATAATTTTATTCATTATTTAAGAAAATAATATTATTTAAAGAATAAAAATATATATTAATTAAAGTATTTTTATTTAAAAATTTCTTAGTAAAAAATAATATTTCTTTCAAAAATAAATAGCAATATAATATTTTTTGAATATTTTGACCTAAATTATAATTGAATCTTATTTTGACTCTAGATACATTTTCATTCATGAATGATTATATTAAAACATATTTTATTTTTTTATAAATAATAATAAGTCAATTTATTAAAAATTAATTTGAAATAAAATTTTACTTAAAAGCAACGGATGAAAAAATGATTCTACATAAAGTCCAAACTTCTTACATTATGGGGTAATTATTAAAATTTAGATATGGATATTTGAGGTTATCTCATATATATTTCATCATAACAACTATATGATAAGTTATATTAAATGTCAAAAATATTTCCAATGGCAGTCAGATGGAGGTGTAGTGCAAGGAGTACAGATGGTGGAGAACAGTCAAGATTCCCCAAAAAGGATTATCATGTCAATAAAGCTTGATGCAATGATCAACAATAAAATTCCCGTAGGTATTTATTATGAATATTTAAAATTCCTTATATTTTAATTGAAAATATTATTAGTTGGGATGAAGGCTACAAACACCAATAAAACAACAAAAAGATTTGGTAAAAGGGAAAGGATTTCTACCAAGGGTATACGGCTTTCAACCCAAGAACCAAGGTCCAAGACATAATGGTCAAGAATGATAATTTTGAAAGACACTATAATGTTTATGGGACACAATAAGAGATATAGTCAAGGATTTTAAAAAAATTTATAAGGATCTCTGACTGTCATTCAAGAATTGAATGACAACTCACTATATGAAACAGAGATTATTAGGTACTTGGAAATAAAAATGGATCATGTTGATAATTAACTAAATTTGGGGCCAATATGAGTTCCACATAGTGAAAAAAATGTTCCTAAATATAATGATCTTATGAAAAAAACATTTATAAGTATAAATGAAACCTACGAAGTTTCTCAAAATATGGAAAATAGGGCGAACCACATCTAGTTGAAGAGAAATCACTAGTGAAATGAGCCAATAAAAAAGGAAAAAAAATATTGGACATATATTAAAAAATAAGTTCCGCGATGTGATAAGGTCAACCACCATTTCTAGAGAGATTATGGAAAAAAATTTGGGTAGAAGAGGGAAAAATTAATGTAAACGATCAAAACATTACATATCAACATACCATTTTTTGAGGAGGTTGCACCCATTCCACCCTATGAACGTTTTATGAAAGAGTTGGTGGAAAAAATGAATCATGAATTTTTGGGAGCTATCTCATGGTTTGGGGAATGTTTTGGAGTGGTTTTAAGTGGTTTAATAATAAAGAAAAGTGATCCATGTAGTTTTTTTCTACCAAAAATGATGTTGGTTTTGATGTGTTTGGAGATAGTTTTTTATATTCCAGTCAATGTGTATAATTTATAACTTATTAACCATTTATGTTCCAAGTCTTAATAGAGATGAAACCAAATTTATTTATTCTTCAAATTAGGGACACAACATTATGACTTTATAGATGAATACTTGATGATATAATCCTCAATGTATAGAATCACTATTATCCAATAGATTTCCTTATAGTGTAAATGAATGAAGAAATTACCCTTATCATCATTGGAAGCTCCTTCCTTAAAATAGTACGGTCATAGATAGATTTATATATTAGAGAGATATGTTTTTGTATTGGTTAATAAGAGTTGAAATTAAAAATACATTGACTGATGAAATACATGGTTGAAAAAAGTGATGGGTTAATAGAATGATTCATGCCAGTTTTTGAGTAAATTAATTTCATTGAAATAAAAACTGATGTAGGTGTTTTAAAAATAAACTACGAATCTATGAATAATTGAAAATGTAATAATTCAATAAAAATTATGAAAATAGTGGTGGGACTACTATATAAAAGGAATTAATAGAGAGAGAATAATTTGGTAATTTAGGGAGTATTCCATTGATTTTTAAATAAGGTAAAAAAACATTGAATAGGAACCATGAATACAGATATGGGGTTACTCATAGGTAGCGTGAGACAAGTGTCTAAAAAGGGAATATGGAACTTCTTCATGAAGAAATAACAACATGACCATTTTTTGATTCGGGACAGGTAACCTCTTTATTATGGTAAAAACATAACATATAAAGGTAGGTTATTGTTTAATAACAATAACCAAAGATATTTCATGTGGAAACATTCATTTTTAATGATTTATGATTTTATTTTTTCTTTAGGAACAAGTTTAGGTATACATTACCTTCATTATTTTTTATGTTTCTTGAGAATGGCCTCCACTATCACTGTTTAACTACGATATTTAGGACTACAGTGGCTCAATGTGAAAATATTTACTCTCAAAATATGGGGAAAATAGATCTTCATCTGAAAAGGTAATAATATTTACATTTTATACCTATATTTATTATTCTTTATTTTCCATTATATATTTTTTAATATTGAATAAAAAATGACATTCCCACACATTAATATTTGCTTTTATTTTTGATAAATGGAATAGAAATTTTTAGAAAACCCATGATTCCATGTTTTAATATTCAAGTTGATGGATATAAAAAAGTTATATTGTGGAGTGGAGTGATTATAGTGAAAAATATGAACTTGAAATCAACGAATCAATTTTTACATGTTGAAAACAATTCCCTTCAAAATTTCCATGTTTTGATTTTCAAAATCACTTATTGAATTATTTGTTGTTATGATACATGTCATAAGTGATTGACCTGAAATTACATGATCATTTTCTCAATATGTTTCTAGAGAAAAATAAATAAACATTTTCATAATATATTTAATGTGAGAACCAATGACCATTTATCTACTAGTATTTAAATTGAAATCCAGTCAGAACTGTTATTTGTAAAAAATAACAATAAAAATGATTGAGTAATTGTTTCTAATACATATAATACCCTTGATGTAATGGTAAAATTGATCCTCCTTTTATCCAAAAGATTCCATGAATGTAATTTTATTGAATAACAACATTTTAATATTATTTATCCATTATTAATCATACTATTATATTATGAATAATGATTAAAGTTCATGTGCTGGGTCGATTTATTTCATGGTAAAAGGGATATTCTTATTTGATAGAATATGTTTTCATTTTTTCAATAGAATATGGGAAGATGTTTATATTTTAAATAATATTTTTATTGTTTACACCACTTAAAAATAAAAAATATTGGATGAGTTATTTATGGTCAAAAAAGAAAACTATTTATATTATTTCGAACTGGGTGGTAGATATTTGACTTGTCTTTGCTCAGTTTTCAAAATATTATAGAATTTAAAAATAAAAGAATTAGTTTTGTAACTCATTAATTAGGTTTCATAAATGTCAAAATTCAAGTTGAGATTAGGGATGTGGAGAAAATGTAATCCCAAAAATGGGAATATCATAGTGCATACTTTTATTATCATGTTTAACACCTAAACATAAGCCTCTTTTTGGAGATTAATGTTTTATTAAAAAATTTACTACTCTCCATTAAATAGATGAATATATGGCATGTGGGTTGTGGGTATAAGACTAGTATGGGTTTGTACTATTTTTTTAATTCTGTTTATTTTCTTCTATTTTCAGCCTCACATATAACATGAAATCATGGCGTTTAACACATAAAAAATGATATGTAGTAATTAAAAATTGTGATGTTATGCATAACGTTTCACTCATAAACCCCCAAAACTTAAATTATTCTTGGAATAGTGAGTAGATATTCATTAATAAATACAAATTAATCACCCATTGTACAAATATTCATTATAAATAATCAATGTATCATAAAAATTATCCAGGAGAGAAACATGACATTAAAATATCTCAATTGAAAATTGATTTGGACAAATCAATAGACATAATGTATTTTACTCATCAGATGAAAAGTGATGGATCCTATCATATCATCCCTTTAATCCCATGAACTCATCATCATTAATATTACATGTTGCGATCAACTAGCTAAGAAAGACCACATAGAAGGCCCTCATTAGCGATAGAAGGGAGAGCTACCTTGTTCACGTAGGGTTGATCATATTCTCATAGAGGTTGGGCCAAATATTTTCGTGATTTTGCCTATCTACA
This sequence comes from Viscum album, assembly GCA_963277665.1. Classification (NCBI taxonomy): domain Eukaryota; kingdom Viridiplantae; phylum Streptophyta; class Magnoliopsida; order Santalales; family Viscaceae; genus Viscum; species Viscum album. The sequence continues at coordinate 9,753,411 of OY728127.1, forward strand.
CGTGACCATATAATTTTGTGCGAGGGTTTTGGAAGCCCATCCATGCAGTAGGGATATGAAACATTGGTGGGATGTGGTAACATAAATTATGGAGGCAGAATCTCTATATAATTGATGTGGGATGATCACAAACATGGGAAAATATTCCCTTACCATGAACAAAACAGTTAAACCAGGTTCTCATGTCATCTTCATTGGATAAACTCACTACCGACGTTTCACTAAAAGATGACAATTTTCACTGAACTGGAAACCATGGCCAATCAGAGAGACAAATACTATTATTTTGAATCCATGTCTTTGTGGTGTAGTATCTAACGGAGAAAAAACTGAAAATAATGATCAATTCTATAGAATTTGTGCTAAAACATAATCAATGAGGTCCTAAAATTAAATAAAGGACCAGAAACATTATCCAAAAATACTTTTCTATGGATCTGTTTGTCCTGAATGTTGATGAAAAGAGTAGTCATGCAGGCTATCTCCTAAAACATGTAGGTGATGAAATAGGTAGTGTTAAAGATTTATGTAATAAGAAACATTATTCTATGGATTCTATGCTACTCCATAGTCCTTCTGTAAGGATATGTTGGAAGATGAATGTAACGACCCAAACGTTCATTAATGGAAATCCCGCTTGATCTAATTAAATGTCTCTTTTTGTAAAATTTTTATATAAAATGTCATCTTATATGGTTTTATGATTTTCAATTTTAAAATAATGTTATGAGTTGTGACCGTTGCTAATATAGCCGCTGAACAGTGATAACATGATTAGTATAAAATATAGGGGTTTAACAAATCCCATTTACTCAGACAAAGGAAGAGATGACCTCATCCAGTAGACGTTACCCAAACAAAACACATTTGTCAGTTCTTGGAAAGGATGTTTTTTCTTTGGGATTTCTCTTGACCAAGCACAAGCTGTGCTTGAATATGTTAAGCTCGAGCAGGACCGCCTACAAGAGAAGTGGAAGTTGATAAAGATTACCACCCGAGTAATGTTATCCGAGCCACCCCAAGAGTCTATCAATATCGCACACCTTACACTGCTATTTTATGTTGGTGTTATAAGGTGTTATTCAACAAGACCATATCACTATGTTTATGTACATTATTTATATAATAATTAATTTACTTTTATTTTATTATTATTACCTTGTAAATAATTTTTAAAACACAAATAGTATTTTTAGTTAATGTTCAACTAAGAAATATATTTTGATGAATTATGGGATTTATGAATTAAATAATTTTTTAATTATTAATTATTATTATTATTAAATTAATTTTTAATTAATATAAATAACCTTATAATCTTATGAATGCAATTGTAATTTTTTTTACAGTCAGAAATTCATTTTTGTCAAAACCCATGAATTTTCAATAAATGTCGGTCTTTGTTTTAAAACTAAAAATTAACTTATTTAGAAAATTATTTTGATTAAATGTATATTATTTATCGAATCAGGATGTTGAAATTATCCAACGGTGAATTTTTCTTAATTTTTTGAGAAATTCAAATTTTTGGGTAAAAATTAAATACCATTTTAAATTTTTATTGTGTTTTATGACATCATAATAACCCAATAGTGATGTAATAAATAATTATAAACATAATTTAATGCCAATATATGTTTTACCAATAATATAATGTGATTTTGTGGTTTTTTATTTATTTTACAATGCTTTAGTGGACCCTTCCAGACTTATTAATTATTTGGTCTATTTAAATTGTTTTCCTTTGGAGTGTTACTCACGTCCACATAAGCAAACCCATTATTTTAAGAAGTTCAGACTTTGTCCTTATAAAATATTTTTTCCACTCACCTTCTTTAAAAACCATCGGAATTAACCATGGGATCGTTTGTGGTCTTGATTTGTTTAATTATAGGTGCCCCAAACCTAAATAATAAACAATTCCCTCTCCTTTCCTATATAAACCCACCCAAGATCCCACATCCTCCGCACTAAAAACATTTTTACTTCATCCAAACGCTGCCCTAATTTCTATAGAATCCTCCGAAGGTGGACCATGCTCCCATGAATCCACTCTCAAGCCTCTCTCAAGCCTTTGGAATCACATCTCGAAGTAAGGGTTTTTCTTCATGTATCCTTTTTGTTGAATTTTTTGAATGTTGTTATGACCTTTTGATTTCAATTATAAATGTTGGGGAATGGTTTTTCACCTCCACCATTATTCCCTCTTTATGTTTGAATTATTAGATAGCCCTTTATCTCTCAATAAATTCCTCCTATGTACAACCATTACTATGCCGAAATTCCAAAAGTAATTTATCTCCCCTCACTTACATTCAAACAATTAATTTGAATAATGAATCTAAATTACATTATAATTGATGGTACATGTATCTATATGAACCTCTTAATTTCCATTTCATGTTCATATGACAAGAAACATCTATCTCTCTCATCAACCATTTTTATGAATTTTACGTCACGCCGTTACACTGCCGAAATTACACCGATTTTCCAAGCCAATGTCATTGTGTATTGAATACCATGTCCTTTTCTCTATCAGGGGTATTAAAATTTTGGCACAATTAATTATTGATTATAATGTTTCGTGTATGAATTCCAAATTACATTATCGTGGAGTAAATGATGATGTTTTATGAATCCATGTTATATGATCCATGTGGCACACTTATGCATGATGTGAAATGTTTAAGAAGGGTGTGCCCTTATAGAGATCTAATGAATTGGGTAAATTATAGTATCGTGATAATTAATTTGAAATGGGTGTTTAATCGTGCTAATTTAATTTCAACGAGGGTTTAGTCACACTTCATGTGCAATGAGGGTTTACTCATTCTCCATGTGCAATGAGCCTTGGCTCATGAAAATTCCATGTTAAGGTTTTTTCCCACCTTTCCATGTTATGATTAGCATGATTTATCATGGATTTATATTCATGTTTTTCTTTTGATCCATTGATATGGATATTTTCTAACATTTATTGTATGACAATATCCATTCCATGTTTATTCCCTTACTAGGCATTATATGTCACCATTTTCTTATTCATGTCCTCAAATTATCCCATGTAATGCTAAGTTTGAGGGAATGTAGTGGCCAGGTAAACGATGTTTTAAATAATGTTTTTGTGTGTTTTATAGTCTAAGATATTATGTAATGTTCCTATTCTCCAATGTCACAAGAACTCATTATCATCTATGTTGTATCAAATGAAGTTTACGTAATAAATTATGTTTAATTGTCTAATAAAAGATTAGGGCTGTCATAGTTGGTATTAGAGGATAAGTTTAGTTATATTTGTGATCATGATTAGAAAACCCTATTAAAGCCTTAAAGTCAATATTACATATAAAAAACATCCCTATGTTTTGGTGAGTATCGAGTAAGGGGTTTATCAAAAAAATACATCCATGTCTGGATACGAGCATGTAGAGGCGGCTCTGGCACAGATGTATCCTAGGAGTAAAACCCGAAAACACCTCATTGAGCTAGACTCGAATGGGTACTGGTACACAACAATGGGCCCTGATGCACTCTTAGTTACGACACTCCTACGGGATATTCTTTGGTAAATTCACAATCTTAGTATGAACCATTATTAAGGGACACAAAAATTTCCCTAAGAATATATGATAGAAAGAAGATCATTGATAACATAGACTGAAGCCCATAGATTCATATGTTTAGGAAATAAATGATATTTATAAGTCATCGGTTTTGTCCTTGTATTAACCTTTATGTGTTACCACTAACATTCATTTTATACCATCCAATGGCCGGTAATAAGAGGACTAAGGCTAACAACTGATATGAAGTTCAATGTGATTCCTGTACTAATGAGATGCCCAATCCAATGGGAGCAAGAATCATTAACTTTTTCACTCTTCACTCTCGTTTAAATCAATATTTGAATAGAAACATGGGTCAGGAGGAACGTTCAACCCCCCTAAGAATGAACAAGTTTCTATCGAGAGATTCATGAGACAAAGACCTCCTACTTTAAATGGATTATCTGATCCCTCAATCATTGAACAATGGATGAACTCTGTTGAAATGATCTTCTCCATCCTTCAATGTTATGAAAAAGAGAAGGTTCTCCTGGATGCTATTATATGGTGGGTGAAGCTGATCAATTGTGGAAATTGATAAAAAATACAGAGCATGAGGAGGAGATCAAGGAGTTGGAAAAGAAGGATTTCCAGAAGATGTATTTTGATAAATATTTTCTGCGTACCCTCTGTCTTAAGATTAAAAGGGAATTAACATCCCTCAACCAAAAAATATAACTAATCTATTAGAGCGTATGAGGAAAACATCACATGTATTTCATTATAAGCTTTAGGATTTGTCATTACCCCCAAATGCAAGGTTGAACGCTTATTTGGTGGGCTGAAACCCAGCCTGTGGAAAGCACTGGAAATCCATTACTTCAACAGCTATGAGGAAATTGTCTAATATGCCCTCAAGGTCGAAATGGGGATTGGAGAATCTCATGGGTATCATGGGGATACGAAGCTTAAGGAGGAATTCAATTTTGGAGGTCCGTTGGATAAATACAACGGTGCTAAGAAGATCCAACTCCCCGCATACCAATGGTGCAGAAAGAAGAACCTCAGAAATTTCTTGAAGGGGATGAGGAAATTGTTTAGGTGTGGAAGAGAAGGCTACATTACAATTAACTATATGCAAGAAAGACCCACGACTACGATAGAGTAAAGGAGTACTCCATTCGAACCTCAAAACGTTATTCATTGCTACAATTGTAAAGAACTAGGGAATCAGGCAAATAAGTTCCCTAAGACAAGGTTTTTTGGAGGCAACCAACAACCTCTGAGGAAACAAAGGTGATATTTTTCCATCACTACCGTCAAAGTGAACCCCTTCAAGAAAGTGGTGATAGGTACACTAGTTATTCATTCAAGAATAGAGAACATACTTTTTGATTTAGGTTCTACTCATTCTTTTATTTCTCGAATGTTTAGTAGAACAATCCCAACACCACAAAAAAATTATAGAAGTGAAGATGTCAGGGTGTATGGAAAATGGGTCAATCATTGCATCCCATGAATATAACTCCTCCCCACTCATATTTTGTGGATTGAACATCCCTAAAAACCTCTTTATACTCCCTCTGGTGGAATTTGATGCAATTATTGGCATGGATTGACTTTCCATATATAGATAAAAAAAATTTCAGGAGAGTGAAATCACTTTCCAGGTGGAGAATCGACCCCCGATTCTTTTCAAGAGCAAGGAGGAAGATGAATCTCCTTTAGATCCATCAACTCATGCGTGGATAGTAATGAACTAAGATCATGTGTATCTATCTTAGAGAGTTGAGTATAAGGAGGCAACCATCCTAGATGACATGCCTATTTTGAGGGAATTCACTGAAGTTTTTCCCGAGGAATTGCCCGGTCCTAATCCTAGAAAAGATGTTGAATTCTCAATTGATATAATACCTGGGGTGTTGCCGATATCCAATACTCCATATTGAATAGTTGTTTTGGAGCTTGAGGAGCTGAAGAAACATCTATAAAAGAATATAGATAAATGGTTTATATGCCCAAGTGTTTCACCATGGGGTGCACCAGTCCTCTTCATCAAGAATAATGATGGATCAATGCGCATTTTCATCGATTATCATGAGCTTAAAAAAATCACGATAAAGAACAAGTATCGTATTCCATGAATTTATTACTTGTTCGATCAGGTACATGGAGCACAATACATCTCCATTGTGTATTTGTGGTCAGGATATTATCAAGTAAGGGTGAAGAAGGAAGATATCCCCAAGATTAATTTTTGTACAAGCTACGAGAACTATGAATTCATAGTAATGCCTTTCGGACTCACTAATTCTCCATAAATCATCATGGACTTGATGAATAGAGTCTTTAGATATTCACTCGACAAATTTTTTGTAGTCTTTATAGATGATATTATGATATACTCCAAAACCAAGGAGGATCATGAGGAGCATCTAAGAACTATACTAGAGAACTTGAGGAAGGAGAAGATCTATGAAAACTACATAAAGTGTGAGTTCTAGTTGAAGGAGGTCCCATTAATGGACCATTTCATCACAAGCAATGGGATATTTATGGATCCCTCCAAAACAGATGCAATTGAGGGATGACCGAGTCCAAGATCGGTAATGGATATCAGTAGCTTCTTGGGGTTAGTTAGATATTATCGATGAATTTTGAGAAATTTCTCATGATTGTCTGAAACTTTTACCAAGATAACTTAGATGAGAGTAAAGTTTTCTCAGAGTGATTAATTCAAAGAATTATTCATGGAGTTGAAAAGGAGTCTTACCACTACGCCCATGCTCACATTACCCTCAAGTGGAGAACTTTTTGTGGTATTAAATGATACTTCATAGAAGGTCCAAGGATGTGTGTTGATACAAAATGAAAAAGTAATTTTCTATGCTTCAAGGAAATTGAATGTTCATGAAAAGAACTATCCAACACATGACATCGAGTTGGATTCAATGTTCTTCATTTTGAAAATTTGGCGGCATTATCTCTTTTGGGAGAAGTATGAAATATATACGGACCATAAAATCCTCAAGTATATATTCACACAAAAAGAGTTGAAGATGCACCAATGATGATGGTTAGAGCTGATCAATGAATATTACTTCTCAATCCATTACCACCATGGGATAACGAACAAGGTGGCTGATGCCACAAGTATAAAGGACCCATCGATTCTATCATTGATGATAATTGAAAAGGATAAAATCTTATTATATTTGATGAAGGTGGACATGTGAATCAAAATGAAGGGAACGTCATCAATACTTTAAAAAATTATAGCTCAAATGTAGATTTTGTAAAGATTAAAGGATGCTTAAAAGGATGATGTGGGAATTCAGGAAAAAGTGGAAGCTATCAGAGAAGAGAAATACTTAGAGTTCATTGTTAATGAAGAATGAACTATGAGATTTTGGAAAAGGCTCTGGGTTCCATCAATTCCGGAGCTGAAGAAGGAAATTTTGGATGATTTTCATAGTTCAAATTTCTCTATTCACCAAGGAAACATAATGTTGTATCGAGATCTCTGAGAGCATTATTGGTGGAATAATATAAATAAGGAAATCACTGAGTATACATCAAAGTTCCGGATATGTTAGAAAGTGAAGACATAGAGGCAGAAGTCTAAGGGGATGATGCAACCATTGCCCATACTAAAATTGAAATGGGAGAAAATACCCAAGGACTTTGTCACCAGACTCTCGAAGACAACCAAAGGAAAAAATGCATTATAGGTTGTTGTGGATCGTCTTATAACTATTTTACACTACATTTCTATAAGGGAGGATTTCTCATTGGATCAACTGGCACAGATATATATCATGGATGTGGTAAGGCTTCATCAAGTACCACAATATATTGTGCCTAATTGAGATCCATGATTCACCTCTAATGTTTTGAAGAGTCTTCAATATCCTCTGAATACTGAACTGTACTTCAGTACGACCTATCATCCTCAAACTGATGTCCAATCTGAGCGGACTATCAAAACACTTGGGGACATGATGGGAGCATGATCAATGGAATTTAATGTAGGATGGGATCAACATCTTTCTCTAGTTGAGTTATTTTATAATAATAGTTTCCACTAAAACATCCAAATGACACCGTATGAATCCCTTTATTGGAAAAGGTGTTGAACACTGACGTGTTGGGATGAGGTCGGTGAGTGTAATCTACTTGGAACAGAAATGGTCGATGAAATGGTGGAGAATGTAAAAACTATTTAGAATCATATCAAGGAATCCTAGAGTCGACAGAAGAGTTATGCAGATAACCTTCAATGGGAACTTGAGTTTAATGTTGGAGACATGTCATTTCTAAGCATATCTTTGTGGAAAAAGGTCATGTGATTTGGAATGAAATGGAAGTTATGTCCAAGTTACATCGGCCACATCGAGATTCTTGACCGTGTTAAGGCTATGGCCTATCGACCAGCACTTCCACCTACCATGGCCATATCACATGATGTATTTTATATATACCTCTTAAGGAAGTACATACTAGACCCTTCACATGTACTCTCTTCAAATGTGGTATTGTTAGAGGATAATCGTTCTTATGAGGAGAAACCAGTGAAGATCATAGATCATAGAGAAAAAGTTATATGAAATAAGAAAAATCCCCTTAGCATGTTATTGTGGCGAAACCACAATTTTGAAGAAGCGACGTGGGAATCAGAGGAAATGATGAGGCAGAGTTACCCACATCTATTTTAGTGAGGTAAATAGAAATTTCTAGGGTGCAATTTCTTATGGGGGGAAGATTATAATGACCCAGGATTTCATTAATGTAAACCCCTATTGATCTAATAAAAGTCTCTTTAGGTAAAATGTTTATATAAACTATCAAATTATTTGGTTTGATGTTTTTTGATTCTAAAATACTGTTAAGAATTGTGACCGTTGAGAGTATATTCATTGAATAGTGATCAAATGATTAGTATAAATATAATTTTTTAACAAGTCTAATTTACTCAAACAAAGGAAGCGATGGACTCATCCAGTAGATGTAACCCATACAAAGCCCATTTGTTATAGCACGGAAAGGAGGTTGTGTCTTCGGGCTTCTCTCATCACCAAGCCTAGCTGAGCATCAATATGTTATGCTCGAGCGGGAATGCCTACGCTAGAAGTGGAAGTTGATATAGATTACCAAATGAGAAATGTTATCTGAGCCACCCCAAGAGTCTATCACAATAGCACACCTTACTCTTCGGTCCTATGTGGGTGTTATAAGGGGTTATGTAACAAGACCTTAACACTATGTTTATGTACATTATTTTTATATATAATAATGAATATACATTTATTTTATTATTTTTACCCTGTAAATTGTTTTTAATGCAGAAATAGTATTTTTAGTTAATGTTATCTAAGAAATATATTTTGATGAATTAATGGAATTTTGAATTAAATAATATTTTAATAAATTATTTTTATTGTTATTAAATTAATATTTATTAAATATAAATTATTGTATAATTTTATGAATGTAATTGTAATTTTTATAAAGGTTTGAATGCCATTTTTGAAAAAACCCTTGAATTTTCGATAAATGTCGGTTTTTATTTTAAATGTGAAAAATAAAATATTCAGAAAATTTTTTATATAAAATTAATATTATTTCATGAATCAGGATGTCGAAATTATCCAATGGTTAATTTTTCATAATTTTCTGAGATAGTCAAATTTTTGGGTAAAAATTAAATACCGTTTTAAATATATATTGTGTTTTTTGACTTCATAATTCCATAATTGTGATGTAATAAAATACTATAAACATTAAGTTTGGACAATATATTTTTTACCATTAAAATAATGTTTTTTTCGGTTTGTTTGATTTATTTTGAAAATTTTTAGTGGACCCTTCAAGACTTATTAAACATTTTGTCTTTTTAAATTGTTTTCCTTTTGAGTGTGACTCACCTCCACATAAGAAACACCATATTTTTAATAATTTAGGACTGTAGAACTATTAAATATTTTTTTCCACTCCCCTTTGGAAAAAACCATCGGCATTAACCGTGGGATGGATTGTGGTTTTGATTAGTTTAATGTGAGGTGTCCTAAGCCTAAATAATAAACAATTTCCTCTCCTTTACTATATAATCCCACCCAAGATCCAACATCCTCCTCACTCAAAGCCTTTGGAGTTCGTCCAAACTCTTCCCTACTCTCTCCAGAATCCCCCCAAGGAGCACCAAGCTCCCAAGAATCCTCTATCAAGCCTCTCTCAATCCTTTGGAAGCACACTTCCAAGTAAGGGTTTTTCTTCCATTCTCATTTTTGTTCAATTTTTTTAATATTGTTATACCTTTTAAATTTCAATTATAAATGTTGTGGTATGGTTTCAAACCTCCCCCATACTGCCTTATTTATGTTTTAATTATGATAGACCCCTTTTTTTCTCAATAAATGCCTCCCATGTACACTCGTAACTATGCAGAAATTCCGAATGGAATTTATCTCTCCTCACTAACATTCTAGAAATTCTTTTGTTTCATGAATATAAATTCCCTTACAATTTTTCATACATGTATCTCTATGAAACCCTTACTATCCATTTAATTTAAATATTATGAGACACCCCTTTCTCTCTAATAAACCAATTTTATGATTTCTTACGTCACGCCGTTATGCTGCCGAAATTGCACCAATTTTCCACGCCAATGTAATTGTGTAGTGAATACCATGCCCATTTCTCTATCAAGGGTATTCAACTTTATTCACATTTACTTATTGATTATAAAGTTTCTTATATAAATTCCACATTCCTTTATCATGGAGTAAATGTTGATGTTTTATTAATCCATGTTATATGATCCATGTGGCACACTTATGCATGAAATGAAATGTTTATGAAGGGTGAACCCTTATAGCGCTCCAATGCATTGGGTAAAGTATAGTATCATTATACATCATGTGAAATGGGTGTTTACTCATGATAATTCAAGTGAAATGAGTGTTTACTCGTGATTCATGTGCAATGAGGGTTTACTCATGCTCCATGTTCAATGAGACTTGGGTCATGCTAATTCAATATTAATTGTTGTTGCCAGGTTTCCATGTTATGATTATCATGCTTTATCATGCCTTTAGGTTCATGTTTTTCTTGTAGAAAATTGATATTCCTATTGTCTAACGTGTATTTTATTCCGCATGTTATTCCATGTTTATTCTCTTACTGGGCATTATAGCTCATCTGTTTCTTATGCGTGTCCTCAGGTTATCCCATACAATGCTAAGTATGAGGTAATATAGTGGTCACGTAATGAAATTTTTTAATAAAGATGTTGTGTGTTTTATGTTCTAAGCTATTATGTAATGTTCCTATTCCCCAAAGTCACTAGAACTCTCGATATTCTATGTTGTATCAAATGATGTTTATGCAATAAATTATGTTTAATTGTGTAATAAAAGATCAGGGTTGACATAATGAAACTACACGAATGTCAAACCTACTACACTATGGTATTTTAATGGAAGTGAAAATTATAAATGGATGTGGTGAAATGGTATTCACCACACCATATGGTTTTGTTTACCTATATATCTAAATGATATACACTCTTGGGGGTATCATTATTTTAGGGAACAACCTGAGGGAGTTTAGGGAGAAATAAGTGCATGAGGCCTTCACCAAATAATGGGAGTTTGTAATATTCAACAAAATAAGAGAAATTTATATAGATATTATTTATCCAAAACCCTCTAGTAATGATAATGTAAGTGTAAGAGAAAAATTAAAATAATGAAAAATCTAGTATGAGAATATATGTTTCATAATACAAATTTAAATGTAGGCTTATCTTAAGGGAATTAAGAAGAGATATTTTGTTACTGATTGGGGGAGAAATTATTGACATATAACCAACACTAGACAATAAGAATTGATGCTGATGATGTAGATATAATTATTCCTTAGTTTATTTTGAGATTTCCTCCCCCTCATGACCTTAATGAGGGGGTTAAATCGTTTGTAGCAAATATGAAATGATAAGGGATTACACCAAATAAAGGTAGTCATGTCTTGTAATTCATACAGGTTATTGCATTATTTCTAAATGTTTCAATTTTATCCTTCTCTTACTCATTTGATCAATGTATAATGTGAAAGGTTCTGATTCTTTAAATGTGATAACTAGTCACCTCTTATATACCATATAAAATATATGGATTGAAGTGTAGATAAATTAATAGGGTCTAGGGTACCTAACTAAATGATTAATGTAAACAAATAATATGAAGAAGAAGAATCAATAATGAATATTTTTAATAAAATGAGATGAGGGTCACTTCTATCCAAGTTTGATAGTACTCTAATTACCCTACATTTCTGAAGTCACTACTGGAATGAATTAGGAGTTAAATTTCTTTGTATAGCCATTTCATCATTCAAAAAAAATTATATTTTTATACTTATGTTTTTTTCATTTAATGTTTTCAAATACATTTTAAGTCATTCTGATATATTCCCAATAGATCAACCACAACCTTACAATTTACTAAATTTTCAAATTAGCTTGTTCTTGGGGAATAAATAAACTTATAATTTGATAATTCTGGAGAAAATTATTAGCACTCTCAGGCGACATCAAAACTAGCATTGACACCCCCCTGAGTGTTACACATTAGATTTATGGGGTTGGTTCCATTCCATATGAGTGTTATACATGAGATTTAAAATGTGGATTTTATGTCGTTGAAGTGTTATAAAATATATTTATCATGTGGTGTTATTCCACTTGAGTGTTATACATGAGATGTATGAGGTGGGAGTAACTAAGACTGAGTCATATATATTATTAATCAGGTGGAAGAGAATCCCCAATGAGTGTTACACATGAGATTTATATTGTGGCTTCTCATGTCATAAGTGTTATACATGTGCTTAAGGTGGTGTGAATGATCCCCCACTGAGTGTTATACATATGATTTATAGGGTAGGATCTATTTCCCATCCAACAGTTTCCATTGGATTTATGGGGTGGGTTTCATTCCTCCTAATTTATATACACACTACTTCCAAGACAGAGATTAACAATGCATGTATTTATGAACACTAGAAAAAAGAACTGATAAATGGCATATTTTTCAGTACTAAATAAAACACTAATATGTTTTACTCTCTATCAGTTCTTTTTTTAGAACCGATAAAGACCCCCTTTATCAGCCGTATATTTTTAGCACTCATAAAGGAGTTAAGTATACGCACTTTTCAGCCATTATAAGGGACCGAATAAATAAAATTAAATAATTAAATAAATAAAAAATTTATTTTAATAAAAACATTTCAAATTTTAGTAAATAAAAAATTATTAAAAAAATGAATAAATTGATTATATTATATATAATTTATAAATACTAATAAATATAATGAATTAAATATGTAGATATTAAAAATGAAAATTAATAAAATTAAAATAAAAAATAAGTTAATTGAGAAAAATATTGAACATTTTATTAATTAGAATATTATTAATAATGTTAATTAAACTGAGATATTAAATATATAGATATATATATTAATTTATATAAATATGATTTATATATTAAAAAATATTTATGAGCTTTAAAATAAATATTCATATATTAAATGAATAATGGTTAATAATTAATAATAAATATAATTTAAAACTAACGAATAATTGCACAAAGTGTTGGAAAAATAATTTAATGTCGTTTGATTTTTCAATTTAATATAGATAAAGTGTGTGTAAAATGGATTTCATAAATATGTGACTAAGGATTTTTTATATACACTACCTACAAACAAGACATATAAATTTTTTCTATGTTATTAAAATCTAATAATTATTAATTTATTCAATTTCACTTATTTTAACACGCATGCAGAAAAAAATATATTTTCATTAAAAGTGGTTCAAAATATTTAAACAAAACATTTATAAAAAAACATTTATAAATAAATATATTTAGAAATAAATATATTTAAAAATTTACTTACTATATATTTAAAATTATATATTTTTATATTTAAAAAAAATAAAATATTTACGTATTTATATAATTATAAATAAATATTTTTATATATTCAAATAATAATTAATTATATATTAAATATTCATAAATAATAAATTAATTTACAAGATTTATATTTAATATATTTGAAAATATATATATATATATGTATATATTTAATTATATAAATATATTTAATTATTTAAATATAATTTTTTAAAAAATATTTACATAATTATAAATAGATAATAGTATTTTTATATAATTATAAAATTGTAATAAATATATTTAAATAATGAGTATATTTACTATATTTATATTTTTACATATTTTTTAAGTATGTATATATATATAAATATATACATATTTTCTTATTTATAAATATAATTATAAATCCTTTATCATTACTTAAGGAATAAGCATAGTTAGAAAAATGTTTATTTGTAGTAACTTTGGCACTAATAAGGATGAGCCATTATCATTTCTAAAAAAAGAGGTGATAAAAGGAATATTTATCAGTGAAAAAACAGAATCATTGAAAAATATGGATTTTATTAATTTTTTATAGTGATAATGGAGACATACACATATTAGTGTTATAAAAGAACGGATAAATATGCTTTTATCTGCACTAAAATAACAAATGAATGATAAATCGACTCTTCATCATCTCTTTTAAAAAGCCATTGATAGAAGTGTCATGATCTGAATAAGAAAACCTTACCTATAGTGAAACCATCATGATATCACACCGAAGTAACCCATTATCGGTGCTCCACATAATTGAATCGAATCTCAAATCACACAAACCCACTCAAGTCATACAAACTCACTCCCTCTAGTTTCTTGAACATCATCTGACATCTGGTGTTTGGTTGCCATCAAGTTTTCTTAAGAAAACATCGAGATAAGGATCCAAGGGTCTCATATCTTATTCAACATATGAAGTTAGGGCAATTTTTTTACTTTGTGCATTCCAAATTTCATTATGTATTTGTCATTTCGAGATCTGGATCTTGGGGGTTCCAATTTTATTTTGTTTGTTTCAATTTTTTTTTGTATTTTTTCTCTAGTTATTTTATTCTATTTCTATTTTATATATGAATCATTTTTTTCTTTACTACTATTTTTGATATCATATTTTGACATGTTTAAATTGTTGTTTGTAATCAATTTTCATCGCTATTTTCATTTATAACATGAATTAAATCACTACTTTGAATCAATTTTCTTTGTAGTTTATGAAAAAATTGATTTATAAAACCATTTCTTAGTCTGATAATGGTATGAAGAAGAAAAAAATGCCAATTCTCATGAATTCATGATAGGAAATTTATTTATTTAAATTTTATTTTAATATTTTAATATAATGTTTTTTCCTTCCAAATTTATTTTCTCGAAATTGTGTAGTTTTATTTTTAGGGAAATAACAATAAGGGTGATAACATATTTATTTATTTTCAATAGCTCTCTTTTTTCAAAATTAGTAAGGTGTGGTATTTATTTTACTATTTTTTGATATTCATCTTTAAGGGTTACATATATTTTTATAAATTTATGTTTATTTTATAATGATATTTATATATATATATATGTAAATATATATCTTTCTATTTATATATGTGTGTTTTCAGAATAGATAATATAATTGTTAATTTATAATTATTTATTCACAAATTATAGTTTTCTAGTTCCAAATTAGAAAGTGATTATATTTATTTTATTATAAATTATTTTTAAATGTGAATTTTTTTAATTATATGTATTATAACTTCCATGATATATATATATATATTTAAATGTGTATTGGATAGATGTTTCAAGGGTTGGTTTGTTTTCATCCTTTTTTCTAATATATCTTGTTGTTGTGTATTATTTCGTTATGCAAACATCTTTTGGACCTACCTAGAATATCGAGAATGTGTCAATGCATATTAGATGGTCTCTCTTTAATCAATTGGTTGCTACATCATTTTTTCTAAAAAAATTGAATGCATGTTATCAAATTATATATATATTAGAAATTAATTTTAGTTATTCAACATTTTTGGCCTATATATAAATTTTAGGTCTATATGTACATTTAATTAAAAGTAATATAATTTATAATTAAATAAAAAATAAAACATTATAAACTCATGTTACATTAAAAAATAATAAAATTAGGTAACTATAAATACTTTTTTTGAAAAAATGAAACATTCTAAAATTTAAATAGTTTTATTTTATAATGAATTACCAAAAATAATTATTTTTTAAAATAAAGATAAATTTATAATAACAATAATTATTATTTATTATTTCATTAGAAAAAGAATATTATATATATAAATAGAATAATATATTTTATATTTAAATAAATTTGAATATGATCAATAATTTACATATATAATATTATATTCAAATAACATTACTAATACAACACACACACACACACACACATATATGATATAAAATATTAAGGTTGATTAACTTTATTTATCTATGTATCGAATGAGGAGTGACCTCCATTTTACAGTTTTTGACATTGGAAGGTGTGAACCCAGTTTATGTTAGTTACATATCAAGGTATGTGTGAATGAAGTACACACCTCAATATACCTCATTTTCCAGTCATATAAATCCCAATTATTTTTTAATAAAATAAACCATTTTATAAAAACCAATTTTTATCAAAACAAAATATGAAAAAATACTCATCAAAAGATATTATTTCTATTTTATTTGTAACATTATGGATAAATTTGAGGATAAAAATTAAATTAATTCATTGTTATATCAACCTCGACGTCAAATCATATAAATTAATATCAGTAACATACACCCATTAGATAAAATTGCATTATAGAAAACCTTGGCCCCTTAATTGTGCTATGCTAAAATTGTGTATTCTAACTCTTCCATATCTACCCTCTCCATTTCCTTCGTGCCTTTTACTCTATCATTTATCTATTTGTGTGGTGATTTACTCTGGATGGAGATGCTGCAAATAGGGGCTTCATGTTTAATAAAAGTTTATGTGGTGTAATTCTCACAAATGGTAGGCATTTCCCCTTTTAGAGGACATAATGATGTAAATGGGAGGAATCTCCCATGGAACATCATTGTGTTCACTCAAAGGAATAATTCCTCCCAATTGTTAGAATTATAAAATTAAAATTAGTTATTAACTTGAAAAATCCATTTCAACCAAATCCTTCTAGAGAAAAGATCCACAGAACTAGAGAAACACTATAGTAGAGGTGAGATATAAATAGAGATGGTGGAGATAGAGGAGTTAGAATACACAACCGTAGTGTTACTCAACAAGGGGGTCTTGGGTTGCTATAATGTAATTTTAGTTTATGAGTGTATGTTACTGAAATTAATGTATTTTATTTGATGTGGAGGAAGAGCTAATATTGATTTACTTAAAATGTAACCTTGAATTTAACCGTAAGGATATAAATAAAAAATTAATTAAATAATTCATTAATGATTTATATATATTTTTATTTAAAAAAAACACGTTTTTTAAAAGGATTTATTTTTTTATAAAAACAATAGGATTTTAAATGAATGGAAAAGGAGGTTTATTGAGGTGTTTATGTTGTCAAACATACGTAAATGACCTATATGTAATTTGAGAGGTTTCGGAATCAGCCGCCCCTCAATTTGACGCACGGTGTTACCGTTATGACCCAATGTGTCTATTATAAGTTCAAAATTTACATTTGTGATAAAAAAAATTGTCACTCAGTAAAAAAAGATAACACGTTCAGTTTATTTTTCTAATTTAGGAAATCTATTCATAATTAATTTTTTATTATAGTAATCAGTCTAACATCTAACTGATACACGATGTGATCAGTATAGGTTAAATTTCATTTTTCCTATCTGAAATTGCATTTCACTAAAATAACATGACGTAATAAATACAAATAAAACATATTAATATTGATTTTATACGTTTTAAAAAATACCTATAAGTCATTGGAGACATATAGTATTTATTCATACATCAATCTGACACATGAGGTAACTGATATGACTCCATGTGCATCTTTTTATTTAAATATGACATTAATTTTAATTAAAAGGAAAATTAACCAGCACAAATACTAATAAAATACATTCAAATTATATTAATAATTAAGGAAGATTGTCCATAAGTAATTTTGGAGGTGTAAGAATCATCTTCACCAATATATGATGCTTGTTGTGCCTAGTATGACTCAATATGTCTGTTATTGGTTTAAAATATATAGTTTAGATTAAAAGAAGTCACCCACTAAAAACCAAGAAAACAGACTTTGATTTTCTTGATAATTTAGGAAATTGATCCATAATTCATTTTTGATGTGTAAGAGTCATTATCATGTCAAAATTATACATGATGTGATCGTTATGAGTCAATGTGTGTGTTTCTAGTATAACATGACATTTTAGTAAAAAAGAAAACTGACATACTCAAAACTGAGTAAATTCATTAGGATGGTTTTGAAACTTTATGAAAATGATCCATAAAAAATTTGTGACCTATAATAATTATAAACACTCCAATTCAATGTACGCTGTGACTGATATGATTCAAATTGTGTCCTTTCATTTAAAATTGACATCAATTTTAGTAAAAAGTAAAACTCACAAATATCAAATCTATGAAAATGGAATCTAATTGTTTTGATAAATTAGGAAAATGATTCATAAGTGTATTATCACATGTAGAAATTTTATGCACCTCAATCCGATAGAAGGTATGACCTGTATGACTTAGAGTGAAATTTTTCAATATATAATTAGCATTTTTGTATAAAAGATGCATCACTTCACCAAAAACTAGAAAATGATAATGGATTATGTTCTCCTCATTTAAATTTTGTAATCAATCATAGATGAACCTTTCATTGAGGCATCATAATTTGTTAATTCTAGTCCCAATATATATAATGTCTTTTACATTAGATGGGACCAAAAATAAGAAATTTGGATTCTTGATAGTGGAACCAAATCATTGAAACCTTTAGAAAAAGAGAGTAAAATGAGATGGTAATTTTTTTGAAATATCATGTGTTCCCATATTATTATATGTTATCAACTACATTAACATAATATAAATTAAATATTTAACTAATCATGAAGACAATGTATTCTACACATGATGATGTTACCAATACCTTGAAAGAACTAACTGTAATGAAGGAAACCCTTTTGGAAGATGTAAAAGGAATGTTACGGTAAACTTTCTCTATTTTTCTAAGTATTTATATAATGATATATTGATTTTATATTCATTATTCCATATATATTTTGTTTATTTTAATATAATTATACTCATGTTTCATGCCTTTTAAATAAGATTAATGATAGTATCTTTGCTGAATCATAGAGGTAATCTTGATGATTTTATAGTAAATGAATTGTCCATATAATTAATGTATCTTTTCATATATATTTTTTATTTTATTTTTTTACTATAAATCACATAATAATTGATTTATTTTATAGGTTCATTGTTTTGTTCGAGTTGGTGGGCTCTATAAATATTTCATGCTTTTCTATACAAAAAACGTCCGTAGACCTGTTCTCCTCCAAGCCTTTTCACCCGTACAATTCTACATCTATCACTTTCATTCATGTTACCTCCACTGACTTTGTAAGAAGATCAATGAAACTCCATCTTCTCAATCACAGTGTTAATCTTGATATTTGAACACAAAAATCACAGTCCATAGAATTAATTTATTGTTTCCTTTATGTTATTAATTTATTTATTTTTAGTGCTACACACATAATAATATTTTTCTTATAAATATGGATTATTTTGTTAATTTTTTGGTGCTCTATCTATATTCCATGCCTTTTCTACACCAAATAATCCAAATAATTATTCTCTATAATTTTTTTACCCCTTAAGTGGTGCATTTATCATTTCTTTCATGTTACCTCCCCTGCCATTGCTGAGAGATAAATTTCATTACATCTTCTCAATCACAGAGGCAATCTTGATGTATTAATAGTAAAACCATTATCCATAGAATTATTCCATTTTTAATATTAATGTTTAATTTATTCTTTTTTAGTGTTACTCACATATTTTTTTTTCATATATTGGTGTATTATTTTGTTCGGGATGGGGTGATCTTTAAGTATTTGAGGCATTTCTGCACCCAAACATCCACATACATGTTCCCCCTAAAAACATTTTCACCCATACAATGGTGTATTTATCATTTTCCTTCAAGATACCACCACTTCATTTATAGGAAGAGCAACAAAACTGCCTGTTCTCAATTACAAAGGAAATATTGATGTTTGAGGATTAATTTCAATGTCCAATGATTTAATGTATTTTTTCATATTTCTGTTTAATTGATTTCTTTTTAGTATTACTTTTATAATATATATTTCTTATATAGGTGGATTATTTTGTTTTATTTATGTTGATATATCCATATTTCATGCATTTATGCACCAAAAAATTCACAGACTTCTTCTCTCTCGAAACCCTTAACCCCTTGAGTGTTCATATTTATCACATTCAATAAAGTTCTCTCCACTGCCCAATGGTAGTGGTTATCTTGAAATTTTAAAAGTAAAATCAATGTCCACTGAATTATTGTATTATTTCATATATATGTTTTCTTTATTTATTTTTAGTATTAATCATAATAATTTTTTTCTTACCTGTTCATGTGATTTGTCCGAAGCTGGTCATGAAGTGTTTTCAGTTTGACAAAGAATTCCAATGGAAATCATAGTTACATTGACAATTTGGGTGGTTTTGAGACTTTTGGATTTATAGGAATTACCACCCCACAATTGAACACATTATGTGACTAATATTACCCTATGTACTTCTTTTTATTTCAAATAGACATTAAATATAGTAAAAAAATAGAATCAAGGTGTCCTCTAACAGTTAAAAATGGACATTTGATTTTAAAAGGGGTCACTCATTGAAAACTAAGAAAACATTCTCAGATTTTTTTTCATAGTTTATTGAATCAATTCTTGAATAATTTGTGATGTGTCAAAATTAGTATCACATCATACTAATACACTATGTGATCTATATAATTCATTGTGAATGTTTTAATTTTAAAATGACATTTTAGTAAAAAATATAGGTGACGTAATCACAACTAAGAAAACACATTGGGATTCATTTGATACTTTAGGAAAAAAATACATATGTGATTTCAAATGAGTAGGAATCAACTTCATCACAATCTAATGAATGATGGGACTAGTATGAATCTAGGTGCATCTTTATTAAAAACTGACATCAATTTTAGTAAAAAAACAAAATGACATACTCAAAACCAAAAAATAGGTACATATAATTTTAATCCTTTAAGAAAATGATCTCTAAATGATTTGATATATACATGAATCATTTGAACATCAATTACATACACAATGTGATTAGTACGAGTCAAAGTGCATTTTAATGTTTTAAAATGACATTTTATTAAAAAATAAAAATGACATATTCAAAAAAGAGGAAAAATATTCATATTTTTTTGATACGTTAAAAAATTATCCCAAAGTCATCTGGGATGTTTTGGAATCAACTGAACCTCAATCTGTTGCACTATATGACTAGTATGACTCAAAGTGCATCATTCTTTGAAATTATCTTCAATTGTATTAAAATTTAAAACTACACTACTAAAAATAGAGAAAATACATTCATACTGTTTTGAAACATTACATAAATAATCCATAAGAAATTTTTGATGTGTAGTAAAAATACTCACCTGAATCCAATTATTATTTTCCCGATATAACTCAATGTGTCCATTATTATTTTAAAATCATCATTTTATTCCAAAAAGTGTCACTCAGTAAAAACCATTGAAACGCACTTGGATTTATTGGTAATCTAGGATAATAAGTCATAATTTATTTGTGATGTGTAAGAATCTATTTCATGTAAAATTGATAAATGATTTGATAATAATGAGACAAAAGTGTTTGTTTTATGTTTAAAATGGAATTTTAGTAAAAAAGACAACTAATGTATTCAAAACCAAGAAATCAATTTCAGATTGTTTTGATACATTAGGAAAATTTTCCACAGGACATTTGAGATGTGTTGGAATTAGCTGCACCTCAATCCAATGCTCAGGGTGACCGGTATGACACTAAGTGCCTATTTTAATTCTGGACTGACTTAAGTTTCAGTAAAATAAACACTTTATAATTATTTATTTCCTTATATTAATACTATTTTTTCATATATAAGTGTTTTATTTTGTTTTAGAATGGGTTTTTTTTCAAAATATCATGCGTAGGGTCAGGATTAAAAGGAAAAGGAACATTGATGTTTTTGAATGTACATAATAATTTTTATTTATATAATTGTAAAATCCTATGTTTGAAATGTATATAATATAGATTTTTTCTCTTGTGTTTGTGTGGTAAATTTTATTTTATTTAAATCAATTATTGGGAATTATTCTTATTGATATTTTTTTTGTTTTTCGTGATGCAGTGCGTTGTTATAGCACATTGTAGTATATCCCTTTACCTGCACTTTTAAATGTCATAAAAATGACCCATTTATCAGTGATTTTTAATGTTCCAATAAAGATATAAATTATTAGTTATTTTAGGAGCACTGAAAAAGGTCCTTTATAATTTCTTTGATAATCACAGATAAAGGTGTACTTTTTAGGGATTCTATAACCGCAGACAATAGACCCTTTATCAGTGCTTTTATAACAGCTGGTAAATTGTGCATTTAGTAGCGCTAAATTAAATCACTAATAAATAGTTTCATCATCACCACTTTTAAAATAACTAATTAATGTCCCAATTATCAATAATTGTTCTAGAAATGATAAAGGAACCCTTTATCAGTGCTTTTTTAGTGCTAATAAAAGGATAAGGATTTTATCCTCTCTCATGCAGTCATTGTTTTTATTGTTCCAAAAAAGTCCATTTCCAAAGTTGTTAAAGGAATGTTTTTAGTAATGATGTGAGATTTAGGGGGTTGGAATCACCCCCCCAAATAGATATGATATGATATAGGTATATGTAGAGTTTCCTCCTACTATATGGGTATGATATATACCAAATTCAGTGACATTCGACACTAGACAAATAAAGAATGCATAACCTTATGGGTCAGATTAGAACAAAAGGATGAAATACAATTTACTTATTTATTTGTTATGTTTTTATTTGACATTTTTTGAAAAAAAATTTACAATTTTATTTAGACCAGATATTTAGTTACACTGTTGGTCATGGATTACAAATTTTTAATCACATCCTACATAGGCCTTCATCGGTAACCGATAAAAATAAATTAGTGTATAATAAGATAAGGGTAAGGGATTGTTGATCTTTGAGTAATCTTAATATCTGGGGTAGATTGGGAGATAATATCTGGATATGGATTATGTCTTGTTTCTTTTTTAGTTTTTCTATTTTTTACATTTTTTGTATGTTTATGTATTATATCAATATATATACGGATTCATGATTTATTTTTCATGATTTCTTTGACATGTATAATATTAATTTGGAAATAGAATGGTGTATATATATTTTAATTAGAAATTATAGTGATGTCAATTGTTTATTTATCGGAAAAAATACTTGTTATTGACATTATATCTCATGTTATTTCTTACTTTCTTATAATGTTATAGTCTCCCAATGGTATTGATACATACTATCATATCATTCCCATAACCTTTGTCCTGTGAGGATGAATTAATAAGGTCCTTTAATGAAATAATTCATTTACCATAGTGTGATTTGGGTAAAGTGATTACAATGTGGTTTTAGAGAATCATTATTTTATCTCGCTATTAGGAAAGGTAGATAATATATAATATGTTTCTAGAAAATGGGAAGGAAACTTTTTTCTGAGTAGCTAAGCCATGATTCACATTATTAAAAATTATCAAGGTTGAGATTACTATTCTTGGTTTTATCTATTTTAACTGAACTATTTCACCTAGAGTTATATTTTTTATTTTACGATTTATAATTCATGGTATTTTTATCTGCAAGATTGAGTGGGAAGAGGGTGAGTATTCATGCATCATAACAAGCATGTATGATTCATATGTTTTTTATAAGACTGATTGGGATTCATTATCTTGATTATGACTATGGTTGGTTATTTAATGCATCTGAATAATCTTATATATAATTTTTTTAGATACCTTGATTTTGGAACACTATTTTAGTGGTTCATCAAAATATTTTAAAAATTTATTCTGGATTACTTATCCAATTAACCACTTAGTGTATGTTAAATTTAATGCAAATTAAAACTTCTAAAGTGTTTCTTTTAAAAATTCAAAATTGGAATCTCATTTGAATGATCATATATTATAAAACTATTTTTAAAAAATCTAATGAAATGAATCAATATGGATCCAATATTTCACTGATGTTAACCATTAGTAATGGTAGAATGTAAAATAGAGAGTACTTTTTTTATATCCTTATATTATGGGGTGTATATAATATTATTATTTTATTACTATTAATTATTTCTATAAAATGTGATATTAATAATTATAATGGGTAAGGGTTTGATATGTGTGTTTTTAATAACAAATATACCTCAATGGAGACAATATGGTGAGGCATATGAGGGTCAGTATGTGGGTTCCAAATCAATAGTTTGTAAGAAAGCTCCCATTGTTGTAAGGAAGGGGAAGGATAATGAACTTCATGAGAGGATATTATTAATTATATTGTCAATAGTGATATAAGATCCTTGAATTAATATAATTATGTTTTTATAATTTGATCATCGTACATATATTATTAACCATTATTTACTTCGGCTCGTTTCCCTGATGTTGCATATTATTAGATAGAGTCCATCAAACACACACATGAGGTCCTTCAGACACACCCTGAGAGGAGGGGTAGTTGGAAGTTTATATACTATGAGACCAAATGAAGAAATTTTTGTATGTTTTCTCCTTGGTGGACAATCATATTTGGTTTATCTAGATGGGCTTATAGAATAGATTTTATTAAGTATTATTTCTGAAAAACATGGAGGTATTAGAGGTCTTGATATTTCATGCATGTAACTCGTGGACATATTTTTGTGATGGTCTATGTTTCATGATTTAATGATATCTAATTTTTTACTCTATGTTTTTTAGATATGTGAAATCATAGAAAGTGTTTTTGAAGAGTGATTGAGATATATTATTTTAGTATATATAAATATTTTCTAGTTGTTATACTTTTTAGATATTATGAGAAACACCCCCTTTACTAAGAGGAACCTATGTATAGGTAGAGGCTTAGGGCTTCTGAATTCAGATGGGGTACTTGGTATGTGTCTTCTTGAAATAGAAACATGGTTTTGTGGGTTCAAACAAGGGTAAAAATGTTCAAAGTTCTTTGGGATGTGGCTTATATTATTACACATAGGTAGGTAGTTTAGTTTAATATAATTTATATGGAAATCCTAACAATATCTATCCTTAATATGATTAGTTTTTGGTCGAGTATTTTTTATAATGGCAGATGGGATACCTGAAAAGGATTTTTAAGAGTTTTTAGTGGATTACTAAGGAAATGGGCTATGTAAATTGTTCTCAACTTTAGATTTGTTAAACCATTGATGGTGGGGTAGATCGAATTCCAATGCCCATTCTAGTCTGGGTGGATAATGTGGTTCCCATGGTTAGGGGAAACAACCCAAATTGAGTGGTGATTCCTATGGGATATAAAGAGTAACACGAGAATGAGGTTTTTACTAGTTACATAATCACGAGAATATTCCAATTAATTATGACTTCACTCAATCTATCATTTGAGGTATAATTTTTTTAGCTTCTACACAAGAATTAGTATTTTCAATATCACAGTGTCATATTTTGTTATCTATTTAGATCATAGTTAGATTGGGTCTAAAAATGCAGTATTTATATGGAATGATTTTGATCACACACCATTACGAGTGTTAGTTTATGAAATTATCTTGTATACTGATTCCTCCATAGTTATTGGTGGAAGCATATTCCCCAAGGACATCTATGTACTAGACATTTCAAGTTTTAATATGATCATTGGGATTGATTGGCTTGTTTATTATTTATACAACATAGGCTATTACCATTGAACTGTTTCATTTACATCACCCGAGGATTATTTTAATATTTATGTTGGAGAGTGGCATACACTATCATGTCATATTGGACCAATCCTCCAGTAGTTAGACAATATTACAACATCAGTTTGTAGCCTTGTTTTAGAAGATGTGGAGATGCATTGACTGCTCTTTACTCTAATATTCAATTAGTTTCATGTGGTAATTATAGATTATATATGTAGATTTCTTCTATAATGAGGGGTTTATTTTACTATCATGATAATGTCTAGTACAAAATTATTAATATTCATCCTAATCAGATGGATCTAGCTGAGAATTCAGAGCAATAGGATTAACTGGAGGAAAAAAATACAAAGTGGTTTATATGGAAGATTATATTCTCAAAGGGCACTCCAGTACTTTATTCAATGAATTCATATACCTATTACAGGATATGTTTGGATTATAGGAAGTCGAAACAAGTGATGGTCAAGAACCAATATCAAATTCCATTTATTGACGAATTATTTTACCATCCTAGAGATTTTGGAGTTTTCTCTAACATAGAAATGAGTTTCAGTTATCAGTAATTATTGGTGAGTCCTTTGGACACACTCAGACAACATTCATATATTTTATGGTTTTTATGATTATGTAGTGATTTTATTGGTCCTAAAAAATGTGTAAGTTGTTTTTATGGATATGAGGAACCAATTATTCTACCCATACCTGGACACCATCATGGTTCTATTAATTAATGGTATCTTATGTTTCTCTATATTAATAGAGGATAAAACTAGAAATAAATATATTTTTATGATCATAGTTAGGGGTATCTGATTTATGCCATGATCTTGAAGTGTATCATTTGAATATACCAAGTTCACTTCCTACAGAAAGTAATATCATAGGATGGAGTATAGATTCACTCTAAGAAGGTGGAGGTACTACTTTATTCAGAATGTTGAAAGATTTTAATGAAGAGAGTCAACCTTTTGATATTTTCTAGTAACTAAAGTAGAGTCATTCGGAACTTATCATACTTTTCAGCTCTAATGACATGCAATGTCACGAATGGGTGGATGTTTTTGGGCCAGATGACTATGAAGAATCATTTTAGGTATTTAATGTGAGATTAAAAATGTGATAAACCTATTTATCTTGATAATAAATTACAATTATGAATTTTATTTTTCAATTTTTCATATTTACATTAATCATTGTTAAATAAATTGTTTAATAATTTTTTAGTAGAAAATTGAATTGTTATATTTAAAAATATTTTTTACATGAATAAAAAGTATTAAAATAAATTATCAATTTATATATATTATAAATTATATATGGTAATAATTAATTATATTTTTTCATAATCATATCAAATATAAAATATGATGAATTTCTGAAATTTTTCAGAAAATATGTATTTGTTGTGTGAATTGTGAAAAAATGTTTTTTGGATAACTATCATTTATTTTCATAAAATATAATATTTGAATGTCCCAATCTATTTTATGTTGTTTTTAGGTAATAAATATTCATTTTAATAAAAATAAAATATATTATTCCATACGAAGAAAAATTATTTTTTATTTTTTATATGATTATTTTTCTACTTGAATGAACAATTGTCTAAAAAGAGTTAGACATTGTGCTTTGCGTACTTATATGAAAATTAATTTATTTCACTTTAATAGCTGAATATACAAAAATGGAGTCCACTATTTGAATTATGAGATTGAATTTTAGTAGCTATTTCAATTTTTTTTCATTATGAATAGTATCCCTGCTAATAATTTGTTAACATGGTGAAAGGTAAATCAATTAAATAAAATAAAAACAAACTAAAAAGTGTAAAAAACTTATATTATTTCTTATATGAAGATGTTATGTTATAAATTATCACACTAGATTCTAAATATTATATGTTGGGAGCCACTTTCCTATGATGAAGACATTATAATACATAAAAGATCAGAAAAATTACAAGTGTTCCACTCCACCCACTAATAAAAGGGAACATTCTATCCTCACTTACAAATAAAATTTGAGAACTGTATTTATAAATATACAGATATAAAATATGATAAAAATCCTCCACCATTCTCTAGAGGTACTAGAATTATCATAATTCAAATACTCAAAGGATTATAGTGTAATCTAAAGGGATATGTATGGGGAGAACGTGTAATTCTTAACAAACTTATTTCATGTTTATTTCATCTTCTACCTCATTCACATATTTATCAATAATGATCAAATATTATAAATTGTATATTTTATATAATTATATTTCATTATGATTATGGTATAACCATTTTCGATCTTATTTTACCTCTTCTGATAAAGAGAAAATCCCCCATTTGGATGTGTAGTCTACTACATCATTGAAACGACGCGTTTCATTTTTAATAACTAGAACATATAGAGGTTAAATGGGTGAAAAATTTAATATAATTGATATTTATAAAATAATTATTAGTCTAAAATGATAATATATTACATACCTCGTTACTTTATCTACATGTTGGTAATTGATAATGTCACTAATGCATACATGTGGAATTCCACATCTATGAAGTGATGTGATTAATTTTTTGTTTCCAAAATACATTGTATCTTATAAGGATGTAAACAGTGATTAAAAATGACTTGTGTAAAATATTTCCTATTTTCAAAAATTCTAATATCATATACAATATTTTTTCTTACCTGTTACAAAAATGAAATCAAAATTGTTTTGTACATAAATACAACAGTTTCCATGAAACATCAAGGTTCATTTTTGAGGAAATTAATACATGGTTTGTTTTAAAAGTATTTATAATGTATTTATATTGTAAACAAAATGTTTTTGAGATTATGAGATAATTATACGATGACCACTTTGACCACTAATAACATACCAATTTTGTTTTGAGGATATAAAATGAACGACCACAATACATTGAATATATAATTTACCATTTTGGAAACTAAATAATTCATGAAAATATGTAAAATAAAAACAATAATAATAAATATAATAAAAATAATTTAAATTCTTTTAATAAATAATAAAACTAATATCATTTTATGATTTAGGATTTATAGAATGTATGATTCTAGATGTGATTTATGGTAATGGTTTTTTCTTTAAAACTATGTTTCAAGGTATTAATTTCTTATATTTCTCCTCCATATCCATGTTATTAAATATATCAGAAATTTTTTCTTATTTATATAAAAATAATTTTGAATAAACATTTTAAAATATTTATTATTTCTTTTAATGTTGAAAATGGAATCGTTTAAGCATTTATCAAACACGTAATTTTTTCTTAAAAAGTGAAATAATTTTTTATATATATACAGATTAACCTCTTTTTTTCACCATCATTGTCATTATTATTTATCAGGATACCAATACATGTCTCTTTGGTTATTTCCAATGAAAAAATTTCTTTAAATGTGATAGGAATTTATTGTTTTAAAATATTTTTCAAAAGAAAAGTAAATTTTTTTTCTTTATTAAGGGATAAGAGACTGTGATATTTATTATGGGATTGAAGTCAGATTAAAAAGTGTTCTATTATTAAATTGAAATATATGTGTTTTTTATTCAATATATTGTTCTTGAAAATTATAAATGAAATATGGGTGAGTCTGATATATCATTGATGATGGGTGAACCCATCATTGATTTCCAATGCATTGGGAAAAGTGACATATGTTTTTGGGGATAGGTTACTCATAATAGATATGGGAATTAATGGGTTAGGTTATTCTATTTTAAGGGTTATTAAAGGGTGGAATGTAATGAAAATTTGGAAAGGCACCTACCTTTTTTAAATTTAATTGTTTATAAAGTAAATCTTTTGATCTCAAAACATAATAAAATTAGTTTATGATTTTAAAGAAATTTAACATGTTTTTTTTTAAAAAATGTGAAAGCATTTTTTTATGGAAAGGCATTAATGATTTTTTATGTTTTCAAATAATCCTTTTTTTTATTTTTTTGATTTTATTTCATATGAAATTTTTTATAAATTTTATTAATCAATTATGTTTTTTCCATGAAAAATTAAATATATATATGGGTAAAATATTTATTGTGAAATGGAAAACCTTAATATTTATTTTTTATTAAAAATGGAAAAAAATTATTTCATTTTACTTCCCTTATATGGATTTTTTTCTCATCCCACATTTTTAGAGGATGTTTCAATATGATTAGGGATGAGTATAAATGTTAATAATTTCATATTTCTAGAAATGAGAGTAACCATAAATAAATAAATTCGGATTTATAATGAACTCTTTCCGTATAAAAGAGAACAATATATAGAAATGTTAATCTTTTTATGTATTTTTATGTAATTATTATTTCATTTAAACCAAAAATATACTATAAATGTAATAAATTGAAACCACTATTATAAATAAGGTAATTTTATATTGTTGAAGTTACATGGTGTTTTAGTTGGTATCATTAAAAGAGTATAAATTCCATTTGAGTTTAATATAATTATAAAATAAATATTTATGTGAATATTATTTTTGGTTATCATTTTATGAGATAGGTTTTGCGTATTTCCATGTTTTTTCATCCAATCCATCTCTGCATGGAATTTTTTTCTTAGAAGAAATGGGGAAGCTAAATTAGGATAAAATCAAGAGGATAATAGCCATCAAAATAAAAAAACTGAAATGGATAAAATTTGGAGGTTTTATGTAGTGTTGAATTATATATTTCATGCTACTAATAAAGATAACCAGGAAAGAGACCAATATAATTCACCACAGAAGAACAGGTCTATAGTGAAGCATTTCATTTAATAGAACCCTCTATTAGTTAGTGGATCTTAAATCCTAATAAATGATGAAGGATAGATAAATGAAATATAGGACATATGTTAAGTTCAGGGATGTTTAAAATTTCATAAGGTGACCCTTTATATTTACATATTTTGAAGTTGAATCTTTTCAATTGTGGTATTTGATTAAGTAAAATAAGGAAAATGATGAAATTTATTTTTTGTAATGGATAATATATAATGTTATATTCCTTTATATGTGTTTTTATAAGTTTATTTGGAATATAATAGAATGGAAATAATAGGAGTCGATAAAAAAATAAGAATAAAAAGTTTCAATTTATAGCGAAAATTTAACTATATTGGCCACATATGCATAACATTTCATTATATACCATTATATAAAAATGTAATGATTTTCATCATGATTTGAACCATTTTTACCAATGTCTCTAGTTTATCTTATGTATGGAATTATGAGCTTATTTTATGGTGTGTTGATTATGGTGAGAGGTAGTTGTTTTTTTTACTTATATAAGAATTCGAATATAATGTGATATAGTTGGAAGGCTATCAGGAGTAATTCTTCAAAGAAATGATAAAAAAAATATTCCACTACCCACTTCTGATATGTTTGGAATGACACATTCTTGATAATATATTATGTGTTCTTAGTAGTGTTACTATTTTGAAAGGATTGGAAATACAGTTCTGGATTACAGTGATAACTTAAATAGAAATGGTAAGAAGAGTTATAGAAAGATGGGTGTGAAATTTTTTAATAGTAATGATTTAGAAAATTAGGATAATAACTATCCAATGTTAATTACTCAAGGTGGGGATCATCATTATAAGAAAAATAAAGGTGTAGGAAAGTATTTTTCTCTATTATTGAAGATATGGGCCTCTAATATGAATTGAATCTGGTACATTACCTGTTCAATATGATTATATCAAATTAGTATTTGATTCTAGATCCAGAAATTCTATTATATATATGAAAAAATCATGTAAAATATTAATACCATATTAAGAAATAAATTCATAACTCTGGATCAAAAAATCTCATGGGTAGTATAAAAAAATTAATTTTTTTTATTATCAAATGGGGAATTTCTTTCCCTTGAGTCCTTATCGTATTTACCATTTTATAGTTTTATATTATTTTTTGTATTTTTTGTCTTTCAATTTATCATGATATGATATATTAAAGAGAAAATGATTATGTATTATAATTTTAGAGAACGTTTCATTTCATGCAGGGAAATAATTTCATACATTTTTTAACTTATCAAAATGGATTTTAAAAAATTAAAATGAGTGTGAATATTCTATTACACATAAAGTTGAAAATAAATAAACTATTAAAATTAGTGATGTTCCAGTATTGAATGAATTCATGGATGAATTTTTCTAATGATTTACTTTGTGTTATTCATGATATAGTGGTTGAGTTTACTGTTGACTTTGTTCGTATTTCTAAACCAATATGAAAACCTCATTATTGAATGAATTCACTTGTTTTTTTAGTATTTAAAATCTAGGGACATGATTTTCATAGTGAGGGTTTCATCCACCATAGTACTTCTCTATGAGGTTCCTCTTTTATGTTTGTCAAAAATTAATATTTTTCTAAGTGGTTTTTAATTTATTAATGAGAAACTAATAAAATAACAATTATGAAAATTTTTTAGTTTCCTTATATCGATGACTTGTTTAATCATCTATAGAGTGAAAGGTGTTTTCAATTATTGATCTAATGTTCGCATATCATGAGTTGAAGGTGAAGGGGGAATAGATTTTGAGGATATAATTCAATCCAAGGAATTATCATTATAAGATTATGGTTATTCCATTTGATTTAAAATAAACACCAACTATATTCATGGTTATAATGAATAGTGTGGTCCATGTGTATTTGAACATATTTTTAGTCTTATTTACCGATGATATTATAGTATACTCTAAATTTTTTGAAGGTTTGGTCAATACATAAGGATTATAATTTATACTTTAAAAGAAACTAATTGGTATGAAAAAATACTTAATGGTGAATTTTGGATATAATAGTTTTTTTCTTTAGAATATTGTATCTAAATATATATAACTATTGATCTGAAAAAGAGGTGAAAAAATGTCCAAGATCAAAAAATCATACCGAGATTCAATGTTTTCATGGAGTTTTGGGTAACGAATTATAGTTTTTTTATAAATTTCTCAGATAAATATCCCACTATCATAGTTAACTTGAAATGGAGTAAAACGAATCTTTACAATAGAATGTGATGATTGATTTTAGGAATCAAAAAAGTAGATTGGTTCATTCACTAGTGTAAAACATTCCAAAAAGAAATGGATAATGATTTTACATATATTGATACGTATATGATGGGAATTTATTTGGTATTTATGTTGAATGATCTTGTTATTTCATATGGATCCCATTATTCGAAACCACATGAAAATTTATCCTTAAAATAATATTTTGAAAGATGAAGTAATTTTTTTTAGAAATCTAGATGAATCATTTTTCTGGAGAGAAATGTGAAATATAAGAAAATCATAATTTTTTTAATTATATAATCCCTATCAAAGAGTTTATGATGATGTATAGAATATGGATAGAACCAATTAATGACTATGATTTCACAATTCACTATCATCTAGGTAAATCAAACAAGGTTTATGATTCATTTAGTTTAAAATAAGGGATCATTAACTATTTTATGAATTACACATGATTTTTTAGTTCATGATTTATCGAATTTTGAACAAGAAATTATGTATATAGGAACTTATTCAATATATGACAATTCATTATTATAGTAATCACTATTAAAATAATTATGGTTTTCCAGAAGTAGGATCTTGGATTGAAAATAACTGATTATAATCATTCAATAAGGGAATGTTTCTCGATAATTATATTGAAAAACAAGGTGTTATTAGATTTGGAAATGGGTTCTGTGTGCTGAGTGATTCCATGTTAAAGATGGAATTATTCTATGAATCTCATATCACAATATTTTCCATTAATCTAGGGAGTAATAATATGTATATAGTCCTTCCAAAATATTTTTCATTTGGTTTTTTTAGAAATATATTAATGATTTTATTATGAAATTTTTAACTTTCTAGTAGGTTAATGTTTAGGGAAAAATACCAAAATGGATTCTTAATACATTTCTAGTTATTGAAAGGAAAATGGAGAATAAACCCATGTATTTTTTAATGGGATTTAAAAAAATACATCTCATTGAAATAATGTGAAATTGGTTATTATTGATCATTTGAATAAATTAACACATTTTATACATATACATATATACTATATATTAATATTATCTTTCAATACATTTTCATAAGAAGATAGTTAAGTTATATTGAGTTACCCTCTCTATTGTATCTTATTATGAAATCAGATTTACCTAATTTTTTTTGGAAGGGACATAAAATGTAATTTCGTAAAAAAATAGTTTTGATAAAACATTTCATCTTCAATATGATATTCAATTAGAATAAATTAATCATGCATGGAAATATATTTTTTTGTCTTTCCCTTTGGATAATCCAAGATATCAGATAAAATGTTTTCCACTAGATTAATGTTCTTAAAATAAATATTTTCATTCAATTATACATATGAAATATTTTGAGTAATTATAGGTCTATAATGTCTAACTACATTTTTTGAAGGTGAATTCGGGGAACAGATGTTTTTGAGACCAAAAATAGTACCAATGGTAAATAAATTTTCATAGAACATGAAGAAAATATCAGAGTAGGTTGAATAGTTATGAACATAATTGGAGTAAATTTTACACATTTTTGTTAGGTGATCATGGTTTTCTTAATGTTTCTCCGTAGAAAAGTGTTATGTGTTTTGTAAGACAAATAAAGTTCATTCACTTGTTTATAGATCTATTAGAAATTTTGGAAAATGACTGATTAGTTTCTTATAGAGTATCCATACCACCATGTTTTTCTCAAGTAAAAAAATGTTTCATGGTTTTTTACTAAGTATGGTTGGACATGATGCATCTTTTATTTTGAGCCCTAAAGAGGTACAATTAATGGATAAGTTATCTTATAATGATTTTTTTTTATTTTTTTAACATAATTAAAGGGTACTATGAAATGAGGTAATTTACATGGTAAAATATTTATGTAATAATTACATTATTGCGTAATAAACATGGAAATTGTTATATTATATGAGGAAAAACACCCTAACTTGTTTAAGTAATGAATAAAATGAGAGGAAGAAGTTTCCTAGTGGGGAAGAATACAAAATCCAAGGAAATACTATAAATAATTAAATCATATTATTTATTTCTATTATTTTCATGATTTTATATTCACTATATTTTATAAATAATTTTATAAATGTTTTCAGTCAAAAAAAGAATAATTTTTTTAATTAAATTATTTTTCTTTGAATTACAATGTTATAATTAAAATTTTAATTAATTGATATTATAAATTGAATTATATAAAATGGAAATAATTTTTTCAAACAAAATATCAAATTTATATCAGGTTTAATTTTTTGTACATTTTGAAAAATAATAATTTTTGAGTGAATAGTAATAAATGATGATTTTTGAAAAAATGTCCTTTCCTTTTGATTTAATAGAGAAATTTAAATTCCCCATTATACATTTGATTTTATTTTAATTAAACAAAATATTTAAAAAATTGAATATAAAATATATAATTTCATATTAATCATAAAAATTAATGATGTTTTAATATGTTTATTTTTTTATAAAAATTAAATTTTATAAAAAATGTGTTTATTGCATTTTTAAAACTTATATTAATTATTTTTTTACGATAATAAAATTTTAAACATATAAAGTGGATTATATTGTAATAATTATGAATTTAAATTCTTATTATTAGTTCGATATCATTTTTGGTAATTATGAATAGTATCTATGGTAAAACAATTTACCATTGTAAAAATAAAATTACTGTAATTACTGAAAAAACTAAGTGATAAAGGAAACAAATCAAATAAATTCTTAATTTATGATGTTGTTTAGGCCATAATCATATTAAAATAAAAAATAGAAACATTTGGGGCCAATTTCAAAATATTAAGACATTATAATATCAAAATATTTTGAAAAATTACAATTATGCCATACACCTCGCTTATAAAAAGGCGCATCCTCTCCTCCATTTCTTATACATTTTTAACACTCTATACTGACTAAAACCTAACCAAAATACTTTTCAAATATAAGACATTTTATTTTAAAAATATATATATTTGGGGCCTATTTTTTGAAGGGTTATTATGAGGGTGAATTTAAGCATAATGTCAAAAGATACATACATGATATAAAAATATCATTTTATAATATAAAACATTTGATTTTAAAATGCAATAATGAATAAATTTTTAAAGAATTTATTAATTTTTTACATAATTCTGAAATTATTGTTTTTCATGGAGTGCTATTCATGTATTTTCATGTTTTTCGGGAATAAATTTTGAATACGATGTTTTCATTGTGATTTCATATGACATTTTTTACGAAATATATTGATAAATTAATATTATATCCTAAAAATTTAAATTCATAGTTGATTCCACATGATCATTTTGAAAAGACAAAAAATCATATAGATTTTTCCCATCTTCAAAAATGGATTAATAGGTTTATTTATTTTTATATCATTTTCTATTTTTTGTTTTTATCTACCCATTTTTTAAAATAATTTTTTCAAAGGCCATAAAGATGCGTATAAAAGTTATTAATTTTAGAGTTTTAAATATGTGAGTTTCCTTGAATAATGAAAGTATTTATTTATAAAGAACATATTTTGTGGTAAATATGGACATTATTTAGAAATGTACACTTTTTTAAATAATATTTTATGTATTTCTATAAAAATGAAAAAATGAAAAAATGTTTTAAATGTGTAAAATTGAATCCCTTGTCCATAATCCTTTAGTTTTTATTTGTTTAACGTATGAGGAGTTGTAGAAGACAACTCCAATATTAAACTTACCTATGATAGGTAAAGAGTATATTATATATTATTATTTTTAGTCCTAGTTTAATTCTTATGAGGAGGGGATGGGGTTAAATAATCATCAAATATAAAAATTTATTTTTTAAAATATAAAATATAAAATACCCAAAATTTGAAATAATATCCTACTTAGAATATTTATTATGTATATATAATTTTTTAAGAAGAAATAGTTTCTCAATGACTTGATAATAACCTAGTTAAATCTATTTGATATTAATTGAAGATTTAATATTATTTCAATAACAATAAACAATGTATAGATATCAATTATGAATGTTAATTATCAATTTTCATATTACATTCATAGTTTTTTAGTAAATTTAAAATTTTTTGAAATCGAAATTTAAAATACATCATTGAAAAAAAAACAGGTTAGCTTAATGATAAAAAATAGTCATTTACACATGATATTAAATAAAATCCATTTAAATTTATTAAAATATATTATCCAAATCCATGACATGGATTGGGGTTTTACAATAAATAATTGAACACATGGATGTTAATGATGAAATACTCCTTTTATATAGCTTTTAAAGGTAAAATATAATGAAAATATATAATTGTGATAATATCCTAGTACTCAAAATTATAGTACAATAGGGGTTCTCAAAAAATATGAAATATAAAAATCATAAGAAAAAAATTAATTAAATAATCGAAAGAATCAATTGATGAGTAGTTTTATGAAACTCATTCATTGATCATGTTTTTTTGAATATTAAATTTAAACTCCTTATATTACATTACATATTTCTCCAGAGGGAGTTTGATAGAAAATTCTGACATCTTTTATTTTTTGAAATATCACCCAAAAAACTAAATGTCCTTGTGAAGATAAAAATGAACACAATGATCCCAGAAAATAACCACACCACTATATGTGCACAACATCCTCTATATTATTGAACATTATTCTCAATGTATCGGTTAAGTGATAATCATCCTTTAGATGAATGTACATAAAAACATTAACATGTATCATTAAATGTGAAATGTATAAATTGGAAATTTTAACTTTTTGTATAATAGGTTTCAATACCCATTTTCAAACTGTATATAGAACTGATCATGTTGTTGATCAACATTATAACTGAATTTTTATCCAAAAAAGGATTTTTGTACCAAAAAATTTGAGTAAAATGCATGGTCGATCATGGATCAATATGTTTTTGATTGAATAGTTTGATAAATCCAGAAATTTTTCTATGTTTGATCAATCTCCCTCATTTTTTCAACGAGTTTCATAGTGTGATACCTTCAAAAATTAGTGAAATATAATATCTTTCATAATAAGTTATATTAATTCAAATTTTTGGTAAATTCTATATGTGGTTACTCAATTTTCATCAGTTTATATGTTTAACTCATGGAATGTTTTCATCTACTATATTCATGATAGATTTTTTCGTTTCATGTAATCAGGGATTAAAAGTACAGATATATGTTTATAATGTATGGTCACGTGAAACAAAGTTATTTTTATTCATTGTTTCTTGGATGTGCATTCATTTGATCATCCATAATAATATTCTCTACTATGGTCGATCTATCTCTTTATATGATCTATCCACACATATCATATTTTTACAGTGAAATATATCTATTTTAAAACATGAAATTAATTAGAATCCTAAAAAACATGATTTCTTATATTTAATCGAATTAATTTTAAAAATAAAAAATATATATCACCCATTTTTTTGAGAAAAGATCACAATAGGATAAAATTAAAATGAAAATAAAATCTTCTAAACAATGTCATTTTTTGTTAAAAGACAAAATGTTAATATCATCTTTAGTAAATACCGGATTCCATCCCCTTTTAGATTATGAAAATCATATGAAATCTTAGAAAAATATGAGAAAATAGATTTAAATTAAAAAAAGGAAATAACCTATAATTTAATCACAATAATAAAAAATTTCGTCAAGAAAATCAAACAAATTATGGAAATGAAATTTAATATAAATTAAAAAATACAATATGTTCCCTATGGGGGAGCCTAATATGAATCTAATTCTGAATCTCTCTCTTTTGGGTCTTTGGGATCTACTTTTTCTTCTCCATTATATTGAGATTTAAAATTTTTATGGGAAATGAATACGTAAGGATGACCAAAAACAATTCCATTAAAAAGATGATAAATATTTTCATACTGAATATATATGAAACCAAATGGTGTATCTAAAATATAAGATGAAATAGGAATACTAGGGGTACAGTTTTGAGTTACATAAGGTATAGGTAGGACTATATGTATTAATAAGGTTGTGTGGTCAATATATAAATAGGTTTTCATGAAATGAGTTAATAATTTTAAATATCAATATACTTTCCCCATAATCTCTTTTGAGTTTTCCTTATTATACTAAAATAGATCCATGGGAGATGATAACACCTTGAGCTTATCTACCTAATCATTTTAATCCCTACGGGGTGGAGGAGTATTTAGTTCACAAGATTATGATATAAATAGTGACTTCATGTAACTCTTTGTGAAGTGGCTATACTAGTAGAAGTAGATTTAATTCTTGATTATTACTCTATTATTACCATTATGATGGGAATATTCCTTGACTTACTCATTTTCCTTGAATAAATTAATTTGGAACTATGAGAACATATCATCCTTAGTAATTTCAAAACCTTCCAACTCAAATTTTATTTCATCATAATAAATGTTACTTGGGAATGTCTCATAATCAACATACAAACATATTAAAATAGATGAAGGATAGTAGAAATAGATATTGAAGCTTGTGAAAATATGATAAGATATCACTTTGTAATATATAGCTTCATATCCTAAATATCCACTTGAATATCATAAAGATGATCTTCAAACCTATGAATCTTCTATAACATAAGATAAAATTTTCTAAACTGCTGGGAAGGATATGATTTATAATAAAATAAATAGATACAGAAAGGAAATATTCATTGGTATTTTCGACACATGGTTGAAAATCCAAAAACAAAGCCTTCAACATAATCAATATATCCCCCTAAAATTCCTGGAAATCATACCTTGAAATTTTTAATTATGTGGATTTTAATGAACATTCCTAATATGATGTATTTCCAGTTATATCATTTCATTATAATAGTGGGTTTGGGTCCTTAAATAAATACAAAATTTAAGATTCTTCAATTTCTTTTAACTCAAGAATCGATTCGATTAAAAATTCATTTATACTATCAGATTATATTAAATAAATCTTGGCCAGATCCAAATTATTATGACTCAAAAATAAAAACCATTAATTATTAACTTTTCAATATTGTTTAGATGAAAATTTCATCCATAATTGATTCTATATTTTTTTCCAACACATCCTATTTATCAAAAATTTTATCTCTTGGATAAAAAAACATTAATCTTAGATTGAATTTCAATAGGATCAACATTTGGTCCTGAAATAAAAATAGGTCCAACATGGATTATAGTTTTAGTAAAAATGTATTACCACAATGTTTAGGTGTATGGAATAAATCATGAGGATTATTACAATTAGTGATTCAATACACTATAACAATGAAGGATCCAATATAATTCTCCCCTTATATAATATTGTCTTATAAATAAGTGATTTTCCCCATTATTTCCCATTGTATTGGTCTATATTTAATTGTAAAAACCATCATATTTACTATCATTATTAATTTATTATGAAGAATCATCATTTAAACTAGATTCATCCTCATCCTTATAATTAGAAACATCAATATCAGAAGTAACATCATCATCCAGGTCAAAAAATAAGTCTCTAAAATGTTATACTAGGGATAATAATTATCCTCAAATCAATCATGTCATAATTCATCTTTTTTATAAAATTAAGAGTTAGGGGGATCTACTGGCCCATAAAAACAATTTTATCTCCACTTACTAGGTTGATATATATGGAGAAACATCAAATGGCTTAGCTATATTCCTATCTTCCTCCTCACATGAACTCAAGGATTATTCATCGAAATAAAATATTTATTCTTCCGAAGATATATTAGATTATTCCATATAAGAACTTATTTATTCCTTTTAATAGTACTCAACCAATTCATCAGTTGTCAAACCATGATCCATTTATTCTAGTAGAAATATCTTTTATGAAACATGATTGAATTTACAAAATTATTTTCATTTTTATATATGCATGTCTTCTTCCATGGATTTTAGTTTGCCTATATTCATGTGAAAATTAGTTTATTTAACCATATGAAATGTAATTGTACAATTTATGAGTATATGTACCATTAATTGATGAAAATATTAAATTAAATTTGGGTGAGTTAAAGAGCTATATCAGGTATAGGGATTAAAATATTATTCCATATACCACAAAAGATATTTAATCCAACTGATCTAAACACCATTATTTGTGTAATATTAAAATAACAGATCCTAGTGTCTCAAAATTATAAATTCCCAATTCTTTTGAAAAATTATGTTTTTCATAAAACTGACCTATAGCCTTAACGTTACATACAATTCACTAGAAATTTTCCATCTTGAATTTATTTCTCTCATCAACTCAAGTTGAGCTTTCTTATTTTCGAAGGTCACAAAAAAACTTGATTGAAATTCTTGAAATACTCAAAATCAACTTTATGTCTAAAATTCAAGTACTTTTCCATACATAATATGAGAAGATCATCGCTTATATATTTACATTGTTCCTTATTATATTTATACCTTACCCAACTAGGATCTCTATATTAAAATAAAACTATTTTAATAGCCTTTTATAAAAGGGTACGTTTTTATCATTAAACCACATAGTACCTTCATGATATATTATAACATTATATAATAGTTACATGTAGGAATTAAAACATTCCACATCAAATTATTTATTTAAAACATCCATCCTTCTTAAGAGATGTGTCTTGAGCTCTTCAATGCGTGCACTATAATTAGATTTTATTTTCTCTAGGGGAGAAGATGCTTAAAGAGATGAGAAACCTAGTTCAATCTTCATTTTACCAAAATTTTATAGAGATATTAAGTACTTAGAGTGTGTGGTATATTTTATAGAGACGATAAATGGATGATGGTTTAAATATGAGACAGATTGACAGTTTTAATATATAGATCTTATTTCAAATCAATTTTTGTATATTTCAAAACATATATTAATTTAAAAATTAATTCATAGGAAATAGAAAATATAAAAAAATAGAGAGAGTTCCTTGACTGACTATAAGACTTATAATAACATTAGAAAATAATGTATAATGATATACTATATGAAAAAATCAACACATCAGTTTTCCATGGTAACATGAGGTTCTATGGTAGATTGACTTAACACGTGATTAAATTGTAAAAAGTACATCATAGTAACTAAAATAATTGCTTACAAAAAAAATTCATTGTAACTCAAGACTTGCAAAATTTATTTGTCTTATTTTCTGTTACAAAATTTTTAACTTTAAAAATTTAAGATTAGTCTTAATGTATAATATGTTAAACATAGAAAATCTTATCAAGTAATAGTTTTAAGAATAATTAATTCGACTAAAGATATCAAATCATCATATTTTAAATATCTTAATTCACTACATGTCCTAAAATCTAATTCAAATCATACATTGTAATGAATAAATAATCATTAATAATTACTGTTTTATAAATTTAATTATCACTACATT
Organism: Viscum album; assembly: GCA_963277665.1. Lineage (NCBI taxonomy): Eukaryota > Viridiplantae > Streptophyta > Magnoliopsida > Santalales > Viscaceae > Viscum > Viscum album. Next base: position 9,795,509 of record OY728127.1, read on the forward strand.
TAACAGATTTTTGAAAATATTAAAAAAATTTCAGATCCATTAAATTATAAAGTGATATAAAATATTAGAAAATGATCTCTCAAAAGTCAAACATTATATCATTATCTTTAATTAACAATTAACAATCATGATTCAATGATATATTTATAAAAATTTTATTATCATATTTTGTGGGGATATGTGGACATGTATTTCTATAGTCTATTAAGCTGTTTTTAACCATATAAGTTTCTTACAACGACTAACTATTGATATGTGATTAGTTTCTTTACTGGATAGTGAAGTATTCTTCTTTATACTACACTGTAAAACTAGATACATTCCAAAACAATGACATATAGTTGGGGTTATTTTTCTATATTACATATATAAACTCGAATCAGTATAAGAACAGGTAATGAGTTGAAAATAATACCCTATAGAGTAAAATAATTCTATGTTTTTGGTATTCCTGAGGAATGTAAAAATATTATAATAGAGTTAAAGTTTGTTCACTATAATTTTATTCAAAATGTTCAGAAATACACACACTAAAATTAATATCATGTTGAAAAATATTTTAGTTTTGTAAACTCCCAATCATTCTTTTATGAATAGTATTGTCATCTCATTCTCATGTTTCATTAAAATATTGTTTTTATGTAATACTCATTAGATAATCAATTAATTTAGTGTAATACATCATAAATAAATTAAACTATCTTTTTTATATTCATTTTAATTCGAATTATTCCATCCTTTTTTTTTGAAAAATTTGAAAGAAATGAAATTTTTTAACTCCCTGATAAAACTAATTTAAAATTTATTTTTCATTTATTTAGAAAATTTAATACACAATTAAATTAATGAAAAAAAAATAAATAATATCATCAACATATTTTTAAGAAACATAAAAAACCTTTTATGTTCAATTAATAAAAAATTAAACATCAACTATAAATTTTGAAAATACTTTTGAAATCAAGATCAAGTTCAGACTATCATACCAATATTTGGTAGCCTATTGTAGGATATAAAGTGGTTTTGAATGCTTAAAAACATGATTTGGAAAATGGTGGTTTGAAAATACAAGGGTTTTTTCAATAAATAAATCCATTATAGTGAAGACATTCAAAAATAAACTCTTTAAATCAATTTGATAACTAATGGAATTCAGATGTAAAATATATTGTGACAGTATTATGGTGGAATTATGTATAACCTCTAAGGAATAAGTTACATTGTAATCAACACCTTCCTCTTTAAGATAACCTTATTATCCTAATCAATCATTTTTTAAATATTTATACCAAATTCATCAACTTTATTTCTATACATCCATTAAGTTTCAGTTTTTTGGGTAGCCTTTGGGTATTTCAACTAGTTATTATACATAATTTATTTCAAAATGATTCAATTTATAATGAATATCCTATACCAAATACTAATCATTGGTATGTTGAGTGATGTTCTTCAATTAAATTTTATAGAATAAGGATTTATATTTAACCTGTTTTTCAAAGAAGTATTGGATTTCCTTTTTTCTATATTACAACAAAAAAACAACATCTTCTATATGGTATCTACGGGTCTTAATAATTTTTGGAATTGAATTCATTGGTTCATTGAAGTATCCATGAAGTTAATGCTATCTAGGATTTTTTGGGATATTTATAATGTTAGTAGAATATTCATTTTTTAAAAAATAAAAATCTTATAAAAATATGTCATATCATCATCATGTTATTCTATACAAGGTTAAGCATCTGGTGGATATGTCTAATCAAATTTTCTATATAAAACTTCTTCAAAAATATTTCATTGATTTCTAAATGCTCTATATAATGGTTATTTCCTTCCAGACTCATTACATATCTAGTTTGAGATTTGGAGGTGTTAAGTGGGTTCCTGATGAGGGTTTGGTAAATTTGGAGTTGAAATTAATCTAGAGAGGGCTTTTAACAGTATGAAAAGATGTTCAAAAAATGAGTTATTGTTCTCACCATGAAATAAATTATGTAACAACATGAGCTTTCAAAATTTAATTCTATGTTAATTAATTCATGACATGAGACAATTTCATACAATATGAATGTATTCAAGTATTATATTCCATGAAATATTCAAGAAAATAAATGAGTATTAAATTAAGAGTATTTACATTTTTAATTGGTTTTATGGAATGAATTTGTTTTTACCATGAAAATTAAATGCTTGAATCAGTGTTATATGTATTGACTGTGTGAAATTACATCCTTTAAATAAATTTTGGATCTCTCTCAACATTATTAGTTCTAAATAACATTTTGGTGAAACATTACTGATTTTTTAGGATATTCCCTCCATTTTTCCCAATATTTAATCATCAGCATATAGATATTTATTTTGAATATACATTATTATTTAATTGATTTTTCACTTCATTTTCATCCATTCCTATTTTTGGGATTCTATTTGGTGATATTTTTCTGGTTGGGTAGTGGGTGCAATTTTATTTTGACGATACATTGATTTAATTGATCTCGATCCATGGTTTTATTACATGGATTTTTCCTTTTTTTATTTATCCTCCACCAAGTTGTGTGCAGTGATTCAAAAATATTCTTTGATATAGGGGATCATTATTCTCTATTTTCTTATGTTCATGTGTGGTGACTTCATTTTTTTCTTCTATTGGTGGATAGTTTGGGTAATTAAAAGAAGAAAAGTAATTGGATAAATATGAAATTTAATTGTAAGGAGAGAAATTGCTGTAATTTACTACTATTGATGTTATTTATAATGTATTTTCTAAGGGATAAATGTACAAATAATTCTGTTTCTAAAAATCATGGATGTTTAGAGTGTTATTTGTGTTTTAGTTTTTATGATTGTGATAGAATAGTTATGCCGATTTTTTTGAATCACTCTGAATTATATTTTATGAACATAAATACAAAATTTAATTGGTTTCCCGTGGACACATTTAATTTTTTGACAATACTCATGCTATGTAATGATGTAATAAAACTACATATTTTAAATGAATTTGTAATTGTGTAAAATTATGGATTCTAAAATGTGTTAAGATGGGTTGAGGTGAGTATTCTATTATCCTATTTTATATGTAGGAACCTTGTGGTGTATTATTCACTGATGGGGGTGATAAGGTTTGATGTGAAATGTGTTGGGAAGTAAAGGGATGGTTGATTGGCATGGGATTTGATGTGGAATGATATGTGGTGGTGCAATTATGATTCTTGTGGTGAGATGGTTATGTTATTGTGATGATTAGAATACATTATGTTATGGAGATTTATTATGTGGGAAGGATGAGATGTTATATAGTTTTCAATAGTTAGTTTCCTAGTCACCCATGAAATGAATTTAAATGATGAAACTAAAATAAAATGGGTTGGTATGTGAATAATAATGGTATTTAATTAAATAAAATATTTGGTTGAAATTTATTTCTTGTAGCTGTATTATATGAAGGAAACAAAAAAAATGAGACATGTTAATGTTTAATTAATCAAATTAGTAAATTTGGGTTAATATAAAATCATAAATTTCTAAAATATGGGAACCTCTCATTAAAATAGGAATTTTTTTAGTTATGGGTGGCGGTTGTGTGATGTATTTTCATTAGTGTTAAAAACAATTATGATAGATTTCATGAGGTTCAAGGGTGGTGTTGTTGACTATTAAATTATATTTGATTATAACCAATAGTTTTGGTATTGTGTGTAATTTATTTATCTCTTATTTTCATTTTATTTCATTCATACACCACATGAGTTGTATAAACCCGAAAATTCTTAAATGTGTGGGGTTTTGTGTGTTTTTACCAACATCTAGGTTTGTGGTGGTTCAAATGGCTATCTACCGTAACTTCTCCAGCCTTCCATTAGTTATAGTGATGATGATACATGTATGTGTTGAACATCACCTAGTGAGGATAGGTTAGTGTTATAGATCACCTATAAAAGAAATATTGATGTTGTAGATCAACTAATGATGATGAGGACATTAAATTTGGTGGTGGGTAATGTGTTTTTGGATGGGGGAATGATGTTTATTTTCATGAAATTCATTAAAGCCTACTGCCATGGATATTATAAGTGACAATATGATGAGGTTCTAATGTGTGGTTTATGACTGATAATACAGAATATTCTATAACTTGTGAGTGTGGTAAAATTATGTATTCTTATTGACAATTATCAATTATGGATGTATATATTAAGTGATAGAACCTGAAGTAATTTGATCATAATAAATTTTATGTTTGGGTGTGAGAGACTCAAATCTACAGTGAAGTAGTTTTGGGGTGCATTTACATTAATTAAATTGATACTATGTGACTAAATTGGATGTGTTATTTACTGAGCATGTTATAGTGTGATTGAGATTGTTTAGTTGTCCTATTAAAATTCATTTTTGTTCTAATTTTTCTTCATGTTTACATTAATATTCTTTTATGAAATATGGATGAGATTCCATGGTTATTAACTAATTAAGTATACATGTCATACTCACCATACATACATATAAACTATGTTTTAGGGTTTTAATATGATTTTAGAGGCCATTAAATAAATTAATATATGGGAAATTGAAACAGTTTTGAGTCACTATAATAGGACTTGTCCTTCGGGTATTATTTTTGTGAATTTCATTATTATTAATTGTAATTGTTTTTAAATTGTGGGATGATTTTATTTTATATTTATATTAAATGATATTTTTTCATAGATGTCAATTTATCTTATAAAAAAATAATTATAATGTTACTGATGGTAATACCTTCCATATGTGAGATTTTTATATTCATGATGCCAATTAGTAACTATATGCATACTAGAGGAGGAACATGGGGTTCATTATCAATCCTCCTTAAATTCCTATCATAGTGGTGTACCATTGAAGGGAGGGTGTGAACCTTATAGGGTCACTCGTATGACATAGCTATGTATTGATTTGCATGTGCTTCCATTCAGGGAATTCAAAGGTGTCTGGGGTCAGACACCATGGGTTTAGGAAAAAAGAAATTAAAACACAGTTGGTGGATGGCCTATTTAACTATGCAGTAAGCCATTTGCAGGTGATGGTTTGAAGACATTGTTATTTTTCATGAATTGAGTAGGGTTTCTCAAAACCTATGAACACTATTAGTAATCATGCATCATTTTTTATGGGGTGATAATAGACCCCACATTGTTAGCATGTAGTTTGGATAATCATGATTTAAAAATATGCTGAAAATCAATGTCATTAGAAATTTGGTAATTTTCATTATTTCCTTGATGGATTTATCTTCCCTTTAGCTCATTTCTCATCCCCTATACGTGAATCCCTATCCTTGGGATTTATTGTTGTTACACTAGGAACCATGGTAAATTCTACTTGAACTACGAGTGGGTTGGCTCAAGGTAAGCCCCCCTTATTGATTTAACTTCTTATTCCACCTTCTATCACTATGTTATTTAGTTTACAAGGAATTTTTATACCATAGATAGTGGGTTTTCAAAATATAATGTTTTTAATGGGGGGATTTGGTTTTTTATTTGTGATTTATGTTTAATTGATATGTTATTTAAATTCAGAATATAAATTTTTCATTTTAAATGGGTTTTGGTCATATTTGGGTCATGAAATAATTTGGGATATATGGTTTTTGACATATAATGGGTTTTAATTGTGATTCAAAAATCTAATTAAAATGTTAATTTTTATTTTTATTTTGTTAATGTGCGATATTTTAATATTCATCAACCGTAATTGGTTTAGGTTGTGTATTTTAATGGTTGTTTTGATCCCATCGAGTGTTTTAAATGAAAAAATTTTGGAGTCTAAGATTGTTCTTATAATAGTTTTGTTAGAAAAATTGGGATATTGTTTACAAATGGATTTCATGTTATCGTTTTTAAATAGTGGATTGAAGAGGGGATTCAACAATAGAAAAGTGGAAAATAATTCCAAGTATTTTTATAATTCATTTTTTAGGACATTAAGTGTTTTCATAAATGAAGTAGCTGATCATGTTAATATATTATGTCCTCAAAATTTTCCTATGATGATTTTACATCATTTAGAGGATTTTTTAGAGTATTTTGTGGTTATACCATGTTTATATCCCTTATTGTTGTGTTATTATTTCAACCTGGTCCTTTTTTGTCCCCTTAGGAAATATTGTTTTGTTTTTGGTTCAATATTTTTCACACTTGGGTGAGTATTACATAATTCAATATTATATTGGTTTATATAAATTATTTGGAAGGTTTTTTTGAATAGATTCTTGTTTTTCGTTGAAATGAGTTTTAAAGAAATTCTTTAAAATAGGAAAAACTAGTTCTAGATTAGTATGTTGATTTTAATAAATTATCCTCTATATGTGTTATTAAGTATTTTAAAATTATATTTGTAATACACCATATTTTCCTGATGAATAAAGGGGGTGTAATTTATAAAAGGTTCCTTGTCCTTGAAAACATATTTCCAAAGTGATTGTTTTCATTAAATCCTAATGGGAGCATTTTTATGAAATAAAATAATGGGATTCATAGTTTTAATTATTTTTTTGAATGGTTACCTTATTGATTGTTTTATTCCATTAGGTTTTTATGTTGGGTCAATGGATTGTTGTTTTGGTTCTCTTAAATTTGGGATTCCATTTATTTCTTATGCCATGCCCATTTTATGTTAGCTTCTATTTAATGTGGGAATAAGTGACAATTTAGTTAGTACTTGGGTTATTAGGATAGATTCATACTTTAGGTAAATAATCACTTGGTAGTGTTATATTTTTGGTATTATCCATATGATGGTGTTCTAATTTGATGTCATATTTTACAAACTATACAATGACCTCAATTAGGCTCCAATGTTTTTTATCATTATAGAATTCTTGTATGTTATCCTTCATAGAGGATATTTATATTATATTTTTTTTGATTTAACAGATGGTTGGTATGTTTCAAGATGTTGGTTATCATTTTAGGAAGTTGTAATTAGTTCCTTAATTGATCCCATGTGTTCCCAATAATATTTTGAATATAAATTCCTTTAGTGCAGGTCATTGTTTTAGGTTTTATCATCCGTTAATCCTTCTAGAAGATTTCATAATTTGTGGGAGACTTATGATTGGTATCCATTCACATTTGGTTATTGTATTGGTGATTTTTGTTGCATTATAATTGTATAAGTTTAGTAGTAGTGTGGACATGAGGGTTCATTATAGATTAGTTTTTTGTTTCGGAGTCTCATATGTGGGATTAATGTAATAGTTTTTTATCCAACTCACCTCATTAGATTTGGTGTGAGAAGTGGCTAGTTAATTTTACTTCCTTCTTAACATGGAGATGTATGGGGTAAAAAAGACATGGTGGGTACGTTTGTGAAACCATTAAATCACTAGTATTACTTATATTGGTTTTCATACATATTTTTATATTCACTGAATTATATGGTGTCCGGGGTTGGAAGCCATTATTTTTGGGAAAACATACCCGACCGCGTTATTGGTGAATAGGGACATTAATCATTAGTATAATCTTTTTAGGGTTATGGTTTTGTCTAGTTTTATTTTTTACATCTTGTGTATGGTTTGTCAAATGGTTTAAAATCCAAGTGTTTCAAATCATTTTTATTTTGGGAGAGGCATTACAACCCAAATGATTGGAACATCGGTTAAATAACTGTGTTGTCGAACCATGATGTATGACTAGGTTATTTATTATTTTGGAATTTCTTTTTATATCTTTATATATATAACTACTCTTTTCCTCATTTCACACCCCAACACAAAACCCAAACTTTGGGATTCGTAGATCCTCCTATTATAATTGTGATGGATTCCCATTGATATCTTCATGGTTTGAATTGAGGTAAACCCATCCTTCTTGATATTTCTTATTCTTTCGCCATTCTAATTCCTTATTATTCTATTTATTTGGATGGTGTTTACCATAAATGGATGTATATTAGAATCAAAGGGTTTAATGGGGGATTTAGTTTATTTCATTTTGATGTAGTTTTGGGATGACCTCTCCTTCTCAAATTGATTTATTATTTTCCAAGGTGAAAAGTTCATATTTGATGATGTGGTGTGTGTCTCTATTTAAGATAATTTTAATGGATAACAATTTATTCTTATTTTTTTTGTAAAATTTCATTTAAATTTATTAATTATAATTTTTATCTATATTTTATTTTATTTCTGATTTAGTTTTTCAATTTTATTCATTAATATGGTCATTAATATGCAGTTATGTCATATAGACTCCCCAATTGTGTAAAAATTGATCAATGAGATTTACTTCCATAAAAATGGCTTTTGAAAATTGGATTTAATGTAATTTTTCAAGGTGTGTAATACATAACATGATTTAGGAATATGTAGTATGTGAAATTGGTTTTTAAATGAGACATGGAGTAATGATTGTTAGGGATGTAAAGGTATTTTAAAGTGGTATTTATAAAAGGTGTTTCCATATAGATGGAATTTTATTTTAAATCGGATAAATTTTCCATGATATAAGTGTGTTTCTTAATTATAAATTTGGTTTATTTATTTGGATTAAGAAATATATAATCTGTGTTAACACGAGTTTATTTTTTTCTTGTTTTTGGAATTGATTTGCACATGGGAGACCATGGGTGTGTGTATGGTGACATAGGAATTTATCCTTTAGTATACATTGAGGAATAGCTATGGAATGTTGTTAAAGGTTCTATTAGAGACATTGGGAGGAAAATCCAGAGGGAATCCATTATGTTTTCTAATGGACAATGACATTCGTTTAGTGGAATTCTGATAAAACATCCTTAATGTTTTCTAATGGGATATGAGATCTTTAATAGTTGAACACATATAAATATTTCAAAATGAGGACCATGTTACTGATGGATATATTGGGAGTTCATCCTAGGGAAGACTATGAGAGTTTCCACATTTTTATCTGGATAAAAAATGTTTTTAGAGTAATCAACACCTTCATCATACAGATAGATCCCATGGTTCACATTACTTGTTCCTAATTGATTATTTGAACTTTATAAATCATGTTAGTTACATTTGTGATTATATTATGTTTTGAGTTTTCTATAATTTTCATTCTGTTTTATATAATTATTTTATTCCTATGAATTTATATTTGAATCCCAATTTGATTTAAATTATGTTGTGTATGGTTATTCCTATTCTTCCATTGCAAGATTATGAAAATGGTGTTGTATTTATATCCTTGTGTATAACATGATTTTGTTGCTTTGTCATGATTTTCTCGGTGGATTTGTTTTATTTTTTGGATCATGTTTAAGAAAAGTTTTTAGGAAATAGGTTCTTTTTAAAATGAAGAAAAAAGGTATTTATAAATTTTAGTTTTCATGTGATTTTTTTTAAAAACATTTTTTTTGAAAAATGAATTTTCATTTATAAATATTTGTTTTCATGTATAAAGTACTTACATAGATTAATGTTGGAATCCTAATATGATGTATTCCTCAAAAAATACACATTCTTTTGGGTATATGACAACTAGATTTTGTATAAAAATTGAAATTTAATAGGTAACTAATTTGGGAATTTATTCTTGATTGTCATTTTCTAGTGTTTTAATATTATAGAAGACATGTTATCACATGTTTTTTCTCATTAGGGGTTACTTTTAATTTTTCTTGTTGGGAAATTATATAACATCTCTTGTGTTCTCTTCCTATAATTTTGATCTTCTGAATACTATTACTACAATTATGATTTTTATCTTTTTCTTATGGAATTTTATGTTTTTCAATGTTATGTTGTTTATCTATCTATTATTATTTATTTTTAATATTATGTTTTATTTATTTATTCACACTAAGTCTGATGGTATGTTTGTGTGATAGTTCAAGTTCATTGATTGGTCATTCCATTTTACTAAGGGAGAAACTATTCCCATAAGTTTTATTTTGATCACTAGGTGTTTGTCTCCCACCAATGGCGACCAGAAACAAGCCTTGGGACATAAAGAGTAGAATATTAAGTGACCGGTAAGGTCAAAAAAATAGTTAATAACAAAACTGTATCAGATCGAAAAAATAGTTAATAACAAAACAGGTGGATGTATGATTTTGGTCCTGGATAGCAATTTGTCGTATTGAACCTCATGTTTCCATTTGTGTATTGGGATTTAGAACTAACACTGAGTTTGGGATTGGAATTTCAGCATGGATTTGGATATATTTTGTTAATATGTTAATCCCCCATTGAGTTTATCATTGATTTTAGGGGAAAATTTCTTCTTTGTAAAAAAATGGTGAATTAAATTGGTTTTCACAGTTAGAACACAATTTATTGTAAACCGTATGGTGGCCATGCAACCATGATATGAAATCATGAAAATTCATGTATCACTATTAGAGTATGTTTTACCATACCATTTGAATATACTATAATGGATTCAATTTATTCAATGAAATTTTAAATTTTCATTACTTTCTTCATATGTTGATTCATATTAGTAATTCCATTATTGTGTTATCTTATATGGTATTTTTAGTAGTGTTTTATGGTCACAAATGTAGTTGGATTGAGATGTGTTCCTGGTTTTGTCCCTTGGTCACAATGTAATATAAAATTTAAAATGGATATAAGAATGAAAGAGAGGAATTCCACGAGGATTTTTTTAAAAACCATTTTATACAAATATGGGTAAAAGTTAATAATTTCATTGATAAAAAAGTTGAGTTTTCATATAAATATATGAACTGAGGAATTTTTTTGACTGAAAAGTTTTTAGGTTCCATAGTAGAAATTTTTGAAAGATATTAAACTCATAACGTGTGATGTTTTATGAATTTATTTATAGAAATGTTTCCATTATAATGGTTTATTCATTAGTTTGGTTTGAAATTACTTTCATAATGAAAAAGGGGTTTAATGAACAATGAATTTTATGAACTCTATTAATGTCCACAGATTGTTCTAAATTTATTATATTTTGAAAATAATTAGAAATTATTTCGGAATGGAATTTAAAATTTCCTCTTTGTAAAAAAATGTTTGGTGAATTTGGAAAAAGGGTGTTTGATACTTGGATTAAATAAATTAGAGACCGGTGGGTCTCTATGTTTTTATTTGAATGGATGATATTTTTTAGATGGAAAATAGTTTAGTTATAAGAGAAAATCTGCAAAGATATGTGATTTTGTTTTCAATGGAATTTTTGAAAGGGGTCAATTATTTGTTCCATTGATCAGGGAATTGTAAGATGCGAAAATTATAAAATAATTACATTGTATACGATAAAGTATGTGACACACAACACCATGCTTAGAAGAACATATAAAAACCCTAGGCATTGTGATATATTTATTTTTATATATATTATATCTCTTAAAAATATTCCATTACAAGAAATATGGATTTTATCATCAATTTTATTCAATATTGGGTTTAACTTTTGTTAAACAAAATAATATGTTTCTTTGAAAAGGTTTGTTACATGAAAGGTATATTTTTATTAAACAATAATTTAATATTAAACACAGTTTTTGAATATAATAGTTATAAACTTGATATTGAATTAGAAGGTATAAATAATAATAACAAAATTATGATAATTATTTTTATCTATTTATTAAGAATAAATTAATAATCATTTAAAAGAGAAATAAATTTTTTCTAAAAACAACATTTTACAAAAAGATAGTTCTGTTGGTCCTTGTGTTCATAATTTTAAATTCAATTTTCACACTTTTAGAAAATTTATGTGAAAATAATAGATGTCGTTTTTTGAAATCATCATATAAAAATTAGCATAGGGTTAATTATCTATATTATTTAAAAAACAATCATTCTATTGATGAATTTTTAAAATACCAAATGTCATGTAAAAACTACCTACTCTTTTAAATAACTTATAATTATAATTTTTATTATTAATTTATTTAAATTAATATTACATAGTTTTATATCAATATATACAATTTAGGTCATTACAACCATTTTCATTTTGAATTTTGATATAAAAACATTATAATATTATGTCATTATAACATTAAAAACAATCTTTCTGAAAACATTTTTTCAATCTATTTTAAATTAAATTTTTTCACTTTTGAATATTTTTTTTTGAAAATATGATTTCATTCTTAAAATTGGAATAAATAGAAACTTATAATAATATAAATTTAATTTTTGACCAAAATGAACTATGAATTAAGAGTAAATTAAGTATAAAAGTTAAACCACTAATGATATGGAATTTTTATTATTAGAAAAAAAGGGAACCCAGTCATAAAATATATAAAATAAATAAGAAGAGATTAGTGGGGTCTAAAATAGTGATTTCAGAGAGAATAAAATCTAATAATATCCACAACATCCACAAAAATGGTCCAACAAAAGAAAAACAATTAAATTGTGCATCTTGAGGATCCCTTGAGTTAAAATATCCATCTACCTTACTTCTCTAATGCCATGTATGAGATATGATAATGAATTTAGAAATTATTATTCGTCACATAAAAACTAGATAGGCAATGGTCGGTAGGAGGGGATACATCATAGGATAGAGTTTTAGAGAAAATTTAAATTAGTCTCAATATATGAGAGTCTGATATTGTTTAGCTGACACAGTTCCAAACTAAACAATATGGAATTGGCTTCGTCCTGCAAGGAATAACCATCAGTGAACATAGCAAAGAAGGAGATTCCAATAGAACCATTGAATTTGCAAACAATACCTCCTCCCTATATATAATGAATGTTTCTGTATCAATCAGTATTGAGATTAAATCTTAAATGGGATGGTGCTATAGAACCAAGTGGAAGAGAGAAGAGAAATGAAGAAACAGATGATGGCCTAACCGTTTTCCTGAGAAATCCTTTTTAGGGTTCATATTCTTAGACTTTCAACGTCCAACCCTGTCCGATTAATAGATTTTTAATTCATGTAATAATGGAAGTGGATAATCACTTTATCACCTCAAGATGAGCCTTATTACTTGCATGTAAAATTCAAAAAATCATTTCAGAAATAATGTGAAATCGTGGACTTAATTCTTTAATATCATTTCTCAAGTCACAGAACCATTGGTCTAAAAAGATGGAATGAGATATCTCCTGACCAAATACTCTATAAAGAAAAAAAAGGAATTTCATACATTTAATTACCATAGAATCTAAAAAACAAATTATTAAAGGATTTAATTTCATCCTCACCACACCACGAGTATTTGAAGACAAGAGGAATACCATTATGTTGTTATCATCCATTTTAATTGTGTGATTCCTCACCCTCTATATGTGAAAGCATAGCTTTATAGGGCCATCATTCCTCAAATGGGTTTCTCCCAACATTTATATATCAGTTGATGAATAAAACACCTTTCACAAGTCCTTAAACTTAAAAAACCTGAATAATATTCAAAAAATGAATATATCATGATCTTGAGATAGTTTTATGAGGTAAAAGGTGTCTTGTGGATATTTTTTTAAGAGATATTGATAGAATCTCGGCAGTGTGCTAGCTTCCTTGAATGAGTTATCTAAAATATGGATGCTTATAAAAATAGTTTAGTTCCCTCCCAATCATGTTTCCTATTGTTTATGTCACATTTGATGGTAATACAATGGGTATACTATTCTATAGAGGTAATTTGGCGATGAATCTCACACAAGAGTGATGACGGTCTGCCCCTATGGATACCCAAATCTGTGCCATATTTTAAGGAAAAAAATGTTTAAGGCTTGTGTTTAATTACATGGTGGATGGTTGGATTGACTATATCATCACTAAAAAGATTCAATTACCAATTTTAGATCCAAAATATGTAATATTTACCTCCCAAGAGTGAACCATTTTATTATTTACAATAATTTCACTCCTCTAATATATAAGGGAACTTTCTACCCTCACTTCCTGACATGTTCAATCCTCTATAAATCAGCCAAGACCTTCCTAAATCACAAAAAAAAATTAATAACCTCATACTAGAAGCATTATGTTATTCAAAAATCCATACTAGGAAGGATTTAGTTCAAATGTAAGAATAATACTCAAAGAATATATAACACTCATCAATGAGAAATTTTGTTTTACTTATTTTTCCTACTCCTTCAATTTTTATTAAACCATACAAATAGAATCACCCATTATCTTCAAAAAAACATCTATACTGTCATAATAGATTTAATTTTATAAAACCATTTTCACTCCTATTGAATGGGTTCTGTAATTATTGCTCATTTTTATGGAGGACTTCCGCATCATGATTTAAGGTCATTAGTTTTTTCATTTGAACCTTTCAAGGTTAGATATGAATATGGTTCTAAAGTATATATGAAATATTGGAAAAATCATTATATGTATGAATTAACTATTTAATATATATATATTTTTTCCTTACATTCTATAGTATATATGGTAATTTCATGCATATTTATGGTGGAATACAGACTCACGAAGTTATGTTATTCCTCATTAACAAACTCTTCACATGGTAGGTGACAAAGATAACTTTTATGATTATATGTGACATAAATGAAAAAATTATGATATAACGGAAATATTTACCACAATATAAGGATAATATATATAATTTATTATCATTAATTTTAACTCAAGTAATGATGATAACATCATTAATTTAGTAGTGGACTATTGTCTTCATGAAGTGATTTGACTCTGTTCCCATCACCACACCACATGGATGATATATAAATATATTATAACATCCCTTCGCTTTATTACACAGTTAAAAATGATTTATTACATAAAAACCTTCACTTGATAGAATATAGAAGATTTAGTGGTATAGTGTATTTGGGGATTAAGAACCTTATATAATATATTAGAACATAAAACACTCAATCTTTATTTAAAAATTCCTTTATATGACAACTGCATTCCCTCGTACTTTGTATTTCATGGGATAACCTGAGAACATGCATAAGAAAGGGGTGATCTATAAAGCCCAGGAAGGGAGTAAACAGGGAAATACATGAAGAATAAAATAAAATTTAGGCAATAGGCATATCAATATATCATAAAAGAAACATGAACATAAAATAAAAAATATAACATGATTATCATAACATGGAAATGTGGAAACAACACTTAACATGGTATTACCATGAGCCAAGGATCGTTGAAGATGAAGCATGAGAAAATACTCATTGCACTTGAATTATAAAGATTAAACCCTCATTTCACTTGACATATCATTGTACTAATATTTACCAAATTCATTGAAGCGCTATCAGGGAACACCCTTCTTAAACACATCATTTCATGAATAAGTGTGACACACGGATCATACAACATGGAATCATTCACCAACATCATTTTAACATGATAATGGAATGTGTAATAAAAAAATGAAACTCTTTAGATAATAATTAAATGTTCATAAAGGTTAATACCCTTGATAGAGAAATGGGCATTGTATTCACTACACAATGACTTTGGGGTGGAAAATTGCAGTGCAATTTCGGCTACATAATGGCATGACATAAAAATTCATAAAAATGGTTGATGAGAGAAAAAAGGTGTGTCTCATCGTATTTAAATGAAATGGATAGTAATTGGGTTATATATATATATATATATATCTCCCAACATTAGTAATGGCTGTTAGACACATAATACAAAAGAATTTCTTGAATGTAAATGAGGGGAGGGAAATTATTTATCGAATTTCGGAATGGTAGCAGGTATACAAGGGGGGAATATATGAGAGAAAAATGGGTATATCATAATTCAAACATAAAGGTCACAATATAAGGTATGAAAAAAATCATTCCCAAACATTTATAATTGAAATTAAATGGGCATAACAATATTACAAAGCAGGTATAAAATGAGAAATGGAGAGATCCCTTACTTGGAAGTGTGATCCCAAATGCTTGGGAGGGGATTGAGAGAGGTATCTTGAGAGATTGGGGTGCCTTGGGAGATTTATAGAGAGTTTAGGGAAGGGTTTGGTGGAGCTCCAAAGGCTTTTAGTGAAGAGGAAGTGAGATCATGGGTTGGTGTATATAGGAAAGGAGAGGTAATTCTTTATTATTTAGGTTTGGGCACCACACATTAAACAAATCAAAACATCAAACACCCCATGGTTTTTTCCAATGGTTTTAGAAAAAGTGGAGTGGAAAACATTATTTTATATGGACAATGGCAGAACATCTTAAAATAATAAGGTTTCCTATGTGGAGGTGAATTACTCTCTCAAGGAAATCAATTTAAAAAGTTAAATTGTTTTATAAGTATTGAAGGGTCCACTAAAGAATTGTAAAATTAAGAAAAAAAACTAAAATCAAATTATTTTAATGTTAAAACATATATTGGAAGAACATAATGTTTATATTATTTTATTATATCACTATTTGGTCATTTTGATGCCATAAAATAGATTATATAGTTAAACGATATTTAATTTTTACCCAAAAATTTGATTGTCTCAGAAAATTATGAAAAAGTTACTGTTGGATAATTTCAATGTCCTAATTCCAAAAATAATATTCATTTTATCTATACTATTTCTAAATATGTGATGTTTTACTTTTAGAATAAAAACCAATATTTATCGAAAATTCATGGGTTTTGAAAAAAACAACATTCATACATTGATAAATATCACAATAATATTCATAATTATTATAAATTCATTTATATTAAATAAAAAGTAATTTAGTAATAATATTAATATATTATTTAATTCATAAATCCATTAAATCACCCAAATAAGTATCTTATGTAACTAAAAATGCTATTTTTTGTTTTAAAAATCTATTTACAAAGTAAGAGTAATAAAATGAAATAATTTTATCTATAAATAATAATGAACATAATAATTTTACTAGGGTCTCATTATATAATCCCATATAACACCTTCATATGACAGAAGGGTAAGGTGTGCTATGGTGATAGACTGTTGGGGTGGCTCATATAACGTCACTCAGGTTTTAATCTATCTCAACTTCCACTTCTCTAGTAGGTGGTCCAGATTGAGCTTCACACATTGTAGTTCAGCCTGAGAGTGGTCAAGAGCGAAGCCCAATTACGCCACCACCTATCTGAGCTCCAAAAATGGGTTTGTATGGGGATGTCTATAGGATGAGGCCATCACTTTTTTTATAAGTAAATTGGATTTTCTAAATCCCTATATATATATTAATCATCTGATCACTGTTCAAATTCTATATTAGCAATGGTCACAATTATTAATGGTATTTTAAAATTCAAAAACATTAAACCAAGGAAGTGAATATGTTTTACATAACAATTTTTAAAAATAAGACATTTAATTATATCAAGAATAATTTTTATGGATAGATTTTTGGGTCATTACAATATTCCCCCCTTATGAAAATTCTCCCATGAAATTTAGTTTTACATTATATGCCGCAAAAGGGTGCGTGTATATTTCATTCATTTCCTCCTCTAGTTCCCATGTTGCCTCTTCGTACTTATGGTTTCTCTATAGTATCATGACTAGGTGGGTAGTCTTTTTAAATAGAATATTATTTCTACAATCCAGGATCTTCACTGGCTGCTTCTCATAAGAGTGATCATCATCTAACTGTACTACATCTAAAGAGATTACATATATAGGGTCTAGTATGTACTTATTTAAAAGGGCTACATGAATTACATCATGTACTTTGGCCATGGTGGGTGGCTGTTCTATTCGATAGGCCACAAACCCAACACGATCAAGAATATCGAAGGGGGTGATGTATCTAGGAATTAACTTCCCTTCCTTTCCAATCCTCAAGAACTTATTCCACAGAGATATGCATAGATATATTATATCTCCAACATTGATCTTAAGGTCTCATCAATGGTTATCTTCCTAACTCTTCTGACGACTTTGGGATGCCTTGAAATTCTGTTAAATGGTTTTCACCTCCTCCACCATTTCATTGACCATTTCAAGCCCTAGAAGCATATGCTTTTCAATATCATCCCAACATGCTGGTGTTCTGTAGCTTTTCCCATAAAGGGCTTCATATGGTGCCTTTAGGATGCTCAAGTGGAAACTATTTTTGTAGGAGAATTCATCCAGTAGAAGATGTTAGTACCATCCTCTTTTGAAGTCCATTGGACATGATCTGAAATATCATCAAGTGTCTGAATAGTTCACTTAGATTGGACATCAGTTGGAGGATGATAGGCCATACCAAAATTCAATTCATTACTTTGAGAATATTGGATACTTTCCCATAACATAGAGGTGAATCTCAGATCAGGATTGAATACAATATATAGTGGTACTCCATAAAGCCTTACCACTTATTTGACGTAAATCTGTGCAAGTTGATACAATAATAAGTCCAAAAAAATTCATGATAAAGTGAGTTTTCATCATAAGACTATCCAAAACAACCCATATAAAATTGTTTGCTCTTTATGACCTTGGATGTATAGTGAAAAAGTCTATGGTAATGTTCTCCCACTTCCATGTTGGTATGGGTAGTGGTTGAATCATCCCCTTATACTTTTTCCTCTCATCCTTCACTTGTTGTCATACTAGGTACATTGATATATATTCAATAAAATACCTTTTTATATTGTCCGGAAAAATGTTTTCTAGGAGATCCTGATACATTTTTTTGCTCTTTGGGTTAATAGAGAAGGTTGAGCTATGGGGCGTTATTCAGAATCTCCTTCTTTATCTTTAGATCGGATGGTACAAATAATCTAGACCAAAATCTCAAAATTCATTCCTTGTCAATCAAGAACACTGAGTATTTCCCATTTCTGATAGATTCTGCCCTTTTTAGAATTTCCACACCCATTCTTTGAGAATCCTTTATTTTATCCATGAGGGATGGTTGAGAAATCATTGGAGAAAGGATTGATGATGTTCCTCCCTTAATGAGTCACATTACCATCCTCTACAAATCTATGAAAATTTTATCCTTTTAAAATTCTCATTATTGATAAGCATACAAGATCCTTTATACATAGAGCATCTGCCACCTTCTTTGCCTTTCCAGGATGGTACTGCACTGAGTAGTCATAATTTATGATTATCTCTATCTATCTTCATTAGTTCATATTAATCTATTTTTTTGAATATATATTTTAGGATCTTGTGATCAGTATATATCTCACACTTATGCCTATATAGATAATTCCACAATATTTTCAATGCAAAGATCACATCTGACAACTCCAGATATTGATTGGGATATTATTTCTTATGGATTCTTAGTTTCCGTGAGGCATATGCTATCACTTTATAATTTTTCATTGTCAAATTTCCTAAAACCACCTTTAAAGAATCACTGTACACCACAATTAGATATCCACTTATTGGGAGTGTGGGTACTGGTTCAGGGATAAGCCTCCTTTTCAACTCCATGATGCTCTCTTCGCATTCATCACTACAAGAAAACATTAATCACTTCTGAGTTAGCTCGGTAATAGGGTTGGAAAATCATAAAAAAATACTCAGAAATCGATGTGAATATCCAGAAAACCCTAGGTGGCTACGGATATCAGATTTTAATGTTTTCCTTGGCCATCCCTCAGTTGCATCTATCATGGAGGTATCGAAAGATATCCCATTGGTTGTGATGATATGGACCAATAATGATACCTACTTAAACCATAACTCACCATTTTTTGTACTTTTCATAGATATTATCCTTCCTCAAGGTCTATAGTACAGTGCTTAGATGCTCCTCATACTCCTCCTTGGTTTTTCATTATATTAAAATATCCCCAATAAATACTACTGCAAATGTGTTGAGGTAATCTCTGAAAACTCTATTTATCATGTCTATGATGATCGATGGAGAATTAGACAGTATGAAAGGAATTACTGTGAATTCATAGTGCCCGTATCTTTTATGAACAAAAATCTTGGGGAAATATTCCTTTATTACCCTTACTTGGTAATATCCCGACCGCAGATCCAAATTGGAGAAGTATTGTTCTACACGTATCTGATAGAATAAATAATCAATTCAAGTTATAGGATCCTTGTTTTTTTATCGGGATTTTTTTGACCTCATGACAATCAATGCAAATGTGCATCGACCCATGCTTCTTCTTGATTAAGAGGACGTGATCACCCCATGGTGAAGCACTTGGGTATATAAACCATTTATCTAGATTCTACTATAGTTTTTTCTTCAGCTCCTGAAGCTCCATAACAACCATTCTATATGAAGTCTTGGATATTAAAAATACCCCAGCTAAAAGTTAAAATGATAATTCAACATCTCTTCTTGGATGAAGACCATAAAATTCATCAGAAAAAACATCTAAAAATTCCATCGCAATAGGAATGTATTCAAGTATGGTTTCTTCCATAGACTCAATCATCTGAGCCAGATATGTGTGCTCATAGGGCAATAATATCCATGCTTTAGTTGATGGTTCTAAATAAGATTCATCTTTCACTTTGCATATTTAGAGAACCGGGGGTCGATTCTCAATATGGATAGTGATTTCCCTCTCATATCAATTCATGTTGTCTTTATATAAGGAAATCCAATCCATGCTGATATTTTCATCAAATTACACCAAAGGGAGTATGATGAGGCTTGTTGGGAAGTTCAATCCAAAAATTATGATAGGGGATGAGTTATATTTAGGTGATGTAATGATTTCCCCATTTTCCATAATCATTTACATCTTTAGTTCCATTTTTTGTGGGGTTGGGATTTTGTGACTAAATATTACAGAAATAAAAGAATGTGTAGAACTAGAATAAAAATATACATTCACTATTCATGAATTAATAACATGTGTACCTGTCACCACTTCATTTTTTGGTTTCACATCAGCGGTAGTGATGGAAAAATCTGGCCATTTCTTCCTTGGAGTTTGTTGGTTTCCTCAAAATACACTTGGCATAGGGCACTAGTTTGCAGGGTGCCCTGGTTATTTGCAATTGAAGCATTGAACAACACGTTGAGGGTTATAATGAAGCATTCCTATCCTTTATCACAACCACAAGATTCTCTTGTCAGCAATTAATGGATTTGTTCCCTTCTCTTCAACACCTAAATCATCTCCTTGTCCTCTTCAGGCAATTTCTAGGGTGCTTCTTTCCACACATTTGGAATGTGGGGTGATGGACCTTCTTAGAACACTTGAATTTATCCATAGAACCACCATAATTGAAGTACACCTAACACTTCTTATCCCCATGATTCCCTTGGGATGAACCATTCTCCATTTCAACTTTGATTTCACATCAGAAAATTTCTTTATAGCTATCAAAGTCACGGATCACCAGGGATTTATACATGCTAGGTTTCAGCCCACCAAAGAAGCTGTAAGCCATTCATTCTGGGGTATCAAAAAATACAGAGGTGTATCATGAAATCCTTGTGATGTTTTCCTCAAACACTTTGATGGATTCATTGTCTTTTTCTTGAGGTAAAAGTTGTATTTTTCTATCTTAAGTCGGAAGGTTCATGGAAAATATTTATAGAAAAACATTTTCTGGAAATCATTGCCTTCCAACGCTTAAATATCCTCCTATGGCTTCGTATTTTTATCTATATCCACCATTAATCATCTTAACTCTCCATATGATAAGAATCCTCAAGAACCTTCAATTTAAAAAAAAAATTAAGGATGGATAAGATTGTTTCAATGGAGTTGATCTATTGTTCGATGATTGAGGGAATAGATGATCCATTAAAATTAGGAGGCATTTGTCTCATGAAGCACTCATTTGTGACATGTTCTTTCTTCGGCGTTTCCTCTTTACCCTTATTAATATTCAAATATTGAGTTAACTAATTGAGTATCATGAGAACGTTCGTGATTCCTACTCTCATTGGATTGGGCACCTCATTTGAGTAGTCTTCACATTGATCATTTCATCGGTTGTTTGCCCGAGTACTCCTATTACTGACCATTGGCTGGAATAATAGGAATGTTAAGGGTAAAACCTAAAGGGTAATCCAAGGAAAAAATGGATGTCTTATAAATAAATTTTATTTACTTATCTTACAAATATATACGCTTCAATCTAGGTAATCCTTGAACTACATTATAACATATATTCTTAGGGGAATATTTTTAATTCCCTTTATAATGGTTCATATTAAGCTTGTGAATTTACCAATGAACGTCCCCTAATAGTGTCATAACCACGTTTTTTGCAAGGCCCTTTTTCATGTACTAGGATACCCTATGTCAAGCCCAAAACTCCTTGTCCCAATTTTCACTCCTAGGTACATCTGTTCTAGGGCCGCCTCTTACTAATCGTATCCAAAAAAGGATATATTTTCATGATAAACCACTTACTCAATACCCAAAAAATTAACATGATGTTCTTTTTATACTTATTCTTATCCCTAATTATTTCACAAGGTTTTTCTAATCCTATTCCCAAAAATAACTAAAACTATCCTCTGATACCAACTATAACAACCCTGCTCTTTATTACACACTTAAACATGATTTATTACATAAAAACCTTCACATGACACAACATAGATTATGTAAGGGTCTATTTTATTTTGGGCTTATAAACATTACATAACCACTTATAATACAAAACATCATATCTTTATTGAAGTCTTCCTTTACAAGACCCCTACATTCCCTCGTACTTATCTTGCATGGGAGAACATCAGGACATGCACTAGAAAAGGGTGATCTTGAAAGCCCAGTAATGGAGTAAAAAAAGAATAAAATTAATAATTCAATACATGTTATGAAATTGGAATATCAATAGAGCTTAATTGAAACATGAACAGAATGGAAAGATATATCATGATTTTCATAACATGGAAATGTGGAAACAACACTTAACATGGTTTTATCATGAGCCAAAGATCATTGAAATAGAGAAAGAGTAAACCATTATTACACTTGAATTAGATTGAGTAAACCCTAAATTTAATTGATGTATCATGATACTAATATTTACTCAATTAATTGGAGTGCTATTAGTGCACACCCTTCTTAAACATTTCATTTCTTACATAAGTTTTCCATATGGATCATACAACATGGAATCATTCAACATCATCATTTATTCCATGATAAAGTAATGTGGAATATATTCAATAACCTCTTTCAACAATATATAAATGTGAATAAATAATAATACCCTTTATAGAGAAATGGGAATGGTATTATCTATATAATGACTTTGTCTTAGAAAATCATAGTGCAATTTCAACAGCATAACAATGTGAGAAAAAAATTAATAAAATTAGTTGATAAGAGAGAAATGGGCGTCTCATCATATTTTCATGATAATAGAATGTTATGGGGTAATATATATACATATACCAACATATGTAATGTAATTTAGACTCATAATACAAAATAATTTCTTGAATGTAAATGAGGAGGGAGAAATTCCTTATGGAATTTCAGTATGGTAACATGTATTCATGTAGGGCATCAATCAGAGGGAAATAGGGATCTGATCCTTCAAAAATAAATAGGAAAGTATAAGGGTTGTGAGAAATCATACCCCAAAATTTATAATTGAAAATAAAAGGGAATAACAATATTATGAAACTTGGATTAAATGAGAATGGGAGGGATCCCTTACTTGGATATGTGATCCCAAAGGATTGAGAAGGGCTTGAGAAAAGATTATTGAGATCATGGGGCTCTTTAGGAGGATTATAGAGATGGGAGGGAAGGGGTTGGCCGATCTCTAAAGGCTTTGATTGAAGAAGAAGTGGGATCTTGGCAAGGAGTATATATGAAATGAGAGGAAATTCTTTATTATTTTGGTTTGGGCACTACACATTAATCCAATCAAAGCCACAAACCAGGCCACGGTTTTTGCAAATGGTTTTTTTCAAAGGGGAAGTGGATACCATTATATTATAAGTTAAATGGCCTGAATTCTTAAAATAATTGGGTTTCTTATGTGGAGGTGAGTAACACTCTCTTGGAAATCAATTTAAAAAACTAAAATGTTTTATAAGTCTTTTTGGGTCAACTAATTCATAGTAAAATAAATCAAAAAACCTAAAATAACATTATTTTAATGGTAAAACATAAATTTGACGAATATAATGTTTATTGTATTTTATTAAATCATTATTAGGTCATTATGATGTCATACAACACATTATATATTTATATTTTATTTATTTTTTACCAAAAAATTTGACTATCTCAGAAAATTATGAATTATTCATTGATGGATAATTTCAACATCCTAATTCAAAAAATATAATTTATTTTTTCGAAATAATTTTCTATGTATGTGAATTATTACTTTTAAAATAATAACCAAGATTTATCGAATTTTTTTGGGTTTGGACAGAAATAGATTTCAGACCACAATAAAAACCACAATCGTATTCATAATAATCATACTGTCATTTATATTATATAAAAATTAATTTATTAATAATATAAAATTATTATTTAATTCAAAAATCCATTAATTAATCAAAATAAATTTCGTAATTAACTAAAAATTTTATTTTTTCTTCAAAAAACTATTTATAAGGTAACATTAATAAAATGAATGTATATTCTCTATACAAAAATAATGTACTTAATCATAGTAAAAGGGTCTCGTTACATACCTTCTTATAAGACCTACATAATACCATAGGGTACATTGTGCGATAGTGACATACTCTTGGGGAGTCTCGGATAACATCGATCAGATGGTAATCTCTATCAACTTTCACTTCTCCTTTATGCGGTTCTGTTCAAACTTAACGTGTTGAATATTGGATTGGGATTCGTCAAGATCAATGCCAAATGATTCCAACTCCTTTTCGAGCTTCGAGAAATGGGCTTCGTATGGGGAAATTATACTATATGAGGCTATCACTTCATTTGTCTACGTAAATTTAGATTTGATAAAGCCATATCATTATATTAATCATGTGCTCAATGTTCAATGAATATATTAGCAACATTAAGAATTCTTAATCGTATTTTTAAATCTAAAAACAAAAATACAAGGAAGATCATATGTTTTATATAACCATTTTTCATAATAATACATTTAATTAGATCAAGGGTAATTTTCATTGATAGATGTTAGGGTCGTTACATATATATAATATGGTATATATAAAATTATGATCAAAATGGAGAGGTAAAACATTACTTTCCTTCTTTCAGTAATGATCATTGAATATTTGATGCATTACTTATACGAACGTACGACCTTCCATCACCCTTACCGCAACATACTCCATTTTTTATAACGACCATTCAATGTGGGTTTTTATATAATAATATATGTATATATGTTATAATATTTCATGATTTTTATTCTATAAATGATGAAACTCTATAGTACATACCAAAACTCTATCTTTAATAATGAAAGACACATAAGAAAACAATGAAAATTAACACATAAAACAATGAGAATAATGAATTATTATTAATGAATGGGTTATAAAATGTTATTAAAGGATCATATATAATATTATAAATATTAATATTTTACATTAGTAAGTTATTAACATTCATAAAACCACAATAAATCATCTTAAATCACGTTCGACCAAAAGGATGTGTGAGGTAAGGGATTTCGACTCCATTTACATCACATTGAGGCATATTTATTGTGATATACCAATTTAATTTTATGTGATGTATATAACACACCTATAAAAAGTAATAACATTATTAAATCATAATTTTTGGTATTTTTATTTTTAACATGAGTAATTTCATCCAAGGGGGTTTGACATGAAAATTACAAAGTGATAAATTTTTTTGAACAATCTCAATTTCTTGGGTGATTTATAACATCATCAAGAATCAATCACGTTAATGCAATCATTTTTCATTATAAATTAAATTTTCCATAAGTATCCATACTCTATGATAAGATATATGTTTATTTGTTGAAATATATTCCATTTTTACATATGGTGTATACTTTGAAAATTAATATGATTATTTGAGGAAATATTTATAAATATGAATCATTTACATAATACAAATATATGAAATGTTATATTTTTTATGAATAATATTTAATATAGATATATGAGTAATTATTTTCTCATCAAAAACACAAGTTTGGTAGTGGAAAATGAATTCTCTTCGATGAATCAATAATCTCTTTAGACAAATTTTTTAAAGACCATATTCTTGTGTAGACAATAGTATTAAATAATCTTGTGATCGGTATTGATATTACTATATTCTAAACTATCCTATGATAGGTATTTATGTCAAAGGAAGCATCTTTCTAGAAAACATAATTTCTAATAATTAATAATTTCCTTCATTTTTTATTATTATTATCCATGAAATTTTTAGAATGATTTTATATTATGATGCTTGTAATTCGAAGATAAGTCATTATATGGCATGTTTATTCAGTTATATGATTTTCCATATAGATTATTAATTATAAAGTTCCATACAGATGTTATTTTAATGGAATGTGTGTTTATTTTTTTAGAGTTCCACTTTTATTATTCCTTATCTATTCATGTGTTGAAGTAATTTAAAAGTAATTTGTGTTTAGTTATTTTTATTTCAATATTGATTATGCATTATCTATTCTGAATTAATGTGATTTAAATGGAACATGCGATAATTTAATTACCATTAAATTTTAATTATTCTCACTCATTCTTGATTTATTCTGTTATACATAACAATTAATAATAATTTTGTAACACCAATTTTGATTCCATTCATAGGAAATCATATAGTGTAATATGTTTGATAATCAGGGATATTATTGAATAAATAATTCCACTGTAAAAAATAATTTGGTTAAATTTTTTTGGAACAAATGTAATGTAATAATCATGTATTTATTTAGATTACCAATACTTCAAATTGATTTAGTCATTCAGGATGTGATTCCTTAATTCCTATACGATTTTAATAATGCATGCACCAACATTGGGCTTTTGAGGTAAAGGTATTTTAAGAAACCTCTTGTTTTGTAGGTGTGTGATAAGTTTGGATCAAATATTATGATGGTTTATTGTGATTCCAAGAAAAAACATGATGATAGTAATAGTTTTGTATCTAGGTATTTTCCTTGTTCATTATTTTCTATTTCTTCAAAATTGATCTTGTCTATTCTTGACACGGCCCATAATTCAAATAGATTTTAAGGATCTATCGAGGCCTATTAGGGTGCTCGTAATTTTTATAATATGACTTCCAACCCATGATGTCTTTGAACTGAGGGTAGGTGTTTTTAAATTCCATTTTGTTCTTAGTATTTATGAAATTCGCTAGTTTTTGTGTTTAATCCTTGTGTGATGGTTTCTAAGATTTCAAATATATACTTTTTTATGGTTATTTACCAATTTTGAGTCATGAAATAAATATGGATGTGTGGTTTGGAGTTTTTATGCTTTTACTTTGTGATTCAAGAGGCTATTTAAAACATCAATTTTTAAGAAAATGTTGGAAAAATAATTTTAAAAAGGGTGATGTTTAAAGATTATTTGAAACTAATTGGGTAATGTTATCAATTTAAAGGGGTTTTAAATCTAATTTGGATATTTAAATTAAAAATTTTAAATTATTTAAATTGTTCTTATAATGTAAATGTGAGCTTTTTTCGAGTTATTTTACAAATAGATTTTAAGAGCACTATTTTGAAGAATGGTTCAGAGTGGGACATAAACCATTCAGAAGTCCCTTGGATTTCCATGTATATTAATAAAAGATTATTTATAACCTTCTGGGTTTTCAAAAATGTAGTGTCTATGTATTTTACCCTCTTAAGAGATAGTTTTTTCCAATGATTATTTAATATAGTTTATAGGATACATTCAGGTATTTGAATGGTTATAATTTTTTTATATCCACATATGTTGTTTGTTTATTTATTTTTTTATATTTTTCCCTTCTTAAGAGATTTTTTATAGGTTCTAGGATGTAGGATATTTTTAGATAAGATTTTTATTCACTTTAAAATTGAATTTTATCAATGATTTGGAAATTATTTATTATTATATGATTATCTTACTTTGAAATGATTTGTGGGGAAACATTTTGAAAGATGATATAATGTATTTTGATTTGTTATGTAGTATTTAAAAAAAGTTCATCCTTTGGTATGTTCATGGATTTGATAATGACATTTGGACTCTTCCAAACATTCTTGATGAATACAAGAGAGGTGTTTTATTAGTGGGACAAGGCATGGTGCAGAGATTTTAAAGGTGATTTCATTCATTTAACCCAAATAAAAATGTTCTTATTTAACACACATGTGTTATTAATATTTAAAATACTTTCGGTTTTATAGGTTACATTATTTATTGTTTAATTCATTTATATTTTGAGATTTGGTACATTCCACATTGTTTCACGTGTCTTACATTGGGTATTTTAGTGTTTTTTTGAGATATTACCATTTTATGTCATATTTCTTATTGATATCTGAATGAGTGTTCATTGGGATTCAAATTAGGTATTATGGATGGAGTTTTTCATTAATATGATAAAATATTGGTAGTTACATCATTGTGGGATTCACTATGAGATGTTTTTTCATTACAAGGTCCTAGTTTTCCCATAGAGTATGGTGACATGGGTCATGTGGCCATGTTGTTTCAAATTGGATCATGCTTGAAAGTGTTCCCACATTGAGGTGATGTGTTAAATTATCATCTATGGCTCGAGCATGTGGTTTTTGAGTTTATTGGGATTAATTTTCCATTGAGGAAGCGATAATATGTTCCTTAGTAGTTTCTATGTGTTCTATAAATCCTCTAGGATATTCTATCCAGTATAGGATGTCTTCATTCATCGTGTTATCTTTTGTTAATCCATTTCTGAGATTAATTAATGGTGTGGTAGACCATTTTTTGGTATTTTTTCCCTTTTATATATTTTATATGTGAGCGTTATTATGTTAATATTGTTTCTGTTTGGATGATATGTATAAATGACTGTTCCATATAGACGAGTTTTTGGTGTCCGAGTGTTTCTTTCTTGGAACCATAGATATCATTTTCCATCTATCCCACCTAATTCTAGTACGAGTGATTTATTTATTTATTTTTTCTTCCATCAACAACTAGGAAATTTTAATGGTAGTATGTGCTAATTTGGAGAGGTTCGTGACACTTTTTGGATCATTATAATTACTGGGTTGGGTTTTTATTTACCCATGAATTCATTAATGGAATTATCAAGTGTTTTGGATGAGAAAACACCATTTTTTTGGAAAACAGAGTGCATTTACTATTTAACCATATATCTAACCATGTATGTGTGATGTATTTGAGAAAAATTCATTTTTCATGGATTGATAATGGCTTTTCCAACTAGGTAAACTCCAGGTGTAACTATGAGACTTAATTTTTTGAGGATATAGTAAATCATATATACATGGTGAATGGTTTGATTAATAGTTTGGTTAGGCTAGGTTATAAAATATTTGTGAATTTCCAATTTTCCCTTGAATTTTTAACACCCCTTTATTTCATCTATTCCCCCAATGAAACCCCCTCTCATTATACTTCATAGATCCTCCCTTTGGAGCATTGGAATAATCTCCATGATTCCTTGGAGGAATTTCATGAGTTAATCCATTTATCTATTGATTTCACTTCTTCCTTCCCCATGTCATTCATTATTCTTATATATCAATGGTAGGTGAGGACCCAATATTTTGTGTTAATTAACATAAGTGATTTAGTGGGGTTTTTTATTTATGATTTAGGTGTGTTAGGACATCTCCTCCAAAAATTGTGTTATATTCCTTAAAGGAAAATATATTTGATTTGATTACATAGAAGGTGCAACTATTTAATGATTTTTTCCATGAATATAATGTAATTATTAGTCTGATATGGATATTCATAAATCAATTTTATTCCAATTTATTTATGAATGATTCTTCATCCTTTTTTTATTTGATACATGATTTAATTTTTCAATTTCGTTCTTTAATGTTTTTTTCAAATAGAATTTACTATTTATGATCTCAATATTTCTGTTTAGATGGATCATAGAGAAATTTTTACATAGAATTTAATTTTAAATAATTTATTTTCTATTTAATATTTGATAGGATTTAGGTATAAGTTGTTTTGGAAATTTGTTTTTAAATGATTCATTTTAGAGTGTTTTTTATAGAACTAAATTTATCATAATGTAGGTTTTGAAAAGTCATTTTGCTTAAAAATTAATTTTATTTTAAATGGGATTGTTTTACCATGATTATATGATTTTCATAACATTTTTGTTTTAGTTTATTTTTGTTTGATTATGAAATTTATTTTTTTTTGGAACAATTTAATGTTTCTCTGTTTGGAATTGAATAGAACATTGGAGACCTTTGGTGTTCTTAAGATGACATATTATTTTAGAATATAGTCTACATCCCTGAATATCTGGGGTATGTTGTCCAAGGAATGGTGATATCCATTCATAGGAAGACCAAGATGGATTCCAGGATGTAGTCTGAGGGGCTATATGATCCTTTTGGAGGAATATTGAGAGAGCTTCATTGCTTTCTCTTAGGGTTCATGGGAGGCTTTAGTGAGGAAGAATGAGAGGGATTCTAATATTGTTTCAATGAATAAAAAAATTCTATTGGGAGTAGTTCCCAAGAAGACTATGAGTGCTTCATCATTCTTTACTAGGATATAATATATAATTTATAAAAAGTCACACTATATCATATGGATAGACCCCATGATTCACAATACTTATGAGAAATATATTTTTAATCAATTATGCATGAATTGTTCCTTTTATGATTATGTTATTATGTATTATTTTAGAATCTTTATCATTAAGAGTTATAATTAATGATCATATACCAATGTATTTATGTTCTAAACCCTCTTTTTTATAAATTATTTTTCTTATGCTTATGGACATTATTCTATAACATACTCATCAAAATGATACTGTATTTATTCACATGTTTATGCTTTTTTTGGGTGTGTTGAGCATGCATTGTTGGGTGAATGAGACTCAATGTTATTATATTTATTTAGAAATTTTTTAGAAAACATGTTTTATAAAAATTAAAGTGATTTCAGATGTTTTGTTTTCAAGTGTTGTTTTTTTAACATGAAACCAATTTTGGAAAATTTGATTTTCAACAAGAATATATGGTTTTCAGAGATGAAATCCTAACATAAAATCACTATGGTATCCAACTAATAAATTTATCTAAGATTCAACATATGATTTTGGATGTATGTACAGTATATTTAAAAGAACATAGATAATGTATATAGAGAATTCTTGTGGTATCCATTCTTGATTACTATTGTCCATTGTGGTCATATTAGAGGAGATGTGGTTTCATGGGGTTTATCTCATGGGGCGATACTTATGATTTTTTTGGTTAGGATATTATGTATCATCCCTTATAGTCTCTTTATACTATTTTTATCTTTTATGTATTTTGAATACAAATATAATTTTTATGTATTGTTTACAGAATTTTATTTTATTTTAAATGATGTTGTTTATTGTATCCATTTTTAGTTATTAAATCACATTCCACTGTATTCATTTACTTCTTTTTACTCTAATGGAATGTTGGTGTTACGTTTCATGTCTATATACAATTAATGATGCTTTAAAATTTGAAAAACAATTCCCATAAGGTTTATTTTTATTCCCTGGTGCTTCTCTCCCGCTTGTGGTGATCATGTATTTTCTTGGAGCCTTGTGGCAGAGTATCTCAGGTGATGGGTTAGGTATATTCAGGCTAGTTTGTTATCGAGGGGGTAATAATAGAGTGGTATAAAATATTTTGGATGAGTGACATGATGGATTTTGAATTTACAAACGTTGAATATTTCATAGGTTGATAGGGAATGATGCTAGTTAATATTAGAACGTGCCATATGCCAACCATACTAACTAGGAAAAATGATTTTAACGAGCCTATATTCCAATTAATGGACCATAAGTTTACCAAATTTTCAATTTAGGTGGTGTTTCATACAGAGTATATACGATATAAAGGTACATACATCATGATTGTTTGTACAAATGATTAAATTTGTTGATTTGTTTTGAAAATTAAAATATGCTAATTTAATTAAAATTGAATGAATTTCATACTAATTGTATTATTTGTTCACATTGATTTTTTAGAAATTACCCATCATCATGATTTCTGTGAAACATAGGATTAAAAGGTTCAATAGGATGATCACATTTATTATAGAAGGATTTAACTACTATGGGGTGATAAAGAATGATAGGGAGGCTTGCGCGCCTTCCAATAGAAGGACTGCTGAATTTATTAGATGAGTAAATATGATTTGGTGATAGAGAACTAGTTGGTATATATTTATATCACATTTAGTATGATTTTATATTACAATAAGTTTTGTTTTTAATTGTACGATATTCAAATTCAAAGACCTACACATATGTGGTGGATTCATGGTAATCTGAATTAGGCATATATTTCACCATGTGATTTTCTAGAGGAGTTATATTTGAAATTATTTTCGTCGAAAATAAATGTAGTGGAGATTTAGGAATCCCCCTCCATTTAATATGGTAGCCTATGTGGGTGGGATATTGTGAATAATGTTTAAGAACACTTTGAATTTTACTTTTAATATTTTTCTAAATAGGGAGTCTAGAGAACTATGATTGGAGGAGGAATTGCAACAAATAATCTGATATAAAGTCACCCCATCTACACAGTTTACTTATTTTGATGTGTATAAAAGGAATTTGTAATCAAGAAGATTAATTAATTATAGGGGATCCTCAAGAGGGTTTTTAGAATGTCATTATGTGTGTAGGGATTTAGGTTGGGGATAATGGACGTCTAGGTAGTCATGGATCGAATAGTAGGGTACCAACCTAGTAGGACCATTTAAAATCATTCTAGGGTTAAGGGCTCACATGTATTAGCTTGGGGATTTCAAATTTCAATATATATATATATATATGTTGGAATCTTGTTTAATGTCATACCCCACATCCAAAACATTATGGATGTCAGTATTAGATAAGTTATTAGGACTATTCCTTGCAGTAGTAACTATTTAAACCATGATAGTTCTAATAAAAAGGGACATTTGTGTTTTTTAGTTTCCAGGGTAGTATAATTCTATTTGTTAGAGAAATAAAAGATAACATTTAATGTAGATTCATCAAATGGAGGATTGAATTCTTGTAGGGCTATAGGTTTCCCGAGGTACAATTAGTTTTTCATCAAAACTAGTTTCTACCATGTTTGAACTATGTTCATTTCACTAATATTTTCCTCCTACCTTAGTTAGTGATTTGGGGCTAGAGGTGGGGAGACATGTAATTCTTCTTTTGTTATCAATTTTAGTTATATTTTGTTCTACTTTTCATGATGTGTGAAAATGGTGTGGGCCAGTGATGGGGTACCACCATTCAATTCTGTAAATCTTATTACTATAGTTACTTCAATATTATGTAATTAGTTGTATTCATTAGATTTATTATATTTGGGAATTTGTTTATTGTTTACATAGGAGATTTTACATTTTCATGTGGAGGTAAAGAATGTGGTGTTCCATTGTGAGCAGAGTCATTGGTTGGGTGGTAGTAATGTCATGCCTCTTCTATCTTAATATATAAAAATATCTATAGAAGATTAATAAAATGATGTTCCCATGGGTTTAGAGAAGTTTCTTGTTTTATTTCTAGATTTCATGGTGAGAATACCATATCAATGTGGAATCTTATTTTGGATAGAGTTACATATGGTTCAATCTTTAATTTTGACATCCCTTTATCAAATGGTCCTAATGTAGCTACTTGATTTGAGGTTATGGATTGGTGACCTGATATAGAGGAGATTCATCATACCATGTGCCTCACTATGTTTTTTCCCAATTTTGTTCATAATGAAGGTGTGTGTATGTATAATGATATATATATATATACTACCCTAGGTTGATTTAGGTAATGTTCAAGATCCATTACCCCATTCTATGGATTAATTTTTTTTTGAATATCCTAATTCAAGTAGTTGTTTTTCGTACAATGGTTTGTTGTCTTGATATAATTTGATAAGGATATCTTGAAAATTTTCCCCCATTGAATGTATGGTAATTTCATGTTTATGGTTATGTATTTTTATGTCACAAACATAGTAGTAATGTTCATAGATATCATGAACAGAATTTTTGGTAAGATATTATACTAGTTCATTATCATTTTCATCAATGACATAAATATTTCCTCAAATTCTGAGGGAGAGTAATCTTATCAGGTTAGAGATTTATTTTAGGTCCATCAACACCATTAAATATGTGACAATATTTCCAATTAGATGTTCTGGATATGATATATGAATTTAAATTGGCACATGGTGTATCAACATGGTGTTTCTATGGACCCATCGAATTATAAGAATGTTTTTTAGGAATCACCCAATAACTCGGTAGTGTTTTGTAGTTTACATGGTATTTTTGGGATATTAATGATGTTTTTATATGATTTATCATATATTTTAGCCATGTTTGTGGAATTGAAAAATGAAGGACTTGGCCTTTTTTTGACTGATCAGTTGACAGTGGCATTCAGTTTCCAGAAGGAGATATTGATTAGTGCTCACATTCTTTAGCCATCCAAAAAAGGGGGAATGATTGAGTTTTTCTATGATGTGTCTAATCATGTCCTTTGATGTGTGTTGAAGAAGTAGATAGTAGGTATCTTTTAAGGGTTTAGGAATTTTCTCCCCCACATGTGTAATAGTTTCACCCATGATATTAAGTTGGTAGCGATTGTGTTCGCACTAAATCTATTGTATAATCACCTCATCCATGAGTTCTTTATATTTTTCATTGATTAAAATATATTGAAAAAAACATTATCTAAGAGGGATATAAATATAAGTTTGTATATGTGGATGGTGTTTCTTTAATATTATTTTTTTGATATCTTTTACAGTAGGTAAAAGGGGAACATTTTTTCTGATGTGTTGAGTCATAATTCTGAAGGAGATGTGATTCAGGATTACAAGGTTATTTGGAGAGATCTGGATGGAGAGTGGTAAACACTAGTTGTTATTTAAATAGAGGCTTTTAATTATAATGTATATGAATGAGGGAGTACTCTATGAGTTTTAAATCTCACATTTAGTAGTTAATTTTGGTATTACTAGGATTTCTTATGGCATGAGGAGGATACTTTGGTAGTTTGAAATAAAGCAGAACGTGTTACATTTCAGGTCATGATATTTGGTTTTTTAGAAATATAAATCTAAAATAAAAGTTCATGGAGGGGTTTTTCATCCTTTATATGTCCCTATGTGAAAATAGCTCATCATTTTGATGGGTTTAATAATCACTTTTCACCAGGCTCATGGATGATTTGATGTCATTTGAGGGATAGTGGTCCAATTGATGGAGTTGGCTCATTTTTTAATGATCCATGAATCTAGTTTCATGTATTTTTTATTATGTTGTATAGAGATGTTGTGGTTAGAGATTATATATTATATAAAACCATCATTATAGATTAAAATTCTCATTTTAACATATGGTTTTAGAGAGGAACTCAGTATTCCTTTGGCTCATAGTTGATCCTTATCACTAGTTTTCATCCCTAGACTAATGGGTATACCAATAATAACATATATATGCTAATGTATATACTATGTTCTAGTGTCATGGATTTTATTAGTTAATTGGAAAATGATGTATGCCCATTTGCGTCTAACTATAACAATTGTTATCACTCATCCATCTTCTTATCCCCACATATTTCACTATATAAGAGACCGTGTCGTTTTTTTACTATAAAGTACATCTACCCATACTATCATACTAATATATTACATCGTAGTAGTTGAATATTAATTAAATAACATAAAAATACACTCTATAATAGTTTAGGTCAAGTGCATTTGGAAACATGGGTACATAAGAAATTAGGTCCTAATTGATCTACATCATCTACATCTTATTTTTTTCATAACTAAAATCCTTCTAGGACATGTCTGACATAAACACATTCTTCAGATCAAGTGGAAAGAAAACATAAAAAGGGTGGGATCTGACTCTTGGTAAGGGAGAAAATGGGAGGATATGTAAAAATTACATTATCATAAGGGAATGAGAACAAGATAAATCATTGTAACACCATACCCTTTATATCAAATATCATAATATTGCATCATGACATAAATCATGGTAGTTCATTAGACAATAATCATAAAATAATCAATGAACATAATACATAAAATAATAAAATTGCTATAAGATATATATTTTTTGAATACACATAAGAATTGAAAATCATTTCATTAACAGTCATTGATTAATTACAAAACTACATAATAAAATGTGTTCACTCCCCAAACTATCATAGTGGCAATGAGTGGCTCCAAAGAACATCATATTGGATAAAGTCTCTTACTGAACTTGGTTTACTCCCCATTCCAATCATTTTCTTATATCATATGATATATATCGTTACCTAATTAATTATAGGACATATAATTCTAGGAAAAAACATTACATAATTAAAATAATACAGATTTGTTTGATAAGATCAAAAAATATTTATCATATTATAACCAATGAATCGAAATGAGTTTCATAAGTATTTCATCATATCGCATCTCATGAAAAAAAATATGTTTTCAAAACATATTTTCATCATAATAAAAAACCATACATAGAAAAAATAAGGATGTAATTATTGTATCATATATGTAGGAAAATATATGTAGAATAAAGGGTTAGTGTCATTGAAAAATATAAATACCATTTAAATATCATTAAAATAATTTTCAGGTTGAAAAAATTCCAACACTGAAAAACACTTTTTAAAACATAAATACCTCACAAATATTAAATAAAAAAAATTAATTTAAAATAAACATTAAATAATTTAATTTATGATTTAAAACATTGATTTATGATAGAAGGAAATATAATTCATGTCTTATACGTTGAAATAATGTATCCTTTCATATTTTTGGTAAAACAAATAAAAAACCTCGTATGGAAAATGAAAATAATATTCCTTATAAACCATTTTGTAAAAATTCAAACATGGGAAAAAATTATATTATATTGTCATATTGTAATATTAAAAAATTTCAAGACAACTTTTTTAGAAATCATGTACAAAAAATAAAAAATTGTTTTCAATTGAAGAGAGAAGTAAAGTCAGATTCTCTTAAAAACTCTTTTTTACTCTTGAGTGCATAAAGAAAGGAAAAATAAAAGATAATATAATATATATATAAATATATGAGAATAAAATTCATGATTTTATTAAGATATGGATTATAAAACTCAATCTTGAAAAACATAATCACAAAAAAACCTGATAAAAATGATATTGAAAAATAAAACCATTAGCACTTTCTTAATTATTGTATTAAAATCCATATGAAATAAAAACCCTTAGTTGGATAAGTGAATCGCCATACCATTTATAAAAGTTATTATATATGAAATTAATTGGTATTATATAAAAAAATGTAAAAGTGGATAATATTAATTGTTTCTCAAAAAAAAGTGAGATGAAAATAAATAACTTTATGTATAAACAACGGTCATAAATGTTTTAAACTCTTCTTATTCAATCAACATCATATGGATTGCAATAAAAGAATCCCTATGAGGGTTTTATAATCTGACCAGATCCTCTAGATCATTTATATGGAATCCAAGAATGGATTTTGGTTTGGATTTAGTTACATGAATGGATTTGGAAGTATGAAGACGAGAGGACATTGGCTTCCCTTTTATAATTTAAATGAGTGGAACACTTTTATTTTTTCAAAGATTCAAAATAATACCCTAAATTTTTCTTCAAAATAAAGATAAAAAACGAACCATTCACAAACATTAAATATTATAAGATTAAAATATTTCTATCCAATATAATTTAGATATGTTTTTAGATCCTTTTAGCCCTTATCTATTTAGTTTTTTCCAAGGTAATTATATTATAACCTTATTCGTACTAATAAATTATGACATTAATTACTATTAATTAAAAAGAAAACATTATTTCAATGTTTTTAAATAATTATAAATTTTTTGATTCAATATATGGAATCCTTTTTACCAATTTCAACTCATAGAAATGGAAAAAATAATTTTAAAATAACCAATATATGTGATGTAAAAGTGGTTATCCAATGAAAAATTTTTCATAAGTATAAAATTATTTACTATTAAAATTTAAAATAAAATTGTTCCCATTTAATAAATATTAATATAATTTAAAACATTTTTTTCATAAAATAAGATTTAAAAACTGACCTAGAAAATGCATTAAATGAAAAGATTTTTATTATTAAAAACCAGTAATTTTCACAATTAATCAAAAAAAATAATCAATTATGGAAAATCAAAAAATTAACTCTATGATAATGTCAACAAATTGAATTTAAAATTGAATATATTTTTTTATAATAAAATTCTCAAAAATTATAAAAAATAATTTAATAATTTTTCTAATAAAAAATTAAAATCTTTTTGGATTGAAAAAATTTATTTTTCAAGCACTTGAGGAATTTTCTAAAATTTAAGTACTTTTATACTAATATATTCTATTAGTATTTTGGTTTTATACATAATTTAGAATATGATGTTATTATTATTAATTCTACCACGTTTGATTTCTATATTATAAAAATCATTTTTATGTAATAATATTGATAGTATATTGATGTTTATTAAAACTCAGTGTTCTGAGTAATGAAAGCAATCGACAAAATTAGATTCATTTGAAAAAAATAATAAAATCTTAGTGTGTGAAAATTTACAACCATAAATTTCACTCACATGAAAATTCAATAATTTTTTTAAAAATAAACAATGATAAATATACCTCATCATATGATCAGGTTCCCATACCACTCAATTACAATGGATGTTTCTCCAAAAACATTGGCCAAGTGAGTGGTCTTGTGTCGTAGATCTTTCTCTCAATAATATAGAATCTCTACAATTTTTTCCATATATTAGGGTTATAGATCTATTTGTATTACCTCTATTTTAAATACATGTCTTGTATCATGTATGTACGTCATTAGGAGAGATAAATGGAACACATCATGAACCAGAGATATGTTTGGTGGAAGCACCATGCTACAATAAATCTCCCCTACTTGATTAAGAAAATTTAAGGGGACTATATACCAAGGGATATATATTCAATTTTTCATGAATTTCATATATTTTTTCATTGATAATTTCATAGAAAATTCTGATCACCAACTTCAAACTCCATATCATGGAAACTTGTATCTGCTTAAATTTTCTCTCAGTTATGAGATTCCTTGAGTTGTTGTTGAATACATTTAAATTCCACCATTATATCCTCAGCTAGTTCTAGTCTCAATATATTTATTTCTATAATTTCCTACCAATACATTTGTGTTGTTAATTTATTTCTATATATGGCTCCATTTTGACCCATTAAATTGATCAGATGAATGTTATTGTTATAGTAAATTTTTACTAGAGGAAAATGTTGATCCATGTACCTTTATGGTATTCTCAAGTTGTAAATGTATCAATCAGTCATAATATGCAATATGGTCAATCTATATTCCCCAGAACAATATAAACTCTTTCTATGTGGAGAAATAAATAAATTTTTTTATTATTAGTATATATATCAAGACATTTCATATAATGTAAATTATAACATATATGGAATGAAAAAATTACAATAACTAACTTTGAGTCATGAGTTAAGTAATACTGCTCATGAAGATCTAATTTTTATGAGGTATAAACTACCACCATATCATTCTGCATTATGGTGAATCCTCATCCTTTCTTTGATGCATCACTATATATTTCAAATACTTCTCCAGTTTAGGGTAATATAAACATAGGTTTAGTAACTGAACTTCTCTTTAGTTCCAATAAATTTTCATACCATTCATCTTTCAAAATAAACATGGATCCCTTTAGAGTTAATATTTTTATCGGATTACATATTCATGAGAAATTATCCAAAAAGCATCTATAATATCATTCTAAAACAAAAAATAAATAACATATCAGTAAAAGTGGTAAGTCTGGGACAATGTTCTATAACATATGTAATTTTTGGATCCATATATATAACATGTATTGAGATTATATAACACAAATATAAGTCATTTTATAGAAAATATTCATACTAAGTAAAATTTTCTTATTACTTATCCTTACTCAAGGACTTCGTCACAATACTGACATAATATTTGTACTCTTAGTTGGGCATTAAATTTATATAAATATTTTCAATAAGTTATACCTCAAAATAATCATGGTAATATATAAATACTTCATTAAACAAAAAAATTAAGATAACTGGGGAATTACTAAGTCCTAATTATATCACACTATTTTCATATTTTTCATAAAATATATGGAAATATCTCTTGGTTAAGTCCCTATTCTTCACATTAAATAAATGATATCTATAAAAAATTATTTTTTTCAAAGTATTAAGATCCATGTTGTTGATCAAAAAAGTCATCAATATGGGGTACATGATACATGTTCTTGATTTTTATATTGTTTAGTTCTAGATAATCAACGCATATTCACATTTATATTTCATTCTTCTTAACAAAAAGAACATGTTCACCCTGAGATGATACACTTGGCTAAATAAATGCCTTTTTATGATTATTTTTATTAGATTATTCAATTCATGGGATTTCATTGGGGCCATTATATAGGGTTTCATTAAAATATATATAACAAAAGTTACGAGTTTTATTAAAAAATCATCTTCATGATTTGGCGGATTACTAGGAAACTATTATAGAAATACATAAAAAAAACTCCCTCA
Source organism: Viscum album (assembly GCA_963277665.1). Lineage (NCBI taxonomy): Eukaryota > Viridiplantae > Streptophyta > Magnoliopsida > Santalales > Viscaceae > Viscum > Viscum album. Next base: position 9,836,152 of record OY728127.1, read on the forward strand.
CAAAAAAAATATAATCGTTCATTACATTATCCCAAAAAAGAGAGACCAACACACCTTTTAGAAATTAATCAAGACCCATACAATTGATACAATTTCTTTTGGAAGCTAATTATTATCATCACCCTAGTATAGGATCAGAAGATCATTTAGAATATCACACCTTACTTACCTTCCATAAAAAATTATATTGAATTTATGTAGATAAATCCAATCTATTTTAATGATAAAATCAAATTCAAACATAGGGAGAATAAAAATAATTTTAGGAAGAACATTCCAAAAAAATTCATCTTGAGAATAATTAATGGCTTGAGATATGATAATCAATATATTAGAGGTTTTCACTGTTAATTAAACAAATAATCATTGTTGTGGTATTGTGATTCCCTAAATTTTCCTATTTTATATAAAATAGTTAGATGATCTAGAGTCAAAGAAGACAGTAGTAGTTCTACAGTTGCTGGTAATTGTACATTTCACCATATCATTATCATACCAATCATCAAAAATAATGATCACATGAGGCTTCACATTTCTAATATACAAAAGATGTTATTGATGTTGATATTCATCAATAAAATTTCTGATTTCAGTATTATATTTCCTAATTACATACACTCCCTTCATTGTAAAAATTATATTTTTGGTGTTTTATTTTGTAGGGATTTATCTCTATTTTCATAATTTGTTAATTTACTTCATGTTTCGTCCCACACGTAAAATATGAAGGAACTATGATCTTATTTCTACCATGGTTATTATAATTTATATTGAATTTATATTTTTTATTATCAAAACCAAGTAGTTGATGGATAACTCCAATATGTATTTCCACCTTGATTGCTCATTGAATTATTTCATCATTTTTATTGAAGACATTTTTTTAAAATAAAGTTAAAAGACATGGTTTTATAAAATTGAAGAATCATCCAACCATAATTTTTGGTTGGATTATAATACTATAAGAACACCTCATATGTCTTGTTAAAATGTCCTCTTTGGTACAAATTGACTTATGATCCCTCTACATTCTATCAAGGAACTACATATTCATTCTCATATGAATAATATGAATAATATACATAATAGAAAATAATAATTTAATCTCATCCAAATCCAGGATCTTATTTCATTCATATTCCCTCATATTCATGAAAATATTCAACCATTTATCTGCTTCTCCCTAGAAAATATAGTCAACCAAACTTATTTTTTTCTTCAAACAGTCGAGAATGAAAAATATATTATCAATGGTACATATGAATTGGTAATAAAATGTGTGTATTAGTGTATTTAAAAAAATAATATGGGTGTTGTGTCATGAAGAAATCAATAGAACATTTTTGTCTTATTTTCTTATTTGGAAGTCCAACATTATTAATAGAATATGTAATTTGTGTGAGCATAACGACAATATTTTACATTATAGATCCCAATAAATTTTTATTCTCATGATTAAAACATTAAATTTTCTATCACATTTAGTATGAGAATATATCATTATGGTTCAAAAAATTTACTAAAAAAGAAAAACAAAGTGTAAGCATTAATAATCACGTTGGAAGTCACGTAATCAGAAAAAATAATTTCAGGTTATCTAAACTAGGACATCTTATTTTTAATCTATGACATGTTAAGCTTATCCAATTCAATTAACTATAATCATCTATTTAAGCATTTCATTATGGTTCGTAAAGTGTCTGTGAATTTCAAAAACACATCCCAAGGGATAGTCAAATTAGGTGTATAATAAGGCAAGTTTACATTCATAAGGTAATTGTTGAGTCAAATCCCAATGCATCCTTTTTGGTGTTTTTATAAATAAGGAAAAAAAATTTAATCCACATCCATTTATAATATCTAGAGAGTGATATTTTTTATAAAAACACAATCTCTATCCTTTTCCAAAATTCCAAGACATTTACAATACATTGACTTATCCCTATGTTTATAACCAAACTTTTCATATCTTAGTTTCTAATGATTAAAGAAAACATGATATGATACCAACTATAGAAACACATTATTTTAAATATATAGATACAATATATTAATTTATGAATATTCATTACATAACATAATGATCAAAACCTGAATCATATTTTCCTATTATCATTGAAAACAAGGGAATGTAAAAAAAACTTATTCCTATGTTAAGTTCATCATTTCCTATCATGTTATTCATAACTATCATAATTCCGAGAAATATCATGCATAAAATATGTCTTCTTAACCCAGGTAATGGAAGCAAAAAATGGTTAATCTATGATGATCAATAATGTCAAACAATGTAGTTGTATAAAACATATTGAAGGAAAAGGGTATGAGAATGTTAGAATAACATTTTAAAACCATAACATTCATTTCAAATGTTAGAATCCAGTGTCATGGAATAAATCATGATGGTTCATAAGACATGAATCATAATGGATTCAAAGAACATAACCTATGCAAGCATAACATTTTCATCATTGATATTTTTGGTATATACATAAGCATAAAAAAGAACTTCCTTTATATTAATGTCCCATGCCAAAAAATTACTTACATAAATTAGTAAATCCCCCAAAAAATTATAGTTGTCAATGTTCTACCCCCTGATTATTAGTGAAAAAATTCCCTTACAAAATTGGGTTCACACCCCATTATAGTACTATTTATCCCATGAGATATCCACCACTGCTAAATGAATTATAGGGATATATATTTTAAAAATAGCTATTAATTTAATTAAAATCATATATATGTTTCCCAAAAGGTCAAAAAACATTCATAATATCATAATTCATGAAATGAAATATGATTTATAAGAATTTTATCAGTGTATAACCCGTGTAAAAGAAGCATATTTCAAACAAAAATGTATCAAAAAGATGAATAGCATAAAGAATGAATATGGATTATATCATTGGATCATAACCCAATAATAAAATTAATATAATCAATGGTTTGTGTTATTGATTAATTTAAATAACAGTAAAATATCATTTAAAACATTGTTGATGAAAATAGCCTTTCCACTACAGAAATCACTTCTTAAAATATAAAAATTCCCCAAAAATAAAAGACAAAATTTTATTTTAAAATTACTATGAAAACATCTAGAGGAATATTTAAATAATTTATTGTTCAATGAAGTGGTAAATACTTTTAATTACATATATATTAAAAAAATATTCCTTTTCAATTGTTGCTAAAAACAAAAATATAACTCATTCATAAAACAATAAGATGATTACATTTAAACTATATTATATAATGTAATACCAGGGTAGAAAAAAATAATAGATGAATATTAGAATTTTTTTTGTATTTTTTTAGAAAACATGGATTTGGAATGAAAATTATTTTCCATCGAGGAGAGAAATAATGTTAGTTTTCTTTGAAAGCATTCTTTTGGACTTTTGAGTACCTAAATAGTAGATAATGAAAGGAAAACATGTAATATATTGAAATAAATAGAGGAGAATAAATTTCTAGAGTTTAGTTAGAGTTATATCTTAATAATTCATCAATATAAACATAATAATAATAATCCCTAATAAATATTAATATTGTAACATAAAACCTTTACCACTTTGTTAAATTGTGAATCATAGTCCCTATATATAATTAACATTATATGGATATGTAAATCCCCATAAATGACTTATGAATCATCATAAAAGACCTTAATGGGAATTTAATAAACCACATAATAGAAAATAGTGTTTAATATGACATATTAAACATTGAGATATAAATGATACAAAAATATCATTCCTCATGTATTAAATTCATTTGTATGTGTTCAAACCCCCTCTTTCATCACAGAACTCTTTAATTATGAACATAAAAGTTTTCAAGGAGGATTTTGTAGTCAATAAAAGGCCTCCAGAATGTAGATTGAGAATTTAGGAATGTATTTTGGATTTTATTTGTAGATAAAGGGATTTGGATGTTGGAAGTCGAGAGGAGAGGTTTCCCCATTTTATAATTGATGTGAGTAGAACACTTATACTTTTTCAATGTTTCAAAATAATTCCATGTTACCATCATGGAAACAAGGATGAAAAATGGCCCAATAATAAACCATAGATGAGATAAAATCTATATATATTGATAAAATATAATTTATACTAGTTTTACTTTAGTTTAACCATTACCTATTTAGTTAATCCCTTGATAAATCGATTTTAGCCTTAACTGTTGTAACAAATTTTTTTTGTTTTATCAATTTATTAAGATAAAAAATTAAGTTAAACATATTATATAATATATATTTTTATTATTACAAATATTTAATCAAATTTAAAACTTAAATTCAGAAAAATGGAAGAGTTTAATAAAAAATTAACCAAAATAATGTGATGAGAAAATGGTTTTCCAGAGAAACCTTTTTCATATGTATAAAATGTTTTTATATTTATATTTAAAATAAAATTAATCATGAAGACCCAAATTGGATTAATAATAAAATAATTTAATATATTTTTCTTTTTAATCAATATTGAAACAAAATTTAATTTCTAAATTCATTAAAATAAATGTACTTTTTAGTTAAAAACATTATTTTTCACTATTCATTAAAAATTTAATATTTTTAGAAAACTCTAAAAAAATTAAACATTGATAATTTTATCTTGGTGATATAAAAAATATTTTTAGTTTTTTAAAATAAATTTTCTAAATTTATAAAAAATAATTTTATTTTTATTTGTTTATAAAAAAATTAAAATAATTTATGAGAAAAAATATGTATTTTAGAAACAAATATTGAATTTACAAAAAAATCATGTACATATTTATTAATATGTTTTATTTATTTATATCATGAGTACATATCTTTTTTAAAAAAAAATACCATTCGTACCACTAATCATAACTACTCGGTTAAAATGATCATGTTTAAATAATAATTTCAATAGTATATTGAGGTTTTTTTAAAACATGGTGTTTTGTGTATTGTAAAATATTAAAGAAATTGAATTTACTTGAAAAATAAACTATTTTATAAAACCTTGGGGTGTTACATACATAATTTTTTGAGTGTTTAGTTTTAGGTATTAATGTAGTTCATGGAACAACTATGAACATAAAGATGGTATGAGAGAATATAAAGGTTCCTCAAGACCATCTTAAAGCCCATTCTAATCATAAGAGGATTTCCATAGATTCTGAATATAGAGGCCATGTCTTCTTTAGGGTTTCCCACATTGATTAGAACAATTTTTCATTATAGGGAAGATGATTTATCCATAGTTTCTATTAGTATTTTAGGTGTTTTAGTGTATTGGTATGGTGGGATATCTAGTGGTTCTTCCACTACTACTGAATAGGATCGACAATGTCTTTCACACTTCACTACATCCTCAGCATGTTCATAATGAATACAACATCCTTAAAAAGGGGAAGTTGGATAAAATTGATGAAATGGTGTTCATCGATCAACATCTAAAGATCACATATCATCTATATTATGAGATATATTGAGAAGGAATTCCATTTTTTCATTTATTATAGTGGCATGGTGGCTTGGAAGAGAGTATTTAGGACCATGAGATGGTGATTTGTGCCTAGTAACCTACATTGTATTTTAGTTTTTCCTTATTTTATTTTTATTTGACAATGTCATACTTGGATCACACTATTTTATGATATATTTCAATATTCATTATAATGGCATGTGTTATGGCTATAAACACGTGGAAAAGAGAAATAACCATCCTAACCACGATGTGTTATGTTTACAATACATTTTAAAATTGTGTGGATTATTTTGTGCTATCCAATGTGGTAAATTTTAGGATACAAATGTTGGGTACCATTTTTTTGTGTGATTTAGCTAGGGATTAATGATAGTTGTGGTAATTTTTGTTTTGTATCTATGTGCTTGGATAGTGGTAGTGTTAGGGTTAAAACAAGATCCATTAGTGGTATCTCAGGGGATGATTAATTTGACATTTTCCATTTTTCTACTCTTTTTTGGTTGGTTTTTATTCTCATGGATGAGAATCTTTTGTTAAGAATATTATTTCATAGTACATACAATTTCATCTAGTTACATTTCTATTTTGGGAGTTGTAGGTGATTGAAGGAGGTTTGAAGAGGGTTTGATTGAGTTTGGGGATGTGATATTGTTATAGAGGATCAATCATAGTGTGAATTAATGATCATGATGTGAGTGGTTATTCATGGATTCAATTCATACAATTCAAGACATTAAGTTTCATAAGGTAATTAAATGACTAGTTAATTTATGATGTGAGATAATTACTGACAACCTGAATGAAAATGTGGATAAAGAACCATGAATTTTTTTGGGTAATATTTAGAATGTAAATCAATGGAATTAATGGAATGAACTCATTTCATGGCCCAGATTTGTGAGCATCATGAATACATATGATGTGAATCAATTTTTAAAACAATTAATGAATTATGATGTAGTTTATCTATAAATTACTTTTCTATACCAATTTCATTCATTCTTATTTTTGTTTTTGTGAACCCAAATAATTTTTTAAGAATCATCTAGACATATTTTTTATGGATTTTATCCTAATATTAAAATTATTTTATATTGGAAATATGTGGTGAGTTTATATCTTTTCCCCTTAATTTTATTACATTTCACTCATGGGTATTATTAGTGGTGATGTTTTAATTATTTTTGGGAGTGGTTATATAATTATTTTGATGATCCATTAGGGTGATTCAGGTTAATCCACGATTTCATTAAGTTGTTGGGGATATTTGGTTATTTATTCATCAACGTATTGTGATTAGTGACTCATGAAACTACATTGAGGGAGGGGATCCTCATTCTCTCCATTATTATATAATGGTGTGTCCATAAAGTGCCTTTTTCATTCATTTTGTGTATAAAACGAGCTATCATAAGATTATAAAAAATTAGATTAATCTAAAATTTAATTAGATGGATATTAATCACAAGTTATTTCTCGTGTTGATGTTATATCAAATAGATATATGATCACTTGAAACTATTAAGGAAATATCATCTCTTGGGTGATTTTTCAATGTTCTAGTTTTTATTATTGTGAAACCTTGGTTGTTTTGACTATTTTAACTCACTAAAAATAAAATTTTAAGATTTTATACAAAATAAATGAGATATTATACAGTGGAAACTTGTAATTATGTTATAATAACCATTCTATGAAATTATTTAATGTGATTAAATCCCATTGTTGGAACTAGAATTGTGGTGAATTATTAAATATGAAATGTTATTCATTGTTTTATTGTGCATACATTGTTTCCATATGTGATGTGTTTTACAATGTGTGGGTTTTTACCGATGAAGGTTGTGATCAATTCTGATGAAAAATATGTTTGGTGGTTAAGTGATGATTTATTGGCAAGGGATGTGGTGTGGGATGATGTAGATTGGTTAGATTGTGGATATTTCATTGGGATGGTCACGTTATAGTGATGGATTGGCACACATTATCTTATTTTTATTGTTGATGTAGAATGGGAGTGTTGGTATATCACATGATTATGTTAGTTGCTCGTGTGACCATATAATGAATTGAAATGATGAAACTAAAATGAAATGGGTTGTTTAATTAATTATAATTTCTTGACATTAAAAATAACAATGAGATTAAATTGATTTATATTAATTGGATTAAATGAAATAAATGTTAAATGAACGAGATTTGTTAATTTGCAATGAAATTACATAGTAAATGGGGGTTAGTGGAAACTAATAATTCTAGATACAGCAGAACAAATAATTAAAAGTGTAATTTGTGTGGTTTTGTGTGGTAGTTTTCTTGGGTATTGTATTTTTTTGGTGAAGTTATTGTGGATGATTTTTTGAGGTGGAGTCATGGTGATGTAGAATATACTATTGAAATTGGTGTTAACCCATTGGTTGGGTATTTGGTGATATCTTTCCTTTTTTTACACACCCCATATGAGTGGGAAAACCATTCAAATTCCAAAATCATTTGGGTTTTAGTTGTTTTACCCAACATCAAAACTGAGGGTGGTTCGGATGGCTGAATACCCCCAATTTAGTGTTATTCCTTCAAAAACAGTGATGATGATACATTTTGGTGTTGCAGTTCACATCATGATGTAGGGTCAGTGTTGGAGGACACCCCATGATGATGGCTTCGAGTTTGATATCATGTATTGATGATGATGATGATGTGAATTTTGGGGGGTTCATTCATAGAAGAATGAGGGAATGAGGTTAATTTCTTCCATATTTTGATACACTATTTCAATAGAAAAGATATGTGATGAAGTGATGTGGATTTTATTTTTGGATAATGAATACAGTTGTTAGAAGATGTTATACCATTCAATGATTGGATCAGTAGGGATGTGTTCGGACCCACTAATGTGATGGATGGATATGTGATGTGATATGAACATAAGCGATAGTTGAACAAGGCAAGTGATGTTGGGATGTGAAAGTTTAAAATTAGTGTGGATGTATTTTTATGGGGCCTTTCTGTTAAAATTATTTGAAACTATGTTACTATTAATGATATGTTATTTATTGAACGGTCCCTGGTCTGTTAATGAATGGTTAGTTAACCTATTCAAGTGGACATCAATTCTTCCCTTAATTCTATTATCTATTAGTATTATAGTTTCACATTTTTATGAGATAACATGGGTATAATAATATTAAGTATACATTTAATGATCATCCTATGAGCATCTAAACAATTATTTAGGTTTCAAGGGGACTTTATTAATAGATAAAGTTATTTATAGCTAGGACATTAGATATGTTATTGAGTTTCTGTTGTAGGAATTTTACATTTGGAATTTATTTGGAGAATTTTATTTTCCTTCGTTAACATTATTCATTAATTTTGGAATTTAATTGGTTTAATTTTGTATTATGTGATGGAGTTTTATTATATTTTATTATATAATTTCTAATCGTTATAAAGTTAATGTTGGTAATACATTTAATATTTTATATTTTTATATCTTAGGTATTAGTCACCATCCTAGGGGTAAATGGTAGGACTTCAAAGACACTATCATTATTCCTTCATTATTGGACTAAGACTTGTACCAATGGAGGGTGGCATGTGATTACACGTGACCTACACTCATAGGTATGGTGATGAAAACATAATCCCTAAATTTCAGTCTTTGATACTGATAAATGTGACCTAATTGTCATTCCATCCCAAAAATACCACAAAAAACGAAAATATTGAATCACATACATACCAATGGACCTATTAGGATTATATTTTTGGGGAATGAGGAAAAAATATTTTCAATTTGGGTTGATGTCACGACCCTTCCCCCGAGGTCCAATTCATGAAAACCCCAAGCCCTACTCCTAAAGCCCAGGGGCTAGTGACTAGCACCGAAGGCATTATTCCACAAGTGAGAGGAATATTTCAATTTACCTATACACACTCACACTACTCCCAGCCAAAGGTAATAGAATGTAAAATCCAAGGACACCATGCATGAAATCTACTATGTAAAACTCAACCAGAGTACAATGGAAATTTTTTACAGTGTGGTAAACCAAGCCAATATAGAATCCCACCAAAATAAACATAAAACAAAAGTAAAACTCATTGTCCCTGAAGCTCATCTATCAAGAAGCCTACCTAGACGTTAGGTTAACAGTAGATGCTTGAACCTATAGAGGTACTCATTTTATTTCTGATCTCACTGAACACCATCAGGTCCTGGTCCTCCCTAGACTCTGTCAAAGCGTCACTCATTTGAAAAAAGCACAACACATGTGGGCATAGCCCATGAAAGGGTGAGTAAAAAAATACTCTGTTGGGGGCCTTGAAACCATAAAAGTAAAGCATAGTGGAAAACCCAAAATGGAATGCAAAGTCACATATACTCTGGAATAAGCCTATAAAATACTATGAACATCCAGATATACTCATTATATCCACTAACAAAACATGTTGTCACAACCACACTACTAGCTTTATGATTTTAATCGAACGCTCAAGACATAACACACAAACCCTGAGATCACACTCCACAAGATCAGACATCCCTAATGGCACCCACCCGAGAGATGCAATCCATCAGGTATAATCCTACCATGCTGAATGGTACATCCGAGAGAATATTCTCCATCAGAAACGTTCTATTGGGTCAGAATCTAGTTCACGACACCAGAGGGCTAGTCCTCACAACCTTGCTCTAGAATAAAGACTAATGAAACCTAAGTGAAGAGTTCTCCCCTCACCATTATACACAAAATAGGGATCCATGCTCCAAACCATCTCGTGAAACCTCTGTCAATCCTATAAGAAGTTTCCCACACCTCAATCCATCGGGGGATCACTAGCTCTTATCTAGGAATATCCTTCATCATGGGGATGGCCTACTCCTTGCTACAATGTCCGACAACAAATATAACTCTATCTATAATTGAGGACCCACACCCTACCTAGTAAGGGTGTACTAATAAGTAACTAGAGAGCCTGTGGTCTATTACAAAAAGGGAGTAGCAAAACTGTCAGGTCATGTGTGGAGGACCTGTACCATAGTCTGACAAGGGTGTACTACATACTATAATAGAGGACCCACAACCTACACGGTAGGGGAATACCATCTCTATTCGATCATGTGTGGAGGACCTGTGCCATAAATAGAAGGGGAGCACTGACTTCATTAGTTTGTTCGCTATGGGGGACCCACAAACTTTTATGTTAGGGGTGTACTAACCCCAGGCTTGAGGACCTACTCCCTAGCATGAAAGGGGAGTACTGACTCTATCATAGCACTACGTAAAGAGGACCCGCATCCTGGAACGGTGGAGGAGTACTGACTCCTACATTATAGGATCTACTCCCTACCTGGTAGGGGAGTACCAAAGCTATATGCATTAGGTATGGAGGACCTACACCATATTCCAGAAGGGGAGATCCAAATCCAAGGATAGTGGACCCTTTCCCTATCATAGTTGGTGAGTACTGAATCTTTCTTTATGAACATCTCAGATAACCCATGCACCATATCCTATAGGGGAGTAATAGTGTTATAGAAAACCACTCAAAGGAAAACAAAACTGCATGAAAGAATGTTGGGAGTATTATTTCTACCTATTTATAGGGATAAGGAGTGTCCTCTTCATGATTCATCAAGGGAGTTAACGTACAAGCTTTTCTCATAAGAATCACGTTGATTCTGTCCTATGTCTACTCATATCAGGGGAGCCTACTATTTAATAAAAAATATTGTTCTTCAACATTATAAAAAACTCACTTAAATTATCTCAATGGACATTATTTTCTCGAGGGTCTCAATTCCGTAGATGGATCATCAATCAGATGCTCTGATTGAGCATTATAGAAATTTTAGCGAAACGAGGGCTGGTTGGGTCCAGGTCCGGTCCGACATGGGTTGAAGGACCGGACCCAACCCGGGACCACCAACCCAACCAACCAAATTGGCCCAGCCCAAACTGATTATTCCCTACCCAGACCACTTGGTTGGGTACAACTCACTGGAACCATCCAACCCACTACGGTAGGCCGTTTTCTCCGATTTGGACATGGCAAAGGGCGCACCCATTATTCCCAAGCGGCGCCTGCAAGTGCTTCCAAATTTGTTGACTGATACTCTCACACAAACCAGGTTTTCCGGGGCGACCGATGGGTCTAGTACAAGCCACGACTAGATGCCATGGCTTCCCCCATGTGGTAGCTGAGTGGATGCCTCTTCTAGATCCACCAAGGCGCGCTGCCCCAGTATTTGACATGCCGACGAAGCCACTGTCTATGTCCCGATAGATATTTCCAAGACCACCAAACATGCCCCGGTCATCCGTTCATCAATCGGGAGGGTGTTTCAGAACCCTCAGGTTACATTCTTCGTCTCATGGGGATCAAATCCTTGCTATGATATATTCTTCTAGAAAGTGCTCAATCTGCAGTATTTCCTATGCTACCTCGATCCAATTTTCCTTTATCGTCATCGCACCTCCATCATTGTTGCACTTAGAGTGTTTTCATCTACTAGTCGTTCTTCATGATGTGAAGAACATTAACAATGCAGGGAAATGGGATATTAAAACCAAACAATCAAATTAATGGAACTAACATCCTCTATCATTCATCACATTGTTAATCCACTCCCTTTTGAATGTTTTTCCAGAAGTACATTTAGAACCTAAAATCCCCTAAAACCACCCACAATCAAACCTCCCACATGAATGATCGAACTAGAGGTCAATATGTTCATGGTTTGATTAACTGTCATCATTAATAAATAAGAATAGGGAAAAAATTATATAACAACACCTACCTCAATTCTGTTCATTCAGTGAAGAAGAATGTCTTCGTGTTGTCATCATTCGTCTATTCTTGATCTGATTCTTCGGTGGCGATCATCAATCTATGATCTTAGTTCTGATCATTAAAGGCATCATCGTCACTACTCAGATCACTAGTGTTTGTCATTTGAGGGAATTCCTTGCGGTTGTTGGTCATTTTCCAATTGGTTCTCTAAGTCTTCTTTCTGAAAGGAATTAAAGGTCTTCCACCCTCAACCTTGGACACTACTAAGACATTATTGAAGACTCATGGTTGAATGTTTTCTATTTCACTAATTCACTAATGCTATGCTGTTTCATTTATGAAATAGAATTTTTGTTTTAAGAATTACACATCATTTCACCAAAATAGTTCGAATTTTCCAAAAGTAATTAAAAAAATAATGTTTATTTTATGTTATCCTTCTCTTTAAAATGTACAAGAAATAACTTTTCTAATCATCCCACATTGGTCGAAGTTAAGTCCTTCCTTGGTGAATCCCGTCATTCAGAGTTCAGCGGTGCCCTTAGATTTTTTATCCAATAAACTATTTAAAATATTGAAAAACCCACTCACATGTTTATTTAAAAGAACTAGAAAAATTTAAACTTCTATTTTGGGGGATCATCGTGCCTCAGAAATACTTGTCACCTTAGAGTTTGGTTTTGTAAAAATTCCATTTAATTTCTAAAAATAATCCAGGGAATTTTGGACCACTACATTATCCCCACCTTAAGGCTTTTCGTACTGGAAAATAAAAACCCTACACTCATAAGGAGAAAAGTGAGTTCCTCAAGGGTTCTTGTTCATTTTACAAGAACACACCCTGAGGAACCACCAAGATCGACCACTCTCCTGTACATTTTCTGCTAGGTAATCATTGTGAAACAATAGCAACATGTTTATTTTGATATCACAATTGGGAACACACCAAGCACTATGATCCTTCTATAATAATGGGGTCTAGCAGCTCACCTCCCAGAAAACCTGGAGCTGATATAGACAGAACCCCATAGTTTTATCCCACTCTTGGAGGAAATATACTTAATCCTCCACAATCGTTATGCATTCAAGGTTGACTCTAAAAATTATGGATATTTAATAATGAAACATGGCTACCCAGAAGCTAACGTTGGGTCTTACTAGGCCCTCTATCTACAACCACCAGTGGAAACACAACATGCTGAATCTAGAACACCACTACACTCACTAGTTGCATCTCAATTGAGTATGTATGGTAAAAACCTTTTCATACTAAAGAAAAATCATAAAATCTCACCTTCCAAGCATAGAATGATAAAAAATTGGACTCCTTATGAGGGTCTATCATGTGATTACAATATTTTACTTTCACCGTAAGGGAAAACCCTTCATTACCATAGCGGACACACCACATCATTTTCATAATACAGTCAATCCGGGTATGAATGCTAGTAGTCCATACCAGGAATGATGTAGTAAGGCCTCGGTGCCATGACTATGAGATCCCAACTGAAACTCTCACCACTATGAGTCAGGTCACACTGTCAACACTATTTTTTTATCAATGGATCTCATCTAGAGTTATTTTATAAACGTGATGGTCATGTCCATGGTGCAACCAGAACCTTGGATGTCTGAAACAGAACTCGTAGGAAACATGATGACTATAACATGTGTCTATTTAAAGAGGAATAAAAAAGTAATGCACACAGATCATACCTGAAATCTCCTCTGGATATTCTTGGCCATAATCCCTAACCACATGCAGTTTTCCTCACCCTCATCCTCTAGCTACCTGAGCCTAGTGAGGACCACCTCCTGCTGCTCATCCAGCTCCTCTGCCTCACCCTCCATCTTCCATAACTCCTTTCTCGAAGCGATATCTTGGCCAAGGAGGATCATCTTCCTACTCCCTCTCAGTGTCATGGAGGTTTGTAAAATCCATAGTGTGAGGCCCCCAATCATAGCAAGAATAACACCACCTATCCTACGACTAGTTTTCTCCAAGGCCCTGCTCCTACACCATAAAGCCATGTGTATGTGTTGGGATATGCATATTAATCCTATGTTATGATCCTATTATATGTCTTATTCTATATCTAGCAGACGATTGTACCTTGTTACCATTGATGTAGGTAAATTTATTCTCCTCCTCCGCCTGGTAGCTCTCAACCACTAGGACTCGCTCCACCACCCCATCATACTTTAGAATGCTAAGGGGTATCACCAACATCCTGATCTCCCATCATAGTCCCTACATAAAGGTCTGGTCTATGATGTAAGGTTATGGTTCCATATTGGTATACTAGCGAGAAAGATCCATAAAAATCTCCGAGTACTCTTCTACAATCATTCACCCTACAGTAGGTGTAGTTGTTCCTATATATGCACACATCGTAATTTTGCTGGAAAGAGCCCATCATAAAAGAGGTGCTCAATTTCCATCCATGTGAGGGTATAATCATCTTGAGTTTGGATCTCCAAGATCAACCATCATCCTATTGATCCCTGAAGAAGTCTCCTGACTTGGAAATTCATCTTTTCAGGCACATTCCTCACTAAGAGAAAGAATCATGTAACTGCCTAAAGCCAATCCTTAGCTACCAGAGGGTCTATCACTCCTATGAACCTATGATCTATCTTCCTTTATAACTCTTGTAGAACAATCATCCTATGTGTATCCACTAATGGTAGTTCTGGTAGAAACTACTGATCTATAGGTGGTTGCATCAGAGGTGCACCACCCGGAGGTAACACCACATATTCAGTGCCCTACACTAAAGCCTCCACTCAGGGTTTATCATCATCACGATCATGTTGTAGGATCCTATATGGCTATCATCATGGAGGTATCCAAAAATAAATAAAGATGAAACAATATTAAAGCGTATATTTGGAGAGCTGACTCAATAAGGACATGGAAGAACAAACATTTTTTTTATAATACATGAAACCTTTATTTCCACATAACCAGTGCTTCTTTGTAATGAGTTAGAAAACAGGATTCCATAGTCCTGGTGTAGGGATACATTGATGGTCACACCCACACTGGAGTCCCTAGCTCCAAATAAAAACTCAAAACACTTAAAACTATTTCCAAAAAAAGTCCATTGGTCTTTTAGATAGAACATACCGCCTTTAATGCCAACTTGTCACAACTCATCCCCCAGGTCCTATGTCGTGACTACCCCTAGCCCACTGCCCATAGGCCAGAGGTCGGAAACTAGAATCAAAGCTATTATTCCAAAAGTGGGAGGAATTATATGAGTACCTGTACAAATGTAGAAAACATCCATCCAAAGGTACAATAATGTAAAATCTAAGGAAACCATTAATGCAATACACTATGTAAAAGAGAACTAGAGTACAATGGAAAGTAATGTAAATGGTCGTAACCAGGGACATTATACAAGAAAACCAAAAGAAAAGAAGAAAAAAATAAACCTCCATGTCCCTAAAGTGAGTATAGTTGGATGAATACCTGGAGGGTAAGTGAAAGGTAGATGCCTGAAGATGTAGAAGTACACCTCGTCTGTCTGATCTCACTGAACACCACCATGTCCATGTCCTCCCTAAACTCCATCAAAACATTGGTCATTTTTATTGACATGTCATGTGCGGGAAAAGTCTATGTGCGGGGAGTAAAACAATAATCATTAGGGTTCATGAAAACCACAAAGGTAAAGGAGAAGAGAAAAAACAGAAAGGAGTGCACAATCAGCTCCACTCAGGTATATGACCATACATATACTATGACTGTCCAGATATTCTCATTTAAACCACAAGAAAAACATGTGTTCCCAACCATTCTACGATCTTAAATATTTTAATCAAACGCTCTTGTCATACCACACAAACTAGGAGATCAGACTCCATGAGCTCCGTCATCCTTGTTAGAACCCGCTCGGGAGATGCACTCCATCAGGTACAGTCCTACCATCCTGAATTTTATGTATCATATAACATGATCCATCAGTAACATTATAATTCGTAAGACTCTTTTGTCCAGCACTAGAATTCTAGTCACCATGGCCTTGTAAACAATTCAAGACTATGGAAACCCAATTGAAGAGGCATTCCCGCACAACATTACATGTAAGAGGGATCCATGCCCCTAACCATATTGTGAAAAATCCATAACTTCTATAAGGAGTGGCTCATACGTTAGTTTTTCAAGGGATATCTAGCTTCTATATAGATATATCTTTCATTGTGTGGATGATCCCACTCTTTGATACTCTGTCTGACAGCCGAGGGAGATCCATCTATAACAGGGGACCAGCAGCCAACCAGGTAGGAGAGTACTACTCAGTGACTAGAGGAATCATGCCCTGGTACCATAAGGGAGTAAAGACTCTATCGGTTCATGTGTGGAGAGAATATTCACTAGTACGATATCATATTAACGACTCCTATATTAGAGGTCCCAAACTCTACTCGGTTGGGAAGTACTGACTCTATTCAATCATGTGTGGAGGACTCGCGCCTTGAAACAATAGGGGAGTACCGAATCCATTAGTTTTTTCTCTAGGGGGGACACACCCTAGTATGTTAGGTGAGTAATAAACCGAGGATAGAGGACCTTATACCTGTAATGTAAGAGATGTATCGACACTACCGTAGCATTGTGTAAGGAGGACACACACCTTGAAACGACAGGGGAATACTGAATCCTACAATAGAGGACCTGCTCACTTCTCAGAAGTTGAGTACTGACTCAATTTGTGTTAGGTATGGAGGACACTCAGCCTAGTCTAGTAGGGGTGTTCCAAATCAAAGGATAGATGTATCACTCATTGGATTGATAGGGGAGTACCGAATCTTCATTTACGGTGTTCTTTGGGAACCCACACCCTAAATCTTATAGGAGAGTAACACTATTAGGGGAGATCACCCAATGGAAAACGAATCTGCATGAAAAAAAAATTTGGAGTCCCGTATCTTGCTAAGTATCAAGGTAAGGAGTATCTACTCCATGACTAATAAAGGGAGTAACCACAATAAATTTTATAGTATGAATGAATTCCATTCTTCCCATTGTCTGCTCGTATTTACAGATACTACTATTTCAAAAAAACAATCATCTTGAAAAATTCTAAAAAACATAATTATATAATTGAAAATGTATCATGTCATTGTAACTGTCCCAAATACATATATAGATCATTATTCATATGTTCTGATTTAATGTTATGGGAATTTTAGCGAAATAGGGGTTGGTGGGGTCGTGGTCCGGTACAAGTTGGGTGGACCAACCTGACGCGGGCGGATCAACCCGACCTGACCCGAGTCCACCGACCTGACCCAACCCATTTGCCTATCCCACTGGGCCATGGGTCCATACCACTACTATCCTGGACTGCCTAGATAGGCACAACCAATCCAAACCAGCTCGAACCGCTATGGGCGGCCAGTTTCATTGGCTCGGACACGGCAATGGATGTATCTGTTATTCCCATGTGGCACCTGCTAGCTTCACCACTTTCATTGATAGGTATGCTCACGTGGAATGGGTTGTCCATCACAACCCACATTAGAGACACACACTACGGATCATGACGAAGCTAGAGCATGTGGCTTCCCCCATGCTTCAGGCGGTCAGTTGTCACCTCTCACTCCACTGCGGCATGCTGCCCCATTGTCCGGCATGTGGAAAGTGCCACCACGTGTCGCCACTGCCGCCAACCCGGAAGAGATTTCTACGGACCACCAGACACACTAGGGTAGTCCATTCATTGATGTCAATGGTGTTTTAGAACCCTCAGATAACATTCCTCATCACCATGGGCTCAAATCTTTGTTGCGACACCATTCGATGGAAGGTGCTCAATCGGTAGTATTTCTCACACTTCTTTGATCTGGTCTCCTTATGTTATTGTCACATCTCTATCATCATTGCAACAAGATGTTTTCTAAACGAACATCCACCATCATTCATCACATTGTTAATCCACTCATGTTAGAAGGGTTTAGCAAAAAACATCCAAAACTTGAAATCCCCCAAAACATCCCACAGTCAAACCTCCCGCAATAACGATTGAACCACATGTCAACATGTTTGTGGGTTGATCCGCATTCATCATTAAGAATCAAGAACAGAGATATGAAAAGAATCTAAATAACAAAATCGACCTCAATTTAGTTCTTTTACTAACGAAGAACGTATCCACATTGTCATTGTTCGTCTATTCTTGATCTGATTCATCATTGGTGATCATCCAACTCCATTCTCGGTCCCAATTTCCAAAGGTTTCATCACCAAAACTTGGTTCTCTAGTGTTCTCCATTGTTGGGGATTACTCACTTTTGTTGGTCATTTTACAAAGGATTCTCCAAGGATTCTTTCCCAAAATAATTAAATGTATACCACTGTTAACCATGGACTCCACTAAGCCATTAAGTGGCGAATAATGGTTCATAATTTTCTGTTTCTCTAAGTCCCTGACATTAAGTTGTTTTATTTATGAATCAACATTTCAATTTCAAAGCATTTGATGTCGTTTCGCTGGAACAGTTAAAATTTTTGAAAAAAATAAAATAAATCATGTTTATTTTGTTTTATCTTTTTGTTTAAAATGTTTTAAAATTAACATTTTTAATTGACCAACACTGGTCGATGTTAAGTCCTTCCAAAAAAATCCCACCATTCTGAGCTCAATGCATCTCTCTGATTTTTTTTCCGAGCACTGGTATAAAATATTAAAAAACCCACTCATAATTATATTTAAAAGAAATATTAAAAAGATCAAAATAATATTTCGGGATCACTAGGCCTCATAATTAGATTCCACCTTAGAGCATGGTATCTTAAAAATACCATTTAATATCTAAAAAACCATGGAATTCTGAACCATTACACTCTACCCACCTTATCTCTTTTCATCCCAAAAAATAAAAAGCCTACACTAAAGGGAATAAATTTATGTTCAATGAAGGTTCCTGTGATTCTTACAATATTTTACTCCGAAGAAGAATTGAGATCAACCACTCACTTGTCCATCTTTTACCAGGTCAACATCATGAACCAATGGGAATATTTTTCTTTTGTTCTGAAAAGTGGGAACACACCAAGTACTATAATCCATATACAGTCATGGGGTCTAGCAGTTCACCTCCACACTAACGTCACAAAAATATCGATAGAACCCCAGAGTTCACTCCCACTCTTGGGTGAATTTTTCTAAATCCTTCATAAACATTATACATTCAAGGATAATGAAAAACACACAGGGTTATTTATGAATGAAATAGGGCTGCCCACGAGCGAATGTTGGGTATTATAGGGCCTTCATTTTATAACCTATAGTGGCCATAAGAGCATCCAATACTGGAACAACACCACACTCACTAGTGGAATCTCAGCTATGTATGGATGGTAAACAACTATCTCATACTGCAGAAACATCATGGGGTCTAACCCTGCCACCATGGAATGATCCCAAACATGACTCCTTGCGAGAGTCCACTAGGTGCTTCTTGGTTTCCCCTTTCACCACAAGGGAAAACCCAACATTACCATCACACACACACACCACATACTTTTAAAAATACATTCAATATGTGTATGAATGTTTGTAGTCCAAATTAATAATGTCATCATAACACCTCGAGGCCATTAATAAGAAAAACCAACAACAACTCTCACCTCTAAGAGTCAGGTAAAACTATCAGCATGAGTATGTGATTAACGAGCCTACTCTAGCAAGAGTCTTCAAACATGAGGGTCATGTCCATGGTCTAATAGGAAACTCGAATCTCAAAAATAACTCACAGAAAAATAAGAATGATGAGAATAAGTTTAAATTAAAAAATGAAACCTAATGAAAAGACAGATATCTTATCTTGAATATCTCCTCTATCATCTTAGATAAGCCATGACCGCATGAGTCTATCCTGGAACACATCATCTGGATCCCTAAGCCTGGCGCGGAACACCTCCTTCTTCTCATCCAGCTCCCTTGCCTCTCCCAATATCTTACGCAACTACTTGCTCCAAAAATTGTCTCTGACAATGAGGGTTGTCTTCCATCTCCCTCTCAGAAGCATGGTGGGTTACAAAATCCCTAGCGAGATGCCCACAACCATTGCAAGAGTAACACCACCTCTCATGTGGCTGGTATACTCCTTAGCGCTACTCTTATGCCATAAATCCATGTGTTTGTGTTAGACAATGGGTATGACTCCTACACAACAATATTGTCACCTCTCATAGTCTAGATCTAGATGATGACTCTACCTCATGACCTCGATTATAGGTCACATCCATATGATGCTATTCTAGGTAGCTCTCGACCACCAGGGATCGCACAAGCAACCAATCATATTTCAGAATGAAAAGGTGTATCACTGATCCCCTCATCTCCGAGCATAGTCTGTGGTCGATGGTCTAGGCCCTGAAGTAGGGGTCCTAAAACATATATTTATTGTAATGTGAATGATCCATAAATCCCTATGAGTGTTCTTCTACCGTCATGCTACCCTGTCATAGGTGCATTTATTCCTATATACGCATTGAGCATAAATTCTCCAAAATGAACCCCTCCCTGAAGAGGTGGTCAAATTAAATCTAGGTGAGGGGTCCCTCATCATATATCTAGATCACCAAGAACCAACATCATCTCGTTGAGCCTTGTTGAAGGCTCGCAAGTAGGACTGCCATCGGGTTGGGAGGTATCCTAAGTATGAGAAACACTCATGTAACCACCTCAATCCAATGCTTTGCAACTTAAGGTTGGTCTCGCCTCAGAGCCTGGGCGGTCTCTGCCTCTAGAACTCATGTAGTGCATTCAACCGACACACGTCCTCCCCTTGTAGTGATGGTAGCTACTATCGATTGACAGGTGGTTTCATCACTCGTGCACCACCTGAAGGTAACACCACAACTATAGTGCCTTGCAATGAAGCCTCTACTCAGGGAGGATCATCATCACAATCACGTTGTATAATACTATCTAGGTGTTGTCATTGTGGCATCCTGAAACAAATCAAGATGAATCACAATTAAAATGTATATCTGGAGAGATGACTCAAAAAAGACATGGAAGAACAACCATTCCTATATGATGAATGTACCACTTATTTCCCCACAACCAGTGTTTCCATGTACCGAGTCAGAAAATATGTGTATGGAGTCCTGGTGTATGGATATGTCGGCCTCCACACAAAAAATGGAGTCCCTGGATTGAAATCTAAACAAAAAACACTTAACATAATTTCTCAAAACTAAAAACAACATAACATTGGCCTTTGAGGTAGAACCGACCACCTTTGATACCAATTTTTCATGACCAGTCCCCCGGGGACAGTGCTGTGACTACCCCAAGAACTCCTCTGAAAGGGTATGGTCTAGAGACTAGTGTTGAAGGCATTATTCAACAAGTGGGAGGCATTTTCTTGAGTACGTGTACACATGCACACAACTCCCAGCAAAAGGTTCTTGAATGTAAAATCCAATGAAACCATGCATGAAATCAACTAATTAAAACATAATAAGAGTACAATGATAATTAATGTATATTGTGGTAACCGAGGCTAGTATACAAACCCTCCAAAATAAATACTGAACAAATGTAATACTCCATGTCCCTAAAGCTCATCCGTCGGGAAG
Organism: Viscum album; assembly: GCA_963277665.1. Taxonomy (NCBI): domain Eukaryota; kingdom Viridiplantae; phylum Streptophyta; class Magnoliopsida; order Santalales; family Viscaceae; genus Viscum; species Viscum album. Next base: position 9,858,025 of record OY728127.1, read on the forward strand.
CTTACATGGAGGGTAGATGAAAGGAATATACCTTGAGATGTAGAAGTATACCTCATCTGAATGATGTCACTGAACACCACTAGGTTTGGGTCATCCATAGACTTCATCAAAGCATCAGTCGTCTGCACAATATACGAAATGTGCCAGAAAAGCACATGCTGGGGTGAGTAAAACAATACTCAGAATGGGGTCCGAAAACCACAATGGTAAAGCGCATGAGAAAAACCAAAAAGGAATGCACAATCATATATACACATGTATATTACCAAACATATACAGTGAAAATCCATATACACTGGTTTCAGCCACTAAAAAATCATGTGGTACTAACCACACTGGCAGGTTTTAGATTTTCATTAATAGATCGTGTCATAACACACAAACCAATAGATCACACTCCAGGAGCATAGCAAGACTTAATGGCAACCGTCCGAGAGATTCACTCTATTGGGAATAATCCTACCATCCTAAATGGTATTTCCAAGACAATGTACTCCATCTAGAAAATTCTACTAGGTTTAACTCATGTTCATAGAATATAGGTATTGTTGTTACAGCCTTGTGCCAAGTGAAAGACTAAGGAAACCCAAGTGAAGAGGCATTCCCTGACCACTGTACACTTAAGAGGGAGCCATTCTCTAAACCATCCCGTGAAACCTTCATCACTCCAATAATGAGTGTCCCACACCTCATTTAATTGAGGAGCACTAGATTCTATCTGGGAATCACTTCCATCAAGAAAATGGGACTACTCCTCACTACCATGTCTGATAGCCAAGGGAGCTCCATATCTAATTGAGGACCTGCACCCTACCTGGTAGGGGAGTACTAATAAGTGACTAGAATAGACACACCCTGGTATCAAAGGGGAGTACTGATTCTGGTAGTTCATGTGTGGATGACCCGCGCCCTGGTACAATAGGGGAGTACCGAATCTTATTATGGTGTACCCACACCCAACTGAATATTAATGTACTGACTCCATTCGATCATGTGTGGAAGACCATAACCATCCATCATCTGTGAAGTACCGAATTTTATTGTTAGTTCACTATGGGTATGCACACCCTATTACATTAGGGGAGTACCGACCCCATGATAGAGGACCTCCTCCCTGGCACAGTAGGGTAGTACTGACTCTTCCATAGCACAACGAAAGGAGGACCCACACCCTAGAACATCATGGGAGTACTGACTCCTACAATAGATGACTAGATCCTTATCTGGGAAAGGAGTACTGACTCAATGTGACGTAGGCATAGGGGACACACAACCTAGTCCAATTGGGGAGTTCAAACTACAAGGATAGAGGAAGCTCCCTAGCACGGTAGGGGAGTACCAACACTTCCTTTATGAACTTCTGCGAGAACCCGCACCACAAATCCTACTGGCGAGTAACGCTATTGGAGGAAACAACTCAAATGAATAAAAACACACAACCAAAAACATAGGGATTACCATAACTTACTATGTATATAGGTATGTAGTATCAGCTCCTTTAGTCGTCGAGGGAGTAACCGTCCTAACATTGATCGTAAGAATCACCTCGATTATGCCCAAAGTCTCATTGTATTGGGAGATCCTACTCAATAAAATAATATGGCCATCCTACAAAATTCTTGAAACCTCATATAGAGTATCCAAAATTTACTTCCTCATCAAAAGGGTCCCATCGCTGAATATGGCTCATGAATTGTATGTTCTGATTGAATGTTATGAGAATTTTAGAAAAACAACGACAAGTTGGGTCTAGGTCTGGTTTGAATTAGGTCTGACCTGGCCCAGCCCATTGGGACGCATGTTTGGCCCACAGAGACATAGTTCATGCATAATTCCAACCATCTTGCTACCAGACTAACCCACTGCCGACCCGGCCCACAAGAATTAGACCTGCCGGCTACTGCGAGTTGATTTCACTATCTCCAACGCGGTAAAGGCCACATCCGTTATTCCCAGTCGACACAAACTAGTGCCACAACATTCGTTGACCGGTTATCTTATAAAAACTAGGTTGTCCAATGTGACCAAAAAAGAACCACGAGACCATATCATATTGCTTTAATAGGCTACAACATCCCCCATGTGGCAGTCGAGCGGATGTAGCCACCAGCTCCACCACGGCTCGCCAACCTACCATCAAGCATGTGGCAAGAGCCACCACGTTCCTCTGCCACCGCCGACATGAAATAGATTTCTGAGCACCACCAGTTGTGTTCCAGTGGTCCGTTATTTGATTTGGAGGGTGTTATGGAACCCTCAGTTCATGTTCTTCATCACATGAGGCTCTAATCCTTATTATGAACCTTTCCATTAGAAAGCTATTGATCATTGGTATTTGCCACACAAGCTTGATGTGACCATCTTATGTCTCCGTCACAATTCTGTCATCATTCCACCAAGAAAGTTTCACAAATACCGGCCATTCATCAACCCGTGAATAATGAGATGAACTCATGACAAGAGGAGATGAAAACCAAACAACCAAATTTGAGTAACGAACCTCCGCTAGTTCGTCACAGTGTTAATCCGCTCCCATTTGAAAGGTTTTGCAGAAAAACATGCAGAACCTCAAATCCCCCAAAACATCCCTCTACCAAACCTCTCACTAGAATGATCGAACCACGGGTCAACCTATTAGTGGGTTGATCCACATTCGTCATTTTGAAACAAAAACAGGGGAAAGAACCTAATTTCAATAAAAACTCTCACATGGATTTGGTTCTTTCACTCTTGAAGAAAATCTCCGTGTTTTCTTCATTCATCAATGCTTGATCGGATTCATCGTTGGTGATTAATGATCTCCGGTCTCGATTCCGATCTCCAAAGGCACCATCACTTCTTCTCAGTTCACCGACAATCTCCATTGGAGGGGATTCTTCTCCAGAATTGTTAGTTCTCTAATGAATTCCCCATGGATTATTTCCCAAAATAATTCAAGGTCTTACACCCTTGTCCTTGGATCATACTGAACAATTAAGTGGCTAATCATGGTTAAATGTTTTCTATTTCTCTGAGTAGATGATGTTATGATGTTTCATTTATGAAACAAAATTTCTATTTCAATGATTTACATGTCGTTTCGCTGAAACATTTTTAATGCTAAAAAAATCAAAGTTTGATTTATATTATATTTTTCATTAATTTTTTTGAAAATTAAAATTTTCGGTTGACCCATGGCGGCCTATTTTAATTCCTTCCAAGGAAAATCCTACCATTCTAAGTTCAACGGGGACCTCAAATTTTGGATTGAAGCACCATTTTAAAAGATGTAAATACATGGTCTCGCAATTATTGAAAATAACGAAAAAAAGTTCAAAATTGTATTCCATGATCACCGTGCCTCAGAATTACAAGACACATCAGATTCTAGTCACATAATGATTCTATTTAATTACTAAAAATATTTCCATGAAATTCCAATCCATTACTGCTCATAATCAATCAATTCATGAATATCATAATCATAACCTTCTAGACATATATTTTCATATTCCATGTAAATTATTCAACATGTCACATAACATTAATTAAATATGAAATTTTTATAGAAAAATCATTGAGAATAATTTTACAATATCAAGGGGATGGAAATATATGAAATGGGAGAGCTTATATTCTTAGTAAGGGTGAACAAAAGATATTTTAATGTTGAAATAATCATAACATGAGAATAATGTCATAATAACATAATCTTAATATTTTAACACCATGATTCTAATATCAAATACCATTATCATATGTCTTTTAAGAAATCATTATAGTTCATAAGACATGAATCTGATATAAATTAAAGAACACGGGCCATGGGATGATAGATTTAGAGCAAGATGTAGAGTTAAGGGATATACATAACCATAGAAAATCTTATACCAATGATTCATAAGAAATGAATACGTACTTGATTAGGGATTAGGATAACCTTCCAGGTACACTCTTTAACTATTCAGAAAACATACCATATACCCTCATTTAGTGTTGGGATAACCTCTCATGTTCCATTTGAGCTCATATAAATTTTTCTGTCACCTAATGCATTAGAGGGATATATAGGTCCCACCCATAAAATAATTTAAATGAAACATATATATGCCACAAGATAAAAAAACATTAATAATATCAGAACCAATGAAAAATTGTTTTCAAAACAATTTATCAAAGCATAACTCATTGTGAAGAAATTGGTTTCATAAATCTTTTCTCATCATATTCATAAACAATCCCATGAATTTATAAATAAGGATTCATTAGATAACATCCCTAGAGAAGATTTAGTAAAAAAGTATGTCATATTAGATGTAAAAGGGTTTTTAATGATCACATGGAACATTTATTTTAAAAAATGTTTACATTTTAAAATTAATTTTATTTTTAAAACAAACCAATTACAAAGGAAAACATTTTCAATGAAATTATCATTGTAAACATTTAATGTAATCCAAAAAAAACTATTTGTAATGATCATGGGAAAACATTCTCATTCGATAAATATTAAAAACCATTTCATCCATACAATATTATGAAAATTCAAAAAGTTCCTCATTTTAAAAATGAAAAGGATATTATTTTGAAGATATTTTTAAAAACATAAAACTAGGATAAAATTATTATTAAATAATCATAGGAGAAGAGTAAAAGTATTTTTGAATTTTATAGAAAACATAAAAACTGAAGAGAATTATTCCCTAGTTGGGACATAAATTTAAACATTGTCACGTGATGATGAGATTTTGAAATAAAACACTATCTTCTTTAGAAGCTTTGGAAATATAATTCCTATAAAAAAAATAATATTATATGGATATCTAAATATCATAATTTTTACAAGAGTAATCTTATATTTAAATTATTGGAAATATATACACAATGAAAATATAATAATTGGAATAATGAATTTTTCCAATAGAAATAATTGTGAGACAAAAAAACCCATTCATTGAGTTGATTCTTCATGCACATTATTTATCTTCCAATTTTTGGGAAGAACTCTTTTTCATAACACCTTACGAACTGTTAAATTTATATTATGGCAAAAATAAGGCTTATATAATGAGGAGAGGTATTATAAAATGTTATTTTTGTAGGTATTGTACAATACAAATGTGTTTTGAAGTTTTAAAGAATAATATGATGTGGTTTCACTTTATAAGATAGGGGATGTGAACTCATTGAATATCTCAATATATGAAGTTAATATAAATTATAATTAAATTAAAAACAGATATAACCTTTTTTATCTAGAATATTTTATGATTATGGGTCTAAATAATTTCATCCATTAAAAATAATGTATGGTTCGACAATTATATTATTTTTATCTATTAGGTTTTACCCCTTGTTATCCCATATTAAACATACTATTTCAACATGGTTTTTTATATTATGAGGATCATGATAATTAAAATTTACGTAAAAATGTTCTATAAATGGTTCATTAATAATATAATCCACTATATCCTAATCATCTATATAAGTCTAATATATTTACATAAATTATATTATTTCATAATATATTATTTGTTGTACAATATCAATAATGTTAATTTTTAGAACTATGGATTACTTTGAAATTGATAATATAAATATAAAACATAGTATTAGTTATTTCTTTTTAAAAAAGATACCAATAATTTTATGGTCATCTAGATAAATCAAGGATCACATTAATGATCTCAAATTGTAAAAATTTTAGTATTTTTAATATAATTTATTACATTTTTCACTAATTACATAATTAGTGCGTCAATTTTTTCTAAATAATTTAAGGTAATTATTTTAAAAAAAATAAAATTAATTACCATGATGAAGATAAACCTTTTTTATTTCAAAAATAATATTTATAGTCAAACATATCTACTATGTAACTATATTTAAAAATATTATTATTGTTAAGAACAAGAGGGTGGCATGTTTGAATTTTCTTAAATTTAAAAATTATAAAGGATTTAATGTTATTTTAATGCACCTAAAATGACATATAAAATAATATTGGTTTAATTAAACTGAATCAAAAAAAAAGTAAATTTTTAAGTTCACTTTATAATCATTATAATTTTGTATTAATCCTTAATTACCTAATTAACCCTTTATTGGGGTAATCAAAATTACCTTCGTGACTATTCATTTTTAACAATACCAAAGGGGAATATTTAATAATTTTTAGAGAACCAAATTCAAAATATTTAAACCATCATTCAACATCCAAAATGAAAAAATTATCAAAGTTAAATATAAAGTCAAACCAGACAAATGAAACAAAAAACTAATATTTAGAAAATTCTCCTTTTTAAATCAAAATTTTTTTATAGGAAATTGATGTATAAAATTAATTTCATGAAAAATAACTAGATAAGTATAAATAAAATAGAAAAGAAATAATCTTAAAAACTAAAACAAAGTGAAAATTTTCTTTATTAAAACTTTATAAGAAAATAAAATTTTCAATAAAAATAAGCATTTTTCAAAATTCATTGAAAAATCAATAATATATGTAATTTTTCTATAATTCGTCCTAATATAATCCTCACCTTACAAATTCAAAAAGGAAGTTCATTTTGTAGATATATTTTATAATAATTACAAAAAATAATAATAATATCACGCATAAAATGTACGAAAACCCATTTTTTAAGAAAAAATATATCTGAATAATAAAATTTACTTAAAAAATAATCTTCTTTGCTTATATTTTATGAATAAAATTTTATTGATTAGAAAAAATATATATATCCAAAATTAGTTAACCCCACTAATTTAATAGATAGGTTACAACATTAATTTAATACTATTTGCTCAGTGTTGTGTATATTATATCCTTTTGAACATATTGATTCATTTAAAAATCATGGTCTTTTAAATGCCCCTTTAGTAAATTGTATGCTCGATATTTTCACTCTACCTAATTAACCAGTGGTTTTAAATTTCAAAATAATTTTTTTGAAAACCCACATCATAAAAACTGTCAAAAAATATTCCCTTTGAATGAATGGAAAGAGAGGTATGATGGTATTTTGGAGTAACCCATACTAGAATTCTATGTACTAAAACATTGGTGCAAGTTGGAAAAATATATATTGAATATAAAACTTACTCCAAAATAAATATAGAGTGATAGAAAATATAGTCATGGGAATGATAACAATCAGAAAACCATAAATATTTAATGGGTTAAAGGACCACTAATTTCTCAGTAGGAAAACAAAACACAAACTTTTTTTATTTAAATATCCTTTTATTAGAGTTTAGAAACTAGTTTTTTAACAAATCTAATAAAAAATAAATATAATTAATTTCTAATAACAATTTCTTCATTTATTCCAATTCCACTAGAATAAAATATATTTCCCCAAAAAATGTGTATTTAAGATGAATTTGTCTTTCCTCAAGCACTAAAATCAAAATATAATAGATCAAATAACATCCAAAATGGAAAAAATATATTAATGCTATAATTACACATTAGAAAATATATTTTAGCACATGGTGTGATAATTCCTAAAAAGAATAAGCCTTCAAATGAAGAAAAAAAATACATTAATCTCAAAAATTTATTTTTAATACTAAGATTCAACTCTGTTTACACGGAAATTCCTATCATAAAATTCACTAAAATATTATAGACTGTGATATAAACCCAAAAATAATGAGGATTTGGCCACATTGTCTTGATATAAATATTTAAAATTTATATTGAAATAAAATGAATCACTCTAAAATTTATGCTTCTATAAAGGTAATTACCCTAATAATATAATCTCCAATATATGATAATCATTTAAATAAATTAACTGAATCAATATAATACCACATTAAAATAATATATTCTTCCAAAATAAAAATCAATATTTATTACCTAAAAATATCTTGTAATATTATTTTTACAATAAAAATATATGGATCCCAATGTAGTAATTTTTTTTCAAATATCGTTAATCAAATAATTTCCAAAATAGTTTCTATATAATAGTTATCTCACCATATATTCCTAAATTACATTAAAATTTATTTATAAAGTATTTTAAATAAATAAAATCAATTTCATACTAATGAAGACATCATAATGGCTGGTGGTTGGCGATTCACCCATGTTGCCCTTCTATTGTGGGTTAAAGGCTCAGAACCTTTCCAGATGGGATGTTTTGTCACTCGACCTGTGTGTTGTCATTTTTATATAACAATATTTATATAAAATTTTTTACATTCCAATAAATGTGGAAAAAACATAAAAAATAACATTACTATTTTCAACCATAATGAAATGATTTAACATAAAATGTATCTCATACCATTAATTTTTCATCCCAAAATATAATTACCCATAGTTATCTCAAAATAATATATTCTATAAACGCTAAAACTTATGTATACCTTTAACCATATGTCAACAAAATAAAAAGATAATTCGTCCTTAAATAACCTTTTTCACAAGATAATATTAAGTTTCCCATATTCCTCTACAAAAAAATTCTCCAAAAATTACCCAAACCACATTACAATATCCCAATTAAAACAACCAAATAGGGTTTTAAAAAAATTTAACTCAGATTCAACCATATAATTTTAAAACCATTATGGTTGTAGTACCCTCAGTTTCCGGTACATAACACATTTCCTCACATTTTTTCAGTTGGTATGTCTTTAATAGAGAGTTTCCGTAAAATATAGGGTTTCTATAAAATAGAAAATTTCCATAAAAAAAAGTTTCCATAAAATTGAGAGATTCAATAATATTGAAATTTTACATTAATTTGGGTGCTTCCATAATGTTGGTTATTTCCATAAAGTTGGACGTTTCCATAATTTTGGTTGTTCTCATAATGTGGATTGTTTCCATAAAGTGGGGTGTTCCATAAAGTGGGGTGTTTCCATAAAGAGGGGTGTTTCCATAAAGTTGGATGTTTCCATAAATTGTTTTCCCAAAAAGGGTAAATTTAAAGGATGGGGGAGTTTGGGGGTTTTATAAGGAGTGTTAGGACCAAAAGGAAGTTCTCCCAATCCATAAACAGTTGGCCTAAACCATATGGTTAAACATTGCACAAATGTCAAATATAGATCCTATTTTCTTCGAGCTTACTCATTTTTTTCTCTATATATTTTTTTGGCTAAAAACCCTTATATTGAGATTAATATCCCAAGAAGGCTTGAGAACCCTCCCAAAATGAGTTGGATCCAACCCAGATCCATCCCTTGGTGATTTCAGGTATGATTCTTGAGGTATGTCACTATTCTTTCCGAATTTGTCTTGTTTTCTTAGATCATTTTAGATATACTTCCCCAATATCCATTTGTTCTCATATCTGAACCTATAGTGGGTAGATATAAATTATTGGATGCCAAATAATTCAATGTTGAGTCGTGATATTTCTAGGATAAGATAGGTTATCCGTTCTTGGAGAATCGACCCACCTTATTGTTCATTCTTCGTCTGTTTTTGAGTTTCATCAAAACCATCTAGGTAGGTGGCTTCTTTCATAACTCCTCTTGATATAATTGATTGGATTAGATTCAAATTGGTTTATTGATTTTAAAATTAATAGAAAAAATCCTCATTTTTGATGATTTATGGTTTTTGTAATATTTCATGATCTAGGTGAATAGTTGTGAAATAGAGAGTTTAGTTTCACTAATTTAAAATGATGATTTTAAATTATGGATTTCTAGAATTTCTAAATGGTTGTTGGAAAATATATTTTCAATATAAATGGGTTTTAATAAAAAAATGGATTTTTATTGAAATTGTTTGGAATTGAATTTTTTTGGCATTGAAATGGTATTGAAAGAAATGTTTTTCAATAGAAACACTTTTTTTATTGAAAGGGTTGTTTTGGCATGATTGTTTGGAATATGTGGTGTGTGTTCATGTTGTATATACAATTCATGGTTGAAATATGACCTTGTGCTCGGTTCTAAAGGTTTAAGGGCACATAGGAATTTCATACACGGGGCTTGGTTGAAATAGGACCCTGTGCTCGGTGGCAATGGGTTAATGGCACATGGGAAACAATTACCTTCTGAAGAATTGGTAGATCGATGAGAAAATGCTCATGAGCATGGAACTGTCAGAACGTAGCATTCATGATTGTTTTCATGGGTTTGAATAATGGTTGGGTATGCAGATAATGTTATATTTTGGAATGGTTGTAAATATTGTTTAGTTATTTTTCTGAAAAAATATCTTTATGGGAAAAATTGGTTTAAATTGAACGTGTATCTATTGGTAAGGAATTGTTTTGAAAACATGTTTATATTTAGTAATAAAAAAAATTAATTTTTTTTATATAAACCATTTTATATAATTGTTGCAATCACTTTTATCCTAGTGGTGTGAGTAGGGAATTCCTTGGGGGTAACCATACTGAGTTTTATACTCAACCCTCCTTTGGCACTTTGGCACTTTTGCCGATGTTATATTCCAGAACAAGGGAAAAGTTAATGTTTCACACATGTTTAGCACTACCTGGTGATTTTTGGGATGTTTAAATATTTTTGAGCTTGGAGCATATGGAGCATGGAGTCTTGAGAGAGTCTTGTGTAGTTTTTCCACTATATACATTGATATATGTTTATTATTCTATTGTTTCTTACATTTAAGTGGTTTTGAGATAAATGAAGTTGTTGAGTTTTCTTTCATTTATTCATGCATCATATAGTGAATGTTGGTTATGTTTGGTAGTTTTATTGGTTTATATCATAAAGTAAAAATCATTCCCCACTTTTATTTGAAACCATTCAGCATTTATTACCAACCATTTGCATTTGGGGATGTCGCTTAAGGCCTAGTAATGACTCATTTTATTCTCAAACCAACGATAATTGGTGAGTTATTACAAGTGGTTTTAGATTGTTCGGACCTTGGATAACAACAACTCCTCGATGTTCCATGTTTTGGAGATAAAGTCCCTTCTTGTATATTCCATTGGTGGGAATCATAGAAAGGAGTAGGACTGTCGGAACTTGAAATGTATAAAAAAAAGGACGTAGAAAACCATTTTATGATGAAATTCAATTTACTAGGGAGGTGGGTAAATAAGTGGTTGGAGACACTTCTAGGATTATCAAATCTCATTGTCATGGGTTTAACCTATGATACGAGCATGACATTCATTGTAGAGGAATTAATTCCCACTAAGAGTGCATACATCATTTCTAGGAATGATTAATGTTGTGAAAAAAAGTAATAATTTTTGAAAAAAATTAGGAATTGGTTTTCAAATGAATGATTTTGAAAAAGTGAATTCTTATCATTTTTCAAAAATGGATTATTTTTTAAAATCACATGATGTGTTTTAAAAAATGGTTGAACATTTAAAAAGGTTGTTTATTTGAAGACATTTTTGTGATAGTTGATGTGCTAGAATTTGAAATGATAATCCATCATTTGGTAGAGAGTGAGACTTATATAGTTTTTTTGTTGGTTATAAAAATGGCACCTGATAGGGTTCATAGGAACTAGTTAAAAGAGGCTCTTGAGAATTTGGTTGCACTTGGGCTACATGGGAACCACTAGTTGGTCTAAAGCATCACTCACAGTGTTCAAAGTGTTGAGTTGGGACTTTAGTTGGATACTCTATTTATGATATTTGTCACTACTAAAAACAGAAGTGGAAGATGTATGGATGTCTTCACTATAGGAGCTGAGAAATCCATCACTAAGATGAAGAGGAAGTGGGGAACCTCTTCATTATGTTTAAAACTTGAAATTATTTCTTTCTATGATATAACTCAAAACTCTTGTCAGTTGTACATAATTTTGAGCCATCATGTGTAGATCATGTTCTATAACTTTTGATGGATCTGAGATGAAATGGGACTTATTGATTTTAGAGACGGATGTCTATAAAATAATCAAGGGTATGGATTGGCTGACAATGTTCATGGATGAAATCGACTGTTATTAGAGAAAAGTTAGTTTCAAAACTAAGGACGTCAACGATAATCTCTTAAGAGGAGAGAGGATTGTAAAGAAGGGTAAAATACCTTGTTGGCACCAATGGTGGAAACGATCTCTTACCAATTGGTAGCATTGACTTTGGTATCAATGGAATAAATCATGGAAAATAGTTATCCAGATTTTGTGGATCAATTTCCATATGTCATTCCCATGAACATCTTAGGTTTAAAACCTCTAAGGAAAGTGGACTGAATGATTGATCTCCTTCAGAGGACCATTCCTATTTCCCTTCCATATTATAGGATGGAACCAACAGTGATACTATAATTGAAAGTGCTATTAGAGGAGTTTGAATGAATGGGATCCATTCGACCAAGTATGTCTCCATGGGCATCACATGTTTTTTTGTGAAGAAATAATATTGAACTATTTTGCTGTGTGTTGATTATCATAAGCTTAAACAAGTTATGATAAAGAATAGATATCCACTTACACACGCTGATGATATTTTCGATCAATTAATGGGAGATGAGTGGTTTTCCATGACTGAATTACAATCAGTAAATCACCAATTGAGTCTTCAGAAAGTGGATATTCAAAGGCAAATTTTAGATGTAGACATAGACACTATGAATCTTTAGTCACACCTTTCGGTCTAACTAATGCACTAGAAGTCTTCATGGCATTGATGAATCATATATTTAAACAATATCTGGATTTTTTTTGTTGTAGAGATTGTGGATGACATTTTGGTCTATTCAAAGTCAAGTGTTGTTTATGAGGTGCACCTGGAAACATTTTTACAAATCCTGAGAGATCATCGTTTGTATACCAAATTATCAAAGTGTGATTTTTGGATAAAATAAGTATGTTTTCATGGCCATGTCATTTCTAAGAAAGACAATTATATTGATCCTAAAAATATATAAATTTTTATCTCTTAGCAGCCATTGAAGAGTGTTTTTGAGATACATTGTTCTCCTGGTCTAGATAGTTACTATGTAATGTTTCTGCGTAATTTCTCATGACTATCTTCACCAATGATATATCTAACAAAGAATAATGTTCCAATCCAATAGACATAGGAATTTCATATGTATTTGTAGGAACTAAAATCTTGGCTTACATCGGAACCTATCTAGATCTTTCTAGAATCAGGAAAGGGGTTTGTAGTGTATTCTGATGCTTCGGGATCAGGGTTGGGATGTCTTCTCATGAAAAGCGAGCATTTGGTTGCTTATGGTTCAAGGGAGTTGAGGGTGAATCAGAGGTAATACCCAAGACATGATTTGGAGTTAGCTGCAATCATCTATGCTTTGAAAACATGGAGATATTATCTCTTTGGTGAGAATGTTTTTGTGTTTATAGATAAAAAATGCTTGATTTTTTTTCTCAATGCGAGATTTGAATATGCGGAAAACGATATGGATCGAGTATCTCCAAATGTTTGACTTGAACATGATGTACACACCAGGGAATGTAAATTTAGTTGCAGATACATTGATAAGAAAGTCATATGATCAGTTGGAGAAAGATGCTTTAGATGAATGGCAGTTGATGTCGGTAATATGCAAAAATCATTTGGAATGTGAAGACAGAGGTGATGTTACAGTTTCAATTTATCTACACTTGTTCCTGATTAAGTAAAAAAGATCAAAGAGGATAAAACCTCTGATGTGGAATGTCTGGATGTAAGTTCCAAACACAATTATGGGGAGACCATTGAGGGCTATAAACATGATGGGGGTTCAATTTTTTGTTTTAGAGATCAGATCGTTGTACCAATGGTTTCTCAGGAACAACTCCTTCACTCTTACCACCATTCGATATGGGATGTACATCTAGGTTCATGGAAGATGTATAAGGCATAAAAGGTACATTTTTGGTGGAGCGGCCTGAAAAGGAATGTGGTTGTGTGCGTCTTGCGGTGCATAACTTGTGAGTATGTTAAAGAAGAGTATCATAGACCGGCTTGTATGTTACAATAGTTTCTAATCCTAGTGTGGTAATTGGATCAGATAGCAATGGATTTTGTTATAGGTCTTCCAATAATGGTCCTAAAACACGATGTCATTTGGGTGACAGTGGATCATGTAACCAAGTCAGCCCAATTCATCCAAATTTATGAAACTTATACGGTGGGGGATCTTCCAAAAATCTATATCTAAAAAGTGGTAAAGAATCATGGGGTACCAGTTTCAATATTCTCATATAGAGATTCTAGTTTCATGTCTCATTTCTAGAAATACATACGGAAAGCCATTGGGACTCAATTGAATATGAGCACAATTTATTATCCTCAAACAGATGTTAAATCTGAGCAGACGATACAAACATTAGAATACATGTTATGGGATTCGGTAATGGATTTTGGTGCCTCATGGGAATAGCATATACCCTTAGTGGAGTTATCATAAAATAACAAATATCAATACTTGACAGACATGGCCCTATTTGAGGCATTGTATGGGGGTCCTTGTCGTTCTTCACCATGCTGGGTGGAAACAGGTGAAACATCACTAGTCGGGAAATGCCTTGTCCAAGAAACAATGGATAAGATCCAGTTGATTTGAAAGAGGATGGAGATGGCTCAGAGTCATCAAAAAACTTATGCAGACCACCAACGAAGACCGTTGCCGTTTGCTGTAAGTGATCATTCCTTCTTGAGGATCTCTCCAAGAAATGGATATCATTGCTTCAGGAAGACAAGAAAGTTATCTACTAGATACATTGGCCCTTTTCAGATACTGGAACAGGTTAGAGAGGTGGCATATGGGTTGGCATTAACACCACAGTTTAGTTCGGTGCATAATGTGTTCCCTATATCCAATTTGAAAAGTGTCACCCTAATCCTTACCAAGTGTTCTGATGGGATCATTGTGAGATATAACTGGATGCATCACTGGTACATATCCCAGTGCAGATCATGGATAGAAAATATAAATTCTTGAGTGGGAAATGCATCGGCCTAGTGTGGGTTTTATGGCAACATGATCAGATTCAGGATGAGACTTGGTAACTTGAGAAGGAAATGAAAGTGCAGTGGCCAGAACTCTTTTTGGCCTACGAGGGTTTTTTACTTTCTGAGAATGGAACGACCAATGGTGCAGATAATGTAGTACCCCTAGATTCGGTTATATAACCCCTTTCCTCGCATTTTTTTAATTTGTGTTTCTTTAATAGAGAGGTTCCGTAAAATAGAGAGTTTATATGTAATATATAGTTTCCATAAAAAAGAGAGTTTCTATAAAATAGAGATTTTCCATAAAAAAGAGAGTTTACATTAAGTTGGGTGCTTCCATAATGTTGGTTGTTTCCAAAAAGTTAGGTGTTTCCATAATTTTTGTTGTTTCTATAAAGTTGGTTGTTTCCATAAAGTGGGGTGTTTCCATAAAGTGGGGTGTTTCCATAAAGTGGGGTGTTTCCATAAAGTGGGGTGTTTCCATAAAGTTGGATGTTTCCATAAAAAATTGTGTTTCAAAAAAAAGGTAAATGGAAAGGATAATAGAGTTTTGGTGTTTTATAAGGAGTGATGGGACCAAACGGAAGGTCTCACAATCCATACACGGTTGGCCCAAACCATGTGGTCAAACCTTGCACAGAAGTCAATTGTAGATCCTATTCTCTATGAGATTACTAAATTATTCTCTATATATTTTTTTGATGAAAAAATGCCCCTATTTAGTGATTAATTTCCGTAGAAGGATTGAGAACCCCCCCCCCCCAACACACACACATGATTTGGATCCAAACTAGTGTCTTCCCTTGATGATTTCGAGTCTGATTCCTGATGTATGTCACCATTCGTTCCATATTTGTCATGTTTTATAGGATCTTCTTAGATCTACTTATCCAATATCCATTTATTCTTAGGTCAAAACCTATAGTGTGTAGATCTAAATTTTTTAATGCCAAATAATTCAATGTTGTGTCATGATATTTCTAGGATAAGAGAACTAAAGTCGTTCCTGGAGAATCAACCCGTCTTCTTGGGAGTTCTTCATCTATTGTCGAGTTTCATAAAAACCATCAAGGGGGGTGTATTTTCTCTCAACTATTCTTGAATGAATTGATTGTATTAGATTAAAAGTTGATTATTGATTGTGAAATTCATTAAAATAATCTTTATTTATGATGATTTATGGTTTTTTTGAAATTGCGTGATCTTTGTGAATAGTTTTGAAAAAAGGTCTTTAGTTTCATTAATTTGAAATGATGATTTTAAATTATGGATTTTATGGAATTTTTAAATAGTTTATGGAAAAGATATTTTCAATAAAAATTATTTTCAATAAAAATGGCATTTTAATGAAATGGTTTGGAATTGAAATTGTTTGGTATTGAAAGGGTTTTGACGGAAATGGTTTTCATTAAATAGTTGTTTATATTTAAAGGGTTGTTTTGGAATGATTTTTGGGAATATATGGTGTGTTTTCATGTTGCATATATGGGGCTTGGTTGAAATATGAAATTTTGCTCGATGCCAAAGGTTTAATGGCACATGGGAATTTCATAGATGGGGCTTGGTTGAAATATGACCTTATTCTCAGTTCTAGAGGGTTAATGGCACATGGGAAACAATTAAATTATGATGACTTAGTAGACCGATGAGAAACTTCTCATGAATTTGGAATTGTCATAGCATAGCATGCATGGTTGGTTGCATGGGTTTGTGGAATGGTGGGGTATGCCAATAAAGGCATATTTTTGAATGGTTGTAGTGATTGTTTAGTTATTTTTCTGGAAAAATATCTTGATGGGTAAAAATTGGTTTCAATTTCACATGTATGCATTGGTAATGAATAGTTTTGAAAACATGTTTATATTGATTTATAAAATGTTTATGAGATATTTTTTTTTATATAAACTGTTTTATATAATTGTTGCTAACTCTTCTTTCCAAGTGGCGTTAGTAGGGAATTCATTGGGGAAATCCAACAAAGTTTTATACTCACCATTTCTTAGGCACTTTGGTGATTTTTCAGATGTTATATTCTGGGAAAAGGGAAAAGGCAATGTTTCACATGTGTCTATCACTACCTCGTGATGTTTGGGATGTTTGGATATTTTGAAGCTTAGAGCTTGTGGATCATGGAGACTTGAGAGAGTCTTGTGTAGTTTTTCCGATGTATACTTTGATACTTGTTTATTCTTCTACTATTTCATACTTTGATGTGGTTTTGATATACATGAAGTTATTGAGTTGTATTTCATTTTATCATGCATCATATACTGAATGTTGGTTATGTTTGGTAGGTCTATTTGTTTATTTCCTAATGGGGAAATCATTCCCCACTTGTATTTGAAACCCATCGGCATTTATTGATAGCATTTTCCATCTTGGGGATGTCGCTTAAGGCCTAGAAATGACTTATTGTACTCACAAGACAATGAGAATTTGCAGATTAATACAATTGTATCCATTACTCATTAAATAATATCTCATGAATCATACTAATACCCAACATTAACCAAAATCAACTTTAATACCAATTTTAATAGTTATAGACCCATACTCCAATATCTAGTGTTAAAAACACAAATATTACATTTCGGGATTTAATAATGATAAATGATATAGAATTTTTTCCCATACAAAACATGTAAAATAAATAGGAAATATTTGATCAATCACATACGTAATGAACTTTTAGAATTATATTGTTAACGAAATGAGAAAAAATCCAAAAAATTTGGGTTTATAAACAACTAGTTCATAAAGATCAACCAAATATACCACTAAAACCATCTATTAAAATTCCATGTAAAGTACTCTACATATACCTTAAAATTGCTTTCAAATGATAATATTCCAAACATAAATAATTTTGAAACACAGGGGAAAGGAAACATAAGAAAAGTGTGAGCATAGATTCATTGTAAGGGTATATAAGATTGTTATCAGTTATCTTATAATAATAACATGATCATATTTTTATAAGGACATGATCATATTATTTAAAAATCTTAACTTTCCTATCAGAGATCAGAATTGCACTTCATTACATGAATCCTTGAATTCCGTAAGACATTAATCCTAATGAAATCAATGAATACGAGTTGTGAGAATATATCATTTTCATAAATCATATATTTTAGTCATACACACGTGAAAAGAACATCCTATGTCAAGGAAATCCAAAAAAAAAATTCATAAAATATTAGGACCGATATATCCACTTGGGTACAATCTTTGGTCATGAGATAACTAGCCATGTACCCTACTTAGGTCTTTAGACAACCTCATGTGTATGCTATTTGGGGCTTGGGAAAGCCTCTTGTGTACCCCTTGAGCTCATATAACATTAATCATTACCCAATTCATTAGAGGAAGATATGAGACCCCACCATCACATAATGAAAATAAAACATATATTTTCAACAAAATAATAAAACATTCATCATATCCAATCCCATGGAAATATGGGCTTCATAAATATTTAATCATTGCATAACTCAGGGAAAATAGATGGATTTCATAAAAATAATGTCACATTTTTTATAAAAAATCCATGGAAAGAAAAAATATTATATCATTGTATCATATCCCTAGTATGTCTTCGAAAAAATCAAAGGACATCAATATAGATGGAAAATTATTTTAAAATATTACTTTGAACAATTATTATGGAAAAAAACTTTTCAAATTTAAAATCACTTATATTATTAAAAAATGATAAACTAGTAATTATAACATTTTGTTTGAAAAAAATACAATATTTTAATGGAAACCTTAATGAAAAGATAATTCAGGGTGATAGGAAAATAAACTCATGGTTTAAAAGTTCAAAAAATTTCATTTAATACTTTGGTAAAAAATGTATCAAATTACCTTTCTTGGAAAATAGAATATATATTCATTGAAATTCATTTTGTAAAAAGTCAAACAATGGTAAAGTGACTTTAATCATAACAGAATAGTAAAAAATTGTATTTTTATAGAAAACATGGATATGGAAGGGAAATATTCCCCAGTGGAGACATAAGCATAGTCAATACTGAGATTTGGTGATGTTTTGAAATAAAACCCATACCACATTGATAACTTTTAAATTGTAATCCCTATAAAATAAAGAACATTAGAAGGATATTTAATTCCCATAATCTTGGTTGTAATAGTCATAAAATAAACCAATGGGTAGTATAGACACTAAAACAATTAGTGGTATATAAGTCATGTGTCCTATAAAAATAGATGTGGGATGAAAAATCCTTACCTTGATTTTGAATGATCAAATACATTAGTTATATTTCCCTTATTTGGAAGACCACTTTTATTATGACCATAAGATATCTAAAATTGGTATTATTTCCAATACATTACCCTGTAATGTGGATAGATATTCTATGATGATATTTGGGCTGGTCATGGTTGAGAAAATGTGATTTATAGTGTGAATAAATTAGATGAAGTTGTGACCTTTCATAAGAGAGGGGATGGACACTCTTAGAATTTGTTAAAATATTAAATTATTTAAATTTATGTTCAAGTAAAAAAGGATCCCAACTCATTTATTTAAAATATAGAATGACTATAGGTTTAAATCCTCCTATGTAATAAAATTAGAAATTTTTTGAATATGTTTTATACTTTTACATTTGTTTTAACCCCTCATTATCCTTTTTGAATATATCGTTACAATAGTCATTTTTATTATTTCATGTTCAAGTAAACTAATATAGATGGGAGAAATAACATAAATGGACCATCTTTGATATTTTAAAACATATCATAATAAATTTTCTGAACATTATATTTTTACATATTTTATATCATTTAATAAAATATTATTTATTATAAAATATCAATAATGATAATTTTTAGAACTATATATTTCATTTACATAATAATGTCAAGAACACACTTATAGTTATAAAATTTTATTTTGAAACATTTCCAAAATACAATAGTCATCCATAAAATTCATGTATGATGTTAGTTATCTCAAATTTTAATATGTTTTAATATTATTAATATCGTTTAGCTAATCATTACATCAAAATAACAATTATTGTTTCACCATTATTAAATAATTTAACGTAATAATTTATTCAATAAATAAAAATAAAAAATAAAATTAATAAGATAAAACATTTAAATATATAAATAATATTTATCGTCTAATATATTCTATGTAGTACCTCAATTTAAAAACATTACAGTAATTAAAAATAAGAGTGTGAAATTTTTGACATAAAATAAAATAAAATAATATAATGGTTATAATAACATATAAATACCCATAAAATTCTATATGATAAAATATTGGATTTCTTTGGATGAAATTGAATTATAAAATTAAAATAATGATAGTTTTGGGGTAATTTTATAATCATTATCATTTTATTTTTAATAACAATTACCTGATTTACACATTACCATGGTTAAAAAATTACTATATTTACTATTTATATTAACAAAAAATAAAATGTAAATATTTAAATTTTTTTTACCAAATTATTACAAATATGGAACAATTTTTTAGAATTTAAAAACATAGAAATTTCATGATATAATTTTAAGTCAAACAAAAAAAAGTATTAAAAAAATGTGTTTGTGGAAATTTCCATTTGGAAATATAAAATTTTTGAAAACTATAATAAATTAATTAATCCATTTAATAAAAATTATTTTTTCATTTTAAATAATAAGGAATATATTATATTATAAAATAATTCAGTAATATAATTTTGATTTATAAATACTATCAACTATATTAGTATTTTCAAAAAAAAATCATGGTTTTTTGATACTCAATGAAAAATCAATATTTTAAGATAATTAAAAAAAATCATCCTAAAATAATTTTGAGGTGATGAATTAAAAATTAGTTTTATTTTTTTTATTAATTATCAAAATATATAAAAATTTAATTATAATGTTATCCGAAAAAACAAAATAAAACACATTTTTGAATTGAACATATTTTTGAAGATAAAAATAATTTTTTTAAAAAACTAGGATATTATTTGCTAAAAATTAATTAGTAAATTTTCATTTTTTAGAAAATTTTATGTATTTAAAAAATTAGTTAACCAATAAAATTTAATAGCCATGTTATAAGAATTATATAATAATACATTTTGGTTTGATTACACTCAGTGTTGCATATTTTGTTCTCTATCATTCATATTTGTTCATTTGAATGTCATGGGATAGTATAGGGGATAATTACACTATATATTACTTACCTGATGTCTAAGAACCTAGAAAATTTCCATCATTACTATGCGGTGAAATTTCATCTAGATTCTATTTTTTATTATAAATAAAGACTTTATATTAAAATAATCTAATGTAATTCCCATTTCATTATATACCAAAAAAATAATTAAGAGTAATATTTATGATATATCTCATCAATAATCTATTAATTACATAAAAAAGTTGTATTCATATATTTTATGAAATTTATGTTGGTAAGCCATATTTACTTATCAATGTATGTGAAATTTGTAGGAGAGTTTTTTTCTCCTTTTGACAAACACAATTTATTATAGGGATCAGGGGAAGAAATTTTTTGATTTCATCCATGATTTCAACATAAATATTCAATATTTTAAATCTAAAATTCATATCCTTGATCACTGTCCAAGGATTTAATGATATGTACATTATGGGATTCTATATACTTTATACATTTTTCAAAATATGGAAATGCTTCAATTTCATGAGAAACGAAGTATATGAATGTAAATATTAATTAATAATCAACAATCACATAAGAGAAATTAATTATATAAAGTATAGATACTCTATAAGGAACAAATAAATATATATAAACCTATTTTAGTGGTGTATAGGAAGACACTTCTTTATTTGGCTTCAAATAAATATTAGGTTACTTATCCTTTTAACTGGGACTTTACACTCCACCTTTCTGGAATTTTAGAATGGTTAGATTAGTGACAAATTATTTCTTAAATATATTTCTACGTGAGTGTACATTATAGTTTCAACACACTGAGATTTTATACATTTCAATTTTTTATAATAAATTAATATTATTTGATGGATTTCACTACACACAACCCACTGTTACACTTTTACTACATGAAAAACTGTGTTTGTCTTTTGGTACATGCGACACTTTGTTTGTCTTGTGTTACAAAAAATACAATGTTTTATCAATATATTGTGTTTCATTCAATATTGGGTTTAAAAAAAATATATTACTCTATAAATATAATGATTTAATATAATAGTTATCACCTAGAAATTTGAATGGAGGGAATGGATAATATTAACTAACATAATAAAATATATATATTTCAATTTTTATTAGTTATATATTAACTAGAAATTATATAAAAATAATTTAAAGGAAAAAATGTTTTATGAAAAATAATATCTTTTATACTGGACAAGTTTATTGTGCAAGGTTATAATAATTTAAGATAAATTTCAACCAATATTTTAATTTATTTTTGAAAAAATGAAATTAAATTTTCAAATAAGAATATCAAAATTCTTGCAAGCAGATTTTTTTGTTCTCTAATAACACTAATTTTTCAATGAAATTTAATTCAGAAAATTCTATTTTATTTTAATAATTTATATTGTGAAACTATATATTGAATTGGTTTTAATATTTAATTTTTTGATTTTTATATACACTAATATAATTTATTTCATTGGAATCAATTTAACAATGAAATTTTAGATAAAATCTTTATAATATTATTAACATGTTCACAATAAAACAACTCTTTCTCATCACACATGAAGGATTAATTTTAAATTAATTACTTTAACATCCATGAATTTATTTAAAAAAATGGATTTCGTATTTGGAAACAAAATAAATTATAATTTATATCATCGATAACTAAATAATATACAATAATGATTAGTAAAAAGAGGAAAAATTAAGTTATATTGATTAAGGAAAACTAGTCTAGTTACTGTTTAATCATGGAATATAATGTGTAAAAATAACCCAACACATTTCCAAAACCCTTTTCAGGGACATATTTCGACCCTTATGAGCATACACTCGAATTTTATGAGTTTTATGGGACAGTTTCCTAGGAATATGATCCATATAATAATTTACTCAAAGGAAACAACAAAAAATTTACTTCTTTGGTTTAAAATACAATAATAATTAGAATAGTGAAAATAAGACAAATTTCTATTAAATATTTTATTTTGGAATATAATTTTTTTATCTTTATAATTTTTTATATTTGTTTTTAGATGATCTAATTACATTAAATTATTATGAATCATCAACAGAAGAATTATTTAAGAAAAAATTAAATAATTAAAATGATAGTAAAACATTAAAAGTGTTGTAAATTGAATTATTAATTGTATTAAAGAAAAATTTAGATGAATATATCACTTTACACTTGTGTGAAGATTATAGATTCAATTTTTAGTACTTTTATGATTTTTTATAATTTAAATTATTTGAATAATGTCAAAATTGACATATAATATCATGAATTTTTTCATCCTAATGATATTTTATGTTTCATAGAATATTATTCCCTCATGGGGAAAATATAAAATGTTACCATAGTTGCAATAGTTTTATGATACAATCTAATCCTTTATTTGGGTTGTTTATCATCATGTCCGCATTGTTTAAATATGGCGATCTACCTCTCATGTATTCTCATGATTTTTGTTCCCCCTATTTATTTATGATATCTTCAAGTAATTGAACTATTTCGAACCATTTGATACTTAATATGACCAAGAAAATGTTTTTATGAAATTCCATTGATGATTCTATATTGGTTCAGAAATCCATTTTCATCTAAAAATATGTTTTTTAAAATTTGTTAAAATGTTGCTAAAAGATATTTTAAGCTATTTTTCATTGAAATGTATATTTAAAATGTTTTATAATTTAAAAAGTGTTTTATATGTTTTCCATATATTCCTTTATAAATTTTCATGTTTATTTTATATTAAAAGTATTTTAAAAGGTTTTATATTTAAAAACATTCTTCTCAAATTAGAAATTATATTTTCTTCAAGAATTGTTTTAAATGATCCTTTAAAAATAGCTCCCCATATATTATAACATACAGATTTTCTATTTATTCTTTAAGGGGACCATAATCAAAGGAAACAATTCAAATTATTTATCTGAATGGCTAATGTCTTTATGGAATGATGTTTATGGAACTTGGTTCTTTTACATGTGTTAATAATATTGTAAAGTGATTATTGTGAAACCAATTTATTTTAAAAGCGTTAATCAGGTTTCAAAGATATCTACTTGAAAAATATTTATTTTCCATTGGATAGACAGGTTAAGAATGAATATTGGTTTTTTATGATTTATTATGTTGATATGCAAGCTCTTTGTATTATATTCATGTTATGGTTCTTAAACATAGATTTTACAAGGGTGAATCCCAAATAGCATTGGGTAAGACCGTTACATATAACACGACGCATTTATAGAATCCCTATAATTTTTCATTTAAAATTACAAGATTTTAATAATTATTATACATTAGAGTACAATCCAAGGACTGTAATGTTGAGTGTCTTGGAAGACCAGGTACATAAAATTTAAAACATCGAAATAAATAACACTTTTTTATTTTCTATTAATTTTGAGATAATAAAATCTTTTGATCATATACATATGAAAAGGGAACCCTCGGGATCACATGAACAAAGTGATGAGCTAAAAATCCCAGTAAGGGTATATCCATAAGAACAAATCATTAGAACATGGGATATAAGGCATGACATGATGATATATAAAGGCATGTAACATAATGAATCATAATATATTAACATGGAATCATTTAAAAAAGGAGTCATAATACTGTTGTATCAACATAAAAAATTTATTTATCATGATTCAAGGATAACCTCCAGGATCATGGAACACAATAGCACAAGTCGAGGCTAACCTCCATGACCGTCGTATATGGTAGCACAAGCCAAGGCTAACTGTGAATACCGCTACACATAACGTCTCATGAGAGTCAACATTACCAAATTCATTGGATTGATATCTTGTCACTCCCATTTTAAAATATCATGAATATGTTTTCCATATAAAAAATCATATATAATCAATCATAAATAAACACAAGTGTTACCCATGGAATGAATTGGGTATCACAATCACTTCATAAAGTATAAAAAATGGATGTATTGTAAAAGTTTCCATGAAAGAAAGGAACTGAAATATACATGTAAATTATTATGTTAAAATTGTCATGTATCATGGTAAGTGATGTCATGAATAAGAGACAACATTTAATAAATGTATTTAGTAAATTATAGAATTAAAACATTTTTGTGTGGTTTTAAGGAAAATACTATAGAGCCTTTATAATAGAAAAGGTAATAATATTTTATATAAATCCGGATGCGAACCAAGAATGTTTTTATTTTAAAAATATTAATTTCATATATAATACGGTGGATTAAAATATAGGATAGGGTGCACCTGAAATCTTGTAATAATTCGATATGTTTTATTAAAACAAGTTTTCTTATCAAGAAATATAGAGGATGGAATAACTTAAAAACATGTATATCCCTGAAATATAATGAAAAAAGGGTCACAAAACATTTTTTTGGATAATTAAAAATGTATTTATAGTTTTAAAACTAAATGAAAATACAACATTATTCAGATAAAAGGAATAAACAAGAAACCCGATGGAAGGTAGGAGGTTCTGGTAGAACCACTTATGGAATATAAGCATTGTATCAGGTGTACATAGATGAGATTAATGTGAGAGAAATGGGTTTATATTATTTCATAAATAATGAGTTATATATTGGGGGAGGTGATAGAGTATACCCCATGAATAGGAATGAAACATAAAAGGGCCTAACATAGAGGATATTATTAAATACATGCGAAATAGAGAGGAACACTTACCTTAAGTCGGATGGGGTTATCCACTTGATATTCAAGATATGAAAAATAAAACTGGGATCATGTTTAGTAATTATAGAACCTATTATATAAATAAAATATTTATTATAACCTTTTTATGTTCATTCACGACCTTTTTGATGGGTTATGTTGTTCAATTTCATTGTTTAGATCCATTTGTTTTGTTGGTTTCTATGATGTGTTTATTTATTTTCATGAATGGAGAATCATGAAAACTTGGGATGGTTTTCCAGAGTTGGAGATATATTATATTATTTAACATCAATAAGGAGACATGGTTGAAAATAAAAGTTGGTAATTTTAGTGATGTTGAACCATTACATTAAACTTTAGTGAGGTTCTTTTGGGTTTTTGGAATTTTTTTGACAAAAATCAACACATTTTGTTTTATAAATAAAAACCTAGATTAAAAAAAGATAAATGAATCCTATATGAGACATTATATATATATATATTATTGTCTAGTAAAACAAGGATAATTGTTTCCTGACTAGAATTTAATACTGAAATAGAAATTGAAAACCCAACGTCCTTAAATGTGTTAGCAGAAAAATATCTAATGGTGTATTTACTACTAAAACAAAAGAAGTGTAAATGAGATATGATAATAACTTATTCCATTATCATAAATACATTCTATTATATGGTAGGTACTTTATTAGTCATAACATTTGTATGGGGAGAGGTAAGGATAGAAAAGAAAACGAATGAACTGGAAAAATAAAATAAAGTAATTAAAAGAGTAATTTACCTCTTGATTCAATCTTCCTTGAGAGATTATTAATGGGAGAGGATTTGGTCCTTTGAGGATAGAAAGATTTGTTGGATGTGGGTAAAGATTATGGGGATATATTTGGTATGAATTTAGGGGAGGCACGGTGACACCCCCGAGATTTGATGGGATAGATTCTTTTATATTTTAATTGATGTCTTGTGTCTACACAACACTTTATTATCTATACGTATATGGAAACTATTATTGGATTGTGATACATTCAAGAGAGAACTTCCTCGATAGCTTGCGTCGGATGCAATACTGAGTTTCACTTGATATATTACTAAAATATTGTATTAACTAGCTATTATTAATAATATTAACCACATTTTGAATTTAAAATAACATTAAAATTAATAGTATAAATTTTCAAGAACATGGTATAATAACAAATTTATTTTTTTGCATAAAAGTAGCATATTCAAATAAATGTTGTATTGCAACCTTTTGATTGTGTATCCATTTTAAATATAGTTTTTTAATTATTTTTTATATTCTATTTGACAAAATAGAAATCTAATTTTGAAGAGGTACATAAAAATTTACTTATGTTAGATATTATTATTTTTCTGATAACATTCATATTTTAATGAACATTGAAAAATAATGCATTTCAATTCAAAACTACCATTTCATCCAATTTATTTATGTCATTAGAATATTTTTTATTTGGTTTTAAAGTGTAATTATATTAATTTTGTTATCATTTAATAAATTTTTTGTCATTGTAAGTAATTTCCCATTGAAATTGGAAATAAACACATGTCAACCATTCAGTGGTTATTACTTCAGAAAAAATAACTTTTTAGTTTTGACTGTGAAAATTAAATTTAAATTAATTACTAAAAATTATGTGTTTTTAATTTTTAAAAATTGATTCCATATTTAGAATCATAAGGTCTAACTTTTTTTAATATATACATTTTTTTCGAACTTATGAATAGTAACATCAGTAATTATTTTTATTTACCATGGTTAAAGGGTTAATATGGTAAATAAGGATAGAAAAATTATAATTTAGTGGTTTAAAACTACCCTAAAATGAGTAATAATCCTATATTGTGAGTTATTTACAACAATAATCATCCTTGGATTGATTTTGGGACCCCATAGATCCACATGGATGTGAAGGTGGCGTTTGATAAAAACTCATGTAAAGAAAAGAGAAATATAACATAAACATGTATCATTTACTAAAATAATTTTAATATGTGGTTATATAATGGATATCTTAGACTATAAATAGTAATTAGAGATCTAATATTATTTTCAACATCATGGTATTATATATATAATTTTATATTTTAAATAAAAATGTCAATTTTGACAGAATGATGATGAAGCGAGTGATTCATTTATAATAGATTCAAATAATTGATATTATAAATATTAAAATAAATTTAATTTGATTATTTTAATGTCATATTAGAATTTTATGGATTATATTGACATATTATATTTTTGTTATGGCCTTTTTTATAATGAATCATGTTGTTATTAATTTTTAAAAAATCATGTATATATAGTGTTCCGAATTGACATATTTCATGACTTAAAACATAGAATAGATTATTAAGTGATATTAAATTTCTAAAAATATAATATTCTTCAAAATGATTATTAAAATTATACATATGTCATAAATGACTTTTTTATCAGTCGTTCGACATGATATGGTAATTACATTTAACCAAGATGTGTGAAAAACATGATATCACTGTATGATTAAAAAAGGTAAAACAATGGTAAAAAATGATAAGGATACAAAAATATTCAAAATGAGTGTAATAATTATTTTATGATAGTTATTGAAACCAAGATAATCTAATATTTTAATTAAAAAAAATTTCATCAATTTTTCCTGGAATTGAATTTATTATAAATTAATATTTTTAAGATTTTCAAAAGTACCCCTCACATCAATTATAAAAAGGCATGTACTCCCTCACCTCTTCAATTCATTTTGAACCTTCATGATCAGCAAAACCCTAAAAATTTTTCCTTCTCTATTTACCTATTTTCATTCTAGAGTTTCTGTACTTCTTCAAAGACCAACTCTCTAGTACCGTAAGTGGAAATTTAAAGGAGGCATGTCGGGGATGGGGTAATCTCTTCTACCGATTTTTTCCAATTTCATTTTTCTTTACCTCCTATTAATTAGCTGTTTCATGATAAAGTAATAATATATGTATCACTCATATAATAATATTTTATTATAAATATGATAGAACCCTATTTGGCCTTCAATCAATCATACGAAAAATGAAATCATCACCCGTGCGTATGTACAGCTTACAGTCTCCATGCCTTGGGGTATACCATTTTTCAAGACCACCTTACAAGGATGTGTGTAATGGTGGAAATAATAAAAATATATTATTTTTAAAATATGATACTGATTAACAGATATTATACACTATACACTTCAATTTTATCCATCAATTATGGTAATGATATCGTTGCTCGTGCGTACGTATGGCTTACCATCTCTTCGGTGCGATGTGATTCATTCTACATAATCTTCATT
This sequence comes from Viscum album, assembly GCA_963277665.1. NCBI lineage: Eukaryota > Viridiplantae > Streptophyta > Magnoliopsida > Santalales > Viscaceae > Viscum > Viscum album. The sequence goes on from OY728127.1 coordinate 9,887,103, forward strand.
AAAGCATGATTATATAAATTAATTTAATGACTACAATTGATATATATTATACAAATTTCCTTCTGTGAATGATATAACTATAACCTAAAAATAGTAATAAGAACTTATCTGAAAAAACATGCATAAGAATATAAAGCAGTTAATACAAGAATAACGAGTAACAATGAAATGTTTCTAACAAACAGATGAATATATGACAAAGAATGATATCATAAAAATTATAATTATTCTGGAGTAAATCAGTAACATTATTTAAATAATTATATAGGCGGTTCGGATACATATGAAACATATCAGACATAATGTATGGGATGATTTTTCAATAACATTTTTATCTGAGATTGTTTATATATAAGTGTTTACTGGGGGAATATTTAAAATCCATATTCATGTATTCAAAGACTATTATCATTATCTTTTTAGTAATATTCTATATATTTGTAAATTCATTTATACCCATTTTGACTTTTACTATATGGTATGGAAGGAATCATTCATTCTTTTTCCATATGAGGTACTTTTTCACTTTTTCAAAAAACTTATGAGAAAAATGTTTTTTAGCTTATATGGAATGAATACATTTTTACATGTTCATGATGCCTTCTTTCCAAGAAGCTACATCTATATGTTCTCATGTTTATTTTAATCTAAATTCTTATCTTTTAAAATTGTGGGTTATTTTGAGTAAAGAAAATGCCTTTTAATAAGAAAAGATATTTTCCACGGGATTTAAGTTCAAGTGTTTTATGAAAATTATATTTATTCATAGTTGAAACTCTTAAATAGTGTTATTTTTTCATCCATATTATTAATATTATTTTATTTTGTTAGTTATTGAATGATATTTAATATGGATTATATTTTGATGGAATTATGTTGAAGAAACCCATTTTATTTCATTGGTTTTGCTATGGTGAATGTTTTTATGTTTTGGTATAATACGAAATAATGATTTCATTGTGATATGGTTGGTACCTATATCTTGCACCAATGTATTTGGTAATGATTTATATTCCATGTGATTGACATGACTAGAATGCAATGTAAATCTGGTTCAGTAATACATGTCAGGAACGGTATGTAAACCCGGTTCAGTAATGAAATTTGTCCACTATAATGGTCTTAGTAGTAATTCATTGAATACAGTGGATATAATATTATGTTCTTATTAGATTTCAACAATTAAGTAATTTATTACAATTCTATTCCATCATGGATAATGTTCTTATACGATCTATTCGTTATGTACTTCAACGATTAATTATATGACACAATATTTTGATGTTTAGACTTTTTTTCATGTTTTTATGTTCAAATATTGATGGTTTATTTTATGTTCTCCATGTTTACCCTTATTGAGAATTTGATCTCACCGTTTTTCTGTTTTTCATTTTCATAGGATTTAAATAATGGTTTTTGGTCAGAAAAAAATGGGTGGATCTTTATTGGATATGTTGTAGATATTTCAATATGTTAGAAGATTCTGTTCTAGGATTCCAAAGACACTAAACTAATACAGTCTTTATGAATATATTTTGTGTAACATATTATGTTTTCCACAAAATATATGTAATTTCAATGTATATAAATATTGGGTTATTAGAGTTGGTATCAGAGAGAAGGAGGTAAGAATGAATCTATTCCTTGGGAAATCTAACGTGTGAAAGTTGGACGTAGAGTGGCTCTCCGCCCTAGGGATTCTTGAAGAAATGGATGCCACTAGGGATTGAGGTGTGTCCTGCAAAAGTGGTGTAGCCACCCCTAGATTTCTCTGATATGTATCAATTCTAGTCCATTGGAAATAATTACATACCGTTATTTTTGGTATCAGATCCAAAGATTATTCGACCTTTGGAAACAAGGATTAAAAAACATTAATGAGATCTATAGAGGTATTTCTACGGCATGTATATGGATGTCCCTAAGGTTATGTAAATATATAGGCTACTATCCTAGAATGATTATAACTATCATGAATGACATTGGATTAAACATAAGATTTCAGATATTTAAATTACTCCCCTTTATTATGTGGTTTTACTAGTATTAATTTTTCCTCTCACACTATTCTTTTTCGGTATTAGATGATGGATAGAACCCGAAGGAACAATTTTAATGATCAATTCATTTGGAAATACAGTTATAACCCTCCTAAAAAACCTAATGTAATGTGATATGGAAAGAAAAATCTTATTTCTATACTTAAAAAACCTATGAATCATTCTAGACTTCCAAATGAGCAGAGAAGGGAACAACATTCTATCGAGTATTTCATGAGGCAATGTCCTCCTTCATTTAGTGGGTCTTCTAATCCACATTTTTTTTAAACAATGGATCATTACCATTGTAAGTATATTTTCCATCCTTAATTTTTTAGAATATAAAAAAGTCATTTTGGTTGTTGATTGTTTAGAAGTTGAAGCAGACTCATGGTAGACTCTAATTTGCAATACAAGGTAGTAAGATGAAATTGAATCCATAGAATGGGACGAGTTCATGAAATTATATTTAATTAAGTACTTCCCACTAATTCTTCGAACAATGATCGAAAATGAGTTAATTTAGCATAAGAAAAAGGATGATTATTCTTTTGGTACATACAAGGTGAATTTTACAAGACATGCAAGATATGCTTCTGGCTTTATCATACAACCTTAAACTAAAATTGATCAATTCATTAATGGCATAAAAAACTGCTTTAATGGGAATTAGATAAAAGGGAAATTAGTAGATAATAATATATTGTGCGTCATTCTATAAAGGTAGAACTGGATGTTGGGGTTATATATCAATCTCATGGTTTTGACATGAAATGAAAGACATAGTTCAAGGGAAAATCTCAAAATAATGGTGAGAAGAAGATGAATGTTTACTTATTCTCAATATGTGGAATGAATCATGGTGGAGATTTTTTTAAAGGGTCCATTGGATGATTCATGTGTAGAAAAGATGTTCATCGAGAAGATGAGTGTCAATGTAATGGGAAAAAGGTTTCTAATGATGTGAAAATAGAAAAGACTATAGATAATACACCACCAACACTTCGATTCTATAAGTTTATGTAATTGGGGAATGATGCTTACCAATGCCCTAATCCAAGGGTTACTGATGTTCAATGTCAGCAGCCTATTATGGAAAATGGAAAAGGGAAGTCACATGAAATCACTATTGGTTTCATTAGGAATAAAAATGATATGGTTGAATCATTAACATTTTATGTAATGAGATTTCAAAATAGTGTTTCAGAATCTCATTTATGGTACTATTGAATATTTTAAAATATAAGTATAGGTTTTTTGTGATTTTCAATAATTATATGGTACTGGTAACCATGAAAAGTAATTGAAATATTTTGGGATATCACAGGACATTAACATAATGAAGGGATAAGGGGATAATGAGATGATTGATTATATTAATGAGCACATGACTGATATAAGGACAATGTGATATCATTGTTTGATTATAAAGAATATTTTGTATTTTTGGTTTGTGAAAAGAGTTAATTTTTATATATTTTTTTACTAAGGTTTAATGGTAAATCATGTTATTATCATGTTTAAAGAAAATTCATGATTAAGGTATTCACATGTTTTGAATGTGACAACCTAGAACTTCCAAATGGGATATGAGAGACAAATGTTAAGTTGATTTAGTTCACATTATTCTAAATTTTTATTTTTCAGTTTTTCAAGGATTGTAATGTTATCTATTTATGGATTGTATAAGTTATATTCTAATTGGATTTTGTCCGATTATTTTATTATCTCAATATAGGTGTACTTATGCATGTTTGATAACATGTTATAAACATTTTGAGATAGATGGAATGACATGTCATTCTATCGTATGATTAGCTAACACTTCAAGAATGAAAAATTCAACAATATTTATTCAAATAAGAGATGATTTATAAGTAGTTTAGGGAACGACCAATGGTGAGAATGTATATAAATCATGTAAGTATTTATCCTCATATAAAAATTCATCAACATTTGGAAAATTTTCTTGAAACAAAAAATTTTATCCTAGTACCTTCTTTTCTATTGAATTACATGGTCCCGTAAATCATCCCATATTTATGGAATTTTGGATGTTGACTTTTCTAAACCTTATTCTCTATCAATATCGATCAGATCATAACGATTAGATGTCTCTTCTATATCCATGTTTTCACTTCACACATATGGTCTAATATGTGGAAACATAGTGATGAGTTAATTTGAGTAATCATTATGTTTCTAACATTCCTTTTTAAAATGACGTTCTAGTATTCCTTTTTAGGATGTGGGTTCCATGAAAGAAACATTCATGTAGTAAACCATTTATAACCCCAACAAATATCGATGGTGAATTTTAATTTATGAGGGGTAGAATGTAACATCGTGAGTTTTATGGGATAAATTAATTTTTATTTTCCTTGATGTCTTGTGTTGTACGAAACACAACATAAGATTGAAGTGTATGAAAAACTATTCTTGGATTGTGTTACATGCCAAAGATACCTTCCTTGAAAGCTTGTGTTGTACGCAATACCGTGTTTCACAAAACAATGATATATTTTTAAAATATTATATGAAATTGACATTATGAACAGTATTAAACGCATTTTTAATTTTATATACAATTTAAATTCATCATATATATTTTATAAAACATTATATAAGAAAAAATTCAGTTTTTAGGATAAAAGAAGTATTTTTCCAAAAATTCAATTTTTTCGCCTTTTGATGGTATATCCATTTTAAATCTAGTTTTTTATAATTTTATAAATTCTATTTGAAAAAATAAACATCATCTTTGTAAGTGGGACATAAATATTTAAAAATGTTCATTTTCAAGTTTTTTTCAAATAAAATTCATAGTTTATTTTATAGTGAAATATAATGCATTTTAATTCAAAAATACCTTTTAATATAATTTATTCATATTGTTAGATTATATAGTTAATTTTTTTAAAGAGTAAATGGAGTAATTTTTTACCATTTAATCAAATTTTATTCAGTGGATGTAATTTCCCATTGAAATTAGACCATAACGCAGGTCAATCTCTTGATGGATTTTACTTCTTAAAAACCCGCTTTTTTGGTTTTGATAACGACAATTAATTTTAAATTAATTATTGAAAAGTCTCTATTTTTAATATGAAAAAATGGAATCTATATTTACAATAAAAATGTCCAATTTTTTTGAATATGTATCTTTTATTTTTGACACTATGAATAGTAAGACTAGTAATTATTTTTATTTACCATGGTTTAAGGTTAAATTTGATAAATAAGCGAAAAAATGAAAATTTAAAAATATAAAAATACCCTAAAACATATCCTAATTATATTTGACTGGATATTTATGAATATGGAAATAATTAGGTCAATTTTGGATCCCATGGATCCACATGAATGTGAAAATTATATTTTATAAGAATTAATTTATGGAAAAGATAAATTAATCAAAAACATATATCTTTTACAAAAAAAAATTTTATATGGGGTTTTATAAGTGATATATTACAATATAAAATTCCTTAGAAAGAAAAAATAATTTCCTATATCATTTTATTTTATTTATAAATTTGTGATATTAAATAAAAAAATCAATAATGAAACAATGACGATGTAGTGAGTGATTCATTTATAATGGACTCAAATATATGATATTATAAATATTAAAATAAATATAAATTAATTAATTTAATTCCATAAATTAATTTTATGCATTATATTAAAATATATTAATTTTTTTAATTCCTCTATTTTAAAATAATATTGTTTTTGTGATTTTTTAAATAATCATGTCTGAATAGTGTCCCAAATTGTCATAATCCGTAACATAAAACATATAATATTTTATTAAATGATATTATATTCTAAAATATTATATTCAGAAAAATGGTTATGAAAAGTCAAAATATGTCATAAATGAATTTTTTTGGTTGTTTAAAATGATATGGTAATAACATTAACCAACAATATATAAATAACATGAAATCCCGGTACGATTAAAAAGGGTAATGTAAGGGTTAAAAGAAAAAGACAAGGATACAAAAATATTCATAAATTATAAAATAAATATTTTATTATTGGTATTATAACAACAAATCATTTATACTAGAATTAAATATGTTTTGGACCATTTATAAACGAAATTTAATTTTTTATATATTAATATTTTTGAGATTTCCAAAAGTGCCCTCACCTCAGTTATAAAAAGGAACCTCCTATCTCACCTCTTCACTTAATTTTAAGACTTCAAGATTGGAAAGACATTCAATTTTTTATTATAAACTTATTTATTTTCATTCTAGAGGTTCTGCTCCACTTCAAATACCAACTTTAGTGCCCTTAGAGTAAATTTAATGGAGGCATGTCGGGGAAGAGGTACTCTCTTCTACCGATTCTTTCAAATTTTATTTTTCATATTGTTCCTATTAATTAGTTATTTCATTATAAGTTAATAACATCAGTATCAATAATATACTGAAATTTCATTATAAATATGAAACAACCCTCTTTTACCTTCTATCCATCCTACAAAAAACAAAATCATCACGCATCCGTATGTAAAACTTACTCTCTCACAGCCGTGGTGTAAATTGTTTTTCGCCGTCACCTTATATGAATCGGTATAATGGTGTAAATAATAAAAAATATATTATTATTATTATAACATGATACTAATTTTGATATATTATACTCCATCCAATTCATTACCATCCAAAAATAATGGGAACAATGTCGTTGCTCATGCATACGTACGACTTATCGTCTCCATGGTGCGATTTGATTCGTTCTACATAACATTCATTAAATCATGATTATATAATTGAATTGGATTCATAAATATGATATAAATTATACTAATATCATTATTTAATTATATAAATATAACCTAAAATATGAATATGATCTATTCCAACAAAACCTGTATAAGAACATTATGTAGTTAATACACGAAAGACGAGTAAAAATGAAATATTACTGAAAAAAAGATGTAAATATGATCATAAATGATATCATAAAAATTATTTGGATTATAGAGAAAATTAGTAACCTTATTTGTATTATTATACAGGAGGTTTAGATACATATGAAATATATCATTCCTAAGGATATGGATATTTTTTAAAAATCTTTTTTTTTATCTGAGATTGTTTATACATATGTATTTACTGGGTGTATATTTAACATTCATTTCCTTGTTTTCAAATAATAATATTATTATGTTATTAATATTATTATAAGTAATTTTAAATTCAATTTTACCAATTTTTACTTTCACTACATGGTTCGGAAGGAATCTTTCTTACGTTAACCATACAAGGTACTTTTTGACTTTTCTGGAAAAAGATATAGAATAGTTTATGTTAACATATACAGAATAAACTGATTTATAAACCTTAATAATGCCTTATTTATTTGAATTTTAATCTAAATATTTTAAATCTAATTTTTGACAAATTTTTTTTAGTAAATTTAATGGAATTTTGAGAAATGAAAACAAATTTGATGAAGAAATGATATTTTTCTCAGGAATTATGTTCATGTGTTTGTCAAAATTATTTTCCATCTAAGGTGAACCTCATTAATATGGTTATGTTTCTATACATATTATTAATATTATTTAATTTTTTTATTTATTGAATTATATTTTATATGGATTATGTTAAATTGGAATAATGCTTAAGAAAACCATTTTTTAATGGGTTATGCTATGGTGAATGTTTTTATGTTTTTGTGGCACATGTAAGAATAATTTCATTATGATATGGGTAGGATCTATATATACATCTCATTAATTTGGTAATGTTTTTTATCTCATGATATAGAAATGAATTGAATCGATAGTATTTTCAGTTTAGTAATACATGGCTGGAAAAGCATGTAAACCCAGTTCAATAATAGAATTTGTCCACTATGATGGTCTCAGAAGTATTTACTTTGCTACTATAGAAATCATATTATGTGATTACTAGTTTTCAAAAAGTAAATTGTTTATGAAAATTCTATTTTATCATGGTCAATGTTCCATTGTGATCTATGCATTACGTACTTCTTGGATTTATTTCATTACTCAAGATTTTGATGTTTAAACTTCATGTTAATGTGTTTTTGTCGAAATGTTTATGGTTAGTTTTATGATATCTATATTTACCCTTACTGGTCATTTGAGCTCACCCTTTTTAATTTTTATTTTCACCAGGATATAAATAATGGGTTTAGGTAGGAAAACTATAGGGGAAGATATTTATTAGGGATATTGATGATATTTCACCATATTGAAGATTATGTTCAAAGATTCCAAACATAGTAAACTAATATGGTATTTTTGCATATATTTTTTTAATGCATTAATTTTTATGAAATATAAATTTAATTTCCTCTTATGTCAATCTAGTGTCGTTAAAGGAACATGTTTTGAGTGGAGTGAAGTGAATAGGGGAATGTAGGTGGTTTTTCTATAGTGGTGGGGAGGAGGGTTTTCATAATATTTTAATCATTAGTTTGTTATTTTTCCATAACAAATGAAATAGTAATGATTATTGTGAAACAAAATAGAAAATTGTTCATGCAAGTTCTAACCAATGGCCATTTAAATCATCCATGACTCATGAAATACACATATATTTAGGTTTAAGCATTTATTGTGAGTTATTACATTTTACTATTATTAAAATATTCATGTATTTTAGAAAATTCCAAAAATTCACCCTATCCATTTTTTGATGTGTAGAATCCAAAAAATGAACTCCATTTTTCAAAAATAATTCTGTAAATATGATTAATTTAATTATTAATTAAAATCATAATTTACTTGAAAAAATATAGATTTTAAAACTATAACTGATTTAATAATACTTTCAATAATTATATAATATCACACAAAATTATCTTAAATCTAGAAGATATAAAATTGATAATATATGAAAACATTTTAGGAAAATAAATTTTATTTTAAATTAATGAATTAATTTTAATTAATTACGTACAAAAATAACAATACTTCTACTATGGTGATATTATAAATTATATGATGCCTAAATTTTATTTATAAATTAATTGGTGTGGTTACTATTATTTTGAATGATTTACTATTAATAAGTGTAATATTTCTATTTATTATTTTAGGTTACTATTAATAAGGGTAGGTTACTATTCACCAAAATAATAAGTTTGTTCTATTATACTCCAAAAATCTTACTAATCACAACTGTGTATGTCAAATTTACAAAATTTATAGTAGAAAAGAAACAATATTAATTTTAAAGTTCATATACTTTTAGTTGTTCATTATGTTTTGATTAAATTTGATTATATAGAATAATTATAAGAAATGAATCTCCATTGCTAAAAAATTATGGAATTATATTATTCCCCCCTTATGAAATTTCTCCCTCAATATTTTGGTATACATTATAAAACGTAAATTGGTGAGGGTACATTTCATTCATTGCCTCCTCAAGTTCCTATATTGACTCATCTTTTTTATGGTTCTGCCATAATACTTTGAACTTGTGATTATTCTTATTGCGTAGAACATTATCTCTAGAATCTGAGATCATCACTGGCTTCTACTCATAAAAAATATCATTCCCAAACTGTACCACCTCTGAAGAGAGAACCTGTGAAGGATCTCATATTTACTTATTTAGGAGGAATACATTGAAAATATCAAGTACTTTTGACATGGTAGGTTGAAGTTCTAGTCGGTAGGCTACAGTTATGACTCGATCAAGGATCTAAAAGGGTATGATGTACCTGGGACATAACTTTCCTTTCTTCCCAAACCTCATGACATTTTCCCATGGAGATATGCATAGAAAAACCATGCCTCTAACATTGAAATCATGGTCTCATCGACAATTGATTAACAAAATCTTTTTTTGACAGTGGGTTTCCTTGATGTGTTGCTGAATGATTTTCACCTTCTCTATAATTACATAGACCATTTCAGGTCCAAGTAGTTTATTCTCATAGACATCATCCTAACACACTGGTATCCTACACCGTTTCCCATAAATGGATTCATATGGTGCAATTCATATTCTTTACTGCAAACAATTTTCGTAGGATAATTCGACTAATGGAAGATATTGGTCCTATCCTCCATTGAATTCCACAGATCATGCTCTCAACATATCACCCACTGTCTGAATAGTCTGCTCAGATTGGACATCAGTAATAGGATTATAGGAAGAAATGAAGATAAGTTCAGTAGTTAGATAATGTTAGTGAATATTATAGAACATTGAGACGAATCTCGAATCTTGATCTGATATAATAGATAGTTGTACTCCATGGAGTATTACCATTTATTTGATATATATCCATGCATTTTGATCCAATTTTAAGTCATCTTGAATTATTATAAAGTGAGATGTCTCTATAAGATGATCTATAATGACCCATTGTTTCCTCTAGAATTGGGGATGACCTCCTTGATTGAAGGTTCAAAAATTATAATCGGTTTCTAACGGGTATGTTCGTAGAACCGGAATCATCCAATGATTCCATATCCATTTGGACCTAACTTCCAAAGGTAGGTGATCAATATTTGTGGACTGATGAGGCATAGGTATTTTCATTTGTCGAGAGGATGGGAGGTCGGAATCATCACACCTTTTTTAGGGGAATTATTTTCTACTCTGGGACTCTCTTTATACATTAAAGTTATGTTCGTGAATCCTTAATACATTACCAAGTATAAAATGAGCTTTCTTTTATATCTAACCATCAATTATTGATATGTAGGAAATTTAGAGAATCTTTTATATGTATTCGAGGTTCTTCATTGATAGAGAATCATCTGTATTTTTTAGAGATTTTTAATAAATGGTATCCTTCAGTACATAAAAGTCTCTTAGTTATTATGATAACCATACTGGTTTTAAAGCCACTTAGTGTGGCACTTGAAGTTTATTTTCATTCAAAAGGACATGGATTATTTTAGAGTTGGGATCATACCCACTGATGGGATACCTACGTATCCTTTGTTTTGGAAAAGGAATCAGAACCCACGTAGTTCGAGTAAGGGAGTATGATGCTTATGCATGATTGATGGCTCAATGAAATATGTCATCATTACATGTACACTCAAAGCTCACACAAGACATTCTCGGTGTGAGAAACAAGAGGTATTGGTAAAAACAGACAATTGTTCCATGAATGATGCATTGATGTGGGGCTTATGTATGTATGACTGCCCAAAATAGATGATCATTAAGATTTACTTCAGGGAAGAAATCCATGAACAAGGTCCTTAAAGGTATATGTACTTAATAGAGATTTTGGTACTCTATCTTGGGGCTTACTCCTAAGGAAGATGCCCAAATTAGGAGGGGACTCGTGATTGGGTTTTAGTCCTCAGAAGGAAACCCAGATAAAAAGAAAATTAAGACTAGTTAAGAGTAATTAAGGCAGGGGATTACTCCTGAGAAGAAGGCCCGGGTTAAATGGATTTGAAGATTAAGGGACTTGGGGAATACTCCTAAGGAGGATGCCCATATTTGAAACTTGGGAATACTCCTGAAAAGGAAGCCCAAATCAATGATGACTTGGGGCTTACTCCTAAGAAGGATGCCCAAATTAAGTGAGAATTTGGATTTGGGATTATTCCTAAAAAGGAGGCCCAAATTAAGGATTCTCCCATCTTAAAGGATGGGGTTGAATGAATAATATCTCTAACATTAGTGATATAAAGACGTAAAAATCACAAGGTTTTGAGAGATATTCCATAGAACTCATTTCAGATGAGAAATGAAACTGTGAAAACATTCCATAAATGGCATTGAAGAGTGTCTTGAAGACTGAGTCTTGAATAGGAGAGGTGGAGTGGCATATGAAGGGTTAAAATGGGCAGGAAGGGTACCCAAAAATAGAAGGGCATGCAAGTCCTGGTAGGCACGCAGGTACTGCGTGGGTGCGCAAGTCCTGGTCGCGCAGGTATACCTGCACGACACATGGGTACTTGCGGGAATATTAACCAGTAGGGTAATACATGGGAGATCCTCTACCAAAGCCTTTAGAATTATCCTGAGGTACTTCCAGAAGAGTGGCGCGCAAGTTTAAATAAGTAGGTAAGGAGGTTCGCATGTGTGTCCATTTACCTTAAGGGTAAAACACTTAGGTGTGCATGTGTTAGTGAATTCTAACACTTAGACCTTATTCCTCTTGTTTAGAACTTCCATTCTAGGTAAAGAATTACTATAGAAGTGTTCGAATTAATCGAAGAAGATACATGGATGTTAAGATCTCGGTATCTGAATTCTGGAAAAAATTACTCCCTGAAATGGGGGGCCCACTGGGGGTATTTATTGGCTGGAGAAGACCCTGGGCAATTTTCAAAGAGGGTGTGCAAGTCACCTGTGCGCCCATTTGGGCAGCGCCCAATTCTACTTGTGTGACCATGCTGGAACTTGCGCGACCTATGGGCAATGTAATCCTTGTTCTTCCGTTTTTCTTTTTTTTATATTTATTCAAAGGATGGATCTTCCTTATTGAGTTATTTCCCTTTTCATCTTGTTTAGACTCTGTGACGAAAAAGGGTCGTCATCAAAAGTCCCCCCTCAGAGTTGGATCCAAAAAGGAATGAGGATTTGACTCTGAGGAAAACGAGAATCAAAAGGAAGTATGTTGCGCAGGGTATGGTGCGCAAATGGGCATTGGGCGTGCAGGGTCCGGCGTGCAGGGGTACGACCTAGTCTATAAATAGAGGGCCTCACTTTGCGCAAAGCACCCGGCTCCCGCTTGTTTGGTTTTCTCTCGGCGCGCAGGTGGACTCCCAACTTTCGCTCGTCTGCGCTTCTTGTTTCTTGTGTCGCGCTTCTGTTAAGTTATTTGTACTTGCGAGCTGATACTTGCGTGACCGAAGGAGACTTGCGTGCCAAAAATGGGACTTGCGCGCCTAAATTCCTCAGCCATGTTTTCAATATCCTTCAAAAATATTAGGAAAAATTAAATTACTTTAAGAGTTAATTATTTAACTTTTGTGCAGATCCAATTGCTCCCAAGAGAATCGAAACGACTGATGAACTGGAAATCAAAAGAAGTGATGATATGATGGACATCGTTGGCCATGATTACTATAATTTCTGTGAAAGTACTCTCCCAGAATTAGCCAAGTACTTGAAGAAGCATCATATTAATTTCCTGCAAAACATCTATTTGCCTATGTATGGCCATGGTCATCTGCAAGATGTCAATATTCCAGAGGCAATGAACTATCTTCCGCATTCCTGGTTTCAGTCATAAAATAACTTTTCTTCAAAAAATGTCCCAATCGCAGGAACATTTTCTAATGCTGGAACAGTAAATAAAGCCTATATAATGAATCATAGCTCGTGTGCACCAGATCCGAAACCTCACAAACCTAAGCTGAAAACACATTGTTATCCCTCAATCATTCGAAATTCTTAGTTGGATCAATCCAAAGGCTAGACGGAGAAATTGGAATTTCGTTCTGGAGGAGGGGTGAATCCAACTTGGATGTGGGCTTATTGGGTGTGACAAACTTGTGAAGAGTTTGTCAAGGATCTGAAGGGGGCTGAAATTTATGAAGTCGTCTGGGCTGGGCAGACGTATGTTTATAGGAATGATAATTTTTGCACCAGAGTTGCTTAGCCACTGGAGCCAAGAAAATAATTATTTCCATCTGACACATGGAGAGGTAAGAATTAGTTTGGGGTATGTCTACAAGATCTTAGGGGTTCCAATTTTGGGTGATATGAATGACGAATTCATCCCTTGAAAGGCAACCATGAATGATCCGGAGAAGACTAGGAATTTGGTAGGAGAATTATTGAAGATTTATCATAATATCAAAATCTTAAATACTTTAAAGACTCATTCTAGAAGGGATATTCATCCAGAGGGATGGATGAATAGTTTCTGAAGAAGAAGAGGGAAAAGGGGCCCTCCTATACTTGTCATGCTAGCTTCCCCCGAGAGGATAAGAGAGGTGCTCATGGCACATTCTGGATGACTCTGGAAGCATGAGAGTTTGAGAAGTGGGGGTATGAAGTGAATCATAAAATCCTATAGAAGACCCATCTTGTAGAATTTTTAGCCTTATGGATCAGTGCCTATATTTTTCCAGTTAGAGATTCGAAGGGAGGCATCATGCCAGGGACCTTCGTTATTGCGGCCAAGTTGACAGAGTGGAAGATGTTAGGGTTGGCTACCCTAGTTCTGGCAACGATTCACAAGAGATTACTCCATTTCTATACGGTTAAGTCTTCTATAAAATTAGTGGGACCATTCCATGTTTATGGGGATGGATCGCCACTCACATCTGGACATATGCTTTTTAGAATGGAATACAGATTCCTGGAAGTTCATTCAGGCCGTCTGTTCAGGCCTTCTCTAGAGTTTTTCCTTTGTCCCTCAATGCCTATGATATTAGGCCAAGGCTGGGTCTGCATAAGTAATTCCACTTCTTTCCCTATGGAAGTCTGCAAACAGGGTGATTTTTTGATGATGGGTCAGCCAACTTGGAATAGTGGTCTTACATGGTGGCCTGTAGAGATGGTGTACTGGACACCAGAATTGATTGGGAAATTATATGTGAAGCCTATGATCCATATCGATTTTCATGCCAATTCAAGTGTCTTCAGACAACTGTTTTATCTCCTCTAGTGCACTTCAGGTCAGAGCAGCATCCAATGGTTGCCCGGAAACTATGGTTGCTAATGTCTATGGAATGGAATGGGGCAATTTTTTACTTACCAGAAGCTGAAGTTGTAAGAAACTTGGCCATATGGTATGCTGAAAACTGGGTAGCATCATATCCTAAGGAAATATTGAATAAACCTATTTTTCGGGTGGGGAAGAAGAAGATAACCATTAAGAAAGAATCAATTCATGTGGCAGGTGATTCTTTCACTCCTGAAGATGGTTCACCTTGTTCTTCAACCGAGGCTGATTCATCAAATTCTCGTGAAATAAAACATGTGTCAAAGCGGCCACGTGCCGTATATAATCGTCCGGTTAGAATCAAGAGAGCCACTCCATCATCTACGGGTGAGTTACTTTATTGAGGAAATTTTTTTGTTAGTAACTTTATAGAGTAACAAGTTTTCATTGTCTTTTTATAGTTGTAGGAGCTAAAAAGAAATTAAAATCCTAGGTTGTAGGACCCTCTTCGCAGCCTTCTAGTACACCAGCATATCTATGACTAGACGCCATCCAGACATGGTAGGATGTATACTATGATACTGAAACTATCTGGCAAGAGATATGTGAAGGGGTATATCTTCCTTGAATAGGGACTCTTCAGGCTCCTGCAAATATTCATTTCAAGGATAACCCTAAAAATGTAAGAGCCTATGTCAAAGAGTTGAGGACCTATATTTATGCCACCGATGATTCTATCACTATCACCAATAGGGTTAATTAAATTATGGATCACGGTGCCACTGATGAGGACTGGAATGAGTACGTGGCTCCTAAAGATGTAAGTTTTCTTTCCTTGTTTACATTGAAACTCGATTTCAGTCAAATCTTTGTTACACAAGGAAATTACTTTCTTTACCAAACAGCATTCAAGGAAATAAACTACTAAGGTTACTTCACCACAGTATAGCCTTGGTGGTACTGCCATTGGGGCCGTTGATGAATCTTCTCGTGAATTGGGTGAGATATCTCTGGGTCAGCAGGCCATGAATGAAGAGTTGTTCCTGGCCTTCCATTCTCCAATTCAAGAGCCTCTAAGGGAGACTGCCAATACTCCCAAAAAACTGAAGAAGCAAAGGCAATGAAGGAGGAAATCTATAGATAAAAGCTTCATTAGTAGCGGTATGTCCTTCGGATAATCATAAATCTATACTCATGAAAGGTTTGTTCATATTTCCAGGCATTGTAGGGGATTATTCAATTTCCCCTCTAAGGGAGAGCACTGATCCTCCTCTGAGGACCACAAAGGGTGCTCTGGAACAATCTCAAACTTAGGCTAACTTGACTACTCCTAGAAAAGAGCCAGTATCTGTTCCTAGTATCCCTCCTGCTATTTTTGAAAGAAGAGAAGAACCTGTATCAAAATCATTGGTGGTCTCGGCAACTGAATCTACCATCCTTGCTAAAGAAACTGTCCAGGGTCAGGTTCCGCAGAATGAGGGTCACCAAGAAGACACATCAAATGATCCCACAGGTGAGACTAACCAGGATTCTGAAATATCATTGGATGAAATGATGAATCTTGTAATGTCTTTCGAATAATTTTTTTTATCATGCTAAGTTATCATGTGATTTAGAAGATCTTGTAAGTGAGTGTAATCCTTGGTCTGGTAAATTTCATTATAATTTACACTTCTAATCATGACTGAAAATAATATGCAGTTCCATCCAAAGAAGCTGGTGAACTGCCAAAGCCTGAAGAGGGTGTGGACATTGATGTCACCCTACCATTTCAGAAACATTATCTCAAGTGGAGATAAACCCAGCAAACCCTCTTGAGACACATCCTGAAGATCCTGTTGAAACTGGGAAATATGGGGAGGAGTCTACTCAAGCTGTTGATCTACTGTTAGGTAATTATTGTATTGATTTCTCAAGATAGAAAACCAACTTTCATTGTTATATGAAACTAATCATACTTTTAATTGATCAAACAGGGCCATCAACATCAATGGCTAGATCTGGAGGTGAAGTCTCAACATCCGCCCAAATAGTAGTAAAAGGAGAAGCAACCAGGGTCAGGGGGGGAAGGAGCAGAACATGGCACTTCCTTAGGTGCATTAATCCCAGATTATACTCCCCCTTGTGACAGTGACACTGAGTCGGACCCAGAAGTTCAAAATGAGTTCAAATTTTCACGATGCAAGGCATGACAGAACATATGGAAAATCATATCTGAAGTGCCTCTACAGGAGCTTCCATCGATGATTCCCTGGCTGTTATCCCTATTTTTCATATTAGGACTTGGAGGTTTTGGATATGAAATGATCCCTACCATGGTGAAACAGGTCATTTTCAAGAGGGAGCAAGAGAAAAAGTGTCGCGAATATCGGAATAGGGTGAAGCTGTTAGTCAATATCAACGAAATTGAGGTTGCGGTATCCTAATCTATGGCTGACTATGCTACCAAGATGAAGGAGCTGAAACATAAGATCAAAGATAAAGTCATCCATAAAATGCACCTTCACCAATAGTTAGACGATGTTATTGGGGAACTTGACCAACTCAATAATTCGCTGGAGGGAGCTCAAGAGAATGGTATGAAGGCCATCGCAGATGCCAAGAAAGCACTTGTTCAGGCTCAAAAGAGTGAAGCTGGTCAGGTGAATGAGCATCAAGTTGCTGCTGATGAAGCTCGAGATGCTATTCATCCAATGAAGAATTATGTTGACACCATGTTTTAATTTATTCTACAAGAGTAGAGACTCCAATATTTGGATGTACTTCTAATTATTTTGCATCAAATAGAAAGAATTCTTTCATCTTCAATCACTTGTGCACGTACATTCCTGCTACCTTCTTTAAATTTAACCTAATCCAATGGACCTAGTAAGAATAGTTTGATTTTTACTAGGATTATTATAAACAACCCTACAAAATTTGAATATTTTAATTGCTCAATATTACCTAAATCATACAAAATTTAAGTTTAGTGAGCTGGAACATGACTTTTATTCATAGATCCCTTGTCTATTATAGGTAGTTTAAAGTCATGCATGTCGGACATAAAAAAGGCTAATGTTTATGGTTGAAATAGCTTTGACCGAATGAATTAGAATTGACTCAATTTATTGACAATTTATCTAAAAATATATTTCCATATTCAAGTATGAGGGAAAATATGTAAACTATGACTTAAGAAAATTTGAATATGAGGAATGATATGAAAAAGAGCTAAAAAGGCATTAGAAGAAGTAGTTCCCAAGAATGAATTTTCCATTATTTAATAATCCCGTTTGGGGGTTGAATTATGCAGGGCCACCTAAGGGAATTGGATGCATAGTTAAATAAATAGAATCTTTTGGCTGACAGGTACATTATGTAGACTACGCATGCAAGGCCGCCTAAGGGAATGTGCTACATATTTAGGAAAAAAACTATCAAAAATTTACTTCTCTACTCCTAAAAATCATGTGAATGTTTATGGGGATTCAACATTTCCAAAGTATAATGTTTGTTGTATGGAAAGAGGTACTTGAATATAGAGAAGGTATTTTCAATCAAGATTGTCTATGAATTGGTTGAAGGTTACTCCTACGAAGGTATAACCCAAGTGTAGGGAAGTTAAATATAAACCATAGACTTGTATACTTTCAGATCATGGAAAAGAGCATCAAATAAATATGTCAAGGATGGCTATTTTTTTTACAGATCCTCACATATTTTTGATAAGACCAATAAGGAAAAAAGAGGCATTCTTCCCAGGAATGAAGTTACCAGTATTTGACAAACCCGTTAGGGGGTTGAATTATATAGGGCCACCTAAGGGAATTAGATGCATAGTCTAATAATAATATCTTTGGTCTAACATGTCCGTTATGTAGACTACTTATGAAAGGCCTCCTAAGGGCACTTGGTGCATGGTCAGACAAAAGAACTCTCAGAAATTTGACATTTTTGTTACCAGAAGTCAACAAAATGGTTATGAAGATCTGGATGTATTTATGGTCAAGATTATGACACATAAAAATGGGTATTTTCCAATATATGTAAAGATACATAGATCAATGCTAACCATAATCATATAGTGGCTGGGTCCTGAATTGAAATACTGGACTTCACTACGTATCCCATAAGGATGGGAATCAATCCATACGTGGTTCTTGAAATTCTGTTTAACGTCTTATGGGATGAAAGTATGAGAGATATTTTTTTAAGGTTATATAGCTCAGACCATTATAAGAAATACACAACGTGTGTTTTCATGGGGACTTTTAAGCCAGTGGACTGAATGTGTAATTTGGGGTTAGGCCCAAAGACTTGGGGCTGGATTCAAGGGACACTCGAATGTTCCTATGAATCCCATAAGGATGGGAATCAAGCCCACGTTGTTCTGGAAATACCCTCTATACAGATTTGGTTTGTAGATGTGAAGGGTGAAAGGGGACTTTAGTGCAATGATGATTTAACCCAAGATAAAAGGTTCAGGGATTTCCATGTATGCACATAGTTTTTTTAACATGATTAAAAATCAATGTAAACAATGATTCCCTCTCAGGTAAGGGTATCAAATAATGTTGTAGTTTGTTATCCTATAGTACAAAAGTGTAGTATAGTTTAACGTCGTATAGCAAGGACGAAGGTGAACAAATGTAAAGATATTGATTTTAGGGGTGGGTTCACGAGTCAACATCGTATGAGATGGAGGAGAACCGATGTGGAGAGATTGGTTTTGGGCATCAACCTTGGAAGGTTTCCTACATAACCAGCCTAGAAGGCAATGATCAAAGTCTGCGTAGTTCAATTAAAGAATGAATTAGTGATCAAGTTGTTTTTTGGGGACAACGACCTAAAAAATGATGTTGGGAATTACACGCGGTTAGCGGACCAAAGAGGGTGTTATGGTTGAAACTTTCTCTAAGCTCACGTGAGTCATATTTGGTGTGAGAAACAAGAGGTAACCACAACCTTAACGATGCACAGTTTAATGTCATGTAGGACATATGAAGGGACTATGCAGTTTAAAGTCTTATAGTTAGGACTATTAGTGTTGCACAGTTTAATATCATGTAGCAGGGACAAAAAATACAATTTAATGTCATGTAGGACGTATTAAGGAATTTCTATACAGTTTAGCATCATGTAGTTAGGACTATGGGGAAACTACAGTTTAATGTCATGTTGGACAAAAAGAGGAATGTGCAGTTTAATCTCATGCAGTAAGGACAAAAGAGGACACATTTTAACTTCATGTTGGACGTATTAGGGACTTTTTCCCAATTTAATGTCATGTTGGGTGAGAGAAAAAAAACAACACAGTTTAGCGTCATGGTTATGCTATTTAATTTCATTCTAGAAGTAAGGGACATATGTACAGTTTAGCATCATATAGTCTAGACGTCACAGTTTAACGTCATGTTGGACATAAGTGCCAATAGTTCAAGGTCATATGCATGGACCGTGGATGGTGGTGTATTCTATGATTATACAAAATACTTCTTCAGAAATCTGGCATTGGTTGGAGTAGTGGTGAGTTCTCCATCCATTGAGATTATAGAATAAGCTCCATTGGAATAGGCATTATGTATTGAATAAGGTGCTTCCCACTTTGGTTCAAGCATGGGAGGTTTCTTTCCTGGTATCATTGGAGTTCTGAGAACTAATACCAATTCTCCCTGAATGAATGAATGAAGATGAACTTTTTGGTTGAAAGCTCGTGCTATTCGATTCTGATAGACTTCCATGTGGTACAGAGTGCACAATATTTTCTCATCTAACTGTTCCAATTCATTCAATAGCTTTTGAGACTGTTCAACTGTAGATGATTGATCACAAATGGAAACTCTGAGCAAAGTTAATTGAATTTAAATGGGCAAGACTACTTCCGTTCCATATACTAGTGAATATGGAGTTTACTGTGTTGTAGTGCAGGTGGTGGTCCGATAAGCCCATAAAGCATGAAATAGTTTATCAGGCCATGACCTCTTATCTTTATCCACCATCTTTTGAAGTATATTTGACAGTGTCCTATTGAAGGCTTCTATCTAGCCATTGGCCGCTGCCTAATACCGAGATGAATGATTGGATTTGATGTTGTATTCTTGATACAACTTCTTCACCTCAGATGAACATAAGTTGGTGCCATTGTCCATCAATATGGTATGAGGGACACCAAATCTAGTAATGATGTTAGACATGATGAATCTACAATGATTTTAGAACTAACTTCTTTGAGAGGTATTTCCTCTTCCAATTTGGAAAAGAAGTCAGTAGCAGTAAGAATATACATAAACTGATTGGCCGTAGTTGAAGGGTAAGGTCCCACAACAGCCATTCTCCATGTGGAAAATGGCCACTAGTATTTAGCTGTATGAATAAACTTTGGAGTTTGATGAATTAATTTTTCATGTACTTGGCATGAATGAAACTTCCTTGTGAAATCAACACAATCTTGTATCATTGAGAGCCAAAAGTATTCAAGCATTCGAATCTGATCAGACAGTCATTGTCCAGACTGGTGGGCACCACCAACTCCGGCATGAACTTCTTTAATGACATCCATTTTCTCCTCCCCATCAATGCTTTTCAAGAGAACTCCCTCAAAACCATGCTTGTAGATAATTTTTTATAGGTGATTTGGGCTATCATAAAGAGTAAAATTGACCACACGTCGTCGGATTTATACTTTCCCATCTCTATCAGGTGGAATTTTTCCATATTGAAGGTGTTCCATGATAGGTGTCATCTGTCCTGTAGTATGACCATATGGATCAGAGATGGGACTAATTTCATTGATTTCCTCTATTATGGATTGAACATAAGGAAAAATTGCACGACGGTGGGAAATACTGATGGTTGTCTCATCCTGATTTGGATCTTCCAGAGATGTGGCTATTTTAGCCAGTGCATCAACTTTGGAATTTTGTGATCTTGGGACATAAGAAAATTTTGGTTCCGAAGGAAACTCTGCCATTAACTCTCTGACGTAATCATATAAAGGGATTACTTCTTCTTTTCTGATGGCATAATCCCCATTGACTTTTTTGATTACCAAGTCTGAATCACCTTTCACCTTTAAGTGATTCACTTGTTCTTGAAGTTCCGACTCCAAGCCTACAATGAGAGATTAGTATTCCGCTTCATTATTTGTACTGCCTCCTAACATTGAGAAGGAATAAGGTAACACTTCCTTTTCTAAAGAAGTGAGTACAACTCCTATGCCAACTTTGTTGAATTTAGGATTTTCCATTTTCATCCCTGTTGGACTTCTGGAACCACCATCGAAGTTCATTTCTCATGTTTGTAGACTTTCATGAATAGATATAACTTCCTCATCAGGGAGTTCAATATCTGAAGATGTTTATTCCACTAAAGTCTATTCATCAAGGAAATCATCCAGAGCTTGGCCCTTTATTGGATTTTGAGACACATATTGAATGTCGAATTGCTGCAAAATAACTGCCCACCTTGCCCGACGTCCTATAAGCATTGGACGACTAAGGATGAATTTGAGAAGGTTATTGCGAGATACCAATTAGACCTCGTGATGTTGTAGGTAGTGTCTCAACATTTGAACTACAAATATTAATTCTAGGTAGCACTTCTCAATATTTGAGTATCAGGTTTCTGCTTCAAGGATACTCTGACTGAGATAGTAGTGGTTGTTTTCATTCCCAGTATCATTCTTCAGGGCAAGAAAGGCACCCAATGATCGCTCTAAAGCTATCACATAGTGGATAAGTGGTCTTCGTTCAATAGGTGGCATATGTACTGGTGGACTCTAGAGGTATTTCTTGAGAATATCGAATTCTTCTTGACATTCTTCATTCCACTGGTATGTGACACCCTTCTTCATCAATTTTGTGAAGGGTAACCTTTTTCCTGCCAAATTGGTGATGAAATGCCGAATATAGGATAAATGTCCTTGATTATCTCTTAATTATTTCAAATTTCGAGGAGGCGACATAGCAAGGATTGACGTGGTCTTCTCAGGATCGACTTCAATACCACGATGGCATACAACAAAGCCAGAAAATTCTCCTGAGGTTACCCCAAAAGCACATTTTAAAGGGTTCATCTTCAAATAATGTTGACGAAGAAAGCAGAATATGACTTCCAAATCATCCAAGTGATTAGAACGTTGTTTGGATTTGACTACAAAATCATCCACATAACATTCAACAAACTTCCCTAAAAAGGGTTTGAAGATACGATGCATGGCACACTGATATGTTGCGCCTTCATTCTTTAAACCAAAGGGCATTACCCGATAGAAAAACACATCCTGAGGGGCTATGAAGGCTGTAGATTCCTCATCTTCTAGAGCCATTCAGATTTGATTATATCCAGAATATCCATCCTTGAAGGAAAGTGCTTCATAGCCAGCTGTCGCATCAATCAAGAGTTTTGTAATCGGAACTAGAAAATCATCCTTAGGACAATGCTGATTAAGATCTCTGAAATCAATGCAAACTCTAATGTTCCCATTCTTCTTTTTCAATGGGAAGATATTATCCATCCCCTTGGGATATTAAACTTCTCAGACGAAGTTATCTTTGATGATCTTATCCACTTCAGCTTCAATTTTGGAAGCATTGGTTGGGTGTGTTCTAGCGGCTTGTTTGAATCCTCGATGTTCTTCTGGAAAACCAAGACGATGAGTAGAAACATCAGAATCAACCCTGGAATCTCTGTATAGTTCCATGCAAATATATATTGATTTTTCTTTAAAAGGGAAATATACATCTCTTGCTCGTCAAGAGTCATGTCCACACTAATTAATGTGGGGCATGGATCTTCTTTTGTACCCATATTTATTTCTCTGAGTTTATCCATGGTGGTAGAGTTACCCTCTTCTAATTCTGGAGGATCATCTTTGAGATCTTCCTCTTCTTCATCAACATGTGTTACTTCTTCTGTTTCAACTTGAATACATGAAGCAGAATTTCCATGATCAGAAGATATGTCAAAATTTTCACATCTTGAAGAAGAAGCTTCCATTTCCAACCCGAATGATGAGGAAGAGTCTTCTTTGGGTAAGAAAGAGGAGATGTTGGATTGAGAATTGACATCAACATTTACCTTTTACATTGATATAACTTTCCCTTTCTTCATTGGAGAAGTATAGACTTGCTGGATTTCCACAGATGAAATGATGACATCAAAATTTGAGCTTTCATCATTGCCTGATGGATCACCACTTTCCCCCATGTTGTCTGCCTTGATTGCCATAATTGACATTATAGAGGATTCCATAAGAGTATTTTGATTTGGGTCTATCTTTTCAATTTGACTGATAGGTAACACATAATCTGTACTCACATGTGCAAATGGTTTTACTAGAATCTTTTCCAAAACATATGGAGCATTAACTTTAGTAATCTCCCTTGTTGCAGATTTGTATTTTTCCTTTATGTGATAGAAATCTGCCTCAATGTATTGAGATTCACATGTCTTGAATGGGGATTTATCACCATAAAATGTCCCAATTTTACCATCAAAACAATATTTGAGACATTGATGGTATGACAAAGGGATATCCACATGCCGATGTAGCCAGGGTCTACCAAGAACGATGTTGAAGGCTGAATCATGATCCACAACCATGAAATATGAATTCGATTCAAGATCTCCAAACCGATTTCTATGTTTAATCTCACCAAGTGGTTCTTGTTTATTTTTATCATATCCTTGTAAAATCAAAGTAGAAGTAGATAAATCAGATTCCGTGAGGCCCAATCGATGAAGTGTACGAATGGGCATGAGTTTGACTCCGAAATCATTATCAATGAAAACTCTTCGAACATTTAAACCATTGACCTTTACAGACAAGTATAAAGGTCTGATATGTCCATTCACAAAATCATCTTCATATTCATCAGTAAAAGATATTACTATATCGCATTCTGCAGGATTATTCTCTACATGGTAGACTTCAGCTGTAGCAATTTCAGTCTCAAACTCCTGAGGACTTGACAAAGCCTCGATGAAAGCCTCCTGAAGATCCTATGATAAATTCATGGCATCCAGAATTAATAACGTGGCCGGTACTTGGGCCAGGTGTTTCAATATATCATACTTTTGATCCGAAGGTCTGCATTTCCCAATAGCAACATGTGGTTTAGCCGGAGCCTTAGAAGTTTATGCTTTGGAATTTGATGCATCTTGTACCAGGATAGGAGTTGGTAATACTCCTGGCTATGGAAGATTACACAGATTAGGTATATTTACATGATGAGAGGAATAATATGGAACCTTCAACCAATCATATAGAATAATTGTGCTAGGACAGAGTCTTCCTTGTGTGGAAGAACTTGATTGTTCTTGTTGATCTTGTTGAAGGGCTCTACCACGAGTTTCTGCCACAAACATAGTTCTAGTAGGGTTAGAATTGGAATAGTGGCCTCTGAAAGATCCACATCTTCCCCTGTATCCTGATCCACTGTAACTTCCTCTGATTCCTCTGTTTGATACAGGGAATTTGGGCTCATCAAAATTGAAACTACGACTGGCATATGGATCTATTAATTTAATCATATTAACCGAACCGAATATGAACTCTTCATCCGATAAAGACTCTGCCTGATTGGCCTGTTTAGGCTGTGCCGTTTGGTGGGGCGGTGCCCGTGAATTTGAAGTAGATGGCATGAAGTCTACCAGAGTCAAAGACAACTTAGGCTTTGACACATACTCATCTTCTTCTGATTCTTTTTCTTTCTTTGAATCATGTCATTTATTTGAGGACATTCCCTCTGATGAAGAGGGTTTTGCTGTGGCATTAATGGAAGAAGGCACAATTGTTTTTTTCAATTGCCTTCACAAAATGGCATGTGTTCGGTTGATCATTTTTCTGACCATCCAATCATCATATTTTTTTCACATTTTTGTTCTTGACCTCTTGCCATTCACCCTCCTCCTCTAGATCTATAGCATTAACACATACTACCTGAGCTGAAGAACCTTTAAGTTTTACTTGTCCCAAGTCGACCTTTTTTTCATGAGGTCTTTGAAGACAAAACACTCCTGGATGGGATTCCCCAACATTTGATGAAATGGGAAATAATTGGGACGGTCTTCATCTCCTTCCTTATTCGACCTCTTGGGCCTTGGCAATTGAACCAAATTAGTTTCCAGAGTTGAAATTAAATAACCATAAACTTGTTCATTTTGGAAAGAGTAAACATTCCTCTTCATATCCTGAAATTGTTTCCGTCTTTGATCTCTTTGATCATCTTGACGAAACAGCCTTTGTTGTTGGATCTCAGGAGGTGGAGCCCTTCGAATGATGAAGGTTTTGAAGTAGAAGTAGGTATATGTTCTTGTTTGAGCATAATTTTAGCAGTCTTTTCTTTAACCATTCTACTTCCGGGAGCTGATGGAATTACACAAGCTATATCCTTAGTCATTATAAGAGAATCTTCAATCTGTTGAGAAATTGAAGTAAGGTCTCGAAACCCTCCTGTGTATTTCACAGGGGTCAACAGCATACATAATTCGTCACGCAGATTTTCCAGATAGATTGGAAATAGTTCTTCTTAAGAGAGTTCTAAGCTTATGGAATACGTTAATCACTTCCAACGAGCAACGAAATATAAGACCCTTTAATTCTCCCATTGCTTACAGTTTATATAATAAAAAACTATTATCTTTGGCAATGTTGAGCTGAATAGAAGAATAAATTTTTGGTAATGATTCTCCCATCCGATAATTGACCGGGATTGGAAGATTGTGTACCAGACAAAAGCTGGTCCTTGCAAGGTTCGGACGAAGCATCTGAGTTTCACTGCTTCTTGCTATTCCAGAGTTCCCATCATAGGATCGCAACAAGACACGTAATGCGTCAAATGCTGTTCAGGGTCACCTGATCTATTGAAAATAGGGAATACATGGTTCCCAATACTTGATGGGGACGGGATTGAATCTACCCATTCTGGGTAAGCTCTCTTTTCTGGTTGAATTTTAGAACACTTTCCCTCTATAGCTTCCAAACGAGCTGTTAATGACTCAATAGTAGTTATTAACTTTTTAGAAACATCTGCTTGAGCTTGGACCTGAACAGGTGTAATGACTAGTGCTGGTACATATGTGGTGGCTGGTACTACAACTGATGGTGCACCACCAACTATTGTTGCACTTGACCCATAGGATTATACCTATGAAGGTGTATTGATTGAGGAGGATATTATTGATCCATCTCAGTAGTCACAATATATTCCCTTGGCTGACTAACTCCAGCCCGCTTAGGAGGAAGACTACTTTGAAAAAGTTCTGCATTCATCCTCTTCAATTCCTTCATTTCTTCCTCCTGTTGTGCAAATCATTGCACTAGTGAGTGCAATTGGTCTTCTCCAGAGGAAGGGTATGTAACCTGATTCTTTAATTTCCCCTTTCTAGCTCCCTTTCAGAGAGGGGGAAGTGGGTAACATGAAGGATTACCTAGATTTTGGGTAATCCTTTGATTTCGTGTACGCACACCTTCTTCATTTGTGTCGGTGTGTACAAATTCATGAGCTGGAACATCTTCATATGATCCCTCTGAGTGAGCCTCATCTGGGGGATCAGTAACAATGACATTGATGACATTGATTGATGCATAATGCATCACATCCCTTCTATCTTCATTTCTGTGATATTGTCTTCTTCCATTCCTTTTATGAGACATTTCCTTTTGTTGAATTGATCCCTCAGAAACTTCTTGACGAATCGTAATTTGGAGGGAATCTCATGATAATTTGGCTCTTCGTTACACTTGAGCTTCTTCCCCAATCGAGTGAATACTGACTTTATCTGAGGGAGGGATTGAGGATTTGAAAAATTACCCAGTCCGGTGCACTAGGGTTGTTCCTGTTGTTCCCTATCAACTCCTCGAATCCTATTTGTTGATTCTGATGGTTGGTTTAAAAGAGTCCATAGTCTAGAAAGCTGGGGTGGCTCTTGACATGCTATATTTGAGAATTTTTTGAAATCTCTCCTGATCTTGCAGACATATGTCCGGATGTTATCTGGATACATCAATCGACATCCACTTTTATCACCCTACTCAAATGACTGTTGGATGATTTTTGACACTTTTGTCAATTGGTGATGTGCTTTCTCCATACGAGAGGTCTATTCAATATTCTCGTTTTCTTGATGCAGGAGTAATTCAACAACTTGTTCTTTGTATTCTTGATTTTGAGAAGAACTGGTTGAAGCCTGTTCTTGGGAAATCTTCTGATTACAAACAAAACCCATTGATTGTGGCCAGCCATGGGCAATAATGTTGCATGAAACCATTTTCGGCAGGATTTACTGACAGGAGAGCACAGTGAAATGTAGTGCTCCATGAACACCACATCCCCTAATATGAATACCACATGGGGATTTGGGAATTAACTTTTGCAATCTTCTTAGTGCACCGAGAAATGAACGTTGAAGGGCTATCTGCTTCTTTTTAGCCATCGTATATCGAGAGACTGATAGGGATTCCAATTCAATTTGGCATTGTAACCCTTCTATTATCTTAACATGATTTTCATATTCATCATAAGATAATATTTTCATTTTCAACTGACAAAGTGTTTTCTATATGTTGAGATGAATATAATGAATTCCATATTCCATCAATATCTCTGGAATGTCATACTGACAGTCAGCCAGAGGCCAAAACATGACTGTCACTTCACCTTTCGCCAGTTGTTTTCTCATGTTCAGTACTTCCTCTTTATCATTCTATGAAGATTTTTCTATCTGATTAGACCATAGCTGGTGGTTACTTGTTTCTTCATCGGATTCAACAATACCGTTAGAGAAATCACCGATCAAACTAGAAGATGCATGACTTAGGGGTGTTTTGGAGAATGACCTACGCCTTGGTCTATCTTCTTGTTGAGAAATTATTTCAATTGATGATGGTAATGCATCATACATGACTAGCTTTAATTTTTAAAGTGCCTCAAGATAAGAGGGATTTCTCGTCACTACATTGTCTATTGGAGAATTTTCCAATAAATGTGAATCACTACTGCGGAGAGGACATTCACATAGAAATTCATCATCATGGGGATGACCACCATGGTGGGTTACCGCAAAAGGAGAAAAATTTGGCTCCTTGATCTTCTGACCACACAGAGGGTTCTTGTGGCTCTCATCTGAAGATGAAATGTAGATATCGACCGAATTTTCATGAAGCAAGCCTTCATGAGGACGTGTCTGGTGCAGACCATCAGAATTAATGTTCCCACTATTTAGAACTGAGAGAGTAGAATCTTGAGTTGCAACAGATAGTTGTCTGTGTTCATCAAGAACTCTAGCATCGAGTAAGGCATTGTTACAGATTGGCCCTTGATTTCTTGACTATGATGGGTGTGTCTTCTTCTTAGATGCCTTATTAATCAATATGGCAGGTGTGTGTGTCTGCTCAAGAGAAAGGATCAGGTTAGGCTGAATATCTCCGCTCAAATCAGGTGTATATGCCATACTTGGTTGTCCGTATGAAAAGGGGGAGTGTGCCCCACAACCCTCTTGTACTGGAATAGATGTGTGTGTATGTTCCGAAGTGAACTGTTGATTTGTCACTCCACTGGTAGGGATAGATTTATGTGTCTTTCCCTGATATTCTACTGAAGCTATTATAATATCCTAGCAGGAATCCAGAATATGAGCAGGGATTTGCTTCTTCTCTTTCACCATTGATAGAATATGCTTGGTGAATTCAGCTTCCAGAATGGGGATATACGTCCATTCCGTGATTGGAGTAGGTTTGTGTTCCTAATCATGTCCTCGTTTTCCTATCAATTAATCCTAACAGTACTCACGTGTGGGGGCAGAGAGTTGAGTCTGCCTCCTAGTTGTCGCTGGAGCTTTCCGACTGACTTCTCTGAGTGCTACAAAACGAGACTGTTGGTAATCTTGATCAAAACTAGAAAGTGTATGTGCCTGCTGATTTCACTTCACTGAACGTGGTTGACGAGCTCCATCATATGTAGTCAGATGAGCCTACTGACTAGCTGATGATTTATAAACAGGTTTATGTTCCTGTCTATAGTACTCTTCCAGAATTTCCTGGTGGGATTGGTGTGATGCTGCCAGACGAGTCTGCTGGACAGCGGGATTAAAACGGACGGGTGTGTGTTCCATCTCGTTGCTTGACACCAAGTTAGGTTGATGGACTACTTTGGAGATGGCAGAGATAAGAACCTTGTAACTGTTGACTGGATTTCATTTTTGGAGATTCGTCCTGCCTGCTTGGGTTCGAGGAACCTAAGCCGAACAACTGGAGTTGATACCCTCATCATGTTGAGGGTGCACTGCAGCACGAGTCTGGTGGTGATTGTTGATGGGATCCCTCAGGAAGGACTCTTGTCTTCTTGAATTAAGTCCTTGAGGGACCTGATCATTCACCTCCTCAGAATATGGGAGTGAATGGTTATTGCATTCAGGGGATATCGACCCGAAACGGTTGGAGACGGTAGTTAGCACCGCCTACTTCTTGATTGCTGGTCGACGCACTTCAGACAACCAGGATGAATTATTGACCTGGAGGACTTGTTGAGAGGCCTCCAGAGTCAGAATAGTACTGTTTTGACAGTACTCCTTAACCTGGTCATTTGATACCCAGCGTTGAAGACGCTGAGTATGTAATTTCGTCCTCAGAGTGGACAATGATCCAGCAGAAGTAGCAGCAGTGGAATTTTCAGTAGATGTTTTCACAGGAGACGTATTCACGGGTGTGAACTTAAGAGAAGCCATTTTGGAAGTGCCGAAGATCTTGAAAAAGATTGCATGTTTGATATAACATACATAATCAAGATAATTCAGGCCACTACATCTTTTGGATGAGAAAATATGTTACTGATTTCTTTGTTGGCCCTCTCATTGAGTTTAAATAGGGGCCTAAAAAATAAGAAAAGCATTATTTTAAATTGGTTAATAATTTATCTCAGGTTCTCCAATTTTTTCTTTCCACTAGAATTGGGGATGACCTCGTTGATTGAAGGTTCAAACATTCCAATCTGTTCCTAATGGGTTTGTTCTTAGAATCGGAAACATCCAATGACTCCATATACATTTGGACATACTTTCCAAAGGTAGACACTCAATCATTGTGGACTGATGTTTCTTATGAATTTTCATTGGTCAATAGGATGGGAAGTCAGACTCATCACACCTTTTTTGGGGGAATTATTATCTACTCCGGGACTCTCTTTATAGATTTATGTTATGTTCGTGAATCCTTATTACATTACCAAGTATAAAATGAGATTTCTTTTAGATCTGACAATAAATGATAGATATGTAGGAAATTTAGAGAATATTTTATATGTATTCGAGGTTCTTCAAGGATAGATAATCATCTGTATTTGTTAAATATTTTTAGTCAATGGTATCCTTCAGTACATAAAATTATCTTGGTTATTATGATAACCATACAGGTTTTAAAGCCACTCAGTGGGGCACTTGAAGTTTATTTTCATTCAGAAGGACAAGGATTATTTCAGAGCTGGGATCGTACCCACTGATGGGCTACCACATATCCTTTTTGGGAAAAGGAATCAGAAACCACGTAGTTCGAGTAAGGGATTATGATGTTTATGCATGATTGATGGCTCAAATAAATATTTCATGATTACTTTTACACTCTAAGCTCACGTGAGTCATGCTCGGTTTGAGAAACAAGAGGTATTGGTAAAACTAGACAATTGTGCCATGAAATATGCAATGATGTGGGGCTTATGTATGTATGACTGCCCAAAATAGATGAAGATTAAGATTCACTTCAGGGAAGAAATCCAGGATCAAGGTCCATAAAGTTATATGTCCTTCATGGAGAATTGGGTACTCTAACTTGGGGCTTACTCATGAGGAAGATGCCCAAATTAGGAGGGGACTCATGATTGGGTTTTACTCTTGGGAAGGAAACCCATATCAAAAGTAAATTAACACAGGTTAAGAGAAATTATGGCTGGGGCTTACTCCTGAGAAGAAGGCCCAGGTTAAAGGGATTTGAAAATTAAGGTACTTGGGGATTACTCCTAAGGAGGATTCCCATA
The DNA here is from genome assembly GCA_963277665.1 of Viscum album. Lineage (NCBI taxonomy): Eukaryota > Viridiplantae > Streptophyta > Magnoliopsida > Santalales > Viscaceae > Viscum > Viscum album. The sequence continues at coordinate 9,918,742 of OY728127.1, forward strand.
TTTGAAACTGGGGCTTACTCTGGAAAAGGAATCCCAAATCAATGAGGACTTGGGGCTTACTCTTGAGAAGGGTTCCCAAATTAAGTGAGAATTTGGACTGGGGATTATTCCTGAAAAGGAGGCCCAAATTAAGGATTCTCCCATATTAAAGGATATGAGGTTGAATGAATAAACTCTCTAACTTTAGTGATATAATGATGTGAAAATCAATAGTTTTTTAGAGATATTCCATGGAACTGTTTTCAGATAAGGAACTCAATCAATAAAGCATTCCATAAATGGCTTTGAAGAGTGTCTCGAAGACTGAGTCTTGAATTGAAGAGGTGGAATGACATAAGAAGGGGTAAAATGTGCAAGAAGGGTACCCAAAAATAGAAGGGTGTGCAAGTCCTGGTAGGCACGTAGGTACTGCGTGGGCGCACAAGTCCTGGTCACGTAGGTATACCTGTGTGGCACATGGGTACTTTCACGACTGTTAACCAGTAGGGTAATACTTGGGCGATCCTTGACCAAAGCCTTTAGAATTATCCCAAGGTACTTCCAGAAGAGTGGAGCACAAGTTTCAGTAAGTATGTAAGGAGGAACTCAAGTGTGTCCATTTACCTTAAGGGTAAAACACTTAGGTGCACAAGTGTTAGTGAATTCTAACACATGGACCTTATTCCTCTTGTTTAGACCTTCCATTCTAGGTAAAGAATTACCTTATAAGTGTTCGGAAGACTCGAAGAAGAGACTTGGGTGTTTAGAGCTCTGTATCTGAATTCTGGAAAATATTCCTCCCTGAAATGGGGGGCCCATGAGGGGTATTTATAGGCTAGAGAAGACCCTAGGAGATTTTCAAAGAGGGCGTGAAAATCACATGTGTGCCCATTTGGGTGGTGCTCAAGTCTACTTGCGTGACCATGATGGAACTTGCGCGACCTATGGGCAATGTTCTCCTTGTTCATCCCTTTCTCTTTTTTTATGTTTATTCAAAGGATGAATCTTCCATATTGAGTTATTTCCCTTTTCATTTCATTTAGACTCTGTGATGAAAAGGGGGCGTCAACACCCATAAAAATTGTTTCTTCTATATTTCCTTGGAAGTCCGATGACAAAGTACATGTTGGTGTACTCCCACTTCCATGTTGCTTTTGGCAGTGGTTGCATCATCCCCTTATACTTCTATCATTCATCCTTCACTTATTGAATCACCATGAACATTGATGTAAATTCCGCAATATAATTCTTCATATTTTCCCACAAATGGTTCTCTCGGAGATCTTGATATATCTTTGTACACCCTAGGTGGATAGAGATGGTTCAGCTCTGTGCATCATTCCGAAGCTCATTCATTATCTCAGAATCAGATAGTATACATAATCACAACCCAAATCTTACAAATCCTTCATTACCAATCATGAACTCATAGGATTTACCACTTTTAATTTATTCAATCCTTTTATGAATTTCCAGATCTATTCTTTGAGAATTTTTTATTTTCTCCATGAAGGATGGGTGAGCAATTATTTGGGAAAGGATTGATGATGTTCATCCATTAATTATCACCATGTGCATCCTCTTTAAATCTATGAAAATTAGATCCTTTTCAATTCACATATTTGATAAAGAGGCAGGATCCTTTAAACATAGATCATCCACCACCTTTTTTGGATTACCAGGATGGTAATGGATTGAGCAGTTATAATCATTGATGAGTTCTGTCCATCTTATATAGCGCTTATTAAACTCTTTTTGTGTGAATATATATTTGAGACTCCTGTGACCAGTATATATCTCACACTTCTCCCAATAATGATAATGCCAACAGATTTTTAATGCAATGACCACATCTGTCAACTCCAGATAAAGCATTTGACAGTTTTTATCCTGGATTTTTAGCTGCCTTAAGGCGTAGTCTATCACTTTATCATTTTTTATCACCACAAAGACTAATCCAATCTTTGAAGAATCTCTGTACACCACAAAGTGTTCTCCCCTTGTTGGGATTGTGAGTACTAATGTAGTGATTAACCTCTTTTTTATCTCCTTAAATCATTCTTCACATTCTTGAATCCAGACACACTTTACTCCCATCTCTATCAGATTGGTAATTCGGTTTGTCAATCAGGAAAAATTCTTCACAAGTCATCGATAATACCCGAATAGACCCATAATGTTGTGGATCTCCATTACAGATGTGTTCGTGGGAAACTTTTCAATTACATTTGTGTTATTGGGGTCGACAATAATCCCTTTTCTGGTGATAACTTTCCCCATGATTGATACTTCTTTCATCAAGAACTCCCATTTGCAATACATTGCATAAATCTTCACCCTTTGCAATTTCATTAACATAGAATTCAAATACTCCTCATGTTCATCATGCTCTTAGAGTATATCATAATATCAATGATAATGGATACAACATATTTGTTGAGTTAATATCTAAAGACCCTATTAAATAAATCCCTGAATATTATTGGAGCATTAGAGAGTCCAAAGGGAATCACTATGAACTCATAGTTCCCAAACCCCTTTCGAAAGGTAGTCTTGGGAATATGTTCCTTCCTCACTTTTATTAGAGATATCCTGACTGAAGGTACACCTTATAGAAATAACTAACCCCACGATGCTGACAAATAAGTCACATATCTATGGTGGGGGACACTCTTTTATCATTCTTGTATTGAGCTCACAAAAATCATTGCAGAGACGCATTGTTCCATCGTTATTGTTGACAAAGAGGATTGGCACACCCCTTGGTTTAGCACTTGTGCAAATAATAACCTTCTCTAGATTCTCCTAAAACTACTTCATTAGCTATTCTAGATATATAGCAGCCATTATATAAGGTTTCTTTGATAAAGATAGAGTTCCTGGAAAAATTTCAACTGTGACCTCATCCTCTCGGTTAGGATAGAGATCGGGAAACTATTCAGGGAATATATCAGTGTAATCCTTCATTATGATAATGTCTTCAATCCTGATTCTCTTATTTCTCTCAATCATTTGAGCTAGACATTCTTACCCATAAGGAGTTAATATTCCCATATAATACAATGATTCCAACGAAGATTATTCTTCCTCATTACACATGTAATGAATTGGAGGATGCTTCAGGATGTGAATAGTGATCTCCCTTTCATGATAGTTGATGTTGGATTTGTATAAAGATATCCAATCCATGCCCAATATAGCATCAAAATTTACTAAAGGAAGTGTTACAATTACTTCTGGGAGGTTCAGTCCACAAATGTTAAGCATGGAGGATTTATAAACCACGGAGGCAGTAATTTCCCCATTCTAAATTATCACAGTTAACTTATCCTCCAAATTTTGTGGTGGTTTTTGAATAGATCTACTAAACCTACATGATATAAAATAATGAGTGGAACTATAATAAAAGAGTATGTCTTCTATTCTTGAATGAATAACTAGCATTCCTATCACCAAATAATTGTTTGGATCCACCTCAGTTGTAGTGATAGTAGAATCCATTCATTATTTCCATGGATTTTATTGTTGATTTCCACTAACAACCATCAGCTTAGAGAAACTTTTCACATAATTCCCATTCTCCTATAACTTATTACAATGCACTATAGGATGAGTGTTGATCTGAACATTCCTTTCTTCTTCCAAATTAGCAGGATTTTTTATTCATCATTGGAATTTTTCATCCAGATGTCCCAACATTCGGCATTTGAACCAATTCCAAGTTCCCATTAAACAATTCCTAGGATTCTTCATTCCAAAATTTTTACATGTGTAATGATCGGGCCTCATTTCATCATGGAATTTATTAGTGGGACCACACACATTAGATTCCATTTTCCACTTCTTTTATCTAGGCCCACAATTCCACCGAGTGTCTCTAATCTCCATTTAGACCTAAAGGGAATAACAAACAATCCTCTAATTTTTGTCGAAGTCTCGAATCACCAACGTGTTTCAAAGAATTAACTTTAGTCCTCTAAAGAATTGATCAACCTTTATTTTAGGGTTCATGACAATGCCAGAGGCATACCATTCAAGACTATTAATGTTTTCTTCAGACACCCTGATTGACTCATCTTCATTCTACCAGAGTCCGGGGAAATCTCTTTCTATATTGATATGGAGAGTTTTGGGAAAATATTTACTGAAAAACATTCTCTTAACGTCGTCCCAAACCATGGAATCAATTTTTTCAAGGTGCATCATATTCTTTATCAGTGTTGACCACTGATAGCTACCACATCAAAACGATAGACCCCTAGCACAACTTTCTCTTCTTCTGAGCACTGCAGGATCGAGAATATCCTTTCAATGGTGTTAATATATTGTTCTGTGAGGATGGTATTAACTGATCCACTAAACATGCATGGAATTTTCTACAAGAAGGATTATATGGAAACATGATCTTTTATTGGAGGAGGGTGTTCCTCACGATTGAAGATATTTTTCATAACAAGAGCCAGCTGATCATGTACAGTCATGAATGTTTGAGAACCTACTCCCATAATATCAGGCATAGCATTAGGAAAATCATTATATTCCCAATCACATTGGTTGTCAGAATGTGTTTTTCCATTTCCCACCAACATCTATGAAATAGAGTGTATAATTAGAGGCCTTGAATACCCAGCTATTGAGCATAAAAAAGGAAACATTTAACAAAAGAGTATAAACTTGTAAAATATAAGTTTATCCTAAATTGGGATTCCTTAGGTTTCAATATAGGTTATCTTTGATCTATTTCATAACATCCATTATTATGGGATTTTATTATTCCCTTAATAATTGTTTTTACTAAGATCATGAATTTACCAATGCATATCCACCAGAAGTGTCAAACCAAGAGTGTAGTAAGGCTCGTTATCGTGCACCAGTTCCCATTTTAGTATAGCTCAAATGTGTTGTTTTAAGGTTATACTGCAAGATACATTTGGGGCAGAGCCACCACTACCTTTTTGTATCATTACAGGGATGTATATTATTGATAAACCAATCACTATATACTTACCGGAATTTGGGGCTGTTTTTATACACATAGTCTCGTCCTTATTGTTCTTACTAAAGTGCTCTACTAATAATCTCCAAAAATAAATAGACCATCCTATGATACCAACAATATCATCCCAAGACTTTTACATTTAACAATACATGAATTTAAGAATAATAATAAGTCAGAGTACAAGCCATGGATTGTAAATTTTAGTGTCTTGGAAGACCCGGTTTGTAAAATTGAAAACGTAGAACTAAAGAAACACTTATTTAAATAATCTTTATAATGAGATACAATCTTAATTTTATCCCATAAATTTTCAAATGGAACATTGGGGATCACATGAACAAAGGTATTAACTAAAAATCCTAGTAAAGGATTAACTATATGAACAAATCATTAGCACTCAGGATAAAGGGTATGAAATGATTATATAAAAAGGCAGGTAACATAAGGAATCATAACATAGAAAAATGGAATCATATAAAAATGGAGTCATTATAATATGGTAGAAAAATAAAACATGATATTATAATGATTCAAGGCTAACTTACAAGACCATTTCACATTGTAGAACATGCCAAGTCTCACCTCCCTGACCGTCGCACATGGTAGCACAAGCCAAACCTAACAAACAAGAACGTCACAAATAACATCTCACGAGACTCGAAACTCCACAATTAATTAAAAAATATTTGGGTGAACCCATATTAACTTTTGATGAATATTTTTTCAACATAAATAATAATACATAATCAATCTTACAAAATCATAAGAGTTACACATAGAAAGAATTGGGAATCACAATATTGTCATAAAGAAAAAAAGGGAATATCAAAAAAGTGTCCAACAAAGAATGGAAAAAATATACATGTTCATTAAAAAATGAAAATAACTATGTATCATGGTGATTTATTTTTTGAATAAGTGAAAACTGCAGGAAACATATTAAAAAAATTTAGTACTAAAACATTTTTGTGCAGTTTTAAGGAAAACACTATCGAGCCTTTATAAAAGAAAATGAAACTATGTTTTCTATAAAAATAAAATTTAACCAAGAATGTTTTAATAATAAATATAATTATTTTATAACAACAATGGAGTACTAAAATAGAGGTTAGAGTAAACATGATGTCAGTTGATAATTTGGGAAGTTCCCCTAAAACAAGCTTTCTTATCATGGAGTATTGAGGAGGGAATCAATTTAAAACATGTATATCCTCATAAGAGAATGAGGGATATATTTTGAAACATTATTTTGGATTATATAAATAGTATTTATAAGTTTTACACACATCTAAAAGTCATCTTCATTTGGATAAGATGAAAGATAGGGAAACCTGATGAAATATATGAGGTTCAGGTAGAATCCCTTACGGAATATCGGAATGGTATCGGGTGTACTTGGTAGGGATTCATTTAATAGAAATGGGTTTATAACATATTATAAATCCTGAATTTTATATGTGGTAGGTGACAAATCATACCCCTTTTGATGAATGATAATCCCTCATCAACACTTCTCATATGGTGTTTTTCTAAAAAATCCACCTATGTACACTAATCACATCATCATTTTCTACTAACCATCCTAGGTGTGGGTTACGAGCTTCAAGCCAATATTCTACCACCACACATTTTGGATCCCACTCTTGTATAGTATTTACCCAATCCACTAATGGATATGAGGTAAGAAAGGTGAATATTTCATGACTCCATTATCCCAAAATATATCTCTATTTTTTTATATCAATAATATTTTTTTGATGTTCTTACTCTGATGATGGATACTATACATTATCATTCACACAAATCACTATCCTCCTAAGATTTTATGTCACTACATTCCCCTTATATAAAACATAGGTCATATTAACATTGAATGAATATAGATGCTCCACAAATTAATCTATATAAAATTAATATCCAACTAAGAGAATATATATCATAGGATATAAGGGTTCCTAATAAAAATAATGATCTCAAAAAATAGATAATTTCATCAACACATTAAAGAATTTTGTACAAAATCACACTCTATGTCATGAATCATGTTGTTCTAGTCATGGAGTAATCGGCAGTGTGACACATAAGCTACTTCATGATCCATTCACATCAACAAAGATTCTAACCCAATACCTGAAGCATTATTGAAGCTCCATATCCAATGCAAGGCTCTTTAATATCTAAAAAATACCAATCTTCTATATCATTATTAAATCAAGAAAACCCTCCACACACTAATCAGTAATTTCAAACATTATGTTATTCTTGGTATTTAGTATCATTGGTTATTCTATGTAGGACAATTCCTTGATGAACCACATATAGTATCCATCCAACCTAAGGAAACTTTTTATCTTTAGTACATTCCAAGGGTTAGAATTTGAAATCACCGCTTACACCATAAACAAGTCCATATAAATTTCTTCTATAGAGACTACAAGGCCCTAAAAATAAACCTCTCATATCTATAAATGAAACTATAAAATGTTGAAATGTATATGATTTTCAAATAGAGTTATCAAAATCGTCTCAATGTGTCTTTAATGTAACATAGTAATCCCAAAATATAAAATGGTATTTTCACCAATGGAAATGATGAAATAATCCAAATACCAATTGAAGATATTTTTCATGAGAACCATGAAAACTATGGGGGATTAATAAAACTAAAAGACCTAATATTAAACTCGTATAATCCATATACAATAATGGACACTATCTTAAGGATATCCTAACCTATGACCCACTACTGATGTTATCCCAAATGAAGATCAATCTTGGTAAACTACTTGGCTCCCCATAATTGATAAAAATATCACTAATGAAAGGTAAATAATTCATATTTTTCACCAGCCTCTCATTTAGGTTATTACGTTCCATATAGATAAGTATAGTACCATATTAATTCATTGAAAAAATATTGGATCAACAAATAATGGCATGCTTGGGTTGATGAAAATCATAATATATAGGACATGAAGCTAAAAATTAAGCTCCACAAACTCACTCTTTCTCACTAAGGAGTAAGTTTAGAGTGTTAAAAAACATCCTTAAAGTATCAAAAATAAATGTAAAAGAATAGGACCCTATAACTTATTTCATTGTGATGCCTAATATTACCACCTAAGTTAGGATGGTTCAATATGGCTCAAATATTTTCACACTCATATAGAATCAACATTTCAACCCAATATTCATCCAAAACATATCTCATTTTGATAAAATAATGGATAAACACATCAAATAATAGAAGACAAGATAAAAAAATTATTATTAGATAGCCCATTCCAAGGATCAAATCAATGATTTTCTGTTAATGTATTATGAAATACAGAATATTAATATATATGGGAACAAATAATAGAAACAATAGATATATATATAGATGATCAAAATGAATCCTTAACGATGTGTCTAGAAATAGAGACTCTGGTGATATATTAATTTCTAAGTTGTGACTAGCAATGTCATAGGTAGATATAAATTAATGAGAAGTTAATGTCTCAAAAATAGTTTTATAAATAAAATATTTGATCAAATCTACAACTTTAATTTTCAATAATCCTTATCCATATTTATCCAAAACCAAGTCCATGACAGTCACTTATCCTACTTTAGATTCAGGGCCCTACCCCTACGGTGCATGGATTGCTCAAGTCAAAATCATATCTGGTGCCTAAAAAATTATTTGGGGACCGTTTCTAGTTCCTATTGTATTTTTTCACATATCCTACACTCTTTTTGAAAACTAACTTCATTAATCTAGAGTGGTGCGGTCGGAGATGCCCCACCTTTCATCATTTATGATACATTCTATGAGGTGGCTGGAATAACATTCAGTCATGTCTAACCATCCAATAGATGTAGCAATATGGAAATTATCATGATGGGTCTAATGAATCTAAACTCTATTGAACCTTCCCTATACCACCCCAATATATTTACTCAATCATTATCTTATTATTACTGGATGGTATCATCACAATAGTTGTAGGAGGTCCACCTGCCTAAGTACTGAAGGATTGAAGAAGACCAACTTTTCAATCGTCCTACATGACCTTCCCAAAATACAAGACCTTACATAGAATCGTTGGGTATATTTGTAGTCAATTCTCCTAAACATAATTCTCATATTAGTTAAAATATTGATCTCAATCATCTTAGCCTCATGTGCATTAATATTGGAAAAGATGGGAGAAAAAAATTAGTCTAATAGAATTAGTGATGTTTTAAGATATATTAGTTGATCCCAAAGAAATTATACATGAAATCATCTGAATAATATATTTTTAATGTTTTCTGATATAATTATTTAATGAAATTAATATTTATGTCTTTCCATGAAAGTAACTCATGTCTACCTACTATTCCAATGGAAACCTACCATCTCTGGAAGGGCCTTGAAGCATAAATGTTTCTATATTTTAGATCACTCCATCCTTGTATCATGTGTAGCAACCCAAGTGTGATATACATGGACATTAAAAAACTTTTGTGGAATTCTTATACATGACACAAACTGATTACCAAAGAATGTATTAATTTAGGGACTTTGGAAACATGGAACATAATCTTCTAAATTGGTGAAAGATATTCATAGTCTCCCATAAAGATATTCCAATTGTGTTTTCCTATCTAATACCTTTCTTTATATCCCAGATAATTGAAAACATAAAAGTGTTGATTTCAAATTAATAGTAAGGGTAAACATTAAGAACATAGAAAGATTATAAAAATAAAAATGTTAAAAAATGAACATAAATTTTAAACATCAAAATCATGAGTCATGAAATAAATCTTGAACATTCATAGGGAATAGATCAGAAAGGAACAATAAGCCTGATAAAATAACATTGTCATAAAACATGTAATTTTGGAAAAAAAATTAAGAACACTATATGATTTCCACAGTATCCCATGAATTGTTTCCAAGACCATCATAGTGGAAAAAGACCATTACTACACCAGGTTTACTTGCTGTTCCAGCCCAATATTACTGAACCAGAAGTACTTAATGTTCCATTCCATTTTATCTCATGAGTTATACATACTTTCCCAATTCATTGGAAGGAGTAATATTTCTCATCCATCTCATAATAAATTATTCATATATGTTCCACAAAAACATAAATCATTCATCATTGGATAACCCATGAAATAAAATTGGTTTCTGAAACATCATTAATATAACATAATCCATATAAAATATCATTCCATTGTTAACACAATTAAATTATTGTAATAATAGGGATAGAAACATAACCCTATTTAAAAGAGTTGTCTTAGAAGGAAAGTTATTTTGGTAAAACACTTGAACTTAATTACTGAGGAAAATATCCTTTCTTCTTAAAAACGTCATCTTTCCTCAAAATGCCACACCATTTTGGAAGAAATTAATTTATTTGAAAAAAAATGTAATCCAATAGGGTAATATTAAAGGAAAAAAGTAATTATAAAATCATAAATATCTGTTTATTTTGTACAAGTAAAAGTAACATTTTTCTTTTACTTTTTCTGGAAAAGTCAAAAAGTACCTCATATTGAATACAACAAAAGATTCTATTCTTAACATTTAGTAAAAATTCACCAATGGGTAAAATCAACTTCAATAAATTATAGAAGGATATAAAGAATATTTTTGGATACATATTTAGGAAACATGGATGAGGATGATAAATATACCCTAGTAAATGCTTACGAATAAACATTCTCAGATAATAATGAGATTTCAAATTTATCCTTTTCCAAATTATATTCATCCAAATTGTATACCACATAAAAAAATAAAAGATATATTAATATGTAAATATAATAACATTAATAATATTAATAAGAAAAAAATTCATGTGTAACATAAACATCACACAATAGAATATGATAGTGTATAAGGAATATGTCCCTCAAAAAAAATGTGAAACAAAATAATCCATTACCTTTGGTCTGATATGATTTATATGTATCTGAACTACTGGTATAATAATTTACATAACGTTTTTTAATTATTACATGATCATACTAATTTTTATGATATCATATATGGTCATACTATCATCATTTTAGAGTAACATTTCATTGTTACATGTTATTCAGGTTTTAACTACATCATTTTTATGCATGTTTTGTCGAATAAGATCTAGTTATCCTTCTTAGGTGAAATTTATATAATTATAAAATGATATTAATCTAATATATACCATGATTATTAATTCTATAAATTTATATAATCATTATTTATTAAGATAATGTGGAATGAATCACATCGCATCGTGGAGACGGTAGGTCGTATGTACGCACGAGAGACGATATCATTCGAATAACTATTGAATGGTTTCGAAGTGTAAGGTGTATAAAATTTAAAAATAAATATCATGTTATAATAAATATATATATTTATTACTTCTATAATTATGCCAATCCATGTAATGTGGTGGTGAAAAACGATGTACACCATGACATAGAGAACGAAAGTCATACGTACGCACACTTAGTGATTTCATTTTTCATAGGATGGGAAGAAGGTGGAATATGGTTTATTAATAATCATAATAACATATAAATAAATAATTATTTTTGTATTTATTAATTTATAATGAGAAAACTCATCAGGTTGAAGTAGAGGAGGAAATATGTTTGAAAGAATCTGTAAATAATATTACATCTTCTTCGACGTTCCTCCTCTAAATATCCTTTTAGAGAATTAGACATGGTATTTGAATAAAACAAGGACCTCTATAATGATTCCAGGGATGTTTATATGAGACATGGGTAGGGTATTGTTGATCTTGAAATCATAATGAATTGTGGAGAAAATAGGTAGGAGGTGTGCTTTTATAATTGGGTTGAGGGACACTTTTGGAATTTTTGAAACATTTAAATTTTAATAATTTAAACATCATTACAAATACCAAAAAATTGGATATATTAGAAGATAATATATGATAATATTTAAATATCATCAACCAATTGAATTTATACAGGTTTTTATATCAATTTAAACATCATTATTTTAATTAACAAGTTTTTATTCTATTTAATTTTAATTAATATAACAAATGTTCCAATATTAAAGGGGTGAAATATTTACATATTTGATTTCTATTATATGATAAATGAATAAATTTGGAAACATTTATCCCTTATAATATTATTTATTTTTTTAAATTGTTTTATGTTTTTCAAAAAATATTATAAAACATTATTTTATCAAAATATCAATTGTGTCAACATTGACACTATTCAGTTCATGGATTTATAGAAATATCAAGAAAAATTGTTATCCCTGAACCAAATATTTCATTATATCCCTAATCAGTCAAGGACATCTTTAAAATTTATTTTACAAATCGATTATCCAAAATTATAATTATTTTAATATTATTAATAACATTTATTTGATATCTCTATTGTTAAAATAATCAGTACATCAATATTGTTTAATTAGTTAATATACTTATTTTAAAATACAAATTTGAAATAAAACACTATCATGAACATAAATTTACAATTTTTAAAAATTATATATTTAGTTGAATTTATATTCTAGATAATTTCACATTAAAAATATTTTACTTATTAATGTATGAATGTGACAACATTAACATCCGTTAAAATAAAATAAAATTAATGGCATAATCTCTTCTATAAAGATCAAAAGAGTAACATTATCATCAGTTGGATTCTTATGATCGAGATATACTTGACCAATATGATTTGGTCATGTTTTTAGGCCTCTAATATTTGTTATTATTTTTAATAAAAATGGTTTCAAGGTTTTCTTATCAATAACTTAATTTTTACATCACCAAGTATTAAACATTAGGAAATTATTAATTTTTTAAAAAATAATAATAAATTTACATGATATGTGTAATTATTATATCTTGAAATTTACTATTTATTTTCTAATATATCTTCTAGTTTTCCCTATATTGAAATTATTATACTTATAAGAGATGTGAGTGTGACATTTTGTCACAATCATTGGTTTTATTAATATCTATGTCATTTTAATAGTCAGGTGGACCTTAAATGACTATGCTTGGATCTAATATGTTAATGTTATAATTTTATTCATCTAATTGGATTTTGGTAGGTTTTAGGTTAATTTTATTCTCTTTATCATATTATTTGTTACACTAATTTACCCTATTTTCCTTTAACTACAATAAAGAAAATTATTGTAGTTACTATTTATAATATCCATAAAAATAAACTAATATATTAACACAATTTATTCCTAATGATTCGAAATATGGATTCCATTATTCATAATTAAAAACCCATAATTGAAAAAAAATAATTTAAAATTAATTCTCCTTGTCAAAACAAGAATATTCGGTTTTAAGAAATAAATACAATAAAAATATTGACTTGTGTTTATGTCCAATTGAAAATATAAATTTGTTCCAATGACCTGAATTATATTAAATGATATAAATATATTCCATTTATTCATTAAAACCATTAAATAATATAATTTATCTATATAAATTATTTATATGGATGAATTTGTTTTCCATTAAAATTTAACGTATTTTTTCTATTCATCAAAACATGATAATTATCTGAAGAATATAAAATATGCATCTAAAGAAAATTTTTATGTTCTGATTCTAAAAATAAAGTTTATTATTTCTAATAGAACATATAATGGTGTTAAAATATAAATTTAAAAAGGGTTCTCCCTCAACAAGATGTAATTCTACATTTTTAGAAAAATACTTCTTTTATCCAAAAAAATGAATTTGTTCTTATGTAATATCTAGAAAACATCAAAGATTAATTTAAAAAATTAAAATGAATATATAACAAATATATTTCCTTAAAAATAAATAAAGTGTGATATAATTTTATAAACCCAAATATTCTCTTATAAAATGGGTTTTCATAAAAAGACATATTTTTTATTCAAAGGGTTTTTATTTCCATTTCTAATAAATTTGGTAAAAAATGAATCATTATTTAATCATTTGTAAACCATATTTTCATAATTCAGTTGATATTATTATAACATCTAGTTCATATGACATAGTAATAATATTTTAATAATATATTTCTGTTTCGTGAAACACGGTATTTCATAAAAAGAAAGTTGCCGAGGAAGGTAACTCTTGCGTGTAATAGATGCTAAGTTAGTGTTTTTTTAGAGAAAGATTCCTTAGGTGTTTTGTATAATTAATCAAAACAATTTTTTTTTATAAATTGAAAAAAACTATACTCAGTTATGTGTAAAATGAATTCTATCAAAAGAACATGAAATTTTCTGTAACACAATCCAAGTATAGGGTTGCATATACAACAAGGTAATAATGTGTACAGTATAGTGAAAGATAATCTTGGTGTAATGTAGAACACAAGATATCAAATAAATTGAAGAGGATGTATCTCATAAAATCTATTTTTGTTACATTCTACCCCCCTTAAAATGAATTTCACCCTCTAAATTCATTAGGGATATAAATGGTTTGTTACATGAAATTTTATTTCATAGAAACCCACATCATAAAAATGAAAACAAAAAAAAAACATTTTAAAAGGGAATGTAAGAAACATAACATTTACCCAAATGAAATCATCACTGGGTTTCCACATAGTAGAACATAAGTGGTAAGTGAAAACATTGATATTGAACAGAAATATGACCATCATGTTCGGTTTGCTAGTGATAGAGAATAAGGTTTGGAGAAAGATAACTGCCAGAAATCCATAAATCTGTGATGATTTAAGGGATTATCTTATTCAATGGAAAATATGGTACTAAGATAATATTTTTGGTTTTCAAAATCCTTTCCCAAAATTTGAATAATTTTTCATGGGAATAGATGTACAATTTATTTTGGTACAATCTCATAGTTGTTCTGGAATTGAACAATTTTCAGTTCACCTATTATTTAATGAAATGAAGTTGAATTTTTGTTTTTTGAAGTATTACTAGATCCTGTAATGAAATGATAGGTCATTACATATGTCACACATAATCAAATATGCATAAGTCAACCTATTGTGATATTAATCAAATATGGTTACAAAAATGGACTTATAATTCATCTATAATACCACATAAATAAAATAAAACAAATATCTACTAATGAGGGACTTCCCATTGTCCAGTTATAGGCGATAAAGGCAAGTCATACTTTGGTTGTGGGTTTTTTTCCCACAACCTTGTTCGAAGTGACATGTTATCATTCGTCATATGGGTTATCCTTTTTCAAAAACAATACTATTATAACCATGAAGTAATAATATTTTACAAAATGTTTCGTCCTTAAACAATACTATTTGATGTCTAACATAATCCATTCAAACAATTAGTTTATCAAAAATACTTCTATCCAAAATCCCGTTTCAAAAACAAATTAAAAGAACAGTCATATAAAAATAATTTGAATTCCTTCATTTATCCTCCATAATCCTATGATATATATTTTTGGTCATATTCCAACCATTTGAATGAATTTATCATGAATTTTACTGAATCATGGTGATAACCTAAATTACAAAATATCCTGATTGAAAACATGCATGTTTCATTATTCCAAAATTTATTGGATATATTCCACAATTCCGAAAAATTTGAATAACATAATCCATAATTGCATAAACCACTTTTCGAAAACTCACTAATTAGTTCCCCAGAAACGAGAATCATCTAATTTACTTATTTAAATCCAATATTCCTTATCCAAACATCATTATTAAACCTAAGGTACATATTAAGGGTTATCTTCTTAGTATTCATTTGTTCTGCAAATATTTTACCTTACCATTAAATCACTTTTCAACCTCTATATTGATATTCATCATATCCATTCAAATCCTAAATTAAACACTTATAATGAAAACAATTATATATTTCATGATTCATACAACATAATCATTAAAAAACAAAAAAATTACACCTCAATCATCCAACTTTATTCTTAAACCATTACTCAGGTTCCATTATCACTATCATTCCAAAAATATGAATTAGGTATTTAGGTTTCTCAAACTCAAGAATCATAGGTTTAATGTAAATATAATTTAAGATCATCACATACCTTTCACAAGTCGTTTAAAATCCTTTTATCTTCAATAGTATTACCAATAATCGTACCATATTCATGATTCAATTCAAGAAATTCCCACTAAGAAAATCAATCATCATTATTCCTATAATTCCTCATATAAATCACTTAATGGTTATATAGTTATCTTTATTGAATTAGACCAGAATGATATGTGTTAGAAATATATATCAGAGTTTAAAAACACATAATGTAAATTAATTATAATAATTCAATTTATGGTAACTTAGGTTTAATCCATGATTATTCTGGATTATCCCAAGAACAATAGGATTGTATCCTATACTTGACCCATCATTAAGAATTCCCTAGACATATACTTAGAAGTACCTCTATTGATCTAACTAAAGTATGTACATCCTAGATTTCAAAGGATATCAAAACGTTCAGTCTAATAATTACAATAGTTACCCAGGATTGTCGTACATGGTCATTACATTACTTTTGAGGAATACCTATACCTAAAAAAAATAGATTCCCAAAGATCATGTTAGTTTATCACCTTCGTAAACTTATAACATAATCTTTTAAAAAGGATAATGATCATCAACATCTCCCATAATGATCTTCCCATTTTGTTTTCATACATAAAACCTTTCATTGTGTCTTGGGGGAAAAGAATCATAAAATGTTGGAGCTCAAATACTCAGGGAGGGTAAACATTGAGAACAAATATCAAACCATAAACATAAAATTGTAAAAAATGAACATTATCTTTAAACATAAAAATATTGAGACATGAAATAATTCGTGGATGTTTTTACAGACATTTATCATAAAGGAACATTATCCCGGATAATATAAATATGGAATAAAACATGGAATTGTGGCTAACAATTAAGTATATAATATAATTTCCATAGTAACCAAGGAATTGTTTCCAAAAACATCATAGTGGAAATAGTCCACTAATGAACTAGGATTAATTGTCATTCCATCCCTTTGATACATAAATGAATTTACATACCATTCTTTCCATTTATATTTTAGGAGATATAAACCTATACAAAAATAATTGGAGGGAGATTTAAATCCCACCTGAAATGGACCGACCCCAGTTACCCAGAGTCGGTGCAATATATTAATACATTGGCATGATTACAAGGAATAAAGTCCTAAAGGACCGATCAATTTAGCAGACTTGGAAAATAGATTACATACACGAATGATACATTAAAATTTCAAACATAAAACACAGCATAGATAGTTCTTTGAGAACACCATTGTTACCCAAGCATAAACCTTCTTTTCAATTATAATACACTTCATGGAATCCTGGGAAAATAGAACATAAAAAGGGGTGAGCTCATATGCTCAGTAAGGATTAAAATATAACGGAAACGTTCATAAATAAGCATAAACATTTTAGTCAATGTTTAACTAAAACAAAATCCTTTTACAACTTGAACATCAGTAATATATGTCAAAGATAAAATCAAATAATTCCATTTAATTATTCACATGGATATTCTACTAGTCAAATAATCACATGAAATATCAATAACCACTTTCAAAATGATGGAATGCATAATTCCAGACTATCATAACCACATAGCCATGTCCTCATGCCAAGACCTCAAATAATATTTTTTCAAGGCCTCATGTCAAGACACTAGTTTGTCACATAAGACCTATCGATGCATCGAAAAGCTATAGCGGGCTCTACTTGTCACGTACTAATTCTAATGCATTCCACATATGAACAGGTTTAAACATAACATAAACATTCATATTAAAACTAGCATACAAAATGTAAATACTTTCTCGATAAACCATGAATTGTATAACACATACACCGTCAAATATATCACAAAACCTCCAATACAATATGGATGTTTTGTATCATAATAAATCAACTTCAAATAAGATTAAAATCCATCAAAGGATGTTGACATAGATGAAATCAAAACTATTTGAGTGAAATATCTTTTTTTAATCATTTAAAATAAAATATTTATAAAATAAAAACTTTACATTGAAAATATTATTATAATCTTGTAAGAGAAGCTTTGAAGATTTTACAATGGGGGAAATGGCCACACCCGCTGTATAAGTTAAAAAAACACATTCTTACCTTATTTTTTCCAAAAAGGATAAAAGGACTATGTTTGGAAAATGACGTAAAGATTCATTTATAAACATCTTATAAAAAGTCAAAAAGGGTATAAATGACATTAACCCATATTATATAAAATAGTAAGAATGTATTTAAATACATTTTTATGATACATGGATGTTGATGATAAAGAGGTCCCAATAGACAATTACGTATAAACAACCTCAGATAATGAAGAGACTGTGAAATAAACCCTTACATTGTACTTTTCTGTCACGACCCATCCTCGGGGCCCGTGTCGTGACTACCCCAAACCCGCCTTCCATAGGCCAGGGGCTGGCGACTAGCACCAAGGCGTAAATCCTGCTAAAAAGGGAAGGCATTGCCTTTGTAAAGTAAACAAAAATCACAGAGTAAGCATGCAGAGAAGTAAACACTAAGTAAAAACTGGGTACAAAAGTAAGTGCGGAAAAGTAAGTGGGCCAGTATACAAACCCAATCTAAAAGTAAAGTAAAACTGGAAGGGAAAATATCAACTGAAAAGTAAAGCCGCAACGTCGAGCTGTCCACTGAAAATCCCACCTGAAGGGTGAGTACAGATAGCCTCCACAGCTCCTCGGGTCCAGCCGTCCGCTCCGAGAACGTCCCTCCCAGTGGTCTACCTCCAGGTACCGTCCTGATCCGCAAGCTTCAACCACGATCAGCGCTATCCATTGTCTGCAACCAACACAACGTAGTGTGGGCATAGCCCCATGCAGGGGTGAGTATAAGCTACTCAGTAGGGACCCCGAGACACCCGAAGGTCTCCCAGAATCCACAAAGGATAATACAAAAAGGAAAGATTCAATCGCGAAGTAACATTTGACACTTCTTAGGTATATTCCCATACATATACCTAAGTCACCAATTCCAGTATGCTACAACCTTCGATCCCAAGTACAACCCAGTCCAGACGTGAAAACACAACCCAATCCACACAGGAATTCAAATCGTAATCCACAAAGGATAGCACATCACAATCCACAAAGGAAAGAAAATCTGGATTCAGTTCACATAGGTATACTTCTTCGTATGATGATAAAGATGATCAGATATAGCCACTAATTCATCCAAGTAGTCGGACCCACAAAGGATCAATAAGTACTAACCCCCGCAATGAACCATAAAGGATTTGACCCACACAGGATCGATAGGTAACTAACCCCTGCAATGACCCACACAGGATTGGACCCACATAGGATCTGTAGGCGCTGGCTCACATAGAATCGCTGAGCGCTAACCCACACAGGATCGAACCCACACATGATTAGTAGCACTGATCCACGTAGGTTCGCTAAGTGTTGTAGTCGTCGTTGTCGAATCCACTGAGGATCTCTGTACAGCTGCTGTCGTCGTCGTAGTCGCAAACGCAGCTAGCTCTATGGTTCCCATACACAGCAAGATCGTTCAGGAGGGTCCGCTCCACGAGGCAAGCGGCCAATACATCAACTGACACAAAGTCCGGAGTTGATGTATCAAAATGTTCCGTATCTCCAACTGGAACTCAACGTCACAGACGATGCGTCAATCGGACTTCCGGTCTGGAAGTTATTGGCTTTTTCGTTCCAGGGGCCCGGTTGGATTTTAAGTCAAAACCAACCTGACCATACTCCACCTATGTCCAAACCTCAAACAGAATAAGCCAAAAGATCCATCTCACTATGCGGAATCCAACAAAGTCGACGTCACGTCAATCAGACGTCCGGAGCTCAAGTTATGATCATTTCCGCTCTGAGGGCCCGATTGGTTTCGTGTACGAACCAACTCGGCCGAACCCAAAGTATTCCGAAACCTTGACTACGATATACCGAAACGACTGTCTCGATCCTAGGATCTCATCTAAACTTACGATGCATCGATCGGAGGCCCGTAGATCATTTTATGGACGACCGATCGGAAGAGGTTCGGTATTAAGGGGTTTGGGCCTGGTCCGACCCGACCCGAGACCCCAAGGGTCGGCCCGAAACGGGGCGACCCGAACCGGGTCTGGGTCTGGCCCGCTTGGGCGCGGCCCGACCCAGCCTTGGTGCGGCGCGCTGGCCATGTGCTCGTCCAAACGGCCGAGCCGTTTGGGGGGGGGGGGGGCGCCTGCCCCCCTGCCTTTTGTAACCGCGACCCCCATAATGGGGGGCCGCTTGAGCTGGCTGCCGGGGGTTTGTAACCACCGGCTTATCCTTGACCGGCCGGCCCGCTCTTCCCAGCCGGCTTCTTCCCCCACAGGACCGGCAACAGCCGATCCCCCCTGCTCCGACGCCGGTGGCCCGGAACCGGCCGTCGGTCTCCCTGCTCCGCCGCGGCCCGGAATCGGCCGCGGCCTTGGTTGGTCTGGCACGGCACAACGGCGTCGCACGCCTCCGCCGCGGCCCTACTTTGGCCGCGAGGTTTTTGGGGTTTTCTGGAACGGCACGAAGGTGTCACGACTTGGTTCATCTAACAAATGCACGGCATGAAGGTGGCGCGCATCTTTGTCGCTTGTCCCCGTGCGGTGCAACGGCACCGCGTCACTTCCCTTCGAACCGCAACCATAAATAAATAAAAGGGAGGACGGTCAACCATGTATGTGCGGTCCGGCCCCCTCCCATTAAATGATATCAAGTGTTTCCAAAGAATGAGGATAGATGATGAAGAAAAATGACAGAAGTAATCCCGAAATAAAAACGCATAAAAACCCCTACCTCGTCAAACAAGTTGGGTGAGGATTCGTCGCGGAGATAACCATCATGGAGGGAGATGACGCGGAAGGAGACGTCGCAGAAGGAGACGTCGACCTCCGTGGTATCCGGCGTTCTTCACATTCTTCGCGTTCTTCGTGTTCATCGATGAAGAAGATGAATATCTTCAAGCCTCCCTTATCTTTTCTACCAAATCTCTCAAGCAACAAGCCTCCAACCCAAAATAAAATAAGTCCCTTACTTATTTTATTAACACAACTTAAGTTTGAAATTCAAAACTTGAATTTAATCCACACAATTAATTAACTCAAGTTTTCAAATTAAATGAAGGGTTATGGATGGTTAGGGGAGGTGAAGGGGTAGGGTTCGTGTGGGCCCCACCACCCTCATAACCTCCAAATGGAAGTTGGGTGGTTTCCCCCAACTTCCACCAAAAGCTTTAAACCACTTAGAGAAAAATAAAATTGATGCTTAATTCTATTTTACCTTCCACAAAAATTTAACAACTTCTCTCGTGTAAACGCAACTCCGGAAAAGGTGTTCCGAAGCAAATATCGGCGCTACGATTCCATCGGTGCCCTCAGAATTTGATTCGAAGAAGCGGTTCAAGAGTTACAAATTCTCGCTCGTTCGTTCACTGAACATACCCAAGCTAAACTTCAAACAGAAATTCCGGGCACACTGGGACTCGGAATCATGTGTCGTCAGAAAATGCGTTCTTGTAAAATCCCAAAGAAAATTAAGAAAAAAATTTACTTGAATTTTATGGGTCCTTACATTACTCCCACCTCATGGTTTTACGTCCCCGTAAAGATATATCAAAAACTAGCGAAACAAAAGTGGGTACTGAGCATACATCTGAGCCTCCCGCTCCCAAGTGCTCTCCTGGAGATTTCCATGCTGCCACCTGATGCGCACTAGAGGAATCGACCGTCCATGTAGGACTCGCTCCTGTCGATCCTCGATCTCCCTTAGGACCTCCGTAAAAGTCTCCCCATCATCAATGTCCAGATCCCCACGATCAATGATATGTGTTGGGTCGTGCATGTATCTCATTAGATGAGATATGTGGAAGACGTCGTGCACCCGGTGCAACTGAGGTGGTAGAGCCAGGCGAAGAGCCACCTCGCCAATCCTGCTGAGGACCTGGAATGGTCCGATGAAGCATGGAGACAACTTTACGCCTCGGGCAAAACTCTGTATTCCACGTCGAGGTGAGACACGCAAGAAGACGTGGTCGCCATCCTCGAACTCTAGTGTCCTCCGCCTCCTATCAGCATAAGACTTCTTCCGGCTCTGAGCTATCCTCATCTGCTCCTGGATGACCTAGACCTTCTCTGTCGTGGCCTGGACCATCTCCGGTCCCACAAGTGCTGACTCCCCAGGGTTTGTACAGCACATCGGAGATCTGCAAGGTCGGCCGTACAACGCCTCGTATGGTGCCATCCTGATGGTGGAGTGGTATCTATTGTTGTACGCAAACTCCACCAAGGGTTGGTTGTCTTCCCAGCTGTGACCAAAGTCGAGGACACATGCACGGAGCATGTCCTCGAGAGTCTGAATGGTCCTCTCTGTCTGACCATCCATCTGAGGGTGAAAGGCAGTTCTTAGACGTATCTACATCCCGAAGGCCTCCATCAACCCCTTCCAATGCCGGTAAGTAAAGAGAGCATCTCGATCGGAGACGATATAAGATGGAACACCATAGAGCCGCACAATCTCCTAAATGTAGATACGTCCCAAGCTCTCCACTGAGCCCTTCTCTTTGATGGGTAAGAAGTGATCCGACATGATGAGTCGGTCG
This sequence comes from Viscum album, assembly GCA_963277665.1. Lineage (NCBI taxonomy): Eukaryota > Viridiplantae > Streptophyta > Magnoliopsida > Santalales > Viscaceae > Viscum > Viscum album. The sequence continues at coordinate 9,941,357 of OY728127.1, forward strand.
ACAATCACCCAAATGGAGTTGTGACCTCTGGATGTGCGTGGAAGTCCAGTCACGAAGTCCATAGATATGTCATCCCACTTCCACTCCGGGACTTCCAAGGGTTGTACCAAGCCTGCTGGTACCTGATGCTCTACCGTCACCTGCTAGCAGGTGAGGCATCGAGAAATGAACTCTTACACAACCTTTTTCATGCCCAGCCACCAGTGCTGTCGTCTGAGATCCTGGTACATCTTCGCCACTCCAGGATGTACCGCCAAAGGAGAAGTGTGAAACTCTCTCATCACCTCCTCCCGTAAAGCAACTGGTACCAACGTACGTCCTCTGAAAATGATGTCGTGATCTCCTCCTAAGGAGAAACCATCAGGTGCCTATCTCGAGGATATCTGTGCTCGCCACATATCACAGTCGGCGTCCCCACACTATGCCTCTCTGACCTGTTGTGGTAGTGGAGGGGTGACTGTGAGAGACTGAAGGAAGGATGCTCCATCTCTATCCACGATGGATATCTGCAAAGCGGCTAGCTGCTCTGTCGCCTCCTCTAGTAGCTGAATGCCCATCCTCCTGCTGAGAGCATCGACTACTACATTCCCCTTCCCAAGAGTATAGACTATATCAATGTCATAGTCCTGGAGGAACTCGAGCCATCACCGCTGTCTCAGGTTCAGGTCCTTCTGAGCGAAGATGTTCCTGGGACTATGATGGTCAGAAAAGACTGTAAATCGCTCACCCATAAGGTAGTGCCGCCATGTCATCAGAGCGAAGAATACTAATGCTAACTCCAGATCATGGGTAGCGTAGTTCTTCTCATGCGGCCTCAACTGATGTGATCCATAGGCCATCACCGCCGGCTCCTGCATCAGGACACATCCGAGTCCGGTCCCTGATGCATCACAGTATACTACGTACCATACTCCCTCCTCTGGAAGCCTCAAGATAGGGGCGCTGGTCAATCTCCGTCTCAGCTCCTGGAAGCTCTTCTGACATCTGTCTGACCACACAAAGGGTTTCCCCTTCTTTGAAAAAGCTGAGAGTGGTGTCTCAACTCCGGAGAAGTCTAGCACGAATCTCCGGTAGTATCCAGCTAGTCCTATGAAACTCCGCACCTCCGTCATGCTCCTTGGTGGCTCCCAAGCTAGCACTGCCTCGATATTTGCAGGATCCACCACAACTCCCACCTCAGAGATGACGTGCCCCAAGAAGTGGACCTCGCATATCCAGAACTGACACTTTGAGAGATTACCATAAAGCTGGTGCTCTCAGAGTGTGTCTAGTACGACCCACAATTGGTAGGTGTTCTCCTCCTCAGTGGTCGAGTAAATCAAAATACCGTCGATGACGACCACGACAAATCGATCGAGGTATGGATGAAATAACCTGTTCATGAGGTCTATGAACACTTCTGGAGCATTGGTTACGCCAAATGGAATAACCAAGAACTCATAGTGGTCATACCGACACCTGAAGGCCATCTTCTGCACGTCCTTGTCCCGAACTCTGAGCTGATGATAGTGTGCCCTGAGGTATATCTTCGAGAACCACCATGCTCCCTTGAGCTGATCGAAGAGGTCATCAATCTGCGGTAGTGGATACTTGTTCCTCACTGTCACCTGGTTCAGGCGACGATAGTCGACACAAAGTCGCAAGCTCCTGTCTGCCTTCTTGGCGAACAAAATCGGGGAAGCCCAGGGTGAAACACTGGGTTGGATGAATGCCTTGCCCTACAAGTCCTCCAACTATACCCGTAGCTCTCGAAGCACAGCGGGGGCCATCCGATACGCTGGAGTTGATATTGGGGTTGTCCTGGGGTACATGTCAATATAAAAGTCTACCTCTCTGTGAGGAGGTAGCACTGGGACGTCTTCGGGGAAAACGTCTGCATACTAATCCACAACTGTAGGAAAACCATGACTATGCACGTCAACTGCTCCTAGGTTGAGGCTAGCCAACTGATGAGTGATGGGTTGTCCTCATCTCTGTGAGAGTCGATCCTATGCTGCGAAGGCTCCCATCTCGCCGGTGAAGGTGAACCTGCTCCTGTTGGTGGGTACACATCGCACCTTGCGCCTAATACAGTCGATCTGAGCATGGACTGTAGATAACCAATCCATGCCCAAGATGATGTCGTAAGACCTCGACGCCTCTACAAGAACATCCCAGCCGAAGCTCTCGCCTCCTAGAGTAAGATCACACTCCCGGCACCAGTGGGTAATCATCGAGTTTTCTCCCGTAAGAGTCTCTTGCAGTAAGGATAGAGCCAACGGCTCTGTCGGAATCTCCGAGCTCCGAACAAGGACAACGGCTATGAAATAATGACCCACTCCTGTGTCTATAAGAACTACAGCAAGGGTGGAATAGACACAGATAGTACCTCAAATCATCTCGACCGCTCCGTGGTCTTAGGCCTCCGCTGCCTGGAGCTATGCCTATCTCTGCCCACCAGCTCCATGTGGTAGGGGTGGACCTCATGGTGGTGGTGGTGTAGAGCCTCAAAGCGTCGCACACCACCTGCTTCTCTGCTAGCTCCTCTGCCTCATCCGCCTGCTCCTTGAAGACCGCCACGGTCGATCCTCTGCCTCTGCCTGGGGGGCCCCTCAACCGTCTCCTGCTCCTCGGCATGGCGAGTCGGGTTGTCACGAGCCATGTGGCCCTACCCGCCTCATGCGTAGCACTGTCTGCCTCTCGAAAGACTGGCTCCGCGCTGTGTGTCCCACCCTGCGGAACCAGTGTCCGGAGGTTGTCTGCATGAGGGTCTGGTCTGTTTGGACCCATGAGTCATCCGTCGACTGCCTGCTGCAGAAGACTCTGCTACATGCCACCCTGTGGTGGGTCTCTCCGCTGGTGTTGACTCCGCAAGAAAGATCTCGATCAAAAGGGATCTCTCCAGTACTCCGGCCTTAGTCAGAATGCTAAGGGAGATCAGTGTTGCCCTGATCTCATTCCTTAATCCCTGCTCAATGGTCCAGGCCTGGAAGAATGGGACCCGTACCATGTCTGTCGAGTAGCGCGAGAGATCGGTAAATCTCGCCGAGTACTGGGTGACCGTCAATCTGCCCTACCACAGTTGTAGAAGCTCTTGGATGCTTACCGCACGGAGGGTGGCTGGGACGAACTCCGAGCAGAAGAGGCTCTCAAAGTCCATCTAGAGGAGAGATGCCTCACCATCCACCTCGAGCATCAAGCTCCACCATCTGCCTACTGCCGCGTGTAGTAGGCTCGCTGCGAGGATCACCACGAGGTCTTCTGGTGTCCTCACTAATCTAAAAACTTGTACAACTGCCTCCAGCCAGTCCTCGGCTGCCTGGGGGTCCGTCTTCCCGTGGAACCTCGGTGGTCGCTGGCACTGAAACTCGTGCAGTGCACTAAGGAGACATGAATCGTCAGCGGCTGGGGCTGGTAGCATCGGTGGCATGGCGGGTAGCGGTACCGCCGGTGCCTCTGCTGTCAAAGGGCCCTGTACAGATGCCTCGTCGCTCGCTGGGCTGTCATCACGTACAACTCTCGAAACCCTAGTTGGTTGCCATCGTGGGGCCATCCTAAAAAGAAATAGGTGCGCCACGGTCAGAACAGTATACCTGGTGAGATGACATAAAGTAATCACAAAGAAAACATGAAACACACATACAATAAATGTTTTTGTGCATTAAGTCGGAAATCAGAAGTCAGGGTCCCGGTGTACGGATACGTCGGCCGCCGCACCAACACTGGACTCCCTGGACTGATAACCACACCCAATACGCTTAACATTATTGCTTCACATAGAAAAAGAACAGAGTCCAAAGTTCTGCGGTAGAACTGATCCCTCTGATACCAATTTGTCACGAGCCATCCTCGGGGCCCGTGCCGTGACTACCCCAAGCCTGCCTTCCATAGGCCAGGGGCTGACGAAAAGCACCAAGGCGTAAATCCCGCTAAAAAGTGAAGGAATTGCCTTTGTAAAGTAAACAAACACCATAGAGTAAGCAAGCAGAATAAGTAAACACTATGTAAAAACTGGGTACAACAGTAAGTGCAGAAAAGTAAGTGGGCCAGTATACAAACCCAAAATGAAAGTAAAGTACAACAGGAAGGGAAAACAACAACTGAAAAGTAAAGCCGCAACGTGGAGCTGTCCACTAGAAATCCCATCTGAAGGGTGATTACAGATTGCCTCCACAGATCCTCAGGTCCAGCCGTCTGCTCCTAGAATGTCCCGCCCAGTGGTCTACCTCTTGGTACCGTCCTGCTCCGCAAGCCTCAACCACGATCAACGTTGTCCGTCGTATGCAACCAACACAACATAGTGCGGGATTAGCCCGTTCAAGGGTGAGTATAAGCTACTCAGTAGGGACCCTGAGACCCCCGATGGTCTCCCAGAATCCACAAAGAATAATCCACAAAGGAAAGATACAATCATGAAGTAACATTCGACACTGCTTAGGTATATGCCCATACATATACCTAAGTCACCAATTCCAGTACACTCCAACCTCTGAGCCCAAGTACAACCCAGTCCACATAGGAAAACACAAGCCAATCCACACAGGAAAGCAAGATGTAATTCACACAGGATAGCACATCACAATCCACAAAGGAAAGAAAAACAGGATTCAGCTCACATAGGTATACTTCTTCGTATGATGATAAAGATGATCTGATATAGCCACTGATTCATCTAAGTCGTCGGACCCACAAAGGATCAATAGGTACTAACACCCGCAATGACCCAAAAAGGATCTGACCCACACAGGATCGATAGGTAACTAACCCCCGTAATGACCCACACAGGATCAGACCCACACAGGATCTGTAGGCGGTGGCTCACAGAGAACCGCTGAGCGCTGACCCACATAGGATCAGACCCACACAGGATCAGTAGCACTGATCCATGTAGGATCGCTGAGTGCTATAGTTTTTGCCTTCGAATCCACTTAGGATCTCTTTACAGCCGTCGTCGTCGTCACAGTCGCAAACGCAGCCAGCTCTAGGGTTTCCGCACATAGAATGCTCGTTCGAGAGGGTCCGTTCCATTAGCCGAGAGGCTGATACATCAACTGACACAATGTCTGGAGTTGATGTATCAAAAATTTCTGTATCGCCAATAGTAAGTCAACGTCACAGACAGCGCGTCAATCAGACGCTCAGTCTGGAAGTTATTGGCTTTTTCGTCCCAGGGGCCCGGTTGTTTTTTAAGTCAAAACCAACCCGACCATACTCTATCTGCGTCCAAACCTCGGGCAGAGTAAGCCAAAAGATCCGTCTCACTATGGGGAATCCACCAAATTTGACGACACGTCAATCAGACATCTGGAGCTCAAGTTATGAGCGTTTCCGCTCCGAGGGCCCGGTTGGTTTCGTGTACGAACCAACTCGGCCGAACCCAAAGTATTCCGAAACCTTGAGTGCGATATATCGAAACGACCATCTCGATCCAAAGATCACATCTCAAATTATGATGCGTCGATCGGAGGCCCGTAGATAATGTTATAGATGACCGATCAGAAGAGGTTTGTTATTAAGGGGTTCGGGCCCGGTCTGACCCGGCCCGAACCGGGTCCGGGTCGACTCACACCGGGTCCGGGTCGATCCGAACCGGGATCGGGTCCAGCCCGCTTGGGCGCGGCCCGGCCCGGCCTGGGTGCGGCGTGCTGGGCGCGCGGACCAAGAGCTCGGCCAAAAGGCCGAACTGTTTGAGGGGGGGGGGGCGCCCGCCCCCCTGTCTTTTGTAACCACGACCCCCATAATGGGGTGCCGCTTGAGCTGGTCATCGGGGGTTTGTAACCCATGGATTCTCCTTGACCGGCCGACCCGCTCTGGCCGGCCGGCTTCTGCCACCACGGGACCGGCGACGACCGGTCCCCCCTGCTCCGACGCTGGCGGCCCGGAACAGGCCGCCGGTCTCCCTGCTCCGCCATGGCCCGGAACCGGTCGCGTCATTGGTTCGTCCGGTGCGGCGTGACGGTGCCGCGAATTGGTTCATCTAACTAATGCGTGGCGCGACAGCGCCGCGCATCTTTGTCGCTCGTCCCCGCGCGGTGCGACGACACCGTGTCACTTCCCTTCGAACCGCAACCACAAATAAATAAAAGGGAGGAGGGCCGGCCGTGTATGTGAGGTCCGACCCCCTCCCGTTAAATTATATCAAGTGGTTCCAAAGTATGAGGATAGATGGTGAAGAAAAACAACATAAGTAATCACGAAATAAAAATGCATAAAAACCCTACCTCGTCGAACAAGTTGGGTGAGGATTCGTCGCGGAGATAACCGTCACAGAGGGAGACATCGTGGAAGGAGACATCGCAGAAGGAGACGTCGACCTCCGAGGTATCTGGCGTTCTTCGTGTTCCTCGTGTTCTTCGTTTTATTCGACGAAAAAATATGAAGATCTTCAAGCCTCTCTTAGATTTTCTCCCAAATCTCTCAAGCAACAAGCCTCCAACCCAAAATAAAATAAGTCCCTTACTTATTTTATGAACACAACTTATGTTTGAAATTCAAAAGTTGAATTTAATACACACAATTAATTAACTCAAGTTGTCAAATTAAATGAAGGGTTATGGAAGGATAGGGGAGGTGAAGGGGTAGGGGTCGTGTGGGCCCCACCACCCTCATAACCTCCAAATGGATGTTGGGTGGTTTCCCCCAACTTCCACCCAAATCATTAAACCACTTAGGGAAAAATAAAATTGACGCTTAATTTTATTTTACCTTCCACAAAAATTTAACAACTTCTCTCGTGTAAACGCAACTCCGGAAAAGGTGTTCCTAAGAAAATACCGGCAACGAGATTCCATCGGTGCCCTCTAAATTCGATTTCGAGCACCGGTTTAAGAGTTATAAATTCCCTCTCGTTCATTCACTGAATGTACCCAAGCTAAACTTTGGACAGAAATTCCGGGCACACCGGGCCTCGGAATCAAGTGCCGTCAGAAACTTTGTTTTTGTAAAATCCCAATAAAAATTAAGAAAAAAATTTCCTTGAATTTTACAGGTCTTTAAATTTTCCTTGTTTGAGGGTAGGTTATCCTACATTATAATAGTTAAATAATAGTAATTAAATTATACATGAAACATATACATAAATATGATATCATATATGATCTTTTAATATTGCTTTGTTAATAATATTTTAGTTTTATCGTCGTTTAGGGTGTTCACTTACTCTTTTTATTTTATATGTATTGTAACCTAAGCCATGTTTTTTATCCATATGTTGTATCATATTCATATACATAATTATATCAAGTCCATAAATATTATTTTTAATCATAAAATGAAATTAGTCTCGAATGGATATGATGGGGATTGAATCTCATCGCATTCGTGGAGACGGTAGTTCGTACGTACGCACGAACACTATTTCAATTTCATTTTTCATTTTAAAAGGAATAAAAACCAAATGATACATAGGTATATTATTATACCAGTATAATATAATATGTTATATATTTTACTTATGTTCATTACCACCATCCTTTATACATTTCATGTATGGTATGAACTACTCTTATCACTTTGAGGGGGCGGTAGTCCGCACTTCTTCAAATGAAATTATCATATATATATACAACATGAAACGAATAAATGTATGCTATAAAATGGAATTACATAACATTATATATAAAACAAATATCATAAATATCATATTTAATTACATTTCCATCATAATGGCCACCATGGGAGGTGGTAGGAGATAATTTGACCAATCATCGTTTCGTGAGGTGTGAGGTTTCCATCCACAGAAACATTATGTTCTTCACCCATTATATGGAGTTGTGGGTATGTGTAGTTAGAATCCTTCTCATAAAAACATCCTAGTATATTGAAGATACTTATGTTGTTACAAAAGAAAATAATAAAAAGAGTTTAGGGGTTGGATATGTAGAATAAAAAAAAGAATCTATGAGAAATCGTAACCTTTAATTTAGGTACCACACATTGGTTTGAACCAAAAGGACTCTTGAAGTGTCTTCTGCCAAAGGTAAGGATTCTAGGAGGAGGAGATAGATTTAAGTAGATTAATAGGGAAGAGGATGGTTGGGCCAAAATTTTTGAGAGGTGTGAGGAATTAAATAGAAGTGGTGCCTTTTTATAAGGGTGAGGAGGGGCTCTTTAGGAATAACATAATGTATTTTTTTATAATAAATTCATATTTTGATTATAATGGCTCCAAACTGTATTATTTAATGTCTAAGGTCAGGATGGGTAAATAAAACTCAAAACATTGGTTTTACACAAGTTTGGGTCACTATTTTACCATTATCTTTTAGATTTAACTCTTAGTTAAATAGTTTGGAATTTACCATGTCTCTTTGTTTTTTTATATTATTTGGTTAATAAAATAACTATAAACTTTCTAGAGAAACCCAAGTGGTTCATTAATGACATAACTATCATCATATAATTCCTTTGGCCGAACCATAGATTTTTAGGAATATTATATCAATTAATAATATAATATTTGTTTTAAAAACTCCTTTATGTCAATTTTGACACTATTTAATAATAGTTTTTTGTTAAAGTCTTAATAACTTTATTAATTAAATAAAAATCCATTTTATAAATCATAACATGTAATATTAACCAATAAAATACTTTTAATTCATTAAAAGATTCAAATAATATTTATTTGGGTATTTATAATATCAATTATTTTAATATTTCACTAATAAGGTAATTACAACATCATCATTGTGTCATAAATAAATTAAATAATCTAATGTCTAAAAATTATAAATCAAATACCATTATGTAGGAAATCATTTTATCCATATAATTAATATTAATAATTGAATTTATCTTTTGTATAACCCTATATTAATAATGTTTTAGTTATTAAACATTGTTTTTAAATCTTTTAACTCTTCTTTGAATTAAATAATAGTAAATGTCCTAATCTAATCCAAGTGGACCAAAGAGGTTAATATTTTTTTCCTATGGTTTATTTGGTCGAAATATAGGTAGGAAATAGAATTATTACTTCTTTTTGGATAATAATAATATCATTTTTACCCTTAATTTCCGTATATACTTTTTACAGTGGTAAACAAAAGTAAAAAAGTTATTATTCAACAAAAATTATTTTTATCTTCTTGAAAGAAATTTTACTCCCTGATATTATGTAACTTCCCAGGTAAATAAATAATAAATAATTTTAATATTTATTAATATTTACGAATTAAATATTAATTTTACTTTAAAGGGGTTTTTATGTTCGATAGCATAGCCGATACACAACGATGAGTTCCATTGAAAACTTACGTTGCACACTAGTAATATAATAATATTATTTTAAATGGTAGTTACCATGTATTCGTTTTATTGGTGGGAATGGATATAAATAACTAAAATATGATTATATATGTTTTTTAAATGTTTTTACATTAATCCAATAAAATATAAAGGCATAAAATACGGAAAGAATTCAATTTTAGGCATTTATACCCTAATTTTCACTAAGGGTTCACTTATCACCTTTTGACAGCGAACCATCATTAAATATTGTTTTGATAAATCTTATAAATTCTATTGGACCAAATATAACTCTACTCTATAATCGTGACATCAAAATTTACTTTGTGTAAATTTTTGGTATCTTTCCGATAAAGTTCCTTTTTTAATGAATAGTGTAAAATGTTGTATTTTAATTCAAAACCTCTTTTTAATCTAATTTATTTATATTATTAGATTATCATTTGAATTGGTTTTAAAGTTAAATTAGAAAATATTTTTACCATTAAATCCAATAGTGGTCGTTGGAATTAATTTCACTTTGAAATCGGACTTAAACTAGTGTCAATCTTTTGATACTTATTGTTTAATAAAAACACGCTATTTGTCATGACAGCAGGAATTTTTTATTAAATTAATTAATGTGACTTATATGATTTGAATTTTGTAAAATGGACTTCATTTTTGAATTTGGAATATCAAATATATCTTAGGGTGATGTTTTGGTATTTTTCTGAAAAACTTCAATTTTTGATGAATAGTGAAACCACTAAGTGGTACTTAAAAAACTGATTTTTCGTTTAAATGAAATTTTACAACCTCTGTGTTTTGAAATTAAAAAATCTGACATAAATGGTTGTAATTAAGATGTAAAACGTGGTTCAATGAGATTAAAATAATTTTTTGGTGTATAGTAACTTATTAAGTTTTTAATCGCGATTAGAGGTAATTAGTGCAATTTAAGGCAAAAATGATATTATAATAAATTCAAAATACCTAGAAACATGTCCTACCCTTATTGGATGTGTCATGGCCGACCAAGAAAAGCCATTTGTAAACATGGGGACCCCATGGAGCCACTTTTGTTGGGAAATGACATAAATAACTTTTTATTTAATGTTAATGTAAAAATTACACAAACATAAGATGTTTTACTAAAACAATTTTTACATGGGGTTATAAAAGCCATATTTTTTATTATAAATAGTAATTATAAATCTAAAAAGATTTACTACATTATTATATTTTGTTTATAATTTTTATACATTTAATAAATTAAATTATTTATGACATCATGATGATGCAGCGATGACCTCATTATTTAACGATTTAAATAAAATGGAAAAGATAATGTAATATCTAAGACCTACACTTGTCCAAAACCTATTGGATGAGTGGATTTCGAACCCTTATCACCTTATCTTCGAATTATATAAATGTGGGACCTCTTAAATCCGAATATCATTTTAAAATAAAGTGACTTTTCCTTACTTTCCAAGAGTGCCCCTCCTCACCTCTTATAAAAGGCCCCCACCTCTACCACCTTACCCACACTCCCAAAGCCTTTGGATCGGTCAAACTCTGCCCATTTTTTCTCTCCACTTCTCTGTCTTACTCCTTGAAGCCTCAATTTGGGCAGAAGGCTTCATAAGGATGCCTTTGAGCTCAAACCAAACGGAGTTACCCGATTTTAAGGTAATGTATTCACTTGTGCTCTTTTGTTTTATTTTGCTTCTCCAACCTCCTAAACTCTTTTTATTCATTTCTTTTGTAACAAATCCAGTATCTTCAATAAACTAGGATGTTTTTATAATATGGATTAGAGCTACACTTACACACACCTACATCTAATGGTTAAAGAACATACTGTTTCCGTGGATGGCGAATTTCTGCCTCCCGAAATGATGATTGTCAACATTATTTTAACACCTTCAAAGGTGGAAATTAAGATGAAACTATATTTATATATGATATATAATATGTTTATGTTTTCCTTAAGCTTCTAGATTTTTCATTTTGGGCATACCATTATGGTTTCCATTATGGGTAAACGCGATATCTTCATTTAAGGAAGTGTGGACTACCGCCCCCTCAAAGTGATTTGATTCGTTAATGCCATATGTGGGACGTATAAAGGATGGATTTAAAGTTATTATAAATGATGTTATACTGGAATTATAATATACCTCTTTATAATTATTATTTCTTTCCATTAAAGTATGAGATAGAAATGAAAGTAGCGTTCATGCGTTCGTATGGCTTACCGTCTCCATGAACGGTGCATTTCATTTCTTATCCCCAAATATAATGTACTATTAAAATTACATGTATATAATGGATATATATGATGAATGATACATCTAAATGATTAATATAATTAATTTATTAAAATATACATACCTCTCATTTAGTTTTAATTCCATTAATATGACAAAGAAATGAAAGTAGTGTTCATGCGTACGTACGGCTTACCGTCTCCATGAACGGTGCATTTCATTTCATAACTATAAATGATTATATAATATTATAAATACATGTATATTATGGATATATATGATATATATGATATCAAAATCAGGAATATCATTCTGGATATAATGAACCTTTGACCACACGAATAACATGTAATTGTAAGAATTCCACTTTCGACATAAGAACTAAATATCGACAAAAAAAACATTATTAACTTAAATGATTATATAATGTTTATAACAGGATAATAAGTGATATAAAAGTAATAATGAACTTGAAAAAGGTTCTTAATCATGTATAAATTAACTCATGTTTATTATTCAGGACGTTAAAGAACGATCGAGTCAAGTCGGACTCGAGGTAAGGGATCTTACTCCTCTCTTTCGTTTTAAGTACACTCTTTTATGTAATTCCTTTAAAGCTCATATTTATTGTTATTGGGATGTTATTTTATATTCTTCATTCTATAAAAATTATGTTAATATGATTAGAGACCCTATTTTATCTCATCAGTCCATTTTTGTAAGTTTATGTGGCGTCGTTATGCTGCCGAGTTTTCGTAAGGGAATTTTCATCTCACTTTTATTCTCGTGAGATTTATGATACATATGCCACAATTTCCTTTGAGAGGTGTATGTATTGCCCGTTATTTTTATCATTGTGTAATATACTTTCATTTATGAGTATTTACATTAATGCTGTATTGTCCTTCTTTTGTGGGGTGCATGTCTCAAAAGATACCCATGTCGGTAAGGGAACCTTTCACCGTCCTCTTTTTGTAAAAGACTTCTTTTTTTATGTCTATTAATTCACATAATATTATGTTGGGATATGTTCTTCTATATCCTTATTGATCTAAATTTTATGCCCATGTGATGAGATACCCTTTTTATCTCTCATCAATTCATTTTCTGAATTTTGTAGTGACGCCATTAGGCTGTCAAATTTTTGCAGGGGAACTTCTTAACCCAAATTTGATTCTTTGGGATAAACTTATACTCCTTGAATATGTCGTTCTATGAATATGTGTGAATAACCTCTGATTTTTTTTACACTTAATATCCACTTATATTTGGTGTATTCGTTTGTCACACATAATTATGTAGTTGATTGATCCTTAATCCAAGGATACCGTCTTTATAACGGACTTCGTCTCAATCTCCTTTCATTGAGGAATATTTCGTTTTATACACAACTATCTTCTATACGGTGTATTAACCCCCTTTACCTTTAATTTTATACAAAAGGAATCTTTTTCTTCGAAGCGTTTTACTAAATGACAAAAAGGAATGTTTCTTTTAACGTACGTGGTGACAACAACCTTTTCCGCCACCGTGAGTATTATTTGGTCTTTGGATTCCCCAACAAGCCGTGATGTTTTTAAAATGATATAAATACCATATACTCTTTTATGTATTTTGGTATTGAAAATTGTTTTTATAATGGATTTTTTATGTCAATATATTTGAGTGATATATTGTGATCAAAGTGTGGAAATGTTTTCATTCCATTATATTTGTTTTATGTCTTATTATTTTATAATGGTACTTGGACATTTGACGGGCGGTTAAATGATAAACCATATGACAGGTGGTTCCGTGAATACCAGGACGGGTGGTTATGTTATAACCTCCAATGCATTGGGTATGGAAGTTGGTCGTATGGCTATTCCATTAAGTATGTATGGAAGTTGGCCGTATGGCTATTCCATTAAGAGATATGTGTGGAAGTCGACCGTATGGTTGTTCCACTTAAGTATGTTTATGTACCAAGTTACCTTTATATATTATGTGTTCTTTATATAGGTTTTATGGTATTCTTTTGATTACAAAAGGGTAAGTAACGATCTTTTATTTAGTGAAGAGTATTTACTACTTCATAAAGGTGAAAAGTATTACATTGTTAATGTATACGTGGTTTACTTGTTGTTTTGATAAACTAACAGTTTTCATTCTTTGTGTATCCCTTACTGAGCTTTTTTATGCTCACCCCATGTTTTTCTGAAATATTTTTCACAGGACTTAATGTGGAATAGGGTCATGGATGGGATCAAGGGAATGTCATGCTATATAAAACATGGAACGAGACATGTTTCTTTTTAATATTTTTTTTCTATGGAAACTTAGTAGAAGTGTCTACTTTGTAATATTTTGAGATGTAATAGTTATGTTCTAATTCTCTAAAACACTAAACCTGAAAAGATCCTCAATGTGAATTATTCATTTAATTCAATATTACATAAGGTTTAAGGCCGGGGCCTTATAGTTGGTATCAGTGGTCGGTTTAGACAACTTTAGGAGTTAGAAAATTGTTAAATTATAAGTTAATTTGTGGTATGATTGAAATGATATAACATTTGAATATTACCATGTTTTTTCTCCTAAGATATTTCTGTGTTAAGAATGGTTTTTCATAGAGGAAACCGAACAAATTTTCTGGGAAGGCATACAGAGGGAAATGACCATTCAAATCAGTATCATGAGATGGACAGAATCAGAACTAAACAGTTTGTTGCAGTGATGGCTCAGTTGACTCAGGTGAAAAATGTTGGTTGTTTTCATCGATGACATTTTAGTGTTTTCTAAAATTAAAGAGGAGCATGAAAGTAATTTAAGGGTTATCTTTCAAACCTTAAATGAAAAGAAACTATATGGAAAATTCAGCAAGTGTGAGTTTTGGTTACAACAAATTTCTTTTCTGGGTCTCATTATTTCAAAAGATGGCATAACTGTTGATCCTGCTAAAACAAAAGTTGTTGAAGAATGGCCAAGACCCACAAATGTAATCGAGATCCATAGTTTTCTTGGTTTGTTAGGTAACTACCGAAGGTTTGTTGAAAAATCTTCACGGTCATCTAGTCCAATGACTAAGCTAACTCTAAAGGGTGTTAAGTTCATCTGGACAAAAGAATGTGATGAATGTTTTCAGGAGTTGAAAAGAAGATTGGTGAATGCTCCAGTTTTGGCACTTCCTTCCAGTAATGGTGAGTTTGTTATATACATTGATGCTTCGTTTAAGGGAATTGGCTGTGTCCTTATGCAGAATGATCAGTTAATTGCTTATGCTTCACGTCAGTTGAAAACTCATGAGGTAAATTACCCTACACATGATTTGGAATTAGCTGCTATTTTTTTTTGCTTTAAAAATTTGGAGGCATCATTTGTATGGAATAAAGTGTGAAATATATACTGATCACAAAAGTTTAAAGTATATATTCACTCAGAAAGAATTGAACATGAGATAGAGGAGATGGCTGGAATTAATCCAGGATTATGATTGTACAATTCACTACCATCCGGGAAAAAAAATAAAGTGGATGATGCTTTGAGTCTAAAAAGTAATGTTTCATTAACCATGCTACGTTTGGAACGAGATCCATTGGTTTTTGATTTGATGAACATTGGAATAGATGTTGTTGGTGCAGGAAGTTCTTTTGTTTTGTTTCAGGTATCAGTGAGATCATCCCTATCAGACAGAAATAAGCAAGCACAGAGGGAAGATAGTGAGTTGCAGAAAAAGGTAGAGCTGGTTTAGAAGGGTAATTTTCCTGAATTCAACATTGATAGTGATTGTGTTTTGATATTTGGGAAGAGATTGTGTGTGCCTTGTGATTCACAGTTGAAGAGAGAGTTGTTATGTGAAGCTCATAGTTCTCTGTTTTCAGTTCATCCTGGCAGTACTAAGATGTACAGAGATCTGCGGGATTATTAGTGGTGGGATGGAATGAAAAAAGATATTGCTGATTTTACAGCGAAGTGTTTGACTTGTCAGCACGCTAAAGCAGAGAGACAGTTACCAAAAGTGATGTTTCAGCCTCTACCAGTTCCAGAGTGGAAATGGGAGAATATATCCATGAACTTTGTTGTGGGATTACTGAAGACATCTCAAGGTAATAATGTAATCTGGGTTATTGTTGATCGGTTGACTAAATCTGCTCATTTCCTTGCTATATGAGATACTTTTTCCATAGATCAACTTTCCCGTTTGTATCATAAAGAGATAGTCACGTTACATGGAGTTCCTCTCTCCATTGTGTCCGATCGTGATCCCAGGTTTACTTATAACTTTTGGAAAGGCCTTTAGAAGTCATTGGGTACTGAATTAAATTTTAGTACAGATTTTCATCCTCAATCAGATGGGCAGTCAGAACGAACAATTCAGACCTTGGAGGATATGATACGAGCTTGTTCAATGGATTATCAGGGAAGTTGGGACCAACATCTTTCTTTGGTTGAGTTTTCTTATAATAATAGTTTTCATTCCAGTATACAGATGGCACCATTTGAGGCATTATATGGGAAGCGGTGTCGAACTCCAGCATTTTGGGATGAAGTGGGTGAAAGGAAGCTGATGGGACCAGAATTGGTAGAAGAGATGGCATAAAAAGTTTAGTTGATTAAGAAACACATTCGAACAGCTTAGAGTAGGTAGAAGAGTTATGCAGATAACCGGAGGAAGGATCTATCTTTCGAGGTAGGTGATCATGTTTTTCTCAAGGTTTCTCCACGGAAAAGTGTGATGCGATTTGGTAAGAATGGAAAGCTGAGTCCAAGGTTCATTGGACCAAATGAGAATCTGGAGAGAGTTGGATCAGTTGCATACAGAGTGGCATTACCTCCAAGTTTATCTATAGTACACAATGTTTGTCATGTTTCTATGTTGAGGAAGTATAGGCCAGATTCATCTCATGTTTTGAGCCCAGAGGTAGTTGAGCTGGAAGAGAACCTATCTTATGAAGAACAACCAGTCCAGATTCTTGACTGAAGAGAGAAATTGTTTCGAAATAAGGTAATCCATGAGGTAATGGTTTTGTGGAAAACCCATATTGTTGAGGAGGCAACGTGGGAATCTGAAAATACTATTAGGGATAAATACCCCCACTTATTTTGATAAGTGAATAAAATTGCGAGGATGCAATTCCCAAAAGGGGGGAAGGATGTAACATCCCAGGTAAATAAAGATTAAATAATTTTCATATTTATTATTATTTACAAATTAAATATTAATTTTACATTAAAGGGGTTTCTATGTTCGATAGCGTACCCGATACGCAACGATGAGTTCCTTTGAAAACTTACGTTGCACACTAGTAATATAATAATATTATTTTAAATGGTAGTTAACATGTAGCCGTTGTATTGGAAGAATTGGATATAAATAACTAAAATATGATTATATATGATTTTTAAATGTTTTTACATTTATCCAATAAAAGATAAATGCTTAAAATATGGAAAGAATTCAATTTTAGGCATTTATACCCTAATTTTCACTAAGGGTTCACTTATCACCTTTTGACGGAGAACCGTCATTAAATATAGTTTTGATCAATATTATAAATTCTATTGGACCAAATATAACTCTTCTTTAGAATTAGGACATCAAATATTACTTTGTGTAAATTTTTGGTATCTTTCCGACAAAGTTCATTTTTTAATGAATAGTGTAAAATGTTGTATTTTAATTCAAAACCTCTTTATAATATAATTTATTTATATTATTAGATTATCATTTGAATTGGTATTAAAGTGAAATTAGAAAATATTTTTACCATTAAATCCAATAGTGGTCTTTGGAATTAATTTCACTTTGAAATCAGACTTAAACTAGTGTCAATCTTTTAATACTTATTGTTCCATAAAACCACGCTATTTGTCATGACAGCGGGAATTAATTATTAAATTAATTAATGTGACTTATATGTTTTTAATTTCATAAAATGGAATTCATTTTTGAATTCGGAATATCAAATATAGCTTAGGGTGAGGTTTTGGTATTTTTCTGAAAAACTTCAATTTTTGATGAATAGTGAAACCACTAAGTGGTACTTAAAAAACTGATTTTTCGTTTATATGAAATTTTACCACCTCTATGTTTTTAATTTCAAAAATCCGACATACATGGTTGTCATTAAGAAGTAAAATGTGGTTCAATTAGATTAAAATAATTTTTTGGTGAATAGTAACTTATTAAGTTTTTAATCGCGATTAGAGGTAATTAGTGCAATTTAAGGCAAAAATGATATTATAATAAAATGAAAATACCTAGACACGTGTCCTACCCTTATTGGATGTGTCATGTATGACCATGAACAGCCATGGGTCAACTTGGGGACCCCATGGATCCACATTGGATGGGAAATGACATAAATAACTTTTTAATTAATGTTAAAGTAAAAATAACACAAACATGAGATGTTTTACTAAAACAATTTTTACATGGAGTTATAAAAGTAATATTTTGATTATAAATATTCATTATAAAGCTAAAACTATTTCCTACATCATGATATTTTTCATATAATTTTTAGACATTAAATAAATTAAAATATTTATGACATCATGATGATGGATCGATGACCTCATTATTTAACGATTTATATAAAATGGAAAGATAATGTAATAAATAAGACCTACACATGTCAAAAACCTATTGGATGAGTGGATGTAGAACCATTATCACCTTATCCTCGAATTATATCAATGTCGGACTTCTTAAATCCGAATATCAATTTAAAATAAAGTGACTTTTCCTTACTTTCCAAGAGTGCCCCTCCTCTCCTATTATAAAAGGCCCCCACCTCTACCACCTTACCCACACTCCCAAAGCCTTTGGATCGGCCAAAATCTTCCCATTTTGTCTCTCCACTTCCCTCTCTTACTCCTTGAAGCCTCACTTTGGGCAGAAGTCTTCCCTAGAAATCTTTTGAGCTCAAACCAAACGGAGTTACCCGATTTTAAGGTAATTCCTTCACTTGTGTTCCTTTGTTTTATTTTTCTTCTCCAACCCCCTAAACTCTTTTTATTAATTTCTTTTGTAACAACTATAGTATCGTAATTATACTAGGATGTTGTTATAATAATGATTCTAGATACACTTACAAACACCTACATCTAATGGTTAATTAACATACTGTTTCCGTGGATGGCGAATTTCTGCCTCCCGAAACGATGATTGTTCAACATTGTTTTAACACCTTCAAAGGTGGCCATTAAGATGACACTATATTTATATATGATATATAATATTTTTATGTTTTCCATAGGCTTCTGTATTTTTCATTTTGGGCATACCTTTATGGATTCCATAATGGGTAAACACGATATCTTCATTTAAGGAAGTGCGGACTACCGCCCCCTCAAAGTGATTTGATTCGTTAATGCCATATGTGGGACGTATAAAGGATGGATCTAAAGTTATTGTATATGATGTTATACTGGAATTATAATATACCTCTATACATTTATTATTTATTTCCATTAAAGTATGAGATAGAAATGAAAGTATCGTTCATGCGTACGTACGACTTACCGTCTCCATGAACAGTGTATTTCATTTTTATCCCCAAATGTAATGTACTATTAAAAGTACATGTATATAATGGATATATATGATGAATTATACATCTAAATGATGAATATAATTCTGTAATTAAAATATACATACCTCTCATTTAGTTTTAATTCGATTAATATGACAAAGAAATGAAAGTAGCATTCATGCGTACGTACGACTTACCGTCCCCATGAACGGTGCATTTCATTTATTACCTCTAAATGATTATGTAATATTATAAATACATGTATATTATGGATATATATGATATATATGATATCTAAATCATTAATATCATTCTGGATATAATGAACCTTTGACCACACGAATAACATGTAATTGTAAGAAGTCCACTTTTGACTTAAGAACCAAATATCGACAAAACAAACATTATTAACTTAAATGATTACATAATGTTTATAACATGATAATAAGAGATATAAAAGTAATAATGAACTTGAAAAAGGTTCTTAATCAAGTAGAAATTAACTCAGGTTTATTATTCAGGAAGTTAAAGAATGATCGAGTCAAGTCGGACCCGAGGTAAGGGATCTTACTCCTCTCTTTCTTTTTAAGTACACTCTTTTATGTCATTCCTTATAAAGCTCAACATTATTGTTATTGGGATGTTCTTTTGTATTTGTCGTTCTATAAAAATTATGTTAATATGATGATAGACCCTATTTGATCTCATCTATCCTTTTTTGTATGTTCATGTGGCGCCGTTAGGATGCCGAGTTTTCGTAAGGGATTTTTCTTCTCACTTTTATTCTCGTGAGATTTATGCTACATATGCCACAATTTCCTTTGAGTGGTGTATATACTGCCCGTTATTTTTATCATTGTGTAATATACTTTCATTTATGAGTATTTACATCAATGTTGTATTGTACTTCTTTCGCAGGGTGAATGTCTCGAAAGATACCGATGTCGGTAAGGGAACCTTTCACCCTCCTCTTTTTGTAAAAGACTTATTTTGTTATGTCTATTAATTCACAACATATTATGTTGGGATATGTTCTTCTATATCCTTATTGATCTAAATTTTATGCCCATGTTATGAGATACCCTTTTTTTATCTCTCATCAAGTCATTTTCTGAATTTTGTAGTGACGCCATTAGGCTGTCAAATTTTTGCAGGGGAACTTCTTAACCCAAATTTGATTCTTTGGGATAAACTTATACTCCTTGAATATGTCATTCTAAGAATATGTGTGAATAACCTCTGATTGTTTTACAATTAATATCCACTTATATTTGGTGTATTCATTTGTCACACATAATTATGTAGTTGATTTATCCTTAATCCAAGGATACCGTCTTTGTAAGGGACTTCGTCTCAATCTCCTTTCATTGAGGCATATTTCGTTTTATACACAACTATCTTTTATACGGTGTATAAACCCCTTTGAATTTTAATTTTATTCAAAAGGAATCTTTTTATACGAAGAGTTTTACTAAACAACAAAAAGGAATGTTTCTTTTATCGTATGCGGGGACAACAACCTTTTCCACCACTGTGAGTATTATTTGATCTTTGGCTTCCTCAACAAGCCGTGATGTTTTTAAAATGAAATAATACCATATACTCTTTTTATGTATTTTGGTATTGAAAATGGTTTTTATAATGGATTTGTTATGTCAATATATTTGAGTGATATATTGTGATCATTGTGTGGAAATGTTTTCTTTCCATTATATTTGTTTTATGTCTTATGATTTTATAGTTGTACTTGGACATTTGACGGGTGGTTACGTGATAAACCATATGACAGGTGGTGCCGTGAATACCAGGACGGGTGGTTACGTTATAACCTCCAATGCATTGGGTATGGAAGTCGACTGTATGGCTATTCCATTTAGTATTTATGGAAGTTGGCCGTATTGCTATTCCATTAAGAGATATGTGTGGAAGTCGACTGTATGGATATTCCACCTAAGTATGTTTATGTCCCAAGTTACCTTTATATGTTATTTTTCCATTATATGGGTTTAATGGTAATCTTTTGGTTACAAAAGGGTAAATAAAGATCTTTTATTCAGTGAAGAGTTTTTACTACTTCATAAAGGTGAAAAGTATTACTTTGTTAAAGTATACGTGGTTTACTTGTTGTTTTGATAAACTAACTGTTTTCGTTATTTGTGTATCCCTTACTGAGCTTTTTTATGCTTATCCCATGTTTTTTTGAAATGTTTTTTACATGAATTAATGTGGAATAGGGTCAAGGATGTGATCAAGGGAAAGTCATGCTATATAAAACATGGAACTAGACATGTTTCTTTTTAATAGTTTTTTTCTATGGAAACATAGTAGTAGTGTCTACTTTGTAATCTTTTGAGATGTAATAGTTATGTTCTAATTTTATAAAACTCTAAACCAAAAAATATCCTCAATGTGAATTATTCATTTAATTCAATATTAAGTAAGGTTTAAGGCCGGGGACTTATATATTAACCGTGTATCTTGGATTTTAGAAATTATAATCACATAACAGGTAAAATTATGTTTTATGTGAATTTGCAAATTTTCTTAGGAGGTGGGTAAAAGACGGTGAAACGTTCAATAAAATATTTATATATCTAAAATTATTATAAACTGACTCCAATGAATTAAATTGAACATATATAGGTATTATGTAACTATTTTGACTTAAAATAAATCTAAATAAAATAAATAATTATTTAAATAAAAATTCGGTTTTAAACTATAACTCAGTGTTTTTCACTATTCATGAAAAATTAAAACACTGTAGAAAAATACCAAAAATTCACCCTAAGATAATTTTGATATTCCAAATTCAATAATGATGTCTATTTTACCAAATTCAAAACATATAAGTTTAATTTATTAATATAATATTAATTTCTGCTGTCAAAACCAAAAGGCGTATTTTTAAGAAATAATAACTATCACAAGTTTGACACTTGTTTATGTCGATTTTCAAATTGAAATAACTTACAATGACCATAATTGGATTAAATGGGAAAAATATAATCTATTTATACTTCCAAACCATTAATATATATAATTTAACACTATAAATTATTTTGATTAAAAAAGTCTTTTTCAATTAAAATATAGTATTTTTCACTATTCACCCAAATGTGAATGTTTTCAGAAAAACACCAAAACTTTGTTGAAACTAAATAATAATGTACTGATACTAAAGAAGATGTTTATTTTGAAAAATTGAATATACAAAAGTTTCAAATATTGGATTTGAAAAGGGTTCTCCATTAAAAGGCAATGAAATTTCATTTTCTGAAAATTAATTCTTTTATCTGAAAAAAACATTTTGTTTATATATTATGTCTTAGAAACTCATAATATATATTCTAAAATTATAAGGATTATATAAAGTTCACAATTATGTTAATTCTATTCATAACCTTTTTTGAACAGCTTGTTTGGTAAGTCATGGTGCACTAGAAATTGGTGTTGCGTGTAGTTCATGTTATTGAATTACTTTGAAGAAATAACGTACTATGAAATATTGGGATGATACATTATTCCATCCTTCCATAAATTGCGTTATCGCAATTTGAATTTTTTTTCAATAATAAAAGGTTAAAAATATAAAATACCTTTGGTAAAACCCACATTGAAAATTATGTTAATAAAATATAGTCTTAATAAGAGGAAAAGTGAAATGAAAGGGTCACCACCAAAATATGATCTTGGTTAGGAGAAAATTGGTGGTAATTAGAGACATATAATTAGAGGAAAAATATAAATATTTATAGGTAGATATTGAGGACATCAATCCCAAACAAGTGTAATATTGAGGGCCATAAATTCATCAAACTATAATGATTTAAAATACCATCGGTTCAACAAAACATATGGTATTAGGATAAAATATGTTTGGTTTTATGATCCCTTCACTAAAGTATAAGAATTAATTACTTCATATAATAAGAGAAGAACAAAAATATATACTAGACAAGTAGAGTCCCATCCTTTAACTAATCTCTACCACAAACTCATCTTTCACTCTAAGTGATAATAGAGCTTAAAAATAATATTATATTTATCCTATTCGTATAGGGTTCAAAAAAATGAATTTATAAATCATCTACCAGAGTTTTTTTAAAAAATGACTACATTATTCAATACAGGACATCACATGGGCCAGTTGTAGGTGATACACCCTTGTCGCCCTTCGGTTGTGGGTTCAAGTCTCACAACCTTTCCAGACGCGACGAGTTGTCGCCCGACCTCCGGGTTGTACTTTTATGGAAATTCAAAAATAATATCAAACTATAATTATTGAAAAAACTTTTTTCCAAACTCACAGACCAAAATTTATAAGGAAGTTAAACACAATGAATATCGTTTTTTCCACGTAATAACATGTGAACACCTTCATCATGTATTCTTTTAAAACACTACAACATCCTGAATTACCATAAAACCTTATTGAATACATTCATGATCCATTATTTCTTATAGAATACTAGATATAATCCATCTACCCAAAAATGTTGTAAACACCAACAATGATAGAATATACAATTCATTGATCAGTTTCAAGGTAATAAAAAATATCCAATATAATTTATCCAAATCAATAATGTATTATTCCAAAATCACTACCTCGGTATCAGAACCATATTATTGTTTATCTTTCTCTCAACCATATATTTTCCAAAACATTAACCAGATATTGAGTCACTTTTCTTGGTTCCACAAAATCTCAAAGTCCTTAATGAAATAGTACTGCAATGCAATCCTTATAGACTCCATAATTATTATGACCAGTGCATTGTGGATACAACACTAAAATGACATAATTTTCTAATAACAAAATAAGAACTCTAATCATTCCTTCTCATCTGTTGTAGTATTATAAATTGATTATTATCCAATAGCATCATTTAGGGAATACTCTGATGATTTGGACATTGGTTCACGCAGTGTACCATCTCCTTGAATATGAATCATTGTTTATTTGAAAACTTTTTCTTACCCTTACAGTCACATACACGGTGTCCTTTTTCTCCACACTTATAACAAAATCCCATTCCCTTAAGGAAAGTTCTAGGATGTTTCTTCCCAAAATTACGAAATATGGGAATATTCTTTTTTCCCTCTTCACTTTATCCATCTTTCTCTCTTCCATCATTTTCTTCTCTTTCTTCACTTCAAATCCATAGGACTTGGAGAATTATTTACTTATCTTATTAACACATGATATTATTTCTTCATATTTTGAGAATACATGGGTGACTATTTGCCTTTTAAATGTTGGCTTAATACTGTGAAAGATATGGTCCTTCTTACTATTTGGATCATACGTATTACTGGAGTTCACATTCCTTCTACTCGGTGCCCATTTAATACAATAGGATAAACTAGGTCCATTTATGAATTACAATGAATAATTCCAAACCTGTAAAATACCTAACATAAATTGAACAGTTTATGGATATAATCCATAATCACAAAAAAAATTCATTTCGAGCTATATAATCATAAACCCTTCATAGTGGTTTGTAAAGAAAATGAGAATTATCCAAAGCATATCCCCTGGGAGTGTCATAACCAAGAGTGCAGCAAGGCCCATTCCTGTGCACCAGTTCCCATTCGAGTCACGATCAATGGGGTGTTTTCAGGTTTTACCCCTAGGTACATTTGTGCCAGAGCTACCTCTGCCTACTCGTTTCCAGAGAGGGATGTATTTCTTGGAAAATCATAAAATATCTACAATACAAAAATTCTTGGAAGTTCTTCTATACTAATCCTCAAAGTCCATCTTAGGTATATGTTCTCTGATCAGAGTTTATCTAAATCTAGCTTCCGAGGTTATTTCTAAACATCCTCTGATACCAACTGTAATGCCCCGACCCCAATTACGCAGAGTCAGTGCATTATTTTAATACATTAGCATGATTACAAGGAATCAGGTCCCGAAGGACCGATCAGTTTAGTAGTCTTAGATCATAGATTACATACTTGCACGTTACATTAAAATTTCAAACATAAAACACAGAATAGATAGTTCATTGAGAAATCCATTGTTCCCCAAGATTAACCGTACATATCCATCATAATACATTTTTTGGAATCCTGGGAAAATAAAACATAAGAAAGGGGACAACAGAGATGCTCAGTAAGGATATCAATACAACAGAAACTTTCATAAATAAGCATAAACATTTAAGGAAATGTATAACTAAAACAAAATCCTTTTAGAACTTGAATATCATTAATATATGGAAATGATAAAATTAAATAATTCCATTTAATTATTCACATTTATATTCTACTAGTCGAATAATCACATGAAATATCAATAACCACCTTCATAATGATTGAAGGAAAAATGCCAGACTATCATAAACACATAGCCAAGGACATGTGCCAAGACTTAAAATAAGATTTTGTCAAGACCTCGTTCCAAGACACTAGTTTGTCTCATGAGACCTACCGATGCATCGAAGAGCTATAGTGGGCTCCACCCGTCACTTACTAAGTCAAATGCATTCCTCCTATGAATAGGTTTTAGCATAACATAAACATTAGTATTAAAACTAGCATACTAAATGTAAATAATTTCTCCATAAACCATAAATGGTATAAAACATACACAATCAAACATATCAAAAAACTTTCAATACAATATGGAAGTATTTTATCAAAATAAATCAACTTCAAATATGCTTAAAATCCATCAAAGGATGTTGACATAGATGAAATCAAAACTATTTAAGAGAAATATCTCTTTTTTTAAATAATTTAAAAGTCACATAATTATAAAATAAAACATTTAATTTTAAAATATTATTATAATATTGTAATGTAAACTTCTAAGATTTTACAACGGTGGAAAATAGCCACAACTGTAGTTTAAGTTAAAAAAAATACATTCTTACCTTAATTTTATCGAAAAGGTTAAACAGGACCTTGTTTGGAAAATGACATAAAGATTCCTTTATAAACTTCTTATAAAAATTAAAACAATGGTATAAATTACTTTAACCCATATAATGTAAAATATTAAGAATGATTTTCAATACATTTTTATGAAACATGGTTGTGGATGAAAAAGAGGTCCCAGTAGATAATTACGTATAAACAACCTCGGATAATGAAGAGATTGTGAAATTAACCCTTACCTTGTACTTTTACTTGGTCGAGGGTAGATTATCCTCCTGTATAATAGTTAAATAATTGTTATTAAATTATAAAATAATAATATACATAAATATGATATTATATATGTTCTTTTAATATTGCTTTGTTACTAATATTTTAGTATTATCGTCGTTTCGGGTGTTCACTTACTCGTTTTCTTTTATATGTTTTGTTACATAAGCCATTTTTGTTATCCAAATGTTGTATCTTATTGATATACAAAATTAATTCAAGTCCTTAAACATTATTTTTAAGTATCAAATAAAATTAGTCTTGAATGGATACGATGGGGAATAAATCTCATCGCGTTCATGGAGACCGTAGCCTGTACGTACGCACGAACGCTATTTCCATTTCATTTTTCACTTTAAAAGGAATAAAAACCAAATGATACATATTTATATTATTATTCTAGTATAATATAATATGTTATATATTTTACTTATGTTCATTACCACCATCCATTATATGTTCCATGTATGGTATGGACGAGTCATATCACTTTGAGGTGGCGGTAGTCTACACTTCCTCAAATGAAATTATCGTGTATATATATAAAATGAAACGAATAATGGTATGATATAAAATGGAATTAAAGAAGCTTATATATAAAATAAATATCATATTTAATTACAGTTCCATCATAATTTCTAGCATGAGATGTGGTAAGAGATAATTTGATGAATCATCATTTCGTGGGGCGTTTGGTTGTCATCCACAGAAACATTATGTTCTTCATCCATTAGATGGTGGTGTGGGTAAGTGTAGTTTTAATACATCTAATAACAACATCCTAGTATATTTAGGATACTGGTGTTGTTACAAAATAAAATAATAAAAAGAGTTTATGTGTTGGAGAAGTAAAATAAAAGAAAAGAACCAAAGAGAAATTGTAACCTTTAATTTGGGTAAATCCCTTTGGTTTGAACCAAAAGGGACTTTTGAAGTGTCTTATGCCTAAGTTTAGGTTTCTAGGAGGAGGATAGGGATATAGGGAGATTAATAGGGTAGATTTGGACGAGCCAAAAGTCTTGAGAGGTGTGAGTAATTGTTTATATGTGGTTCCTTTTTATAAGGGGGAGGAGAGGCTCTTTAGAAACAACTTAATGTATTATTTTAAAGTAAATTCATATTCGGTTTATAATGGCTCCAAACTGGATTATTTAACGTCTAAGGTGGGTATGGGTAGAAAAACACTCAACCAATAGGTTTTAGAAGAGTGTGGGTCACTATTTTACCCATATCTTTAAGATTTAACTCTTAGTTAAATAGTATGGCATTTACCATGTCTCTTTGTATTTTTATATTATATGGTTTATAAATATACTATAAACTTCCAAGAGAACCAAAGTGGTTCATTAATGAAATACCTATCATAATATAAGTTCATTGTCCGAATCATAGATTTTTATGTATATTATATCAATTAATAATATAATATTTATTTTAAAAAATCCTTTTTGTCAATTTTGACACAATTTAATAATTGATTTTTGTTAAAGTCTTAATAGCTTTATTAATTCAAACAAAATTCATTTAATCAATCATAGCATGTCATATTTACCAATAAAATTCTTGTAATTCATTAAAATTCTCAAATTTTATTTATTTGGGTATTTATAGTATCAATTATCTTAATATTTCACTAATAAGGTACTTACAACATCATCATTATGTCATAAATAAATTAAATTATTTAATGTATAAATATTATAAATAAAATAAAATTATGTATGAAATATTTTTATCCTTCTAATTAATTTTTATAATCGAATTTATCTTATGTATAACCCTATATTAAAAATGTTTTAGTTATTAAACATTGATTTTAAATCTTTTAACTCTTCTTTGAATTAAATAATAATAAATGTCATAATCTAATCAAAGTGGACCAAATAGGATCAAAGTTTATTCCTAAGGTTGTTTTTGGTCTAATTATACATAGAAAATAGAATTAAGACTTGCATTAGTATAATAATAATATAATTGTTACCCTTAATTACCCTATTTACTTTTTACCGTGGTAAATAAAAGTAAAAAGTTACTACTCAAAAAAAATTATTTTTATCTTATTGAACCAAATTTTACTCCTTGATATTAACCGTGCCTCATTTATTTTTGAAATTCCACTTCCTGAAGTGGTAAAATTATAATTTAGGTGAATTTTCAAATTCTCGTAGGGGGTGGGTAAAAAACGGTGAAAAGTTCAATGAAGTTTATATATATATATATAATTATTATAAAATGACTCCAATGAATTAAAATTTACTTATATATTTATTATGTATCTATTTTTACATAAAATAAATTTAAATAAAAAAAATTATTTAAATAAAATTTCGGTTTTAAACTATAACTCAGTGTTTTTCACTATTCATAAAAAATTAAAAGTTTTTAGAAATTTACCAAAAATTCAACCTAAGAAAATTTTGATATACCGAATTCAATAATTAATTATACTTTACCAACATAAAAACATATAATTTTCATTTATTAATTTAAAATTAATTTCCGCTGTCAAAACCAAAAGGTGTATTTTTTAGAAATAATAACTATCAAAAGTTTGACACCTGTTTATGACCATTTTCAAAGTGAATTTACATAAAACGACCATAATTGGATTAAATCATAAAAATATAATCTATTTATACTTAAAAACAATTAAAATGTATAATTTAGCACTAAATTGTTTTTTTGATTAAAATAGACTTTTTCAATTAAAATATAGTATTTTTTACTATTGACCCAAATATGAAATTTATCAGAAAAACTCCAAAACAATATTGAAACTAAATTCTTATGTTTTGATACTGAAGAAGAAGTTTATTTTTCCAAATTGAAAATATAAAAGTTTCAAATATTGGATTTAAAAAGGCTTCTCCATTAAAAGGCGGTGAAATTGAATTTTTTGAAAAATACTTCTTTAATCTGAAAAAAAATTTATTTGTTCTTAAATTCTGCCTAATAAACTCATAATATGGATTCTAAAATTATAAGGATTACATATAGTTCATAATTCTATTAATACTAATCATAACCGCTTTTGAACGGCTAGTTTGGTAAGTCATGGTGCACTAGAACTCGGTGTTGCATGTAGTGCAAGTTATTGAATTAATTTGAAGAAATAACATACTATGAAATCTTGGGGTGTTACATTATTCCCTCGTTCAATAAATTGAAACCTCTCAATTTAAAATTATTTTTCAAAAATAAAAGTTTGAAAATGGAAAATACCTTTGGGAAAAACCACATCAAAAATTAGGTTAATAAAATTTAGTCTTAATAAGAGGAAAAGGGAAATTAAAGGGTCATCACCAAATTATGATCTCGGTTAGGAGAACATTGGTGGAAATTAGAGACATATAATTGGAGGAAAAACTTAAATATTTATAGGTAGTGATTGAGGTCATCAATCATAAACAGGTGTAAAATTGGGCTTCGTAAATTCATCAATCTCTGATTATTTAAATTACCATCGGTTCATCAAAACATTTGGTATTATGATAACATATTTTTGGTTTTAATATCCCTTCACTAAAGTATAAGAATTTATTTCTTCATAGAATAAGAGAAGATGAAAAATTTATTATAGATAAGTAGAGTCCCATCCTTTAACTAATTTCTACCACAAACTCATATTTTACTCTAAAAGATAACAGAACATAAAAATAATATTATATTTATCCTATTAATATAGGGTACAAAAAAAATTATAATTAATCTACCAGAATATTTTTAAAAAAGTCTATATTATTCAATGCAGGACGTCACGTGGGCCAGTGGTAGGTGATACGCCCTTGTCGCCCTTCGGTTGCGGGTTCAAGTCTCTCGGCCGTGCTGGACGTGACGAGTTGCTGCCCGACCTTCGGGTGGTACTTTTATGGAAATCCAAAAACAATCTCAAACTAGAAATATCGAAAATACTTCTGTCCAAAGTCACTGTCCAAAATTTATAAGGAAGGTAAACACAATGAAGATCCTTTTTTACGCGTAATAACATGTGAACACCTTCATCATGTATTCTTTTAAAACACTGTAACATCCTGAATTACCATAAAACCTTATTGATTACATTAATGATCCCTTATTCCTTATATAATACTAGATATACTCCTTCTTTCCAAAAATGTTGTAAACTCCAGCAATGATGGAATATACAAATCATTGGCCAGTTTCAAGGTAATCAAGAATATCTAATATAATTTATCCAAATCAATCATGTATTATTCCAAAATCACTACCTTAGTATCAGAACCAAATTATGGTTTATCTTTCTCTCAACCATATATTTTCCAAAATTTTAACCTTCTATTGAGTCACTTTTCTTGGTTCCACACAATCTCAAGTCCTTAATGAAATAGTACTGCAGTACAATCCTTATATACTCCATAATTATTATAACCAGTACATTGATGATACAACACTAAAATGACATAATTCTCTAGTAACAACATAAGAACTCTAATCATTATTCCTATTATGTGGTAGTATCATAACATGATTATTATCGAATAGAATCATTTGGGGAATACTCGGATGATTTGGACATCGGTTCGCGTAGTGTCCCAACTCCTTACAGATGAATCGTTGTTCATTTGAAACCTTTTTCTTACCCTTGATGTCACATACTTGGTGTAATTTTTCACCACACTTATATAAAACTCCCATTCCCTTAAGGCAAGTTTCAGGGTTTTTTTCCCACAGTTATCACATATGGGAAAATTCTTCTTTTCCCTCTTCCCTTTATCTGTCTTTCTCTCTTCCATCTTTTTCTTCTCATTCTTCACTTCAAAGTCATAGGACTCAGAAAATTATTTACTTATCTTATTAACACATGATACTATTTCTTCATATGTTGAGAATACATGGGAGACTATTTCCCTTCTAAATGTTGGCTTTATACCATGAGAGATATGGTCTTTCTTACTCTTTGGATCATACATGTTGCTAGAGTTCACATTCCTTCTACTAGGCTCCATTTCTATAAAATAGCATATACTATGCCAGTTTATGTATTGAAATTAATAATTCCAAAATTGTAAAATACCTAACATAAATTCAACAGTGTATGGATATAATCCATAATTACAAAAAAAAATTCTTTGAGGAGGTATATATTCATAAACCCATCATAGTGGTTTGTAAAGAAAATGAGAATTATCCTATGAATATCTCCCAGGAGTGTCGTAACCAAGAGTACAGTATGGCCCATTGTCATGAACTAGTTCCCATTCGAGTCTATCTCAAAGCAGTGTTTTCGGGTTTTACCCCTAGGTACATCTGTGCAAGAGCCACCTCTACCTGCTCGTATCCAGACAGGGATGTATTGCTCGGAAAACTCACAAAATCTCTAAAATAGCAAAATTCGTGGTAGTTCCTTTATAATAATCCTCAAAGTCCATCTTAGGTATATGTTCATTTATCAGAGTTTATCTAAATCTAGCTTCCAAGGTTATTGATAAACTTTCTCTAATACCAATTATAACGCCCCAACCATAGTTACCCAGAGTTAGTGCATTATTTTAATACATTGGCATGATTACAGAGAATCAAGTCCCGAAGGACTGATCAGTTTAGCAGTCCTTGAAAATAGATTACATACATGAACGTTACATTAAAATTTCAAATGTAAAACACAACATATATAGTTCTTTGAGAACGCCATTTTCCCCATGATTAACCCAACATATCAATCATAATACACTTCTTGGAATCCTGGGAAAAAAACATAAGAAAGGGGTGAGCTCAGATGCTCAGCAAGGATAACAATACATCAGAAACTTTAATAAATAATCATAAACATTTAAGGAAATGTATAACTATAACAAAAGCCTTTTATAACATAAACATCAGTAATATATGGAAAAGGTAAAATAAAATAATTCCATTTACTTATTCACATGGATATTCTACTAGTCGAATAATAACATGAAATATCAATAACCACTTTCATAATGATGGAATTCAAAATTACAGAGAATCATAACCACATTGCCAAGGTCTAGTGCCAGGACTACAAATAAGAATTTGTCAAGGCCTCGTGCCAAGACACTATTTTGTATCACAATACCTACCAATTCATCTAGGAGATTGGCGGTCTACACCTGTCACTTATTAAGTCCAACACATTCCTCATATGAACAGGTTTAAACATAACATAAACATTCATATTAGAACTTCCCTAGGAAAGGTAAATACATTCTCTATAAACCATTAATGGTATAACACATACACATTAAAACATATCAAAAAACCTTCCATACAATATGGATGTTTTGTATCATAATAAATCAACTTTAAATAAGCTTTAAATCCATCAAAAGATGTTGACATAGATAAAATCAAAACTATTTGAGAAAAATATCTCTTTTTTTGAAATCATTTAAATGTCACATAATTATAAAACAAAAAAATTACTTTGAAAATATTCTTATAATCTTGTACGTGAAGTTTCAAAGATTTTTCAACGGTGGAAAATAACCTCACCCACCGTATAAGTTAAAAAAAGACATTCTTACCTTAATTTTGTCGAAAATTTTAAAAAGGACCTTGTTTAGAAAATGACGTAAAGGTTCCTTTATAAATTTATTATAAAAATTAAAACAAGGGTAATAATGAATTTAACCCATATTCTTTAAAATATTAAGAGTTTTTTTAAATACATTTTCATGAAACATGGATGTGGATGATAATGATTTCCCAGTAGATAATTACGTATAAACAGCCTCAGATAATGAAGTGATATTGAATTAAACCCTCACCTTGTACTTTTCCTTGGTCGAGGGTAGGTTATTCTCTTTTATAATAGTTAAATAATTTTTATTAAATTATAAAAGAATCATATACATAAATATGATATCATATATGATCTTTTAATATTTCTTTGTTAAGAATATTTTAGTATTATCGTCGCTTCGGGTGTTCACATACTCATTTTCTTTCATATGTTTTGTTACATAACCTGTGTTTTTATCCATTGGTTGAATCTTATTAATATACAGAATTATATATAGTCCTTAAAAATTAATTTTAATCATAAAAGGAAATTATTCTTTAATGGACATGATGGGGAATGAATCTAATCGAGTTTTTGGAGACGGTAGTCCGTACGTACGCACGAATGCTATTTCCCTTTCATTTTTCATATTAAAAGGAATCAAAACCAAATTATAAATATGTATATTATTATTAAAATATAATATAATATTATATATATGTGACTTATGTTAATTACCACCAAACATTAT
Organism: Viscum album; assembly: GCA_963277665.1. Classification (NCBI taxonomy): domain Eukaryota; kingdom Viridiplantae; phylum Streptophyta; class Magnoliopsida; order Santalales; family Viscaceae; genus Viscum; species Viscum album. The sequence continues at coordinate 9,974,756 of OY728127.1, forward strand.
ACATTCCATGTATGGTATGAACGAGTCATATCACTTTGAGGGGAGGTGGTCTGAACTTCCTCAAATGAAATTATCATATTTATATACAACATGAAACGAATAATGGTTGCTATAAAATTGAATTATAGAAGCTTATATATAACATAATTATCATAAATATCATATTTAATTAAATTTCCATCATTAGGGCCACCATGAGATGATGTAGAGGATAATTTGAACAATCATCGTTTTGTGAGGCATTTGGTTGCCATCCACAGAAACACTATATTCTGCACTCATTAGATGGAGGTGTGGGTAATTGTAGTTCGAATCCTTATCATAACCACATACTAGTATATTGAGGATATTGTTTTTGTTATGAATGAAAATAATAAAAAGATTTTAGGGGTTTGAGAATTAAAATAAAACAAAAGAAGCTAAGAGAAATCGTAACCTTTAATTTGGGTAACTCCCTTTGTTTTGAACCAAAAATGACTCTTGAAGTGTCTTATTCTTAAGGTAAGGCTTCTAGGAGGAGGATATGGATGTATGGAGCTTAATAGGTTATAGTATGGACGAGAAAAAAAGGCTTTAGAGGTGTGAGGAATTGGTTAGAAGTAGTGCCTTTTTATAAGGGGGAGGAGGGGCTCTTTAAGGAAAAATTAAAGTATTATTTTATAATAAATTCATATTTGGTTTATAATGACTCCAAACTAGATTATTTAAAGTCTAAGGTAGGTATGGGTCGAAAAACACTCATCCAATAGGTTTTAGGCATGTTTGGGTGACTATTTTACCCATATCATTTAGATTTAACTCTTAGTTAAATAGTTTTGCATTTACCATGTCTCTATGTATTTTTATATTATATTGTTAATAAACGTACTATAAACATCCAAGTGAACCCCAAGTGGTTCATTAATGACATACCTATCATCATAGAAGTTCTTTGGCCAAACCATATATTTTTATGAATATTATATCAATTAATAATATAATATTTGTTTTAAAAACTTCTTTATGTCAATTTTGACACTGTTTAATAATTGATTTTTTAAAGTCTTAATAACATTATTTATTCAAAAAAATTTCATTTAATCAGTCATATCATTTCATATTAACCAATAAAATTATTTTAATTCATTAAAATTCTCAAATAATATTTATTTGGGTGTTTATAATATCAATAATTATAATATTTAACTAATAAGGTAATTACCGCATCATCATTTTGTCATAAATAAATTAAACTATTTAATGTATAAAAATTATAAATAAAATACCATTATATATGAAATATTTTTATCCTTATAATTAATATTTATAATCTAATTTATCTTATGTATAACCCTATATTAAAAATGTTTTAGTTATTAAACATTGATTTTAAATGTTTTAACCGTTCTTGGAAATAAATAAAAATAAATGTCCTAATTTAATACAAGTGGACCAAAGTGGATAAAATTTTATTACTAAGGTTGTTTTTGGTTTAATTATACTTAGCCAATAGAATTTAGACATGTGGTAGGATAATAATAATAATATCATTTTTACCCTTAATTACCCTATTTACTTTTTACCATGGTAAATAAAAGTAAAATGTTACTATTCAACAAAAATTATTTTTATCTTATTGAACCAAATTTTACTCCATGATATTAACCATGTCTCTTGGATTTTTGATATTCCACTAATCTAAGCGGTAAAATTACGTTGTATGTGAATTTTCAAATTCTTCTAGGGGGTGGGTAAAAGACGGTGAAAAGTTCAGTGAAGTTTTTTTATATATCTAAAATTATTATAAACTGACTCCAATGAATTACAATTAACTTATATATTTATTATGGATCTACTTTTACATAAAATAATTTAAATAAAATAAAAAATTTGTTTTTAAATTATAACTCAGTGTTTTTCACTATTCAGGAAAAATTAAAAGTTTTCAGAAATTTACCAAAACTTCACCCTAAGATAATTTTGATATTCCTAATCTAATAATAAAGTCTATTTTTTCAAATTAAAAACATATAAATTTCATTTATTAATTTTAAATTAATTCCCTCTGTCAAAACCAAAAGTAGTATTTTTTAGAAATAATAACTATCAAATGTTTGAGACTTGTTTATGACCATTTTCAAAGTGAAATTACTTAAAATGACCATCATTGGATTCAATCATAAAAATATAATCTATTTATACTTCAAAAAAATTAAAATTTATAATTTAACAATATAAATTATTTTGATTAAAAAAGTATTTTTCAATTAAAATATAGTATTTTTTACTACTCACCCAAATATGAAATTTATCAGAAAAACTCCAAAAAATTATTAAAATTAAATTATTATGTATTGATATTAATGAAGAAGTTTATTTTTCCAAATTGAATATATAAAAGTTTCATATATTGGATTTAAAAAGGAATCGCCATTAAAAGGCGGTGAAATTGAATTTTTTGAAAAATACTTCTTTTGTCTGAAAAAAATATATTTTTTTTCAAATTATGACTAAGAAACTCATAATATTGATTCTAAAATTATAAGGATTATATATAGTTAAAAATTATATTAATACTAATCATAACGGCTTTTGAACGTCTAGTTTGGTATGTCATTGTGCACTAGAACTCAGTGTTGCGTGTGGTGCATGTTATTGAATTAATTTGAAGAAATAACGTACTATGAAATCTTGGGGTGTCACATTATTCCCTCCGTCAATAAATTGAATCCTCTCAATTTAAAATTAATTTTCAAAAATAAAAGGTTGAAAATAGGAAATACCTTTGGGAAAAACCATATCGAAAATTAGGATAATAAAATTTAGTCTTAATAAGACGAAAAGGTAAATGAAAGGGTCATCACCAATTTATGATCTCAGTTAGGAGAATATTGGTGGAAATTAGAGATATATAATTGGAGTAAAAACATAAATATTAATAGGTAGTGATTGAGGTCATCAATCACAAACAAGTGTAAAATTGAGGATCATAAATTCATCAATCTATGTTGATTTAAAATACCATCGGTTCAACAAAACATATGGTATTAGGATAACATATTTTTGGTTTTAATATCCCTTCACTAAATTATAAGAATTTATATATTCATAGAATAAGAGAAGAAGAAAAATATATTATAGACTAGTAGAGTCCCATCCTTTAACTAATTTCTACAAGAAACTCATATTTCACTCTAAAAGATGATAGAACTTCAAAATAATATTATATTTATCCTATTAGTATAGGGTACAAACAAATTAAAATTATAATTCATCTACCAGAATATTTTTAAAAAAGACTACATTATTCAATCTAGGACATCATGTGGGCCATTGGTAGTTGATACACCCTTATCTCCCTTCGGTTGCGGGTTCAAGTCTCACGGCCTTGCCCTACATGACGGGTTGCTGCCCGACCTCTGGGTGATCCTTTTATGGAAATCCAAAAATAATCTCAAACTAGAAATATCCATAATACTTTTGTCCAAATTCAGAGTCCAAAATTTATAATGAAGGTAAACACAATGAAGATCCTTTTTTACGCGTAATAACATGTGAACACCTTCATCATGTATTCTTTTAAAACACTGCAACATCCTGAATTACCATAAAACCTTATTTATTACATTCATGATCCCATATTCCTTATAGAATACTGGATATACTCCTTCTTTCCAAAAATGTTTTAAACTCCAACAATGATGGAATATACAAATCATTGGTCAGTTTCAAGGTAATCAAGAATATCCAATATAATTTATTCAAATTAATCATGAATTATTCCAAAATCACTACCTCAGCATTAGAACCATATTAGGGTTTATCTTTCTCTCAACCATATATTTTCCAAAAATCTAACCTACTATTGAGTCACTTTTCATGGTTCCACACAATCTCAAGTCCTTAATGAAATAGTACTGCAGTACAATCCTTATATACTCCATAATTATTATAACCAGTACATTGATGATACAACACTAAAGTGACATAATTCTCTAGTTACAACATAAGAACTCTAATCATTCTTCCTCATATGTGGTAGTATCATAACATGATTATTATCCAATAGAATCATTTGGGGACTACTCTGATGATTTAGACATCAGTTCGCGTAGTGTCCCAACTCCTTACAGATGAATTAGTGTTCATTTGAAACATTTTTCTTACCCTTTCAGTCACATACTTGGTGTCCTTTTTCTCCACACTTATAATAAACTCCCATTCCCTTAAGGTAAGTTCCAGGGTTTTTCTTCCCACAGTTATCACATATGGGAAAATTATTCTTTTCCCTCATCTCTTTATCCATCTTTCTCTCTTCCATCCTTTTCCTCTCTTTCGTCACTTCAAAGCCATAGGACTCGGAAAATTAATTACTTATATTAATAACACATGATACTATTTATTCATATGTTGGTAATACATGGGAGACTATTTCCATTCAAAATGATGGATTAATACCATGAGATATATGGTATTTCTTACTCTTTGGATCATACGTATTGCTGGAGTTCACATTCCTTATACTAGGCCCCATTTCTATATAATAGCATAAACTAGGGTAGTTTATGAATTGAAATTAATAATTCCAAAGTTGTAAAATAACTGAAGTAAATTCAACAGATTATGGATAAAATCCATAATCAAAAAAAAATCTTTGAAGAGCTATATACTCATAATCCCTTCATAGTGGTTTGTAATGAAAATGAGAATTATCCTAAGAATATCTCCCAGGAGGGTCGTAACCATGAGTACAGTAAGGCCCGTTGTCGTGCACCAGTTCCCATTTGAGTCTATCTCAAAGTGGTGTTTTCTTGTTTTACCCCTAGGTACATATGTGCAAGAGTCACCTCTACCTGCTCGTATCTAGACATGGATTTATTTCTCGGAAAACTCAGAAAATCTCTAAAATACCAAAATTCGTGGAAGTTCATTTATACTAATCCTCAAAGTCCATCTTAGGTATATGTGCTCTGATCAGAGGTTATCTAAATCTAGATTCCAAGGTAATTGCTAAACTTCCTCTTATACCAACTGTAACGCCCCAACCACAGTTACCCAGAGTCAGTGCATTTTTTTAATACATTGGCATGATTACAGGGAATCATGTCCTGAAGGACCGACCAGTTTAGCAGTCGTGGAAAATAGATTACATACATGAAATTTACATTAAAATTTCAAATGTAAAACACAACATATATAGTTCTTTGAGAATGACATTGTTCCCCATTATTAACCCAATTTATCAATCATAATACACTTCTTGGAATCCTAGGAAAATAAAACATAAGGGGTGAGCTCAAATGCTCAGCAAGGATAACAGTACATCGAAAACTTCAATAAATACGCATACAAATTTAAGGGAATGTATAACTAAAACAAAAGCCTTTTACAACTTAAACATCAGTAATATATGGAAAAGATAAAATCAAATAATTCCATTTACTTATTCACATGGATATTCTATTAGTCGAATAATCACATGCAATATCAATAACCACTTTCATAATGATGAAATACAAAATGCCAGACAATCATAACCACATTGGCAAGGCCTCGTGCCAGGACTACAAATAAGATTTTGTCAAGGCCTCATGAAAAGACACTATTTTGTCTCATGATACCTACCGATGAATCGAGGAGCTATAGCAGTCTCCACCAGTCACTTATTAAGTCCACTGCATTCCTCATATGAACAGGTTTAAACATAACATAAACATTCTTAATAAAACTAGCATAGGAAAGGTAAAAACATTCTCCATAAACCATGAATGGTATAACACATCCACAATCAAACATATCACAAAACATTCAATACAATATTGATGTTTTGTATCATAATTAATCAACTTCAAATAAGTTATAAATCCATCAAAGGATGTTGACATAGATGAAATCAAAACTTTTTGAGAAAAATGTCTCTTTTTTCTAAAATCATTTAAAAGTCACATCATTATAAAATAAAACATTTACTTTGAAAATATTCTTATAATCTTTTAAGTGATGTTTTAAATATTTTACAATGGTGGAAAATAGATTCACTCGCCGTATAAGTTAAAAAAAGTCATTCTTACCTTAATTTTGTCGAAAAGTTTTAAAAGGCCCTTGTATGGAAATGACGTAAGGATTCCATTATAAAATTCTTATAAAAATTCAAAAAATGGTAAAAATTAATTTAACACTTATTCTTTTAAATATTAATAATTTTTTTAAATACATTTTCCTAAAACCTGGTTGTGGATGATAATGAGTTCCCAGTAGATAATTACGTATAAACAACCTCAGATAATGAAGAGATTGTGAATTAAACCCTTACATTGTAATTTTCCTTGGTCGAGGGTAGGTTATTCTCTTGTATAATAGTTAAATTATTTTTATTAAATTATACAAGAATCATATACATAAATATGATATCATATATGATCTTTTAATATTTTTTTATCAATAATATTTTAGTATTATCGTCGTTTTGGGTGTTCACTGAATCATTTTCTTTCATATGTTTTCTTACATAAGTCATGTTTGTTATCCATAGGTTGTATCAAATTAATACCTAGAAATATATCAAGTCATAAAGAATTATTTTTAATCATAATATGAAATTAGTCTTGAATGGATACGATGGGGAATGAATCTCATCGCTTTCTTGGAGACGGTAGTCCGTACGTACACACGAACGCTATTTCCATTTCATTTTTCATTTTAAAAGGAATAAAAACAAAATTATACATAGGTATATTATTATTCTAGTATAATATAATATGTTATATATGTTACTTAAGTTCATTACCACCATCCTTTATATGTTCCATGTATGGTATGAACGAGTCATATCACTTTGAGTGGCGGTGGTCCGCACGTCCTCAAATGAAATTATCGTATTTATATACAACATGAAACAAATAATGGTATGCTATAAAATGGAATTATAGAAGTTTATATGTAATATAAATATCATAAATATCTTATTTAATTACATTTCCATCATTAGGGCCACCATGAGAGGCTGTAGAGGATAATTTGAACAATCATCGTTTCGTGAGGCGTTTGGTTGCCATCCACAGAAACACTATATTCTTCAACCATTAGATGGAGGTGTGGGTAATTGTATTTCGAATCCTGATCATAACCACATCCTAGTATATTGAGGATATTGTTGTTGTAATTAATGAAAATAATAAAAAAAATTTAGGTGTTGGAGAAGTAAAATAAAAGAAAAGAAGCTAAGAGAAATCGTAACCTTTAATTTGGGTAACTCTCTTTGGTTTGAACCAAAAAGGACTCTTGAAGTATCTTCTGCATAAGTTAAGTATTCTATTAGGAGTATAGGGATGTATGGAGCTTAATAAGTCAAAGTTTGGATGAGAAAAAATGCTTTAGAGGTGTGAGGAATTGGTTATAAGTGGGGATTTTTTATAAGGGGGAGGAGGGACTCTTTCGGAAAAACTTAAAGTATTATTTTATAACAATTTAATATTAGGTTAATAATAGCTTATAACTATATTATGTAAAATATAAGGTGGGTATGTGTCGAAAACCACTCAACCAATAGGTTTTAGTCAAGTTTGGGTCACTATTATACCCTTATATTTTATATTTAACTCTTAGTTAAATAGTTTGGCATTTACAATGTCTCTTTGTATTTTTATATTATATGGTTAAGAAACATACTATAAACTTCCAAGAGAACCCCAAGTGGTTCATCAATGACATACATATTATCATATATGTCGTTTGTCCAAAACATAGATTTTTAAGAATATTATATCAATTAATAATATAATATTTTTTTAAAAAAACTCCTTTATGTCAATTTTGACACTATTTAATAATTGATTTTTGTTAAAGTCTTAATAACTTTATTAAATCAAAAAAAAATCATTAAATCAATAATAAAATGTCATATTAACCAAAAAAATTATTTTAATTTATTTAAAGTGTCCAATTATATTTATAAGGGTGTTTATAATATCAATTATTTTAAATTTTCACTAATAAGGTAATTATTGCATCATCATTGTGTCATAAATAAATAAAATTATTTAATGTCATAAAATTATAAATAAAATACCATTATGTAGGAAATATTGTTAGACATATAATGAATATTTATAAAAGAATTTATCATATGTATAACCCTATATTAATTTTTTTTAGTTTTTAAACTTTGATTTTAAATCTTTTAACTCTTCTTTAAATTAAATAATAATAAATGTCCTAATCTAATCCATGTTGATCAAAGAGGTTCATATTTTACTACTAAGGGTTTTATTGGTTGAATTATTCATATAAAATAGAATTAGGACATTTTTTAGGATAATAATAATATCATTTTTACCGTTAATTACCCTATTTACTTTTAACCATGGTAAATAAAACTAAAATGTTACTATTCACCAAAAATTATTTTTATTTTATTGAAGCCCATTTTAATCCTTTATATTTACCATGTCTCTCAGATTTTTGAAATTCCACTCATAGAAGTGGTAAAATTATGTTTTATTTATATTTTTCAAATTATCCTAGAAGGTGGGTAAAATACGGTGAAAAGTTCAATAAAATTTTTATATATCTAAAATTATTATAAATTGACTCCAATAAATTACATTGAACTTATATAGGTATTATGTATCTATTTTTACATAAAATAAATTTAAATAAAATAAATAATTATTCAGATAAAATTTCGGTTTTAAACTATAACTCAGTGTTTTTAACTATTCATGAAAAATTAAAAGTTTTCAGAAAAATACCAAAAATACACCTGAAGATAATTTTGATATTCCGAATTCAATTATGAAGTCTGTGTTACAAAATTCAAAACATATAAGTTGCATTTATTTATTTAAAATTAATTTCCTTTGTCAAAACCGAAAGGCGTATTTTTATGAAATATTAACTGTCACAAGTTTGACACTTGTTTATGTCCATTTTCAATGTGAAATTACATAAAATGACCATCATTGGATTAAATGGTAAAAAAATAATCTATTTATACTTCCAAACCATTAAAATGTATAATTTAACGCTATAAATTATTTTGATTAAAAAAGTACTTTTCAATTAAAATATAGTATTTTTCATTATTCACCCAAATATGAAAGTTATTAGAAAAACACCAAAACATTAATGAAACTAAATTATTATGTCTCGAAACTAAAGAAGAAGTTTATTTTTCCAAATTTAATACATAAAAGTGTCAAATATTGGATTTAAAAAGGCTTTCCATTAAAAGGCGGTGAAATTGCATTTTTTGAAAATTACATCTTTTATCTGAAAAAAATTTATTTGTTCTTAAATTATGTCTAAGAAATTCATAATATGGATTCTAAAATTAGAATTATTATATAAAGTTCAAAATTCTGTTAATACTATTCATAACCAATTTTGAGCGACTAGTTTGGTAAGTCATGGTGCGCTTGAACTTGGTGTTGCGTGTAGTTCAAGATATTGAATTAATTTCAAAAAATAACATACCATGAAATATTGTGATGTTACATTATTCCTTACTTCAATAAATTGTTTCCTCACAATTTGAAATTATTTTTTGAAAATAAAAGGTTGATAATAAAAAAAACCATTGGGAAAACCCACATCAGAAATTTGGCTAATAAAATTTAGTCTTAATAAGAGGAAAAGGGAAATGAAAGGGTCACCACCTAATTATAATCTCAGTTAGGAGAACATTGGTGAAAATTATAGATATTTAATTGGAGGGAAAACCTAAATATTTTTAGGTAGTGATTAAGGTCATCGATCACAAACAGGTGTAAAATTGAGGTCCTTAAATTCATCAAGTTATGATGATTTAAAATACCATCGGTTCAACAGAACATATGGTATTAGGATAACAAATTTGTGGTTTTAATATCCCTTAACTAAAGTATAAGAATTAATTTTTTAATAGAATAAGAGAAGAAGAAAAATATATTCTAGACAATTGGAGTCTCATCCTTTAACTAAATTCTACCACAAACTCATATTTCACTTTAAATGATAATAAATCTTAAAAATAATATTCTATTTATCCTATTCTTATAGGGTTAAAAATGAACTTATAATTCATATACCAGATTTTTTTTTAAAATACTACTTTATTCAATCAAGGAAATCATGTGGGCCAGTGGTAGGTGATACACCCTTTTTGCCCTTAGGTCGCGGGTTCAAGTCTCGCGACCTTGCCGAACGCGACGAGTTTCCACCTGACCTCTGGGTTTTCCTTTTATGGAAATCCAAAAATAATCTCAAACTAGAATTATCCAAAATACTTCTATCCAAACTCACAGTCCAAAATTTATAAGGAAGGTAAACACAATGAAGATCCTTTTTTCCACATAATAACATGTGAACACCTTCATCATGTATTCATTTAAAACACTCCAACATCTTGAATTACCATAAAACCTTATTGATTACATACATAATCCCTTATTCCTTATAGAATACTGTATATACTCCTTCTATCCAAAAAAATTTTAAACTCCAACAATGATGGAATATACAAATCGTTGATCAGTTTCAAGGTAGTCAGGAATATCATATAAAATGTATCCAAATCAATCATGTATTATTCCAAAATAACTACCTCGGTATCAGAACCATATTTTGGTTTATCTTTCCCTCAACCATATATTTTCCAAACATTTAACATGCTATTGAGTAACTTTTCTTGGTTCCACACAATCTCAAGTCCTTATTGAAATAGTTCTGCAATACAATCCTTATATACACCATAATTATTATAACCAGGACATTGATGATACAACACTAAAATGACATAATTCTCTAATAACAACATAAGAACTCTAATCATTCCTCATCATCTGTGGTAGTATCATAACTTGATTATCATCCAATAGCATCATTTGGGGAATACTCTGATGATTTGGAAATCAGATCGCGTAGTGCCCAAAATTCATACAGATGATAAATTGTTCATTTGAAATGTTTTCTTACCCTTTCATTCACATACTTGGTGTCCTTTTTCTCCACACTTATAGAAAACTCCCATTCCCTTCAGGAAAGTTCCAGGGTGTTTCTTCCCCCAATTATCACATATGGAAAAATTCTTCTTTTCCCTATTCCCTTTATCCATCTTTCTCTCTTCCATCCTTTTCTTCTCTTTCTTCACTTCAAAGACATAGGCCTCAGAAAATTCTTTACTTATCTTCTCAACACATGATACTATTTCTTTAAATGTTGAGAATAAATGGGAGATGATTTCCCTTCTAAATATTGGCTTAATACTGTGAATGATATGATCCTTCTTAGTCTTTGGATCATACATATTGTAAGAGTTCACATTCATTCTACTAGGTGCCAATTCTATACAATAGCATAAACTAGATCAGTTTATGAATTACAATGAATAATTCCAAACTTGTAAAATACCTAACATAAATTGGACAGTTTATGGATATAATCCATAATCACAAAAAAATTCTTTTAGGAGCTATATACTCATAAGCCCTTCATAGTGGTTTATAAAGAAAATGATAATTATCCTAAGCATATCCCCTAGGAGTGTCGTAACCAAAAGTGCAGTAAAGCCGTTGTCGTGCACTAGTTCCCATTCTAGAGTAGCTCAAAGCGGTGTTTTCTGATTTTACCCCTAGGTACCTCTGTGCCAGAGCCACCTCTACCTTCTCGTATCATGACAGGGATGTATTTCTTGGAAAACTCAAAAAATCTCTACAATACCAAAATTCTTGGATGTTCTTCTATACCAATCCTCAAAGTCCATCTTAGGTATATGTGCTGTGATGATTGTTTATCTAAATCTAGCTTCTAAGGTTATTTCAAAAAATGCTCTAATACCAACTATAACGCCCCGACCCCAGTTATAATGATTCGGTGCATTATTTTAATACATTGGAAAGATTACAAGGAAACAAGTCCCGAAGGACCGATCAATTTAGCAGTCTTAGAAAATAGATTACATACATGAACGTTGCATTAAAATTTCAAACATAAAACACAACATAGATAGTTCTTTGAGAACTAAATTGATCCCCAAGATTAACCCTGATTATCAATCATAATACACTTTTTGGAATCATGGGAAAATAAAACATAAGAATGGTGTGAGATTAGAAGCTCAGTAAGGATAACAATACATCAGAATCCCTCATAAATAAGCATAAAAATTTAAGTCAATGTATAACTAAAAAAATACTTATATAACTTGAACATTAGTAATATATGGAAAAGATATAATAAAATAATTCCATTTACTTATTCACATTGATATTATACTAGTCGAATAATCATATGCAATATCAAAAACCACTTTCATGATGATGTAATGTATAATGTCAGCCTATCATAACCACGTAGCCAAGGCCTCGTGCCAAGAATACAAATAAGATTTTGTCAAGGCCTCATTCCAAGACACTAGTTTGTCTCTTGAGACCTACCGATGCATCGAGAAGCTATAGCGGGCTCCACCCGTCACTTACTAATTCCAAAGCATTCCTCATATTAAAAGGATTAAACATAACATTAACATTCATATTAAAACTAGCATACAAAATGTAAATACTTTATTCATAAACCATGAATGGTATAACACATCCACAGTCAAACATATCACAAAACCCTCAATACAATATGGATGTTTTGTATCATAATAAATCAACTTCAAATAATCGTAAAATACATCAAAGGATGTTGACAAAAATGAAATCAAAATTATTTGTGAGAAATATCTCTTTTTTTTAAATCCTTTATAAGTCACATAATTATAAAATATAAAATTTACATTGAAAATATTCTTATAATCTTATAATGGAAGCTTCTAAAACTTTACAATGGTTGAAAATGGCCACACCCGCCGTATAAGTTAAAAATAGACATTCATACCTTAATTTTGTCGAAATGGTTAAAAAAGACCTTGTTTGGAAAATGACGTAAGGATTCCTTTATAAACCTATTATAAATTTTCAAAAAAGTGTATAAATTACTTTTAGCCATATTCTATAAAATAGTAATAATGTTTATAAATACATTTTTATGAAACATGGATGTGGCTGATAATGATGTCCTAGTAGATAATTGCGTATAAACAACCTTCGATAATGAAGAGATTGTGAAATAAACCCTTACCTTGTACTTTTCCTTGGTTGAGGGTAGGTTATCCTCCGGTATAATAGTTAAATCATTGTTATTAAATTATACAGCAATCATATACATAAATATTATATCATTTATGATCTTTTAATATTTCTTTATTAACAATATTTTAGTATTATCGTCGTTTCAGGTGTTCACTTACTCGTTTTATTTTATATGTTTTGTTAAATAAGATATGTTTGTTATCAATAGGTTTTATCTTATTCATATCCAGAATTATATTAATTCCTCAATCATTATTTTTAATTATCAAATGAAATTAGTATTGAATGGATACGATGGAGAATGAATGTCATCGCGTTCGTGGAGACAGTAGTCCTTACGTATGCACGAACTCTATTTCCATTTCATTTTTCATTTTTAAAGGATTAAAAACCAAATGATACATAGGTATATTATTGTTCCAGTATAATATAATATTTTATATATGTTACTTAGGTTCATTACCACCATACTTTATACGTTCCACGTATGGTATGAACGAGTCATATCACTTTGAGGGGGCGGTAGTCCGCACTTCCTCAAATGAAATTATCATATGTATATACAACATGAAATGAATAATGCATGCTATAAAATGGAATTACAAAAGCGTATATATAAAATAAATATCATAAATATCATATTTAATTATAGTGCCATCATAATGGCCACCATGAGAGGTGGTAGGAGATAATTTTAACAATCATCATTTCGTGAGGCATTTGGTTGCCATCCAAAGAAACATTATGTTCTTCACCCATTAGACAGTGGTGTGGGTTAGTGTAGTTAGAATATTTCTCATAACAAAATCCTAGTATATTTAGGATACTGGTTTTTTTACATAAGAAAATAGTAATATGAGATTAGGGGTTGGAGAAGTAAAATAAAATAAAATAAGCTAAGAGAAATCGTAACCTTTAATTTGGGTAACTCCATTTGGTTTGAACCAAAAAGGACTCTTGATGAGTCTTATGCCTAAGGTAGGGCTTCTAGGAGTAGTAGATGGATGCAGGGAGCTTAATAGGGAAGATGTTGGATTAGCCAAAAGTCTTGAGAGGTGTGGGGAATTGGTTAGATGTGGTTCCTTTTTATAAGGGGGAGGAGGGTCTCTTTAGAAAAAACATAAAGTATTGTTTTATAATAAATTAATATTCCATTTATAATGGATCCAAACTGGATTATTTAAATTTTATGGTGGGTTTTGGTCTAAAGTCACTCAACAAATAGGTTTTAGACAAGTTTTGGTCACTATTTTACCCTTATCTTTTATATTTAACTCTTAGTTAAATAGTTGGTCATTTACCATGTCTCTTTGTATTTTTATATTATATGGTTAATTAAATTGCTATAATCTTACAAGAGTACCCCAAGTGGTTCATTAATGACATAAATATCATCATATAAGTCCTTTTTTCTATCCTTATATTTTTAGGAATATTATATCAATTAATAATATAATATTTGTTTTTAAAACTCCTTTATGTCAATTTTGACACAATTTAATAATTTAGTTCTGTTATAGTCTTAATAACTGTATTAATTCAAACTAAATTCATTTAACCAATACTAACATGTCATATTAACCAATAAAAATCTTTTAATTCATTGAAAGTCTCAAATTATATTTATTTGTGTAATTATAATATCAATTATTTTACTATTTCACTATTAAGGTATTTACCGCATCATCATTGTGTCATAAATAAATTAAATTATTTAATGTCTAATAATTATAAATAAAATACCATTATTTAGGAAATATTGTTATCCTTCTAATGAATATTTTTAATATAATTTATCCTATGTTTAACCCTATATTAAAAATGTTTTAGTTATTAAACATTGATTTTAAATCTTTTAACTCTTCTTTGAAATAAATAATAATAACTGTCCGAATCTAATCCATGTGGACCAAATAGGTTCATATTTTATTCCTAAGGTTGTTTTTGGTCGAATTATACTTATCCAATAGAATTATGACATGTGTTAGGATAATAATAATATCATTTTTACCCTTAATTACCCTATTTACCTTTTACCATGGTAAATAAAAGTAAAAAGTTACTATTCAACAAAAATTATTTTTATCTTATTGAACCACATTTTACTCATTTATATTAACCATTACTCTTGGATTTTCGAAATTCCACTCACAAAAGCGGTAAAATTAAGTTTTATGTGAAATTGAAAATTCTCCAAGGAGGTGGGTAAAAGACGGTGAAACGTTCAATAAAATTATTATATATCTAAAATTATTATAAAGTGACTCCAATTAATTAAATTGAATATATAGAGGTATTAACTATCTATTTTGACATAAAAAAAATTTAAATAAAACAATAATTATTTAAATAAATATTCTTTTTTAAACTATAACTTAGTGTTTTTCACTATTTATGAAAAAGTAAAAGTTTTCAGAAAAATACAAAAAATTCACCCTAAGATAATTATGATATTAATAATTCAATAATGAAGTATATTTTACCAAATTCAAAACATATAAGTTTCACATATTAATTTCAAATTAATTCCCACTGTCAAAACCAAAAGGTGTATTTTTTTGAAATAATAACTATCAAAAGATTGACACTTGTTTATGTCAATTTTCAAAGTTAAATTACATAAAATGACCATCATTGGATTAAATGGTAAAAATATAATCTATTTATACTTCCAAACCATTAAAATCTATAATTTAACACTATAAATTATTATGATTAAAAAAGTCTTTTTCAATTAAAATATTTTATTTTTCACTATTCGCCCAAATATGAAATTTATTAGAAAAACACTAAAACATTATTGAAACTAAATTATTATGTCCCAAGAGTAAAGAAGAAGTTTATTTTTACAAATTCAATATATAATGGTTTCAAATATTAGATTTAAAAAGGCTTCGCCATTAAACGGCTGTGAAATTGCATTTTTTTGAAAATACATCTTTTATCTAGAAAAAATTATTTGTTATTAGATTATGACTAAGAAACTCATAATATGGATACTAAAATTATAAGGATTATATAAATTTCAAAATTTTGTTAATACTATTCATAACTGCTTTTGAACGGCTAGTTTGGTAAGTCATGGTGTGCTAGAACTCGGTGTTGCGTGTGGTACAAGTTACTAAATTACATTGAAGAAAATAATGAACTAGGAAATCATAGGGTGTTACACCACCCATACCATAATGAAATCATTCTTACATGTTCCACAAAAACATAAATCATTCATCATAGCATAACCTAAGAAATAAAATGGTTTTCTTAAACACCATTCTATCATAACATAATCCATATAAAATATCATTCCATCATTAACAAAATAAATTTATAGTATTTATAAGGATATAAAAAACCTTTATATAAAGATTCATCTTAGATGGAATTTTTTTTTGATAAAACAATTGAACATAAATCTTGAGATAAATTATCACTTTTTCATAAAAAAGTTTATTCCTCACCAAAATGCCACACAGTTTTAGAAGGAATAATATTAGGTGAAAATAACCTTCTAATGATAAAATATAATTTTCAATGAAATAAAGAATTATGATATCATAAAAATACATTAATTCGGTACAATTTAAAAAACATTCTTCTAATACTTTTGTTGGAAAATCTAAAAGTACCTCGTACTCAAAACGACCAAAGATTCCATTCCTAACATTTAATAAAAATTCACCAATGTGTGAAATTAATTTTAAGAAATTAAATAAGGATATAAAAAATATTTTGATGTACATGTTAAGTCAAAAGTCTTCTTTTGACTTCTATATCATGTTTTGGAAATCACAAATATATTCTATCATATGTTTATAAATTACAATTGTCTTTTATCATGTTTATCGTATCGTACGATGTTGATCGTACCGACCAAATCATATCGTACTGACTCTGTCAATCGTATCGTATTGACTCTGTCAATCGTATCGTATTGACTCTGTCAATCGTATCGTACTGACTGTGTCAATCGTATCGTACTGACTCTGCTATTCAGATGATCATTATTTGTTTTGGTACTTTGTCAAAAACTCTCTCTGCATATGAATCGTACTCATGTTTTTCATTTCTATATATCTCTTGACCTAACAAAACGATGTCGTTGAGTTAGTTACAAACTAATCAAAACGATGTCGTGCTTTCTGTTTCAATATGACCGTTGGAGGCAATACGACCGTTGGAACCCGAGGCCTATAAATAGGAGGTCATTTGAAGCTGATAGAACAAGGATGAAAGAAGAGAACGAATGAAGAGACTCTGTGAACTACCAAGATTCTAGAGAGAGACATTGTGACTTCTCTCATCAGCCTTGTGCGTCCGATCATCGTATCGAGGGCTTTCAAGTAATTGAATGACAAAGGTGCCGATTACCTACAAAATCGAGGGCTGCGGGGATAGGCAGACAGACGTGCCGATAATCGTATCGAGGGCTGCCAGGGATAGGCAGACAGACGTGCCGATCATCGTATCGAGGGCTGCCGGGGATAGGCAGACAGACGTGTCGATCATCATATCGAGGGCTCACCAAGGTGTTGGTGAGATAGACCTTTTATCCTAGGTGAAAGGATAACCCTTCTCTTTGGGTTAAAAGAATTGTAATACTTTTACATTTCCGCTGTTATATTAGAAAGGGATTTGTATTGTTTCCTTTCTTCTTTACATATTCAATTGTAATTGTTTCAATTACAATCATTCTATTACATTTTGTATTGATTGATTCTATACGCTTTAAGTTAGAATCATTCATATTTGTATTTCTCTGATTATTTTGTTCACCTTGAATACAATTGTTTTACATTACATTAGTATTACAATACATCATACCTTTTATATTCAATACAATTGTGGGTGTTTGTATTTGTATTAGTTTAAGATCATTTAAACTAATCTCTTTGTTGCTAAAACTCAAAGGTTTTTTAAACCTACAATTCCCCCCCCTCTTGTATTGTTCCATCTAATAGACATAAATATATCTACTATTCGATCCAACAATTGGTATCAGAGCAGGTTTTCCACTGATTTGTATTACTAGCTTTATTTCTTATTACTATCTTGAATACTTACTACACTAACGTGTGGAGTGGAAAAGTTGTTTTTGTTATATTAGATGGCAGGAATGAATATCGGATCAATAGATAATCTGAATCCTTCTAGACCACCAATCTTTGATGGGAATGATTATGAGTATTGGAGAGATCGTATGAAGACTTTCGTCATCAATACTGGTGTAGACAATTTTATTATGCTTACTGGGGGTTACAAAATTCCTGACAAAGAAGTTAGCACTTTCACCAACCAAGAGAAGCAAGAATATCAACTGAATTACAAGGTACGCAATACTTTATTATGCTCTATGACCAGGAATATATATAGTCAGATATCTTCATGTGAAGCAGCCAACTGTATTTGGAAGAAATTAGAAGTCACTCATTTTGGTACATCCAAAGTTATAGAAACAAGGAGAGCAATGCTTCGAGCAGAGTATCATGGATTTTTTTTTCCTTATGGAGAGCCAGTATGTAAAGTTCAACAAAGGTTTATGACAATTGTCAACAGCTTACAATCTATGGGAGAAAAAGGTCTTGATGATGAAGCTCTTGTTGACAAGATTATAGATATTATGCCAAATGAATGGGAGTCGAAAAGGACAGCTATTGATAAAAATAGAAAAGTTTCCCAGATTACTCTTGATGAACTCTTTGGAAATCTTCTACAGCAGGAGACAAGAATGAAGAGAGATGCCGATTTTAATAAGAAGAAGAATGGGAATGGAAGTGTAGATTTTGCATCTAAATCTAAAACACCTGAAAGGCTTACAAGGTCTAAATCCAAGAAAGTTGTTATATCTGATTCAAGTGATTGTAATCTTTCAGATAATGAGTTAGCCAATCTTGCTCGAAGGATGAACAAGATCGTGGGAAAGAAATATTTTCAATATAGGTTCAAAAAGAAAGACCGGAAAGATAGAAAAGATTCAGAGGTAACTTGTTATGAATGCAAGAAAGCAGGACATATAAGGCCTGATTGTCCTTTACTGAAAAGGAAAGATAGAAAAGAGAAACATTCTGAAAGAAACAAGAAAAGGTTTCATAAGACAAAGAAAGGCTTGAAAGAAAATGATACGTGGAGTGAAAGTGGTAGTGATTCCTCAGATGATTATTCAGAATATGAGACATCAGGACAAAGAAATATTGGACTTCTAGCCAGACTACCAATCGAAGATCATTGTCTCATGGCTAAGGTACATAATGCTGAAGCTGTTACAAATGTCTCTTTAAATGCAAATTATGTTGATAATAGATATTATGAATCTTCAAATGATGAACACTCATCATCAGAAGATGATACATTACCTTCTTTTGAAGAGGTCTCTAGATTTGGTAAGTTACTTGAAAATGAAAATTCTAAACTCAAAAAGAGATTTGAAAAAGCAAATTCTAGAATTTATATTTTGACTAAAGAAGTATCCGATCTTTCTAAATATCTTGATGAGAAAACTTCTGATTTTGAAAGTATTTTAAAAACCCTTGAGAAAGTCAAATCTGATAAGGATAAACTTTCTAAGGATCTTGAAACTGTAATTTCAAAGAAAAATATTTTAGAGTCTATCTCTAGTTCAAATTCAAATGTTTTAGAAAACAAGAATTTGGTTTTAAAACTAAAGTCAGAGATTTTATCCTTGAAAAAGTGTTTCTCAAACTTTACTCATGGAAAAGAAAACTTTTATAGGATGTATTCTCAAATTAGACCTTTGATAAATTGTTCTGGTCTTGGTTATACTTATTCCAAACCTGTTTTTAGTAATAACTACTTTGTTCCTCAAAAAACCATTTTCTGTTCCAAGTGTCAATGTGGTGGACATTGGAGAAGAGATTGTTCTCTTAACAAAACTCAATCCTTAAGATTTCTTAAAGCTCATTTTGCAAAACAAATGTGGATTCCTAAAATTCTTTTATCTAACCCTTCTGGATCCAAACAAGTTTGGATTCCGAAAATCTAATTGTTTCTTTTTCAGGAAAACGAGAAGTGTATCAATAAGAACATTTGGTACATGGATAGTGGTGGTTCTCGACATATGACTGGAAACAAAGATTTCCTTGAAAAGGTTATCAAAACAAAAGGTGGAAAAGTTACCTTCAGAGATAATTCTCAAGGAAAGATTGTTGGTATAGGTAATATCGTTTTTCTTGGAAAAGTTCTTATTTCAAATGTTTTATTTATAAAAGGTCTTAGGCACAATCTCATCAGCATAAGTCAATTATGTGATGAAGGTTACCTTGTGAATTTTAGAAATGATAAGTGTCTAGTTCACAATTCCAAGGATGAATTCATTCTATCTGTCCATAGGCAAGAGAATGTTTACACTATTAACTTAGAAGGCCTTAGGAACCAAAAATTACCTTGTTTAAGTGTAATAGAAGACCAATCGTGGCTATGGCATAGGAGACTAGGACACTGTAATTTGAGAAACCTAAGAAAACTCTCAAAGAAAGGACTTGTAAAAGAGCTACCGGACCTTAGATATGATTCTTCAAAAGTCTGTGATCCTTGTCAATTTGGCAAGCAACATAAAACTAGCTTTAAACCAATTAATGAAGTTTCAACTTATAATGCATTACAACTTGTGCATATGGATCTGTTTGGTCCTTCACAATCTGGAAGCATTGGAGGCAAATACTATGTATTTGTTTTAGTTGATGACTTTACCAGATTTACATGGGTCTACTTTCTCACAAAGAAATATGAAGCCTTTTCCTATTTCAAAACTTTTAGAGCCCAAGTTAAAAATGATAAAAAACTACCATTGATAACTATTCATAGTGATCATGGTGGTGAATTTCAAAACTCAGATTTTGAAACTTTTTGTAGTAAGAAAGGTATTACTCACAATTTCTCAGCTCCAAGAACTCCTCAGCAAAATGGTGTTGTTGAAAGAAGAAATCGTATTCTTCAGAAAATGACTCGAACCATGTTGAGTGAATACTCAATTGCTAAGCACTTTTGGGCTGAAGCTGTTAGTACTACCTGTTATACTATAAATCGTATTTTAACTAGACCATTTCTTAATAAAACCCCTTACGAGTTATGGACTGGCCGAAAACCTAATGTTTCATACTTCAGAGTTTTTGGATGCAAAGTATTCATTCTGAATACAAAAGACAATCTACACAAATTTGCACCAAAATCTAATGAAGGAATTTTTCTAGGCTATTCTACAACCTCTAAGGCTTATAGAGTTTTCAATAAAAACACTTGTACTGTTGAAGAAACAGTACATGTAAAATTCGATGAAACTAACCCTTTTTTTTTCAACCAACCCAATCCTACATCCTCGGATGTGTTTTCCAAAAATGTTTATCAACCCTTATTAGAATAACATTCTGATAAGGAAAATGTTCAAGAAAGTATTCCTGAAACATTTACCATAGATGATTTTCTACCATATGTTGATGAACAGGTTTTACAAAACCCAAATCAATTGTTTCTTAGGAATCATCCCAGTGATAATATCATTGGTGATATAAATCAACCTGTAAGGACCAGAAATTCCTTAAGAAATGAAATAGAACATCTTGCTTTTCTTTCCCAATTTGAACCTAAAAGTCCAAGTGAGGCCTTAGGTGATGATGATTGGATCAAAGCAATGCAGGATGAACTAAATGAATTTGAAAGGAATCAAGTCTGGACTTTAGTTGAAAGACCTAAAGAAACAACTGTGATTGGTGTAAAATGGGTTTTCAGAGACAAGTGTGATGAAAATGGAATCATTGTAAGAAATAAAGAAAGACTTGTTGCTAAAGGCTATAATCAATAAGAGGGAATAGACTATAAAGAAACATATGCTCCTGTAGATAGACTTGAATCTATTCGTATTCTATTAGCCTTCGCAGCATATTTCAATTGCAAACTATTTCAAATGGATGTCAAATGTGCTTTTCTAAATGGTTTTGTTCAAGAAGAAGTTTTTGTCGAACAACCTCCTGGTTTTCAAGACCCAAAACATCCTGATCATGTTTTTAAACTTACCAAGGCTCTATATGGTCTTAAAAAAATCCCCTAGAGCATGGTATGATAGACTCACAAGATTTCTTTTACAAAACAATTATACTAAAGGTACAGCAGATCCAACTCTTTTTATCAAAATGGAAAACAAAAATGTTTTGGTTGTCCAAATCTATGTTGATGACATCATATTTGGATCAACTCAGAAATCTTTAACCGATTCTTTTGCGAACCTAATGAAATCTGAGTTTGAAATGAGTATGATGGGTGAGTTAACATTCTTTCTAGGTTTTCAAATTTCTCAAAAACTAGAAGGAATTTATATATCTCAACATAAGTATATTAAAGACTTACTCAAAAAGTATGGATTTGACAAAACTAAAAGTATTAGCACCCCAATTGGTACCTCAAATACTCTTGATCTTGATGAAACTGGGAAACCAGTAGATCAAACAATTTTTAGAGGTATGATAGGGAGTTTTCTATACTTGACAGCTAGTCGACCCGACTTGATGTTTTTTGTATGCTTATGTGCAAGATATCAATCTAATCCAAAAGAGTCTCATTTAAAATCCATAAAGAGAATATTTCGGTATTTAAAAGACACTATGTATTTTGGCCTTTTCTACTCTTCTGGAAATGATTTTGTTTTAAAAGGTTTTTCAGATGCTGACTTTGGTGGTTGTAGAATGGATAGAAAAAGTACATCTGGAACATGTCATTTCTTAGGAGACTCTTTGGTTTCTTGGTCCTG
This sequence comes from Viscum album, assembly GCA_963277665.1. NCBI lineage: Eukaryota > Viridiplantae > Streptophyta > Magnoliopsida > Santalales > Viscaceae > Viscum > Viscum album. Next base: position 9,997,601 of record OY728127.1, read on the forward strand.
CAAGAAACAACACTCAGTAGCACTCTCCACTGCTGAAGCTGAATATGTAGCAGCTGGAAGTTGTTGTGCTCAAGTATTGTGGATGCAGCACACACTCACTGACTATGGTTTGAGTTTCTACAAAACTCAAATTCTTTGTGATAATACAAGTGCCATAGCTCTTAGTAAAAACCCAGCACATCACTCTCATGCAAAACACATAGATGTTAGGCATCACTTTCTTAGGGATCACACACAGAAAGGAGATATTGTTTTACAATTCATTGGAACGCAAGAACAACTTGCTGACATTTTTAGAAAACCTTTACCTTCCGATAGATTTGAATTTATAAAACAGAAGCTAGGAATGATTACATTAAAATAATCATTCATATCTACTTCTTGTTTTACATCTCTTCTAATAGTAAGAAACTCCTCGTAAAAAGGGGGATGAAATTTCTTTCTGTCTTTATGTTTATTTTATCTTATGTTCTTTAATTATTTACTCTTTGGATTGTTAATTTTTTTTCTCTGTTTATCGTATTGACAATTTTAGTTTTCTGTTTATCATATTGACAATTTTATAGTATCATTTACTATCGACCGATGATGGTATTGAATTTCTTTTCCATCGTACCATTCAATTTTTTTTGTATCGACCGATGATGGTATTGAATTTCTTTTCCATCGTACCATTCAATTTTTTTTGTATCGACCGATGATAGTATTGAAATTCTTTTCCATCGTATCATTCATTTTTTTTATCGACTGATGATAGTATTGAAATTCTTCTCCATCGTATCATTCAATTTTTTTGTATCGACCGATGATAGTATTGAAATTATTTTCCATCGTATCATTCAATTTTTTTTGTATCGACCGATGATAGTATTGAAATTCTTTTCCATCGTATCATTCAATAGTTTTTGTATCGACCGATGATGGTATTGAGATTGTTTTCCATCATACTATCAGCTCATGGTAACAAGATTATTTTCCATCGTATGGTCCGATCATAGTAATGACTTTGTTTTCCATCGGCATGATGTTTTTTTTCCTCTTTCCTTACGATTTTTTTTGATTCTTACCAAAACCAACAATCATCTTATGTTCTCCGACATGTATCTTTTTCATTTTTTTTTAAATTTTTTTTCTTTGTTTTAATCCTAACCATTGATCTGGTTTTCACTAATCCTGACTGTAGAATATCAATGGTCACCCTTTTTCGACCGTAGAAGATCAACGTTCATCTCTTTATCGCCTATAAATACCCCCCTCCCCTCCCCAAACCCACATTGATTTTCCAGGAATTGAGACGAAGCTCTGCTCCACCAGCTATAAAAAATCGTACGATCTTCTCAATCGGCATCACCTTTATGTCTCAATCCTCTGCTAACACCCCCGCTGAAATGTCTTCAAAGACTTTTACAGAGAAAGACTTTAACAGAGAAAGGTTAGTATCTCGAGACTTTTTCGATACGTACGATTCTACAATCAGGAGGATCATTTTGTTTCAAGGATGGGAACATCTGTGTGTTGAAAAGCCTGATATTCAAGATCCAGTTCTTTTTGATGAAGTTTGTCAGTTTTAAAAAACCGTTTCTTTTGACAAAGATATGAGTATAAACTTCGCTGTGTACGATAGAAAGTTATCTATGTCTGTGAAACAAGCAGCACATTTTCTCAATGTTTCTATAGAAGGGGATTCTTTCTGTCCATCGCACAAACTACCAGAGGAAGTTGGTACGTTTAATAGAGAAAATGCTGAAAAGTCTTTGTTTCTTATTAATGAGGAAAAGAGGAAAGTGTCTCATCTTTCACCGGACAATCGTTTTGTCACTCTATGGATGCAAGGTTTTCTTATCCCAAGGAAAGGGGATAGAGAAACTCTGAAAGTTTCTGATATTTTCATGCTTGATTATCTTGTGAACATGAGAAAAGTGAATCTCATGGGGTATATTTTTGAAACCATCAAGAATGTCAAGACAGGAGGGATTAAGTCCCAGATGATAATGTATCCAGCCATCCTTACGAAGTTCATTTTTAAGAGTATGATGTTTTGTAACATTCCTTTGAAAGGAAAACCCATGGATTTGAGGCCATCTTGGATTAGTAAGAGTACAATGAAAAAGCTGAATGTTTGTTTTGATTCAAATTCAAAACTTTTTGTCAGAGATGTAGAAGCTGAATTGGCTCAGAATCAATCGGCACCTATGCCAGCCAAAGACGTTCAATCCACCGGTTTTACTCAAAAGTCTGATCTGCAAACCAGTTCGAAGCCGAAAAAGAAGCCAACGTACAGTAAGGAGGTTGTAGCAAAATGGAGAAAAGATAAGGAACAGAGAAAAGAAGGTGACCCGATGTTTGGTCTTGACCCTGCTGAAGCTTTTGCAGAAAGAATAAGGGTAGAAGAAACCCTTC